>OW203733.1:4261088-5678564 GCA_934045075.1 Yponomeuta sedellus
AATTTTCTTGAGTCTGTACCGCTCGTTGCCCTTGTTTTCGGTAATCTGGTAGGGGCCGAGATATTTTGGGTATAGTTTCGCACCTTGAGCAAACTGGGTCCTTTTAATAGCTACAAGGTCACCTTCTTTGTATTGCGTAGCTACTTTTCTCTTCTTATTGTAATCCCTCTTATTCTCATCCTGTACCTTCTGTATGGACTGTCTTGCTCTAGTTTTTAAGTCAGATCTTGCCTCGTTAAATCTTTCAATAATCTCTTCCTCTATTAATTTTGATAGTTCAGGATCCCCGTCTTTCATTTTGACACCCATCAGAAGTTCGAATGGTGACATGCCGATGCTTCTTTGATAAGTATTATTCAGAGATCTTTGCACGTTGCTGATACGCCGGTACCACTTCGAAGGGTCATCTGCGCTCATCTTGCTTAGTACGCCTATGATTATCTGGTGGACCCTTTCGACTTGCCCATTGCCTCTAGGTTGGCCTGTCGTAATTGTGTAATGAGTAATACCTTCTTCGGTGCAGTAATCCTTAAAATCATTGGATGTGAATGCAGCGTTGCGATCTGTAATGATTCTGTGTGGGGAGCCGAAAACCTGTTGTTGTATCTTTAGCTTTTCTATAACTTCTTGAGTTGCTAGCGTCTTTGTTGGGTATATCCACGTGAATTTCGTAAAACCATCTATAACTGTCAAAATATACTTGTAGTTCTTATTCGTCGACGTCAGGGGACCAAGATGATCGATGTGGTAGGTTGACAAGGGAGTATCGCCTTTATCCAGCGGATGTAAGTATCCTTCTTTCTTTCCCTTTTTATGTGCCATGAGAATGCACTCTACGCAGTTATTAACGATTGATTTAATCTTTTCTTTCAGGTTACCAATGTAATATTCCCTCTGTATCAATTCTTCCGTCTTGACTATTCCAAAGTGTCCTTTTTCATGTTTCTTTCTTATTATTTCAGATTGCATCTTCTTCGGGACAACGATCAGTTTATCTCCTTGATGTTCTTTGCAAAGGATTTCATTCTCTATTATGAAGTCTTCGTAAGGTCCGTTTTCTAATATCTTCTTTATCATTTTAATCTTGTCATCATCTTCTTGAGCTCTCTTTATTCGTGCAGTCGTTTCCGTGATTATCAAACTTACAGGGTATCTACTTAGGGCGTCTGCGTGTTTCATTTTTGTTCCAGGTCGGTGTTCAATGCTGTAATCATACTCTTCGAGCAACAGAGCCCATCTGGCGATTCTTGGAGGGAGATCCTTCTTTTGCAGAGTCATTGTTAATGCCGAGCAATCGGTTACAATCTTGAAGTGGATTCCAAGTAAGTATACTCTGAATTTTTTAATAGCCTCTGCCACTGCTAAGATCTCGAGGTAGTAGCTGTGGTACTTTTTTTCAGCTGGGGTGGTTTTCTTACTCATAAAGTATACCGGATGCATCATACCATCACTAGAGTTCTTCTGGACCAACACAGCCCCGTAGCCTTCAGCGCTGGCATCTGTGTGTACTTCTGTCTCCAGACTCGGATCGTAAATTCGTAAGACAGGTGAGTTGCATAGAATCCGTTTGAGTTCTTCGAATGATGCTTCGCATTTCAGGTCAAAGTCGAACACCTTATCTTTTTTCAATAAGTCTGTGAGTGGTTTAGCGATTATCGAATAATTCTTAATGAATTTTCTGAAGTATCCTGTGAGTCCCAGAAATGACTGTAGAGCTTTTATAGTCTCTGGAGTTTTAAACTTTGCAACAGCGGTAATCTTTTCTTTGGATGGCCTTACTTCATTGTTGCGAATCAGGTAGCCAAGATACTCTATTTCTCCTTTTAAAAAATAACACTTCTCCCAGTTGAACTGAAGGCCATACTCTTGAGCTCTCTTAAATACTTTCTGTATTTTATTCATACCTTCTTCTGCTGTTAAGGACGGTGTTATGAGATCGTCAAGGTAGGTCAAAACCGTGCCATCAAGGATCAAGTCTCTGAATATGCTGTTTATAAATCTTTGGAAAACTGATGGTGCCGTGCACAAACCAAAGGGCATTCTTGTGAATTGAAATTGACCTTGTGGTGTTACAAACGCTGTGTATTTTTGAATGTCTTCATTTACTTTAACGTGTAAAAACCCGTTAGCCAAGTCCAGCGTTGTAAACAGCTTGGCTCCTTTTAGTTGGTCAATTTGGTCTTCTATAAGTGGTAGCGGAAATCTTTCCTTTATTACTTTCTTGTTTAGTCTTCTGTAGTCTATACATAATCTGTACTTTCCGTTCTTCTTCTTAGACAATACCACCGGACTTGCGAACTCAGAATTACTTGGTTTTATAACTTTCTGTGCACTCCATTCCTCTAACTGCTTATTGACTACTTCCATTTCGAATGGCGATAGTCTTCGTGGATTCTGGTATATAGGGCTTTCATCTGTCAGTATTATCTTAAGTTCGATGTTCGATTCTTTCTTCGTTTCAGTTGGTTTGCTTTCTTCTATCATCTTTATTATCTGTTCTGTGTAATTCTTCTCACCGATATCATATTTTTCATGTGCGTCTTTTCCACTCTCGGCCAGTAGTGTCAGGTGCTGTATCTTTTTCACAGTGACTTTGTTCGGGGTAAAATTGACTTCAAAGTCTGCCAATATTGGATTACCAAGAATAACTTCGACAGGAATCATATTATCCTCAACAACGTGGAAGATAGTTTGGTGGTAATAATCATCCATGAGGATTGTCGCTGTAAAAGATCCTTGCGTCTTTAATTCATTTTCTGAAATGCCAGAGATGCATAACGAATCATCCGGATTGAAATTTATGTTATTTTTATCAATTCGTTTAAACTGGCTCATCGTGATGAGATTTACGTCACTGCCAGTATCAATCAGAACTCTGACATTCACATTGTTAATGGTGATATCTTTATAAGGGGTAAAACATACTTCTTCTGTATTATCTTGGATTTTTAGAATTCTGTTGTTTTTGTCGCATTCATTTGACTTGTGTCCAAATTCGTTGCAGCGGAAGCACTTTATTCCTTTCTTGCAGGAATTGATCTGATGGTCTGAATCACCGCAGTTGTAGCATCTGGACAGACGAACTGGGTGTGGTCTTCGAGGTGCAGATGTACTGGGCTGAGAATTACTTGAAACTTGTCGGTGAGGGGTAGATGAGGCCTTCTTTTTCATTTCTCCGTATAATTCTAACTTCTTTCTGAATTCTTTGAGAGTCGTAGCTCCATACAGAATAATTTTATTCGTTTCAGAATCGCGGATACCATCAATCACGTATTCTATTAAGGCCTCGTCTTCTACGTTGCCATGTAATGCAATTTCTTTCATGTGTAAAAAATATTGCTGAAATGTCTCGTCATTCTTCATTTTACGTGAAGAGAGCTTCTTATGAATAGTGGCACTATTCTGTTTAGGTCCGAACTCTTCCAGAAGTTCTAGTCTTAGTTCAGTCCATGTCTTGACACTGCCCAGAGATCGGAGAAACAACTTAGCAGTCCCAGTAAGGAGTCTTTTTGCGTAGATTATCTTCTCGACATCCGTCCAGTTCATAAGTAAAGCCATGTCATTGAATTCTTTTAACCATATTTTAATCGGGTATGTATCGTCACCGCTAAATGGTATCATTGACTTCTCCAAGTCGTTGAAAGATATCTGAGGGCGACGGTCGTCGCAGTCGTCATCGTCATCCTTTTTTTCTTCTATCTTCTTAGGAGGCATCTTAAATCTTTGTCTGAAGTAGTGTACTTCTCGAAGTCGTAAATCAAAAAGTCGTCGGTGAAATCGGTGAAATCAAAATAATACTTTCATCATATTTTTTCTTAAGCGTTCGATTCGAACCATTCGATTTTGGTAGAAATCGGGTAGAATATCAATCGAGCGTCCCGCATAATGCGATTTGGGTAGAATTTTGGTAGAATGGTAGATTACAAAATGGGCGTCCCGAAACATTCGGTCGGCACATGATTCGTCACTTTCACACTTATTCTTCGTAAATCTTGTTGATCACCACGTATTCTTTGCTAATCACGATCCCGGAGGGGCCCCCAAATTAGTTGTGGGAATTACGTGCGCAGAACACTATTTTGGCAATCAAATTCGTCTTAGCTTCGTAAATCTGTCACTTGCTGTATTTTCTTCACAAATCAATATTGCCAGTCTCACAAAAAACTAAAACTACTAAAAACAAAAAAAAGATAACTTTAAATAATTAATTATCCCACATATATATATTTCTCAAATATTTTTGCAAATATTGAAATGAGGGCTATTGGTCTATAGTATTCCATACGCTCACGATCTTCTTTTTTAAAAAGGGGTTTTATTACTGCCATTTTCAAACTGGTTGGATATTTTCCTTCAGATATACTAAGGTTAATAATGTAACTTAAGTGACAGCAAATTTCAAGTGCCACATATTTAATAATTTTTGTGCTGATACCATCATATCCGACACTATTTGTGTTTTTTAATGATTTAATAATTATCCATATATCGTAGGGCACACTAGGTGCCATAAACATAGAATTACTCTGTTTTGTAATGCCAGACTCTATCATACCTTGAGATTGTGATGTCGGTTGTATTTTGTCTATAAAAAAGTTATTAAAAGCATTTGCTATACATTGTGGATCTGTTAAAATTGTTTTGTCAGTTTTAATTCTTGTGATAGAGTCCTTTGGGATATTTGGTTTAGTGTCATTTATTATTCGCCACGTCGTTTTACATTTATTGTCAGATGTAATTATGTTATAGTTATTTTGAGCTCGTTTGGTTAGTCGTATAACCTTTCTGAACGTTTTTGTGTAATTCTTTAATTTTTGTTTATTAGCTTTGTTAGGGTTTAAGCGATATAACCATAACAAGTCCCTTTTTTAAAAACCTATTTAGAGGCTAAAAATTTCACCCATGCCGGGATTCGAACCCGCAACCTCTGGCTATCCGTACCAGCGCTCTACCAATTGAGCCAATGGGCGACTCACGGCATCAGTGAAATTTCGAACCTCTTTACAATATTCTCTGTATTACGTACAGGCAGCGACATCTGACTTAAGCAAATTGCATTACTTACAGCCCGACTACCTACTTTGCAGTTAGGTTTTAACATCGGAACGATATCACTGTACCCACATGATTACACTATTTTTATTTTTAATGCACTAACCCGTGCTAAGGAACAAATTTAAAAACCTAATGCAATAATACCTGTAAGTAATGCAATTTGCTTAAGTCAGATGTCGCTGCCTGTACGTAATACAGAGAATATTGTAAAGAGGTTCGAAATTTCACTGATGTTGTGAGTCGCCCATTGGCTCAATTGGTAGAGCGCTGGTACGGATAGCCAGAGGTTGCGGGTTCGAATCCCGGCATGGGTGAAATTTTTAGCCTCTAAATAGGTTTTTAAATTTGTTCCTTAGCACGGGTTAGTGCATTAAAAATAAAAATAGTGTAAGTCCCTTTTTTTTCGACAGCATGTCTTAATTCCTCGTGACACCCATTTCGGACTATTCCTCGTTTTTATTGTCACCAGTTTAAAAGCTAAGCAAAGATTGTAGAAGAAATTTGAATTTTTCTAAAAATAATTCATATGCTGTTTCTGATTGGCTAGTTTCGTAAATTTCCTGAAAACGTAGACTTTTAATAATTTCTTTGAATTTATCCATATTTTCTTTACAATAATCTCTTTTCTCTAGCCGCCAGAATGGTATTAAACATACTTTTTTAGTTGGACATTTTAATATCTGGGCTGTATGGTCAGATAGGTCAAATTCCCTTACTTGCGATTTGCATTTCTTTCCAAAGTCATGCGCAAAGTTATCGATACATGTATTACTTATAAGTCTGGTTGCTTGCCTTAGCTCTAGCTTAAGATTGAAGTACAACAGCAGGCATTCAAAGTCTGATGAAATATTCGATTCTTTTAACATATCAATATTAAAATCACCGGCGACAATTATATGTTTCTTAAAAACCTATTTAGAGGCTAAAAATTTCACCCATGCCGGGATTCGAACCCGCAACCTCTGGCTATCCGTGCCAGCGCTCTACCAATTGAGCCAATGGGGGACTCACCGGCATCAGTGAAATTTCGAACCTCTTTACACTATTATATATGTTTCTTGTGGTTTTTACACAATTTAACTAATTTAAGAAGCTTACTTTTTCTCACAATTTTTGTCTTCTTCTCATGTATCATTAATCTCAACATAGGAAACATAAGGTCAAAACATTTGGGTTGCCAGAAGGCTCTCTACCTTTGTCTAAGGCTGTCTAATTGTATTGTTTGGCACGCTGACTGTAAAACCGAAGGTCTCGGGTTCGACCTCCGGCCGCGTCAAACTAGGAAACGAACTTTTCTAGTTTGTCTCGGGTCTTGGATGTTATCTATCTATTTATTGTATCGAATCTATCGTCGAGTTAGCACCTGTATCAGAAGTCATTTAACTGTACTTAGTATGGGGTTAACGAGATCTGTGTAATATGTCCATGAATATTTATTTGTTTAAACGCTAAGTAATAAGAGTAACATATTCTTCGGTTCTTAAGCTACATAAGGATAGCCTTAACGACAGATTTCCACTAACGATTGTGGTGTGCGGCATCTTTCAATTCAGACCTGCTAGTGGCGATCAAAGTGACCTCTTGGGGTATTTTCCAGGTTATCTTTGGCCGCCCCTTATTTTGATTAAACACGCGCCACCGTACCACACACGCTGATAGGATAAAATAAATGAATTTAAATTTGTCCAATATTTATAACTTTACACATGTACATTACTTACAAAATGAAGTCTGTGTTTGGTACACGCCCGCCTCGGACTCGAACCTGGGTCTCTCGCTTCTAAGTTCATAGTTCTACCCACTGGGCTACCGCCGCTAATTAACATAACATAACATTTACATACAGGCACATACATTGCTTCTGACCCCACATTAGGATACCCTGTGTCGTGGGAATCAGAAACAACGACATCACAAACATGTAAACATCCAAGACCTGAGGTTTTTTTTTGTCTCCAGCCGGGGTTCGAACCCGGTACCTCTTGCATTCTAGGCAGATGCGCTACCGCTACGCCACAGAGGTCGTCGATGTTAGTACGAGTCAGTACTTTAATTTGACAGTTAATGTACTGAAAGTCGCGACTTTGACCACAAAATGTGCAACTCGTGTCATCGTGCCACCTATGCTATTTATAGTGTTAGCACTAAAGTACTGCGAATTATTTGCCACAAAAATTGCATTTCTCTTCCAGCGTCGTAAATTTTCATCGTAATTCTCTCGTGACAGAATGACACACGCAGTCTTACAAGTGACTAACGACGCGCTTAGACAGCCGCACGCACGCTGAAACTTAAGGCGCTATCCGATCGTCACTAGTGCCAATACCAATAGATTAAGATTTTTTTATTTTATGTTAGCCTATAGTAGGACGTTTCTACTGAGGGCCATAGGCGTTATCTCTCGAGAGAGTTAGTATGGGCTTAATTACCACTTAAAATCATAACTTTTTAATTATTATTATTAAAATTCTTTATTGCACCAAGTGATACGTTTTTTTTTTTTCAAAAAGTATACATCATCAATTTTCATTTTTCCCCCGTGGCACTACAGCTTGGCACAACTTGTAGTGTCATGGGTAACTTAACTTACCCATAACACTAGTACACTGATTGGCTCATTCACCGCATACAACAAATTTTACCGTGATCTATTTAATCACCCGTGGCACTACCACCGCCCAAATACCTCAAAGCTAAAATCACTTTTTGTTAAAAGTTTAATTTGCCGTCTCTGTCGCTATCATATCTTATATATCATATCATTATTATGTTAAAATTAAAACAAAATGTTAGGAAATGAAAATTTTACTGCACTATCGTAATTTCTCCAGTGTGTTTCCGACTGATAATTCGCCGTTTATAAATTGTAAAAGAATATTCATAATATAATCATCATTTTCGATTGAGGTTTTTGACCGTTTTGAACCTTCTTTATTGTGTCGTCGTTTAGTAATTTTTCTTTTCTGCACCTCCCTCAGAAGTTTCAACAGTCTTGGTAATGTGATCGTACCTTTCGTTACCCTTTTGTTAATTTTCGAGAGCCAACCCTCCATAACATTGTTGGTTCTATGACGGAGACCATAAACACTTAACATTTTTACACTATTTTTATTTTTAATGCACTAACCCGTGCGAATCCCGGCATGGGTGAAATTTTTTTTTTTAGCCTCTAAATAGGTTTTTAAACTTAACATTTTGCTGAAGTTTTTTTTAAGCCAGAAGCATTCCACGTAATTTATAAACTTTTGCATGCCCAAATCTCCACATTCCTCCTTCACATATTCCCAACCACGCACAATGTCTTCGTCGGTCAACAATGGAAGGACGGATGTTAGTCCAACAATACGTTTGTGCCCCTTCTTCTTAGTAAAGTTTAGTGCTTTGGCCTTTTTCCATACAGCTCTTGACCAATGAAAGAAGCATCCTTTCTGTTGAATGTTGGGGAAAACTTCTGTCAATGCATTAATAGCTGCCAACTCAAAATCACAATGAAAACTATGAGGGCACCAATTTGGTAGCACAGTTTTTAATAAATTGAATAATGTTAGGTAAGTTTTCTGTTTCTTGTTTGGTAACAAAGCAAAAACTAATGGGATCACGTTTGTGGTTTGTACCGTGCTACCGACGTCACCATGAATACTATATAGTTGAGCAAACGGCGGAGGACAACTTTTGAATGTAGCATCTCCAAAAAATTCACGGATTCCACCAATGATTTTTCTGCATTCCGGTGAACAAAATAATAAAATTCTACTGCCTTCGTGATAGTAGTCAGCTAAAACAAAATCTGCGAAATCGACTGGTACTTGGACTTGTTCGAAATTATTATAGACTGTTTTAGATACACCCAACGACTTGTTCCGCAAATCATACAAGCAATGTTGCACACTTGAAAGTGGGGGTAGCGAGGCTACAAAATTCAGACCCTTATTTTCAAATGAATTACAGGCTTTATCATATAACTGCGTGATTGGTTTGTCACTTTTTGTAACTTCATGCTTCAAATTGTCAATTGCTTTTGCAACTATAGCCCTACCCACAGATGGATTACGTGTGGGCTTTTTGTGCTTTGTGATAACTTTTGTGTCCTATAACACAGAATTAATACATAATTGAAATCACATTGAATCATTATACTTAATAATTCTTTTAGACAATTACATAGGCACAATAGCACCCACCTTGATTGTTATTGTTCCTGGACATTTACTTTTCTTATAAGCGGAACACCGCCAAACACTTGAACCACATTTGAATTCTCTGAGCTTATGATATTGGTAATCACAATGCATAACTACTGTGCCGCCTTTATGCTGTCTGAAGGAAAGTTCACTATCTTCGTCAACTTCCATTTAAATGAAATGAAATCAGTAAAAAGTCGAAAATTTTAACGATATTTATAGTATTTATTGAAATGTCATTTACGCCATTGACACTATCTGCCTAACTAGTCAATGTCAATGTCAATAATATAGCAGATATGTTATTATTCCTATTGAAATGCCAGTACTCAAACTCCAAGAAGTTTTACACAAAGATAAGATAGCCCCTCGTGCCACAGGAAATAATATTTCCCATGAATCAACTGCAACCAGTGTAGTGTCACTGGAAATGCGTTATTGCCCTTGACACTACCAGTAAAGTCAAAGGAAATAAAAATTTCCCATGGCACTACAAGTAGTGCCAAGCTGTAGTGCCACGGGGGATAAAGGTCAATTTTAATAACTTACAACTCAATTCAATCAATTTATTTCAAAGTAAGGAATTTACATTCTTAAAAAAACCTAATTAGAGGCTAAAAAATCCACCCATGCCGGGATTCGAACCCGCGACCTTTGGCTATCCGTGCCAGCGCTCTTTCCAACTGAGCTGATGGGCGAATCACCGGCATCAGTGAAATTTCGAACCTCTTTACAATATTATCTGTATTACTTACAAATAAATAAATGAATAGGTTTTCAAAATTGTCCTTAGCACGGGTTAGTGCATTAAAAAAAATAGTATAATTTACATTCTGTTTGCTGAATGTCAAAGTACAATGTAATATGAAAGTGAAAGCCGCTGCTTTCGGGCCGTAGTGTAGTGGAGAAAAAGGCAGCGGGAAAAAAACTCCGCTCTGACAATCTCAAGTCCTCTTAAATGTAATACATTAGTTACCACCTATATACGTATAAGATTCCATGATTGCCATTAATAACTTTAAATGCCAAAGCATTATTTAATTGTTTTACATAGGCCGTGAAAACAAGAACTGCAGCCAGACACACGAACAGCACTCGTTCACGAGCATAACGCAGAGGTCAGCCATCATCAGTCTCAACCATTTTGGAGGGAGATAGATGACACGGCCACCACGCCACCATTCGATTGACCTTTAACAAACCTGCAGATTACGTTTTGGTCAGTTATAGAATGTATGATATATTTACTAATAATTATGCAATCACGTCGTCCGTACAAACATACACTATGATATAACTAACACTAAGGATTGCAGTGATTCAGTTCCTACATATAAAATAGTTATTTAATAACTATGATTGACTCTTTGTGGAATTGGTCTACATAATTTTTAAAGTCATCTATTTTTACAACCTACTGTCAAGAACCTAGTATAAACGACCGAGGACTTTTGTAGATTTCTGTTAAAGACGGCTGTTTTTTGAACAGGGTAAGATTGCGTAAACATGTTGGACATAAGATATATAAAACATATAAACTTTATAAAAGATATATAAAATATATAACTTTACCCGTAAGTAGACCCGGACTAAAAATCTACAATGTGTTGTGCTTACGAAAGTTTTAGTTCAAAAACTTTATAAAAGATGTTTTTTTTTTCATTACCGTTAGTTAGCACCGATTTGCGCCTTAAAACCTGGTTTCACTTTCAATAATGAACGCAGTTATTACTAAACTCTGTTTGAAGCTTCAACCCAATCCATCAGCGCACAATTGTCTACTATGTGCTAGTCATAGACCTCTAACAAAGTACTTTTCTAATCCAAGCCATTTCCATCCAGCCAACGCGGCAAAATCGATCAGTTTCACTGTGTAATCCATAGCTATTCTATTTTTATTTCGTTTCGTGCACTAATCCATAGCTATTCCATTTTTATTTCGTTTCGATTTCAGTGATCGTTAAAACATACAAGTTGACTAAAAAAAAGCAATAGAGCCCTGACGCTGCCCGAAAAAATGTTTTGCTATGTTGGTGAATCTCGAAAGAAATAAAATTATATTTTCGGATTATAAATGTTGTAAGTCTTTCATGTTATTAACTTCAGGCCGGAATCACTTAATAAAACGCATCATTTTACTGCTGACGGGTGGTACTTACGGGAGCTAAAGACGGTACATAAGATGACCTTTCATAATACATGTAACTTTAGCCATGTGACTGTTCGTTTAATATGTAGATAAACTGAGTTTAATTTGTCCGGTGGAATTGGCACTAAAGGCGTATGGACCGAGCTGCGCAACCCCGTTTAGTATACGTATACGTACTACTAGTAGCATTTAGTTAGACTGGCGAGACTGTCAACCTGTTTAAGTTTATTTGTTCGTGCGGTGGGTCTTCTCGAAGGAGAAAGGTAGGTAGAAAAGTATTTAAAAACCTATTTAGAGGCGTGCCCTTAGCACGGGTTAGTGCATTAAAAATAAAAATAGTATAGAAAAGGATTTATTCTACAGAACGAAAAGATTACACAAATACACATACCTACACAACACACACACAAACTCCCGCCTGTATCATCATTATCAACTCATTATGTCCCCACCGAGGGCCACGGGTGTCTTCCCTGAGGAAGGTATAGGCCATACTCCACCACGCGTGCCAAATTGTTTTCCGGATTGGTGGAGGCTTACAACCACTTATGGCCACTAATGGACTAATGGCTGGTCTTATTGTCAGAAGTTTTCAAGCCGCCCGGCCTCTGACTTGGCTTAACGACTGCCACCGACTCAACTCAATGTAGCATCATCACCATCCTTTATGTCGCCACCGAGGGGCACGGGTCTCTATGTTTGTATGTATCTATGGATGCTCTTATGTCTTCCCTACTTTTGTAAGACATTTAACTAATTTGGCATTTAAAGTTATCGATGGCAATCATAAAATCTTATCATACGTATAGGTGGCAAGTGATGTATTTGGTTCAAGGTGATTTGAGAAAAGATGGTCAGTGTGGAGTTTTTTCCCGCTGCCTTTTTCTCCATTGCAATACGGCCCGAAGGCAGCGGCTTACATTTTACATTGTACATTAACATTAAGCAAACAGAATATAATTTTTTAACGTTGAAATAGATAGACATATAGGTAGAGAACACTTAATTATACATAAAAAAGGAAACTACACAGATACTTCCACTTTATTGTACAAAAGGAAACTACAGAAATATTTCTTAACCTAAGAGTACAGACGGCGGCCTTATCACTAAAAGTGATTTCTTCCAGACAACCTTTGGATGGACTGGAACAATAAATATTGGAAAAGGAAGAAGATGTACAAATAAATCAAAATATTTCAGATGAATGAAACATGCAATGATTATACTAACCCTAAATAGATGCACACAAATAATATTATACATAAATAGAAAGTGATATAAAAATTAATTGACTTTATATCGTTTGACTGTCGCATCGTATGTTGTGAGCAATGCTGAAAGTTTTTCTGAAGTTTATGCACCCGACAAAGAACCAAAGTTATCGACATAGCTCAGAGAATTAGCGAGCTGAAGTGGCAGTGGGCTGGCCATGTCTCGCGAAGAACCGACAACCTTTGGAGTAAGCGTGTTCTTGAGTGGAGACCGCGACTCGGCAAACGTAGTGTAGGAAGCCCTCCGACCAGGTGGGAGACCGATCTGCGGAAAACTGCCGGCAGATGCTGGATGCAGCAAGCTGAAGACAGGGCGCTATGGCACTCATTAGGGGAGGGCTATGTCCAGCAGTGGACTACATTATATAGCTTGAAGAAGAAGAAGTTACTTATTTATTTATTAATTAATTAATTGAAATATATTTTTCGAGGACCTCGGCTTATGCGCGTAGCCTTTGTTCGCGACGCTCAAACAAGAGACGTAAGGAAGCAATCTCTTTGGAGACGCAAATCCCCCAGATCATGAGATCCGCGAATTTTTTTAGGCTAATGGCTTTCGGAGCAAAGAGGCGGGTGGATTTGAACACCTCATAAGGGGTCGTATGGCTTTTACCATGAGGGAAAAATTATATGACGAAATCACTAGGGTTTTCTTGTAGAGGCAAAAAACTACCGACACCAACAAATTCAATTAAAATTATGTCTATTCGAATTAAAAATTGTTGGCTTCAAGTGCGTCAAAGCTGTTTGTTAATTCGGTTTGAGGTACTAACTAGCCATTAATGGAATGGAGTAAAATCATACCTTGTTTTGTAAAGCGTTTTTTTTTTCTTTGGAAAAGTAAACATGTCATCATAATTATATCCTTTTTAATGCACTAACCCGTGCTAAGGACAATTTTCAAAACCTATTTAGAGGCTGAAAATTCCACTACATAACTCTTAATTTCATAAATCTTAATTTTTGTGATAACTATTTTTATAACTATTTTGTACTTAATGCAGAGAATAGTGTAAAGAGGTTCGAAATTTCACTGATGCCGGTGAGTCGCCCATTAGTTCAGTTGGAAAGAGCGCTGGCACGGATAGCACGGATAGACGCGGGTTAAAATCCCGGCATGGGTGGAATTTTTAGCCTCTAAAAAGGTTTATCAACATTATATGTTATTGATCCTGGATTCTAAACTATGTTCTAAAAATATTTGGCATAGTGGTTAATATCTATGAAGTTACTGTAAAATCAGTAATGATCTTTATTCCATTGGTGGCTCTAGTCCCCGAAGCGCCTTAAGAACGGTGAAGCTGTAGTAGAATCCTTTAAAATTATGTATTTGCTAGGTGCAGATAGATTACATGATAGGTTCTTATGTGGGTAAATTCCAGAGCTAGAGAGTGACAGTGCTATCTATCACACGGAGATAGACAGATATTCTGAAATGTTCTGTAGTCAACTACAACCTATTTATTTATTTATTTATATATATATATATATATATATATATATATATATATATATCACGTAGAGTTTTATTATATAGATAGAACCTTCTTGAAAGAGTGTGAGATACACATTATATGTTATAAAAGAGTAGGAATAGATATCTTTGTTAGAAAGAGAGAGATGACAAGGGTTTGGTTTAAACACAGTTTATAATTAATCATAAGTAGCAATAGTTACTTGATAATTAGTTGCAAAATAGTAATCGTCGAGTAAAGTTGAAAAGTTGGAAGTAAAAGCGAATAGAACTGTGATTGAATATTATTTACACGGAAACTTTGGAAAGTTAAACGTAATTTTATGCAGTTCAATAAGTTGCTGGTTTTAGAATTAAAACATTATGTAGAAAAGAAGATCAAAAAGGAAATCCACATTTACAGCCTATCTTTTTAGCAATTCACGAGGGATTTGAAAGCTAGGCGGTTGCACAACGAGATCGTCGCGTTTGCACAGCGTTTGTGCGTCGAGCACGGAAACATTTTTCCTGGCTATATTTTTAAAAGCAGACATGCAGTCAACGGCGAATCTGAGAGGATTCATTATCAAGTAATCGACGACTACTGTGAATCCCATATAACGGGACGATTTTTAATTCTAGTTATAAAATTCTATTCTTTCTATTCTATTCATTGTTCATAAATTTAGAACCACTCGTGGCCTAGCCAAACCGAGAGATTGGAATCAATCACTTGAGTTAAGCAACAACAGGCGCGGTCAGGTGCAGGATGGGTGGCATTTTTCCGAACGCTTCCGTGCTTCGCAAGGCACATTAAGCCGTTAAGCTATGTCAGAAGTTATCAATATCAAGGGCGGCTTGATAACTTCTGACAGTAAGGCTCGCCACTGTCTTACAATCCTCCACCAACCCAAACTTGGCCCCCGTGGTGGAGTATGGCCTAACCCTCCTGCGATGCCGAAAGAGACCTGTGCCCCAACAGTGAGGATATTCAAGAGTTGATATCGTATCGTATTCATACATTTCACTCTAAACGATTCTTCGTATAGAGCTACGTTTTCATACGAGTACCTAACTTTGACATGATTCAATGGGCACGGCGGACGTTCATTCAATGCCAGCGATTGTTCAAAATGGCGTCGACGATGATAATCGCGGCAAGCTCGCTGCGCAATCGCATCGCCTTCAAAATCGCTAACGTGATAGCGCTTTTACTCCATACAAAAATGTTATATCTTCTAGCATTAAAACATTGCTTTGCGTGTGTTATCGCTCCACCTGGGGTGTATTAGTCCGGTAATGGTCGTTTCATTCATACTTTCGGTAGTCTAGTAACCAATCGCATTGCAATAGTAGATATAACCAGTGCTACTTAAATCGGCGCCTCGCGCGATTCGGTCTTCTTCGCCAGAGATACCGATTTAATTTGCGCGGGTTGTACCCTTGGAATGACATTGTACTGTTATTGCTTTGTTGACTACGAAATGAGGCAAATAACAACTATTGTCGTGCTTATATTATTCTATTGTACAACTATGTAAGTATTAGACTCTAAGGTCAAGTCACAGGCCGAAGCCAAAGATCGGGCTCAGTGGAGTTTCTTGGGATAGACTTATGTCAAGAATTATCAACTTAAAAATGATTTCTTGAAGGTGATAACATTTTTCGTCACAAACTCGCGCCGGTTGCAAGACTAAAAGTTCATATTTGCTTTACTACAGTCTATTAGCTTTTAGAATACGAGTATACCTACTTCGGGGTCTTAAGTAGGCTTCGGTTTTCGGCTAAAGCACACGGGTGTTATACTACTTCCTGCTCTGTATGAAACTTTTCTTCACTATTTTGAAAATTTATGTAAAGTTAAGCGTCGTATAAGTTCCGATATTTCTACTACACGTATATATTCGACGCTATTTGATAGTAGCCAAGGTATATTCCAAAAGCTAACCTGTGTTAGTGTACAGTGTAAAACTTTCCATTACAAATTCCCTACGTGAATTAGATCCTATGAGAAATGTTCTGGAAAATGAAAATGCTCTGAGCGGAGCTTTGAGCTTTTTTTCTATTTCTCCTGCCTTTTCAAAGCAAGAACTGATAGAAACGTTGTTTGTAGTTCAACATTCAAGGAAGTTTTTGCATTGTA
This sequence comes from Yponomeuta sedellus, assembly GCA_934045075.1. NCBI lineage: Eukaryota > Metazoa > Arthropoda > Insecta > Lepidoptera > Yponomeutidae > Yponomeuta > Yponomeuta sedellus. The sequence goes on from OW203733.1 coordinate 4,277,344, forward strand.
TTGTATTGTTGTCACCGGTGGTCCCTTATGATGGCGGGGAGAATGTGCTGACAAGGCGTGAACCTATACTACCATTTATGGTATGACCAGCCCGTGGAAGTGAGAAACGCAGTCCTTGGCTTTTTTTAAGGCATTTGTGAAATCCCACTACCTTACCCACTGTTGTTGAAATTGTTGCTTTTATGTATTTAACCAGCCTTCGCCCGCGAATCCGTCCGCGTGGACTTAAGTAGCTACAAAATTTTGCAACCCCGTTCACTCCCATAAGAGATAAAAAACGTCGAAACACGTGTTCAGTCAATTGTGTTACAGAGTATTTAGTTTAGGTTACAAGAAAATAAGACAACATTCTTTATACCCCCCGTACAAATTTTGGCAACCCGACCCAACCCAATTTAAATTCAACTCCTAAGCGGGCGAAAACCCGCCTGAAGCCTGAATTTAAAAAAATTAAGTCTTATTCCTTGTCAACATTATATATAGACCCTCTGTGCACTAGGTCCAACGGCTTGGGCTGGGCGTTGGTGAGTGAGTCAGTCAGTCAGGATTTTGAATTTTATTTATATAGATTTTATAATTGAATACAAATAGGCAAGATAACGTTACTTCAATAATAAGAAACGTGTTAGATTTCGTTTCTACGTTCAATTCTAAACTTTTCTTGTAAATAGACGCATAGAAAAAAATATTTTACGACCAAACTCAAATAAATTAATAAACGCACGCATATAGCGCCTTATCTAATCTTTTATAATATAAAAATTAATCGCTGAATGTGTTGGTAAGCGCAAATCTTGAGAGCAGCTGAACCGATTTCGCTAATTATTTTTTTAGAATATTCCTTGAAGTATGAGGATGGTTCTTACGGAGAGAAAAATAAAATTAAAGAATCGACTGTGAGGCGGTACGAAGTTCGCTGGGTCAGCTAGTATGATATAAAAATGTCTTGTCGTTTTTTTTATCGAACTCCTCCGAAACGGTTTCAACTATTTTTATGAAATGTTTTGCATGTAACTGGTAGGTCTGAGAATAGCTTGTGGGCTGAATGTGGCAAAATAACGTTTGCGGCGTCAGCTAGTATGAGTATTGTATAAATTTATTTAATAAGCGCTTTTGTACCACGTGACTTCGTTGACTTTCTTGGTTTATTTCTTCATATGAAAAGTGTTAATCGTACCACCTCTAATTACCATTTAAGATGGTTCTTTTGATTATATAAAGATATTTTTTGTGTGTATTCTTCATGGTAGTTCTATAAAACAACATGCATGCTAAGCAGTCGTTAAACCAAGTCAGAGGCCTTAGGGCAGCTTGAAAACATCTGACAGTAAGACCGGAAACTAGTCTTGCAAGCCTCCACCAATTCAGACTTGGCCACCGTGGTGGTGTATGGCCTATACCTTCCTTTAGGGAGAAAACCGTGACCCTGAGTGGGGTCATAATGGGATAATGATTCCACGGCCCGTCTCTACCCCTTTACAATCGACTTGATACGATAGTGAGAATTGGTTGACAAATCGACTTTTCGAGACGCACGCAACCGGCCTCGATCTATCGTGATTCGTGAGACTATCTTTTTCTTTGAAAAAATACGCGCGGGCTTCATGCGAACGTGTTTGAAACTGTCAGTCCCCCGTAACCACGGTGAAGGATGGCTGCGATTTTCGGCGCGCAAACTCGCCCTCGTAAGTATTTGGTTATTCATGAAATCAATGCAATTTCTATAATTTTTTTGCGTGATTTACTTTAATAAGTATTGTTTTATACCTATATATAAATAATTAGAACCTAGCATGCTTACTTATGCGTATATTGTGACTCAAAATCAAGGACGCTTGATCGTGTAGGTTAGGTGATACGTACTAAATAGATATTCATATTTTTTTGTACCTGAACATGATTTTTCTGTACGTATAATCGTTTAATAAGGGTTTTTTCCTTATTTATAGGAAATTCCCTCAAAGATGACCAAGTTGCACAAATATCAGATGGGAGTGACTCGAAAATTGAAGAATTTGCTCATGATGATGAAGATATTGTTGCGAAAGTCACCTAGAAGAGAGTGGATCTGGTTCTGGCGATGAATCCTCCGAAGTGGATGAGGTACCACCACCTATCCCAACAACATCCAGACACAGGGGATCCACTAGAAGCAGATCAGTACAGTTTGTAACCTAAGTACGGAAGAAAAATATTACTTTTCTAGTAAGACTGTTCATTGTTTTGTCAAAGACATTATACCAAAAAATGTTTACAAACTCTTTATTATATCTTTAATAAATTACTGATGATTATAAATACTGTTTAATTAATTAAATCTTCATTAAATTAAAAAAAATTCTCCAAACTAGACAAAACTCACATCTCGAGCTAACTCCTAAGCCCCACGCTCGTGACGGTAAACTTTCAGGAAACCAGACACTTCAGGATTTTTTTGTTTAATTTAAACATGATACTTGATACTAAGACACCCATCAAAAAGTCATGTGAATTTCAAAGAAGTCTGAGTAAGTTATTTTTTTCGGTTGTAAAGGGCTACACCGGACAATGCTCATTCTTTTTTGCGAATTGAAAGTCCAACAGAAAAGGGGTAGTGACATTCACGCTTCTCGTTCCACATATACCTTCAGACTCAGCCAGCCTGCACTTTACGCTGGGAGCAATAAAGCTTCTTTACACTGAAAGGGAATACAAAATAAACAGTTTTGTCGTGCATTTTTTTGCATGAACCACGAAGCATTCGAAAACAGAAATACCCTAATTTCAAGTCTTTGCAGCTACGTTAGGTCTGATTTCTTGTGATTGAAATTCGAAGAACTTTTTAGGGATATTAGTATTTTAACAGGGAGATTGTGGTCTCTGATCTCTGCCTACCCCTGTGGGATGCAGGCGTAAGGTTATATTACGTGTGATGATGCTCTGTTTACTCTGAAAGAAGATACAAAATAAACAGGACCTCGGTGCATTTTGCTTTGGCATGAACCACGACGCATTGGAATACAGAAATACCCTAGTAGGTATTTCAAGTTTTCTACAACTTCATTAGGTATGATAACTTGTGATTGAAACTGTATTATAACAGGGAGATCGTGGCAAGTGGCAGTCCCAAGAGCAGCGAGAAGGCGACCACTTGCCTACCATGCAAGAAGTCCCGGGTTCGAACCCCCGCTGGGGACAAAAAAAACCCAAGGTCTTGGATGTTTACATGCGTCTGATGTCGAAATGAAATGAAAAGGTTTTATTCAAAGTAGTACAGAAACTGCGGCTTAATGAACGTTACAATTCAAACTAGGTGTCCATTTCAAAATCTAGATCATATCGTTGTTTCCGGTCGTTGTTTCTGATTCCGATGACACAGGGTATCCTACTGTGGGGCCAAAATCAATGTATGTGCATGTATATAAATGTTATGTTAATCTCTGTCTACCTGGGATATAGGCGTGATGTTAAACCATGTTGTTCTATTGTTATTTTCAAGGCCAAGACTAAGTAGAGTAATGATTAAGATTGTATTGTATAGTACTTCTATGTATTTACACTCTTAGAAGCCATCTGGGATCCACAAAGGTGTTTGTCAGGTGGTATTAGTGCAGTGTTCAGTTACCGGCGGGCTTTCAAACAAAGCGGATCTCCATTGATATCAACTATGATATAACATTGATAAAAATATGATATCAACCCTTGTATGTTCCCATTGCTGGGACACGGGTCTCTTGCTACAACGCAGAAAGGTCAGGCCATACTGCACCACGGGGCCAAGTCCGGGTTGGTGTAGGATTGTAAGACAGCGGCGGGCCTTACTGTCAGAAGTTATCAAGCCGCCCATAAGGCCTCTGACATGGCTTAACGACTGCCATTATATTACAGCCGGCACTAACAGCTTAACCTCTTTTGCGAAGCACGGAAACGCTTGGAAAAAATGCCACTAGCTGTAGTCACGGGACGGTCACCCATCCTGCACCTGACCGCGCCTGATGTTGTTTAACTCAAGTGATTTATCTCCATTACGAAATGGAATATCAGAAGTGCGTTTTTGTATCGACCCAATTGGCGATGTTATTTTATTTTGTAATTTACGTTGCACTGCAGGAAATGGCCTTCTATCAGACAGAGAGTATGGACCTAATTATGACGCGTGCCAACCGTGGAATGGCAATTTCAAGGTGCCTATATGAAAAACAAATAAAAAAAAGGAAATTTGAGTGAGAAAAATCAGATTTCCTCGTGATGTTTTCCTTTACGCTTAGCGCGCGTTATGGCTTCTATAACTTCACAAATGTACATAGCATAGAAAACAAAGTCATTGATACATGCCCGCACTGCGGATCGAACCAAAGTCGGTCGCTAAAAGAAAAAACAGTCCATTAAAATATTTCTAACGATTTTAAAATCACTCTGTAGAGATACTGTGTAAGCACACTGGTTAGTCGAAACGAAGTGTCCTAAGATCGATGAAATTGCAACTCAAGAATACGCCATTTGTGGGCTGTTTAATATTAGATCTAACTACGGTGCGCCGCCGCGTTCCGTTATCGCTGGCTACGTATTGTCATAATTTCTCGGCAGTAGCCATTTTTCCTATTGCTGATCAATAACGTTCACGATTTGATGATTTTTCTTATGTATATTCTTACTGCCCATTTCATTTGGCTCATCCCAGTACAGCACAAAGTACAGTACATCGTCTTATACTACAGATACAGAAAAAAACGCGAATGGATCATCAATAATGTATTTAATAAAAACTGTGTGTATACGGATTTTACTCGTTTATTACATTTTTGACAATTTTCCGACGTTTGGGCACTTTTTCAGGTGCCGTGGTCTCGAAGTGTCGTCCGAGACCACGGCACCTGAAAAATTGTAAAAAAATTAATAAACATTATCATTATCATTATGTACCTGGGTCACGTGGTCAACGAGCGTCTTCAGGATGATGCTGATATCGATCGAGAGAGGAGGGCACTGGCGGTCCGCTGTAATATGCTGTCCCGCAGATTTTCCCGGTGTACAAGGGAGGTTAAGATTACTCTCTTTAAGGCCTTCTGTCAATCCCTGTACACGTGTGGCTTGATGAGCTTTACGCAGTGGGCCATCAGCGCCCTTCGTGTGCAGTATAACAATAATTAAAACTGTTTTTATACGGATTTATGCTCGTTTATGACATTTTTTACAATTTTGAATTTTGAAGTGAGCAACTACTTCGGACAACATTCGACTGTTCGAATTGAAAAACAAAGACGAGAATTACTGTTCAAAAACCTTTTTGAGGTAAAGTAATACACTTGAACAATTCAACTCTAGTATCAGTGACTCGCGATGCTCATACATACTCGTACAGTCTATTTATTCTTACTTGTCCAATTTAGTAAACAATATTCTAACCTTAAAATTGAGATTAGGTGCCTAAACTAAATAGACATTTTCTCGCAAATTCATGAACTATCATGAACTATGTTTATAAAGTTGGCAGCGAGTTATCTAAAAGAGTGTTCCAAGTTACTTCATTTATGGAAATATGGCAGTTTTGGACTAAAAAGTCACAGTTTAAGGGTAGAATCTTGTTTACTTAATAGGACAAGTAAGAATAAATAGACTGTACGAGTATGTATGAGCATCGCGAGTCACTGATACTAGAGTTGAATTGTTCAAGTGTATTACTTTACCTCAAAAAGGTTTTTGAACAGTAATTCTCGTCTTTGTTTTTCAATTCGAACAGTCGAATGTTGTCCGAAGTAGTTGCTCACCGCAACAAGCGGCTGCCCGCTGAAGTTTCTATTCTTGGCTCCAGAAGCCATTCGTACACAAATCAAGTGCTATTTGTCTTCGAATCCCGTGCATAATTGAATAATTGCCTTTCACAAAAGGCTAAGAGCCTTGGAGCAGCGGCGGGCAGACTTATTACTAGCGTCTCTGAGACTATAATAGTTAGGGAGGAGTATGGAGTTTGAAGAGTGTTCACACAATCACAGATTTAAAAAAAAATTGGCCAGGTGTAGTCGGACTAGCTTACCGAGGTTCCGTACCACTACACTCCATTTTGCTTTTTTTAGGTTGTTATCTAGTATAGGCGTCAGAGCTGATCAAATAAATGAACCCAAATGAGAGCGCCTTCTTTGTTATGTTACGATTAATTTAATAAGCAATTGCTTTTATATTTTTACCATGAAGCATAGCAATATAGCTAGAAACAATGTTGAGTGAGTTACTGCTTAATTTAGTGACAGTAATCAATTGAAGCACTCGTGGCCTAGTCGAACCGAGTGATTGGAGTCAATCAGTTGTGTTAAGCAGGTCAGGTTAAACAGGCGCGGTCAGGTGCAGAGTGGGTGACTATCGCTAGTGGCATTTTTTCTGGGCTCTTCCGTGCTTCGCAAGGCACGCCGTTGGTGCCGGCTGTCCTGTAATGGCAGTCGTTAAGCCATGACAGAGGCCTTATGGGCGGCTTGATAACTTCTGACAGTAAGACGCGCCACTATCTTACAATCTTCTACCAACCCGGACTTGCCCTCCTTGGTCGAGTATGGCCTAACCTTCCCGCCCGTGTAGGAAGAGACCCGTGCCCCAGCAGTGAGGACATACAAGGGTTGATATCGATAATCAATTGTGTTCTTGTAGATACCTACTAATATAGTTAGAATATTTTTGGGGCTTAATCGCGTAGTAATTTATTGCTATTTTACCTCGACGTTTCGACGGCGTTACAGTCATCCTGGTCACGAGAAGACTGATGGCTGGCACCCGTTCGCATCTTCGGCTGATGAGGTTTCAGACTACCCTCAGTCAATCAATCTACCTACTAATATTTATTATCTATATAAAAAGATGGTATTGAACGTTTCTTAAATATTCTATAAAATAATAATAATAACAACTTCTGCACAACACAATCACTTGTCTAGCTCACGGAGTACAAGGTCAAGATAAAAGTTTTATCCCCCTATCGGGTAGCCGCATCTCTCTTTACGCTGGGAAATAAAGAAAGATGGCGATAGCCGACAGAAGTATAAAAGTTTTATCGTGACCTTGTGTTCCCCTAGCTGGTACTAAACTAGGATACCTTGGGCTATTGTGACCAGGAAAGCGAGTCTCTGGGCAAATGCATAGTTGGTCAGTAAACATATTTTAAACTTTCGCGACTTGTACACATATAATATTTTCGGGGCTTAAACGCGTAGTAATTTATTGCTATTTTACGTTTCGACGACGTTACAGTCATCGTAAAAATACGTCGAGGTAAAATAGCAATAAATTACTACGCGATTAAGCCCCGAAAACATTCTAACTATTGGTCAGTAAAGTCATATTAGTCATGTAATGGTGATCATTCACACCAATCGCACGATTGTATCTTCGTCGCGAGAGATGCCTATTTCATTGTGCGGGTTATGTATGCCCCTGGAATGTTACTTCACTTTCATGTTACATTGTACTTTGACATTCAGCAAACAGAATGTAAATTCTTTACGTTGAAATAAATTGAATTGAATTGAATTGAATTGAATGACGCTGTACTACTGTTGCTTTGTAGACCACCAAATTGAAGCGAATAACACCATTGTAGTGCTTATACCATTCTATTGGAAATCTTTGTTAGTACACTATTTTTATTTTTAATGCACTAACCCGTGCTAAGGAACAAATTTAAAAACCTATTTAGAGGCTAAAAATTTCACCCATGGCGGGATTCGAACCCGCAACCTCCGGCTATCCGTACCAGCGCTCTACCAATTGAGCCAATGGGCGACTCACGGCATCAGTGAAATTTCGAACCTCTTTACAATATTCTCTGTATTACGTACAGGCAGCGACATCTGACTTAAGCAAATTGCATTACTTACAGCCCCGACCACCTACTTTGCAGTTAGGTTTAACATCGGAACGATATCACTGTACCCACATGATTACATTATTTTTATTTTTAATGCACTAACCCGTGCTAAGGAACAAATTTAAAAACCTATTTAGAGGCTAAAAATTTCACCCATGCCGGGATTCGAACCCGCATGTTAGTGTTATCGTAATCTATGTTAGTGTAATCTATGTTAGTGTTAGACTCTAGGGCCAGGCAAAGACATCACACAAATGGAAAAATATTCAAGCTAAGGCCATTTGTATAAATGTACAGCGAGGAACGAATCCATGACCTCAGGCATGGTGATGAGACGTAAAACCACTAAATCGACTAGGCAGGCAAGAAAAATATTACAGACTAAAGAAAAACCAAACATCCAGCCGCCAATAAATACTAGGTAACAACCCTAAAATATTCACTCAGTGTTATTCAATACTCGCGCATTTACCCCACTCGCGATAAGGCCTACACTCGAAAAACCACACCAGTGGGCGATCTGACGTATAAAAAATGTGAAAGAATAGAAAAAAATGCCCTAAAGAAACATAGGAGATGGCTTGCGAGATCTTTTGTGGGTCACCGGCATGAAAACGGTTAGTACAGGTATGGATCTTTACTTGAACTGACGCTCGTGAAAAATTTAATGAAGAACTTGCTCCAAATAAAAATTTCTCTTTTCGTTGGCTAGTTTCTTGTTTCGTTGTCATGGCTTGGTATTTTTTTTCTTAAGAACCATTTTTTTATACTCGTAACATCAAAAAGTAATACTAATAATGTTTGAAGCGTTTATGAATATGTGAGTTGTCTGTTTTTATCAGTCTACGGCCTGTTTAGATTTTTTTTTACAATTAAAGTTTTTTATTTAGAAACCTATTTAGAGGCTAAAAATTTCACCTATGCCGGGATTCGAACCCGCAACCTCTGGCCATTCGTGCCAGCGCTCTACCAATTGAGCAATGGGCGACTTGATTGAGTTCAATTGGTAGAGCGCTAGCAGGGATGGCTAGAGGTTGCGGGTTCGAATCCCGGCATGGGTGAAATTTTTAGCCTCTAAATAGGTTTTTAAATTTTTCTTTAGCACGGGTTAGTGCATTAAAAATAATAATAGTATAAGTTTTTTATAATTTATTTTATGCCACACCTGGCAATATAGTGGCTTTTTCCGCACGCTGCGCGTACGGAAAAAGCCGCTTTCTGGCCAAGTGTAGACATAAAAAGATGTACACAACACGGGTGGTAATAAAGAAAGCTCTCGATCGCATATTTACGTCCCTCGCTTGCAGCTCGGGCCGCAAACTTCTGCGATCTCGGCCTTTCTTTGTATTACCACCCTAGTTGTGTAATGTACTATTATTCTTCAGCACTGTAAAACCCTGTAAAGAATTTTTACAATTAAAGTTCTTTATTATTTATTTTTTTACTTCAGTACCGTAAAGACATTTAAAGTTTTAGTTTTGTTGCTTCTATGGTTTAAGCCTTTTTTGCTTTCTATAAAAAGCTTACACCCAATCCATCTTCTTTATTAATACTTTTCACATGACACCCAAACTACTAAACCGATATAAGCGTGCAATAGACAACCTTAAGTGTAAGTATAACAAAAATTAAGCATGAATATTTTGACGGGTATTCTCACCTGAGTACGTCCCTTGTCTCAACAAATAATATAAAGGATTGCCCGAGACATGGACTGACAGGAGACCTCTCTAATAGAATCCGTTATTTATTCAGAAACATGGAACTTGACAAAGAAAAAAAGAGTGTTTTAGTATAAAAAATTGTTCAATGTGGAAACTAGCGACCCGAGTTATAGTTTGACGAAAAAAGTTATACAACATCATCATCATTAGATATATTATATTAAACGGGTCTAATCGCGATAATTTTTTAGGTAAAACGTAATTACCTTATTTCCTGACCTTTCGGTAGCGTTGCAGTTGCCGTGGTCGCGGGTAGACTGCCTACACGTCGGGAAATAAGGTAAATACGTTTTACCCAATAAATAATCGCAATTAGACTCATTTAATACACAACGTGGAATAATAAATCAGCCCTTATTTGAGCTACTTTGTAAGAGAGACCTTGTAACGATACCACTTTCTCTGGATCACTCAGATAAATAAATAAATATTAATGGACCTATTACACAGATCTCGTTAGCCCTATACTAAGTACAACTAAATTACTTGTGTTATAGGTGCTAACTCGACGATAGATTTAATACAATAGATACATAGATAACATCCAAGACCCGAGACAAATTAGAAAATTCGTTCCCTGGTTTGACCCGGCAGGGCATCGAACCCGAGAACCTTCGGTTTTACAGTCAGCGTGCCAAACCGCTGCGCCCCCAAGGTCGTCTAAGTCAGATCTCATTACCAAAGATGACTATAACAAATCCTTAAGAAATACTATCATCATACTCAATACTCAATACTTTATTGCATTCCACAAGTTTCAAGGTTATTACATTATAACTTAACAGTTATTTGATAAGATCTTTGTGGACCCTGTAGGGCACGCAACATTTTAAAGTGCTATATAAAAGTATGTATTACATTAATTTAAATTTAATTTGATTAAATAATTATCATACAATTTTAATTGATTATATTTATAAAGTTACATTTATACAATTATTTATCTCATTTCATCTATACTATCTTTTAAATATTCTTCTATCGTATAATAAAATTTTGAAATTAGTATTTTCTTTAAATCTTTATTGAAACTGTAGTCGTTATTTAGTTCTTTCAGGTGATTTGGGAGTTTATTATAAATTTTTATAGCCATTACCAGTGTACTGGAAGAGTGTAATTGCATTCGAGAGGTGGGTAATAACAATTTATTTTTGTGTCTTATGGGTCTTATAGTGACATCTTCTTTTTTTATGAAAAGTTCTTTATGTTGTCTGACAAATTTTGAAATTTCTAATATGTAAATAGATGTTAAGGTAAAGTAGGTTATAATTTATAAAATATGGTTTACAACTGTCGGTATTCACTATATTTGCCATTATTCTAACCAATTTTTTTTGCTGGGTGAAGAGTTGCGGTGCGTCTGTACTGTTACCCCACATTATAATTCCATACGACAGCCAGGCGTAAGCGTATGCGTAATAAGTTAAGAGGGCTGTTTGCACATTAGTTGTTTTTTTTACTTCTCGAAGACCTTATGCGAAGGATGACAATTTTGATTTAATTTTTTGTATATGTGCTTTCCAATTAATGTGCTTATCTATAATTAATCCTAACAATGATATATTATCAACTTGTTCTATTTTAAACCCATTAAACGATATATCTATGTTTAATGAGCGTTTTTGATATGGGTGGAAAGTAATAATTTTTGTTTTTTGGAAGTTTATTTCTAAATTGTGTTTATTTAGCCATTCATTCGTGTCAAAAAGCATAGTATGTAATTTTGAATTTATAATTGTGCTATCTTGGCATGATGTGAGCAGAGAGATATCGTCCGCGAATAAAATACATGAGTCGTCCAAAATTTGGGGTAGATCGTTGATATATATTAAAAATAATAAACTACCAATAACACTGCCTTGTGGAATAGATGCATTAACAATTATAGGTTCTGACCTTATCTTTTCAATTTGTTTTAGCTCGTAGTTGAAAAACTCAATTTCTACTGACTGTTCTCGGTCTTTTAAGTAGGAAGCAAGCCATGCGTGTGCTTCTCCACGAACTCCTATGCCATATAGTTTATTCAAAAGGATTTTATTTTGAACTTTGTCGTAAGCCTTCGACATATCGAGCAGCAAACCGACTGCATATTTTTTGTTATTAATTATTTCTAATGCTTCTTGAATAAATTTAAATACTGCTGTTATTGTAGATCTTTTTTTCCGAAAACCATATTGACATTCATCAAATATCTTGAACTTTTCACAGAATGAGTAGATACGGTTAAACATAACTCTTTCGAAAATTTTTGATGCTGTGGGTAACAATGCAATGGGTCGGTAATTGTTAGGGTCAGATTTTTTGTTCTTTTTATGTAATGGTGATATTAGAGCTACTTTAAGTTTATCTGGGAAGATGCTTTCCTTGAATGATTGATTTATTAACATAGTGAACGGTTCAGTTAGCTCTTTTGCACATTTTTTTATTAAGGATGGGGGAAGCTCATCAAAGCCATGACTATTTTTATCATTTAGGTTCTTGATGATTTTAAAAATTTCTTTTTCTTCTACCGGTTTTAGAAACATTGAATTTTCCGTAGGTTGAATAACGGAATATCCTTTTCGAACGGGTTTCTTAGGGTCTTGTGTGTTGCCTATCGAGGAGAAAAAATTATAAAATAAGTTAGCTATTTGTTTCGGATCTGTAATTCGCGTCTGGTCTAGTTGTAAGGTTATATTATTTTTCTCCTTTTTAAATTTTATGTTAGTTCTTTCATTTATAATACTCCACATACATTTAGTTTTATTATTAGATTTTTTAATTTTATTTATATATTGCAGTTTTTTTGCAGTTGCGATAGTTTTTTTAAGTATCTTTTCGTAGTGTTTATAATATTTGGTTATTATTTCGTTGTTAGCTTGCATTGAAAAATTTTTTAGTAATCTTTTGTTTTGACATGATTGTTTAATACCTATAGTTAGCCAGTGTTTTTTAAATATTTTATTTATTTTGATATTTTGTTTTGGGATTTGTTCATTTAGGATTTGTAGTAGGGTGGCGTTAAAAGAATTATAGTTTTCATTAACATTATTATCTTGTTTTATAGTATCATGCCAGTTTATTGATTTTAGCTTAGATTTGAAATTTTCTATATTTTTACTATGAAATAATCTTTTTTTTATGTTCCATTGTATTTGAACGCTCGTCCTAGATGTCTGTAAGGCTAATATTGTTGCGGCGTGGTCAGAAAGTCCAAAATCTTCTACTTTTGTATGTGTTATTCCCTTTTTGAAGTTTGTAAATATTAAATCTATGCATGAAGATATAGATGGAGTTACATATGTAGGGTGATTTATGTGTTGAAAAAAATTATGTTCCTTCATTAAATTTAAGAAATTATTTGTTTTTGTATTTTTTTGCAATATGTTAATATTAAAGTCACCTCCTAATATTATTTTTAATTTATTGTATTTATTATTTATGTGATGGAGTATTTTTTCTAAATGTTTAAAAAATGTTTCTTCCTCTCTTCCGTTCCAGTACATCGTTACAATCAAAATATTTTCTTCTATTAGTTCAGTAGCACAGACTTCTATAACATATTCTACTGACAAATTAGCTACATCAGTCCTGTCAATGCTTTCGATATGATCTTTGATAATTATGCATGTACCACCACCTCGTTTTAATTCCCTACAAAACGAGGCTGCAATTTTGTATTGGTTGAATTGTATATATTTTAATTTCTCTTTGGTAAGCCAAGATTCTGATATTCCGTATGCCTTGTATACGTTTCGATTATTGTCCATAAAAGCTTCCATGGTATCCTGTTTGTTGTAGAGGCTCTGGAGATTCTGGAACATTATTTCAAAATTATTGTCTGAATCAATGAAATGTTCTATTATTCTGCTGGGATTCGTTGCTGCTTTTTGATCTATTTTCTTGAAATGAAGTTGTCGTTGTCGGTGTCTCTTTTGCGTTTTCGTTGTTGGTGACTTGTTTCCCTTCAATAAATAATTTGTTGTTTCGTATCACTGCATGTAATCCGTTTGCTCTTGCTAAGAGCATTTCTTGTTTTAATATATTTCGTGCTTTTCTGTCTTTCTCATTTAGATGTTCTGTTATGTTGATATCTGTTCCTTGAAAGTAGTGTGCATTTTCCTTTAGGTATTTTGTCATTCTCTTGCTGATCAGTTCAATGACAAGTGGCCGGGTTTTATTATTGATGTATCTTCCTATCCTATATGTTTCTTCTATATATCCATGCAGGTCTATGTCGAAGAATTCTCGGAATAAGTTAATGATTCTTCTGTCGAGGTCTCGTTCATTTTCTTTGTATATCTCATTTGTATATCTTTGTATATCTCATCATGTTATTACGTAGATGCAAAGGTCAAACAAAGTGTAACAACATAATATAAACTCACGCCTGTATTTCTGAGGGGTAGGCAGAGATCCCTGAAGATATATTAAGCTTGCCTGAAACGCGGTTCAAAAAATGTGTAAAGTACACTTTGTACCAAAGTGCATAACATAAAGGATTATTTAGATTACAATGATGTCTGGAATTAAAGCCAGTCAATGCAAAAACCGGGGGGTGGGCAGCAGCGCCCACTGCAGTACAATCCCACCGAACTGCGATCCCCAACCCGCATGCCCAGCGTGGGGATTATGGGCATTACCCCCTATGATAGCACAACGTGGTGCTCTTTAGGGAAGGGCTATGTCCACCAGAGGACTAGTATGGCCTGACGACGACGACAATATGCATTGTCGTCGTCGTCAGGCCATACTAGTCCTCTGGTGGACATAGCCCTTCATGTTATCTCTGTTAATAAAGGACTTTGAAAAGTCTATTTGGTGTTTTTGGTCCATTTTTTCTACAAAATTATCTAAATTTTGAAATGGACACCTAGTTTGGCTTGTAACGTTCATAAAGCCGCAGTTTCTGTGCTACTTTAAAAAAAACCATTTCATTTCATTTCGAGACCAAGACTTCTGCCACTTGAAATGATCTTTTTTACTTCATTAACATAAATTAGTCGTTGCACCGCGGATATTTTTTATCTTACCCTTTCCTAATACATTCCCTGTTCGATTGAAGTATGTCCACCTGGGCCCTCCCATTGAAGTAACTTAACTTCTCTTTTCAATATCAACCCTTGTATGCCCCCACTGCTGAGGCACGGGTCTCTTCCTGCATTGCAGGAATATACTCCACCACGGGGGCCAAGTCCGGGTTGGTGGGGGATTGTATGATAGTCAGAAGTTAAGAAGCCGCCCATAAGGCCTCAGACATGGCTTAGCAACTGCCCTCACATGACAGCCGGCACCAACGGCTTAGCGTGCCTTGCGGAGCACGGCAACGTCTCTTTGCGCTCGGCTATTTGTTAAGGCAGTAATTTTAGCTAGATGGATTACTTGCCTCGCAACACATTTACTAAAACTAAAAAAAAAATCATGCAATTTAATTAATTTTGTTCAATGTCGATGTGCAATGCTAGCCGCTGCCTTTAAGCCTAATATGTAGTGGAGAAAAGGTCAGCGAAAAGTAAAAAAAGTCTGTTTTTTAATTCGATGCAAGGAATTAACTTTCTGACGCATTCATACTCATAAGCATAACGTAGATACAACAATATATGTCTCTATACCCAATTAAGCTTAATACTTATATTTTATATGAAATTATCTCATGAGAATTTATTCGCACTGTCGGAAAAAGTGCTTGCGTTTTTATTTTACGCGTTCCGGGAGCCAATTCTCATTTCATTGGCAAATAAGTCGTATACGACTAAGGCTTATGGCTTGGGATTCTACGTAAAAAGTCGAGCGATATCCAAAATCTGTATTTTGAACGCCATGTTAGATTGAATTCGAATGAGAAAATAAATGTCTCACATGACTCTTTCGAGTTATTTTATCTTATTTTTATGCGACAAATTTCGTAGCCTTCAAATATTTTGCGTCTACGCTTTGAATTCGCGTGGGCGAGAATCGGCCCCCTGGGCCGTGTTTCATGAAACTACAATTCGTAGTTTATTATCACCATTCGGGGTACATTGTGGGTTAATCGCCTTTGCTAGTACACTCAGCTAAAATTGCAGTGAAAAGTCATTTTTGAAACTTTTTCGCTTGCAAATTGCATGTGACGATCCTAACTGATCCCGCCACCTCGACATCAACCCTTGTATGTCCCTTCTGCTGGGGCACGGGTCTCTTCCTGCATCGCAGGAAGGTTAGGCCATACTCCACCACGGGGGCCAAGTCCGGGTTGGTTGAGGATTGTAAGACAGTGGCGGGCTTTTCTGCCAGAAGTTATCAAGCCGCCCATAAGGCCTCTGATACGGCTTAACGACCGCATTACATAACAGCCGGCACCAACGGCTTAACGTACCTTACGCAGCACGGAAGCGCTCGGAAAAATGCCACTAGCGGTAGTCACGGGACGGTCACTCATCCTGCACCTGACCGCGCCGTTGTTGTTGTTGCTTAACTCAAGTGATTAAAACTGTTCTTACACGGATTTATGCTCGTTTATTACATTTATACAATTTTCCGACGTTTCGGCACTTTTTCAGGTACCGTGGTGAAACATAAGCGTTCTGGTAGATCTGCAGTCAGCGAACATACACTTAGCGGTACCAACCACCTTATACATTTAGATAAAGTTAAAGTTCTAGCCCGAGAAGACCGTTTCTTCCCTAGAATGATACGCGAGGCAATAGAGATCCGCCGGCATCCAAATTTTAATAGAGATCGTGGTTGAAACTTACTGGTAGCATGGGAACCAGTGCTTAAGTGCATGAGACCCCCTTGCTAGAAGTGTGACTGTAGTTTATTTCAATTAATAATCAGTATTTTTAAGTTCATGTAAAATAACTAGTTTATAAATTTAATTTTAACTTCAATTACTAATAATCGATATTGTTGACTTTATATAAAATAATTGGTTTGCCTATTTTGGAACGTAACTTCATAATTAACTTTTGTAATTTTTGCCGAGGGTAGTAAACTAACCGTTATTGCTTTCTAAAAGACGCCTATCACCTCAGTCATCCGGGACCACGGCACCAGAAAAAGTGCCGAAACGTCGGAAAATTGTAAAAATGTAATAAACGAGCATAAATCCGTGTAAAACAGTTTTAATTATGTCTACTGCTCGTGTTAACCTTAGAAAATACTTAACTCAAGTAATTAATTCTAATCACTCGGTTCAACCAGGCCACGAGTGCTACACAACTGAGAGTTCATTTAGTTTCATCCTTATAATATTATGAAATTACATTTATTTTTTATTAATAAAGGAATTGCTACTTGATAACCAGTTATTATACGTCCGTGTTACCGCCGAGGCAGTCGACTAACTATGTAGATTGTAGACTACATGCTAACATTGTCGGTATCTTTGTTGCCATTGTTTTCAACTCGAACGGTTATTGTTTTATCGTTGCTCCCGAGTCTACCTATGGCACTATTATCAGCGTACACCCGTGGAGAACAAACAAATAATGATTCCACACTATACCATCACTTTTCCCGGTCCCAAACTAGTATAACTTATGCTATAGTGACTCGGCAAGGACATGATAAACATTTATTTATTTATTTAATAGGTAAGCCAACGGTTCTCTTATAAAACACCTTTGCTTAATTAGGGTATAACAGTTTCAGCCTTATAAGGTTGCCAATTAAAGGCTCACAGATCATTCATAATTAGTTCTAGTGCCTAGTAGTTAAGCATGTGATAAACATAACAAAACAAGTCTTACTTCTAGACTTATAAAACTTAAAAACATGACTATAATAAAATAAAATTAAAAATAATTAGAAAAAAAAATAGGAGACATTTAGGAACTTAAATGATCGAGGAACAGTCGTGGAGTAATTAACATGAAAATACATCCTGACTGACCCCACTTATACAAATAAACTACGTCAGCCTGTAGCGTGAATCGAGCACATGACCTCGGTTTTGTCAGTCAAGCGACTAACCAATAGACCATCTGGGAGTACATTTTAATGTACTTTAAAGTACAGGTTCGCAACTATAACTATATTGGGATCTTAAAAACTGTAATTTAACTGATAGCAACAATAATGAAGCTTCGTATTAAATTGTTTTTTTCAACCTTCTTCTACCGACTTGAAAATTTTTAACACAACTTGAACACCAAACAGTACGCTTTGAAGATATGAAGACTTGGTACACTTCGGTGAAATTAAGTAACATATTTGACAGCCACATCTCATTTCATACCAAACGCGTATAGAGTTATAAATATTTTTTCTTCTTCTTCAGGCTATATTATGTAGTCCACTGCTGGACATAGCCCTCCCCTAATGAGCGCCATAGCACCCTTCAGCTCGCCGTATTCAGCATCTGCCGGCAGTTTTTCGCAGATCGTCATCCCACCTGGTCGGAGAGCGTCCTACACTACGTTTGCCGAGTCGCGGTCTACACTCAAAAACACGTTTACTCCAACGTCTGTCGGTTCTTTTAGTTTAAATATTTTTTAGTTTAGTTTATTGATTTATAACGACGGATGCATAACATCGCTGCATAGGTACTACGATGGCTCGAGTCACGCATTTTGTAGCGCTAATACGAGTATATCAAAATTTGACAATTAGTGTACTGCAAAGTCACGACTTTTGACGTTAAAACGCGCGACTAGCGTTATCGTACTACCTACGCTCCAACCAACGATGCGAGGGCAATTTAAAAAAACTAGCCTATAAAGTCTCACTGCAGGGCACAGGCCTTCTCTCAGACCGAGAGAATAGGCTTAATTGCCACGCGTGCCCACCGCAGATTAGCAATTTCAAGCGCTGAGTTATTTGAACACCTGAGACCCTCAGTTTGAAGGAAATTATCGTGAGGATAGGATGATTTCACTCACCGTTAGCGATCCCGTATTCAGGGTTTAATTCTTTTATGTATCTTCTTCTTCTTCTTCAGGCTATATTAGTCCACTGCTTAACATAGCCCTCCCCTAATGAGCGCCATAGCGCAAGGTTGTGCCATCATTGGGGGGTAATGCCCATAATCCTTACGCTGGGCATGCGAGCTGGGGATCGCAGTTTGGTGGAATTGTACTGCAGGGGGCGCTGCTACCCACCTTCCGGTTTATGTCCGGTCCGATTGTGTCCCTTAGTCACCTTTTAAAACACCCGCGGGAAGAATTCGGTTTTTTTTTTTCATGTATGTCAATGCCAAATTTCAGCGTTCGTTGTTGACTACAGAACCGTAAAAATAAACTGTGTTACTCATAAAATCCAGATTCATGTAAAACACTCCTCATGGGCAATTACAATCATCTGTAATTTTCAATATACATTTCCCTCAACTCAATCAATAGATCTCTCTCTCTGTAAGATATATATTAATAATCAATTTTAAAATGTATCGTGGTGCTAATAATGATAATGATTCCGCTGGTGAATACATAGATTGATAGATGCATAGGTGGATAAATAAATAGTTACGTATTATATTTAAATTTTTAATGCACTAACCCGTGCTAAGGACAATTTAAAAACCTATTTAGAGGCTAAAAATTCCACCCATGCCGGGATTCGAACCCGCGACCTCTGGCTATCCGTTACGTATTTCCCTTCCCCTTCCTGATTTAAACAGCCTCTGAGTTGTATCTCGTCGAACTATGGATGTCTCGAAGGCAAGACAAGCGTTTTACCTGACCTACGAGCTCTTTCGTAATTACGGTCCCGTTTTCCAAGCTTCAACTTTGCGTCTCGCATTGCTAAAAGCTGAGTTTTGAACTTTGAACTAACTTAGTTCAAGACGCCCTCTGCTCTTAAGCAACTTCTTAGTTGTCGATTCGAGGTAACCCTCTTGTTTTTCCGCCCCTCAGGATGCCTTTAGGGCTAGCTTGTAATTATTTTTTGAAGAATCAGTTTGGCATTTTCTTACTAAACGAAGGTACCGTTGACGGCGATTCTTCGGAACCATGGTACAGTCTTTTTTAAAGTACCTTATTTACGTTATAGTAGCGTATGCGCGTGAATCGCTCATAGCTTCGGCAACCTGAGTGATCTTAAACGATCACAAAGGCTAAGCAACATAGGACGCGTACAGTGCATGGAAGATGACCGTGTATGACTAACGTTAGTGGCATTTTTCCGGGCGGTTCCGTGCTTCGCAAGGCATGCTAAGCAGTTGGTGCCGTCGACTGCCGTCGATAGACGCCAGTCGTTCAGCCAAGTCAGAGGCCTTGAGGCAGCTTGAAAATTTGTGACAGTAATACCAGACAGTTTTGCAAGCCTCCAACAAACCAGACTTGGCTCCCGTAGTGAATTATGGCCTATACCTTGCTCAGGGAAGAGACCATTATGATAAACGTCCCACTGCAAGGCAGAGGCCTTTTCTCAGAAAGAACCTCTTACAATGAAAATAGTGATGATTTGTTGTGGTTGCTTAATAACTTAATTGCCTAATACTTATGTGTATTTATGCCAGACTATTCTTAAACTTAAAGGTGGCGTTGAAAATGAAAATGGACAGAGTGACCTAGTTTGATTTTCGACGTGTATAATACATACATTTTTGTAACACATTACCTGTAAACATAATTCTGTACTTATCTGAAGAATGTAAGATGTTCGTATAAATAACAAAATTTCTTTATTCTTATTCTATTCTTTAAAATAATGTAAATAACATTCCCCCAACATATTACCAACAATTTCAGAAACCACTTGCAGTATCTCTATAAAAATCGTTTCCTAAATGTTTGAAACACATGGGCGGAGACGACACGGCACAGATAAATCTCACATCAACATCATCATTAATTAGCCCACCGCTGCCCTCTACTTGGCCTTTGTATCTCCCCACAGCTGGGGCACGGGCCTCTTCCTGAAGGTCTACAATATTTTGCCCGAAATCCTCCGTCGAGAACTACTAACAAGGCCCCGAATCCCCATTGAATTAAAACTATCCGCAATGTGATTTTAATTTAATCAACGGTACGTTTCCTGGCGCGGGAACAGACCGCCATCCAATTATTCCCAAGTATCGTATTCGATTAAGCGGGAAAACTTCCATTAAATTTAACTTCAGACGCATAACCCTTCGGTGATAAGCCGAAACGTTTGTTTGTCTGTACAGTCGGCGGCGGGTTGACTTCCATATGTTTGTTGCGAATTAACCCTTAACTTAACTGTATAAAATTTAATTGCTATCGTCTTTACTCTCTTTCTTTGTGTACGAACATTATAATAGAAGGTATTGCATTTTAGAACTAAAAATAAAAATGATTAGAATGAAACAAAAACTAAATTAGATAAAAACACATTTTTATAGTAAAATACTTATTAAATATTAATATTGGTCAGGCGCGATCAGATGCTGGATGGGTAACCATCCCGTGACTACCGCTAGTGGCATTTGTTCCGATCGCTTCCGTGCTTCGCAAGGCACGCTAAGCCGTTGGTGCCGGCTGTCTTGTAATGGCAGTCGTTAAGTCATATCAGAGGCCCTTAATTCTTGAATATAAATACCAAAATATTTTTTTTCTAAGTTTTGAGAGTTCCGTTCCCAAATGACCACCCTTTTATCAATCTACCCTTACCTATATAATATTTATTTTCTTTCTTTCTTTCATTCTAAAATAAAATATTATTATTATTATTATTCTAAAACCATTTCAGTTTATATAGCTTCTTTTTCTACCTACCTAACCTCGTCGAACCTTCAGTAATAACGTCAATGAAGCGGACACGTTGATAGGACTCCCCAATGGGAGCCCTTCGGCTTTGCAATTCAAATGTTATACGAGGTAGCATTAAAGGGTGTATAAAGGATCCCATTCAGGAAATGTGTGCACAGTGTAATTCACTTATTCAAATTCAATAAGGCCATAGCGTTAGACAACTGAAAACGTATTTTTTAACAGACTCCTAAGATGGAAGAAATTTCTTTCATCGCATCCGTAATCAAGTATTCGTTTTACGTGCGTACATACAGTCAAGAGTAGGTCAAAATTTTTGTTACAAAGTCGTCTGTAACGTGTTAGAGTGCAAAGTATGGTAACGTTGATAAATTCTTCGTTAATTCTTTTACACGTTTTAGTTTAAACGCTGAGTCAGCTGCCTTTTGTGGCAATTTAGACGCACCACAGGCGAAAGCTATAAGTGTTTTTTTATTTCGTTTATTTGTATATTTGGTTAATTTCTGTTGTGCTCATGGTGTGTTAATTTTCTGGTTTTTTGTTTCTGTGATGTGTCTTGTTGCTTTCTTTCTTTCTTTCTTTCTTTCTTTCTTTCTTTCTTTCTTTCTTTCTTTCTTTCTTTCTTTCTTTCTTTCTTTCTTTCTTTCTTTCTTTCTTTCTTTCTTTCTTTCTTTCTTTCTTTCTTTCTTTCTTTCTTTCTTTCTTTCTTTCTTTCTTTGTTTCTTTGTTTCTTTGTTTCTTTGTTTCTTTCTTTCTTTAGTTACCTCAAGCGTCGTCTATAACAAATGTTAAAAGAAAAACATTGTTTGTATCTAGAACATTGTAAAAACATATGTTTACAATGTTCTAGAATTGTTCTAAAATTCGTGTAGGTATCGTCTGTGATGTTTGTATTCCACTGCCGGGCAAAAGTCATTCCCCACTTTAGTCTAAATAAAAATGACACTTTTCTGCTGATAAAATTAAATTATAGAAAATATGCGCTAGTCCCACAATCGATGCATTTAAGAAGCAGTTGAAAGAACACACTATTTCTTTCTATCATAACTTTGAACTGTATACTTATTTATTATTTTGTTTATTTATATTTAAAGGTAACTATTTAGTCTATGTAGTGTATTATTTCAGCTTAGGTTATACTTCAAGGTTTTTGCAGTCTATTTAGTTTATTTTGCACACCTTTGTCGACCCTTTTTTACTGCTGTTCCGACTCTCCAAGGTTATATTCTTTTTGGTTTGAGGACAATTTTAAACCTATTTAGAGGCAAAAAATTCCGCCCATGCCGGGACGCGAACCCGCGACCTTTGGCGAAGCGTACCAGTGCTCTCACAACTGAGCTAAGTGCCAGCAACAGTGAAATTTCGAATCTCTTGACAATATTCTCTGTATATTTACAGGCTACGACATCTGGCTGAAGTAATTTGCATCACTTGCAGCCCCAAGTACCTACTTTTCAGTTAGGTTTTACATCGAAATAATATCGATGTACCCACATGATTATATTCTTTAAGTTGCACTAACCCGTGCTAAGGACAGTTTTAAAAAACCTATTTAGAGGCCAAAAATTCCGCCCATGCCGGGATTCGAACCCGCGACCTCTGGCTAACCGTAACAGTGCTCTCACAACTAAGTTAATGGCAAGTGCCGGCTCCAAGGTTTGCTGGAAGAAATCTCTCACATAGATAAGCTCTCATTTGTACACGTTATTTCTTTGTCCTGTTACATGTTTCAAATATAACCGCCGGTATTTAGAGTATTTAGATAAATACTCTAAATACCGGCGGTTATATTAACCTTTAGTCGATTATATTTTTCTGGCTAATTCTTTTTTGAGATACCTCGAATAACAGAGAATTACTCGCGAGTAACGTAATAATAATCATTTTCCCCGGCCCATCCCTAGCTGTGACCGCAGCTCTCTGTCTAGATTTTTTTATTTTTACTATACCTAGGCTGAATTGCAAAAAAATGCACCGCCCCCGCCGTTTCTAGGTCACGCTCTATTCTCTCGATGCAGACTATTAAAAGAAAAAGCCTTTTATCTACCTTCCCTCTTTTAACGAACAAAACGGTCCGCACCAATGGTAGTGTGTGGCTTATAAATTAAATAAGTTCACCCCTGCGTCCTGGGGAAGTACGCAGATTTCTTAGTACCAGAGTAGTCTGGAAAACCCACTCTCTGCATCATAATAATTTCAACCATTTCTAATTCTCTATTCTGGTTGTGTAATAAAGTGCTCTCTAACGGTAATGTCGATAAATATGAAATAATCAAAGATTAACGATATTACAAAAAAGTACCTACGTATTAAAAATGTTTAAAACACTGATTAAGTTTTCTAAAAAAGACATTACCAATATTTACAAAAAAAATTAAAGATTATAATACTTTAAAAACCTATTTAGAGGCTAAAAATTTCACCCATGCCGGGATTCGAACCCGCAACCTCTGGCTATCCGTACCAGCGCTCTACCAATTGAGCCAATGGGCGACTCACGGCATCAGTGAAATTTCGAACCTCTTTACAACATTCTCTGTATTACGTACAGGCAGCGACATCTGACTTAAGCAATTGTAGACTTTTAGTCCGGATTTACTAACGGGTGTTGTTATATCGGAAAAGTCCGACCAGGTTTCGCTCCGATTCGCAGAGCTTAATCATGGTGAGCAGAGACGGAGCTCGCGTCGTCGGTTGCTTGTCTCACTCTCGGACTTTTCCGATATAACAACACCCGTAAGTAAATCCGGACTAAAAGTCTACAATGTGTTGTGCTTACGAAAGTTTTAGTTCAAAAAATGACTTAAGCAAATTGCATTACTTACAGCCCCGACTACCTACTTTGCAGTTAGGTTTAACATCGGAACGATATCACTGTACCCTTACACTGTGTTCCTTAGCACGGGTTAGTGCATTAAAATAAAAATAGTGTGATTATAATACTGCTTTCAGCCATTTTGATTGAAACACCCATCACACCGCGTGACGTCACGCTTAGGTTAACATTGGTAAACTTCTTCCGTGCTTTGTTGTGACTACAAGTGATCCTGATGTTGGTTTACCTAGACGTGACGTCAGATTCGACGCCATGACACTGCGAGCGGTTTCCCCACAGATTTAAAATAAATTTAGAAAATATTTTAAGTTATTGGACCTTTAATTTATTGCCGAAATATAGCATATTTTGTAAATTATAAATTATGACGATAACTTTAAACTTATGCCTATTAAAGCAATATTTCTTAAGACCAGTATTTAAAGGTTAAATTAGATTACAACTCTTTATTGTGCACACCAGAAAATTAAATACATTAAAAGTCTTACATAGCCAAGTTTTGACGTAAACAATTGGAGGTCTCATGGCTAGAAGCGATCTCTTCCAGACTCCTAAAGGTTTGGATAGAAGCTACAAAATGTCTCAGAAATCGGCGTTCGTGCATTCAACGACTAACCAATGTTGACGAAGTGAAGAAGGTTTGTCAGGATCATAGGTTATGGCTAATCCTGGTCTCTGGCTACAACCTCCCAGATAGAACCGAGAGTTTTTGTGTTGTATATATGTACCTGTCCGAGACCACGGCACCTGTAAAAGTGCCGAAACATCGGAAAATTGTAAAAATGTAATCGATATCAACCCTTGTATGTCCCCACTGCTGGGGCACGAGTCTCTTCCTGCATCGCAGGAAGGTTAGGCCATACTCCACCACGGGGGCCAAGTCCGGGTTGGTGGAGGATTGTAAGACAGTGGCGGGCCTTACTATCAGAAGTTATCAAGCCGCCCATAAGGCCTCTGACATGGCTTAACGACTGCCATTGCATGACAGCCGGCACCAACGGCTTAGCGTGCCTTGCGAAGCACGGAAGCGCTCGGGAAAATGCCACTAGCGGTAGTTACGGGACGCTCACCCATCCTGTACCTGACCGCGCTTGCTGTTGCGTAACTCAAGTGATTGAGTCCAATCACTCGGTTCGCCTAGGCCACGAGCGCTTCAATGTAATAAACGAGTAAAAATGTGATAAACGAGCATAAATACATATAGAAACAGTTTTAATTATGTACCTATCTTACAAAATGTGCAGACGGCTTCCAGCCAAAATATCTTTCGAAACAAAAAACCCGGGTCCAAATTCTTCAACACAATCTAAATTCTGTGGACGCTCGTTGGGTACCGCCTGCTGATGTTTGTTATTTAGTGGACTCAATAGTGGACACCGGATCTGTCGAAATCAATCTATTTAGTCTTTGCGTGGTCATAATACAACAAAAAAATCGATACACAGATGTACAGTCTGTTAGCTTTTTTACAATATACCTCGGGCTCTAGAGTAGGCTCCGGTTTTCGCCGAAAGCACACGAGTGTAATACTACTTCCTGCTCTGTGTAAAACTTTTCTTCACTATTTTAAAAGTTATGTAAAGTTAAGTGTCACATTTATACATGACATTTAACTGTCATACATATATTATATAATTCTGACAGTAAGGCCCGCCACTGCCTTACAATCCTTTTTTTTTCACCCAGGAGAAACCCCGATTTGCTCCGGAAGAGGCATCCCGCCGTTGGCGCGAACCTCCGCGCCGCGCCAGTAGACCTCCGCGAGTACCTCGGCTTCGAGGTCCCACGGAGAGCTACCGGCCAGCACCGTCGCCGCCTCGTACGAGGTGGTGCGGTATGCTCGGGCCAGCTGGGTCGCCATGACCCGCTGCGGACGCCGCAGCAGGGTCCGGTTCGCGGACCCTAGGGCGTCCGCCCATATTGGCGCTCCGTAGAGCGCCATAGAGCGCACCACACCATCGTACAGGCGGCGACAGCTCCCTCCAGGCTGCCTTACAATCCTCCACCAACCCGGACCAACCCCCGTGGTGGAGTATGGCCTTACCTTCATGCGATGCAGGAAGAGACCCGCGCCCCAGTGCGATGCAGGAAGAGACCCGCGTAACAGTGGGGACATACAAGGGTTGAATCGATGAATCGTGAATGATATCAGTGTCATATCCGTTTCTATCCGATTGTAGCCGAGGAATATTCTAAAAGCTAACAGACTGTTATGTAGGTGATACGTACTTCGCGGGGTCATCTAGTAGCTCATAAAATAGCGGCCTGTTATTTGCACTCACGTTCCAATTTCGAAATGAAATTGATTGAGAATTCGGTTTGATTGAACACTGAAGTTCAAACGGTTTAATAGCTCGTGCGGTGGCCTGGACATATCGGAGCCTGAGTTTCCATAAATACTCTGCTCTAACAGTAAAGATTTAAATATATTTCCTTTTTTATGTAGCCTATAAACGTCTTATTTAAACCGTTCTTTCAGAGAGAGTGCGACATAACTACTTCCTGCCCGGTAGTGAGAAACAGTAGTAGACAGAACAGAAATGTTAAGACTGAAAATGATCATAATCATAATCTGCCATAATCTGAAAATTATTATCTCCGAAAACAATATTCAAAAATTTCCATATTGTGTGAATAACATTTACTTGTATTTTTTTTTGATTACTAGCTGTATTTAGTCTTTGTTTATTATGTTATTTGTTTTCTATCTTTTCATTAAATAAATGATATTCATCAATACCTGAAGTTACTATTTTTCCCTGAAATGGGGTAGCTAGATTTCCTATGGCAACCCTAACAATGCAACAACCAATCTCAGGCGGCCTCTCATCAAAACAGACCAAAAGAAGAGATGTCAGCCTACAAAATTCTATGGTGCTACCAGAGTTAATCGAAACCTGAGTGCTTAGTGCGAGTTTGACAGATCCAATCGAATAACTTTACTACCGCGTTAATCGAGCATTGAGTAGTGAGTATGAGTAAGTTAACCGTTCGAACTGGCAAAACGCTGTCACAGTACAACTCGCACTCGCGTTTATTCGTGTTTTGGCTGGTAAACGTGTTCACTTCTCAACGTAAACCATTACAACTCGCACTCAGCAATTTTAATTTACATACTTGTCGCTATGTGGCGCTTCCTCGATGCCATAAAAATATGAGTTTACGTTAACGCGATCGAGTAGTTAAAAAACTCGCACTAGGCACTCTGAGCCGTTCAAGGCATTGGAGAAAACACAAGAGCGAGAGAGAGATGGGCTTATACCGTTGAGTAGTACTATTACAGCATAGTACTGCTCGCGAACCGTGAACGAAAACATCGTGAGGACACCTGAGTGTAGGAGTTGTTTTAAAGCATTGATAAAATCACACTATCTCACTGCTTAAACTGGAAAACTGTTGCTTAATAATATCATAGTTGTGATTCTTTTTTCTGGTCGTGCAACAAAGTGTTCTCTATCGAGCTATAGTGAGGCAGTAAAGTAACGTGTAGGTTCTTCACAAGATATTATCAACCCTTAGTATGTCTCCACGGCTGGGGCACGGGTCTCTTCCTGCATCGCAGGAATGTTAGGCCATACCCCACCAAATCCGGGTTGGTAGAGGATTGTAAGACAGTGGCGGGCCTAACTATCAGAAGTTATCAAGGCCTCTGATATGGTTTAACGACTGCCACTATATGACATACTCACTTACAGACATCCATCCATACATAGCAGCGCCATAGAAGCGCTCGTGGCCTAGGCGAACCGAGTGGTTGGAATCAATCACTTGGTTAAGCAACAACAGGCGTGGTCAGGCACAGGATGGGTGAGCGTCCCGTGACAACCACTAGTGGCATTTTTCCGAGCGCTTCCGTGCTTCGCAAGGCATGTTACGCCGTTGGTGCCGGCTGTCATATAATGGCAGTCGTTAAGCTATGTCATAGGCCTTATGGACGGCACACCCGTAACACCCTTATCGCGCACGAAATAGAGGCGAGGATCACACAAAATCGAAATGAAATGAAATGAAAAGGTTTTTATTCAAAGTAGCGCAGATACTGCGGCTTAATGAACGTTACAAGTTAAACTAGGTGTCCATTTCAAAATCTGGATCATTTTGGAGAAAAAATGGACAAAAAAACTCCAAACTTAGTCTTTTCAAATTCCTTAATTAACAGAATTTACACAGATACTACAAAACTCGTGAATTTTACATGCTTGAATTCCAGACATCATTGTCATCTAAATAATCCTTAATATTATAGTAGCTCTTTTGGCACAAAGTGTACTTTACACATTTTTTGAACCGCGCTTCAGTCAAACTTAATATATCTTCAGGGATTTTATTGTAGAAGCGTATACAATGCCCCATGAAGGATGTATTAACTTTTGCCAGCCTAAATCTTGGGATCAAAAGTTTATGTTTATTTCTAGTATTTACATTATGTTGGCTACCTGCAGTTTTAAAGTTGCTAATATTTTTCCTGACATACATAATATTTTCATAGATATACTGACTGGCAACTGTCAGGATGTTTGTTTCTTTAAAGAATTCTCTTAACGAGTCTCTACTGCCTAGCTTATAGATGAATCTGATCGCTCTTTTCTGCAAGACGAAGATGGTCTCAATGTCCGCTGCCCGTCCCCACAGTAGTATGCCGTAGGACATGATACTATGGAAGTAACTAAAATAAACGAGCCTGGCAGTTGCGACGTCAGTTAGTTCCCTAATTCTTTTAACAGCATATGCTGCAGAGCTAAGCCTATTTGCCAATTTTTCTATATGAGGACCCCATTGAAGCTTTGCATCAATTGTGATACCTAAAAATACAGTTTCTTCGACAAGGTCTAGTTTGTCCCTTCCCAATATAACTTTGCTGTCAACTACTTTGACATTTGGTAGAGTGAACTTTATACATTTTGTCTTTTTTGAATTTAACAATAAGTTATTAGACGTAAACCAGTTTAGTACCTGAGAGAGAGCAGCATTAGTATTGTCAAGGTCATCTTCTTGTCTCTTAATTTTGAAAATAAGTGACGTGTCATCTGCAAATAGTACTATCTCTGACATATTTTGAACCATGAACGGCAAATCATTTACATATACGAGGAAGAGGAACGGCCCCAAAATCGATCCCTGTGGTACTCCTATCCTGACCTCTGACCCTGAAGATTTAGTTCTATTTATATCAGCTCTTTGAATTCTTCCTTCTAAATATGATGTCATAAGTTTTAGGCTATTCCCGTTTATACCATAGTGCTTTAATTTTAAAAGAAGTGTTTTATGGTCAACGCAATCAAATGCTTTTGACAAGTCACAGAATACGCCTATAGCATCCTTGCGATCTTCCCATGCACTAAATATATGTTTAACTAACATGACGCCGGCGTCCGTTGTAGAGCGCCCTTGCGTAAAGCCGAATTGCTGACCATGGAGAAGTTGATAGTCATTGAAGTGTGTAAGCAGTTGACCTAGAACTATCTTCTCGAATATTTTACTCAAAACGGGTAGAACCGAGACTGGTCTGAAATTTGAAGGATCTTGCTTATCACCACTTTTAAATAAAGGAACGAGCCTACTATATTTCATTAGATCTGGGAATATACCCTCATCTAGACATTTGTTAAAGATTCTGGCTAAATAGGGTGCTAGGGTGTCGATTACTGAGCTAACTACTGTTACTGACATACCCCACAAATCTTCAGTTTTTTTAAGCTTTAGCTTTTTAAACGATTTAATCACGGTATGAGCTTCAATATAATCAAACGAAAAATCGTGATCGCATAGGGGGACATTGTCTTTCAAAATAGTTTCTGCAAGAGCTGGAGAAGAGTCTAAAGGAGCTGTCGTTATAATTGGAACATTTGTAAAGAACTGTTCAAAAGCCGCAGCAATGTCTTCATTTGAGGTTATTAATTTATTATTTATTTTAAGTGCAAATTCGCGATCTCCCAATTTGGATTTACCAGTTTCCTTATTTATAATAGCCCAAATTGTTTTAGATTTATTAGAAGATTGAAGGATTTTTGATTTTATATACTCGCATTTTGCTTTGTGGCAGACGGCCTTAAATAATTTTGAATATAGTTTTACATACTGTATAAAACTGGGGTTGTATGTATATGTTTTTTTCTCATACAGTGAATAAAGTGTGTCCCTACTTTTTCGGATGCCGGCAGTGGCCCATTCACTAAATTGTAATTTATTTTGTTTGCAGGATATCTGTTTTAATTTAAAAACTTTTTCAAAACTATCTGAAACAGCCTTGAAGAAATCTCGATAGAGAACATTAGCATCTTGAGTTTTATTTTTTTGAATAGGTAATCTTTTTTTTAAGTCAAGTTTAAACAATTCTAGTTTTTTATTTGTTATCACCCTGCAGAGTACATCTTGCTCTATTTTTTTTAAATCTGCTTTAAAATGTACAATTTGACCACTGTGGTCTGATTTAAGACAATTCACTGTAGAATAATGGGAAAATTCACAGTCACAGTATACGTTGTCAAGGCAGGTGGCGGTGGTTTCGGTAATCCTGGTGGGCTCTAAGAAAATATTCATCAAATTAAAAGACTTAAAAATAAGTTTTAATTTAGCACTCGAAGGGGAATCTACAAGCAGGTTTACATTAAAATCACCACAGACTATAACCTTCTTATTATTACTGCAGGCTACTTTTAATACATCCTCTAATACAGATTCGAATACACTGTAATCACTGGTGGGGGGCCTGTATACGCTTACTACAATGTGTGACGATAATTCAACACAAGATAGTTCAATTATTTTTTCAACAGAAAGCCTGCAAATATCTTTCCTTTCTTTAAATTTTAAACCATCCTTTACTAGTATTAAAGATCCCCCATGCAATGCTAACTTTCTATTGTAGCAACTGGCTAACTGATAATTATGTACAGAAAAATTCATATGAGATTCTAATAGCCAGTGCTCCGTAACACAAAGTATGTCAATCTCATGTTGCTCTAAGAACAATTCTAACTCTAGTAGCTTTCCAGAAAAACCACCCTGTATGTTCTGATTAGCTAAAGTGATTTTTTTTAAGAGGGGCTTTTCTGTGGTCTGCGCTGACAGTTTAAATCAGCAGTCAAGCTTAACTTATTTATGTTAGGTTTTTTTAAAGCCTCTGAGTACAGAGGTTTACTAGTAGAACTTTTTCTACAGTTTTTATTTACTAATGGTACCTGTTTTATTGTCGTAACAATAATAGGGTCATAAATATTGAATGCCAACAATTTGGCAATCTGTCGTTTTGAACGAAGGGGCACATACATTGTGTCCCTAGTCAATATAAAATTTCGAATAAAGTTATTCGTATCAAAATAAAAAACTTGATCTCTATGACCAA
This sequence comes from Yponomeuta sedellus, assembly GCA_934045075.1. Taxonomy (NCBI): domain Eukaryota; kingdom Metazoa; phylum Arthropoda; class Insecta; order Lepidoptera; family Yponomeutidae; genus Yponomeuta; species Yponomeuta sedellus. The sequence continues at coordinate 4,308,710 of OW203733.1, forward strand.
ATGTCATGTTATATAACAGACGGTTAAGTTTACCTATCCGTGCATTCTGTGTCTCTGACAATGTTTTTGAATAGGGAAAAGCACAGATAATGATTTTCCTTACATTTAAAGCTATTATGGACTCATAGTAATTTATCAATTCACTTTCTTGAATCCCTGTGCTGTTCCCCATTAATAATACAATAGTAGTATTTCTATCATACTGTTTGCTGAGCAGAGCGTTGATTAATTGCATGTAAGAGGCATTTGGCATACATATGTTTTCTACATGCTGTTTTAAATGGATCTGCAGCCTGGTTCCTAGACCTACACCTATTTTGTCTGAGAAAATTATTGTCTTGTAAGGGGCACCATTGAATGGAACTGAACTGCTCGTTGGCCTGGTTGTCGGTTGTCTGTCCAGTACTGCATTCCGGGTCGATGGCGCACTGGTCTCCGCTATCGCATTTGATGGTGCAGGCTGTCTGTTTGGCTCGCCTTCATGCTGTTGTGCCCGATCCAGCGGTAAAGGGGCTGGTGTGTTGGGCAAGCTGCACGGCGGTGACAAGCATGGCTTCTGACTGCCTGTTGAGTTCAGCTGTGGAAGGGCTGGGTCTTCAAGCACATTATTCGGTGGCTGCAGGGGTAACCAGCTTGGTTTGTCTTCTGAGTCTTCTGATTCATGGATGAAGGTGGACTCAACACGTTCCAGGTTGCTTTTGCCAAGAGAAATCAACCCATTCACAGTTGAAATGCAGTCATTGTACTGAGTTTGCATAGCCGAGTACTTGCAGGTGATGTCTAGTAATTGAAACTGCAAATCTTCCACTTGTAATTGCAGTTCAGCCATCGCTAGCTCATGGTCCACATTACTAGCAAATAATTCTTTCTGGCATTCGGCCATTTCCGTTTCTAACTGTAGTTTTTGACGAAGAATTGGTACACTTTCTATACTTTTTCTGTTTCGTTTTATCAATTTCTGTACCTTCTGAATGTATTTATTTGTTTTAATATACTTCTTTATGGTTTTCACGCTGTTCATTTTGATACTACTGGTATTCCCCATAGCGCAGGACTTATCGCTGGCTGTGGTTAGGTCGACTGTTAGTATTCCGGCTTCACTCATCACTTCACTATACAAATCCATGGTTCTAGCGCTATCTTTTTGTTGTTCTTGTTCACTGATTTGCTGAAGCTCCTGGTGCGCCTCAGCAAGCTGGTGTTCAAGCGAGCGTATTCGTTGCAGTGCTACACCATGGACATCATGGCACTGGTTGAACGAGTTGACTTGCTGTTGCAGCTCATCCCGTTGGGCACTTAGATCTTGGCATTGTATGTCCAATTCACTGAGCTCTGCTTTAAGCGCTGAGTTGGTTTTATTCTGTTTATGAATCTCCTCTTCACTTTCCTCTCGTTCTTGTAGAAGTGTGTCGCACAACTCTTTGGTCTTTTTGAGCTCAAGCAGCGTGGCTTTCAGTTTCAGCTCCATGTCTCGCACAGTCACCTTGCTTCGGGTGAACATACTGGTGTCACCTGGAAAATAACCGGGAATCGGTGTCAGTGTGTGACCACTTAAAATGTTATTGGCTGATAAAGAGTTGGTGGTACGTTATAGATGTTGAGTGAGCGTGTTATGTTGACTGAGGCTAGTTGTTTTGTCTCAACTTTGCTTCCACTACGCGTCAAGTAAAGAGAGCCAGAACTGAGCCGGAATGTTTGTATGGGACGTGTCTCATGTACATGAGATTATGTACAGTTTGTTTATGTAGGAAAACTGTAGGATGAAGCGAAAATTACAGGATTAAAACAATACTTCCCCGGATAAGTCGTTGCAATTTGAACCGTTTGACAGTTCGGCCGCCCGTTGTAATTTTTCAGTACAATAATTTGTATTTGTTTGATTTTTCACCAGTAACTTTTATTTGCATGTCACTACTATGTATTGTTTAATGAATTTACGTTTAATTTGACTCGAAATACACTAATAACACTAATTAATTAAACAAAATCTACTGAGCCGCTTTTGAAAGCAGCTGTTCGGTCTGGAGTTGCCAGCCGAAAAAAAAGCCGAAATCACCAACTCAAGCTGAAACTTACTGTGCGAAGAGGAAAAAGTGAAAAGTGCACTTACCCCATTTTATTCCGTCGTTCGTTATCTACCAATTTGCGGGCAATTAAGCTGAGCGCTCCATGATCCAAGCCAGACTGACTACAGCGCTGTACACTATTCAAAAGATACTTAAAATAGTCTATATATTAATATCTACCCTTTGTATCTTTCCACTGCTGGGGCACGGGTCACTTCCTGCATCGCAGGAAGGTTAGGCCATACTCCGCCACACGGGCCAAGCCCGGGTTGGTGGAGGATTGAAAGACAGTGGCAGGCCATACTGTCAGAAGTTATCAAGCCACCCATAAGGCCTCTGACATGGCTTAACCAGTGCCAGCCATTACATGACAGCCGCCATCCACGGCTTAGTGTGCCTTGCGAAGCAGAGGATGAGACTTATGTCCCAGCAGTGTGGACATACAAAGGGGTGATATAAAAAAATAAAACACTTATAAGACGTGTAAATACAGTGATTACTTTTACATACATTTAAGAAAAGGTCATCGTTATTTTTTTTTACATTGAATTGAATCGGTTTGAGTTACTGAGCCACAAAATGGTCCCGACTCAGCAAGTGTCGTTAGAGCACCGGAGAGTCGCCACAACGCCGATAACTAACAACTAAGTTGAAAAAGTAAAATACTGCTTTTCTAAACTTAATTTTTAAGAGGTTCATAAGTACTTTTTTATTTTAATACCAAAGTAAAGACAGCGTTTTTCATGAATGCGAGCATAAGCCGAGCTCGAGCGCTAAAGTCGCTTTTTTACGGTCATAGTACACTTGGACCGAGTGACCTATCCTATAGACGGTCGTCGGTAAATAAAAACTAAACTACTTTTGTGCTACTTGAGGGCGACTTTTAAGGGTTCGGACTCAGTTTATGCTCGCATTCATGACAAGCGTTACCTTTTACTTTGTATTCGTCGTTTTTGATCAAAAACGTCCGTGCCTATGCATGAGGCACGGGCATCACTCACGTACTTTTCCTGGGTCAAAGAGAAAATATATACGTTTGCTGAATATTTCATATTCTTCTTCTTCTTCAGGCTATATTAGTCCGCTGCTGGACATAGCCCTCCCCTAATGAGCGCCATAGCGCCCTGTCTTCAGCTTGCCGCATTCAGCATCTGACGGCAGTTTTTTGCAGATCGTCATCCCACCTGGTCGGAGGGAGTCCTACACTACGTTTGCCGAGTCGCGGTCACCACTCAAGAACACGTTTCCTCCAACGGTTGTCGGTCCTTCGCGACATATGGCCAGCCCACTGCCACTTCAGCTCACTAACTCTCTGAGCTATGTCGATAGCTTTGATTCTCTGTCGGTTGTCAATTTGATATTATGGTATAATAAATGCATTAATTCACTATTATCCGGTACCTTAGTAGGTAAAACTACAGTTCGTTTCTGGGATAGATGCTAATTTGTCCCAGGTCCGAAAATCGCTATCAAAATAATTGAGAGATTTGTCTGAAACGTAAAAACGATCTGCAAAAAAGATATGACTTTTTCCATGGGAGACAGTAGCGTCTCTCTTACTGCATAGAGCCTCTTAAAAATAAACTTCGCGATAAGGGCCCGCCCTTATGGCGCCTGAGAATAGACAAAGACTCGCGCTAACCCCCTCTCATCCACTACGTGAACTCGGAATAGGGCTTTCAAGGTCTATCCCTCTCATATACTATAAAGAACGCGGAATATGGTTGTACTATGCATCTCATCTGCTATATGAACGCGGAATATGGTTGTCAAGGACTATGCCTCTCATCCACTACGTGAACACAGGTTGGGGCTGTCAAGATCTGTTTCTGTTATCGACTATATGAACTCGAAATACGGTTGTCAAGGACTATGACTCTCATCCACTACGTAAACGCAGGTTAGCGCCAACAAGATCTATCCCTCTCATCCACTATATGAACGCGGAATATGGTTGTCAAGGCTATGCCTCTCATCCACTACGTGAACGCAGGTTAGGGCCGTAAAGATTTATCCCTCTCATTCACTATATGAACGCGAAATATGGTTGTCAAGGACTCTGCCTCTACTACGTGAACGCAGGTTTGAGCTGTCAAGATATTTCCCTCTCAACCACTATCTAAACGTGAAATATGGTTATCAAGGACTATGCCTCTCATCCACTACGTGAACCCAAGTTGGGGCCGTAAAGACCTGTACCTCTCATCCACTATACGAACGCGGAATATGGTTGGCAAGGACTATCTCTCCCATCCATTATGTGGAAGGAAGACAGGACTTTCAAGCACTATACCTCAAATCCACTACATGAATGCAGACTACTGTGTGAACACCTCAGATACGCAGGTCTCTACACAATGTTTCCAGAGTCACCAAGTGGTATTGCTGCGATAACTTCACAAATGTACATAACATAGAAAGCAGTCATTGTTACATGCTGAGATTCGAATCCACGACCTCCCGATTGAGCAGCTGGCGGCTCATCTTTGTCATGATATATATTATGACCATGATAGCAATCAGGATCTAACTTTTTTCTGGCGTAATTAATCGTGTTGACCCTAAGCCCACGAGGCAGTAAGGTCCATTAATTTAAAATGTGTACCAAATCATTTCAGTTAGCCCTAAAGGGGGCACAACAGCAGCGCAACCTTCTAAAATAAAACCACAACAAGTATTACCCAGCAATCTGTTTACAATTTATTCGTCGAGGCTAAAACTTCAAAGTGAACGACAATAGGCTAATTTGAGAGGCAAAACATTTGTTATTTTACCCCGTTTCGGCCAAACTAGCAACGACAGAACGTAACTTTTGTAACTTTCGACGGCGACTTCTGAACGAAGCGAAGATTACTTCCTTTGGCTGTAGTTTACATTGCTTTTAGTACCTATTGCCAGGATCGTAAGTAGATGAACAGTGCCCTACAGATTTTGATTGCTTTGTGTTGATACAGCTTCATAGCTTCGTTATGGTTATTACGGATAACTTGTAGTTTCGTCGGAATAGTCCGACAAGGATTCGCTTTGATGTCCTCAGGTTTCCGTTTTAATTGCATTATCCATCCCTAATCCATAATCCCCACGCTGGGCATGCAGGTTGGGGATCGCAGTTAGATGGAATTGTTCTGCAGAGGGCGCACCCCGCGGTTTCTGTCCCTTAGTCGCCTTTTACGACACCAGCAGGAAGAATTGGGTTGGTGACACCCGCGGGAAGAATTTGGGTTGGTACTATTCTCTAGGCCGACACCACACAGCTGGTGGTTCAAATATTTTATTTTAAATTAGAATATAGGGTTTAGGTTTACTTCCGTTTTTATAATAATAGTGTAAGTAGTGAAATATCTATAGATATATAAATACTGTTAAGTTAATAATAAAAATCTTAGGTTTTTCCTAAAAAAACTATTCTTATTTTCAAGGTCAGGTTTCCGTGCACCATAACCTGGGTAAATGCAATCGTTTAACTGTCAAATTAGAAAGAAATTTAACATTTAGACGACTGGAATCGCCTAATCGTCTAAATGCATATTAGACCCGAGGTCAAAGCTGCAGAAACAGGCTGAATGTGAAAAACCCAAGACCGAAAACAAAGGCGTGCATTGGAAGAGACCTACACATAACGTTGGGGGTGTAGGTTGAACAAGATGATATTATTATATAGCCAAATAATCCAGAGGTATTTGTGTGTTTTTGTTCCGTTTATTTGTATATTTGGTTAATTTCTGTTGTGCTCATGTTGTGTTAATTTTGTGGTTTTTTGTTTCTGTGATGTGTCTTGTTGCTATAATAAATGTCTTTCTTTCTTTCTCTTTCTAGGTACCGCATTTTATTTTGTGTTACGGAACCTTAAAAACAACTCGGATTATTTATGCAATAATTGAGAGTGACTATTCTGTAGCCGTTTGGTTGGCAACACAATCGCCAATCAGGCGAGAGCCTTTGAGGAGAATTAGTCCCGTGATTTTGTTACCCGACCTCGGGAACGGTAGCGTTGATTAGGTATACCGTCGGCTTTGCAAGCCCCTTGTTGATGGCTGCAGTATAATAAGCTACCCCTAGAGTCATATTAATAACACGTTCTTGCAGCTAAGATCGAACTTGAGTGGGTACAATTTCAATGCTGTTTCAATTATTCAATAACCTCTTTCTTGGCCCTGCCACTTTCACTAACCAACTTAACATAGGCTACGTTTTCAAGATTCTAGTGTTGACTGAGTGATCTATTTTAGTTAGTTCAAACGTACTCGTATCATTGTACAAGGGCGATCTTAAAACAAAAATTGGCTATTGTTATAAAAGTGTACTAAATTGCCGATGTATACGATTCTAGTAGCATTCGGTAGCCATTTCAACTCACACGGTCCAAGTCTACCAAGATTATTAAAACCCGATAGCAGAATGAAAATACTGTCTTTCAAGAAACTAATGACTGAGTTACATAGATACATAACCTCACGCGTGTATCCCAGAGAGGTTAATGTTTATTGAGTTACATATTCGATAAATATGGTAAACTGATCTAGGGATGAGTTCAGAGGTCTAATTATGCGCCCCAAATCCTGTTAGAACCCTGAAGTATAGAATATGTTATGGAATTTGGCAGTCTTTTCCTCTTATTCAAGTGAGGGTGATCAATCCGCCAATGTTTTTGGTTTTGTCAAATTATTTCATTCGGGTGCAAGAGAATAGGCACTGTGGTCATTGCATCACATGCAGTTTGGCAGTTAGACGTCTTAAATTGGTGCGTGTAATATAGAAGCAGATCAGTCATCCCACTGCCTGCAGCAGTAGGGACTGTAATCAGTGGGATGTTTATTGGTTGATTACGTCACAGGCTCCTGTCACTCGTCACTCGTACCTCGCTCAGTCGAACACCCTACATCCCGCTACCGACCTTTGGTGGTTGCTCCTACTAATAATTAATCTATGTCACAAGTCGACGGGGGAACCAAAATATCAAGAAGGCCTCCGTAAACAAAGGCCTGTAAACATAAACAAGATTTAGGTTGGGGTGAGGGGCTTAAATAAGTATGGCTTAGCCATCTGGAAGAAGCAATGAATCTAAGCGGAAGAGGCAATTTTTGTCGGCTGGATTATTACGTTATTTTTTGCTTGGGAAAGAAACAAAGACAGGGGGATATTTGCCAAAAAATTTTTTGCTTCCAATCTAGATGTGTCCGTTAAAAAATCATTTTAATAAATAATCCTAATAAAGATTTTTTCAGTAAGACTAAAGACGAAATGAAATGCGGATTATGCGGATGCGAATATATGCAACACTAGAATAAATGCGGATGCAAATGAAATGACATGAAATGAAAGGGTTTTATTTAAAGTAGCGCAAAAATTATGGCTTAATGAACCTTACAATTCAAACTAGGTGTCCAATTTAAAATCTAGATAATTTTGGAGAAAACATGGGCAAAATAACTCTTTTGAAGTCCTTAATTAACAGACTACATAATTAATTATTATAAAACATAGAACTCACATATTTATTATACTGGCTTTAATTCCAGATATCATTGTCATCTAGTCTAGTTTGTCTCGGGTCTTGAATGTTATGTATGTATTTATTGTATTAAATATGTCGTCGAGTTAGCACCTATAACACAAGTCATTTAGTTGTACTTAGTATAGGGCTAACGAGATCCGTGTAATATGTCCATAAATATTTATTTTATTTATTTATTTATTTATTTATCTAAAGAATCCTTTATGAATGTTATAGTAGCCCTTTTGTCACAAATTGTACACATTTTTTGAACCGCGTTTCAGGCAAGCTTAATATGTCTTCAGGGAATTTATTGTAGAATCGTATACAATGCCCATGAAGGATGTATTAACCTTTGCCAGCCTAAATCTTGGGAAGTAAGGTTTATGTTTATTTCTAGTATTTAAACCGTATTGGCTGCCTAAAGTATTAAAGTTACTGATTTACGTAATGTTTTCATAAATATACTGACTGGCAACTGACAGGATATTAGTTTCTTCAAAGACATCTCTTAACGAATGTCTACTGCCTAGCTTACAAATGAGACCAATATCTATCTTCTGTAAGACGAATATGGTCTCAATGTCTGCTGCCCGTCTCCGCAGTAGTATGCCATAGGAGTTCATAGGACACAACACTATGGAAGTAACTAAAACAAACAAGCGTAGCAGTTGCGACGTCATTTAGTTCCCTAATTCTTTTAACTGCATACGCTGCTGAACTAAGCCTATTTGCTATTTTTTTCTATATGAGGATGCCATTGAAGCTTTACATCAATAGTAATACCATAAAACATTACATGTAGAAACAAAATTTCACGGATACAAAAACGCTCTATATACCTATACATACAAGCTGCCAATAGCAAATGTATGACGCAATAATATTGCTTTTATATAATTTGAGTGAGATAGCTTTAAATTATGAGCTAAATGAAGCGCTCGTGGCCTAGCGGAACCAAGTGATTGGAACCAATCACTTGAGTTAAGCAACAACAGGCGCGGTCGGGTTCAGGATGGGTAACCGTCCCGTGACTACCGCTACTGGCATTTTTCCGAGTGCTTCCAAGCTTCACAAGGCACGTTAAGCCGTTGGTGCCGGCTGTCATATAATGGCAGTCGTTAAGCCATGTCAGAGGCCTTATGGGCGGCTTGATAACTTCTGACAGTAAGGCTCGCCACTGTCCTACAATCCTCCACCCGGACGTGGTGGATTATGGCCTAACTTTCCTGCGATGCAGGAAAAGACCCGTGCCCCAGCAGTGGGGACAAACAAAGGTGTAAATTAGTTTTCACCTCAATATGGTCTTAAATAAACTACCGTATCAAAATCCGAAAAATGGAGTCAATTACTCCTTGTATATACGAGACTGTTTCTAAATCGAAATGTAATTGGAATTTAAATTTTTGTTATGGTACTGATTAATCAATTATTATCTTATATTATCTATCTATATTGAGGCAACAACGTACATACGGAATGTCTTTACCCAACATAAAAAACAACTGAACTACAGTCTGTTAGCTTTTAAAATATATCTCGGGCTCTAGAGCCTACTCTAGAGTAGGCTTCGGCATTAGTTTCGATATTTCTATTACATGAATATTACCGATTCTATCCAATAGTAGCTTAGGTATATTCTAAAAGCTAAGAGACTGTCACTATTAATTGAATGGAACTATTCGAGCTATTGCTATTGTTACAGCTATCAATCGAGCTATTAGAGCTATGTATTAAAAGTATTTTTGGGGCTTGTAAACCAAAAAATATTATTAAGTTTTTTTTGGGACGTGTTGTTTGTTTTTAAATACGATTTATACGATAGAAATGAAACACTGATGTGTATTCAACTAACTGATATTAATTGATTCGAGCAACGATTCTAATAAGTACCGACATGCCCTAAAACAACACTTGTTAAGCTAGAAAACGAGTAACTCACCTCACAGATAAACCTGTACAGGTTTCGGTGAAGGTTTTTTTTGTATTTAAATAGTGTTCTGTAAATGTCTTGAATTAATACTCATAAAAAAACAACTGATTATCGACGGCAGTACGTTTTAATGCACTTTATCGAATCGATGTTGGCAGTGCATGCGATTAAAGTTGAATGAGCGCTATCAATATAAATATTACATGCATTGATATGTAGTTAAAAACCTCATAATATTTTCATTTCATATTCTTCTTCGGGCTATATCAGTCCACTGCTGAATATAGCTCTCCCCTAATGAGCACAATAGTTCCGTCTTCAGTTTGCCGCATTCAGAATCAGCATCATATTTTAATTTATTTTATTATAATTTACCTCTAATACATGATAGGATACGCGCACAACGGGCATCGTAGTGGCCCGCTACTTTCCGATGTTTCTCGAATAAATCGAAACATCGCTGTATTTAAATACATAATTGAAATGTTATCTGTAAGCTACTCATTCATTATGCTTTCCACAAAATCATCGTATATATGGATTTGTTGTATCGTGGCGAGAGAGAAAACATTTCAAAAGATTTAAGTTGTGTCTTTTATACAAGTTTTTTTAAAATGGTATCAAATCCTTCTCATATTAAAGCCCGAATAGTAGATCCCTCTTTTTCTATAATAGCAGATTTAACTGTATTAAATTTTTATTCATTGATACTATTTAAAAAGACATTCCCGAGACAGAAAAAATATATATAGAACAGGAACAGCCACTGTACTCCCGACGCTATTTGACCCACATTGTGCAACAATTACCTGCATTAGTTAAATAATTTAGCAAAAAATTTTATAATCATCCGAAGCATTCTAAAATTTCGTAACAAGCAAACGGCTGTGCACTGCTAGGTCTTTACCCCGACAAGTCTTTACCCCAAAATGCCATCTCTCGCAGTCCCTTGCCAACTGCATCCATGGACCTTCCTTGGCTCCACGATATCATCCGACCATCATCCATTCATAGTTTTCTATGAGAATTCGATTGACATTGTAAAGTCGAGTATATTCTTTTTAATGCACTTACCCGTGCTAAGGACAATTTTAAAAAACCTATTAAGAGGCTGTACGTAATACAGAGAGTATTGTAAAGAGGTTCGAAATTTCACTGATGCCGGTGAGTCGCCCATTAGCTCAGTTGGAAGAGCGCTGGCACAAATAGCCAGAGGTCGCGGGTTCGAATCCTGGCATGGGTGGAATTTTCTAGCCTCTAAATAGGTTTTTTAAAATTGCAAAGTCGATTAAGCCACACATCAGCAAGGAATTTACGCAGGTACACTGCGTAATGTTCCATTTAGGAACATTACGCAGTGTACCTCAAATGGTCATAATAAAATACGGATTGTAGTTTTAAGAAACACTGCTGTGCCGCCCTGTTGTTGACGGTCTCTCTGAAATAAAAAAAAACTGTACTGGCTAATTTTAGAACACTCTTGGGGCCACCGAAATTATTGGGAAATATTTTTTAATCACTGGTATGGCATTATATGTCCACGTCAAGGTATAAAATTGTACAGACGAATGCACCTCAACCTTTATTTACCCCAACTGAAAATTGTAAATGGTTGGGCTGTCGAGTGTAAGCAAAGAAAGTCATTTAAAAAAGTTTTTGTTTTCAGTTATTGCTTTATTTCAATTAAAAAAAATATGAGTATAAGAAGACCAAAATTTTAGTCGAAACAACTTTCTGCGATCATTTCAGTATTATATTTTTTGCTATCATTGATTGGCACCATGCTCCACGTCAAGGTACAAATTTATAAAGACGAAAGCACCTCAACCTTTACTTACCACCACTGCAATCAGTTACGTTAAGGACGAAACAAAATTGTAAATGGTTGGGCTGTCGAGTGTAAACAAAAAAGTAAATTATTTAAAAAAGTTTTAGTTTTCTGTTATTGCTTTATTTCAATAAAAAAAATTATGAGTATAAGAAGACCAAAATGCGATTCGAAACAACTTTCAGCGGCACCAAATCATTTTGGTATTTATTTGTGTCCGTATCAAGAAATGACCCGTAAAATCTGCCATCGATCTTTACGAGACAACGTAATATTTTTATGTAATGATACCCAATTCCAATACCATATTTAGGATCCTAGGGTTCGGAAAAATATTAAATATTATGTCATTTCTAAATGGGAACGTTTCGTGTAATCGTTTGATGTAGAAAGAGGTTATTTTTTACGACATAGGTATTGCGTAGTAACGCAGGATTTCACCCAAATGTGTGCCGTCGCCGTAACAGTATTTTATCAAGTATAATTTGGATGACTTCTATAACTATCTGTATCTGTCTGTAAAGGCTTTAAGAGGTGATTGCGCAGTGGGTATAACAATTGATTTGGAAGCGAGAGACAGGTTCGATTCCCAGTGCGGGCCCGTACCTATGCCTGTCAATGGCAAATCAGAGGTCATGGATTTATATTATTAACACTGGAGCCCAGCGTACTAGATGGCCTAGTTTGGATGTATTTCCATTTTACTATTTTTATTTTTAATGCACTAACCCGTGCTAAGGACACTTTTTAAAAACCTATTTAGAGGCTAAAAATTCCACCCATGCCGGATTTCGAACCCGCGATCTCTAGGTATTCGTACCAGCGCTCTTTCCAACTGAGCTAATGGTCGCCTCACCGGCATCATGTATTTTCATATTCGTGATGTCCTTGCTTAGTTGTCACAGTTTGTGACCAAGACAAATGATTGTGTTATGTCGAAGTCATTATTTACTAGCTGTGCTCCGCGGTGTTATCCGCGGCTTACTACCCCAAAGGATTATCTCAGTGCATACGTTGCTCTCATTTTTCAGCGCTTGAAATTGTCAATCCGACATGGGCAAACCCATTCTCTCTCTATCTCTTTGAGAGGACCATGTTTCCTTGTTGAGTGTATAAAGGGTTTAAAATGCGTAATTCCTGAAACATATCGGTTTAAGTTTTTCATTTGACAACTTCGGAAGAATATAGTGTTTTACGATTGCTTACTTTGAATTACTATTTTGTTCAAAATCATCCTTGATTTTTGAGTACGTCAGTACTCTATTTCGAACTTACGCTTAAAATTCATGCTGTCGCCACCTAGTCCAAAAGATAAAGAATGGTTTACAATGGTTTGCATTGGTTACGCTCTCTATACCGAGATTTGGCGAGTTTAAAACTATAAATATAAAAACGATAGACAATGTGTAACACCATATTATCATGAGAATCGCTCGTGGCCAAGTCGAACCGAGTGATTGGAGTCATTCACGAGCTAAGCAACAACAGCCACGGTCCGGTGCAGGATGGGTCCGTCCCGTGACTACAGCTAGAGCCATTTTTTCCGAGCGTTTCTGTGCTTCGCAGCGCACGTTAAGCCGCTGGTGCTGGATCTCATGTAATGGCAGTCGTTAAGCCATGTCAGGCCTTATGGGCGGCTTGGTAACTTCTGACAGTAATGAAATGAAAAGGTTTTATTCCAAGTAGTGCAGAAATTGCGCTTGGACCTTACAATCCTCCACCAACCCAGACTTGGCCCCCGTGGTGGAGCATGGCCTAACCTTCCTGCGACGCAGGTAGAGACCCGTGCCCCAGCAGTGGTCACATACAAGGCTTCATATCGACCATATGAAAATAGACATTCCTCTATGTAGGACAATGATTTAGATATATAGAATATTATTGAAAGTATGTATGAACACCAGGAATTACATAAAAGACTTAAACAATTATACAATCTACACGAAGCTGTCTTATTCATAGAGCACGTAGAGCACCAATTTAATACAATTGTCTAACATCCGCTCAGTATATTTCTTTCGTCAATTATTTTCATTTATCTTCTCCATATTTGTTACATAAACAAACAAAATATGAAACGCATAGAAAAAGAGTAACTTGACATACTAAAAAATAAGCACTTAACAAATAACTCTTTGTAGGCTACATTAACTTTTGGCTACATTAATGACCTTTTTTTAACGATTTCTGAACTGGTCTCACGATGAACGCTATTTGTATTGATAAATATAATTACCCTTATGCGTTTTACTGCCTTCAGCAATAAGCTGTGATACAATTAAGTATAATCCGACTTGAAAATGCTTTAAAACCTCTAGGATCACTTTGTTTTACGTCCGTCCGTCTGCCTGTCAAGACCCTTGAAACGCGTAGGTAATTTAAGTTCTTAGTTAACATAACAAAAATGTTACAGCCATTTATGCCGCAAAAAATTGTATACTTGACACTCAAGTGAACAAAATTTATACGTTACTTAATGTTGACCGAGAACTGTGAAATTTAACAAGTCCGTTTTTTCCTACAAATAATCGGGAAACTCTAAAATCTACATTTACACATACATTTGTAATGAAATCATAAAAAAGTCTTTAGCTGTGAAAAAACTGCGAGACTTAATTCTTAAAGTATTTTTAATAATTATGTACCTACGTACAAATTTGAACGGAACCTCAGTGTGAGTCCGACTCGCAATTAGCTGTTTTTTTTTTTTACTTTTTACTTGACTTTATACGTTTGTTTTGTTCGCGTTTATTTCTGTGATATGGGCGCTTAAATTTTTGTGTCTGAATCTGTAAACGCCGATAAGATGGCCCTTTAGCAGCGCTGTAAACTTTAACGCTTAAAATTTTACGCCCTTTGCAGAAATTTTCTGGCCATAATATAAATTTTATTACTTGCATACATTTACGGTGAGGCACTACGCTCCCGCAGTATTGTCATAGGGCGGTTACTTTTCATTCGTGAGGTTTGCATAACATGCCTTCATTAATTTGTAGTAGCAAAATTACTCGCTTATTTTGAAATTTACTTTTCGTTTGGCAATTCGCTGCAGAGCCAAATGGTTTATAATATTAAGAAAATAAAGCGTAGGCAAATGAAATATTTTAAAACCCTATTTAAAGGCTAAACATTCCACCCATGCCAGGATTCGCACCGTGGCAGCGCTGGCACGGATTGCTAGAGGTCGCGGGTTCGAATCCCGGCATTGGTTGAATTTTTAGCCTCTAAATAGGTTTTTTAAAATTGCCCTCAGCACGGGTTAGTGCATTAAAAATAATATAAAAAGGAAATATTGTTAATATCATACCATACATTCGCATGTCCCCACTGCTCGGGTACTGGTCTCTTCCTGCATCGCAGGAAGGTTAAGCCATATTTCATCATGGGTGTCAAGTCCGGGTTGGTTGAGGATTGTAAGACAATGGCGGGCCTTATTGTCGGCAGTCATCAAGCTGCCCACGAGGCCTTTGATATAGCTTAACGACTGCCACTACAACCAACGGCAACCGCAACCGTGCCTTGCAAAGCACGGAAGCGCTCGGAAAAATGTCTCTAGGAGTAGTTACGGGACGGTCACCCATCCAGCACCCTACGCAACGCAACATCAGTCGGTTTCACTATGCCATGAGCGGTTCTTCATTGTATTAATATGGTTATTCTGCCAGTAAAACTGGGAGTTGATATCAATAAAACAATTCTCACGATGTTTTCCTTCACCGTTAGCGAGTGTTATCGATGAAACTTGAAATAAATAGGATAAACGTATTATTGAATTGTAAGAGGATCAATTTATTAAACTTTTGATACGGATATAATTCAATAAAGCGTTGTACTTACGAAAATTTTAGTTCAAAAAACATAAACTTATTCTTAAGAATCTCGAACCCTGGTCCGAATGTACCTATCTGTATTCATGAACCTCACCTGTCTGAGGGATCTTTTTGTTCTGTTTTATTTTAGAGTACAATTTAGTATTCGACGGGGGGAAATAATACGTAAAACATGGCCGCGATTTCAGTGTACGGTCGTCGGGCTTGTGTTTATTTCTTTTTGAATAAATAAAATAGAGGTCTTTTAATAATGTAGCCTATACGCGTCCCGTTATAGGGCACAGGCCTTCTCTGAAACCGTACAAAGAGGGAGTAGGGGGTTAATCACGACGCATGCCGGGGGAGCAGCGATTTCAAGCTATGAGGTATTTTAGGAATCTATCTCTCTATTTGAACGTCGCAGACACTCACGTTTCCTCACGACGTTTTCCTTCCCAGTTACGAGTGGTATTGCTACTATACTTCACTACTGTACATAACTTAGAAAACAATGTGATTGGTACATGCCCGCGCTGGTAATTGAACCTAGGTCTCACGCTTCCGAGTCCATTGTTCTACTCACTGGGCAATCACCGCATAAAAAAGCAGTTTTCTAGCGCTTTGCTGCCATCGCTCTATTTTTTATAGTATATTGAAACTATTGTAATTTGAAATTTCAATTCTTGAATTTCTGAGCTTATTGGAAATGGTTAAAGCCAGTTATAACTAACTAAAGAAATCGGTTCCAAAAATTTTATATTGACATATTCGTGAAAGGTAAGATACAGAGTACCTGAAACCGCGGCGAGCGTGCACGCAGCGACTAACGAAAATGAAAGAGCCTGAGTGCTTAGTGCGAGTTTTTTAACTACTCGATCGCGTTAACGTAAACTCATATTTGTATGGCATCGAGGAAGCGCCACCTAGCGACAAGTATGGAAATTAAAATTGCTGAGTGCGAAATGTAATGGTTTACGTTGAGAAGTGAACACGTTTACCAGCCAAAACACGAATAAACGCGAGTGCGAGTTGTACTGTGACAGCGTTTTGCCAGTTCGAACGGTTAACTTACTCACTACTCAATGCTTGATTAAAGCGGTAGTAAAGTTATTCGATTGGATCTGTCAAACTCGCACTAAGCACTCTGTTCAATGCATGAGTTGTACGTTTTACAATAAAATGTAAACTGTGTTAATTAAAGACCAACTCTTTTAGTCAAGAGTCAACTTTAATTAAAGACCAAATTTAAAATTTAGAGTTTTTTGTCCATTTTTTTCGTCAAACTGATCTAAATGTTGAAATGGAGTTATTTTACGTGTAGCGTTTATTTTAAGTCACAGTATCTGTGTTATTTTGAATAGAAATACTTTTAGTTTGGTTTTAACGAAGCGAAAGAGGTTTGTTAGCATCGTAGCAATGAAAAGAAAACAAAATGAAATTGTTGTGTTTTCTCAACTTCAATATATTTTTTACGGCAGAACAAAGACAAAGAGAAAAGAGTACAATAGCGTATTTCATCATCAACAAGCCATTATAATGAAGCGTTCGTGGCCTAGGCGAACCGAGTGATTGGAATCAATCACTTGGTTAAGCAACAACAGGCGCGGTCAGGTACGGGATGGGTGAGCGTCCCGTGACTACCGCTAGTGGCATTTTTCCGAGCGCTTCCGTGCTTCGCAAGGCACGTTAAGCCGTTGGTGCCGGCTGTCATATAATGGCAGTCGTTAAGCCATGTCAGTGGCCTTATGGGCGGCTTGATAACTTCTGACAGTAAGGCCCGCCACTGTCTTACAATCCTCCACCAACCCGGACTTGGCCCCCGTGGTGGAGTATGGCCAAACCTTCCTGCGATGCAGGAAGAGACCCGTACCCCAGCAGTGGGGGCATACAAGGCTTGACTACGAACCCATTATGTCCCCACCGAGGAGCACAGGTCTCTTCCCTGAGGAAGGTATAAGTCATACTCCACCGCGGGGCCCAAGTCCGGATCGGTGGAGGCTTGCTGGTCTTACTATCAGAAGTTTTCCAGCCGCCCTAAACTTAGCTTAACGACTGCCGGTCACCCATCCATACACTGGACGCTTAACGGTATTGCTTAACCTTCGCGATCGTTCAATATCACTTAGGCAGCCGGGGCTTCGAGCGATTCCGTAATAGCGTATTTAAGGGCAAGTTTTTATCGCAGAAGCATAGGGCTATTTCGGGTCGCCAGTTGTCACCTTTAAGATCGATGTGGTGTTGTGTCTACAGGCCACAGCTGCTCTACCTTTGTATTTTCGCTGAAAAATCACCCCTAACGTAACTAGGTACAATCACCCAAGGTCTGTACGTAATACAGAGAGTATTGTAAAGAGGTTCGAAATTTCACTGATTTTTCTGAGTATTCGCCCATTAGCTCAGTTGGGAGAGCGCTGGTACGGTTAGCCAGAGGTCGCGGGTTCTAGTCCCGGCATGGGTGGAATTTTTAGCCTCTAAATATATTTTTAAAATTGTCCTTAGCACGGGTTAGTGCATTAAAAAGAAGATAAACACTCAACGCCCATAGAGCTCGATCCTCGTATATTACGACGATATATATTACGATACTAGAAATAGAGGAATAGTGTAAATACTCCAAATAAACATAAACTTTTGTTCCCACTATATAAAGTCTGGTAAAGGTTAATACATCCATCATGGGGCATTGTATACGCTTATAAAAAAAACCCTGTAGATATATTAAGCTTGCCTGAAACGCGGTTCAAAAAATGTCTTACATACATTGTGCCGAAAGGGCTACACTGTAACATATAGGTTTATTTAGATGACAATGATGTCTGGAGTTAAAGCCAGTGCAATGCATGAGTTCTGTTTTATGATAATTATGTAAAGTCTGTTAATTAAGGACTTTGAAAAAACTAAGTTTGGAGTTTTTTCTCATTTTTTTCTCCAAAATTATCTAGATTTTGAAATGGACACCTAGTTTGAATTGTAATGTTCATTAAGCCTCAGTTTCTGCGCTACTTTGAATAAAACCTTTTCATTTCATTTCACACGACGACCTCTGTGGCGCAGTGGTAGCGCATCTGCCTACCATCCGAGAGGTCCCGAATTCGAACCCAGGCTGAAGACAAAAGAAAAACCCCGGATCTTGGATGTTTACATGTTTGTAATGTCGCTGTTTCTGGTTCTCACGACAGAGGGTATCCTAAAGTGGGGGCAGAAGCAATGTATGTGCCTGTATTTCAATCTAAAAAAATATATAAAAAAGATTGTTTGCCTCGTTAGGCCCACGGTATCACGTCTGATTACCATGCCTGAGGTCGTGGCTTCGATTCCAACTGGGGTCTACCTTACATGTGGTCTAAGTCTGGATGTATTTTCATGCTTATGATATCCTTACCTGGTTGCCATAGCACAGGGTATCCTAGAGACCACGGCAACTGTAACGCTGCCGAAAGGTTGGGCTATAAGGTAATTAAGTTTTACCTAATAAATAATCGCGAAGAGACCCGTTCAATATATAACTATGAAGTTTATATTAATTATTAATTCTTAGAATCGAAAAATTTTTTGTTAGATAGATAGATAGAATATTCTTTATTGTACACAGAAATTACAGTAACAGAAATTATATAAAAATATAGTACAAATGGCGGCCTTATTACTAAAAGCAATTTCTTGCAGGCAACCATACACGGGGACAAGAAAGAAATTAGAGACCGGTAGTCGGTGCAATACAGAAATATTGAAATTAGGAATTCAACGAAATTAACTGCTTAAGATGGCATGATTTTTGTTATAATATTTTGTTTATTTAATGGCCAGGTCTAATTTTGTATACACATATTTTTATAGTTTTTCTGTTTGACTGTTTGTGTCCTGAATAAAATAAAATAAAAAATATATACATAGTTTGCTGAAGTAAAGATTTTATTTATTTATTTATTGTCATCTCTACAATTATTTTCTTGGTACAGTTGCCAAGAACTAGTCGTTCATAGTGTAATACACTTCCTGAGGTTTTCAAAATGCTTTCTGTATTTTACAATCAAAAGCTTTTACTTGCATTACCTCCAATACGCACGGAATAACGACATCAAGTTCTATTGGAGTTTTTTTGTCCATTTTCTCCAAAATTATCTAGATTTTGAAATGGACACCTAGCTCGACTTGTTACGTTCATTAAGCCGCAGCATGTGCGCTACTTTAAATAAACCATTTTCATTTCATTTCCAGTGATGTTTTTTGTGCCTGTAGCATAATTCGTGAATTATCCCGATTACAACCGTTTAATATCAATAAATAAATAAATATTCATGGACATATTACACAGATTTCGTTAGCCCTATACTAAGTACAACCATTGAATTTGATGGTACAACTAAATGACTTGTGTTATAAGGGCGATAGATTTAATACAATAAATACATAGATAACATCCAAGACCCGAGACAAACTAGAAAAGTTCGTTTCCAAATTTGACCCGGCCGGGGATCGAACCCGAGACCTTCGGTTTTACAGTCAGCGTGCCACACCGCTGCGCCACCGAGGCCGTCTGTGAACGCTATAACATATATATCTATGAACTTTATAGTTTCCTGAAGTAAACATTTCATCTATTTATTGTCGTCTATACAATTGTTTCCTTGCTACAGTTGCCAAGGACGAGTCGTTCGTAGTGTAATACGGTTCCTGAGGTTTTCGGGACGCTTTCTGTATTTTACAAGCAAAAGCTTTTACTTGCGTTACCTTCAATACGTACGGAATAACGACATCCAGCGATGTTATTTTTTTGTGTCTGTAGCATTATTCGTAAAAGGGTTAGCGATATAAAGTGAAATTCCCGGGAAGGATTCTGTTAGCTTGGATTACAAAATAATGCAACGGAAAGCGGAGGCATTTGGAGCTTCTTTGTCAATTTTTTCTTAAAAACAGACACGTAAGGGCGCTATCCCTCAAGCGTCGTCTCTTACAAAATAATGTTAAAAGAATAACATCGTTTGTATTTATGTCTTGGTTATGTAGGTATCGTCTATGATGTTTGTATTCCACTGCCGGGAAAAATTCATTCCCCACTTCAATGCAAATAAAAATGGCACTTATCTGCTGATAAAATTAAATTATTCAGAAAATATGCGCTAGTCCTACAATTGGTACATTTAAGAAGCAGTTGAAAGAGCACTATTTCTCTCAGTCATAACTTTGAGCTATATATTTATTTTCACACCTCCTGCTCGACAATGCCTTATTACGTACCGTCAAATATCATCGTAAAGCATAGCCTTGTCTCTCGAGGGCAATAATAATGAAGAATTTCCCTAGGGAATAAAGTGATTTGAATTTAGAATGTCAAAATTCGCATGAAAACTATGAAGAAGCCCCGCATTGCAATTCGAAATTCGAATTGTTGTTCGAAACTCACCCCTTTTTTCTTTTTTTTCTGAACTACTGTGTCGTGTGACCGCGCGAAACACCAATAAAAAAAAGAAAAAAAGGCGCGAATAAATATTTTTCAACTTATGCAGCCCTGTCTTTTTATTGTCTCCCAGATGGTGTGAAAAGTAGAGTATTCACCTCTGGAATAAAACATATCTTAGTCTCGGGCGGTATGAACCCCTGGCTTCACTCAGGACTCTACATAACTCCCTCGCTTCGCTCAGGAGTTAAAATTTAACTCCCTCGCTGCGCTCGGGAGTTAACTCGGAGTCCTTCGCTCCGCTCAGGGTTCAATATACCGCCCATGACGTAATACATGGTTTTATTCCCTTAATGCATAATCTACTATTGTTGTTAACTATATTATATTTTATTTATTTATATGGTAAACTATTTAGTATGGTATGGTAACAGGCAGGTGCTGGAGGCGGCAAGCTTAAGACAGGGCGGTATGGCGCTCATTAGGGGAGGGTTATGTCCAGCAGTGAACTACATAATATAGCCTGGAGAAGAAGACAAAAAAGCCTTCAGATCGTTGATTATGGCAACACAAGTGAATGCCAATATTGTCATATTTCCTGTTTTAGTTCTCTCTGTGTCACCGAATTACCATGGCGTGTTGTGTTCATTGTGAATTATAATAAATTATTATCTGGTTCATACAGTGCTGCGACTTTCAATCCACAGTCACAAGAATCATTTCTTGAGCCATTTTCTAACAACCACCTCGCTGCTGGCGCAGCGGTTTTGCACGCTGACTGTAAAACCGAAGGTCTCGGGTTAGATCCCCGGCCGGGTCAAACTAGGAAACGAACTTTTTGTCTTGAGTCTTGGATGTTGTCTATGTATTTATTATATTAAATCTATCGTCGAGTTAGCACCTGTAACACAAGTCATTTAGTTTTACTTAGTGTGGGGGTAACGAGATCTGTGTAATATCTCCATGAATATTTTTTATTTATATAAATATTCTAGGTTTTAGAATGGATACATAGTTTAAACTGAAAAATTGAAAATGAGAAAATATTTTATTAAAAGGAATTGTTACAACGACTTATATTTTTGTGCTGCTATTACTCTCACAGAAAAACATAACAATAACGTCATTTTATGTGACTACTACCATAACTAGACTATTTAGTAGCCTGTATTTGTGGTCAGTAGGCCCGTCGTCGTTGTCAGACTATACTAGTCCACTGCTGGACATAGCCCTCCCCTAATGAGCGCCATAGCGCCCTGGGCCCGTGCCTGTTGCAAAAGGCGGAAGGTGGTAATGTCATGTTCTTTAATAAATAATAATCAATCTAGTACATGTGAAGCAAACATACTATTGTCTAACATGCGGCACGTGTTTGGTGTGTTTGTGTGTGTGTGTGTGTGTGTGTGTGTGTGACGTTCAGGAACGTTAATTAAATCAGGCTATGCTACTTTGAATAAAATCTTTTTGATTTGATTTTATTTGGTCACAGTGAAGTTTTTTATCCGCTTCCTTTTCTCCACTACACTACGGCCCAAAGGTAGCGGCCACAGAGACAATAAAATCACTACATTCAGTAGCGGCTTACATGTTATTCACTGTACATGAACATTCAGCAAACGGAATGCAAAATCTTTACGTTGAATTGTTTTGTATTTGAAATACACAATTTGGCGTGTCGCGGGTTCGAATCTCAGTATGAATCAATAACTTTATTTTCTGACATTTGTGAAGTCGAAGGCAATGCCACTTGCCAACGGTAATAAAAAATATCGTGAAAAAAGTGTCTGACTTTATTCACATACTTCGACGCTTGAAATTGCTAATCGGCGGTCAATCAATCAATCAATTCACAAGTCCCGCCACATTTGGCTGCCTTAAGGATTAGTGGTGTATAGTACTACGACGGAAGACGGTCGGTGAACCAGGGCAGTATCGGAGTGGTGGCCAAGGGAGGGAAGGAGGTTGGTAGGCAGACCACCGACACAATGGTCAGACGACATCGTGAGGGTTGCGGGCCAGAAATGGATCAGATTAGCACAGAACCGTGAGAAATGGCGCAATATAAAGGTGGCCTATGCCCAGCAGTGGGTTGATGTGGGCTGATTATAGATATAGATACAGTCTATTTATTCTTACTTGTCCAATTTAGTAAACAAGATTCTAACCTTAAAATTGAGATTTGATGCCTAAACAAGACATTTTCTAGCAAATTCATGAACTATCATGAAGTACGATTATAAAATTGGCAGCGTGTTATATAAAAGAGTGTTCCAGGTTACTTCATTTATGGAAATATGGCAGTTTTGGACTAAAAAGTCACAGTTTAAGAGTAGAATCTTGTTTACTAAATTGGTCAAGTAAGAATAAATAGACTGTAGATAGTAGTACGACGGTGGATTAACGGTCGGGTACGCGATTTACTGTTTTTATTTATTTGATGCCATTAATGCCTAAAGTTATTGTGCCTCACTTCGCTTGAAGACCAGGAAATATTTTCTATTCTATTCTCATGAGAATGCCCCCTTAAAATTTGTGCTAACAACTTATAATACATTGTTACTTTTTGTTTACCTCAGCATAGGGTGCTGAATCGAGCCCGCAACCTCTGTACTGGCCGAGCGCGTGGTTAAATAAAGTTTAACGGCTATACCAATGAGGTTCTAGCTCGCCCACTTCCACTTTAGTTCGGCTTTTGGTACGCCCACGCGGGCTTTTAGCATTTTGGGGCGTTGGGTGGTATTCCGGACACGATTTACTGCGAGGGTAGTTTCACACTGTACAATATTTGAAATATAGTTATTATTACACTATTTTTATATTTAATGCACTAACCCGTGCTAAGGAACAAATTTAACTGGTACGGATAGCCAGAGGTTGCGGGTTCGAATCCCGGCATGGGTGAAATTTTTAGCCTCTAAATAGGTTTTTTAAATATAGTTATTATATTAAACCGGTCCAATCGCTATTATTTATTAGGCAAATAAATAATAATAAATAAAATCTTTATTGAT
Source organism: Yponomeuta sedellus (assembly GCA_934045075.1). Classification (NCBI taxonomy): domain Eukaryota; kingdom Metazoa; phylum Arthropoda; class Insecta; order Lepidoptera; family Yponomeutidae; genus Yponomeuta; species Yponomeuta sedellus. Next base: position 4,332,249 of record OW203733.1, read on the forward strand.
AGCCACATACAATCAATCAGAGTGCTTAGTGCGAGTTTGACAGATCCAATCGAATAACTTTACTACCGCGTCAATCGAGCATTGAGTAGTGTGTATGAGTAAGTTAACCGTTCGAAATGGCAAAACGCTGTCACAGTACAACTCGCACTCGCGTTTATTCGCGTTTTGGCTGGTAAACGTGTTCACTTCTCAACGTAAACCATTACAACTCGCACTCAACAATTTTAATTTCCATACTTGTCGGTAGGTGGCGCTCCCTCGATGCCATAGAAATATGAGTTTACGTTAACGCGATCGAGTAGTTAAAAAACTCGCACTAAGCACTCAGCTTAAATATACACAAAGTAGGAGTGAACAGATGGCTGACAAGGAACTAAGTTGGTGAGTCTTCTGTCTCCCAAGGTAGAATGATCTGTATTATGGGAGTCAGAGATCCTCAGTACAACTGTGGACGGCCGTTTATCCCTAATAAGAAATGCAGTGACTTATCTTAATATTAGGTACATAAAAAAAAGGAAAAAGTGGATGTGTTTGTTTACGTAGGTGAATGATTGTGTGTGTTTGTGTGTGCGTTATGTGTTAGTGTGTGATTGTGAGTTTATCTCATCAACAGCATCTCAGTTTCATCGTAATCAAGTTTTAATAGACACTCTTTAACTTTTTCTTTTAGTTCAAACTTTGTAAGTGATGGAGTGTTTGAAACATTTAAAATTTCGGAAGTAATACTGTATAAGTGAGCGCTTATATATAGGTAAAACGTAATTACCTTAATACCAGATTTTTAATAACTATGTATGATCATCATCGAATCATTATATCAGTTCATTTAGCTTTGGCTTGGTGTAAAAAGAATTTAAATACTATCAAAGTTAACGGCTTCATATTTCTTGAATATATGAGATAAATTAATTGTGTCCTTTACTGAAGATATCGCTACTCTCCCAAGCAATTCTGTCTATGAAACCATCTGATTAAAGTCTAGCTGTTGATAGCAGATGCAATTGAAATAAAAAATAAACTTTTAAGTATTCAAAGATAAATTTTGGACAGCAACGGATAACGTAAATAGACCTAACGAGTTAGGGAAATTCCTGTAGCCGCCATCTTGATTTCTACCCTATAACATTGAGATATTTTGATGGGCAAATGCTTGATGAAGTTACTTATAATGTGCTTTTATTAATAACAGAATGGCTCGCCTCCCGCGCCTCTATCCAAATGCTAAAATAATGTTCGCAGGGAATTGTATTATCCTTTACCTCACCGAGCGAGTGTTGTGGCTTTGCGGAGCGCGCAAATGGGTGGAATTTATTAAATTCATTAAAATATTCGTTATGAAAGAGTTTCAGAGTGGCACTTAAAGGTGATGGCGAAATTGCAGAAAAAAAATTTTTAGGTGGTTTGGCATGCTTACAACCGAAGATCTCGGGTTCGATCCCCGGCTGGGTCAAACTAGGAAACGAACTTTTTTATTTTGGCTCGGGCCTTGGATGTCATATATGTATTTATTGTGTTAAATCTATCGTCGAGTAAGCACCTAAAACACAAGTCAATTAGTTGTACTTTGTATGGGGCTAACGAGATCTGTATAATATGTCCATGAATATTTATTATTATTTATTACGGAAGTACATAACATAGAAAACAAAGTTATGGGAATAGAACCTGGGTCTAATAATTTATTTAATGTTTTGTAATTTGCAAGTCTGTATTTTTAGCTGACCGATTAATATTGGTCGGCTGAAGGATTAGCTATATCCGCTGCCGTTACCAGTGGATATGCATCCTCATGACCCGGTAACATGACATCCTAGTGGCAAACAAGGGACGGATGAGTCCAGCTGAAAATACGTACTCGTCCGTTACAACCCACTCCGGACTGTCAAATACATACATTTTGACACGTCGGAAACGCCATCACATAACCCAATGTGACCCGAATTGGTGAAATGGCCGAAGCCCATTATTTTTATATCTCCCTCTGACAAATGGCCTAGGTCATGGAGTATGAAATATATTTTGCCGCTGATGTAATGCGAAAAAATCATATAAGATAAGATAAGATAAGAATATTCTTTATTGTACACCAGAGCACATATTATAAACATGTAAAGATACAAAGTACAATTATTAATAATATTGATGCTAAAGATAATTTTAAGAACCTATTTAGAGGCTAAAAATTTCACTTATGAATTCGAACCCGCCATCTCTGGCTATCCGTGCCAGCGCTCTACCAATTGAGCCAATGGGCGACTCACCGGCATCAGTGAAATTTCGAACCTACACTAAAGAGGTTTTAAATTTGTCCTTAGCACGGGTTAGTGCATTAAAAATAAAAATAGTATAAAAATAATGTTGTTTCAGGTGGGAGGGCGTCTTGTGAGCGATCATGAATGTATCGCGTCTCGCCACAAATGGAGGCCTTAACTACTCCAATGGTAAGTACCTATACTTAAATTGATAAAAAGTATATTTAAATTGTGGCAGCAATTCGACCAACTCGTTCTTGTTTCATATTTCGTACTCAAACGGAATTACAGTCTATTTATCTTTACTTGTACAATATAGCAAATAATATTCTAACCTCAAAATTGACATTTCATGGCAAAAAAAATTTTCTTCTTGCAAATTCATGAACTTTAGTTATAAATTTGGCAGCGTAATATCTAAAATAGTATTCCGGGTTACTTTATTTATAATATGTTTATATATTTTCGACTAAAAAGTCATACCGGTAGAATCTTGTTTACGAAATGGGACAAGCAAGGATAAATGGACTGTAGTAGTATATTAGTCTATAGTTATATATTAAACGGGTCCATTCGAAATTATTTGATAGGTAACATGAAATTACGTTAATTCCTGACGTTTTGGCAGCGTTCCAAATGCCGTGGTCGCGAGTAGACTGAAGTGTGTCAAACGGAATTGAAGAAAACTTTGTGTCTGATGTATTCACGTATAAATCAGCGCTTGATTGATTGAGATATAGGGTTCTTAGTATTAAGAAATAGGCGACTTTGTAAATAAACAAAAGAATGACCTACTTTTGACTGTGCTACGTGTATTAATTTAGTATAACATTGCTTTAGGGAGCAACACTTAGGTACCTACTTAAGTTTGGTATCTTGGCGTAACCGTCCGTCCACTTCCAACGCTTTAGCACAACGTCTTGTTTGTTTGTTCCAAATTAAAGGACAGTATACTTTACAGAATCGGAGCCAGATTGTTTTGTGTCGGAACGGAACAAAGTGGCCACTTGACGAAACTTCGCGGCGTATGCAAAGGCGTGGTTACACTGAGCGAGCTGCTTACGTCACACGTCACGACAGCTACTGTCATTGTGTGAGAGTTTGAAAAGAAGTAGACTCGCCTTGACTAGCGATGGGCGGGGGAAAATGTGTGGTTTAACTACCATTATCATTCTTCTCCTTAGCGTGTCGATGGCAAGCCGTCGTGGTGAAATGATTTGAATAGAATAGAAAAGGTTTTATTCATTATACTATTTTTATTTTTAATGCACTAACCTGTGCTAAGGAACAAATTTAAAAACCTATTTAGAGGCTAAAAATTTCACCCATGCCGCGATTCGAACCCGCAACCTCTGGCTATCCGTGCCAGCGCTCTACCAATTGAGCCAATGGGCGACTCGCCCATTGGCTCAATTGGTAGAGCGCGCGTTAATTTGTGAATAAAACTTTAAAAACCTATTTAGAGGCTAAAAATTTCACCCATGCCGGGATTCGAACCCGCGACCTTTGGGTGCCAGCGCTCTCCCAACTGAGCTAATGGGCGAATACCGGCATCACTGAAATTTCGAACCTCTTTACAATACTCTCTGTTTAAATAAATAAAAATAAATAAATAAATAAATAAAAACCTATTTAGAGGCTAAAAATTTCACCCATGCCGGGATTCGAACCCGCAACCTCTGGCTATCCGTATTTTTAGCCTCTAAATAGGTTTTTAAATTTGTTCCTTAGCACGGGTTAGTGCATTAAAAATAAAAATAGTGTAATACTCTCTGTATTATACAGACATTAGGTGATTGTACCCAGTTACGTTAGGGGTGATTTTTCAGCGATTGTCTTTAGCACAGGTTAGTGCATTAAAAATAAAAATAGTATAATTATCATAAGCCTACAAATGAATAAATAATAAAACAATTTTAATATAATATAAACAAAATTTTAAGAATATAAGAATAAGAATATATTTATTTCCACAAATCGTACAGAGTTGATACAATTTAAAATTACAACTAGTTTATGAATTATAAACATTATACGAAGGCTGCTACTTATGTATGCGGAATAGAAAAAATAAACAAATGTATATGGCTAAATATGCTTTTAATGTTTTCCAAAGCATTCTCCACTATGATCGATGCACTTTTGCATTCGATGAAACCAATTTGTAAAACACTTTTTCCACTCTGATTGAGGTATCTCCAAAACGTGCTGTTTGAACGCATCTACGGCATCTTCACGGGTTGAAAATCGTTGACCACGTAATTTATTCTTTACATTTGGGAATAAATAGAAATCATTGGGAGCCAAATCAGGGCTGTACGGTGGATGATTCATCAATTCTATTTTTTGACCATCCAAAAATGTAGTTGTTTCCTGAGATGTATGACAGCTGGCATTGTCATGGTGCAGTATGATTCTGCGTCGCTGGTTGTTTTGGCGTATTTCTTCAAATACTTCCGGCAAACAAATGGTCGTGTACCACTCCGAATTAACCGTTCTGCGATTCTCCATTGGTATTGTAGCCACATGGCCATTAATACCAAAAAAGCAGGCCACCATTTGCTTTACAGTGCTTTTTGCACGAGCCACTTTCGTAGGGTTCGGCTCATTTTGAAACACCCAAACTGTTGATTGTTGTTTAGTTTCGGGATCTTACGCGTGGATCCAGGATTCGTCACTTGTGTAGATATTATAAACAGATTTTGAGTTGCCTCCGTTGAATTTTTTTAAGGTTTTCTTGCACCATTCGACGCGAGCATCTTTTTGATCCTGAGTTAAGTTGTGGGGGATCCAACGCGAACAAATTTTTTTTACAGACAAATTTTCATGTAATATCTTATGAATGCTCGTCATAAATATGCCCAGAATAGACTCTATCTCGCGATACGTAACATGGCGGTCTTGCATTATTAGTTTTCGCACAGCTTCAATATTTTGTGGCACAACCACCGATTTCGGGTGACGTTCTTTAACTTCGTCCGTGAGCTTACTGCGCCGCGATTAAACTCACTAAACCAGTGATACACAGTCGTTTTTGATGGAGCTTCACCACCAAAAGTCGAAGTTAATTGATCTACGCACTGTTGTTGCGTTAAACCACGTCGAAAATCGTAATAAATCGTAGCACTAATATTTTCACGAGTGAGTTCTATTTTTTCAGCGATATGACATTTTAAACCCAACAAAAACAAAACACTAACGCATATAAGAGAAAAATATTAGCGGCCAGTATTTAAAAAAAGAACGAATTTGACCATGGAGGTCAGACATTGCGTTTAAAATTATCGGAATCCCAGATTCCGCATACATAAGTAGCAGCCTATGTATTAGCTTCTGTTGCTATGCTAGGCTGGACACATGTTTTATAGCAAGCAGTGCCAATTCCCCGATGAGATGGGTCAGTTTCTAGTTACAGAAGTAATCGTAGCTATAATTTATTGCTTAGAAAATAAATTTATATAAATAAAAACAAAAGCAAAATCAAACTAATAGAAATTATTTGTTATTTGTTCCTCTCTTTTTATATAAATGTAAACAAATAATTTCAAAAAATAATCAAATAACCCAATACGATACATGAAATAATTAAAATGAGAATCGGCGTAAGCGTAAGCCCAATCAGCGTAAGGGACTCGCTGATTGTTACCCAGGGTGGCAGACGTACGGGCTCAGTGAGTACGTTCGGGGAGGCTCTATCATCATCATTAATTCTCAACGTGCACTGCTGGACATAGACTACTCCTAAGGTACGCCACTTCTTTCTGTACTTGGCCATCTAAATTCCGTTGCCAGCAGCATTCTGCCCCACATAACATAACATTTACATACTGGCACATACATTGCTTCCGGCTCCACACTAGGATACCCTGAGTCGTAGATACCAGAAACAGCGACATCACAAACATATAAACATCCAAGACCTGGTTTGTTTTTCGTCCTCAGCCGGGGATCGAACCCGAGACCGCTGCCGCTGCACCACGGAGGTCGTCAAATCGTCGGTCCACCTTACTGGTGTCCCGATTTATCTATACTGTACGATATCGATAAATCGGTCGTCGGCCGGATTCGGAGAGAGTAGTGCGTTCCGTTCTCGTTCCTATAAAATTAATTCCTAGCTACAAGTAAAACACGACGTTGTGCAGTGAAATTTATATTGTTTAGAGGCTGAATGCCTGATGCACAAGTGGAAAGTGATATAGATACAAAAAAGTGCTTATTAGCTGCCTAAATCCGTGTTTAACTTTGCAAGTAGTGGTTATTGTTTTGTGTTTTGTGCCGCGCCGGGTCATTGACCGCGCAAACCGGTCCCATCGGCCGAGCGGATCGCCGGCTGGCTTATCGGAGCGCTATCAGTTGCTTTGTTTTGACGTCGCATCTACGTTGCTGCTTCGTCGGTCCACCGGTTGTATACTTCGGACACCACACCTCGCGGTCTCAGGATGATTTGCAGAGTGTGCAATGGTTCTGTCATGCTTGGAGAACAGATTAAGTGTGTCGCATGTAAATACCACTTTCATTATAAGTGCCTCAACATAACTACGGCTAAATTCTTGGCAAACAAGGCTAAGCTAGAGGGGTCGTGGGTGTGTCCCACCTGCTCGAATGTCACGGCGCGAAGGCCGGTGCGGGACGACACTCCGGTGCGGGGTCAACACGACGGTCCTAAGGAAATTGATATGTCGATCTGTGACGAGTTTCAGCAGAGCTCCTCGCACCTATCCGATTCTGTGGGGCCCCTGGCTGATCTCGACGCTTTATACGTCAGACTAGAATCACTTCTGGACGTAAAGGTCAGGGAACTCCACAATTCCATCATTGTGATCAAAGCGGAATTCACCAAAGCAACCGACTTTCTCAGTGAACAAATAGCGGATCTGACTAGGTCTGTTCAGTCAGTTAGCAACAGAGTAGTGTTCTTGGAAGAAGAAAATAAGCGTCTCAAATCTGAGCTGGCCGGTATTGCTCACGCGCAGGGTGAATCGAATCCTTCTGGGCTTCAGGAGGTGATCGAGCAGCTGCGCTTGGATCTGAATGATCGTGAGCAGGATACGCTACTTAACGACGTTGAGCTCACAGGAATACCGGAATTTGAAGCGGAATCTTGCATCCACATCATAACCACCGTGGGCACCAAGCTGGGCGTTTCGTTGGATCAACGTGACGTGGTGAGTGCGTCACGCGCCGGCCCGCGCCGCTCAACGCCCCTGCCGGGTGAGTCGGCCCCGCGCTCGCGGCCTATCGTCGTGCGCCTAGCGCGCCGCGCTCTGAGGGATGAACTCATTAAGGGCGCGCGAGTTCACCGGGGCTCGGTCACCACTGCTGATCTCGGCCTTCCTTCGCACGACGTCCGCAGAGTGTACGTCAACGAGAGACTAACGAAGGCCAATAGAAAGCTTTTCAGTCTGGCCCGGGAGGCTGGCCGTACCCACCGCTGGAGATTTGTTTGGTCCAGAGAGGGGCGTGTACACGTCAGACGTGAGGAGTCGTCTCCGATGCACCGAATCCGTTCTGAGGAAGAATTAAAAAAGGTTTTTGAGTCATTGCCAATTGGGTCATCTGTGTCTCAACCACGTTAATTGTTACTATAGCTATCTATGTAAAATATTGCTACGTACCTGGCTTTGCATCGGCTTTGATTTTCTTTATAACCAAAACTTATTATTGTTTATTTGCTTGTTCGCCTTATCAGCTTTGAAGCTTCTATGGTCTTTGTTACTGCTTATAACATTGGTGTCGGCATCTGCAAAAGGGTTAAATCGGCGTAATATTTCGTTGCCGCGACAAAAACATGAAGTCTGCATTCATGAACATAATCGTAATACTAATTTAATTATTCAATTTATTTCGTATTATCTAATTATTCTTAGTGACATTCTAACATTAATTTCCACAATTTATTTATATTCTATTTTACGCAATTTAATTATTCAATATTATGGTATCACTTTAATAAGTAACCCATTCAATCTATTTATTTTTATTATTTTCTATGACATTTTATTAATATTCCGACAAATTTATTCGCAATCTATAGACCATACCCATCAAAATAACAGTTGTTACGTAAGCCCACCTATAACGTTAGGTACAGGCCAAAGCGGGAACTCCAGTGATGCAGTTCTATTCAGTAAGTTAATTCGATATACCTATCTAATTAGGACATTCTTTCCGGGCATGTTAGGTTTCCTTTTAGCGTCGCTATGATTAGGTACAAACCTTTGAAATTAGGTCTCTTCAATGCGGGCTCGTTAGGTACCAAACATGATGAGCTCGAGGTGGCTGCCACGCGCGAATCCCCCGACATCCTTGCAATCAATGAGACGTGGTTGCGAGCCGGCGAGGAGGCGCGTGCGCCTGCATTGCCGGGCTACAAGTTGCGACATACTCCCCGACGGCGTGAAGTACGCTCGCGCGGCGGGGGGGTCGGTTTCTACTTGAAATCCGGAATAACAGCGCGGACATGCTCGCATCCACCTGCGCCGGCGGCCGTCGAACAAATGTGGCTTCGTGTTAACATCAACACGCGTAGGCTCATCGTAGGTACTGCTTACCGCCCGCCATGGCTCAATGTTGATGTTTTTCTGGATGCGCTTACTGAGACAATTTCTTCATTCTCTCACTACGATTTTGTTGTGTTAATGGGCGATTTCAACGTAGATTTGTTGGGTAGTAATGACACAAATAAAGAAAAATTGTGTCAATTTCTATATTCACTTAGTTTAATTAACTGCGTTACTGAGCCAACTCACTTTACGTCTCACAGTTGCTCCATGATTGACTTGATATGTACCGACGCACCCGTGAGTGAGGTAACAGTTTTAAATATCGCTGAACTTGGTGGTCATGCGATGGTTTTAACAAAACTAAAAATTACTAAAAAAGTATACCCGCCAAAAAAAATCACATTCAGACCTTTAAAAAATATCTGTCTTCCACAATTTGAAAATGACATTTCCTCACTCGCCCTGCACTCAACAGTATTAAATATCTTATCCAGCTCAAATTTAAACTCTGCGGTATCTTTTCTTAATGTATCACTTACATCACTATTTGATCGTCATGCTCCGACGAAAACCGTAACAATGAAGCAAAAACTTAAACCGTGGCTCACCCCGAATATACGTTACATGATGTACCTTCGGGACAAAGCGCACCGTACCTACCTACTAACTAAGTCGGGTACACAGAAATCAGCATATCTTGAATTGAAACATCTCGTCAATGTGAGTTTGTTTTTTGAAACGAAAGCATTTTACGAATATAATATAAACAGCAATGTCAATAATAGTAAACTACTGTGGAAAAATTTGAAAAAATCGGTACTACCCGACCTAAAAGCTTCCATGCTACCAGAACACTTACAATATCCTGACATAATCAACCAGCATTTCTTGAATATTCCAAATAACTACAATTTTAATCTTTCCTACATGACATTATTTAATTCAAACAAACATCGTGATGACATAAATTTTAGCCTGAACACAGTTGACGAATCTATTATCTTAAAAATTATCTTAGAATTAAAATCGAACGCTATGGGTAACGATAATATCAATAGAGATATGATTATCTTATCACTTCCACATACCTTAAGCACCATCACTGATATTGTCAATAATTCCATATTGTCTGGCACTTTCCCCGAGCAATGGAAAATTGCACTTGTCAACCCTCTCCCTAAATGTAACGATCCTGATAATTTCAGCGATCTCAGGCCCATTAGCATTCTGCCTTACATGTCTAAAATCTTAGAAAAAGTTGTTTCCAGACAGGTATTACATTATTGCGAGTCGAATGATATTCTACCCATGCGTCAATCTGGTTTTCGTAAGCATCATAGTACTTCTACCGCCCTGCTAGACGTAATTGATAATATACTGGGTGAGCAAGATGAGGGCAGGGGTACAATATTAGGATTATTGGACTTCTCCAAAGCATTTGACTCCTTAAACTTGGAGTTACTGCTTTCCAAGCTTACTTACTACGGGTTTCATGACAACGTAGTCTCTTGGTTTCGTAGCTATTTGTTCAACCGCCATCAGCAAGTAGTAGTGCAGAAGTCTGATGGCTCTGTCGTCAGGTCTGATTTATGTCGGGTGGGGAGAGGAGTTCCTCAAGGTTCAATCTTGGGGCCGCTCCTTTTTACTATATACTCGGCTGATATAGTAAATGCATAAAATCTTGCAGATACCATCTTTACGCAGACGATCTGCAAATTTATATTTCTACTGACCCCAAAAATGTTGCAGCTGCTACAAGCTTATTGAACGATGATCTTGAACGCTTCTTTGTATGGTGTGAAAATAATGGTCTCTTACTGAATCGGGAGAAGTCTAAACTTATGATCCTGGGCTCTAAAATTCAGAAACAGAAGATAATTGCGCTCAATCCACTGGTCCACATAAGTGGTGAGCGTTTGTGTTTTGTCGATGAAGTACGTAACTTAGGAGTAACTATGGACGGTAGCTTAAAGTTTGAGAGACATGTGGGTGAGATGGTGCGAAATTGTTTTTTTAGGATTAGAATTTTATATAATATAAGGAAATACCTTAGTGTGTCAACCCGAACTCTTCTCTGTGATAGCCTTGTCATGTCCAGAGTCAATTATGCTATCGCTGCTTACGGTCCGTGCTTGTACGCGAAAACACTCAAGCTCTTGCAACGCATTCAAAATGCGTGTGCTCGTTTTTGTTATAATATTCCTCCACGAGCACATGTCACACCGTTTATTAATAATGCCAATATATTAAAGATGGAAAGCAGACTCAAACTTTTTATGGCTACCCTCATGTTTGGAATTGTGAAATTCCAGAAACCAGCTTATTTGTATAATAAACTTATTTGGCGTTGGACTGCAAACGGAGAATGCAACAGAGTTAGGGCATGCTCGAACCCGCTTGGTGTGCCGCGTCACCGGACTGCCGCGTTTCGTGGCAGTTTCCGGTTTCAGGCTACCAAGTGTTGGAACGACATTCCTCCTCCTATTAGGCAAATACAATCAAAAAATTGCTTTAAAAACAGCTACAAGAAATTTCTTCTTGACCTCCAAAAGCAGCTTCCTTAAATTTAATTAATTATGTAGGTACAGCCAAATCATACTTTCGCTGTGACTTTATATACATACCTATATGTATTCATATACATACTTATAATACATTTATTTAAATTAAAATAGTTGACATCAATATACAATTTACAATGTTTCTACTTTATTAATCTATTCACAATGTATGCAACTATCGCAACTGACATTGCCCTATCAATTATTCTATCCTAATTATCTTTTTAAAATTTATGCAATTACCACACCTGACATTCATCTTACATTATCCAGCATTCCACTTTGTTAACTCAAAGTTTGACTCCCTACTTATAGTAAATAACTCACTGTCTCTTATTTATTTATTTGCTTAATCTTATTTACGATTTTGTTCAGGTTCGTACTAGGTATCTCTCCGAGGCCTGCATGCCGCCTCACGGGTACTGACGGAAGACCAGCGCTGGAGTATCATATCTCCAGCTTATGCTGAGTCAGAGCCCTTTTGCACTTGCCACACCCACAGTACTCACATTGGAAAATGCTCTGTGTCTCTGTTTCATTGTGTATCGGATTGTTGTTGCTTTTCTTGTCTTGTACGTATAGTCTTCTTAATATTGTTTTTATTGCGTGTGTGTGTAAGTGTAAATAAATGATTAATAAATAAATAAATATCAACCCTTGTATGTCCCCACTGCTGGGGCACGGGTCTCTTCCTGCATCGCAGGAAAGTTAGGCTATATGCTAACACGGGGGCCATGTCCGGAATGGTGGAGGATTGTAAGACAGTGGCGGGCCTTAGTGTCAGAAGTTATCAAGCCGCCTGTAAGGCTTCTGACATTGCTTAACGACTGCCATTACATGACAACTGGTACCAACTGGTTTACTTGCTTTGCGAAGCACGAAAGCGCTGGGAAACAATGCCAGTAGTCACGGAATGGTCACCCAGGCAGCACCAGACTGCACCTGCTGTTGCGTAGCCCAAGTGATTGGTTCCAATAACTTGATCGCACTATCGCTTCGGTTCGACTGGGCCAAGAGCGCTTCTAGGCCGATACAGTTATGCAAAAAAGCCTGTCCCCGAGTCATGCTCGTCAATAGCACGACCGCGTGTAGCCGGGCCTTTTCGCGCTTGAATTTTAGTCTCTGACCATTAAAGTATTTAAAGGTTATTTCAGTGTGTAACGTTGCGCTCGCACGTCGCCGGTGCGTTGTAATGTGGATAGTCCTTATCTTGTACTAGCTTTTGCCCGCGACACCGTCCGCGCGGACTTTAGTTATTCAGCAAAATTTTGCAACACCGTTCACTCCCTTAACGGTTAAATTTAGAAAAACGGCGAAACACGTGTTCAATCAATTCATAAAATTAGAAAACATTCTTTATACCTCCCATATAAATTTTGGCAACGTTTTTGCCCCTGTTAGGGGTTGGATATAAAAAAAATCGTCTTGTTCCTTGCCTACATTATATATAGACCCTCTATGCAAAATTTCAGCTACCTAGGTCCCACGGCTTGGGCTGGGCGTTAATGAGTGAGTCAGTCAGTCACTCAGAACTTTGAATTTTATTTATATAGACTAGGGGGCGAGCCCCCTGCGCGCTTACGCGCGCCAACCCCCAGCCGCTCCGAGCTCCGCTCTCCGCGGCGCTCGGCCTAGGGCCTCGCTAGACACTTATTGTAGTGAATTGTTGCATGGGAACATGTATGGTCTCGGCCTTCGGCCTCGGCCTGGACGGAGCTCGGCCTTCGGCCTCGCCGCGGCGGGGTTCCTCGTGCCCGCTCCGCGGAGCTCGGCCTCCGGCCTCGCAAGTTTGTCCCTCTTTGCTCTTGCGCTGGTACTTATGCACCGTAAATTGAACGGTCTCGGCCTTCGGCCTCGGCCTGGACGGAGCTCGGCCTTCGGCCTCGCCGCGGCGGGGTTCCTCGTGCCCGCTTCGCGGAGCTCGGCCTCCGGCCTCGCAAGTTTGTCCCATTTTGCTTTTGCGCTGGTACTTGTGCGCCGTAACCTGAATGGTCTCGGCCTTCGGCCTCGGCCTAAACGGAGCTCGGCCTTCGGCCTCGCCGCGGCGGAGTTCCTCGTGCCCGCTCCGCGGAGCTCGGCCTCCGGCCTCGCAAGTTTGTCCCTTTTTGCTTTTGCGCTGGTACTTAAGCGCTATAACTTGAATCGTCTCGGCCTTCGGCCTCGGCCTAAACGGAGCTCGGCCTTCGGCCTCGCCGCGGCAAAACTTTTTGTGCCCGCTTCGCGGAGCTCGGCCTCCGGCCTCGCAAGTTTGTCCCATTTCTCTGTTGAAAAGTCAATTTTAGTACTAAATCTCCATACAAAAATTTGTCATTTTCAATCATCAATATCTCGGCCGCCATCTTGAAATTCCAAGATGTCGGATTTTTCTCATATACCTGGATCCTTTGGCAACGCGATGCCGTTTACGGCATATCTCCAGCATATGCCCAGTTGGCTGCCGACTTTTTTGCGCAAAGGTCGATTTTTCGGTCGGCTATATCTGTGCCGCCATTTTGAATTTCGAACAACCAAAATTTTTTTTTTCAATCGGATCACTATATCACCATTCTATCAAAATTTCATCCAAATCGGCCGGTAAACTACAGAGTTAGCACCTTCGCGTAGTGGAACGCGTTCGAAATTCAAAAATCGGCTTCATAGGATGGCTGTAATTCATACATTTCCTACAACTTTCTCATACATCATTTTCGTCCAAATCTTACCGTTTCCGAGAAAACGTATGGATGAATAGATCAGTGAGTATATCGCATTGTAGCTTTATATATATATAATAGCTTTATATATATATAATGACTCGGGTCGTTCACCCGGTAGGTATTTGCGGCAGGCAGTACTTGCGGAGGGCTTCTATAGGAAATCGATTTTCAGTACAAAATGTTCATACAAAGTTGGCCTTGATCAATCGTCAATAACTCGGCCGGCAATTAGAAATTTCAAAATGTTTGATTTTTCTCAGGGACCTGAATATCTACGTGACACGATGCCATTCACAGATGAGCAATTTTTTTGGCCTTTGGCCTCCAGCGGTGGTACTAAAAAAATGCATTTTTGTATGAAAAGTCCTATTTCGGGTGAAAATTTTCTATTAAAGTGGGTGATTTTCAAACTTTAATGGGTCGATGGCCAACTGGAATGCCACAGCACCTCGGCACTAAGTAGCCGCTCCCAGCCGAGTAGTAGTTTCGGCCTTTGGCCTCCGTCGGTGGTACTAAAGAAATGCATTTTTCTATGAAAATAACTATTTTGGGTGAAAATTTTCTATTAAAGTGGGTGATTTTCAAACTTTAATGGGTCGATGGCCAACTGGAATGCCACAGCACCTCGGCACTAAGTAGCCGCTCCCAGCCGAGTAGTAGTTTCGGCCTTTGGCCTCCGTCGGTGGTACTAAAGAAATGCATTTTTCTATGAAAATAACTATTTTGGGTGAAAATTTTCTATTAAAGTGGGTGATTTTCAAACTTTAATGGGTCGATGGCCAACTGGAATGCCACAGCACCTCGGCACTAAGTAGCCGCTCCCAGCCGAGTAGTAGTTTCGGCCTTTGGCCTCCGTCGGTGGTACTAAAGAAATGCATTTTTCTATGAAAATAACTATTTTGGGTGAAAATTTTCTATTAAAGTGGGTGATTTTCAAACTTTAATGGGTCGATGGCCAACTGGAATGCCACAGCACCTCGGCACTAAGTAGCCGCTCCCAGCCGAGTAGTAGTTTCGGCCTTTGGCCTCCGTCGGTGGTACTAAAGAAATGCATTTTTCTATGAAAATAACTATTTTGGGTGAAAATTTTCTATTAAAGTGGGTGATTTTCAAACTTTAATGGGTCGATGGCCAACTGGAATGCCACAGCACCTCGGCACTAAGTAGCCGCTCCCAGCCGAGTAGTAGTTTCGGCCTTTGGCCTCCGTCGGTGGTACTAAAGAAATGCATTTTTGTATGAAAAATCCTATTTCGGGTGAAAATTTTCTATTAAAGTGCGTGATTTTCAAACTGTAATGGGTCGATGGCCAACTGGAATGCTCCAGTACCTCGGCGTGGTGACGCCATTCCCAGCCAAGTACTCATTTCGGCGCTTAGCCTCCATCGATAGTACAAAAAAATTACGATTTTCTACGAAAAAGATGATTTTCAGTACAAATTTTTTGTAGAAATTCTCCATAGTAAATTTGACACCTTTGAAAGCCAATATCTCGGCCGCCATCTTGAAATGTCAGAATGTCGGATTTTTCTCATATACCTGGGTCCTTTGACGACACGATGCCGTTTACGGCTGGTCCCTGGCATGCGCCCAGTTGGCTGCCGACTTTTTTGCGTAGAGGTCGAAAAAAGGCCGATTTTCGGAGGGCTATAGCTCCGGTGGTATTTTGAATTTGGAACGACCGTCGGCGGAACCGAAAATGGCGTGTCGAAGAAAAGGCCGGGTGAAAATTTCATCCAAATCGGTCGGTAAACGACAGAGTTAGCACCCTCGCGTAGTGGAACGCGTTCGAAATTCAAAAATCGGCTTCATAGGATGGCTGTAATTCATACATTTCCTACAACTTTCTCATACATCATTTTCGTCCAAATCTTACCGTTTCGGAGAAAACGTATGGATGAATAGATCAGTGAGTATATCGCATTGTAGCTTTATATATATATAAAATATAATGACTCGGGTCGTTCACCCGGTAGGTATTTGCGGCAGGCAGTACTTGCGGAGGGCTTCTATGAGGAAATCGATTTTCATTACAAAATGTTCATACAAAGTTGGCCTTCATCAATCGTCAATAACTCGGCCGGCAATTAGAAATTTCAAAATGTTTGATTTTCATCAGGGACCTGAATATCTACGTGACACGATGCCATTCACAGATGAGTAATTTTTTTGACCTTTGGCCTCCGTCGGTGGTACTAAAGAAATGCATTTTTGTATGAAAAATCCTATTTCGGGTGAAAATTTTCTATTAAAGTGCGTGATTTTCAAACTTTGATGAGTCGATGGCCAACTGGAATGCCACAGCACCTCGGCACTAAGTAGCCGCTCCCAGCCGAGTAGTAGTTTCGGCCTTTGGCCTCCGTCGGTGGTACTAAAGAAATGCATTTTTGTATGAAAAATCCTATTTCGGGTGAAAATTTTCTATTAAAGTGCGTGATTTTCAAACTTTAATGAGTCGATGGCCAACTGGAATGCCACAGCACCTCGGCACTGAGTAGCCGCTCCCAGCCGAGTAGTAGTTTCGGCCTTTGGCCTCCGTCGGTGGTACTAAAGAAATGCATTTTTGTATGAAAATAACTATTTCGGGTGAATTTTTTCTATTAAAGTGGGTGATTTTCAAACTTTAATGGGTCGATGGCCAACTGGAATGCTACAGCACCTCGGCACTGAGTAGCCGCTCCCAGCCGAGTAGTAGTTTCGGCCTTTGGCCTCCGTCGGTGGTACTAAAGAAATGCATTTTTGTATGAAAATAACTATTTCGGGTGAAATTTTTCTATTATAGTGCGTGATTTTCAAACTTTGATGAGTCGATGGCCAACTGGAATGCTACAGTACCTCGGCGTGGTGACGCCATTCCCAGCCAAGTACTCATTTCGGCGCTTAGCCTCCATCGATAGTACAAAAAAATTACGACTTTCTACGAAAAAGATGATTTTCAGTACAAATTTTTTGTAGAAATTCTCCATAGTAAATTTGACACCTTTGAAAGCCAATATCTCGGCCGCCATCTTGAATTGTCAGAATGTCGGATTTTTCTCATATACCTGGGTCCTTTGACGACACGATGCCGTTTACCGCTGGTCCCTGGCATGCGCCCAGTTGGCTGCCGACTTTTTTGCGTAGAGGTCGAAAAAAGGCCGATTTTCGGAGGGCTATAGCTCCGGTGGTATTTTGAATTTGGAACGACCGTCGGCGGAACCGAAAATGGCGTGTCGAAGAAAAGGCCGGGTGAAAATTTCATCCAAATCGGTCGGTAAACGACAGAGTTAGCACCCTCGCGTAGTGGAACGCGTTCGAAATTCAAAAATCGGCTCCATAGGATGGCCGTATATCGTACATTCCCTACAACTTTGTCATACATCATTTTCATCCAAATCGTGCCATTTCCGAGAAAACGTATTATGTTAGATCAGTGAGTATATCGCATTGTAGCTTTATATATATATAATATAATGACTCGGGTCGTTCACCCGGTAGGTATTTGCGGCAGGCAGTACTTGCGGAGGGCTTCTATAGGAAATCGATTTTCAGTACAAAATGTTCATACAAAGTTGGCCTTCATCAATCGTCAATAACTCGGCCGGCAATTAGAAATTTCAAAATGTTTGATTTTTCTCAGGGACCTGAATATCTACGTGACACGATGCCATTCACAGATGAGCAATTTTTTTGGCCTTTGGCCTCCACCTGTGGTACTAAAAAAATGCATTTTTGTATGAAAAATCCTATTTCGGGTGTTTTTTTTCTATTAAAGTGGGTGATTTTCCAAACTTTAATGAGTCGATGGCCAACTGGAATGCCACAGCACCTCGGCACTAAGTAGCCGCTCCCACCCGAGTAGTAGTTTCGGCCTTTGGCCTCCGTCGGTGGTACTAAAGAAATGCATTTTTGTATGAAAATAACTATTTCGGGTGAAATTTTTCTATTATAGTGTGTGATTTTCAAACTTTAATGAGTCGATGGCCAACTGGAATGCCACAGCACCTCGGCACTAAGTAGCCGCTCCAACCCGAGTAGTAGTTTCGGCCTTTGGCCTCCGTCGGTGGTACTAAAGAAATGCATTTTTGTATGAAAATAACTATTTCGGGGGAAATTTTTCTATTATAGTGTGTGATTTTCAAACTTTAATGAGTCGATGGCCAACTGGAATGCCACAGCACCTCGGCACTAAGTAGCCGCTCCCAGCCGAGTAGTAGTTTCGGCCTTTGGCCTCCGTCGGTGGTACTAAAGAAATGCATTTTTGTATGAAAATAACTATTTCGGGTGAAATTTTTCTATTATAGTGCGTGATTTTCAAACTTTGATGAGTCGATGGCCAACTGGAATGCCACAGCACCTCGGCACTAAGTAGCCGCTCCCAGCCGAGTAGTAGTTTCGGCCTTTGGCCTCCGTCGGTGGTACTAAAGAAATGCATTTTTGTATGAAAATAACTATTTCGGGTGAAATTTTTCTATTATAGTGCGTGATTTTCAAACTTTGATGAGTCGATGGCCAACTGGAATGCTACAGCACCATGGCGTGGTGATGCCATTCCCAGCCAAGTACTCATTTCGGCGCTTAGCCTCCATCGATGGTACAAAAAAATTACGATTTTCTACGAAAAAGATGATTTTTAGTACAATTTTTTTGTAGAAATTCTCCATAGTAAATTTGACACCTTTGAAAGCCAATATCTCGGCCGCCATCTTGAAATGTCAGAATGTCGGATTTTTCTCATATACCTGGGTCCTTTGACGACACGATGCCGTTTACGGCTGGTCCCTGGCATGCGCCCAGTTGGCTGCCGACTTTTTTGCGTAGAGGTCGAAAAAAGGCCGATTTTCAGAGGGCTATATCTCCGGTGGTATTTTGAATTTGGAACGACCGTCGGCGGAACCGAAAATGGCGTGTCGAAGAAAAGGCCGGGTGAAAATTTCATCCAAATCGGTCGGTAAACGACAGAGTTAGCACCCTCGCGTAGTGGAACGCGTTCGATATTCAAAAATGGGCTTCATAGGATGGCTGTAATTCATACATTTCCTACAACTTTCTCATACATCATTTTCGTCCAAATCTTACCGTTTCGGAGAAAACGTATGGATGAATAGATCAGTGAGTATATCGCATTGTAGCTTTATATATATATAATGACTCGGGTCGTTCACCCGGTAGGTATTTGCGGCAGGCAGTACTTGCGGAGGGCTTCTATAGGAAATCGATTTTCAGTACAAAATGTTCATACAAAGTTGGCCTTCATCAATCGTCAATAACTCGGCCGGCAATTAGAAATTTCAAAATGTTTGATTTTTCTCAGGGACCTGAATATCTACGTGACACGATGCCATTCACAGATGAGCAATTTTTTTGGCCTTTGGCCTCCACCTGTGGTACTAAAAAAATGCATTTTTGTATGAAAAATCCTATTTCGGGTGTTTTTTTTCTATTAAAGTGGGTGATTTTCCAAACTTTAATGAGTCGATGGCCAACTGGAATGCCACAGCACCTCGGCACTAAGTAGCCGCTCCCACCCGAGTAGTAGTTTCGGCCTTTGGCCTCCGTCGGTGGTACTAAAGAAATGCATTTTTGTATGAAAATAACTATTTCGGGTGAAATTTTTCTATTATAGTGTGTGATTTTCAAACTTTAATGAGTCGATGGCCAACTGGAATGCCACAGCACCTCGGCACTAAGTAGCCGCTCCAACCCGAGTAGTAGTTTCGGCCTTTGGCCTCCGTCGGTGGTACTAAAGAAATGCATTTTTGTATGAAAATAACTATTTCGGGGGAAATTTTTCTATTATAGTGTGTGATTTTCAAACTTTAATGAGTCGATGGCCAACTGGAATGCCACAGCACCTCGGCACTAAGTAGCCGCTCCCAGCCGAGTAGTAGTTTCGGCCTTTGGCCTCCGTCGGTGGTACTAAAGAAATGCATTTTTGTATGAAAATAACTATTTCGGGTGAAATTTTTCTATTATAGTGCGTGATTTTCAAACTTTGATGAGTCGATGGCCAACTGGAATGCCACAGCACCTCGGCACTAAGTAGCCGCTCCCAGCCGAGTAGTAGTTTCGGCCTTTGGCCTCCGTCGGTGGTACTAAAGAAATGCATTTTTGTATGAAAATAACTATTTCGGGTGAAATTTTTCTATTATAGTGCGTGATTTTCAAACTTTGATGAGTCGATGGCCAACTGGAATGCTACAGCACCATGGCGTGGTGATGCCATTCCCAGCCAAGTACTCATTTCGGCGCTTAGCCTCCATCGATGGTACAAAAAAATTACGATTTTCTACGAAAAAGATGATTTTTAGTACAATTTTTTTGTAGAAATTCTCCATAGTAAATTTGACACCTTTGAAAGCCAATATCTCGGCCGCCATCTTGAAATGTCAGAATGTCGGATTTTTCTCATATACCTGGGTCCTTTGACGACACGATGCCGTTTACGGCTGGTCCCTGGCATGCGCCCAGTTGGCTGCCGACTTTTTTGCGTAGAGGTCGAAAAAAGGCCGATTTTCAGAGGGCTATATCTCCGGTGGTATTTTGAATTTGGAACGACCGTCGGCGGAACCGAAAATGGCGTGTCGAAGAAAAGGCCGGGTGAAAATTTCATCCAAATCGGTCGGTAAACGACAGAGTTAGCACCCTCGCGTAGTGGAACGCGTTCGAAATTCAAAAATCGGCTTCATAGGATGGCTGTAATTCATACATTTCCTACAACTTTCTCATACATCATTTTCGTCCAAATCTTACCGTTTCGGAGAAAACGTATGGATGAATAGATCAGTGAGTATATCGCATTGTAGCTTTATATATATATAATAATGATGCAGTCACAAGGTGCACTGAATAGGCCAGCTGGCGCAGTGTAACCAGGCCTTAAGCCTCGTAAAAGTGGTTGCTCTCGTAAAATAATACAAAGTTGTCGGTTATTTCATAACTCTGCATTGTTTTTGTTTCGATTTAAGTTGCAATAAAAATTATGTTACAGCCCAATTATGTCTACTTTAGACGGAATCGTTGGTCTAGCGGTATCACGTCCGCTTACCACGTGGGAGGTCGTGGCTTTGATTCGCTCTGGTGAACACCGTATTTGTACTGATTGGTTCAGTCTGAGTGTATTTCCATGTTAGTGGCGTCCTTGCCTGGTAACGATAGCATACTCGTAGGATATCCTTATAATAAGCCCGACAATTGTACTATATTTTTATACAATTTCTGTGTACAACAAAGAATATTCTATCTATCTTGTTTGGGATCTTGTGTGTCCCCACTGCTAAGGCACGCGTCTCTTCCTGCGTCGTAGGAAGGTTAGGCCATACTCCACCACGGGGGCCAAATCCAGGTTGGTGGGAGGATTGTAAGAAAGTGGCGGGCTTTACTGTCAGAAGTTATTACGCCCCCCCTTACGGCCTCTGACATGACTTAACGACTGCCTTTACATGTCAGCCAGCACCAACGGCTTAACGTGCCTTGCAAAACACGGAAGCGCTTGGAACGATGCCTCTAACCTCTGCCTTGTGACTACTCACGGGACGGTTCCCATCCTACACATGACCGCGCCTGTTGTTGCTTCACTCAAGTGATTGATTCCAATCACTCGGTTCGAGTAGGCCACGAGCGCTTCGGCGTGGAAGTTATTAAATCTATCGTCGAGTTAGCACCTATAACGCAAGTCATTTAGTTGTACTTAGTATAGGGCTAAAGAGTTCTGTGTAATATGTCCATGAATATTTATTTATTATTATTACTATTATTATCTGAAGATATTTCCATATACTCATTCTTATATTCTTTGTTATGGAGTTATTCATTTTACATGTGTATACGTATTTAAGTTGTGGAAACCTATAATTCATTATTCAAGTGTTTTGTTTAATTACCAATGTTAATTGTTGTACTGGTTGGTTTTCCTAATAAAGAAAATAAAAAATAAAATACATGTTAATCATGTAAGACTGTGCAAGCGAGACAGACAAAAACGGGAAGAAAGGTCCGAAGTCGACTTTCCAACAACGGTGAAGATGTAATATATAATATGACTGAAACGCTCTCTTAAAAAAGAAAATATCTGTTCCATTTCCATAAAAGTCTGTTCGAACCGGACTCTTCGCACATTGCACAAACAATAGGAGTGGATTTATTTCTCCATCGTGATAGGTATCGGAATTGGCACTCTGCCTCTCGGGAGAGTTAGAAATCCGCATGTCAATCTAAGCTAAACAAATAAAAGCTTTCAATCTATTTGAAGAGATATCGGATCTAAGTATCTAACCTTCCTGCCCAAGAGCTTCCGGATTGATTAGGACGAATGTGTCGTTAACATTAACATGCCCTCGTGTTTTTAAACAAAAACATCGTAACCTTATAAATCTGCCACGTTTTGTAAATAATTAGCTTAGTTACCCGCGGTGTTACCCGCGGTTCATCGATTTTTCGATGGGAAAAGGTATTTTTCGCACTAAAACGTGAGATGCTGTATATCCTTTACAAATAATAAGAACTGGAATGACTTCAGGTGTTGTTTTATTTGTAGATTAGTAGTATAAAAAAACAGGAAAACTGGATAAAAACGGGTAAAATAAGCAGGTAAAATAGTCAGATCTAGTCGAAGGGTAAAGTAGTAATGATGAAAAATGAGGGAAATCAAAAAATGTGTGACGTAATTTAAATATTTGAAAATGATAGATAGAAAAAGAAATAAAAATTGTGTAAAGAAGTTTGCACCGTCACAAACGTAGCATGTGTGTTAATCCAGGGTGTCAGCTAACTCCATACCAAGTTTTATTAAAATCGCTCCAGCCGTTTAGACGTGAAGAAGTAACTAACATACACACTCACAAACTTTCATCTTTATAATATGTATTAAGTATATATATACCTAAGAGTGATGTGATAATGCGTAGGAAACCATCGTGAGGAAACCTGAGGTTCTGACGTAGCTCCCCGCTTGAAATTGCCAATCCGCGGTGGGCACGCGAGGTAATCCCATACTCTCTCTCAGACAGAAGGTCTGAGTACCTACTACAGTGGGAAAAAAACTTTACACTGTGGCACAAAATCAATTCCGTGGGAAATTTCCCCACAAAACAAGGGCAGATTGCTCAGTCGCTAAAATTCCTACGGTGCGGCGAAGTCACGTTCGCTGTCCGTGCGAAAGGCCGCTTTAAACTTGGCAGAGTTTAACCCTCCACCTTTACAAGGCTGGGGCTTGTCCTAATTCAACGCGATGTAAGAGATGAAGTTAACTATTCGACGCGGTCACTCTAATACATCTTTCAATATGTAGTCCTCAAAACTTAAGCCCTGCTAGTGGTCAATAAATAACTTAAACTAAGTGATATAACTTCCCGCGGGTGTCGTAAAAGGCGACTAAGGGACACAAACCGGGAGGTGGGCAGCAGCGCCCCCTACAGTACAATTTCACCGAACTGCGATCCCAACCCGCATGCCCAGCGTGGGGATTTTGGGCTACCCCCTATGAAAACACAACGTGGCGCTCTTTAGGGTAGGGCTATGTCCAGCAGTGGACTAGTATAGCCTGACGACGACGACGAAGTGATATTAATTATAACTACGACTCATACTCAACCAGTTTCAAGTACACCCTAAAATCTACACTCAACGCACGAACCCAAGCCTCCGGTCCTAGGACTGGTTAGAATATTTATATTGTACAACGTTACGGTCGTGATGATCGACCTGCTAAGAAGAATATCTTTGTGGTATATAACAACTCCAAAATGTTGAGCGATTTATACACGTATAGACCACTCTAATGACAGAATTGCATCGCATTTGGACACTACTTGGACGGCAGTTTGTTAGAGCGGATACGTAATTGCTCGCTCGGTTACGTCGCGTTGCATTTGGGCACTTATTGGACGGCAGTATGTTTTAGCGCATCGTTTGGACGCTTGAGATCTTTTGCATTTGGACACTGTTTGTACTGCTTGTACAGTACATTTGAGCGTATTACTCTCTCGCTTAGGTCGGATTGCCTTTAGACTCTTCTTGGCCGGTAGTATGTCTGAACGCATCGCTCACTCGCTTGCGTACTGTTGCATTTGGACGCTCCTTGCATGGCAGTATGTTTGAGCGCAATGCTCGCTCGCTTGCGTTCTAACACTCCTCGGACAGCAGAATGCTTGAGCGCAATGCTCGCTTGCTTAGGTCGCGTTGAATTTGGACACGCTTTGGAAAGCAACATGTTTGAGCGTATCGCTCGTTCACTTACGTCGCGCTGAATTTGAACGCTCTTGACCGTATCATTCTCTCCGTATGTTTTATTGACCATATTTTAGTAGTAAAGTAAAAGTTAAACAATAGTTATTGCCACCGTCAAATAAAGTGCTTACACGAAAGAAGGCAAAGCTACATAAACATTTTGTAAAATAAATATATGCTAGGTATATTATAGTACTACAATATGTAGTCTGTTACATTTTCTATATATGAGATATAAAGATGCATTTTCTATATGGGATATAAAAAGGGGCCAACGTGATCAATTTATTTGCAGTCAAATTTATCAGTCGGATATCAATAGTTTGTATCAAAAGATAAAGTGCTCAGCGCATACCGTCAGAACCCGGTGTCAGTCCACTCAGGGCATAGGCCTCGCCTTAATTACAGCTTATTAAAACTAAATATAATAAAACTAAGGTAAGTAGTTTTGACGACATTTTTTTGACATCAGTATGTTTGAGCACATTGCTCTCATAACGCATAAAAATGAGTGTGTGAGTGTTCTAATAAGAGCACTCCTTTGACGCCGAATGTTTAATAGTGAGGTTCTCTTTCGCTTTGTGCTAAACACTTTTTTGATGCCAGTATGTTTGAACGCGTGTCGCTCGCTCGGGACTATCCTTTGATGCCGCGAGTACATCTGAGCACGACGCTAGCGTCGCGTTCAATTAGGACAAGCCCTTATTCCCCGTAATTTGTTCTGCGATCAAAAGCGGTTCACTCGAATTATTCGAGGGGCGATTAACGCTTTGGACATAAAATAGCGAATTGCGGACGCTCTTCTTTAGTTGACCTCGATTTTAATTGCTTCGCTGAGTTGCCCGACGCAGAAATACAGCTGCTATAAAGCTCTTTATCCTCCTGCATAGATACTCTACTCTACTTAGTGAGCTATACCATTTTAATCGCTTAGACTATCGCGGAACTCTTTTATATTGTGTGGTTTTGTTTACGTATGTTTCTTATAATGTTATTGTATGAGACAATATCTAGACCAATTCTGGGGCGTAAAATAAAGCTTTTTAAAAACACAAGCTTTTTATTATGAACTTAAACTACTCTTAAAACGTCTAGACGATTCGGAGCCCGGACGACTAATCATGAAACACTCTCATGGTCTCTATACGTTACATCGAGATAAAACTTAAGACTAAATCCGCGCTTCTGGGAAGCGCTTTCTACCTACAACATTGTTGCTGATGAAGCATTGACAGTAAGCACTTTAGTTAGAGATGACAATATAATTATCTTCTAGTCTCTATAGATTTCAGAGTTTTGTAGTCAATTTCTCGCTTTACACTGTAGTCTAAGTACCTAATGCCCATTTGTGAATTTATACCAGCAATACAAATCGCTAATAAAAATTATATTTATTTTTACTGTACCTAATTAATACTCATTTCTTTTCAAAATAAACCGGCCAATTCGGACTCGCTTACAGAGGATTCCGAACCAGTAACGCCATCTGACGTACAATAGTAGAACTAATGTTCAAATTGATAGTGCAGTTAGGGCCTTTAGTAAAGTATTTAATGGGTCCGACTCGCGCTTGGCCGTATTTTCCTATTTGACAATCGTTATCGTTGTCAACCCTTGTATGTCCCCACTGCTGGGGCACGGATCTCTTCCTGCATCGCAGGAAGGGTAGGCCATAATCCACCACGGGGGCCAAATCCGGGTTGGTGGAGGATTGTAAGATAGTGGCGGGCCTTATTAAAATTCAAATTCAAATAATTTTATTTCAACGTAAAGAATTTACATTCTGTTTGCTGAATGTCAATGTACAATATAAAGTGTAAGCCGCCGCCTTCGGGCCGTATTGTAGTGGAGAAAAAGGCAGCGGAAAAAAAAACTCCCACTCTGACCATCTTTTCTCAAATCATCTTAAAACCAAATACATCAGTTGCCATGTAAACCTAATAAGATTTCATGATTGCCATTAACAACCCTAAATGCCAAAGCATTAGTCAAATGTCTCACAATAATAGGGGAAAACATAAGTGCTGCGGCCAGACACACGAACAGCACTCGTTCACGAGCATAACGCAGTGCTCAGCCATCATCAGTCTCAACCATTTTGGAGGGAGATAGATGACCCGAACACCACGCTACCATTCGAATGACCTTTAGCAAACTTGCAGTTAAGTTTTTGTCAGTTATATAAGGTATCATATAGTTATTAATATGCAATCACGTCGTCTGTACACACTTGTATTATAAAATATGTTATACTTAACAATAAAATCGCGGTGGAATTGGTTTACTACCACGGATTAGGATCGTTTATATAGTCGTCTATTCTATAATATGCCTTTTTAAATAGCGAATTTTTAATGAAAGTTTTAAATTTATTTTCAGACAAGCATAGAACACGTTCTAGAATTTTGTTGTAAAAACGAACGCAGTAACCTACAAATGATGTGCCTACCTTGGCTAATCGGAATTTAGTACAAGCAACCTTGTTTCTATTCCTTGTGTTTACGTTATGAACGTCCCTATTTAATTTAAACATAGTTATATTTTTTCGGATATACATTATATTATCGAATATATATTGGCAAGCCAGTGTAAGAATGCCTATTTCTTTAAAACGCTCCCTTAGCGACTCTCTACTGTTTAAGTTGTAAATAGCTCTTATTGCTCTTTTTTGCAAGACAAATATGGTTTCTATATCTGCTGCCCGTCCCCATAATAACAAACCATACGACATGACACTGTGAAAATAACTAAAATAGACCAGCCTAGCCGTCGACACGTCTGTAAGTTGTCTAATTTTTCTGACTACAAACGCTGCTGAACTCAACCGACCCGACAGTTTTCCAATATGCTGACCCCATTGCAGTTTTGAGTCTATCGTTATGCCTAAAAAAAGCGTGGTCTCTACCAGTTCTAGCCTCTCACCAGATATTTTTAAACTCGTGTCAACATTTTTAACATTGGGTAGTGAGAATTTGATGCATTTTGTCTTTTTTGCATTTAGCATCAGATTGTTTATAGTGAACCAGTTTAGAATAGTAGATAAAGCATTGTTTACATCGTCTACATTACTTATACCTCTCTTTACTTTAAAAATTAAGGAAGTATCATCTGCAAACAACACTATCTGCGAAAGCTTTTCTACTAAGTAGGGCAAATCATTTATATATACCAAAAAAAGGAACGGACCCAGTATAGAACCTTGAGGGACTCCTACTTTTACATCAGAACCCGAGGATTTAACTCTATTAATATCAACCTTTACAGTTCTGTCTGTTAAGTAAGATCGAAGAAGACTTAGTGATTTATTACTTAAACCATATCGGTGCAATTTTATGAGAAGTGTTTCGTGGTCAACGCAGTCAAACGCCTTAGAAAGGTCACAGAAAACCCCAATGGCATCCTGCGACTCCTCCCACGCCTCAAAGATATGCTTTACTAACGCTATGCCTGCTTCCGTCGTTGAGCGGCCTTTTGTAAACCCGAACTGTTTCTTATGGAAGAGCTTATTTATACTAAAATGAGTTTGCAATTGATGTAATATTACTTTCTCAAAAACTTTACTTAGCACCGGCAGTATTGCTATAGGTCTGAAATTATTTGGATCTTCACTATCACCAGATTTAAACAAGGGTACGATTTTACTTAACTTTAATAGATTAGGAAAGGTTCCCTGGTCAACACATTTATTAAAAATCAAAGCAAGGTAAGGTGCTAGAATATTGATTATAGTGGATATTAATTTAACCGATAACCCCCACAAATCTTCAGTCTTTTTTAAGTTTAACTCTTTAAATGTTTTGACGATAGTTAAGGTAGTTATATGGGAGAATTGGAAGTCAACTTTACATGGATTTGTACTTTCCAAAAGTAAGGTATCGGCTAATTGGGAGGAAGAATTTAAGCTAGCCGTTATATGCAGTGGCATGTTTTTAAAAAAAGTTTGAAATATTTCTGCTATGTCCTTCTTCGAATTAACTAACTTACCTTCGATCTTCAACGCAAATCCCTGGTCCTTAGGTCTCGTTTTACCTGTTTCTTTGTTAATTACTTGCCAGACTGTTTTTATTTTATTAGTAGACGCCATAATTTTTTTACTTATGCTTATCGATTTGGCTGTTAAACAAGTTTGTCTAAAAGTTTTTGAATATTTTTTACGTACTCTTTGAACGTCGGATCGTGATTGAATTGTTTTTCTTCATACAATTCATAAAGCCTTTTCCTACTTCTATATATACCTGGCGTTGCCCATTCTGAAAACCCGCTTTTTAACTCTGTATTTTTTTTTTCGTTAAAAACATGTTCAAATTCTTTTGATATGGTTGAAAACAATACATGATATAACGTATTCGGATCATTGCTATCGAAATTCAACGAATTTAACTTTATGTTTATATTTTTTTTTAATAATTCAATTTTTTTCTCTGTTATTGGCCTACAATTTAATTCATTGCATTTTTTTGCTTCCAGTACTGACGGTAGGACTACCCATAGCCCGCTATGGTCCGACTGTAATTTATGTATGACTTCTTTTTCTAAATATCCACAATTGCAAAAGACATTATCTATGCAGGTAGCGCTAGTAGCAGTTGTCCTAGTGGGTTCTGTAAATAAATTATCTAAATTATATGACCTGAAAAGGCTTGCGAGTTTAGTTTTAAGTGGACCTTGAACTAAGAAATCTATATTGAAGTCCCCACACACCACTATGCTCTTCGTAGTACTGAATAGGCGTTTTAAGGCATCCTCCATAAGTAATTCAAATTCATTATAATTTGATTGTGACGGCCTATAAACACACATAACTATATACCTATCCAATTCCACACACGATATCTCAATTAAACGTTCAACAGATAGACTGACAATATCTTTTCTTTCTTTCATTTTCAAACTACTTTTGACAAAGATCATTGAACCTCCTCTTATTGAGTGTTGTCGGTTAAAAGTGCTTGCTGCTAAATAGTATTTTAAAGTAAATGACATTTCAGAATGTTTCAGCCAATGTTCTGTTAAACACAAAATATCTACATTGAAATCTGCTAAAAATAGTTCAATTAAATTGTCTTTGCCGGAAAAACCCTGTATATTTTGTGCAACTAAATTGATACCTAACTTAGGGTTTTCCTTTGTCTGCGATGGCAGTTTAAAGCCACTGACTGTGTGTTTGAGCCCGCTGTTGAATTATTACTAATACTAGTAACACGGTTGTCATTCCTATCAGGTTGTGTTATAATTCCTATAACCACAGTGTCAAAAATATTGTAAGCTAACAAAGTTGCTAACTTACGTCGACTATTTTTCGTGAGGTACACAGTATCTCGCGTCAAAAAGTAATTCTTAACAAATTTGTTAAGATCAAAAAATGATATGTCACTATGACGACATGTCAAATGGTGAATGTGTATGTTCAAGCTATGGATGTCATTATTTTCTTTTGCTGACAGGGACTGAGAATATGGGAAAGCGCAAAACACTAATTTTCCCATCCACGGTTGGACATCTTTAGCTTGACCATAGAATTCAAATATATTGTTTATATCAGTCTTTTTAACACCTTGGCTATTTCCTACTAATAAAATGTAGGTTGTGTCGTTCTGTATTGGGCTTTTCAACAGCTCTTTAACAATGTCAGTAAAACTTGAATGGGGATAGCATTTATTCAGCACATTTTGTGTCAGCCTGTCATTCAACAAAGGACCTAACCCTGCACCTATCTTATCAGAGAAGATTACAGTCCTACTTTCTTGTTTTACTGTCGGGCCAGTCATGCTAATGGTGGTTGATTCAGGCTGGCTGTGAGTTATCTCAGTAGTGCTTGGAGGTAGACGCATAGCAGCTGGACTTGTATCCTCAGTGGGGCCATGCAGTCGTGTGGTGAGGCATGATGTTGATGTTGGTGGCTGATCTTGTAGAATTTTACAAAATCCACATGAAGAAACCGCTGATATTTTGTTGCTTAGCGACTGAAATCGATCCATGTTATATGTACCTAAGGCTGTTAGTTCTGCTGCATATGCCTCCATTTCCTCTTGTGCCTCAGTGTACTGCTAGCCTAAGTCACTGAGTGATTTTTCTAAACTATGAATGTGGGAGTGAAGATCCTGAATTTTTTCCTCATATTCACTTGTTATTACTTGATGTTCCATTGTGTTGCCCAGTAGGTCCTTCTGCAGACTAATATTAAGTTTTTTAATACCCATGTACTTCATAATCTGGTTATTGCTTTTCAAGGCTTTATTGATGCGTTTAATATGTCTTTTTGTACGAATGTACCGTTTTATTTTGTTGGAACCTTGAAGTGGCATTTTGGGTTGGGAGGATTCAGTTTGTGAGGAAAGACAACTTACTGTCAGAAGTTATCAAGCCGCCAATAAAGCCTTTGACAATAGCTTAACGACTGTCATTATATGACAGCCGGCACCAACGGCTTAAAGTGCCTTGCGAAGCACGGAAGCGCTCGGAAAAATGCTACTAGCGGTAGTCACGGGACGCTCACCCATCCTGAACCTGACCGCGCCTGTTGTTGCTTAACCAAGTGATTGATTCCCATCAGTCGGTTCGCCTAGGCCACGAGCGCTGTTTGACAATATTAACAAAAAATATAAACATGTGAACCAGAGTGTCCCGGATATTTTCTTACGTCATCATTTAAATTACTAATCCGCGAAGAAAACTCTAGAAAACTGCTTTAGGGCTAGTATCTGAATTGAGAATTTCGTAAATATTTGAGTAAAGTTAATTAAGTAAATATTTAAGTAAAGTTCTGTCACGCTCTATTCTGAGAAATTCGAACTACTACTACAGTTAATTAAATTAATTACAGAACATAACATTACATTTACATACAAGCACATACATTGCTTCTGGCCCCACACTAGGATACGATGTGTCGTGGGAACCAGAAACAATGACGTCACAAACATGTAAACATCCAAGACCTGGGCTTTTTTTTGTCCCCAGCCGAGATTCGAACCCGGAACCTCTGGCATGGTAGGCAGATGCACTACTGCTACGCCACAGAGGTCGTCAACCATTAATTTTAAATACTCACTTCAGAAACTGGCCCTAAGTCCATAAGCGGTAGTAGAGCGGGTCCAAGAACGCTTATCTTTAAAACCGGCGAAGTGCTTGATGGGCTAAGCGCAGTGTAGGGTTCTGTAGAAGGTGGAGTTTTTTACCTGCTTTAGAGAACTAACAACTTCATCAAAATAATTTAGAATGAAATTTTGTAGAATATATTCATGTGGGTACAGCGATATCATTCCGATGTAAAAACCTAACTGCAAAGTAGGTGCTCGGGGCTGCAAGTGATGCAAATTATTTCAGCCAGATGTCGCTGCCTGTACGTAATACAGAGAATATTGTAAAGAGGTTCGAAATTTCACTGATGCCGGTGAGTCGCCCATTAGCTCAGTTAGAAAGAGCGCTGGCACGGATAGCCAGAGGTCGCGGGTTCGAATCCCGGCATGGGTGGAATGGTAAGCCTCTAAATAGGTTTTTTTTAAATTGTCCTTAGCATGGGTTAGTGCATTAAAAATAATATACCATTTGTCTTTGCCTTCGTACACCCCACTTGGAGCGTCTGAACTGTACCAAACTTCATCACTTGCGCACAATGGCCCAACTACGTCATCATCAGGTCTAACACGCCTTCTCCCATCTCCCCAGATACCACCAACCCACCAGACTGGTACGAAGACAACTGCACCTGGTCCGACGCGCCGTGGTGCAACCTCACCCTCAACGGGACAGCGACCAACTCCACCGACGGCGATGACAAGTCGCTGGTCTACATGGCGGTCACGTCCGTCGTGCTGGCTATTATCATCCTTGCCACCATCATTGGTAAGGGCTGTTTTTGCTCGGCAACCCCGGTTTCAGGACTGTTCTTCTTTCGGTGCCTCTCCACTATAGGAGGCGTCAGATCTGCGTATATCTCTTGCTATACGCGGTATACTGCGTATATCTGCGGCTATTCTAAAGATCCGTCACACGACATCACGACTCATGTGTCAAAAATCAAAACTATTTGGTCAAATTTGAAAACTGAACTAATGAAGATAGACAAATCAGAATTACCGGATATCCTGTTAATCTGTAAAATTCTTGATACTCTACCTGAAGTATACTTCTCCTTCAAATCAAGCTGGATGTTGATTTCAAAGACAGATAGAACGATAGAGAATCTGACAACTCAACTCTGTGCTTAGGAGCGCTCTATCTCATTGAACAATGAAGGTCCTGCAGAAGCTGCAGTCGTACAGAATAGCAATAAAGCAAAGAAGAAATGTGGATACTGTGGAAAAGTCGGTCATAAGGTCAGACAATGTCATAAATGGAAAGCTGACGGGAAACCAGCCAAGCCAGAAAATAAACAGACAACAAGCGATATGAACTATATGCTATTGCAAGTCACTACGGATGTAATTTCAATGCTTACAATCTGCATTTTCTTTGCCGAGCGTAATGGACCCTTCAAGACTTCTGACTGTAACATAATACAGTTGATACATTACTAATCAAATACCACATTAGTGGACATTCACCGCCAGCGAAATTATGTATCCTATTCTGACACGTAAATGCAATTTAGACTTGCATAAGTATACTTTAACGTTTGTTAACCTAGCCCTAGATTCTACACAGACATATTTACATACACATTGCGGTGAAACCAAAAAATACCGACTCTTTTTGCGTCAGGAGTTGAAATGAAACGAAACGAAACGAAACGAAATGAAACGAAACGAAACGAAACGAAACGAAACGAAACGAAACGAAACGAAACGAAACGAAACGAAACGTAACGAAACGAAACGAAACGAAACGAAACGAAACGAAACGAAACGAAACGAAACGAAACGAAACGAAACGAAACGAAACGAAACGAAACGAAACGAAACGAAACGAAACGAAACGAAACGAAACGAAACGAAACGAAACGAAACGAAACGAAACGAAACGAAACGAAACGAAACGAAACGAAACGAAACGAAACGAAATGAAACGAAACGATACGAAACGAAACGAAACGAAACGAAACGAAACTTGATACTACAGAAAAAATGGACAAAAAAACTCCTAGTCATACACTAGAAGCGTTAAAAAGTATTACTAAGTACTCCCGTCCCCCGCGCATGCAGCTAAGCCACGCCCATCTTAGTTCGATTTCGCGGCGGCATAGCGTCTTAATGCATTGTAGTATAATGACAATTGCACAAACGTGCCGATTTTATGTCATTGATGTCTTAAGTCTTAGCCCGCACACGTATCAAACCTCCTAGGCGCCAATGCATAAAAAAGACGTCACGTGATCCGTCCATGTATCTGTCATTGTAGGTAGTGTAATGCACTAACAGAATTAAGGACCAGTACAATTTTTGAAAAAAGTTTGATTTTCGATTCCCGACTTGTGCAAAGTTGCGTTTGCGCTAGTTTACTTGAACGTGCGTGGCAGCATAGTGCAAGTTTCAGTAGCTTATAGGCTGTGATGTGCGCTGCCCTCTAGATGTCGCTGGCTGTTTTCAGATTGAGGGTTGAAGGTCGGGTAAGTTAGATTTTTATTTTTGGTTCCGCTCGGGGGGTAGAGGAAAAAACGGGGGTGACAGAAAAAAGAAAAAGATGGGAACTGCAATGAAATGAACTGAGTGAAGTTCCTAAAAAGAAAATAAAGTTTTCGAAAGACGTATAGTGGCGCTTACGGTGACTCCTTCACGGTCCATTCGGTCAGGCTGTGGAACGCGCTGCCACAAAAGATATGCGCTAGTCCCACTGCTGGTACATTTAAGAAGCGGTTGAAAGAGCATTATCTATCTCTGTCATAACATTGAGCTATATATTTATGTATTTATTTTTAGTTTACGTAGTTTATTTCTTTCTTTCATAGTTAGGTAGGTTATTCAATATTTATGTAGTATATTTTGTACACGTATATAGACCCGCTTTTTACTGCTTCTCCGACTCTCTAAGGTTTGCTGGAAGAAATCTCTTTCAGAGATAAGCTCGCCTTTGTACATGTTATTTCTTATGTAATGTCCTTTTAAATGTTTCGTGTGCAATAAAGTATAATAATGACGTATTATTATTCTAGTTTCACCTACAGCCATAATATGTGATGTGAAGTTCATGTAGTGAGCAAAGTATTATCATACGAGTAGAAGTTTCAAATTTCGTTTGGTTTGTGTTTGGATTTCCGAAGGGTGAGCATTCTTTCTATGATTGTTGCATACAACGTCGTCCATGGCTCTTAACAAAGTAAGTTTCTCTTCATTGCTCGCAGCCTATGGCAACGCCCTGTCCATTCTGGCTAACACTACTGTATGCAGCACCGCACATTCCATTCGTCGACGTCACTGAGCCGGTTGAGGCGGTACAACATTTTCAACAATCAACTTGCATCCTCGGTGGCTAAAGAGGAAACGTCGCCGATCGTGGTTCCATAGACAGCCGCTTCGAATCCCAAGTCAGATAAACTTTTTTTTTGTTTTGCTTTATTTTATTTAAGTTTTTTTTGTTGTTTCTCGAGCTTCGGCTTAGTATAAGTGCTGATAGCCTAGTTTCTAAGTAATTTAAAAAAATCGATGTTTACATAGATTATATCACATCGTCACGAAGTTCACGTCGTTTCAATACACCCGAGTGACAAGGCGCCTACAGTCTGCAATTTATTCTACTCCCAAATGAGTGAGATTACTGAAAGGTGTGAAGTTCTGGACTAAAGTCACCGACATAGCCCACCGAATTAGCATGCTGAAGTGGCAGGGCCGGCCATATCACCCGAAGAACTGATAACCGATGGGGTAGAAGAGTTCTTGAGTGGAGACCGCGGATCGGTAAATCACCGCGGAGCAGACCGTGCTCAGTGGCGTGCAATGGGAGAGGCCTATGTCCAGCACTGGACAACCGTAGGCCGATGATGATGAAATTCTGGAGATTATGGCAAATAAAAATTAAAATCTGTCACAAACAGAAGAAAACTGCAGATTACAAAGGTACAATGAACAACATCACTAAAGCCTGAGCGTCATTCATTGCACAACACAATACACCTGGAAGCTCACTTTTACAGAAATGATATTTGTGCAAGTGTATTCACTTGAGCGCTTGAGCAGCGTTCACTTATGGTAGCCACACACGGACCGTGTTCGTTCACTCGGATCACAGAAACGGATCACAATCGCAACCGATCACATCAAACCAAGCGAAATGGATGGACTTCATTTTTCTTCTTCTAATTAATGCGGCGGTAGCTTAGTGGGTAGATCAATGGACTCGGAACTGTAGTGTATGACAGCTCTCTGTATAAATTTTCACTTATTGCCGAGATCTTACTTCCTGTGTCTAACTCACATTTCAAAATGTGGTTACCAATTTTCACGTCAACAAAATAAGGCTTATCTCCTTTAGAAACCGCACGAATACTGTACATTTCACCTTCGGAGTCCTCATCTATGTAATTATGAGCTTTCCCTCTCTCCTTATTTGACGCCTTATACATCACCTTTAAGTGACCCTTTACACGACACAAATCGCACATAAGGTTGTAGGTACGTTCCCCAACCAATGTAATCAGCGTAGCCACTTTATGTTCCGTTTTTATATTATTTAGTAATATAAATTGCTCCACTCGTCGAACATATTTCGACCACTGTCCCGTAAACAAATCAAAAGATTCAATTTTTCCATACGGCATTTTGCACGTTGCACGCGTAGGTAGTTTAGTTAAACTGAAATCTCAACTCGTCGTCAGTGTGGGAAACGTCAATTACACACGGCGGCCGGTTGCTAACTGGTTTATTGAGAGCTGTCATACACTACAGGAACCAGGTTTGATTCCCATTGCGGGCTTGTACTGATGGCTTTGTTTTCTAATTTATGTACATTTGTGAAGTTATAGTCGCAATACTACTCGCTAATCACTTCACAAATGTTCATGACTTTGAAAACAAAGTCATTGATAAATGCCCGCACTGGGGATCGAAGCTGAGCCTCTCGCAACTTATATAAGTGATCTTATATCGAACCTAACAAATCTAACAATATAAATAATCGTTACTATTATGTTCCGTATTAAAAATTCATGTTTTATCTATTTAGGTACTCTAGAACAAACTTACAATACCATTTCGAGAAGTGGCGTTGGTGACTGTAGTACGGTTCTAATAAAGAACTAGCTACAGTTGCCATCGTAACTACAAAAACCTCATATTAAAGTGAAACACTACGTCGTGGTCGTCGTCAGGCTATACTAGTCCACTGTTGGACATAGCCCTCCCCTAAAGAGCGCAACGTTGTGCTATCATAGGGGGTAATGAACATAATCCCCACGCTGGGCATGCGGGTTGGGGATCGCAGTTCGGTAGAATTGTACTGCAGGGGGCGCTGCTGCCCACCCCCCGGTTTGTGTCCCTTAGTCGCCTTTTACGACACCCGCGGGAAGAATTGGGTTAGAAGAGGAAGAAGTGAATCACTAGTTTAAGTAGAATAAGTACCTCACCATGTATGCCTATTTCTTTTTCTTCTTCAGGCTATATTATGTAGTCCACTGCTGGACATAGCCCTCCCCTAATGAGCGCCATAGCGCTACGTTGTGCCATCAACCGTGCCTATTTCTAATGAATAAATAAATAAACAAATTAGTTATCGTCCCACCCTTTCGCAAATAAAATATTTGGCGAAATGTACGATTCTTGAAACGCGATCGCGTCGCTAGACTCTGCCCGAGAAAGCAAACTTTGCTTCTCCCAATATATTAATGGAGTCTCCCGCCCCCAAACGTCTCGACGTGATGCTTTACTAATTAGATCCGGTAATTCAATGTGCCAATTCAACCGTGCCCCGCGGGCCAAACCTTAAAATTCAGTTACTTGGTACCAACGTAGCCGGCAACGTCTTCCACGGATGACACGTCGCAAACTGTTAAAACTTTAGCCTCTGTATCTACTCGTAAGTAATGAGATGATTTGTACATCATTATCATCATCAACCCATTATGTCCCCACCGAGGGGCATCGGTTTCTTCCCCGAGGAAGGTATAATGGTATAATAGGCCATACTTCACCACGGGGGCCAAGTCCGGGTTGGTGGACGATCAGGCAGCCGGCGCCACTTTGAAAACTTTGAAAAAAACAAAAAAAAACATGGCACTGCTGTTTTTTTTTTAAATTTGTTTTTTTTTAGAAAAGGTGTTATTCATTAAATGATGGAATAAAACATAAAATGTTGTCGTTTTTCATAAAAAAATACCACCCACACGACGAAGTCTCGCAAAATTACCAAGCAATAATAGTCAATATTCTAATAACTATAAAAACTCTACCGGAGACACTCGAACGATGTCTCTCGACTATCCGAGCATGTTCGGTTACTTTCGCGCGCAATTTATTGGTAATACTGATCACAGGAAAGTAGACCTTGACTTCAAGATATCATACAACAAACATGGAAAATGATATAAGACCTTGCTTACTCTAGCCTAGCTAGCTGTGCGTTCAAAATCTTGGATAATGGAACGTAACAGAGAAAGTAATCTTCAAATATGACACCTATAGTCCTACAAATAAAGAGCTTTGTATTGTCCTTGACTACTTTGACCTCTTCTTTACGTCGTTCATACAATCGGTCAGAGTCAGATTTATATCTAAGAGTGGAGAGAAGAAACTATGAAAAAAAACGTCTCCTTGAAAAAAAACCGTTTTTTTTCACGTTTTTTTTCAAGGTTTTTTTTCACTTCAGAAAAAAAAACCGTTTTTTTACATCACTAGTTGGTACAGAAGAAGAAATACGTTTCAAATCTCCACTCCGACTCCCCAAGGTTTGCTGGAAGAAGCTCACCCTTTTACATGCATTTTCTTGAATTTTATTTCTTTTTTGTGTTTTTCGTGTGCAATAAAATATGAAGTAATCGATATCAACACTTCTATGTCCCCACTGCTCGGGCACGGGTCTCTTCCCGCGGCTTAGCGTGCCTTGCTAAGAACGGAAACCGTCGGGAAAAATGCCCCTAGTCAAGTGATTGATTCCAATCACTCGGTTTAACTAGGCCACGAGCGCTTCTTTACACTTTACTTACTTTATACTGTCAAAAAGTATAAAATATGCAAAGTATGCAATTTGCTTAAGTCAGATGTCGCTGCCTGTACGTAATACAGATTAGTGTAAAGAGGTTCGAAATTTCACTGATGCCGTGAGTCGCCCATTGGCTCAATTGGTAGAGCGCTGGCACGGATAGCCAGAGGTTGCGGGTTCGAATCCCGGCATGGGTGAAATTTTTAGCCTCTAAATAGGTATTTAAACAAAGTATAAATTAAGTACAGTAAGAAATACATTTATTTGATGCAGCGTTCAGTGACACCTTCGAAATCAATTGAATTAAATCAATTACGAGGGCTGCTACTTATGTATGCGGAATAGAAAAAATAAACAAATGTATATGGCTAAATATGCTTTTATTGTTTTTCAAAATATTCTCCACTATGATCGATGCACTTTTGCTTTCGATGAAACCAATTTGTAAAACACTTTTTCCACTCTGATTGAGGTATCTCCAAAACGTGCTGTTTGAACGCATCTACGGCATCTTCACGGGTCGAAAATCGCTGACCACGTAATTTATTCTTTACATTTGGGAATAAATAGAAATCATTGGGAGCCAAATCAGGGCTGTACGTTGGATGACCCATCAATTCTATTTTTGGACCATCCAAAAATTTTGTTGTTTCCTGAGATGTATCTGCCTCGCTGATTGTTTTGGCGTATTTCTTCAAATACTTCCGGCAAACAAATGGTCGTGTACCACTCCGAATTAACCGTTCTGCGATTCTCCAGTGGTATTGCAGCCACATGGCCATTAATACCAAAAAAGCAGGCCACCATTTGCTTTACAGTGCTTTTTGCACGAGCCACTTTCGTAGGGTTCGGCTCATTTTGAAACACCCAAACTGTTGATTGCTGTTTAGTTTCGGGATCGTACGCGTAGATCTAGGATTCGTCACCTGTGTAGATATTATAAACAGATTTTGAGTCGCCTCCGTTGAATTTTTTTAAGGTTTTCTTGCACCATTCGACGCGAGCATCTTTTTGATCCTGAACTTAACTAAGTTGTGCGGGATCCAACGCGAACAAATTTTTTTTTACAGACAAATGTTCATGTAATATCCTATGAATGCTCGTCATACATATGCCCAGAATACCCTCTATCTCGCGATACGTAACATGGCGGTCTTGCATTATTAGTTTTCGCACAGCTTCAATATTTTGTGGCACAACCACCGATTTCGGGCGACCTTCTTTAACTTCGTCCGTGAGCTTACTGCGCCCGCGATTAAACTCACTAAACCAGTGAAAAACAGTCGTTTTTAATGGAGCTTCACCACCAAAAGTCGAAGTTAATTGATCTACGCACTGTTGTTGCTCTAAACCACGTCGAAAATCGTAATAAATCATAGCACGAATATTTTCACGAGTGAGTTCCATTTTTGCAGCGATATGTCGTTTTAAACCCATTAAAAACAAAACACTAACGTATATAAGAGAAAAATATTAGCGGCCAGTATTTAAAAAAAAGAACGAATTTGACCATGGAGGTCAGACATTGCGTTTAAAATTATTGGAATCCCAGATTCCGCATACGTAAGTAGCAGCCTATGTATTATTATTCATTGTAAAAATAAAATGTTTACTTAATGCACGTCAACGTTAATTTCACAATTAATAGATTATGTGAAAAAGAAGTTAACAATAAAACTGCACATTTATTCTTCACCTCCACTAGATAGGTGAAGAGACATTCAGACGCTGCAGTCCCTCAATCATTGTTTTTTTTAGATGGAGTAGGCTTGCCCAGCACCTATTCATCCTGACAGCTCCGTCAACCATTCAAAAGAAAACAATAATAAAAATAAAATTAAATAAAACTAACTTCCACAAAACACAATCACTTATTCTGGTCCCAAACTAGGATACCCGGTTCTGTGGTAACCAGGCAAGGACATCACAAACATGAAAATACTGATCTGGTATGGCGGCCTCGAGTGGAAATCGAATCCACGACCTCTGTTGCGGTAGTCGAGCCTATTAACCGTTGGACCATCAGGGTAATCAAATAATAATAAGGTCTGCCACTTGCTACGAAACTCAATCTCTTAATTCCCTCTATTT
The DNA here is from genome assembly GCA_934045075.1 of Yponomeuta sedellus. Lineage (NCBI taxonomy): Eukaryota > Metazoa > Arthropoda > Insecta > Lepidoptera > Yponomeutidae > Yponomeuta > Yponomeuta sedellus. Next base: position 4,372,623 of record OW203733.1, read on the forward strand.
TTGTTATACCTTATGTTATGCCATTACACACCAAAATTTCCATTAATAACATATTTTAACACCATCGGTGGTTTTCAACGATCGCCATTATTAGCCTATAGCCGAATTGTGCGTGAAGCGGTTGAAATTAAGAAACACATTTTTTTTATCGGGTATGTGGTTTCAAACTGTCGCAAACGTGGGATCCGGTCATCAAGATGTGTTCGAGTGGAAAAAAGTCGCATGGCTTATCGTCCGACATTGTCAGTGTAGTGTGTCGCAACCCTAATAGTGCTTTGTGATAGCTGATTGAGGGTAGTCTGAAACCTCATGAGCCGAAGATGCGAAAGGGTGCCAGCCATCAGTCTTCTCGTGACCACGATGACTGTAACGTCGTCGAAACTTCGAGGTAAAATAGCAATAAATTACTACGCGATTAAGCCCCGAAAATATTCTAACTCTTTACACTATTCTCTGTATTACGTACAGGCAGCGACATCTGGCTAAAGTAAATATTGCATCACTTGCAGCCCCGAGTACCTACTTTGCAGTTAGGTTTTTACATCGGAATGATATCGCTTTACCCACATGATTATACTATTTTTATTTTTAATGCACTAACCCGTGCTAAGGAAAATTTTAAAAACCTATTTAGACCCGCGACCTCTGGCTTCCCGTGCCAGCGCTCTTACCAACTGAGCTAATGGGCGAAATTGTCCTTAGCACGGGTTAGTGCATTAAAAATAAAAATAGTATAAATGTATATCGATAATAATATTTGTTCCTACTAACATTATATTCTGCAGATGCGCGAGTCTAGCAGTTTTTGCTTGACGCAGATCAGATTGTCTATAAACAGACAATCAGTCAACACAGTTCTATAGTAAACGGGTCTAGTCGCGATTATTTATCCAAGACCACGGCAACAGTTGTTTAGAATAGAAGTGTGATTTTGGCAACACTGTACTCGACAGCTGTCAGATGAGTTGGCAAATTGACCTAAGTGCTTAGTGCGAGTTTGACAGATCCAATCGAATAACTTAACTACCGCGTTAATCGAGCATTGAGTAGTGAGTATGAGTAAGTTAACCGTTCGAACTGGCAAATCGCTGTCACAGTACCACTCGCACTCGCGGTTACTAAGCACTCAAAGTGCTTAGTGCGAGTTTTTTAACTACTCGATCGCGTTAACGTAAACTCATATTTCTATGGCATCGAGGAAGCGCTACCTAGGGACAAGTATGGAAATTAAAATTACTGACTGTGAGTTGTAATGGTTTACGTTGAGAAGTGAACACGTTTACCAGCCAAAACACGAATAAACGCGAGTGCGAGTTGTACTGTGACAGCATTTTGCCAGTTCGAACGGTTAAATTACTCATACTCACTACTCAATGCTCGATTAACGCGGTAGTAAAGTTATTCGATTGGATCTGTCAAACTCGCACTAAGCACTCTGAGTGCTTAGTGCGAGTTTGACTGATGGTAAACTTGTTCACTTCTCAACGTTAACCATTACAACTCGCACTCAGCAATTTTAATTTCCATACTTGTCGCTTCTTCGATGCCATAGAAATATGAGTTTACGTTAACGCGATCGAGTAGTTAAAAAACTCGCACTAAGCACTCTATTGTTTGTTGGTTGTGAAACGCGTGGTTTTAACAAATGTGCCCAAAATTGTGTGGCAATTAGATTTTCGGGCTTATATCTTCGTGTGAAATAAATTCAGGGACGGATCCCAGTATTAACAGTTTGGTTGTTGGGCGACGGATCGCCCCAAATAGTGAATATATTTTGGTGAAGAACTGGTGCCGTGAAAGTGCACTGTAGGTAGGTAGCCTTGTGGGGAAAGAGCTCTTGGGGATAGACGGGGAAGTCTAGGGATCCCCAGTGCACCCATCCCGAACGGCGCCGGCTGCCAAGTCGAGAGGCGTCGATGCAGACAGACTTTGTAAGTGTCATGTTTTCTCATTAGTTTTAAGTGGGTCCTTTACCCAACAACTGTGACGCTGCCGAAACGTCGGGGAATAAGGTAATTACTAGCTTTACCGAATAATTTATCGCGAATAGACCCCTTTAATATATAACTATGCATGAGTATCGCGAATCTTTAAGAACCAATTAACATTTGGTGACAGTTGTTAGATAAGCAACCGAGAAGATTTCTGACGAAGAGAATTCCCCTTTATAGTACCCCAAACCGAGTTACTTCCCGTCTTGCGCCGTTTTATTGAGTTATTTTTAATTAAGGCAAGTTAGAGGTACCCCTGTGGACCTATTATGAAGCGCGATTAAGTTTGCCTCTGGAGAGCTAACCGGGTGTGAATGTTATATACCAGTCAGTATATCCATGAAAACATTAAGTACGTCAAAAAAACATAAGTAGCTTTAAAACTTTGGATAGCCAACACAATGTAAATACTAGAAATAAACATAAACTCTCGTTCGCACTATTTAGGCTGGCAAAGGTTAATACATCTTTCATGGGGCATTGTATACGATTCTATAATAAAATCCCTGGAGATATATTAAGCTTGCCTGAAACGCGATTCCAAAAATGTGATAAGTACACTTTGTGCCAAAAGGGCTACTATAACATAAAAAAATATAATGACGTCTGAAATTAAAGCCTGTTCAATGCATGAGTTCCATGTTTTAAAGTAATTACGTAGAGTCTGTTATTTAAGGACTTAGAAAATACTAAGTTTGCAGTTTTTTTTTGTCCATTTTTTTCTAAAATTATCTAGATTTTGAATTGGACACCTAATTTGAATTGTAACGTTCATTAAACCGCCGCGCTACTTTGAACAAAACCTTTTCATTTCATTCCATATATTTATGTATAGGAGTTTTGTACCTCTATATGCGATTGGATTGTCTATGTCAAGGCCCACACCGTGCATAAAATGTGTTCATGAAACGTTCTGTTATAATTCTTCTCCACTTCATCACTTTATAATAAATAAATATTCATGGACATATTACACAGATCTCGTTAGCCCTATACTAAGTACAACTAAATGACTTGTGTTATAGGTGCTAACTCGACGATTTAATACAATAAATACAGAGATAACATCCAAGACCCGAGACAAGCTAGAAAAGTTCATTTCCTAATTTGACCCGGCCGGGGATCGAACCCGAGACGTTCGGTTGCATAGTCAGCGTGCTAAACCGCTGCGCCACCGAGGCCGTCGTAATAATAATGTATTATATTGTCCTACATTATTTTTATGTACATTTGTGAAGTTGTAATAGTAACACCACACGCTAACTGTGAATGAAACCATCGTGAGGAAACCTGAGTATCTGAGGTGTTCAAATACCTCAGCGCTTGAAATTCCCAATCCGCGGTGGGCACGCGTGGTAATCAAGCCGCTCTCTCTGAGAGAAAGCCTGTGCCCTGGAGTGGTACGTTTATAAGGACGTTACTAAAGATTACTAGGTAAGCATCGAATAGTTCTTGTGTTCTAAACTAACACCCAAAAGACATAATATTTTGGCAGTTAGGTAATGTTCATCACTGCAGCAGCGTACTGGCCGTATGGCACGTCATCGCGGCTCGCTGGCCACCATAGTGTTTTATATTGGAAAAGGAAAACTATTTTCTTTGGTCTTTTTTGATGGGTTGCTGTCATGGCTGTGAAAAATGTAATACGCACATGAAAATTATATTTTCCTTTATTTTTATTTGATCGCACAAACGATTTTCACTAAACGCCTTCCCATCTACCCGTTTCTGCCGATGTCTACGATACATTTTGGACCTTCGAAAACGGATATTTTGTACCAGCGACCTACGAATATTCTGGATCCGCAACGCAAGATTACACACAATTTGCTCCAGAATAACGGAAGATGTGAGATCACACAAGGCAAGAAAATCGGCTTGAGCCATCGGCAGCAGCACAGCGTATTTCGTGTTAACTTCGTTTATCTTGGTCTGCCGCCGTCGCATTGGTGGTGGTTACAACAGCTCCGCTGGTTGATCCGGCATTGCTCGCGTTTGCGGTGTCGTGTGAGTGAAAAGACAACCGTGAGTACTTCACTTTCTCACACAATACCAAGATGACTAGCACAAGCAGTGAATCGGACGATACTATTAAATTTACGACGTCTGATACCACTTTAAAACTGCTGAATAGGAAGAGAGGTACCATAAAAGGTAGATTGACAAATTTAAAGAAGTATGTGAGTGCTTTTGATGCCCAAGATTTAACAGGTAGCCAACGCGCAGAGTTAAAATTCCGCATGCAGGGAGCTTCAAGCTTGTACACTGAGTTTAGCGACATTCAAAGTAGAATAGAGGAGCTAGTTTCTGATCATGAAATGCACAAGCAACTCGAGACACGCGAGATCTTTGAAGCCGACTACTACAATGTACTTGCTCAGGTTCAATGCATGACAGCGGAACATGAGGTCTGTGATAACCCTAGATCATCACTTCAATATGCTAGGTCATCTGTTCAATTGCCGACTATCACATTACCTACCTTTGACGGTTCTTATGAGCATTGGTTAGAGTTCCGCGATACGTTCATATCACTTGTTCACAACAATCAGACGATTGACAATCTAGGTAGATTTCACTACCTAAAACGGTCGTTGACTGGTGACGCAAAGCTTGTGATTGACTCTATAGAGGTATCATCTGGTAACTACTGTATTGCATGGGAGCTGTTACTAAATAGGTTCAATAATAGTCGATTGCTGGTACAGAATCACATTAAATCCCTCTTTTCACTGCCTACACTCACGAAAGAGTCAACATCACAGTTAAGAAAGCTCATTGACACAGTTCTTCGAAACTTACGCACATTAAAAGCCCTAGATGAACCTACCGAGCACTGGGACACTTTGGTAATTTATATGGTTGTGTCCAGGCTAGACTCTACAACAGAGCGCGAGTGGGAACAGCATAGAGGTACTTTAATTTCAAAGGATAACGTGCCTAATGCAAAGCTGAAAGTAGATGACTTATTACAATTTCTTCGGTGTAAGGCAGACATGTTGGAAACATTAAATTTAAATCACACACAAAGCTCACCCAGTTCACACAACTCTAAGAAGGCGACTTTCAGTACACAACACACACCTAAAATTCAGTGCAATGTTGTCACGAATAAACCCGTAAATAACCAATATACAAAAGTAAGCAAGAAATTATGTGTAGCTTGTAATAACAACCATCCACTGCACTCATGTCAAGTTTTTCTTGATTACAGTGTACAAGAACGGCTGAAACTTATTCGTGATAACAAGTTATGTGAAAATTGCTTACGAGCGGGACACACTAGCGCAGAATGTAGGTATGGGCCTTGTAAAAGGTGTGACAAGAAACACAATTCGCTTATTCACTTCGAGGATAGGGAACACAAGCGCGGAATAAGTCCTCCCGCTGCCGAGAAAACACCGCCGAGTAGCTTCATTCACACTAGTGTTAACAACAACACTACGCACGCATTCTCCACGCAGTTAAGCAAAGCACAAAATGGATTACAGTGTCCATCACCATCTACAGAGCAACCGGTCTTGTTGTCAACAGCATTGGTAGAGGTACCTGATGATGTAGGCATATATCACAAAGCTCGCGCTTTGCTAGACAGTGGAAGCGAACGAAGCTTCATAACACAATCACTATGTGACAAACTTAATTCACAGGTAATACAGTCCACTCAACAAATACACGGCGTTGGTGGCGTGGTCACTGAGAGCACACAGACTTGTGAAATCGAACTCAAGTCCCTGACCACCGCCTTCAGCACGAGCGCACAGTGTTTTATTTTACCACGCATAACATCATCGCTTCCCTCTGTCGCAATGCAGAGAGATGATTTTTGTATACCAGATCATGTCCAATTGGCAGATCCAACTTTTTTTGAGAGTAAGACGATAGATCTCCTTTTAGGCGTTGACATTTTCTGGGATTTGCTTTGTGAAGGAAGAATACGCCTTAGTAATGGCCCCTTCCTTCATAATACAAAACTAGGTTGGATAGTATCGGGACCTGTACACGCAAAAACCCGATACACATATAATGTAATGTAATTTCACACAGTCTATAGACATTGAGTAATCTATAGACACACAGCTTAGCCTCTTTTATGGGAGCACAGAAACACTAACAGACCGCACAAATCTTTAGGGTTAAGGAACTTGCTTGAGAGGATTACTTTGTGCAGATAGTGAGGCAACTTGTTGATGTAGAATTGTCTATATAAATTCCTTTCAAGCATTCTTCTAACGTTTTAGGTCACACACACAGAGCGGCCGTTTTTCGTGCTAGAAAAGCGATAGCAGCGCAACCCTTACTTATAAAATAATGCAATGAGATGTAAACCGACATCATTCTCACCTTTCATACGTTCATACATTCATATACTTAACTTATTTCTTAGTGACACATAGTTGCCTAAAATAAAAACTAAACTACATCACACAAACTGTTGGATAACGTATTTATTTTTAAATTTTTTCACAATTTAGATGCACAATTCAGCGCGCAATTATGTGCTACACTTCATACATAACGCACATATTAAAGATAATCAGGTGTCAGGTATTTATGAAATATTGCTCACACACATTAAAATTTGTCCTGGTCGATTCTGTATTAAACTTCCACAAACATTTCTTTTTACTGTCTTGCTCAGAACATTTGCTATACACGCATCTTAATAGCTTCTACTGCTTAGGTACTTTAGAGAAATGAAGCTACCTGTAAGAGACAATCTGCGTCATATGCACATGTTTACTGCGTCATATGTCAGAAACTGACTCACCTTTACTACAGTATGACGTGGATTACACGGGACCAGTGCTCATACTGAGCCGTAGAGGTAGGAGTGCTAAAATTGTTAAATATTACATATGTTTATTGATATGTTTTGTTAAGCGGGCAATACATTTGGAATTAGTGTCTGACCTATCATCCGATGCATATTTTTAGCACTAAAGAGATTTATTTCACGCCGAGGCAAACCTGTTGAAATCTACTCAGACAACGGAAGGAACTTTGTAGGATTAGAAGTTTTGCAAATTTCTTTCTAGTTGTTCAGACGATATTAAGGAATACGCAGCATCACAAAACATTGCTTTCAAAATGATCCCACCTTACGCTAGTCATTTTGGTGGCCTGTGGGAGGCTGGGGCCAAAAGTTGTAAGCACCACCTTCGACGTGTGATAGGCAACGCACATTTAACTTTTGAATAATTCAGCTCGGTCCTAGCACAAGTAGAGGCTGTTTTGAACTCCCGCCCTCTCACTCCCATGTCTTCAGATCCTCATGATCTTCTACCGCTTACACCTGCACACTTTCTTGTTGGCCGTTATCTGACTGCGCCTGTGTCAGCTGACCTGCACGACGTTCCGGCTACCCGACTCACGCACTATCAACGAGTGGAGCAAATGCGTCAGCATTTTTGGACCAAGTGGTCCGTTGAATACATTTCGGAGTTACAACAGAGGAGCAAGTGGCGTGGAAAAGGAAAACTATTTTCTTTTGTCTTTTTTGATGGGTTGCTGTCATGGCTGTGAAAAATGTAATACGCACATGAAAATTATATTTTCCTTTATTTTTATTTGATCGCACAAACGATTTTCACTAAACGCCTTCCCATCTACCCGTTTCTGCCGATGTCTACGATACAGGTAATATTAGTAGATTAGTGCACTACCAGTAATATTATTGTTGGAAATTTTTATTTTATAATTTGGATCTATGTTGGATTTTTTATTTTATAATTTAGTTTTATATCTAAGGATATTTCCGAGTTGCATGTTTGGATTTTTTTTCTTGGTTATAAGTAAAATTTGTAATTTAAAAACCTATTTAGAGGCTAAAAATTTCACCCATGCCGGGATTCGAACCCGCAACCTCTGGCTATCCGTACCAGCGCTCTACCAATTGAGCCAATGGGCGACTCACGGCATCAGTGAAATTTCGAACCTCTTTACAATATTCTCTGTATTACGTACGTGAAATTTTTAGCCTCTAAATAGGTTTTTAAATTTGTTCCTTAGCACGGGTTAGTGCATTAAAAATAAAAATAGTGTAAAAATTTGTAATGTAAAAGAATTGGCTCAAACGATACGGGGTTTCCTAGTGTGGGTGCCGCCAGTAAATGTAAAGTTAGATTAGTTACTGCAAATAAATATTTTTTATCTTATTTTATCTGGTATTGTAGTATAATTTCACAAATGCACGTCAATGAGTGTCTGAGTTGTTCGCATATCTCAACGCTTAAAATTGCCAACCGCCTCGGGAACGCTTTGTGAGAGAAAGATTATGCCCCACAGTAGAAAGTACATTTTATTTCAACAGAAAATTGGAGATTTTACAAGAATATGCACCGACTTAAGCTAAATCAATTAATTTTTTATGCGGAAAGGAAGATTGTGTATTTAGAAAATCGGTAGTACATACGTACTTACTGCTAAAGAAGTAAGTCTATCGGTTGAGAGAACTTTCGGTTGATGTGGCTCGATCCAGTGGTTCGTTCCGGCCTCTAGTGGATGTTCCTCAGGTATAATAAAAATAAATAAATATTCATGGACATATTACACAAATCTTGTTAGCCCTATACTAAGTACAATTAAATGACTTGTTTTAAAAACCTATTTAGAGGCTAAAAATTCCACCCATGCCGGTACTCGAACCCGAGACTTCTGGCTAACCATGCAAGACCCGAGACAAACTAGAAAAGATCGTTTCCCAGTTTGATCCGGCCGGGGATCGAACCGGAGACCTTCGGTTTTACAGACAGCGTGCCAAACCGCTGCGCCACCGAGGTCGTCAATGTCGCGATATCACGTCAAAAATTGTGCGTACAAATGCTATTTCGTGGGGAGGTTTTACAAATACGAGTATGTTTGCGTGGCTCAATTGGCTCATTCTCAGGCGTTTCTACATATTCCTGTTCTCGGCCGATGGGTGACAATATTTTAATGCTTTGTTTGGCTATATTTCGCAAATAGAAAAACTCACTGTATTACATTGAGTTTAATTATTGTATTCCACCTGAAATGAGTTTGAGCAAACGATAAGCTGCGCCGCAGGGAGACGGAAAAAATTATATTATTTAACTTTGTGAAGTTAAATAATATAATTTTTTTTTAATATTTCCACCACGAAAGAGTTTCATTGGACCAAATTTAGTACGGACATAGACCTAGGTTAATGGGTAAGGGAACGTCATAGCGAACAAATTTTCAAGTACACTAGTTAACTAACAAATAATTTTAACACAATGAAATTAAATTCCTTTATAATTATTTGGTGCCTTGACTTCTGAACCATGCAGGACTTGTATCGCAGGAGTGAAAAGCCATGTATTGAGTTATTTTTTCAGGCATTATTTTGTGGATGGTATTTTGATGCTCCACTGATCGCTCTGGGAAGCATTCAGGAGCGCACCTCCTGAATGCTTCCCAGAGCGATCGCCCAGAAAGTAAAGCAGCAACTTTATCCTCGAGTGTCAGCTTTAGCATACACGGCAGAGCGCCGGGACGCTCTAGCCCACCGGATAATCCGGACACTGATCCTACAACACAAACACGAGCGATATCTTGACCTATGCCGTCCGGTGTGTTCCCTTTGCAACTCCTATACAGGGTGTCTCAAAATTCCCATCAGTCAATTTATCAATATGCATACTTTGTCTGCCGCTATATCCAGCAAATATCCATATTCAGGAGTTCGGCGGTGTGTGCCCCGGTCTGTACTAATAACTTTGTTTTCTATGGGCCAGTTTTGGAATTGAGAATTTCGCTAAGTAAATACTCAACTGTAGCGCATTTCTCAGCAAAAAGCATGACAGAACGTTACTCAAGTATTTCTTCTTCTTCAGGCTATATTCGAGTATTTACTTAGTGAAATTTTCAATTCAGAAACCGGCCATAAGTTACGTACGTTTGTGAAGTTATGGTAGCTATACTATTCGCTAACGAAGGAAAATTCTTGCCTAAATACTTATGGCTCTTCTGAAGCGCCTGGGGTATTTATAGAGGTGAGTTACCATAATGTTGCCATGTTTTTGGCACGCATTTAGTTTTGCCCTTGGTGTATGTTATTAACACATGGATGTGTTAATTTATACCTTGTCGGAGACCTTAAATCTAATTTTCTGGTAGTGATCACTTTTAGTGATAAGACCGCTGTCTATTAGGTTAAGAAAAATCTGTGTAATTTCCACGTTTATGTTCTTTTAGGAATCAGGCTTGGAAATAATAAAAATTGATGCCCCTTTTCAGAAATTAATTTCAATGTTAAATTTCTGAGCCTCCTTCAGGTTGAAGCCGTAGTGGAAAAGAAGGTAGCCAAGAAACTCCACTCTAATCATCTTATCTCAAATAGTCTTATAAGAATTTACAAAGCACATAGCTCTCTAGCAGTTACAAGGAACACAAATCAAAAGTAACGGAAATATAACCTCAACAGACTGGTGACAAACCACGACGAACCTTTCTACGAACCTACTCGAAGCAAACCCAGACAGCGAAAGAGAGCCGGGCGCTTTTTTTTTAACCCTATAAAGGGCACCCTACGGAGGACACGGGGGAGGGAGGTGGTGAATGCTCGTCCATAACAGCACGGACCCGGCCGTGCTGCCAATGTATGACTCACAAGAAGTGCGCCTACCCACTAAATACCACCTTGGGACTGGTTTTGGTCCTAAGGACCCCTAAACCCACATCGGGAGCGACCCCCCTCGAGGCCGAGAAGGGCGCACAAGCAGGGGGGCGTACGGCGCACGCTTTATATAGGAACGGTGACGTCTTGAGAATGTTGCCAGTTTTTACGACTAAAATATTCCTTACAGTAGTTACAATAAAGTGTTTTCTATCTATATATATCTATCTATCTAATTATCTAGACATCTAATCAGCATAAACAAAGCTCACGGTTGGGCATACGCCTCTTTTCTTTCCCGCCAACCAATCCGGTCCTTTGCTAGCCTCGTCCAATGTTTCCCAGCCACTGGTGGTGGTGGTGGTGACGTTAAATAACTTAAAAAAAATGTAATCGGTCGCAACTGGAATACGCCGTAGAATAGAAGTTAAATTGCAGCGAGATAACAGCTTAGCCGGGAAACTAGGCGAGTAGTTTAGAAACTGTGAGGGCCCATCGATAGGTAGTTGGCGTCTGCGAACACGGTGAAGAGCCCTCCATGTCGGCTTATTCGCGAGTCGAGAATAAGGATTACTTCTGGCGGTTAGACTCTGTTCGACAGAGGGAGCTCTGACGAGCCTACATTGTTACATTTAGAATGATTGTAAAAGACTTTTTCTACTACCTTAAATGCCAAAGTTTGAATGAAGGGATGTTTGTTACTCAACCACGCCAGAGTTGCTGAATGGATCTGGATTTGGCAGTCTGGAAAATACACATAAAGCAGCTAGTATGACACAAAAGAAAGTATGGGTACGAAAGTAAAAAAAGTATGGACTGGAAAGTACAGATTACCAATTTTTTCGCAATTAGGATAACTTCTTGCATGGGAAAAATTCAACCCCGATGGAGTGGACTGCTCCATAATCCACTCCATCGTCAACCACCTTCAAAAATTTTATAGATTCCCGTCCAAATGGTTTTTTAAATAAAGGAATCAATGAACTGCCTATAAAATGGCAAAAGTGCATAGATGGTAATGGTACTTACTTTGATTAATTAAAATAATAATATTGAAAACAAACGACTTTATGTTCCCTCATACAAAACGCCAATTTCATACGTAAAGACGTAACATTTAATCTGTGGTACAGTACTGTACTACACATCATAAAAGTCCCTTCGGGAATCTACGTTCGCGCAGACTAGGAAGAAGTGTAACGAAAGTACCCGAAGCTATAAGTACATTCAACATGATCTTTAACCCATACGGTTAAGGTGCAGAATTGATTGCCACAGTAGCGCTACCTATTTCGCTTACGCTAACATTGCCAAACTAATAGTCACCTGCATCGATGACGTTGAATCAACCAATAGCAACAAAGGCGCGTGGCCTGCTATAAAATGAAACTATCTGATTGGTCGATCAACTTGCCGCACATCCAAAATTTGGTCATCTGCGCAGGTACATCCGCGAGACTTATTTCTTGTGTAGCACTGTAGTGGTATGTGGCCTAGCTCACTCACTCACTCACTCACACACACTCGTTCAGTAACTCACTTTTACTTACTAACTCTTTAGAGAGGGATACATAAGGAAAAGGTAGCCTATTTGCTTACACGTGTGAGTTTGTTTAAATCTAGTTATGTATCATCTGAAACCGACTATATCGCCCCTGGCGAGTGGTGTTCGTGGTAGGCGGTAGCTGGCTCTAGCTCACTGTTCAATGATCCACGTTTCAAGCTCCGATGGGCGCGTATTATCTTCTGGAAAGAATTATTGTGATGTTGTACCACATAAGAGGCGAGCCAAGTCGGTAACCGTTAAAACTAGTGGCGTTAAAATGATCCAGGGTGTTTTTAGGGTTTCTGAGCTGAAAAGGAAAAGTGGAACCCTTAAAGGCGTAGGGCGAGCAAGAGGGTAGTGTTTAGGGAGTTTCCAAATATCTTTTTTAGTACTTGTATGTATCTAGCATACAAGAGTATTTTAAATTGTATAAACAAGAGCATCTGCCAACAAACTGCAGTTGGTCAGAAACCAATTTATGTATTTTTGTTTGAATAAACATCTTCAATCAATTTAAAAACCTATTTAGAGGCTAAAAATTTCACCCATGCCGGGATTCGAACCCGCAACCTCTGGCTATCTGGTACGGATAGCCAGAGGTTGCGAGCCAGAGGTTGCGGGTTCGAATCCCGGCATGGGTGAAATTTTTAGCCTCTAAATAGGTTTTTAAATTTGTTCCTTAGCACGGGTTAGTGCATTAAAAATAAAAATGGTGTAATCTTCAATCAATCAATCAGGACCAATTTGTTGTCCTTTAACTTTTTATTCGGGAGATCGGTCGGCGCCTGAGGAGTAGGGGGTATACCGTTCATTCCGGGACATACCTGATGCAAAGGATCTCAGGAGGTAATGCTGCTAGCGTCATGGGAACTTTTGGGTCGGGTGTGTCCCGGGGCGGTATTTTTGATAAAATTAAGTTTGATTTTTTTATTTTTTTTATTTCATTGTTTATTGTGCTAGTTTTTATGACGAAGCTCTGTGCGAATTTTCAGATTGTGTAATGCCTTTTATTAGTTAATGAATAAAATTCCAAAATTTGTTGTCTGTCCAGCTGTTCGTCAAGACCACAATGGAATTACATGAGAAAAGTAAACAATAACCTATGTTTATACTATTTTTATTTTTAATGCACTAACCCGTGCTAAGGACAAATTTAAAAAACCTATTTAGAGGCTAAAAATTTCACCCAGGCCGGGAGTCGAACCCGCAACCTCTGGTACGGATAGCCAGAGGTTGCGGGCTCGAATCCCGGCATGGGTAAAATTGTTAGCCTCTAAACAGGTTTTTAAATAACCTATGTTATTGTTTACTTCTCTCATTATTACTAAGAGTAATTTCTTCCTTATTGCAACTTCCGGAAAATTAGCTAAATCGCACTATCATTACATTACACTAATATTAGAAAGGCGAAAGTTTGTGAATGTGTATGTTTAAAAACCTATTTAGAGGCTAAAAATTTCACCCATGCCGGGATTCGAACCCGCAACCTCTGGCTATCCGTGCCAGCGCTCTACCAATTGAGCCAATGGGCGACTCACCGGCATCAGTGAAATTTCGAACCTCTTTACACTATTCTCTGTATTACGTACAGGCAGCGACATCTGGCTTAAGCAAATTGCATCATTTACAGCCCCGACTACCTACTTTGCAGTTAGGTTTTACATCGGAACGATATCACTGTACCCACATGATTGTACTATTTTTATTTTCATTGGCTCAATTGGTAGAGCGCTGGCACGGATAGCCAGAGGTTGCGGGTTCGAATCCCGGCACGGGTGAAATTTTTAGCCTCTAAATAGGTTTTTAAATTTGTTCCTTAGCACGGGTTAGTGCATTAAAAATAAAAATAGTGTAATCATGTGTATGTTTCTTACTTTTTCACGTCTAAACGGCTGGAGCTACTTTAATACAATTTGCTATAGAGTTGACTGACACCCTAGATTAACACATAGGCTGCGTTTTACTGCGGGAAAATATGTTATTCCCATGGGAAAATCGATAAACCGCGGGTTCACCGCGGGGCACTGCTAGTATAGTAATAATACGTTAAATAAAGAAATGTACTCGCATATGCACCAAAAAAAAACGAAATAAGCCTGCTTTGCTTTCGTATTTGGGTGAAATCCCAACCAGTCTTTGCTTTTGTTCTCGGGCAAAACATAATAATGATTTCACACTGCCAAGTTATAGGACACCACTACTGGAAATGTGCACTGATGCAATATACGAGCTGAGTCGCTGGCAGCTGGCCAAAACCAAGCTGTATTGGTTGAGCTAAGCTATGGCCATACTGAGGACTTTCAGGTTTCATTCACTAACGAGATGGACCACAGTGGTCTATGAGAAATAAGACCTCAAGGCGCTTAGAGTGAACCTCAAGGAGCTGGAGATTTTTTGTCCATTTTTTCTCCAAAATGATCTAGATTTTGAAATAGACACCTAGCTTAAAACGTTTATAAGGCCGTAGTTTCTGAGCTACTATGAATAAAACCTTTTCATTTCATTTCTCGGCGTCGCAAAAGTGGCCTGGAACTCCCAGCAACTTGCTACACCTATAATCCGAGACAGATTGAAGGTAGCGGCTGGATGAGGATGGAGAATGGCAAGAAAAAAGTGTACAAGTGCCATTATATGACAGCCGGCACTGACAGCTTATCGTGCCTTGCGAAGCTCGGAACCGCTCGGAAAAAGGCAACTAGCGGTTGTCACGGGACGGTCACCCATTATGCACCTGACCCGCATCTGCTGTTGATTAACTTAAGTGATTGATTATACTATTTTTATTTTTAATGCACTAACCCGTGCTAAGGACAAATTTAAAGACCTATTTAGAAAAATCATCACTTGAGTTGTTCTAAAACAAACTCTACGAACGTTTCAGGAATTGCGTATTTAAAAAAAACCCTGTATTAAAACGCAATCAACTCCTCCATCTCCATGTGAGCCTAGTACTTTTTTCCAGAAGCATCCGAGACCCCTAGAGGAGGGATCAAATCACAGATTTTTCCATCTATTTATAAAATTACTCCTACATTTCCGTGAGAGCCTACTACGTTTTCCAAAATCGAAACTTGACCCGGACTCTATCTCTCTTTAACTAATAAACTAAACAATAAGCTACCCATGACCTCATGCAATCCCAGTACTTTCTTTTTTAGAAAAAAAATAACTCATGAAAGTTGTATGAGCAACGGAAGAAGGATATAGGGAGCAAAGGGAGAAGGAGAGAAACGTGGTGCTACACGTGACAAGCCAGTGAAAATTCTTATACAGGAGGCATCATATTTACTAACGGGACCACGAGAAATAGTTTATCCCTCGTGGACCCGTTGATGACGTATAACGGGACCGCGAGGGATAGTTGTCCCTCGTGGACCCGTAAACGGGACAAAATAATGGGACCACGAGAAAACACCCTAGAATACAAACGTAAGTTTATATCTACTTCCGCTTGTATCCCCACGCCTTTAAAATAAACACAAATATATGTGCCTTCGTTTATGTATCCTAAGTAGCAGAAGTGTGGACTTAGCTTAACACTTGCTAATTCAGTCTTCCCCGTCGCTTTAAAGCCGGGTACAAAACGATTAAAACCAAGTGAAGTCTAAATTACACAAACACTGCTCGGACCCAGTTTCCCGTTTGTTGCTACTTTGTTGTTTAAGTACGTTATGAATATAAATGAAACGAACTCAAGATCGTTACTCGGTATTTCTCGTTCTTGATACTCGTATACATCTACAAGGCAAGAAAATATCTCTTAACTTACGTGTGTATCGGAATCTCTTTGATGGCTCACATCATAGAATACAAAATATTATTTATTTCAGCACAGTGGATTGACGTCAGGTTTCTTTATTACAATAATAAGAGTACAATTAGTTTACCTGTAAAAAAAATTCCACCCATGCCGGCACTCGAACCCGCGACCTCTGGCAAAACGTGCCAGCGCTCTCCCAACTGAGCGAATGGGCGACTGACCGGCATCAGTGGAATTTCGAACTTTTTTACAATACTCTCTGTATTACGTACAGGCAACAACATCTGCATAAGCAGCGCCGAGTACCTTTTAAAACTGAGTTTTTAAAATTTTCCTTAGCACGAGTTACTTAAGTAGCATTAAGCTCGCCTATGTGCAAATTTTTTATGCAATAAAGAATTTTAATAATAATAATAATGGATACACTATTTTTATTTTTAATGCACTAACCCGTGCTAAGAAACAAATTTAAAAACCTATTTAGAGGCTAAAAATTTCACCCATGCCGGGATTCGAACCCGCGAGTCGCCGTGAGTCGCCCATTGGCTCAATTGGTAGAGTGCAGGCACGGATAGCCAGAGGTTGCGGGTTCGAATCCCGGCATGGGTGAAATTTTTAGCCTCTAAATAGGTTTTTAAATATTAATAGTTACTGCATTAAAAAGAACATAACCACATCATATTCACAACTAGCAGTCAGGCTCGCGCTGGCTCTAATCTCACTGCACGACCTCCGAGCACCAAGCATAGCTGGGAAGGATAACGATCCAAAACTAATTTTGACATTGAAAATGTTTTTTCTTTTGCTCCTATGTAGGCTTTGATTACATGAAAAACTGCGATCCCCTTATAAATGAAATTAAATGAAAAGGTTTTATTCAAAGTAGCGCAGAAACTGCTGCTTAATGAACGTTACAATTCAAACAAGGTGTCCATTGCAAAATCTGGATCATTTTGGAGACAAAATGGACAAAAAAACACAAACTTAGTCCTCTCAAAGTCCTTAATTAACAGAGTTTACATAACTATTTTAAAACATAGAACATTCAAAGTATTTTTTTAATGTGATATCTTAAGAGTCTTCTTAAGACGCATATTTACAAGTGCAAAAAAAGGGTCTAAAAGTTCGTTCGTTATCAACCCTTGTATGTCCCCACTGCTGGGGCACGGGTCTCTTCCTGCATCGCAGGAAGGTTAGGCCATACTCCACCACGGGGGCCAAGTCCGGGTTGGTGGAGGATTGTAAGACAGTGGCGGGCCTTACTGTCAGATGTTATCAAGCCGCCCATAAGGCCTCTGACATGGCTTAACGACTGCCATTATATGACAGCCGGCACCAACGGCTTTACGTGCCTTGCGAAGCACGGAAGCGCTCGGAAAAATGCCACTAGCGGTAGTCACGGGACTCTCACCCATCCCGTACCTGACCCCGCCTGTTGTTGCTTAACCAAGTGATTGATTCCAATCACTCGGTTCGCCTAGGCCACGAGCCACAGAACAATTAAATCAACACGAGCGCTTCGTTCTAAAAGTTCAATTATTCGAAAAAATCAAAAACGAAATAGGTCATGGCCGAAAGAATAAAAAAAACAAAGACGATTGGGTTAGGATTTTTCCCGAAGGTTAGACTACTAACCTTTTTGTAAAGTTAGAAAGTTTGAAAGTTGGTTAGACTACTAACTTAAAAAGTCAGAATGACATGACATTTATGACTGCATGTTTTGCAGAGTTCGTTATCAGTGCTTGTTACCATTTGACGATGTCGTTTTATTTTGTAACCTTTTTCTTATCCCGACTTCCATTTTCAATGTGATCAATAGTCGTGTGAGACACGAAATCTGATAAACAGAAATATCAAATTTTAATTTTTTTAAGGATTAATTTATTTTCAGATAAAAATATTATTTCTTAAGCAGGTGCTATAGTTACCAAGACAACTATATCTCGAGTACATTAACTTTAAATAAGCTCGAATTAACGTTTTCTGATTGTATTGATAGTTTGCATTTATGTCATAGCAACCAACTTGCTATATATCCACAAAATCATACGCAAAATAAAATAAATCAAAATGAAATACAAAATCGTCCCTTATATTTTTAACACCCTAATCTATGTAATCCTTCACATACATATTTCTGCTCAACAAAGAGAAAAAAAAGTCTCTATAAAGATAAAAAAAAATTAAACTGCACTAAAAGATTTGGAAATATTAAAGTGCATTTTTCTTGGACCCGACCTGCTACGAATGAAAAACACTGGCCGCTTTTAAAGCAAAGAGGTGAAATATTCTTTTTTGTTTTTCACTTAACTTTTTTTTTTGTTACAGGCAACGTGTTCGTGATAGCGGCCATTATCATAGAGAGGAACCTGCAAAATGTAGCCAACTACCTCGTAGCCTCACTGGCAGTTGCAGACCTCATGGTCGCGTGCCTTGTGATGCCATTAGGTGCCGTGTACGAGGTAATTTTTTTAATGAATTAATATTTTTTCTCTATATGCAACAACCTTAAGGACAAATTTGATATTATTTACTGGTTCTTAAGCCTCTGTAAAATGTTTTGGGCCCTAGGCAATAGGCGATAACACATCTTAAATATTTTTCTTAGTTTAGTTTACTTTAATACTCGTACCATATTATTATGCTGACTCCCACTCACTTCTTAGGAGACACTTAAGTAGTCCTTTTTGATTGAACTTTGTTTGAAAATTCTTGGTTGTATGCTACGTTCGCGTCAAACTTTGGAAGACGGTCTTAGCCCATTAAAATTAGTACTATCACATCACATCACATCACACTAATATTACATTAAATGCAAAAGTTTGTGAGTGTGTATGTTTGTTACTTCTTCACGTCTAAACGGCTGGAGCGATTTTCATAAAATTTGGTTTAGAGTTAGCTGACACCATGGATTAACACATAAGTTACGTTTTACTGCGGGAAACTATCTTATTTCCATGGGAAAAATCGATAAACCGCGGGTAACACCGCGGGGCAAAACTCGGTAGAGTATATAATTGAATTAGTATTTCTGTTGTCAAATTGCATGTTGTGTTCACATCTAGTAGATTGTACATTACTGTTAGCTTTTCTATACTCTGAACTTTTTTGTAAGTTTAAGGAGTCTGCTAACTCCATACCAAATTTAATTCGTTTCTAACATTTAGTTCTGTAGGAAGTATTATTGTTAAGGCAAAGTATACATACATACATACATACATACATACATACATACATACATACATACATACATACATACATACATACATACATACATACATACATACATACATACATACATACATACATACATACATACATACATACATACATACATACATACATACATACATACATACATACATACATACATACATACATACATACATACATACATACATACATACATACATACATACATACATACATACATACATACATACATACATACATACATACATACATACATACATACATACATACATACATACATACATACATACATACATACATACATACATACATACATACATACATACATACATACATACATACGTATTAAAACTATATAACAGAAGTGTTTCACGGACACCAAATATTGAATGATTCCAATCGTCTAACTTTCGAAATCCATATTAATTGCTATCGGAAATGTCAGGATTTCATTAATATCATAATTATACCACAATAAAGTTTTAATGGGGCATTTCAAATCAAACAAGTTTTTGTCACGCTATTCACGTCTATTCAATTAGGACCAAACCCCAGTTTTATTGCCTCTCCCAGCAACTAACAAATAAAATCAATCAGTAAAAATGTTATTAAGTTATATAACACAGACGACCTCCGTGGCGTAGCGGTAGCGCATTTGCCTACCTTACGAGAGGTCCCGGGTTCGATCCCCGGCTGGGGATAAAAAAAACCCAGGTCTTGGACGTTTAAATGTTGTTGTTTCCGGTTCCTACGATACAGGGTATCCTAGTGTGGGGCCAGTGGCAATGTATGTGCCAATATCAAAATGTAATGTAATTTACCAAGCTCCTTAAATGTAATGTAATTTACCAAGCTCCTTAAACGTAATGTAGATAAAACTGGTTCATGAAAACTTTTAGATAACATATCGATTGAAAAGTTACATACCAGATACACTTTTACATTCTTTGGATTTAATTATTCTATACTGGAACTACGAATGGTAATTTTCACAGGTGAGCCAGGGCTGGATCTTAGGCCCGGAGCTCTGCGACATGTGGACCTCCAGCGACGTCCTGTGCAGTTCCGCCTCAATACTGCACCTCGTTGCCATAGCAACCGACAGGTTAGTTCAGTTGTGGCGAGCGCGTGTCAACTCTGCGCGCCCACATAATCAAACATTCCTGCATAGCGCAAGATAAGCTTGTGCTATAGTGGAGTGTGTCTAGCGTATGGGTTGAGCTGTAGTGCGGTGTGTGATGCACATACTCAAACATTCCTGCATCGCGCAAGATAATGTTGTGTTATAGTGGAGTGTGTCTAGCGTATGGGTTGAGCTGTAGTGCGGTGTGTGATGCACATACTCCAACATTCCTGCATCGCGAAAGATAATGTTGTGTTATAGTGGAGTGTGTCTAGCGTATGGGTTGAGCTGTAGTGCGGTGTGTGATGCACATACTCCAACATTCCTGCATCGCGCAAGATAATGTTGTGTTATAGTGGAGTGTGTCTAGCGTATGGGTTGAGCTGTAGTGCGGTGTGTGATACACATACTCCAACATTCCTGCATCGCGCAAGATAATGTTGTGTTATAGTGGAGTGTGTCTAGCGTATGGTTTGAGCTGTAGTGCGGTGTGTGATGCACATACTCCAACATTCCTGCATCGCGCAAGATAATGTTGTGTTATAGTGGTTTGTGTCTAGCGTATGGGTTGAGCTGTAGTGCGGTGTGTGATGCACATACCCCAACATTCCTGCATCGCGCAAGATAATGTTGTGTTATAGTGGGTGTGTTTAGCGTATGGGTTGAGCTGTAGTGCGGTGTGTGATGCACATACTCCAACATTCCTGCATCGCGCAAGATAATGTTGTGTTATAGTGGAGTGTGTCTAGCGTATGGGTTGAGCTGTAGTGCGGTGTGTGATGCACATACTCCAACATTCCTGCATCGCGCAAGATAATGTTGTGTTATAGTGGAGTGTGTCTAGCGTATGGATTGAGCTGTAGTGCGGTGTGTGATGCACATACTCCAACATTCCTGCATCGCGCAAGATAATGTTGTGTTATAGTGGAGTGTGTCTATCGTATGAGTTGAGCTGTAGTGCGGTGTGTGATGCACATACTCCAACATTCCTGCATCGCGCAAGATAATGTTGTGTTATAGTGGAGTGTGTCTAGCGTATGGATTGAGCTGTAGTGCGGTGTGTGATGCACATTCTCTAACATTCCTGCATCGCGCAAGATAAGCGTGTGCAGTTATAGTGGAGTGTGTGAACCCTAGGGTTCCACAACATCAATCACTGATGAACAACTGCGGAAGACAAGCGTTCGTTATATTAAAAAAACAACTGGCTACCCTCATTGAATAAGATTATTTGATATAGGTAATGACAATAATAAATTGGGAAATCCTGTTTATCTTGTGACTATTTATGGAGTTTTTATAATTGTAGGAAATTTATTTTTGAAATCCAACGAAATGCCAGCAGGTTCTTTATTACTGTCAAAGCTCTACCCTAGGGTTCAACCCTAGGGTTCCACAATACCCCTGTAGGGGTTCCGCAAGAACGTCGAAACAAAATTCATACACCTCTCAGTAAGTAAAGTATTTACTAAGTAATAAATAGTAACAGTTACATTGTAACCCAGCGTGCGTGCATGCAACGACTTATGAACGTTGGTGAAGCGAAGGTGATCTGTCAAGTGACAGTCCCTGGTCTCTGCCTACCCCTCTGGGATACAGGTGTGAGGCTATGTATGTTTGTTACATTGTACTTTTATTATGCTTATTAATAAAGAAAACAATTGTTTTATCAATTGGATTCCATAAAGTATTTCGCTCTCCAAAAGGGTTCCGTCACCAAAAAAGTTTGAGAACCGCTGGTCTAGCGTATGGGTTGAGCTGTAGTGCGGTATGTTACGAGGGCTGCTACTTATGTATGCGGAATAGAAAAAATAAACAAATGTATATGGCTGAATATGCTTTTATTGTTTTTCAAAGTATTCTCCACTATGATCGATGCACTTCTGCATGTGATGAAACCAATTTGTAAAACACTTTTTCCACTCTGATTGAGGTATCTCCAAAACGTGCTGTTTGAACGCATCTACGGCATCTTCACGAGTCGAAAATCGTTGACCACGTAATTTATTCTTTACATTTGGGAATAAATAGAAATCATTGGGAGCCAAATCAGGCCTGTACGGTGGATGACCCATCAATTCTATTTTTTGACCATCCAAAAATTTAGTTGTTTCCTGAGATGTATGACAGCTGGCACTGTCATGGTGAAGTATGATTCTGCGTCGCTGGTTGTTTTGGCGTATTTCTTCAAATACTTCCGGCAAACAAATGGTCGTGTACCACTCCGAATTAACCGTTCTCCGATTCTCCAGTGGTATTGTGGCCACATGGCCATTAATACCAAAAAAGCAGGCCACCATTTGCTTTACAGTGCTTTTTGCACGAGCCACTTTCGTAGGGTTCGGCTCATTTTGAAACACCCAAACTGTTGATTGTTGTTTAGTTTCGGGATCGTACGCGTAGATCCAGGATTCATCACCTGTGTAGATATTATAAACAGATTTTGAGTCGCCTCCGTTGAATTTTTTTAAGGTTTTCTTGCACCATTCGACGCGAGCATCTTTTTGATCCTGAGTTAAGTTGTGCGGGATCCAACGCGAACAATTTTTTTTTACAGACAAATGTTCATGTAATATAATATCCTGTGAATGCTCGTCATACATATGCCCAGAATAGCCTCTATCTCGCGATACGTAACATGGCGGTCTTGCATTATTAGTTTTCGCACAGCTTCAATATTTTGTGGCACAACCACCGATTTCGGGCGACCTTCTTTAACTTCGTCCGTGAGCTTACTGCGCCCGCGATTAAATTCACTAAACCAGTGATACACAGTCGTTTTTGATGGAGCTTCACCACCAAAAGTCGAAGTTAATTGATTTACGCACTGTTGTTGCGTTAAACCACGTCGAAAATCGTAATAAATCATAGCACTAATATTTTCACGAGTGAGTTCCATTTTTTCAGCGATATGAAATTTTAAACCCAACAAAAACAAAACACTAAGGTATTTAGGAGAAAAATATTAGCGGCGAGTATTTAAAAAAAGAACGAATTTGACCATGGAGGTTAGACGTTGCGTTTAAAATTATTGGAATCCCAGATTCAGTTATAGTGGAGTGTATCTAGCGTATGGGTTGAGGTGTAGTGTGGTGTGTGATGCATGGCATGGCATGGTGTGTGATGTATGAGTGTAATTCGTGGAGTGTGATTTACATGACTGAGATGTGTGCTGTTTTTTTCATTCTCTTCTTATTTAAAAATTTCAGTTGTATTAATTTTTTTTTCACTTTTTACATACTGGCACATACATTGCTTCTGGCCCCACCTAGGATACCCTGTGTCGTGGGAACCAGAAACAACGATATCACAAACATGTAAACATCCAAGACCTGGACTTTTTTTTTGTTGAGATTCGAAGCCGGGATTCGAACCCGGGACCTCTTGCATGGTAGACAGACGCGCCACCGCTACGCCACAGAGGTCGTCATTTGTATTTACGTCACGATCTTTGAATTTAATGTTGATTTTGCCCATGTTGCTATAAAAACTGACTGATTTTACCAAAAGCGAAAAGGTCTATTTCACTCATTCTAAAATTTGCAGACTTACTGAGAAGCGTAAAGATAAAGCTATTTACTAATGCACTGTTTTATGTCCTGGCAGTAAAACAGTTTTTTATGTCGAGTTATCTTAAAGTAAAATATGCTAAAGGGAGTCGTAATGCTATCACAAAGCTGTTAACGTATTGAATTTATACACAGACTGCAATAAAATTACTAAATAAATAGCGTTCGAGCACAAAATAAGACACTTTATGTTCTTTTATGTACTTGGAATGAAAATGGCATACTTTGGCCTTGTCCCAAGAATTTTTAAGTAAAATATCGAGAAGTGGCCTAGAATATTTATACTGAAGTAGCCCTCAGCTTCATCTGCATACACATTTTTGAGGCCACGTTCAACATTTTGGTCTTAAAAACTTTTAATCTTACATACTAAGATAAGTTAAGATATAAGAATAGTATTTCTTAATGATTCGCGATACTCATACATAGTTATATATTAAACGAGACAAATCGCGATTATTTATTAGGTAAAATGTCATTACCTAATTTCCCGACGTTTTAACTAATAAATAATCGCGATTTGACCCGTCCTTAACTATCATAAGAATATTCTTTATTGTACACCAGGCAATAACAAACATAAAATAATTATAAAGATACAGTACAATTGGCGGCCTTACTGCTTAGAGCAATTGAGGTATTGTACTGACAGAGGGTATCCTAGAGTGTATGTAAGGGTTATGTTACGTTTCGTTACGTCATTGTGTTAATAATTATAATATAGGTAGGTATGTTTTTTTTATGTAGCCTATATAAGTCCCAGACCAGGACACAGGCCTTCTCTCACATAGAAAGACTATGGGCTTAATTACCACGCATGCCCCATGCGGATTAGCAATTTCAAGTGCAGAAGTAGTTGAACACCGCTGTCACTCAGGTTTCCTCACTATCGTAGTTGTATATTGTGTTATTTTTTGTATTAATAAATACTTATCCTCGTAAGGCCCGACCTTGAAAATAAGAATTGTTTTTGTGATCACTTGAGGACATTGGGCCTTAGAATTATTAGGCCTTAGTACAATAAATGTCAGACGGCAGACCACCGGAAGGGCCGCGTTTCACCTACAATTTCAACTACAACTTATAGTTTATCACGAGAAATCGATGTAGTTGTACACTGCATAGCCGATTTGTACAATTAGACTTCCTACTTACTAAGCTGCAGCTTTGTGACATTGCGCGTTACACTCTATCTCAGAGAGAGTATGGTCTTAATTATCACGCTCGTTCGTTCCCAGTAGTTCAACTGGTCAGTTCTACTATCGGACTAGTGGGATTTTTTTTCTCAGTAGTTTTACTTTTTCTGGAAACTAAAATAATAGAACTAGTGAGACATCTGTAGAAAATTAGGCTTCCCAGTAGTTCAACTACAGTTCTGTGTCTATTTAATTTCCGAATAAAAGGACTTTGGAGAAAAAACCCCTATAATTGGCAGAAAAGTCAGTTGAACTATTTACAGGAAACCTTAATTTTTTAGAGATGTCTCACTAGTCCTACTATTTTCGTTTCGGATGAAAGTAGAACTAGTGAGAAAAAATTATTCCCACTAGTCCGACAGTACAACTGTAGTCGAACTACTGGGAACCCTGATTTTTTACAGATATCTTTCTAGTTCTACTATTTTAGTTTAAAGGAAAAGTAAAACTACTGAGAAAATAAATCTCACTAGTCCGATAGCAGAACTGACCAGTTAAACTACTGGGAACGAACGATTATCAGTGCTATCACGCATGCCCAGTGCCCACCGCGGATTATCAATTTCAAGCGCTGAGGTATGTGAATATCACTCAGATACTCAGCTTTCCTTATGCTGTACTTCACCGTTAGTATGTGGTATTGCTACTAAAAGTAGGTACGTAACTAACATAACCAAGTCATTGCTGGGATTCAAATCCACCACCTCCCGTATGTGATGCCGTCGTTTTACCGTTGCGCCATCACCGCTTATAATACAAGTAAAAAAATATGTATGCTGGCTCGGTTGGTGCCTTGGCCCGAGGCCAAATATCACTATTCTCGTATAGAACTAAATAAACGAAACATAATATACTTATATTACGTCTGCAGGAAAAACACATACCTCGGATATTTTTAAAGATACTCGTACCTTACTAAAATTCAAAAGAAGGCTTTTTTAGTATCTTTAATTCATGCCTAATTAAATAAAATAAATAAAAATTCTTTATTAAAAGAAAATGATTTTGACATTGGATCATAGCGCCTCCCACACTAGGCGCAGCCTGTGTCACGGTAGTCGGGTAGATTTTTCTTGTCTATGTCTAATTTAAGTTTGATGCAACGCCTCAATAACACTAGAGATGGGCCTAGAAGGCCTCGAAGTCGCAGCTCAAAGCCGCAGCAAATTAAGGTCTTCTATAAAGGCCCTATATCCTAGGAAGAACATCGTGAGGAAACCCGTGGCGTCATTGGCTCAGCACGTATTGACTTATCTTTCCTGCGGGGTAGGCCAAATAAGCTATAAGGATGGTGTAGGTGCTGGGCAAGCCTCTTCTCTTCTTCTTCAGGCTATATTAGTCCACTACTGGACATAGCCCTCCCCTAATGAGCGCCACAGCGCAAGGTTGTGCCATCATTGGGGGGTAATGCCTATAATCCCCACGCTGGGCATGCGGATCGGGGATCGCAGTTTAGTGGAATTGTACTGCAGGGGGCGCTGCTGCGCACCCCCCGGTTTGTGTCCCTTAGTCGCCTTTTACGACACCCTCGGGCAGAATTCGGGTTGGTGCTATTCTCTAGGCCGACAACACACAGCGAACACACCTGAGCCTACTCCATCTAAAAAATAACGGCCTAGGCACTGGAGAGTCCAAGGGGTCCCTTCACTCATCTAGTGTGAGTGAAAGTTCCACTATACATCGTAAAAACCCGTAGATGCAAAGGCAGAATTTTATGTCCTTCGATATGAGACCACAGGACCAAGCAAGTACTACAATATTTGGAACTAAAGTGTCTAGTTCTTTACCTATTGAATCAGAGTCCTAAAATAAAACTAAGCGGCCTATTAAAAATGTCTCTCATCACTTTACATCAATAAGTCGACTTATCCAAAACAGATATTTTGTTTCACATGAATATTTCAAGCGCTCGTGGCCTAGCCGAACCGAGTGCTTGGAATCAATCATATGAGTTAAGCAACAACAGGCGCGGTCAGGTGCAGGATGGGTGACCGTCCCGTGACTAACGCTAGTGACATTTTTCCAAGCGCTTCCGTGCGGTCGTTACGCCATGTCAGAGGCCTTATGGGCAGCCTGATAACATCCGACAGTAAGACCCGCCACTGTCTTCCTCCTCCAACCCGAACTTGGCCCCATGGTAGAGTATGGCCTAACCTTCCTACGATACAGGAAGAGACCCGTGCCCCAACAGTGGGGACATATAAAGATCAACCCTTTATATGATTTCATAGATAAGGAACTAGGCATCTTAAACTATGGACACAGAGTCCTAAAATAAAAAATAAGTGAATGGAGCGGACTATTAAAAATGTTTCTTATCAGTTTACATGAATAATTCGACTTATCCAAAGCAGATATTTTGTTTCACATGAATATTTCAACAGAGAGAAACATCCACTCGAGGCGGGACGTTTCTACTCGAATAAAACACCAAGCCCGAATGAAACAATGACTTTTATCCTAAATAATGCACAGAAGGACGCATTTAGCAGAGACTCCGACTCACTCGACGAGGTTCTTCAGCGACTCGTTTACTGTAACGGCCACTCGGCTGTGGGATGATCACCGGTCTCAATAAGGCGCTCCCCTTCCTCAGCTGTCTTTAAAAGCAAGGTTAAGGCACTTAGGGGCGCTAACTAGCGTCACCAATGGAATAAAAAACATAACAAAAACGTTAATTAAGATTATTATTATTATTTTTAGAACACATAGCCTAGAATGTAGCATTAATATCCCAGGACTTGAATCGGTTTCCGCTAAAAACGGCCGTTTTGGTGGAAATCGATGAAAGTTCTAGATTGTTGATCCTAGGTCTAGATTGTCGGTTCTAAAAATAGTTGTTTGTTTGTTACACTTTGTTGCACAATAAAAACGTTATTAAAAATGAAACTTAAATAACAGGTTTGTGATAAAAATTTACGTGCAAAGGCGGACTTATTTAACAAGAAATTTCTTCCAGCCAGCCTAGAAATTTTCCTAGTTGTCACAGTTGTTAAGGTTTCTCATGTTCAATTTTAGGTAAAAACGTATTATAATATAAATTACGATTTTTATTCCATTGGTGGCGCTATTTAACACCCCGAACCACTTTAAGGAGTTTTAGTGCATTAAAGTGGTTTCGTGCATTCTTCTTCTAATTTTGTCTTTTCCATGTGTCTCCATATAGGTAAACAATATTGTATTTATTTCCTCATCGCGTAGATTGTTATTATAACGTATTTGTGTATGTTTATCGTAACTATATATGTAACTGTTTATGTAGGTATATTGTTATTTATACCCGTCTCCTATTTCCTTCAGCAACTTTCCGTCATAAGGTGGTCTGGAAGAAGTTGCTTTTAGCAATAAGGCCGCCAATTGTACTTTGTATCTTTACATGTTTTATAATATGTGCTCTGGTGCACAATAAAGAATATTCTTATCTTATCTCATTTCTTTTTCGTTCGCACGTTCTTTTTCCATGACAGCGGTGCGTCTGTGGAACGCGCTACCACTATACATTCGCCAGGCATCGTCAGTGCCGCGTCTTTAAGAGTTAAGGAACGCTATCTACACATTTAGAACATAATTAAAGAACAACAATAAGTAAAGATTGTACAATTGGCGGGTTAAATACTAAATAATATTTTATTCCAGCCAACCAACGACTGTTAACGACTGCCGTTACATGACAGCCGGCACCAACAACTCCAGTAACTAGGATTTGTTTTTACATTTTATATGAATTCCTTCTGTCACAATTAGTTTGTCCCTTGAACTTCATTAACATTTTGTTTGGGCACATTTTGTTGGGCGGTTGTTATGTGGTTTCATCACGCGATATTTGTATTATATTTCGCTGTCATGTTCCTTGGGGCTCGGTAATCTTGTCTCGTTTTGGGTGCAGCAAGGTTGGGTGAATTCATTTCAACTTCTAATTATACACATTCAATATCATTATTATAAAAACACTTGCGATTAAGTTTCTCTCTATTTACGTGTTAATATTTAAACTGGGAAGCGCTCGTGGGCTAGGCAAACCGAGTGATTGGAATCAATCACTTGAGTTAAGCCACAGGCGCTGTCAGGTACAGGATGGGTGACCGGCCCGTAAATACCACTAGTGGCATTTTTCCGAGCGCTTCCGTGCTTCGCCAGGCACGTTAAGTCGTTAGTGTCGGCTGTCATGTAATGGCAGTCGTTAAGCCACGTCAGAGACCTTATGGGCGGCTTGATAACTTCTGACAGTAAGGCCCGCCACTGTCTTACAATCCGTCACCAACCCGGACTTGGCCCCCGTGGTGGAGTATGGCTTAAACTTCCTGCGATGCAAGAAAAGACCCCTGTCCTATCAGTGGGGACATACAAGGGTTGATAACGATTTAAACTGGAGTGTGTACGAGAAGTCGTGTTAATAATGTTCATATAAAAACGGTGAATGTTTATAACTCCATCTACTTACTCATTCTTCAGTAAAAATCCTACTTATATTATAAACGCAAAAATTTGTAAGTATGGATGGATGGATGTTACTATTTCACGCGAAAACTACTAAATGAATTTTAATGAATATTAACAAAAATATTGCATATACATCAGAATAACACATAGGCTACAATTTATGAGGATATTGTATGATTACTCCAAAATGTGGGAATAAGTGTCGAGTAAGTAGGAAAAAATCTAACATCTGCGAGCTATTCTGGCATGCGCTGCCAAAACATTTTGTACGCCACGCTAATATAAGCTATTCGAAATACTAATCCTGCGAAGACAAAATCGCGGACACCAGCTGGTATACATTATTTTAACTAGAAAATGCTACGGCAGCAGCACTTACAGCAACACACATAACAACAACCAAAATAAAAGCATAGAACATTGCGAAACAGAATATGCAACAAAACAAATTTACAAACATAGGACGAAGTGTGTCTCTAATGCTGGAAGCAGCTGCAGCAGCGGCTCAGATTTCGCTGAGGATATTAAGTTTTTCTCTCAAATGCAACAAACTTAACCAGTCAATTGTTTCACGAACAATTGAAATAGATTACTTGTAAAAAACCTTTTTAGACGCTAAAAATTCCACCCATGCCGCGATTCGAACCCGCGACCTCTGGCTATCTGTGCCAGAGGTCGCGGGTTTGAATCCCGGTATGGGTGGAATTTTTAGCCTCTAAATAGGTTTTTAGAATTTTCCTAAGCATGGGTTAGTGCGTTAAAAATAATATCGCGTCTGCCTACCATGCAAGAGGTCCCGGGTCCGAATCCCGGCTGGAAACATAAAAAAAAGTCCAGGTCTTGGATGTTTACATGTTTGTGATGTCGTTGTTTCTGGTTCCCACGACACAGGGTATCCTAGTGTGGGGCCAGAAGCAATGTATGTGTCAGTATGTAAAAAAAATTTTTAAATGTTAATATAAAGATTGCTTGACCGTAATAAAACCCGAGGTAAATAAATATCTGATACTGTACGTATTACGAGTAGATACTGTACGTACAGGGGGCAGCTGTAAAGTATCAAGTTGCTTATTCTTATCAATCTTTATTTCTCTCTCGATCCTTTACATAACAAAGTAAAAAGCATTCCCTTTCATCTGTATTTAATTTCTGCTTTCAACTGTAATATTACAACCGGCACAATAGATAGCATCTTTCGAAATTCCATCCTGTTCACTAGCGCCTCCGATGCCAATGGAAAAAACATATCTTTTTTTACACGTTCGTTTTTGAAAAAAGTGTCAGGTAAATCTAGTGGTAATTAGGACCCACCACTGAGAACCTAGAATCGTGAACTTGGGACAAGATAGCAATATCACCTTTCATTTTTGACGCAAGCTACCCCCCTGGATCTACTTAAGCTGTGACCCTTACACCTAAGCTTGAAAGACTCGACTAAACCACCAAATGAACCGACACAATCTCCTTTCCAGGTACTGGGCGGTGACGGACGTCGACTACATCCATATCAGGAA
This sequence comes from Yponomeuta sedellus, assembly GCA_934045075.1. NCBI lineage: Eukaryota > Metazoa > Arthropoda > Insecta > Lepidoptera > Yponomeutidae > Yponomeuta > Yponomeuta sedellus. Next base: position 4,403,595 of record OW203733.1, read on the forward strand.
CGAGAAGAGAATCTTCACCATGATCGTCCTGGTCTGGGGGGCTGCCCTGGTCGTCTCCTTAGCCCCCCAGCTAGGCTGGAAGGACCCGGACTACCTAGCCCGCATCACGCAGCAACAGAAGTGTCTAGTCAGCCAAGACCTCGCCTACCAAATCTTCGCTACCTGCTCCACATTCTACGTCCCTCTGACAGTGATTCTGATCCTGTACTGGAAGATCTTCCAGACGGCCCGCAGACGTATCCGGAGAAGGCGGGAGCCCCCACCGCCTAGACCTACCTCGGCTGACGGGGTCGTCGCAACTGGAAGGCCAGTTCAGTCGGCGAGAGACAGGAGGTTCGTGAAGAAACGGTTTCTGAATCTAAAGAAGTGCAACCAAAGAACGAGGACGGAGACTTTAGCTGCGGCTCTGTTGTTAACTGAAGGTCAGAGCACATCCACTGTGGATACTTTAGATGAGGAGCCTAGGACCACCGCGTTCACGATAAACGAGAGGGTCGTACCCTCAGTTTCACCAGAAAAGTCTTCCTCGACAGTCACCAATGGATCCAAAACTGACAAGCCCATCGCTCCTGCTCCCAGTCACAGAGAAAAGAAGGAGTCACTGGAAGCCAAAAGGGAGAGGAAAGCGGCCAAGACGTTGGCGATAATCACAGGGGCTTTTGTCATATGTTGGCTTCCATTCTTCATAATGGCGTTGGTGATGCCCATTTGCCAAACGTGTGTTATAAGCGACTATTTGGCCAGCTTCTTTCTCTGGCTCGGGTACTTCAACTCGACGTTAAATCCAGTGATATATACGATCTTCAGTCCAGATTTTCGGCAGGCGTTCGCGCGGATCCTATTCGGCACACACAGAAGGCGTAGAAATAAAAAATTCTAACGAAAATGTCCCTATTATGTATATAATTGAGCTCAACTAAGAGAATGCTCATTGTTACTTGTATGGACTTTTGAATATTCTTCCTGTAATATATTTCGCATCAATCAATCAGCTTACATAATGTATAGACAACTTGTAACTTGTATGTTATACATACTGTAATAAATGAATATAAAGAAAATACTATGACAAATCGTAATTAAGTAACGTATACATATATAGTTATATAGATAGGTTATGAGAACTATGGCGAATTGTAAATACGTTAAGTTGCGAAATTGTAAATAACGAATGCAGTCGTATATACATATAAAAATACATATTATATTAATAGTAAAGAAATACGAAATAGTAAAATGATGTTGAAAATTGTTTTTTATATATATTTTACATGCGATTGTCTCAGGATTGTCTGTTTGGCGAGCGCAGTTAAAATGCTTAGAATATCATAAATTATATACCAATATTTACAGCATTCTCACCAGACAGATAACACAAGTGAAGTGTTTACCGCAAGCATTCAGAGTCTAGCATTGAGGTCAGAATCTACTCAATTTAGTTACCCTCAACTATTTTGTTTTGAAAAATAGTGTTTTGCAACAAAAGTTAAAATTGAAATAATCATTGACTGCAGTTAGTAAATGTTGCCAGGTTGCCGCGCATAAGGCCTCTGACATGGCTCAACGACTGTCATTACATGACAGCCAGCACCAACGGTTTAACGTGCCTTGCGAAGCGTGGAACCGCTCGGAAATAATGCCACTAGCGGTAGCCACAAGATGGTCTGCCATTCACACCTGTTGTTGCTTAACCCAATGGATTGGTTACAGTCACTCAGTTCGACTAGGCCATAAGCGCTTTTATTAATTAATTGTATTTATTATTAGAAAAAAATCATCTATTGCGGCTAGCCAAATCTGGCAACATTTACTGTCTCACAAATATCAAAAAAAGTTTAATGTTTCTCAGTTTCTGGTATGTATGTTTGTGAGTTTATTCATATCATCACAATTTCTAAAGGCTTTAGAAATGTGTGAGGTTATTACAATCCTCGAGTTCTCCGGGTAACATAGGGTACCTAAACGGGTCGTATTATTTATCATATACCAAATATTCGTCTGACTATTCTACCAGCTAAGAAACTCAACGATACTTGCAGTGTACATGAATCTCAGACCGGTATAGCAGAAACTCAGCACTCTTGTATAATCGACAATGATCCGATTAGTATGTAGTCCCAAACAGGGCTGGATTCAGGGAGGACAAGTAGGACTGCAGCCACGGAGCCTTTACGTGAGAGGGGCCCCCAAGGGTCATAGATGAAATTTTCTACTTACTGCCTCCACTCCTTTTCTGCCCGGCCATCCACACCTCCTAATCCGGCTCTGATCACAAATGAGGATTTGAGGTCACTACTCTTAAAAACAGTAACAAATAAAATCGATATTTTTATGTTATGAATAAGCCTCGTGGCACGATACCTCGATAAACACTTTTATCGTTTTATCGATTAAAACATCGCGGCAAAAAGACGTGTTAAGTCGTAGGGGGCTTTAGGTATGACGAATAAAGTATCTTTTGCAGCATAGGTTTTGTGTGACAGGGTTGTTTACATTACTAACTAAAAAGGGATTTTACAATTTGTTTATTGAGCTAAACTGAGCTATGTGAATACGGAATTAAGTGACTAATAATGTATACGCAGCGGTTAATTAAAGAAAGGCACTCAGTAACTATTTCTCACTCGCTCATGCAAAACAGACGGCAATAATGAAAAAGCGACAGGTAAATAATTGTCGAGACCCTTTCTTCAATCTAAAGTTTTAGGGCCGGTTTTTGAATTAAGAATTTCACTAAGTAAATACTTAGAGTGAAGTGAACATATTTTAATTCCATAAAATTACAGTATCCAAATAAATAAATATGTACAGTACTACACATCATTAAAGTCCCTTCGGGGATCTACGTTCGCGCAGACTAGGAAGAAATGTAACGAAAGTACCCGAAGCTATAAGTACATTCAACATGATCTTTACCCGATACGGTTAAGGTGCAGAATTGATTGCCGCAGTAGCGCTATACCTATTTCGCTCACGCTAATATTGCCAAATAGTCACCTGCATCGATGACGTTGAATCAACCAATAGCAACAAAGGCGCGCGGCCTGCCATAAAATGAAACTATCTGATTGGTCGATCAACTTGCCGCACATCCAAAATTTGGTCATCTGCGCAGGTACATCCGCGAGACTTATTTCTTGTTTAGCACTGTACTATTAACGCCCTTTTCTGGGTAATTTGAAGAGACTATTTCATCATGATCATTATAGTGATTGATCAGCCGGTGTCAGTCCACTGCTGGACATAGGATTCTCCCAAGATACGCCACAGAGCCTGATCTTCGGCTCTCCTCTTCCAGAAGAGACTATTTACTTATCGAATTTCTCAATTCAGAAAATTGACCTTAAAGTACTTACGAAAGTTCTAAAACGTGAAATGAAATGAAATGACAAGGTTTTATTCAAAGTAGCGCAGAAACTGCGGCTTAATGAACGTAACAATTCAAACTAGGAGTCCATTTCAAAATCATTTCCATTTTTCATTTTGGAGAAAAAATGGACAAAAAAAACTTATCCTAACTTATTCTTTTCAAAGTCCTTAATTAACAGAGTTTACATAATTATTTTAAAACATAGAACTCACGCATTGTACTGGCATTATTGTCATCTAAATAATATTTTCCTTTACGTTGTTGTTGTATTCAAGGAGTATATGGTCTGCCGTACCGGTCTGACAGTTGGTTGGTCGCATGTCAAAATGGATAGTTTATGTTCGGTGCGCGCTCGCCTTTGAGTCCGCGGCGAGCGCGCGCCCGCGTTGCGTTGTTCCAAGTGGCATTACCGAATAAATATATTTAAAACTATACTTGTTGTTGTATTCATTCGGAGACAAACCCCCTGAAGAAAATTAAAAACCGCAGACAGCCGGCACCACCCGCTTAGCGAAACAAGCGCTCAAAAAATGCCACTAGCGGTAGTCACGGGATGGTTACCCGTCCAGCAGCTGACCGCAGCGTTGTTGCTTAACTCTAATGATTGATTCCAATCAAATGGTTTGGCTAGGCCACCAGCACTTCGTGGTTATTTCTTTGAGTAATTTTTGACTTATACTTAATTTCTAAAATAAATGTAAAAAAATGTATTAATTTCTTCAGTTTTGACCTTAAAAGTATCCTGAGCGCTTAGTGCGAGTTTGACAGATCAAATCGAATAACTTTACTACCGCGTTAATCGAGCATTGAGTAGTGAGTATGAGTAAGTTAACCGATCGAACTGGCAAAACGCTGACACAGTACAACTCGCACTCGCGTTTATTCGTGTTTTGGCTGGTAAACTTGTTCACTTCTCAACGTAAACCATTACAACTCGCACTCAGCAATTTTAATTTCCATACTTGTCGCTAGGTGGCGCTTCCTCGATGCCATAGAAATATGAGTTAACGTTAACGCGATCGAGTAGTTAAAAAACTCGCACTAAGCACTCGAACTATCTTTTGCCTCTTTTATATTTTTTTATATTGTGATTTTTTGTAAGTGTAAAAGCGGTGGTAGCGGAGCAGTGGAACACCGGCTTCTCAATCACGAGGCCGTGGGTTCGAATCCCGATTGGTACCTATACCAATTATGAGTTAGTTTTTAAGTTATGTACATTTGTGAAGCTTTAGTAGCAATACCATTCGCTAACTGTGAAGGAAAACATCGTGAGTACTGAGATAAGATTACCCCCTATGATAGCACAACGTGGCGCTCATTAGGGGAGGGCTGTGTCCAGCAGTGGACTAGTATAGCCTGACGACGACAACGACGACTGAAATAAGTCTTGTGGCCTGCAGTGGGACGTATTATAAGCTAAAAGGCGCTAACTAGAGCCACCAATGGAATAAAAATCACAACTTGTTTTATAATACATTTTTTTAACAAGTAAACATCATAAATAACCACTGTGACTAAGCGCTCCCCTTCCTCAGCTGTCTTTAAAAGCAAGGTTAAGGAATTTTATCTGTCCCTGCAAGCTTAATATTCGTGGATTGTCCTTTTCATTTTGCCTTTTCCGTATGTCTCCATATAGGTACACAATATTGTATTTATTTCCTCATCGTGTAGATTGTTACTATAATGTATTTATGTAAGTTTATCATAACTATGTATGTAACTGTTTATGTAGGTATATTGTTATTTATATAAGTAGTGTATTAATATATTTATATTTGCACCGACTACCCGTCTCTTTTTCATTTTCTCCAGCAACTTTCCGTCGTAAGGTAGTCTGGAAGAAATTGTTTTTAGCAATAAGGCCGCCAATTGTACTTTGTATCATTACATGTTTTATAATATGTGCTCTGGTGTACAATAAAGATTTTTCTTATCTTATCTTATGACAACTATTTAAACAGCTGTTTTTGGCGGAAAACGAAAAGTCCTAGGTTCTAGACGGTAGCTTTTAAAAATAGTTCTCTAATAGTTGAATAATTGTCACAGTGAAAAGAGCAAACCCAGGAAGCCGATTCTCGCCCATGCGAATTGAAAGCGTACACGCAAAATATTCGAAGGAATAGACATTTGTCGCATAAACATAAGATAAGTCATTAGATTAGACATTTATTTTCTCATTCGAATTCAACGTAGCATGGCGTTCGAAATACATGTACTAAGCTGTCGCTCGACTTTTTATGTAGAATTCATCAAGTCATAAACCAGAGTCGTATACGAATTATTTGCTAATGAAATGAGAAGCACTCGTGGCCTAGCCGAACCGAGTGATTGGAATCAATCACATGAGTTAAGCAACAAAAGGTGCGCTCAGGTACAGGATGGGAGACCGTCCTGTGACTACCGCTAGTGGCATTTTTCCGAGCACTTCCGTGCTTCGCTAGGCATGCTAAGCCATTGATGCCGGCTGTCATGTAATGGCAGTCGTTAAGCCATGTCAGAGGCCTTATGGTCGGCTTGATAACTTCTGATAGTAAGGATCGCCATTGTCTTACAATCCTCCACCAACCAAGACTTGGCCCCCGTGGTGGAGTATGGCCTAACCTTCCTGCGATGCAGGAAGAGTCCCGTGCCACAGCAGTGGGGGACATACAAGGGTTGATATCGAAGTGAGAATTGGCTCACTAGTCTACGTTCACCCTTCCTGGGGTAAAAGGAGCGTATCTCCACGCAAGTTATAACTCTCCACATGCCTATTAATAATTACGAAACACGGTATTAACGTCCGCCCACAAGCTCTACCTAATCCTGGGATTAGTTAAACTGGCTGGTAAATTCAAACTGTATACAGAGCTTACTGGAGATGTAATTAACATACGTGAAATTCTGAATACGAGCTCAAGCAACATCCTGACTCGCCAATCCACGGCGGGCACGCGTGTTGACTGAGCCCATAAGTACAGTCGATAGCACAAAAACGCGTACAGTCACGCGCACTTCAGGACCTTGTCAAAGTCAAAATAGTCAATTTGTCGTGCATCAGGCTAGAAATGGTTAATGTGACAAGGTTCTAACGTGTTAACATGTTAGTGCAGGCGCCTGTACACACTAGTTGGTTTAGTTTAGCGACGTATTGTAGGTATGAAAGGTGGCTCCCCGAACGACGTACTCTCTGAGACCTAAGACTGGCGCACCCTGGGCAACAATCAGCGAGTTCCTGACGCTGATTGGCAAATCCTTTCACCACAGTGGCTTTTTATCGACACGCTAAGAAAAAGGAGATTGTTCAGGGTTTCCATACTTGATACATATTTTCCAGCACTTGTGAAGCGCTCGTGGCCTAGTGGAACCGAGTGATTGTAATCAGTCACTTGGGTTAAGCAACAACAGGAGCGGTAAGGTGCAGGATGGGTGACCGTCCTGTGACTACCGCTAGTGGAATTTTTCCGAGCGCTTCCGTGCTTCGCAAGGCACGCTAAGCCGTTGGTATCGGCTGGCAGGTAATGGCAGTGGTTAAGCCATGCCAGAGGCCTTATGTGCGGCTTGATAACTTCTGACAGTAAGGCCCGCCTCTGTCTTAGAATTCTCTACCAACCCGAGCTCGGCCCTTGGGGTGGAGTATGGCCTTACCTTCCTGCTATGCAGGAAAAGATTCGTGCCATAGCTGTGGGGATATGCAATGGTTGACGACTGTCATTACATGACAGCACGGCACCAACGGCTTAACGTGCTTTGCGAAGCACGGAAGCGCTCGAAAAAATGCCACTAGCGGTAGTCACAGGACGGTCACCCATCCTGCACCTTACCACGCCTGTTGTTGCTTAACTCAAATGATTGATTCCAATCACCCGGTTTGACTTGGCCACGAGCGCTTCACGGATCGTGACTATTATATAACATTAGTTGTTCTCAGATTCAGTCTCGTTTATTTACTTAAGCTCTTTCACATTCAATCAATTAGATTAATAATAAAACGACATCGCCCGCCCGCCCAGTATCATCAGAATTATCTGGTCTACCAGCTAAACTCCTCTCTTCTTCTCTTTCTCACGGCCAGGGAAAATGCCTTCTTTCACGCTCACACACATAACGCCCCGGTAATTACCTAAAAAGATTAACTTCAGTGCGGGCCAATCAATCAATAGGTGGGCTTGATGTATTCAAATATGCTAAGCGATGCCTTCAGTTTGGCTGCTGAGTTAGGAAGTTTTTCGTGGAATTAAGGTCGTTACAGCCAGCCAATCGCGTGAGGGTGCATGATCAACTCAAATGAACTTTTGATACAAACGGTGTTATTCACAAAAAACACGATGCCTTTAAGACACTCCTCAAATATAGTTCGAGTGAGGGTAAAGCAAAGTAAGCGACCAGGTTCTATTTTCTACCTTATCTCAAAGTATTTATGCATAGTCTCTTGGATCGATATAAGATAAGAAGATGAGAAGAGGAGAAGATTAGAAGATGAGAAGATGAGAAGATAAGAAGATGAGAAGATGAGAAGATGAGAAGATGAGAAGATGAGAAGATGAGAAGATGAGAAGATGAGAAGATGAGAAGATGAGAAGATGAGAAGATGAGAAGATGAGAAGATGAGAAGATGAGAAGATGAGAAGATGAGAAGATGAGAAGATGAGAAGATGAGAAGATGAGAAGATGAGAAGATGAGAAGATGAGAAGATGAGAAGATGAGAAGATGAGAAGATGAGAAGATGAGAAGATGAGAAGATGAGAAGATGAGAAGATGAGAAGATGAGAAGATGAGAAGATGAGAAGATGAGAAGATGAGAAGATGAGAAGATGAGAAGATGAGAAGATGAGAAGATGAGAAGATGAGAAGATGAGAAGATGAGAAGATGAGAAGATGAGAAGATGAGAAGATGAGAAGATGAGAAGATGAGAAGATGAGAAGATGAGAAGATGAGAAGATGAGAAGATGAGAAGATGAGAAGATGAGAAGATGAGAAGATGAGAAGATGAGAAGATGAGAAGATGAGAAGATGAGAAGATGAGAAGATGAGAAGATGAGAAGATGAGAAGATGAGAAGATGAGAAGATGAGAAGATGAGAAGATGAGAAGATGAGAAGATGAGAAGATGAGAAGATGAGAAGATGAGAAGATGAGAAGATGAGACGATGAGAAGATGAGAAGATGAGAAGATGAGACGATGAGAAGATGAGAAGATGAGAAGATGAGAAGATGAGAAGATGAGAAGATGAGAAGATGAGAAGATGAGAAGATGAGAAGATGAGAAGATGAGAAGCTGAGAAGATGAGAAGATGAGAAGATGAGAAGATGAGAAGATGAGAAGATGAGAAGATGAGAAGATGAGAAGATGAGAAGATGAGAAGATGAGGAAGATGAGAAGACGAGAAGACGAGAAGATCAGAACAGTTAGGTAAACATTTTTGGATGAAACTTGGATACATCTGGGCACTCTCACTCTCCCCCTCCTTCATAGCAACAACAGCGATCAACAAAGTCCTGAGCACGATGGCAACCAGATTTGACTTTACATTAATCGCTGCCTCAGTCTTTCCACATCTGTGGGACCACTGTTGCAGTGAAATGTAAATTGTTTAAAAAAATGTATACTCTATTCGCACCGTACGGCTTAGGCCGACTAGGCTGTCAGGATGGCATAGGTGCTGGACAAGCCGATACCATTTAAAAAAATCTAATTATTGCACTATTATATAATATATTCTAGTAACTTAATCTTGTATATTTTACGGTTGTTACTATCTCTCTGGGCACTGCACGCCGCGCCGCCTGATGGGTACTGACGGTAGACCAGCGCTGGGGAATCACTCTCTAGAGCCCCTTTGCATTTGCCACACCCACAGTCGCGGGTTCGAATCCCGGCATGGGTGGAATTTTTAGCCTCTAAATAGTTTTTTATAATTGTCCTTAGCACGGGTTAGTGCATTAAAAATAAAAATAGTATAATCATGTAGGTACAGCGATATCATTCCGATGTAAAACCTAACTGCAAAGTAGGTACTCGGGGCTAAAAGTGATGCAAATTACTTCAGCCAAATGCCGCTGCCTGTACGTAATACAGAGAATATTGTAAAGAGGTTCGAAATTTCACTGATGCCGGTGAGTCGCAAGAGCGCTGGCACGGATAGCCAAAAGTCGCGGGTTCGAATCCCGGCATGGGTGGAACTCTTAGCCACTAAATAGGTTTTTATAATTGTCCTTAGCACGGGTTAGTGCATTAAAAATATTATAAACACCCACAGTACCTACACTGGATAATGCCTTGCTGTGTGTATAAATTGTAAGTGTTTTTTTTTTCCTTTTGTAAATTGTTCATTGTGTTTTCTACGTGTTATTTGCTTTTGTTACTGTATCGTCTACATAATGTTGGTCTTGCTGTGTTTTTGAAAATGCAAATAAATGATTTTATCTATCTACCTAAAAACGATGTCCCGAGCACTGCATCGTCCGAGTGGTCTCTTCATCTATCTAGTGTGAAAAAAGGTTCCTTGAGTAGCTGTATAAATCATCTTATTCCGTAGATTAAATTTACTGCCATAGCAACAAAGACATTGTTACTAATCTTTTGGGCCACAGTTACTTCAAATAAATGTATTATTATTTTAGAAAAATACTCAAGCGAATGAATTTCAGTGAGATAGGATTAGCCAGATTGACACGAAAAATAAAACTATCATCAAAGTTAAATAGAAACTTCGCTAGACAAAGCTCTCTAATTTTCCAACTGCGTAATTTTGTTTCGCAGATTTTATCAAGCAAAGTTATTTCAGAGCTAATAGAATAATAGCCAATATTTTAGTACTGTCAGACGGAAAAGTCAATGTTAAGGACAAACAAAACGACATAGCAGAATAAAGCAGAATTTGTAGCCTTGTAAGCCTTGTTATAGATAGTTATCGTGATTGCCTTGTTATAAAGACCTACGAGACTTTAATTTCTTTTAGATAGTTTAATAATATTTTCAACCACAAATTACTATTAATATTTTCAAGACCTTTAATTTTATTAAAGGTCTTGAAAATATTGCATACGAAATATTAAGCACGATATTACATTAGAAAAAACATGCACAGAGGCGAGCACATCTCTGTAAGAGACTTCTTCCGGAAAATCTTACAGAGCCGGACAAGCTGTATACGTGTACTAAATAAACTACAAAAATCCTTGATAATAAACTTTGAAGTTCTGCCGATACCAAAAATTGTTCGTTCTAACGAGTATAAATAACTAAGGATATGATTATTTTATCACACCTCGTATTGGTAGTTTTTATACCCCGTAGGTACAGTTAACAGCAACAACTCTCTTATCCGTGGACTCTACTCACTAACAATACGGGTGACTTTACAAATAAAACTTAAAAATTAATGAGTTGACTGTACTTTCAACGCTAATCTAGCCATTTGCGGTACGATTGGGTGCGTTTATTTAATAATTAAAGTTGTAGGCAGAGACGGGCGCCGAAGTGTGGGCAGGCAAACAATGAGATGGACTGACGACCTGGTCGAGATGACAGGAATAGACTGGATGGGGAAAGCCCAAGACTGAAGTGAATGGCGTGCATTAGAAGAGACCTACACTAGAGGTTGTAGGTTGAAAAAGAAGAAGATTTTTTAATGATTTATCTAAAAGGACTATCCACGGGCGCATCCGTGCGGGCGTAACGATTCAAACTAAAAACAACCTTATGGGTTATTACTGTTAGAGACTACAATAAAAATACAAAGAAAGCTGTTTCACCGACAAACTCTTGTTTAACGGCTTTCTTTGCATTTGCAAGACACAGGAACGGCCATTTTTGCACTTATATTGTAGTCTTTAACTTCAGGATTAGGGTGAACCAGGTGATCTGTCAGGATCGTGGAAAGTAGCAGTCCCTGGTCTCTGCCTACCCCTCTGGGATACAGGCGTGAGGTTATGTTGTTGACTTTAATTTCATAAGTATTTAAGGGTTATACTATTTTTATTTTTAATGCACTAACCCGTGCTAAGGACAAATTTAAAAACCTATTTAGAGGCTAAAAATTTCACCCATGTCGGGATTCGAACCCGCAACCTCTGGCATGGATAGCCAGAGGTTGCGGGTTCAAATCCCGGCATGGGTGAAATTTTTAGCCTCTAAATAGGTATTTAAGGGTTGTTTTAGACTGAAATCGTGCGGTTAATACGTCGTCGGCTAGTTGTTGTAGCGCGGAGGTGTTTGATGCGCTCTGAAGAATCAATGTTATGAATGTTATGTTAAGCCCTGGCGTCCTAGAAATAGGACATCACGAATAACTTTCTTAATTCAAACCCAATGATTTAGTAGGAAGTCCGGAAAACTTACTGTTCCAGGTCCAATATTTTCCTCATCATTTTTTGAACAAGAAGAAAAAGTTCTTCAAAATCTACGTAGTTTTAGAAGACTTGAAGTAACTGTTACCAGGGCTTAGGAGGATATAACTACTAGCTTACCAAAAGTTGTCTTTGAGTCATATTAATTGATACGAGCCTACGACATAAAATATCCATAAAATATTTTATAAAATCGGTGGAGCCGTTTAGGCGCAGTTCGATCACACAATTTTATCACACCAAGACCGCCAATGGACATTACTTAGAAACAACCAATAAATAAGCTATTTCCACATCGTTTACTAAGTCGTTATTACTGACGTATCGTCCTCGAGAGTAGATTGGGAACTCTGAAAACTAAGCCCCATAAATGCCAACAACATACTTTTCAGCGTGACTGTACCGAACCCAAATCAGGGTACTTCAAGGTTGGACTATTATGAAATATCACGTCAGCGGCAAGATTGAAAAGGGATGTTAGTCGCAGATTACTGGCACGCTTAAGCCGAAGCTACACTACACACATATATGTATTCGCTAACGAAGATAGAGAATATTAAGATCAGATGAAAGTATTCTTTATTGTACACCAGGAAAAAGCAAACATAAAATATTTACAAACATATACTAACTAGTGTGACAGTATTCATCATCATCAACATATTATGTCCCCACCAAGGGGATCGGGTCTCTTCACTGACGAAGATATGCCATACTCCACCACCGGGTCCAAGTCCCGATTGATGGAGACTTGCAAGTCTAGTGGCTGGTCTTACTGTCAAGAAGTTTTCAAGCCGCCCTAAGGCATCTGACTTGGCTTAACGACTGCCATCTATCGACGGCAGCCGGCACCAACTGCGAACGTGCCTTGCGAAAAACGGAACCGCTCAGAAAAATGCCACTAGCGTTAGTCATACACGGTCATTCACCCATGCACTGAACGCGCCGTATGTTTCTTAATCCTTGTGATCATTTATAATCACTCTGGCAGCCGGGGCTAGGAGCGATCCCAACGATTCGTAACAGTATTATTGCAATGCACAAGAAGGCGGCATTACTTAAAACAACAATTCAGAGTTTATTTAAAAACCTATTTAGAGGCCAAAAATTTCACCCATGCCGGGATTCGAACCCGCAACCTCTGGCTAGCCGTGCCAGCGCTCTAATTACGTACAGGCAGCGACAAAGCAAATTGCTTAAGCCAGATGTCGCTGCCTGTACGTAATACAGAGAATAGTGTAAAGAGCTTCGAAATTTCCCTGATGCCGGTGAGTCGCCCATTGGCTTAATTGGTAGAGCGCTGGCACGGATAGCCAGAGGTTGCGGGTTCGAATCCCGGCATGGGTGAAATTTTTGGCCTCTAAATAGGTTTTTAAATTTGTCCTCGGCACGGGTTAGTGCATTAAAAATAAAAATAGTATAATTTAGAGTTTATTTATAAGTACTTTGCGAAGCCGAGTCATTCTGCTTGTTAATCTGTGAGTTGGTAGACTTTTCAATACACATCGAATTGTCCCAGATGAGTGTTATGTACAAACATACAAAATGATAATTTTAAAGGTATCTATATACATGCCTAAATAACAGTATTTCTATGTTAAATTATTCACAGATACACAAAAATAATTTACATAAAAATTAAAAATTAACTATATATAAATACATAAATCTATAATATAAAAATGAATCGCTTAATGTGTTGGTAAGCGCAAATCTCGAGAGCAGCTGAACCGATTCCGCTAATTCTTTATTTAGAATATTCCTTGAAGTACGAGGATGGTTGTTACGGAAAGAAAAAAATAAAGAATCGACTGTTAGGCGGTACGAAGTTCGCTGGGTCAGCTAGTAATCAACAAAATATGCAAATTCAAACAACAGCAGAACAATAGATATTACAAATAGTTACATAGGTATAGCACTTAGGTGAATAGGTATATTTTTTTACGTAGCTTATAAGCCTCCCAGATGTTTTCTTTCACTGTTAGCGAGTGGTATTGCTACTATGTGTTCACAAATGTACGTAACTTAGAAAAAAAGTCATTGGTACATTCTCGCACTAGAATCGAACCGGAGCCATTCGCTTCCGACTCCATTGTTGTAGCCACTGGGCTATCGCCACTTAATTAAATGAGGAAGTTATTTTCTAACTCAAAAATAAAGATCTAACTTTACAGCAGTATGCATATTAAAGTACTTTCGTCGACTGTACATATTAAGCTATTAGATTAAGTAAACTTCTAAGAAAACTATAAGGCTCGTTCTACGTCACTGACGGAAGGTTATTAAGCCCAGAATTCTTGTGTGCTATCTTTGCAAAATTATGCGGTGTTGTACCGCTCCGTTGAGTAAATAAAATTAAACTGTTTATTTCAGAGAAAAAAAATGCATAAATTATTCTAGGTCCGGAAGCTAATTGTTCCATATGCGACAGGCTAATAAACATTGTATTGTACGTCGCAAAAGTCGACGTCGTCACTTCGAAGGCTCAGTTCATGACTTACCAGAATAACGTAACATGATCTCAGTAAAAATATTTCTTCTTCTTCTTCAGGCTATATTTGTCCACTGCTGGACATAGCCCACCCCTAATGAGCGCCATAGCGCAAGGTTGTGCCATCATTAGGGGGTAATGCCCATAATCCCCACGCTGGGCATTGCGGGAGAATTGTACTGCAGGGGGCGCTGCTGCCCACCCCCCGGTTTGTGTCATTTATTAAAAATATTTATTTTTCGAGATATTGGCACTTTTCGCAATTTCTTACAAATTACACCTCATATCAGTTTTTCAACTGCCACAACTAATACTTCGCAGAAGTCGTCGTTGTCACTTCGAAGGCTGTTAGACCAGCTCATGACTCACCAGAATAACGTAAAACGAGCTAAGTAGAAAATCTTTAGTTTTCGAGTTATTTGCACTTATAATAATTATCAAGACCTTAGTAAGTAAAATTTTTCGAAATATTGGCACTTTTCGTAATAACTAAAAATTACACCACATATCAGTTTTTTAACTGCCACAAGTAATTGTGAACAACTAAAGTTTTTGTATTGAATTGAAATAATTTATTCACTTAAAAACACAGTAAAATGACAGAATATAACTACAATGTACACGATTATTAATTATGCGCAATACAGTAAATTGTAGTTATGCACAATTCCACGACCATTCAGCATGTCAGATTGTCTGTAGTGCACGTGACTTAATTTTATTTTACTAAGGATTCAATAATTATCTTATGCCTTGTGGAACCGAAAGGTTGGAATCAATCACTTGGATTAAGAAACAGCAGGCGTGGTCAGACGCTGAATCGTCACTACCTGTGATTACTAAAAATTACACCTCATGTCAGTTTTTTCAAATGCCAGAACTACAATTTTGTGTTTTGGGGGATAAAAATTTGTATTATGGAATCCTAGCCCGGCTACTGACAAAGGTCGTAAATAAAAATATTATAACTAAACAGAGTTATAACTTTCTAGAAAAACTGAAAACTTTGCCCGGATCGTGATTTTAAAAACTTTTTCACGTAACTTTGCCTATCCGTACTAGACAAAAAATACACTACACTAATCTGGGCAGTAATTTTAAAAATGGATTTTTTTATGTAGTTTTTGAAATAGTAAAAAACTTGCTATCAAGCTTCAACAAACATTTTTTTTTGCTATTTTAGTGAACAGAGAGCACATTTTGAATATTTTATTTAGTTAGGATTTGGAACATAAACACTGAAGTCACAGATGTTAACTTAAAAATAATTTATTTGGTATTAAAACACAGTAGAACAGTGTAAGAATAAAAAAAAGCATTAAACATTCTAAAAATTCACAGAAAGCTTCGTCGTAAAAAGTGGCACAATAAACAATATAAAACTAAACTAAATTTATCAAAACTAGCTGACCCGGCGATCTTCGTACCGCCTAACAGATAATTCTTTAATTATTTTTTTTATTTTTCTCTCCGTGAGAACCATCCTCGAACTTTAAGGAATATTCTAAAAAAGAATTAGCGAAATCGGTTCAGCTGCTCTTGAGATTTGCGCTTACCAACACATTCAGCGATCCATTTTTATAATAGAAATACCGCCCCGGGTGACACCCGACCAAAAAGTTCCCATGACGCTAGCAACATTGCCTCCTTGCACCGCCAGGGAGATCCTTGGCATCCGGGATTTTCCGGAACGAAGGTCCCCTATTCCTCAGACGCCGACCGATTTCCCTAATAAAAAGTTTTCCCTCATCCCCCCAAACCCCCAAAAAAAATTGTACATTAAAGTGGCAGAATATACACTACAGAATATATCTTTACGAGCTTTTGAAAACGAAATTAAACAAAGAAGTGAATAAACAGAATACATAATTCACTTGAAGAGACATCCGAGTGGCATCTGGTTCCGATGCCAGAAAGTATTTTTCCTTAATTGACAGGTTCAAGGAAAAAGAATAAAACATTGTTACATTTTTTTGTCGTAGGCTTTAATTTTTAATAGCCACAAATACAGGAAGTTGTAGCAGACAACGTAAGACTCAGGCCAAAATGCGCCAACTCATCTGACAGTGCTATCAATCTATTTATTCAGGAGTTAAGCATTAAGGCACGTTAAGCCGTTGGTGCCGGCTGTCATGCAATGGCAGTCGTTAAGCCACGTCAGAGGCCTTATGGGCGGCTTGATAACTTTTGACAGTAAAGCCCGCCACTGTCTTACAATCCTCCATCAACCCGGACTTGGCCCCCGTGGTGGAGTATGGCCCAACCTTCCTGTGATGCAGGAAGAGACCCATGCCCCAGTAGTGAGGACAAGCAAGGGTTGATATCGGAAGCTCTAATCTGTAAATAAGTTCAAAGACGTCTTGCGGCTAAAAATTAAGGCTAAAAATCATGGATAGCTCGGCAAATGTCATGCATTTTGGTTTCTGTATTTTGTTTTCTGGCTTGGGCATTTTTTATGTATTAGCTTACAAACGTCCCACTGCAGGGCACAGGCCTTCTCTCAGAGAGAGAGTATGGGCTTAATTACCACGCGTGCCCACCGCGGATTGGCAATTACAAGCGTTGAGGTATTTGGAAACCTGAGACACTCAGGTTTTCTCACGATGTTTTTCTTCAAAGTTAGCGAGTGGTATTGCCACTTCTTCATCTTCTTCTTGTTCAGGCTATATTATATAGTCCACTGCTGGACATAGCCCTCCCCTAATGAGCGCCATAACGCCCTGTCTTCAGCTTGCCGCATCCAGCATCTGCCCGCAGGTTTTCGCAGATCTTCATCCCACCTAGTCGGAGAGCGTCCTACACCACGGTTGCCGAGTCGCGGTCTCCAATCAAGAACACGTTTACTTCAACGGTTGTCGATTCTTCGCGACATATGGCCAGCCCACTGCCACTTCAGCATGCTGATTCTCTGAGCTATGCCGATAACTTTGGTTCTCTGTCGAATGCATTCGTTACGTATTGCCATTACAACTTCGCAAATGTACGCAACTTAGAAAACAAAGTCATTGGTACATACCCGCTGGCAATCGAACATGGGGCTCTCGTTTCAAATTCTAAATAAATAAAACAATTTGTATGATTAATAATAGTTAGCTCTTATATACGTATACAATACGATATCAACCCATGTATGTCCCCACTGCTGGAACACGGGTCTTTTCCTGCATCACAGGAAAGTTGGGCCATATTCCACCACGAGGGCCAAGTCCGAGTAGGTGGAGGATTGTATAACAGCGGGCCTTACTGTCAGAAGTTATGAAGCCGCCCATAAGGCCTCTGACATGGCTTAACGACTGTCATTTCATAACAGCCGACACCAACGGCTTAACGTGCCTTGCGAGGCACAAAAGCGCTCGGTAAAATGCCACTAGCGTAGTCACGGGACGGTCACCCATCCTGCACCCGACCGCGCCTGTAGTTGCGTAACTCAAGTGATTGATTCCAATCACTCGGATCGATTAGGCTGCGCTTTTATATGATCATATATATTTATTTATTTACTTACTTAGCCACTGACTTGGTGCAATTATAGATTCTAACGCCTGATTTATTATTTCAGCAAGAACTGTCTCTATATCGACATACGTGCATGTACAGTCGCATGCACTAACATGAAACCACGTTAGAACCTTCTCACATTAACCTGATGTATGAGAAATTGATTATTTTGACTTTAACAAGGTACTAAAGTGCATACATGTGCGAAATCGTAGTAGCAATACCAAACGCTAACTGTGAAGGAAAACATCGTGAGGAAGCCCGCGTCTTGCTATAATATATGCAACTGTTTATGTAGGTATATTGTTATTTACATAAGTAGGGTATTGTATTCATATTTGCACCGACCACCAGTGTCTTATTTCCTTCAGCAACTTTCCGTCGTACGGTTGACTAGAAGAAATTTAAAAACCTATTAATTGGAAAAAATTGTTTTTAGCAATAAGGCCAATTGTACTTTGTATTTTTACATGTTTTATAATATGTGCTCAGGTGTACCATAACGAATATTCTTATCTTATCTTTTCTTGCTGGGCTCCGTACGTATTGACTTGTCTTTCCTGTGGGAAAGGCTGACTAAGCGGTTGGTATAGGTGCTAAGCAAGCCTACTCCATTCAAAATGCCATGTCACAGGCACTGCAGCATCCGAGTGGTCCCTTCACCCATCTAGTATTAGTGAAAGTGCCACTGAATGCTGTATAAATCATCTCATTACGTAGATAAATATAAGATAAGATAAAGATATATATTTACTAAAGAAAAATTTGCATGTTTACTGCAAGTATTGTGCAGTATCTGCAATAGATGCAAAGTCCAAAGTTAAATGACGTTTGTATGAACCGCCACCGCCATCTTGTTATGGTCATATTTTGACACTAAAACTCACACAGGTTGTATAGTAACACAGGACACTCACGAATCCCATATGAAATAAGTCACGCGCATTGTACCTACGGACAAAATTAGCATTCGCTACGAATGGCTACGCGTGCTACGAATACTACGGCGTAGCGGGTGCCTACATAGCTACGAATACGGCGCCTACTAAAACTTCGGGTATTTTTATTACATGTATGCTTTACAATGAAGGGTTTCAAGTATAAATTACTCGTATATCTCTTTACTATAAATGGTTTGTGTTATAATTTTACCGATAGTCATTGTTTTACCATTGCTACTTTTACTTAATTTTATAGTTCTTAAAAAATAATAGTTAGGTTAGGTTAGCCCATTAATAGTGTGCTATCTCGCTCTCTCTCACATACCCACACACACACTGTGTGTATATATACACACACACACATTGTCATTGGATTTTTTTTTTACGGCAAGCGACAATATTTATAAAGCGTTTTAGCATTTTTGTAACAAGCGTAGTTTTATTCGTAATTTATTCGTCTGGCGAATATTTCATAACATTACAATCCTTAATTTATTATGACAATTCGTTCACAAATTGACAAGAAAGAACACGCTACGCCATGTACTCCACTCTTCGTAATGAACTACGAATTGTAGACTTACAAACCAGGCCCTGCCTAGATAGTACGATGACGCGCATTATAAACGTCAAAAGCCACGACTTTTAAGTACCTGCACAAATTATCAAATTCTGACATTTTGTGGCCACAAAGTAAAAATGCATTTATTGCGACCAACAGTGGAAGAAAAAGTATAAAAGGTGAAATTACAAATAATGACATAAAGTCTTTGTTGTTGTTGTGACCGTTGGCGACAAAAGATGTGTGCTCAGCGTGTGCCGCCATAGACAACAATGACAAAGACGGCGCTGTTTTTCAGCACTCACCGACTTAAAAACTAACTAAAACTAGATGCGTATACAAAATGCGTAACTAGCGCCATTGTCCACCAATCAAGGCTGGTCTCCCCCTTCTTGGTCTTCATTCATCATCATCAATCCATTATGTCCCCACCGAAGGGCAAGGGTCTCTTTCCTAAGGAAGTTAAAGGTCATATCCACCATGGGGGCCAAGTCCGGATTATTGGAGGCTTGTAAGACTAATCTTTGTCTTTCTTGAAAAAAATGCTGCTGTAGCATCTAAGAGCACCACACTACTACACCGAAGCGTTTTATTGCAAAAAACCGGATTCCCAGAGTACATGCGTTTTTCTATTACAGAAAACCTTTCCCCGACTTTTTACGATTACTAACTCCGTCCAAATTGGAGGACCGGCCCGCGGCCTAGCTTTTACGGCTTTCCCGTATTCCCTAATCGTGTTCGGAGAGAAATCAAAGCTAAAAGTACGTGGTTATAATCACAATAAACCTTCCGCGATCCCACCCGCGCTACTGTGAAGAATAATGCCGTAAGAAAAATCGGTTTCATAAGATGGCTGTAATTCATACATTTCCTACAACTTTCTCATACATAATTTTCGTCCAAATCTTACCGTTTCGGAGAAAACGTATGGATGAATAGATCAGTGAGTATACCGGATTGCAGCTTTATATATATATATATATGTGTATATATATATATATATATATATATATATATATATATATATATATATATATATATATATAATTCAAAATCATAACTGACTCACTCATCAACGCCCAGCCCAAGCCGTTGGGGTCTATATATAATGTTGGCAAGGAATAAGACCGGATTTTTTGAAATTCAACCTCTTAACGTATGGGAGGTATAAAGAATGTTGTCTAATTTTCTTGAAACTTAAAACAAAAACTCTTCAACACAATTGATTGAACACGTGTTTCGCCGTTTTTTTTCTAAATTTAACCCTTAAGCGGAGTTGTTCCTTGGATTTTTTCCACGCGGACGGAGTCGCGGGCATTTTCGCGTCGTTTTTGCTCGAGCAATAAAACATGCGTGGACCAAAGTGAAAATGAACATGTTTTTATTCAAAACTATCTGTTCTTTGCGGTGTTACCTGCGGTTTATCAATTTACCCATGGGAATAATATATTTTCCCGCAGTAAAACGTAGCCAATGTGTTAATTCAGGGTGTCAGCTAACCACATACCCAATGTTATGCAAATCGCTCCAGCTGCATAGACGTGAAGAAGTAACAAACATACACACTCACAACTTTTCACCTTTACAATGTTAGTGTGATAGCACAGAAACTGGAATTTATCGACCATGAAAATAAGTTTATATTCATTAGATTTTTGTTTAGGTATTAATTTAGTATTACTTTATATTCATTTGTAATTCATATACTAAGAAAGCAACTTTGTACAGTTTTTATCAACAAAATTACATAGTGCACATATTCTTAAATATTAATATACATTGGTATCAACCCTTGTATGTCCCCACTGTTGGGGCACAGGTCTCTTCCTGCATCGCAGGTAGGCTAGGCCATACTCCACCACGGGGGCCAAGTCCGGGTTGGTGGAGGATTGTAAGACAGTGGCAGGCGCTATTGTCAGAAGTTATCAAGCCGCCCATAAGGCCTCTGACATAGCTTAACGACTGCCATTACATGACTACAGGCACCAACATCTAGTACATGAAAATATCTAGATTGTTTGGAGTAAATCTCAAACTGTGTATTTTGTATGTTTACTCTATGTGTCTGTAGCAATTTAGTATTATGCTCGCCTTGGTATTCAAATTCAATTCAAATTCAAATAATTTTATTTCAACGTAAAGAATTTACATTCTATTTGCTGAATGTCAATGTACAATGTAAAGTGTAAGCCGCCGCCTTCGGGCCGTATTGTAGTGGAGAAAAAGGCAGCGGAAAAAAAAAACTCCACTCTGACCATCTTTTCTCAAATCATCATAAAACCAAATACATCAGTTGCCATATGTAAACCTAATAAGATTTCATGATTGCCATTAACAACCCTAAATGCCAAAGCATTAGTCAAATGTCTCACAATAATAGGGGAAAACATAAGTGCTGCGGCCAGACACACGAACAGCACTCGTTCACGAGCATAACGCAGTGCTCAGCCATCATCAGTCTCAACCATTTTGGAGGGAGATAGATGACCCGAACACCACGCTACCATTCGAATGACCTTTAGCAAACTTGCAGTTAAGTTTTTGTCAGTTATATAAGGTATCATATAGTTATTAATATGCAATCACGTCGTCTGTACACACTTGTATTATAAAATATATGTTATACTTAGTTATACTTAACAATAAAATCGCGGTGGAATTGGTTTACTACCACGGATTAGGATCGTTTATATAGTCGTCTATTCTATAATATGCCTTTTTACATAGCGAATTTTTAATGAAAGTTTTAAATTTATTTTCAGACAAGCATAGAACACGTTCTGGAATTTTGTTGTAAAAACGAACGCAGTAACCTACAAATGATGTGCCTACCTTGGCTAATCGGGATTTAGTACAAGCAACCTTGTTTCTATTCCTTGTGTTTACGTTATGAACGTCCCTATTTAATTTAAACATTGTTATATTTTTTCGGACATACATTATATTATCGAATATATATTGGCAAGCCAGTGTAAGAATGCCTATTTCTTTAAAACGCTCCCTTAGCGATTCTCTACTGTTTAAGTTGTAAATAGCTCTTATTGCTCTTTTTTGCAAGACAAATATGGTTTCTATATCTGCTGCCCGTCCCCATAATAACAAACCATACGACATGACACTGTGAAAATAACTAAAATAGACCAGCCTCGCCGTCGACACGTCTGTAAGTTGTCTAATTTTTCTGACTGCAAACGCTGCTGAACTCAACCGACCCGACAGTTTTCCAATATGCTGACCCCATTGCAGTTTTGAGTCTATCGTTATACCTAAAAAAAGCGTGGACTCTACCAGCTCTAGCCTCTCACCAGATATTTTTAAACTCGTGTCAACATTTTTAACATTGGGTAGTGAGAATTTGATGCATTTTGTCTTTTTTGCATTTAGCATCAGATTGTTTATAGTGAACCAGTTTAGAATAGTAGATAAAGCATTGTTTACATCGTCTACATTACTTATACCTCTCTTTACTTTAAAAATTAAGGAAGTATCATCTGCAAACAACACTATCTGCGAAAGCTTTTCTACTAGGTAGGGCAAATCATTTATATATACCAAAAAAAGGAACGGACCCAGTATAGAACCTTGAGGGACTCCTACTTTTACATCAGAACCCGAGGATTTAACTCTATTAATATCAACCTTTACAGTTCTGTCTGTTAAGTAAGATCGAAGAAGACTTAGTGATTTATTACTTAAACCATATCGGTGCAATTTTATGAGAAGTGTTTCGTGGTCAACGCAGTCAAACGCCTTAGAAAGGTCACAGAAAACCCCAATGGCATCCTGCGACTCTTCCCACGCCTCAAAGATATGCTTTACTAACGCTATGCCTGCTTCCGTCGTTGAGCGGCCTTTTGTAAACCCGAACTGTTTCTTATGGAAGAGCTTATTTATACTAAAATGAGTTTGCAATTGATGTAATATTACTTTCTCAAAAACTTTACTTAGCACCGGCAGTATTGCTATAGGTCTGAAATTATTTGGATCTTCACTATCACCAGTTTTAAACAAGGGTACGATTTTACTTAACTTTAATAGATTAGGAAAGGTTCCCTGGTCAACACATTTATTAAAAATCAAAGCAAGGTAAGGTGCTAGAATATTGATTATAGTGGATATTAATTTAACCGATAACCCCCACAAATCTTCAGTCTTTTTTAAGTTTAACTCTTTAAATGTTTTGACAATAGTTAAGGTAGTTATATGGGAGAATTGGAAGTCAACTTTACATGGATTTGTATTTTCCAAAAGTAAGGTATCGGCTAATTGGGAGGAAGAATTTAAGCTAGCCGTTATATGCAGTGGCATGTTTTTAAAAAAAGTTTGAAATATTTCTGCTATGTCCTTCTTCGAATTAACTAACTTACCTTCGATCTTCAACGCAAATCCCTGGTCCTTAGGTCTCGTTTTACCTGTTTCTTTGTTAATTACTTGCCAGACTGTTTTTATTTTATTAGTAGACGCCATAATTTTTTTACTTATACTTATCGATTTGGCTGTTAAACAAGTTTGTCTAAAAGTTTTTGAATATTTTTTTACGTACTCTTTGAACGTCGGATCGTGATTGAATTGTTTTTCTTCATACAATTCATAAAGCCTTTTCCTACTTCTATATATACCTGGCGTTGCCCATTCTGAAAACCCGCTTTTTAACTCTGTAATTTTTTTTACGTTAAAAACAAGTTCAAATTCTTTTGATATGGTTGAAAACAATACTTGATATAACGTATTCGGATCATTGCTATCGAAATTCAACGAATTTAACTTTATGTTTATATGTTTTTTAAATAATTCAATTTTTTTCTCTGTTATTGGCCTACAATTTAATTCATTGCATTTTTTTGCTTCCAGTACTGACGGTAGGACTACCCATAGCCCGCTATGGTCCGACTGTAATTTATGTATGACTTCTTTTTCTAAATATTCACAATTGCAAAAGACATTATCTATGCAGGTAGCGCTAGTAGCAGTTGTCCTAGTGGGTTCTGTAAATAAATTATCTAAATTATATGACCCGAAAAGGCTTGCGAGTTTAGTTTTAAGTGGACCTTGAACTAAGAAATCTATATTGAAGTCCCCACACACCACTATGCTCTTCGTAGTACTGAATAGGCGTTTTAAGGCATCCTCCATAAGTAATTCAAATTCATTATAATTTGATTGTGGCGGCCTATAAACACACATAACTATATACCTATCCAATTCCACACACGATATCTCAATTAAACGTTCAACAGATAGACTGACAATATCTTTTCTTTCTTTCATTTTCAAACTACTTTTGACAAAGATCATTGAACCTCCTCTTATTGAGTGTTGTCGGTTAAAAGTGCTTGCTGCTAAATAGTCTTTTAAAGTAAATGACATTTCAGAATGTTTCAGCCAATGTTCTGTTAAACACAAAATATCTACATTGAAATCTGCTAAAAATAGTTCAATTAAATTGTCTTTGCCGGAAAAACCCTGTATATTTTGTGCAACTAAATTGATACCTAACTTAGGGTTTTCCTTTGTCTGCGATGGCAGTTTAAAGCCATTGACTGTGTGTTTGAGCCCGCTGTTGAATTATTACTAATACTAGTAACACGGTTGTCATTCCTATCAGGTTGTGTTATAATTCCTATAACCACAGAGTCAAAAATATTGTAAGCTAACAAAGTAGCTAACTTACGTCGACTATTTTTCGTGAGGTACACAGTATCTCGCGTCAAAAAGTAATTCTTAACAAATTTGTTAAGATCAAAAAATGATATGTCACTATGACGACATGTCAAATGGTGAATGTGTATGTTCAAGCTATGGATGTCATTATTTTCTTTTGCTGACAGGGACTGAGAATATGGGAAAGCGCAAAACACTAATTTTCCCATCCACGGTTGGACATCTTTAGCTTGACCATATAATTCAAATATATTGTTTATATCAGTCTTTTTAACACCTTGGCTATTTCCTACTAATAAAATGTAGGTTGTGTCGTTCTGTATTGGGCTTTTGAACAGCTCTTTAACAATGTCAGTAAAACTTGAATGGGGATAGCATTTATTCAGCACATTTTGTGTCAGCCTGTCATTCAACAAAGGACCTAACCCTGCACCTATCTTATCAGAGAAGATTACAGTCCTCCTTTCTTGTTTTACTGCCGGGCCAGTCATGCTAATGGTGGTTGATTCAGGCTGGCTGTGAGTTATCTCAGTAGTGCTTGGAGGTAGACGCAACGCAGCTGGACTTGTATCCTCAGTGGGGCCATGCAGTCGTGTGGTGAGGCATGATGTTGATGCTGGTGGCTGATCTTGTAGAATTTTACAAGATGCACATGAAGAACCCGCTGATATTTTGTTGCTTAGCGACTGAAATCGATCCATGTTATATGTACCTAAGGCTGTTAGTTCTGCTGCATATGCCTCCATTTCCTCTTGTGCCTCAGTGTACTGCTTGCCTAAGTCACTGAGTGATTTTTCTAAACTATGAATGTGGGAGTGAAGATCCTGAATTTTTTCCTCATATTCACTTGTTATTACTTGATGTTCCATTGTGTTGCCCAGTAGGTACTTCTGCAGACTAATATTAAGTTTTTTAATACCCATGTACTTCATAATCTGGTTATTGCTTTTCAAGGCTTTATTGATGCGTTTAATATGTCTTTTTGTACGAATGTACCGTTTTATTTTGTTGGAACCTTGAAGTGGCATTTTGGGTTGGGAGGATTCAGTTTGTGAGGAAAGACAACTAGTGCTATTGTTGATTATTAAGTCATTGTACAGACAAGATATATTTTCACTTTCTCTGTCAAGGTTTTGTTGATGTAGCACACTGAGTTCTTTATGCGCTTCAGAAAGCTGATATTCCAGTAGCTTTATGCGCTGAAGTGCTACTTCGTGGGTATCATGGCACTGATCATATTTATGAACAATTTTTTGGAGTTCATCTCGCTGTCCACGGAGGTCCTCGCAGATGATGTCCAGTTCAGCAAGATCATTTTTAAGTTTGGTGTTCTTTTCCACAATTCTTTGAACCTCGAACTCACTCTCCTCCCGCTCCTCTAATAGCTGTTGGCATTGCTGTTTGGTTGCTTGAAGTTCCAGTAGCGCTGTCTTCAAGCGCTGCTCGTTATCTCGTGCGGTATTCTTGCGCGTCATCATTGTGTTGTAGGTAGTAGGATTACTGAAATGCAACCAGGGGGGAAAACGTCAGTATTTCCACAGGAAAACACAGCAAATACAGTTGCCACAGTTGTGCAGTATTTGTGTTGTGAATTTATTTTAGTTAAGTACAGTTATAATTTAATCTAAATCTGTCACTTTGCAAATTTTTATTTTTCAAAGAGAGGGTTGAATAAGATTAGCAATTTTTCAACTATTGTCGCTTATTAATTGTTGCGTTACAAGGCACTTATATTAAGAGAAGGCATGTAATAACACTGTAAAAACATGTAATAAATGTCCGGTAGGAACAATATACTCCCCTTATGATGTCGTTAGAGTCCAATGTATACAACCGTAACGGTTCTCTGTCGCCGCTTAGATGTCGCGAAAATCGGTGAAATACTTAAGTAAACACTTGAATAACACGTATGGGTATTGTTTGTTACTTTAATAACACTTTACACAGTTAATAATTAGGTTTTTACTAAGTTTTATAATTTATTTAATTAAAATTATATCAGCTGTTCAAAATGACAACTGGTCGCCTGGGTTGCCAGCACACCCTCAATTATAAAATTGTTTTTAGATAAATAATGTTTCTTTAATTTGAACTTAAATTAATTGAAACAACTAGACTTTCTATAGATAGCCGGTTTCACCTTAACAGCTCGATATCGTTACACTGAGTAGTGTTCATACGACGTCCGTGTTTCATAAAACTATAATTCTCAGTTTATTTTGCCAATTCAATGACTGTTCGATAGTACATTGCGTAGCCGAGTCTTTCTACTTCCTAAGCGGGTTAATCAACTTTGATGAAGATGGAATTGTATGAATGATAATTTTATGCAATAGGGCGCACTAACATCTCGCGGTTACGCTCAGAATCACATGTGAATCGGGCCAATCTCTTTTCACGCAGAGTGAAAAATACTTCAGTCAATGCCTCTCGGCGTACGACAGCTGTCTATTATAACAGTAACGAGCCCGTGATATCAACATCAGAGGCACTGAAAGAGATGCTTTCGTGCTTAGTAAGAGACGTGAGGGCTGTCCCTTATTGGCCTATTACTGGACTCCTCGGAAGCGGCGTGTTTTCGACAGTGGAGTGAGTGAATCCTAGTACACTATACGATAAACTTAAACTTAAATCCTAGTACACTCTATACACTCTTGGCAGGAAATAGTGGAAATTGGATAGTCCGATGTTTTACTGAGATTTCATTAACTTGTTTATTTCCACTTGTAACACTGTACAATTGGTAGAGCGCTGGCACGCATAGCCAGAGGTTGCGGGTTCGAATCCCGGCATGGGTGAAATTTTTAGCCTCTAAATAGGTTTTTAAATTTGTCCTTAGCACGGGTTAGTGCATTAAAAATAAAAATAGTATACACTGTATAATGCTTAAATGTAAATAAAGAATGAAAATTATGTGAATTAGTAGGTCTTAAACTTATCAATAGTTAGGTATAGCGTAAAGAAATATTTAAAAAATCAGGCTCGGAAAAATGCAAAACTCAAAAGATTTTTTTTTTAACAGATGAGATGACTATCAGCTAAGTTGTTTTAAAATTACCTCGGCCGTGACGTCACATAATTTGCAAACAGAGACTTAAAGCTTTGAATTGAATGTGTACTAACTAAGTAACGTTAAACCATAACCGTAAGTAAATAGCGTATTTGGCGGTTCAAATAAAGAAAACCAGATTTTTTATTTTTTAAGCCCTTTAATTTTATCTATTAAAGTCGCTATATTTATGGTTGTTATACCAAATTCTACAGGAGATAAATATTTTTATTTGAGTCGACAAGCCAATTTTGTTTCATTATTTTATTTTATTTACTAAGACAACCGCATAAACACGTTACAAGTAAAACCTTAAATTAATAACAGCGGGCTGGCGTTTGTGCCAATTACAGGTGCACAGCACTCACAGTTTAACACTAACTATTTATTTTAACAAATAAACTTATATACTACTGCTATTAGGCTCACAAATATTTATACAGTCTATTTATTCTTACTTGTCCAATTTAGTAATTGAGATCAGATGCCTAAACTAAACATTTTCTCGCAAATTCATAAACTATCTTAACTATGTTTATAAAATTGGCAGCGTGTTATCTAAAAGAGTGTTCCAGGTTACTTCATTTATGGAAATATGGCAGTTTTGGACTAAAAAGTCACAGTTTAAGGGTAGAATCTTGTTTACTAAATTGGACAAGTAAGAATAAAAAGACTGTAGAGGTATTTGAAAGCTAGCTGAGATCGATTTTACATTTGAAAGACCTCGGTCCATTATAAAATACATCTAGACCGTAGGCCTTCCATTCATTATATCATTATAATCAAGATTAATCATCCGTATTTGTATTCCACAGCTGGGCAAAGGCCTCTTCCTTGATCTTCCACTCCTCCCTATCTTGAGCAGTCATCTCCCATCTGAACAAGAAGATTTAGAAAACAAGCGTATCAGTAAATCTTTAATGTCGGTATAATTTTTTTTGTTTACCTTTATTTTATCCAGATAGTAATAGGTATTTTTCAGAGGCGAAATATATCTACAACAATGCCGTAGTTGAACGTTTTGTGCCCTAATTGGCAATCATATATCCGTGTAATAGGTAGCTTTGTGTGACTATGTCAAACTGCGTACATGAAGTATGTGGTAAGTGGTCTTGGATGCGGTTCTAAGGTCCGACAGATTTGTGGAAATTTGAAACATCATAGGAGTACTAGAGGACTACCAGTACAATAGAAACATACAACCTCTTAATTAAAACTGTTTTTATACGGATTTATGCTCGTTTATTACATTTTTACAATTTTCCAACGTTTCGGCACTTTTTCAGGTGCCGTGGTCCCGGATGACAGACATCCGGGACCACCGCACCTGAAAAAGTGTTTAAATAAAAACAGTTTTAATTATGTCAACTGCTCGTGTTAACCTTAGAAAATACTATACAACCTCTTTACAATACAAAGAGTAATGTAAAGAGGTTCGAAATTTCACTGATGCCGGTACTTGCCCATTAGTTGGGCAAGTACCGGCTCAGTTGGGAGAGCGCTGGCACGGTTAGCCAGAGGTCGCGGGTTCGAGTCCCGGCATGGGTGGAATTTTTAGTCTCTAAATACGTTTTTAAAACATACAACCTATACAATCACACTTAATCGCGACTAGATCCGTTTAACGACGTGTGGGCATCGCAAAGAAATACATCTAATAAATGTATGAATGTTATTTGTAAGCCACTTTATGTGCTCATCCAATATGTTTCATGTACAGTTCTATTCATCCTAAGGTTGTCTGGAAGAGATCGCTTTAGCGATAATACTCCCTACTTTAGATGCGAGCCTATTTTTACGTTGTCCATAAACGTCCAATTACTGGGCACACGCCTTCTCTGAGCGAGGGAGAAAGAGTAGAGGCGAAATTACCACGCGTGCCCACCGATGATTGTCAATTTCAAGTGCTGACATTTCAGATTTCCTCACGAAGTTTACCTTCACTGTAGGACTGAGACTGCAGAAGCACTTTTAAAGGCTAAATTAAAAAATCCTTTGCACTAACTTCCCACTTCCCTGTTCTAACCATCTCCACATATCGAGTTGACCAACCTACACTTGCGTTTTAAATACACCATATCTCTTGGTAATAGAGTCTATAATCCTAAAACAGCACCAAGGTGTAACGCTGTCGAAAACGTCCACCAGCTGCACTATTTGGTGTTATACGTAACACAAACTAATTGCATTGCTTAATTGTAGTGTAGGATGACAAAAGAGCCCAACTTCATTTAAGTAATGGCCTCTTAATTTATTTGAAATGGGTGGTAACGTTGCAAGGAAAGTTGACACATTTTTGGTATTATTTTTAAAGAAAAACCACTTCGTAAAAAATTGTTAACTTAATTTTAATAACACACACACATGCACACACACACATACGTACATTCTTACATACATACATACATACATACATACATACATACATACATACATACATACATACATACATACATACATACATACATACATACATACATACATACATACATACATACATACATACATACATACATACATACATACATACATACATACATACATACATACATACATACATACATACATACATACATACAAACATCTAAATCTTGGGCAGTCGGGTAAAAACACGATTCCTCTAAAGCTATTCTCAGACGCAGTTTATTCATTCTGTGGTTTCGTCTTTTCCATACTCCACAACGGGGGCCCAAGTCCGGGTTTGTGGAGGATTGTAATCCAGTTGCGGGCCTCACTGTCAGAAGTTATCAAGCCGCCCTCTAACATGGAATACTATTGAGTACTATATTTCTAAAAATATTAAATACCTACTGTGAACCTCCTCCTTTTTTTAAGTCGAAGTCCAACATGATAACGCGGCGCGTCTAGAAAATATCTCTGTGTGAACACTTCATAAGTATAGCGAAAATATACCAACCGAGGTGCCTGGTCCCACAGGACAGGCGTAAATATTGCCGATCGCGACCCCAACTTCCAATTCAGTTTCGTGAAAATCCCTGAGTCAGCCGCATCATATTTCTATCCCTTAAAGAAAGGTTACACCTTAGGAGCAACGTACACTGAGACTACGCTTATGTTGTTCCGCTCCACGTGTTCTAGTTAACCTATTGTAAGCAACGGAAACGATATTTATTTAGAGCAAAGGAAAAAACATTAAAAAAATCCAAAAAATAATACAAAATTCATAGAAAGTTTCGTCATTAACGAATAAACTCTTTGTAACTATTTGAAATGAAATGAAAAGGTTTTATTCAAAGTAGTGCAGAAACTGCGGCTTAATGAAAGTTAAAATTCGAACTAGGTGTCCATTTCAAAATACAGATCATTTTCGAGAAAAAATGCACAAAAAAACTAGAAACTTAGTCTTTCAAAGTCCATACAGAGTTTAAATAATATTATTAAACATAGAACTCACGCATTGTACTGGCTGTACTGGTGTAGAGTACATGAAGTAAAACATGTAAAGATACAGAGACAGTTGGCGTTCTTATCCAAAATCAATTCCTTCCAGAAAGCATTAGAGAATGAAATGGATGGAGGAGCGTCAACCAATACATTACCGACCTTCAGTCAACTCGGGAGAGGTGACAACGTCTCACATTGTAGCGAAGCTCAATGTAAGTCGTTCCTAAAACCCTCTTAGTTGTAAAGAATTTGGATTCACGGAATAAGGACGCGGAAGGAAACCGAGAAGGCTTTTACTTCATATGCATGACATTGTGTTGGAAGTTCGAACGCCGTGAGACTTCTCCGGCTCGAGGGTACCTAGTGTTCACACGACTCCAGCACAAGGTGCTCATTCTTCATCATCATCAACCCATTGCGTCCCCACCGAGGGACACAGGTCTCTTCCCTGAGGAAGGTGTAGGCCATACTCCACCACGGGAGCCAAGTCCGGATTGGTGGAGGCTTGCAAGACTACAGTCTATTTATTCTTACTTGTCCAATTTAGTTGACAAGATTCTAACCTTAAAAATGAGATTAGATGCCTAAACTAGACATTTTCTCGCAAAATCATGAACTATGTTTATAAAATTGGCAGCGTGTTATCTAAAAGAGTGTTCCAGGTTACTTCATTTATGGAAATATGGCAGTTTTGAACTAAAAAGTCACAGTTTAAGGGTAGAATCTTGTTTACTAAATTGGACAAGTAAGAATAAATAGACTGTAGTGGCGGGTCTTGCTGTCAGAAGTTTTCAAGCCGCCCTAAGGCCTCTAACTTGGCTTAAAGGCTACCGTCTATCGACGGCAGCAGGCACCAATTGCTTAACGTGCCTTGCGAAGTACGGAACCGCTCGGGAATACCACTAGCGTTAATCATAGACGGTCACCCATTCTTGGACTGAGCGCACCCTGTGTTGCTGACTCTTCGTGATCGTTTAAAATCACTCAGGCAGCCGGGGCTACGAGCGATTCGATTCGAGCTAATGGGCGACTCACCGGCACCAGTGAAGTTTCGAACCTCTTTACACTATTCTCTGTATTACGTACAGGCAGCGACATCTGGCTGAAGTAGATTGCATCACTTACAGCCCCGACTACCTACTTTGCAGTTAGGTTTTTACATCGGAATGATATCGCTGTCACATGATTATACTATTTTTATTTTTAATGCACTAACCCGTGCTAAGGACAGCCCCGACTACCTACTTTGCGGTTTGTACATCATATATGTCAGTGATGCAATCTACTTCAGCCAGATGTCGCTGCCTGTACGTAATACAGAGAATAGTGTAGAGGTTCGAAATTTCACTGGTGCCGGTGAGTCGCCCATTAGCTCAGTTGGAAAGAGCGCTGGCACGGATAGCCAGAGGTCGCGGGTTCGAATCCCGGCATGGGTGGAATTTTTAGCCTCTAAATAGGTTTTTAAAATTGTCCTTAGCACGGGTTAGTGCATTAAAAATAAAAATAGTATAAGCCGTACTCTTGTTCTTCCGTAGGAGTCTTCTATGGCCACGTTGTGAGCGCCATCTATCAATGGATTTGTGAACTTGTGATGAAAACGGTTTATTCTCTAAGGCACTTTTATTGTAGTCAATCGTTGAGAAAATATTTTCAGCGGTCAAGTGCCTCTAAACGCTCTAGGTGGTTATGCTACCGCAGGGGCCTGTCTTATCCAACTACAATCATGGTTTACTATGACAATTCGGGTGTTTTCTCGTGGTCCCTTATTCGACGTACATTGCAGAGTTGATTAACCTATAGACAGAAAAGAAGAAAGACATGGGTACACCAAGTACATCGAATCATCACAGAAAACCATGATTATAATAAAAATATGCCGGTTAATTACAAACTATAAACTGGTTTATTTAAGTACGGCTGAAGAAACTGTTAGGTTATGTTAGGTGTCCTTAAAGAAAGACTTTTGTCTTACAAAAATTACTAAAATAACAAGCCTTTATCATTGTAAATTGTCTTTTATTAAAAATTCAAAACCTAATCCAGCTTAGTTAATATCATTATTCTTAAATAGTATAAAACTACACTAGAAGACTTTCTTTACAGACAGAATTTTATAGCTATTTTTACACACTTGATCCAACTAATGATCTACCCAGTAGGTACAAATAATTTCACGTTATAGCTAAGCCGAGCGTAACGTACGTAACCACAGAATAAAATTAAATAGTCTGTAGAAAAAAAGAAATATTGCAACCACTCCGTCTTGCGGTTACACGTTCAGTCTGGCGTCAGTCAATTCTATCAGTCTGGTTAGACTGGCGGCAGAACTACTGTCTATTCAGTGGATTGATGGACCAGACTGACGAATATTCGAATATTTTGATGCTTCATCAGTCTCGCATCAATCCGAGCTTGATCAAGGTCACGGACTGAACTGACGCCAGACCGAACGTGTAAACTCCGTCTAAGACTAACTAGATTTTGGCAAAATAACAATATATCATTATCCCTGTAGGGCATAGCAACTTAAGCATCTAACTCTTACTTAAATTAATTTCACTATTCGTTACGCCATTTTTGGACGACCTAGTGTTTTTAAAACAATTATTTTTATTATTTGGTTATATGGTAAGCAACCTTCCTGCGATGCAGGAAGAGACTCGTGCCCCAGCATTGGGGACGTACAAGGGTTGATATCGATCGATATACTAAGCTACGACCAACCGAACAATAGGCCTAGTAAAATTTTACTTACGACTAGATTATGGAAAATATCATAGGCACCTAAGGAGGAACAGTCTAAGCATGGATCTTAGGTACCTAAACAACAAAAATCTAGGAGTAAAGTTAGTTTATGTTTCGCTGTTGTCGTGTGTACATAGCAGCCAGATGGTTAAATGTGGAAGTTTGGGAAAATGACACTTGAAAGTTCACATTTCTTTTAGTAACCATTTAGTGTGCCACTGAGGTTAGCTGTAAGGAGAATAGACCGTGTCCAGAACAGGACACTGCGCACTTAAAAAAGTTGGGAGTGTATGGTCGTATGCCGCATGAGGTCAGATAGCTGGGTCAAAATTATGAGTTACTGGGTTCAACAGAATCAACAGCGACTTAGCAGACTACAGCCGACATAGCGGGATTATCTAAGCAAATCCTTGCCGCGAATGGTGCGAATTTGCCATGGGCCAGGAAGGTTCGCCGAAAGGGCGACTTTCGTCCAGTAATGAGACGTCTTTTTATAAACACCTTGTAGTTTTAAACTATGAATTATTACTCATTTTTACATTATCGTAACCACCTCAGTCCTGAACCCGAAAATAACAATAGTTTTGTAGTAGTTTCAAAGTCAGACTGAGGAGGTTAATAATTGTCCGTTTCTTTAACCATGTGGCTGAAGAACAAAATACATTTATCTCATTATTTAATTTTAACGTCTACATGGCAGTAAATGAATGACTACTATTTAGTCAGCGACTTTTTATGAAGTTTCAACTCTGGAAACATTACTACCTACTCCTGACGTAGATTAAAAATTACTCTGTTCGTTTCTATGTTATTCTTGTGATCTCGATTGCCCTTACACTAAATGCTTTTCTTGAATCCTCTTTAAATAAATTATGGCAAGAATTAATATAAAAATCTACGTAGGTAGGTATAATCTACAACCACCTACACAACATTTAAATCACTAAATTCTGAATTATTAAAAAATGCAAACAAAAAAATTTGAGCAAAAAAAATTACATTACATGACTATATCGACTTAATGACTAATAGTTTTAGACTAATATTCATTTTTGGTAATTATCATTCATTTGGAGGATGCAGGTAATATCATTCTATAATATCACAGGTTATTCTAATTTATCTAGAATAATCGCCTATCACGCACCTACGCCTTAATAAGAACCAGTCGACATGACGTCAACCTTTACAGGTGTTGCACGTACCCAGTTACGTCACGGGCTACTGCAACAAAAATGTAAAAGTTGATCAACTGTGGATACAGAGCAAAGAACGGTACAGTGGGTCCCGAAATGTATGATATACAATTGTACCCTTAAAAGGGAATGGGTAATACGAATTTTTCTTTAGTTAGGTCCTTATTTCATAAGCCTCACGTGATGTTCAATTTAACATAATAACTACAGGATGACTTGAATTGGCTAGATTTTTAAGGGGACATTCAAACTACGATTTAGAAACAAAATCATAATTTTACGTTTTCATTAGAAATGGAGATTTTCAAATAGGGCGGTGACATTTTAGTGTCGGAATGGCGTAAAAATCAGCTGACATTTGCATGTCAGCTGTTCCATACATTTTGGTAAGTCTTTTTTTATGGTGCTTGTGGGATGTTTGCGGAAATTAGCAAAGTAATTATCACTTTTTAGGGTTCCGTACCTTAAAAGGAAAAAACGGAACCCTTATAGGATCACTTTGTTGTCCGTCTGTCCGTCCGTCCGTCCGTCTGTCAAGACCCTATTTCTCAGGAACGCGTGGAGGTATGAAGCTGAAATTTATATCAATTACTCAGGTCTACTGTCCCTTGAAGCTGTGAAAAAATCAAACTTCTAAGCCAACGCAATCAAAAGATACAGCCGTTTATGCCGCAAATTTTCGACACTTGCAAGGGAATCAAAACCTACAGGGTGCTTCCCGTGAACTCAGAATCTTGAAATTTGGTACGAAGCAACGTCTTATAGCATAGATAAAGGAAAAATTACGAAAACCATAAATTTTTAGTTACATCTCATAATATATTTTTTTTTAATAATTTTAAACTTACTACCCATTTCCTCATAAACGCGTAGAGGTATTAAATTGAAATTCATACCAAATACTCAGGTCTATAATACAGGTTTGTACGGAACCCTCGGTGCGCGAGTCTGACTCGCACTTGGCCGGTTTTTTTTTAATGCTATTATGGATTTCCGGGAAGTAACGCCTGATTCTATACAATATCTTTTTTATGTCTTTATAGTGAGGAATACACACTGAGCTTAAGTATGGCACAGCCCTTAAGGTGCGTATCGATTTCGCGCGGCGGCCGCGCGAGCATTGTTCGACCGCGGCGAATCTGTGTTTTGGTTCGCGAGCCATTTTTTGCGCACTGTTTCACTATAGCGAAGTAGCAGCGCGGTAGCCCATACACCCCTTTGCCGCGCCGTCAAAAACCGACGCAGACTGGTTCGTCGCGCGGCACGTTCGAGCGCGCAGATGTTCGAGTTGCAGTTATGGGTTCGGCGCAGTACAGTACTACACATCATAAAAGTCCCTTTGGGAATCTACGTTCGCGCAGACTAGGAAGAAGTGTAACGGAAGTACCCGAAGCTATAAGTACATTCAACATGATCTTTAACCGATACGGTTAAGGTGCAGAATTGATTGCCGCAGTAGCGCTACCTATTTCGCTCACGCTAATATTGCCAAACTAATAGTCACCTGCATCGATGACGGTGAATCAACCAATAGCAACAAAGGCGCGCGGCTTGCCATAAAATGAAACTATCTGATTGGTCGATCAACTTGCCGCACATACAAAATTTTGTCATCTGCGCAGGTACATCCGCGAGACTTATTTCTTGTGTAGCACTGTACCCATAATGCGCGGCCGCCGCGCGAGCCAATGTTCGTTGGTTTGCCGCGCGAAGTCGATACGCACCTTTACATATTCACATGACTCTTTCAGAAATTGTTCCTGCACTAAAAGTTATTCAAACTGATGAGAACAACTTGCATCACGTATTTGATACACCGATCGAGGTTTCTGAATTGAGAATTTCACCACGTTTATACTTAGTGTCATGCTCTTTAGATGTTGGAAAAATAACGAGACAGATAGACCCGAAAGTACTAAAGACAGATAGACCCGAAAGTACCGAAAGACGCCATGGCGTCGAATCGTCGAATCGAACGATTGACAATGTTCCCACAGATGTTCCCACAGATTTGTTCGACAATGTTCCCACAGATTTAAAATAATTTCAGAAAAATGGCTTTAACTTTCGTTAAACATTAGTTTATTACTGAAATATAGGTTGTTCTGTAAATAACGTGTCCTTACATTATGGAAGAGGATTTAAAAATCTTTCGTCGTGCCTATTACAGCTCTAAGTGTTTCCACAGAAACTTTACTCAAGACTATAAGTGTGAATCTCAATTCAGGAACCGGCGGTCAGTAAAGCTCGACGCACTGATTTCAACCGCGTCGTTCAAATTGAATCCTTTCACTATTTAACAGGCATTTGAGCGCTGAACTGTTTCAATACAGCCAATCACTTCAATCAATTATCATCCGTCGTCTCATTTTGCACCGGCTGAATTACCGTGGAGTTCTTTTTTGATTCGATTGTGAACGTTCTACTGATGCCGTAAGGTCGAAGATGGTATAGCAGATAGTCCAACACATACAGCTGTTGCGGAGGCACGTAGTGGAATGTTATGGCGTAGTCTGAACAGCAATCGAGACCCTGCAATGAACAAATTGTATTATAGGCGTGTCGACAATATCAAATAATCAAAGATTTAACGATATTAGGGGTAAGTACAAATTGAAAGGTTTTAAAACACTGATTTGGTTTTTATAGAACCCCAGCCGTGGTTCGAACCGCCGGGTTCGAACGAAAAAAAGCCCCATCCATATCTTGGATGTTTACATGTTTGTGACGAAGCTGTTTCTGCTACCCACGACACAGGGTATCCTAGTGTGGGGCCAGAAGCAATGTATGTGCCTGTATGTAAATGTCATTTTATGTTATAAAATAGAGATTACCAATATTTTCAATAAAATAAAAGATTATAATAGAGAGAGAGAGAGAGAAATAATTTATTTAACGGCACAATACTAAAAACATAAGAAAACAGTAACAAATTTACAAAACACAACAAGATATATATATATATAGGTACACAGTTTACACTACATTATAAACAAATAGTTGAAAAAAAGTGGGCGAAAAGACATTTTAAAATTAAATAAAAGAAGGCATACAAATATAAACATGGATTAAATAAATACGGACTTGCAACAGAATAATAATAATAACCTATGTTTTGTTTAAAGTATTGAGCCCCTAAAATGGTTCCCGACTCAGCATGTGTTGTAGTAGCCACCGAGGTATCTGCCTACAACGCTGATATTCTGTCGAGACCATAATACTGCTTTCATTCATTTTAACTGAAACACCCATCACACCGCGTGATGTCACGCTTAGGTTAACATTGGTAAACTTATAGGCTTTTACTAATAAACACTGTATAAGCGTGGTATAGTTACACAGGGTTTTGTTCACGTCATTTGAATGTAATTTTCAGTTGGAAGAAAAGAGACAAAATACTGCATAGACGTACAATACTTACACCAAGTTTAGTAAGGCTGATATTCTTTTTAATCCACTAACCCGTGCTAAGGACAATTTTAAAAGCCTATTTAGAGGCTAAAAATTCCAACCATGCCGGGACTCGAACCCGCGACCTCTGGCTAACCGTGCCAGCGCTCTCCCAACTGAGCTAATGGGCGACTAACCGGCATCAGTGAAATTTCGTACCTCTTTACAATTCTCTCTGTATTACGTACAGGCAGCGACATCTGGCTGAAGTAATTTGCATCACTTGCAGCCCCGAGTGCCTACTTTGCAGTTAGGTTTTCGTGATAATGATATCACTGTACCCACATGATTATATTCTTTTTATTGCACTAACCCGTGCTATGGACAATTTTAAAAACCTATTTAGAATTTAGAGCATGGGTGGAATTTTTAGCCTTAAACAAGTTAAAACCTTTGCACACACGTAATAAGAATATTTATGCAGCGTCTAGTAGCAACTTCACTCGCACTAGATGGGTGAAGGGATCACCCGGACGATGCGACATTGTTTTCGTGAGAAAACCCGCATCCTGGTAGGTCCCACGTATTGACTTTTATTTCCTGTGGGCTAGGTCAACTGCTGTCAAGATGGTATAGGTGCTGGGCAAGCCTACTCCATCGAGAACACTGTCAATGGGCACTGATTATAGAACTTAAAAGTAAAATATAAAGCTCTCACCTCATCGGTGGGGTAGTAGATGTACTGCCAATACCAGAAGCTCTTGTCTTGGGTGGGGAATAAGTGATGCTCAACTTGGAAGGGGAAGAACCGGCCTCGGTTGAGGGCGTCGCGGGAGTCCATCGCCTTCACGCCAATCTTGTCCAGGCAAATACCTGGCGGTGAAAACATGTTTTTTGCAACCTATGTAACGTCATGATAGAGGTAATCTTACAGTCATACAGTTGGCAACCATTGTGACGTCATACAAGTAATCTTAGTATCATATTGTTCACAAACTTTGTGACGTCTTGACGGACGAAATCTTAATATCACATTAGTTGCAACCTTTATGATGACATGACAGAGGTAATCTTAATATAACATTGTTTGCAACCTTTGGGACGTCATTTAACAGACGTAATCTTAGTATCACATTGCAACCTTTTAACTTCACGACAGAAGTAATCTGAGTATCATATTTTTTTTTAAGTCACTAACGCTAACTCATCATCTAATTAAAAAAAGTACGTGTTGCGGAAAAACTAATCAAAATGGAATGAAAAACGCGTAATTTCTCACTCTAACTGTATCTGAAACGCCAGACTGTTAGAGTTTCTGGTAAACTGGCACGTATATTTTATATTTTTATTGTTCTATGTCTATATGACACATGTTATTCAAAACTACTTCCAAAATAAACACCGTATTATACACATGTTTTCCTTCTATTATTATAATTATAAAACGTTATCAGCACGAGGACGAATTCTTATCGAGCTAAAATAGGAGTGAACTAATGTGCGTGTGAAATAAATAAAAAGGTGACTTTATTTACGGTGAAATAAAATGAAATTTTGTGAAGTCTATACTTTGTCGTGGTTGCATTGTATGAGTGTGGTGATCACGTAAGTCGCTTTACGAATAGCTCCACCATGAACATCCCTCCTATAAGACTTTGTGGTCGAGATGGTTATTCTGTTTGGAAGTTCAAAATTACGAACTATCTAAGACATGAAGACCTCTGGGAATGCATTGAAGGCTACCCAGATGGAGAGGTCTCACTGGAGGTAGCTGCTGCGAGGAAGCGTAATGATTGTAAGGCTCTCGCAAAAATATGCCTGACGCTGGATGGTCCAGCAATAACCCACGTCCGCAGCGCGACTACGGCGAAGGATGCCTGGAATGCTTTAAAAATAGCTTATGAAGATAAAGGCATGGGTAGAAGGCTATCATTAGAACGTAGATTGTACCGTTTGAATCTCGTTGATTTTGATAATATGGAATCATACTTGAATGCTGTATTGAGTACTGTACAAGATTTGGACGACATAGGCAAAAAGATTGAAGATGCCTCAGTTGCGGCCATTATATTGGGCGGTCTCACAGCGAAATATGAACCCTTAATTATGGGATTGGAAAACAGCAACATCGATATAACCACTGATCTGGTAAAAACCAAGCTCTTAAGCAAAATGTCTCGAGATACTGAACCAGAGGCTGTTGCAATGCGAGCTCATGATGCGCACAAGACAGCGAAGGTACAGAAGAAGAAAAAGAAACCGAAACCTATAGTTTGTTATGATTGTCAAGAACCAGGGCACAAGCGCCCAGATTGTCCCTATGCAAAGAAGACAAAGAAGGATAAAACAATGCTGAGTGCACAAGCTCTTGGAGTAACTGACAATGACAAGGATAAATGGGTAATCGATTCAGGTGCTACCAGGCATATGACATCAAGGTCAGATTGGATAATAAATATGGATCCTAATATATCTGGTAAGGTGACGATTGCTAACGGTGAGCACATAGAATGTCGCGGTGTAGGAGATGTCTCGATTAATTCGAAGAGCAAAGCTATTAATAGAATTAGTGAAGTTGCGTTTGTTCCCGAACTTAATACGAACCTTATTTCGATAAAGAAGGTTGTTGACAAAGGTTACAGTGTAATTTTTGATAAAAATGGATGTAATATCTATAATATTTCTGACTTTTCCGCTTCTATTTCAGGCGTACCGATTATGCATGGTTCTAATTGTGGTGGACTGTACACTTTAGATTGTACAGTAAATTCTGCCGTTGAGTTCAATGCAAATGTATCGCTAGTGACTGCAGATGGGACGTCAGAGTATCGTTTGTGGCATCGAAGGCTGGGTCATCTCTGCCGGTATGCTATGCAATCGCTGAAAGGTCAGTCTATCATTAACTTTGGTAAGGTAGATAAGGATCCTTGCGTGGCGTGTATTGAGGCAAAGCAGGCGAGAAAACCTTTTAAGAGGATTAACGGCGAAAGGGCGAGTGAACCTCTTCAGCTGATCCACTCTGATTTGTGTGGTCCAATGCCCGAATCACTACAAGGTAACCGATATGCACTTTTGTTTATTGATGACTGTACACGTAAAGTATTTGCATATTTCTTATCTTCAAAGTCGGAGGTGAAAACAAAGTTTGTAGTTTTTCAAGCTCTAGTGGAAAACCAAACTGGTAAACGTATAAAGAGTCTACGTACCGATAATGGGACAGAATACGTGAACAAAGAGTTCAGTGATTACTTGAGTTCACAGGGGATACAGCATCAGACGACAGCGCCTTACAGCCCGCAGTCTAACGGCGTGGCTGAGCGCACTAATAGGTCGATTATAGAGAAAGGTAGGTCCTTATTAGCTGGTAGCCTTGTGTCCAAAGCCTACTGGCAGGATGCCTTTGAGACTGCTGTGTATCTTAAAAATAGATCCCCACATCGTGCCCTGGACTGCTTAACACCACACGAGAAATGGTTTGGTAACAAGCCAGATCTAAAACATCTCAAGGTATTTGGTTGTAAAGCATTAGTCCATATTCCCTCTTGTAATAGAAAGAATTTAGATGTCAAAGCAGAAGAACTTTACTTTGTTGGGTATACCGAAGATAAAAATACATATTATTTTCGGAATGCATGTTGTCCAAGGAGACTCATTAAATCTCGTGACGCAACATTCTTTGAAGATCAATTCTTCATGTCAAAAGGAAGTAAGTCCAACGTGGAAAGTACTGCAGTATCTAGTGGTTTACCTCCTCCGTTGACCATGACTCATAGTCAAGATAAAGATAGAGTCGAGGCGGTACCAGAGCGAGTACAACTACCCGAAGAGGCAGTTTTAGTTCCAGAACAAGAGGAAGTTCCAGAGTCGGATCCCGAACCAGAGATAACTCAAGTCTCGGTACCCGATCAGGAAGCTCCCGTCTTATTTCCTAAACAAGAAGAAACGAGTGAACGGCGATATCCTGTTCGTAAGAGGAACCCACCGGACTTTTATTGATGTAAGGTGTGTGTGTCAACAGTAGAGTCAGATGAGCCTAGCACTTATACGGAGGCTATCAGAGCTGAAGATGCTGATAAGTGGAAACAGGCGATGATGAATGAATATAATTCCCTGCAAAAATTGAAGACTTGGAAACTTGTTGACAGAGGCAACAAGAAGGTAATACCCTGCAAGTGGGTATATAAGGTGAAGCGTGATGCTCAAGGCGCTATTGTGAAATATAAGGCGCGTCTTGTAGCGAAAGGTTATAGTCAAGAGGAAGGCGTAGACTACTATGAGACTTTTGCTCCGGTCGTTCGGATGTCTTCACTTCGTACTCTATTTGCGTTGGCAGTTGAGAAAGGTATGAAAACACGGCACCTGGATGTAGA
Source organism: Yponomeuta sedellus (assembly GCA_934045075.1). Taxonomy (NCBI): domain Eukaryota; kingdom Metazoa; phylum Arthropoda; class Insecta; order Lepidoptera; family Yponomeutidae; genus Yponomeuta; species Yponomeuta sedellus. The sequence continues at coordinate 4,446,605 of OW203733.1, forward strand.
TACGGCATTCTTAAACGGAGAGTTAGAGGAAGAAGTATTTATGGAGCAACCTCAAGGATTTTCGGAAGATCGTCAGAAAGTATGTCTACTGCAGAAATCTTTATACGGGCTAAAGCAGGCACCTCGTGCTTGGAACATAAAGCTTAACAAAACTTTGTCATCTATTGGCTTTATAAGGACTCCTTCTGAGCCATGTGTTTATACTCAAAAGTTTGGAGACGAGTTGGTGATTTTGGCCGTATTTGTCGATGACATAATTTTGTTCTATGAAAATGACGTGACATTTGACAAAGTCAAAATGAATTTAGAAAAATCGTTTAGCCTGAAAGATTTAGGAAAACTGAGTTATTATTTGGGAAATATCTCCCATGAAAATGATAGACTCGTACTTAATCAAAGGAGTTACATTGAAAATAGCAGAAAACCCAGTCCACCACAATCGGACCAAACAATTCGACACTCGGTATCATTTTATTCGAGAAAAACTTACAGATAATATTATTTGTTTGGAGTTTGTACCTACCCAAGAAATGTGGGCCGATACTCTCACAAAACCGTTGGATCGCCTTAAATTTGAGAGATGTGTATCTAATATTTTTATAAATTAGGTAACATTTGCATCAATCATGGTCATATAGAAATATCGTCAGTTTAAGGGGGGCGTGTTAGAGTTTCTGGTAAACTGGCACGTATATTTTATATTTTTTATTTTTATTGTTCTATGTCTATATGACACATGTTATTCAAAACTAATTCCAAAATAAACACCGTATTATACACATGTTTTCCTTCTATTATTATAATTATAAAACAGACCCTCAAAAAACGAATTAGGTCAACAGAGGTTTTCGCTCAAAGAGGAATCCGGTGTTACCAGACACACGAACACTTACCCATCTCGGCGTCTTCAGCTCCGTGATCGCTCGCCTTGCAGAGATGCGGGTTCGGCAACCCGCGGTTCACGAAGCGCTCCAGCGCGGCCCGACTTAAAACATAACCGGCGCCACCGCTCATATAGCCCTGATGATAAGAGACGAACCGTTACGAGATAATTATCAATATCGTCGTCAGGCTATACTAGTCCACTGCTGGACATAGCCCTCCCCTAAAGAGCGCCACGTTATGCTTCATATTAATGCCCATAATCCCCACGCTGGGCATGCGGGTTGGGGATCGCAGTTCGGTGGAATTGTACTGCAGGGGGCGCTGCTACCCACCCCCCCGTGTGTCCCTTAGTCGCCTTTTACGACGTTTAAATAAATAGAAAAGGCATGAATGAGCGATGCACACTCGCGGTCAAGTTATGATTACAAAAAAAGGTATAACTTTGTAACTTTTTTAATGTGCAATAAAGTGTTCTCTATATTGCGATAAGTTAGGGCGATCCGCACTACGTCACGCGCTGGGAAGCTTATATGCGGGTGCGAATTTACGACCGCACACAGATGCTAGGCGTTATCAAATATTGTTTATGATTTTATGATTTGATTTTATGACTGCTAGCGCCCCCCCCCCCCCCCTTTAACCGAAAAGGCTGACCATCCAAATGTTTATTTGAGTACTTTTTAACTTTTCTTAATGAACAATCGATACAATCTTTTAAAACGAGATACAATCATTAAATTGGCAAACCAATGCAAGTTGATTATTTTCCTCATATAACGGTACACCCCAAAAAAGTTTCCTGTCTGTGGTTGCACCAAATTTTTTAGGCTTTTTACATTATAGTCAAACCGTTCATTTGCATATATCTTTCTTTTACTACTATCTTTAAGGACTATTGCCCTTTAGTTGAACGTGCTGCTCATAACCAAGTCTATCAGTTTGAATCGACTCACAGAAATTTAGGATTCACCCCCGGTTACTCGTACAATGGCAAACACAGGGAAAGAAACCCACCGGCTCGATGGTGTGATGATCTGAAGTAGATTGCTGGCAGTGGCTGGATGAGGATGGCCGAGGATCGAAAGAGCCTTGGGGGAGGCCTATGTCTAGCAGTGGACGAGTACAAGATGATTGATTGATTGACTCGTACAATGTACTATAAACTGTGGTCAGTTGGCCAGAATACATACAAAAAAATCAATTGACACTGTTTACAATAGACAGTCAGTTTGATAACATACAAGAAACCGGTACTTAGAGTCAAACTCAATGAAAACAAACATCATTTGACAGAGATTGAGCTGATCTTCTGTGTCTTTCTAATTCTTAGTCGTTCGTTAGCTTTTAGAATATACCTCGGCTACTATCGGCTAGAATCGGATATATTCGTGTAATAGAAATATCAGAACTAATATGACACCTAATTTCGAAATAGTGAAGAAAAGTTTTATAAGACCAGCAAGTAGTATTACATTCGTGTGCTTTTGGCTAAAACCGAAGCCTACTTTAGAGCCCGAGGTATACTCCAAAAGTTAACAGACTATAGAATGAAAAGAATAGAAGAAAAGAATGATACGAACCTGTTTGCTGAACATTTTGAAACGGCACCCAAAGTACAGGGGGTCGCTGCTACTGTAATTTGACAGCATATAGCGTAGGTTCTCGAGGATCACGTATCTGAAAAGTATTGTGCAACTGTAAATATGTAGATAACGTTATTTATTAGGGTTTTCCAACTTAAAGTCCCCATTAAGTCTCTTACGTCGTTGAATTCTTAATTTCATTATTTCTGAATTGCACCGACTACCCGTCTCTAATTTCTTTTTTGCCTCCGTCAAGGCAATTTCTAGCAAAAAAAGCAATTTCTTTCTGGCATCCATACCAGAAAGAAATTGCTTTTAGTAACAAGGCCGCCAATTGTACTATATTTTTACATAAATTCCGTTACCGTAATTTCTGTGTACAATTAAGAATATTCTATCTATTTTGTGAAATGAGAATTAGACCAATAGATAGAATATTCTATATTGTACAGAGAAATTACGTAAGAGAAATTTTATTGAATTTGTCATTTTCCAAATTTGGCAAAGTTTCATTGCGATGTCGTTTGTGAATAAAAACCAAACTACGTTTGTATGGGAATTGCTCCTTGAGCCGTCTTAAGTCACATTAAACAAACGGTACTATTGTACATGGAAATTACAAATAATATTTATCAAAATTATAGTACAATTGACCATATGACGATTGGCGAAAAACTGCCGGCAGATGCTGGATGCGGCAAGCTGAAGACAGGGCGCTATGGCGCTCATTAGAGGAGGGCTATGTCCAGCATTGGACTAATATAGCCTGAAGAAGAAGAAGATAGTACAATTGAATTTGTCATTTTCCAAATTTGGCAAAGTTTCATTGCGATGTCGTTTGTAAATAAAAACAAAATTACGTCCGTTTGGGAATTGCTCCTTGAGCCATCTTAAGCCACATTTAAGAAGCGGTACGTTTATTATTGCAGTTATTGTACATAGAAATTACAAATAATATTTATCAAAATTATAGTACAGTTGAATTTGACATTTTCCAAATTTGGCACAGTTTCATTGCGTGTCACATGATTCATGACTCGTAAACAAAAACCAAACTACGCTTGTATGAGAACTGCTCCTTGAGGGGCCTAGGAGGGGTCTTAAATGACATTTAAGAAGCGGTACAAGTTGGCGTAAGATGAGAATAATAAAGTGTATCATATTCATGTCTGTCCTTGGGGCGACCGATTAGTCGCATTACTCAAAACTCTACATACAATATTTTTACATCACAATGGCAATAGATTCCACGTCAAATGTATAACAAGTCCTAATTTTCGATGCCGTATTATGTACAAGTTTGGCCTACAGTTTCGTATTATTCGCTTGACTGACCAAAGACCAATACTGTCCGTTCAAAGGAATATTATGTAAAGGCTTCGTCTCTGAGTATTGAAATTGTAAGCGGTACAGATTTTCAACGCTTTGATTGAAGGTAAGAAAGACCAGACAACCTTGTGGTTTGTATTTAATATACTAGTAATAACTTCCACACAACACAATCAGGTGGGCTAGTCCCAAATAGCTAGCTAGACGTCACAAACACGGAAAACTCTGGAAATGGGCCAATTAGATAGGTCTATTCTAGACCTAATTCGTCGTCAGGCAGTACTAGTCCACTGCTGGACATAGCCCTCCCCTAACGAGCGACACGTTGTGCTATCATAGTGGGTAATGCCCATAATCCCCACGCTGGGCATGCGGGTTGGGGATCGCAGTTCGGTGAAATTGTACTGCAGGGGGCGCTGCTGCCCACTCCCCGGTTTGTGTCCCTTAGTCGACTTTTACATGCTGCGTCCTACGTTGTTCACTCTTAGTCCAGTACATTGCCCGGATACATTGCCGTACCGTGTATGGCAAATTTTCTGTGTTTCGCTTTTCATGTATGCTATTGTTTTGTTTATGCTTTCTTCGTGCTGTGACTTGTAATTAGATTTCTATGGCTTCACTTTATATACGTATGTGTGTCTTATGTGAATAAATGATTCATTTATCTATCTTTATGATTTTATACATTCTGACTCTCGATCGATCGTACACTTGCGCTTTGTAACAATTAGTTCATTTTTATACTAGCTTGTTCCGACAAATTATCTATATAGCTCATATAACAATCGTTCTTTCAAACAAACGTATGTGTTTGAAAGAATATAATAATGAACAAATTGTAAAGCCCTGTTTTCAAGAACGACAGAGTGACGTATTTCAGCTACACGGAAGATACTCGTATCGTGAACACAGACGATCTTCTTCGTCATTCTGAAATCTGCCAATTTCTGTACTAAGGTACAGAAATTCGCTGATTTCATTTCGATTAAGACCGCCGGTATAGTGTACAGTACGAATATTCGAGTAGCCATCTTTGCTCAATCGGTCAAATCGTGTGTATTACACTCCATTACTTTAACTTACTCAATACACACAGAGCGAGGCCATTTGTAACTAACAAATATACGGCGACATTCAGTGGGAAACAAAATCATGACCTCCGCGGTATAGTAGTTAGACGATCAAACATTTCATTTCATTCTGATTTTGTCCAGCTGCGTACAAACACTTTCTTTTAAGTCAACAAATAGATAATACATTACGTTATATTAACATGCTCACGCTTGTATCCCGATGGGTAGGCAGACACTAGGCCTTGCCTCTTGCCACGATCCTGCCTGACAGAGCTCTTTCACTTCATCAACTTTCATATGCATTAGACTTTGCATGCACACACGCTGGTTTCGGAACTTTTTATCTTGCCCTTTGTAAATCCAAATCCCCTATTTGGTCGAATTATGCTCACCTGCCGACTCATGCCCACACACTCACCCACTACTACACCCACAGTCGCACCACACAATCAACACAGATCCACAAAAGAACCCGAGTTACTGATACAGCCCGAAGAATTGCAGTGGCAGTGGGCGGGGCACATAGCTCGAAGAATCGATGGAAGGTGGTAAGTCTCTTATGTAATCCTTGGTGTACATGCAATAAAGAATATTCTATCTATCTATCTAAGGTGGGGCGGAAAAGTTCTGACTTTGACGACGCAGCGTGGGCAGGCCCTCCACCAAATTGCTGACGACCTGGTTACGACGGCGGGGAGACGCTGGATGCGGACGTCACAAGAGCGCGAAGCTGGGAAAACCATGAGGGAGGACCTTTGTCCTGCAGTGGGCGTCAAATGGCTGATGATGATGACGATGATGATGATAATGATTTTGATGGTGATTCCAAGGGCACTAAGATTGTGAAAACCCGGCATAAAGCTAGCCACTCACGTGTCATCGTCGGCCTTCATGAACCAATCGGCGTCCCTCCTGTGGTGTTCGTACACGTATCGGAAGGCTGCCTTGGTTTTGGCCCACAGATAATTCCGTCCCTCCTCAACGGGCAGCTTGACAGTGGGCAGCGAATCGTCTGAAAAACGTCGAAACTTTCCGATCTGGTTTCGGCTGTGGAGCCGCTCGGTCTGTGTGGAGTTGCCTTCCAGTAGTATGTTATTTTTATGTAGCCAATAAACGTCCTACTGCAGGGCACTGGCCTTCCCCAGAGAGAGAGTATGGGCTTATTTGCCGAGCATGCCCACCACGGATTGGTAATTTAGCGCTGAGGTATTTGAACACCTCAGACACTCAATTCACGGTTAGCGATAATACTCGTAATAAATGTAATTGTATACTTCCCCCCTCATATTTTAAACTTTCGCGACTTGTACACATACTCGTAGTTAGAATATTTTCGGGGCTTAATCGCGTAGTAATTTATTTCTATTTTACCTCGACGTTTCGACGACGTTACAGTCATCGTGGTCACGAGAAGACTGATGGCTGGCACCCGTGCGTGAAGCGGTTGAAATTAAGAAACACAAAATTTCTAATTGGGAATGTGGTTTCAAACTGTCGCAAACGTGGGATCCGGTCATCAAGATGTGTTCGAGTGGAAAAAAGTCGCATGGCTTATCGTCCTACATTGTCAGTGTAGTGTGTCGCAACCCTAATAGTGCTTTGTTATAGCTGATTGAGGGTAGTCTGAAACCTCATCAGCCGAAGATGCGAACGGGTGCCAGCCATCAGTCTTCTCGTGACCACGATGACTGTAACGTCGTCGAAACGTCGAGGTAAAATAGCAATAAATTACTACGCGATTAAGCCCCGAAAATATTCTAACAACTTCCCCCCTCGTTTAGAATGTGGCAAAGGCCTCGCGAGCCTGCTGAGGCGGCTCCCGAGGCATTTGCTTTGCAGCTCAAAGCATCTGGGTCTGTCTCGAGTTGCCTCGCCCAAATAGTATGCCTAATTATAATTATAGTAATATTATTAATATTGTAAAATTTCCCCCCTCCTCGTTTATAATAGGTATCTCCCCACATCGAGGGTTATCTGGAACAGCGACCAGAGGCACCTTCACTCACACAAGTCACACTAAATGGGTGAATGCACCACTGGGACATTGTTTTTTAGATGGAGTAGGCTTCCGCAGGAGCTATACCACCTCGAACTTAGTCGAACAGGAAAGACAAATCAAAACGTGCGGAGCCGACGAAGCCGCGGGTTTTACTCCACCGTGCGTGTGCACAAAGTTGAATGAAGTAAAATATTTTTTTAAACCTATTTAGAGGCTAATAATTCCACCCATGCCGGGGCTCGAACCCGCGACCTCTGGCTAAACGTGCCAAATTGTCCCTAGCACGGGTTAGTGCATTAAAAAGAATATAATGAAGTAAAATATACCATGTACTATGTTGCCAGAGTTGTGGTGCATCACTTTTGAAAGCTTTTCGCTTGCAGCTTACACGGGGTGATCTTAGCAGGTCCAAAAACCTCCAAAAATTCTAACAATAAGTTGTTTTATGTGCGAACACTGTTTGGGTGCATGGGGGCGTTGCAGGGAAAAAGAAATCTTAAGGCGATCAACCGCAATCCTGGCTGATGGTAAACTAACCTGCTTCAGTGCTCATGAAGAGCAGCTTATTGCACCGCTTGCCCCACGTCGCTTTGACATGCTGGGCTTTCTTCTTGTGGTTGCTAGGCTGCGTCATGACCCAGCATAGGACCCGAACGTTTCTGAAAAGCTCGTCGGCCACCGTGCTGTCCTCATCTTGATGCGCTGGCTCGCCAGGGTCATGGTGGCGCATCCCAGTGTTTATTGGATACTGGTTGTAGTCGCGGTTCTTTTCCCTGAAAGGTGATTGGTTGGTTGGCGATGGAGTCAGGTCGTGCGCAAATGAGCTTTAAGATTGCTGCTAAACGGGACTGACTGCACGTCATGGCGAAACTGTCTTGCTCGCACTTTTTTTTCACTTACTTTTGATATGATCTGATCAGGTTTGATAGATGATAAAAAGATAATGTTTACAATTTTTTCACAGTTACTAAATGTAACATTACATTGTGCAAGCGAGGTAGCATGAGAGAGGTAACGGCAGCCTTGATAGACCTCTAGTGTAGACGGCTAGTAATTGTGACCACAAATACAGCATAGATAGCATGACGACACGACTCGCGCGTTTTATCGTCCAAAATCGCGACTTTGCAGTACATTCAGACATACAATTTCTGAAATTTTATCACCACACAACGCGTGAGTCGAGTCAACGTACTACCCTAGGCGGTAAATTCCCGCACAACATTTGCGAAAATCTGTAATAAAGTAAATGGTAAAAAAACTACTATTGCTAAATTTGCTTAAAAATTTTTAAATACAACTATGCACTCTTTAAAAGCTGAGATATCTTGCTTCAAAAAACGCGCTTAGTGTTACTGGATGGAACCCTTTACGCCTTTGTCTAATGAAAATACTGAGATGGAGATCAGAAATTGATCAAACTGTCTAACGTAATAATTCAAGGCCCATTCTAGAATTTTAAGGTCGCCAAATGACATTTTGTCGTTAGCCTTGAGCCTAATGTGTTTGAGCATACATAACTGAATATGGGCTTTGGTTTTCATAAGATTGAAGGACATGCTTTGATGATGGGATTTTAAGCTGAGTTGCGTCTAACATCCGTATTGCTCCCACATTTAAACATCGTTATTATTTTTAAAAAATCTGGCATCAAGTAAATATAATACAATAGGCGGGCTTAATACTAATTAGTACATATTTAATTATTGTAAAATAATGTGTAAACTTTTGACAAATAAATGTAGTCGAAGGCTTAACTAGATTAAAACAAAATTACACTTAAGATTTTTTATGTTCTTATGTTTTTATAGAGATGGCGTAAGAAATTCGTAATTTCAGTGGCCAATTCTCTTAATCAAAAACTATAAATAAATATTCATGGAAATATTAAACAGATCTCGTTAGTCCCATATTAAGTACAACTATGACTCATGTTACCGGTGCTAACTCGACGATAGATTTAAGCAATAAATATATAGATAACATCCAAGACCCGAGACAAACTAGAAAAGTTCGCTTCCTAGTTTGACCCGGCCGGGGAACGAACTCGAGACCTCCCGTTTCACAGTTAGCGTTCTAAACCGCTGTGCCACCGAGGCCGTCGAATACTAAGTATAAGTAGTATACTAAGTATAGGATAACAAAACTCATTGCCACTTATGAGATCAATTCAAAAACCGGCCCTATAGATTAGATTAGAACTCTATATTGTACACACCAGAAAACAAATTAGGAAGCGAAATTTTCTAGTTTGTCTCTGGTCTTGGATGTTATCTATATATTTATTGCTATATATATATATATATATATATATATATATATACATACATACATATATATATAGACCGCCAATTGTATACGGCAATAGCTTAGATATATGTAAGCCTTTTTATTATTAATGTATATATTATACATAATTATATAATTATAATATACTAATACATACATTTTACATGTAAACAAACAATAAAGAAAACTTACTATGATTACTACCTATACCTAAATTGTACCAAATTTTACTTTCTAGCAGCATCTCAGACCACATTTGTCAAAAGTATATTCCTTCATTAAAATTCTTAAACGCACCCAACGCTAAGGTTGCCTAGAAAGGGTCTTTGTCAGAGTTTCTTTGCCTTTGAATCAAATTTTATGCAATTTACTGTTTGCAATAAATATGTAATAAATTGTTTCATTTGTATTTTATTTTGTATAGACTAGTTTAGTAAAATCTGTTGCTAATCTATGCACCAGCAACAGGTTAATAAAATATCTTAGGACAGGACATTGTATTTCATAAGGAATAGGTACATTTAATGTGCGAAGGAGAGCGGTGCCAGCTGACAATCAGTCTTACCCGCTGTTTCTCGTACACTGACAAGCTTATAATGTACGTAGGGACTAAATATCCTACCAAAAATCCTGACTTTTGCGATAGCAATTAGTTTGAAATTGTTCAGGATTTGGAATTACGCGCACAAAATCTGAGCGAACCACAGCGATCAAACGGACCACATCACTTAAAGGATAACCACCCTAGAAATATATTATTTTAACAGTTTTATTAGACCAGTACTGATCTACATAATTACTAAACGTTTCAAGAGTAAAAACCATACAAATGCAGTTTGGTTTCTCAATCCATCATGCTAGATTGGAATGAAATCTGTCAATATGCTGAGATGACACAAATAGAGGTTTGACCAGGTTTTAAATTGTGAATAAATTAATTAAAAATAAACGAGAGCATTTCGAAAAGTTTCTATCGCTTACGGGCTACAATTATTTTTCAAATAAGTATATTGTAAGCACTCCATTCGTGCCTTCTTAGCATCTTTGTAGTTTCCAGTCCAAATTCAGTAAATCCAAACTACGTTTGTTTGATAAACCATTCGCGAGGGGCCTTCTTAAGAAAATACGCACAAAAATGTACAGTAAAAATAAAAACGGAAACGTCAACGCTATTCAAGCAAAAGAGGAAAGCGTAATACCAAGAAAGAACGCTAGGAAGTCAAAAAATATTTTCTACGAATAAATAGCTATGTTCTCTTTTCTAATAACGTAGCGTAGGTTACTAAAAATCGAATAGATTTAAGGCGCTGTTCATTTATTAGACCAGACAATTTAACTACTTTCTGACCTCTTACGTAATATGAAATGACCCTTTTGCAACTCCATAAATGACAACTTTCTCTCCCAATTTTGTCTCTTTCAATTATGTTACTCTTCCCACCATACATGTTAAAAAATTGGTGAAGGATGGATGAATGTGAGTACACCGTTTAAGGTAAGATTTGATAAATCTATTTTAAATAACAATGTTACTGTTAAATGTGTAACCCATATCTAAGCTCACAATAAATATTCTCATTCTTACAAAGTAAGAGTGAAGCGCTCGTGGCCTAGTCGAACCAAGTGATTGGAATCAATCACTCGAGTTAAGCAACAGGCGCGGCCAGGTACAGGATGGGTGATCGTCCCGTGTTACCGCTAGTGGCATTTTTCCGAGCGCTTCCGTGCTTCGCAAGGCACATTAAGCCGGTGGTGCCGGCTTTCATATAATGGCAGTCGTTAAGCCATGTCAGAGGCCTTATGGGCGCCTTGATATAACATAACATAACATTCACATACAAGCACATACATTGCTTCTGGCCCCACACTAGGATACCCTGTGTCGTGGGAACCAGAAACAACGACATCACAAACATGTAAACATCCAAGACCTGGGCTTTTTTTTTGTTCCCAGCCGGGATTCGAACCCGGGACCTCTTGCATGGTAGGCAGACGCACTACCGCTACGCCACAGAGGTCGTCAATTTCTGTGATAACTTCTGACATTAAGGCCCGCCACTGTCTTACAATCCTCCACCATCCCGGATTGGCCCCCGTGGTGTAGTATAAACTTCCTGCAAAGCAGGAAGAGACCCGTGCCCCAGCAGTGGGGACATACAGGGTTGAAATCGATCGAAGATTAGATACTGACCCCCAGTCTCCTGCTACATCGTCTTATGTAATAAAGGAACAGCTCCTAAAATTCTTAAACTAAATTCAGCACACATTTCTTCCTACCACATCACTTAATCAAGAACCATAGAATGTAGTGGTTTAACATCCTAATTAAAATCGATTGATTGGCATTCAAGATAAGCACTGCGCGAGAGGCTATCGGTCTATAATACAATCTTTAAGCCGCGTTTGCACGATCTTGGTAGACTCTGACCGAGTGACCTTTTTTCGCTACTCTGTACAACGGCTGCGTAGACCGGGCATGATAGTAAAAAAAATGGCACTCTGGTGAAAACGGCCATGTTTTTGCCCTCCACCATCCGAGTAGCCTATGGATATCGAACCTTGTATGTCCCCACTGCCGGGGCACGGGTCTCTTCCTGCATCGCAGGAAGGTTAGGCCATACTCCACCACGGGGGCCAAGTCCGGGTTGATGGAGGATTGTAAGGCAGTGGCTGCCCTTACTGCCAGAAGTTATCAAGCCGTCCATGAGGCCTCTGCCATGGCTTAACCACTGCTATTACATGGCAGCCGGCACCAACGGCTTAATGTGCCTTGCGAAGCACTGAAGCGGAAAAATGCCACTAGCGGTAATTACGGGAAGGCCACCCATCGTGCATCTGACGCGCCTGTTGATGATTAACTCAAGTGATTGATTCCAATCACCCGGTTCGACTAGGCCACGAGCGCTTCAGCACGAGTAGCCTATAGTTTTTAGTTACTAAGTTGAGTCAGTCACTCAGTGCAAGCCTACTAGAACGTGACAACGCGGCTTTAAATCAGTCTATATTGAAAACAAACATTTTTAAAAGACGCTCGTCAACATTTCAATGACGTCAGTTAGTTTATGGTATTTCTTGACTCATTATTCTTGTGGTAGGTGGATAATTTTTCCTGCTCTTCAGATTTTTAAGAAATAACGATTTTCCTATTTTGTTTTTATAAATCATACATAAACTCACGTCTAATTCCCAGATCGTAAGAGAACAAGGTGAGACTTTGCTACACTTATTCGATATAAAAACTATACATTGAAGTAGGTATCATATCAAGCCTTTGTATGTCCCCACTGCTGGGGCACGGGTCTCTTCCTGCATTGCAGGAAATTTAGGACAGGTTAGTGGAGGATTGTAAGGGCTGTCCCCCGTGGTGGAGTATGGTTAGGCCATACTCCACCACGGGGGACAAGACCGGGTTAGTGGGGGATTGTAAGACAGTGGCGGGCCTTGCTGTCAAAAGTTATCAAACCGCCCATAAGGCCGCTGACATGGCTTTACGACTGCCATTACATGAACACGCTTAACGCGCCCTGGGAAGCACGAAAGTACGTATAATGCTCGGTAATTAACTAAAGAAACTAACGACTTGCAAGTGGACGTATTTCAGGTCTTATAGGCCTTGGGGGCTTAGACTGAGGGCCTCAGTTTAGTCAAATAACTAATCCCTCTCAGTCATCCCGAATGCGAGAATTTTTGGTCAAGTCATGTGCCGGACATTATACATACGACACGCAAAGAAAACCACTTTGCGAAACGCTTGTCTTGGTGAAAATCGATTTTCACCAAGACGAGCGGTCAAATCACATTAAATGGGTACAGTAGCCTTGCGATTTGTTTTGGTCACATCCAATGTCATAAACAATACCGCAAAAACAGGCTCGAATATTTTGCAGCTCAGTTTTCTTTATTCTGATAGGAAAATAACCCTTCGGCCACTTTGGAAACCAAAGGTTCGAAACCAGTTTCGAAAACAGAATTATTTTTCTTTTTAGGGAACCTGGTTTCCTTTATTCTGATAGGAAAATAACCCTTCGGCCACTTTGGAAACCAAAGGTTCGAAACCAGTTTCGAAAACAGAATTATTTTTCTTTTTAGGAAACCTGGTTCCGAATAAAGAAAAATCATTCCGTTTTCGAAACTGGTTTCGAATCTTTGGTTTTCAAAGTGGCCGGAGGGTAAAATAAACAACCGCAGCATAAAAGTTGTAGATAAAATAAATTAAAAGCAAAATGCCAAATAGAAATCTCCACTTCTAAATACAATAAAACAAACGAAAGAAACTCCTGCAATTTTAACATAGTGTTTTTAAACAAATAAATACATTGCTTCTATAACAAAGCAACTTTTATTAATTCGTTAAGACGTTGGTCTGCTCTTAGATACTAGAGACGGCGCAGGGAGAACATTTTCACATGACAAGACCTTAAAAATTGAAAACTTATGTCTTTATTATATTTTTTTTTATAAAACCTATTAGAGGCTAAAAATTCCACCCATGCCGGGACACAAACCCCTATTTACAATATTCTCTGTATACGTACAGGCCGCAAAATCTGTCTGAAGTAATTTGCATCACTTGCAGCCCCGAGTAACTACTTTGCAGTTAGGTTTTACATCGGAATGATATCGCTGTACCCACATGATTATATACTTTTTGTTGCACTAACGCGTGCTGAGGACAATTTAATTTAAAAGATACAGAGAATATTGTAAAGAGGTTCGAAATTTCGTTGATGCTGGCACTTGCGCATTAGCTCATTTGAGAGAGTGCTGGTACGCTTAGCCAGAGGTCTCGGGTTCGAGTCCCGACATGTGCGCTATTTTTAGCATCTAAATAGGTTTTTAAAATTATTTATCACAAGAATTCCTCAACTATATTCATTCATTTATTTATTTACACTTAGCAGTAACACCAAATCACTTAGCAGTAATACCAAATCATTACTAAAGAAAACGTCTCAAAACGATCTATCATTATCAAATAGTTACTAAGTCAAATATACAAATTTCAATGATTGACGCTTTCATCCAACTTTTCAATTCTCGTCATGTGGGAATATTCTCGCCAGCACATCAGGCCTTACTTTATAACGAGATTGGCAGTAGTGGTCAGTGGATGACTAAGCAAGCAAGCTAAATTGGTTCTCCGAGCCTGGAAAGTGCGTCGAACTTGATTCTCATGAACAAAACCCGCAGTCGACAGCACATCAGCCTTTTTGCACTCTGCTCAGCACCCAAATTCGCACTCTACTCAGTACAAGTAACGAGCGGCTTTGCAAAAAAAATTAAGCTTCGTGTCTTACCTTTCCACTGGATAGATTTTTTATTTTATTCATAAGTTTTTTTTTTATTCACTTGTCCACACTCTTAATTAGGTATGTATTCATTTTACAGAGCGGAAATTTAAAAAAAACCCAGTGGCCAGTTACTTAATGATGGCGCAGACCGGTCCAAAATGCCAGTCGGCCTGAGATGGCTATCGACTCCAAAAAAAAAAAACAAATGACAGAAAAAATCTAAGCTCTAGCTTCTCTGCATTATGTACGTACTCAGCGATTTTATGACAGTGAAATTTGTTAAGATTACATGCAGTGCTAGCATGCAAAACAGGATAAGGCGAGCAACTAAAAAGTTATGTAAACGTTTGAGTTACATTTTAAGTTAATTAAACATAACACTGGCAGCCAAAACATGCGCGAAAAAAACACGTACTTATTTAATAAACAAAAGAGCGTGCCATGCGACAGATTCAGAGTCGTTACCTGGAGTTGTACCAAGACACATCTTTCGCGAATCCACTGGATGTTAGTAGAATATATGCGAAACTAAATCCGGCCGAGATTCCGATCACCAGTGTTAGCACAAACTTTCTGCCCATCACCGCTTTCCCCTCGGTCTGTGCGAGGGGCGAGTACGCAAACAGACGCTGTGCACGAACGAACATAGTTTTTAGGGATGATTTTTCAGTGAATTAGGCGCGAAATTTTTGAAATTAGAACGCTTGGTGTTCGCACGCAACGAGTCGCGGGCAGCGTGTGAGCGCCGCCCGCCATATTCATTTCTTTCATGGTGTGAATATAATTTCGTATGTGTGATCATGATCGTAACGTTCCTTTTCCTTAAAGAAGTGAAGTAATACATAAGTATTTTCTTATGTTTGTGTCCTTATTTGAAATAAAATATTTAATGCCATACTCACATTTACATTAAAACTTGTCACAATGTCAATAACTTACTACTTAGATGGACAGTAAATAGTTCGCAGAAAAGACAAATATTACTCGAGTAATTTACTCGAAAAATATTACAAAAACTACATCTTTCCCACCAAAACGATAAGCCAAGATGACGCCTCGCTCGCTTTTTTATAATGACGTCATCACATGCAACTTTTATATCTGGATGATGATCTGGAGATGGACGAGTAAATTTCAATAAATTAGTCAAACTTAATAATTATTATGAATGGGAGAAAGGGCTGCCACAATTGATAAGTATCGAAGATATAAGGATAACGCTCGGTTATCAGAGTGTAATCCTGGTTGCAAAGCATTTTTTATAACAATTACAAACTTACTAATTGCCAAACAAATGACAGGGCGTTAATCACAGCAATGATTATTTTTTGTATGCACTTTTGCCAATTGCCAGCTGTTAAGAGTAACATACATACATACATACATACATACATACATACATACATACATACATACATACATACATACATACATACATACATACATACATACATACATACATACATACATACATACATACATACATACATACATACATACATACATACATACATACATACATACATACATACATACATACATACATACATACATACATACATACATACATTAACCTCACGCATGTATCCCAGAAGGGTAGGCAGAGACCAGGGACTGCCACTTGCCATGATCCTGACCGATCACCTTCGCTTCAGAAACGTTCATAACACGTTGCATGTTCCGGGTACTTTTTATCTTTCCTTTTGCCAATAGATTCCCTATTTGATCGATGTATGTCCGCCTGGGACGGCCCTTACCAGCCCTTCCACCCACATTCGCAATATATGTTTCGTCAATCTTTCTTCCTTCATCCTCTCCACATGTCCAAACCAACGCAAAATTCCTTTCTCAATTCTAGTCACTACATCCTCTTTCAGTCCACAACGTTCTGTAATCAGACTATTGCGTATCCTGTCATTCAAAGTAACACTACACATACAAATTGTATTAATTTACTCTTAACAGTAAAATTAACCCAATTTATTTTTCTTTTTAATGCACGAACTATTTAAATTATATTTGTAATATTTAGTTAACCTAGGTTATGTAATAAATCACTCCTATATTATATTGTTTAACCCTTGCATTTTTTTTTAGTGCAATAAATATTTTTTCATTCATTCATTCGTTCGTTCGTTCTTTCGTTCGTTCGTTCGTTCGTTTGTTCATTCATTCATTCACCAACCCGCGCTAAGGACAATTTTTAAAAACCAATTTTGGGGCTAAAAATTTCAACCATGCCGGGATTCGAACCCGCGACCTCGGGCACGGATAGCCAGAGGGGGTTCGAATCTCGGCGTTGGTGGATTTTTTAGCCCCTAAATAGGTTTTAACACAATTTGTTATTTTTTTATTTCACTGTGACCAGGCGGAGCTTCGACATTCGCAAAGCGGTGCGCAGTGACTGGAAGAGGAGAGCCGTTAGAGCCGAAGATCGGGCTCAGTGGCGTGTCTTGGGAGAGGCCTATGTCCAGCAGTGGACTGTAACCAGCTGATTATGATGATGATTTTACATATTTGCTTCCAATCCGTCTTACAATCCTCCAACCGACGAACCCGTGGTGGAGTATGGCCAATCTTCCTGCGATGCAAGATATCCTGCGATGCAATGCGTATCATTTGCTTCCAATGGCAACTAATTCTCAGTATGCCAATTGTGCATATTAGTACAACTCGTACTAATATGCACAATCCGCTATTTGACACGTGTCAAATTTGACGCGATAAATTAATATTTCCTATAGTATTAAACGTAAGAGACCGAAATATATTGATTTTGCTAAGTAAGTATGCAGGATGGCTGCAAATATTGCAAAGTAAAAAAAATTTTTCCTCGTCTATTTCGTAACGGCGAAAACGCTATCCGCCATCTTGAAACCATCTAAAGTATGTAAACAAACATCTAAATAGGTTTTTAAACAAATATCTTTCAGCCAGAGCCAGTGGACATTGATTATAATAGGACTTACATCAAATTGATCTTCACATAAATACACCCGAGTTTCAATTGATAAAGAGTCTCTTTTGGCAAGTTTGAGCCAAGTTTTTCGAATGCTAATTTCACTGGGTACACGAATCTACAACTTCCCGGGGGTCTTTGTTGACGTGTTTTTTCATTCTCGAACAATGCAATAATGATTATAACAATAATTGGTATATTTTGGATGTAAATTCGATGAAATCATGGTTGCGTTGTTGTTATTTCACTATGCTCAGAGATCATTTAGGTACAGAAAATTTAATGTCAAACTTAGTTTACAATTTTTTGGACTTCAAACCATAGACAAAAATGGCTGACCGCGTTTTTGGCTGTTTAGGAAATTAAAATTTTAAAATATATTTTTATGTTGCTTTTAGATCCTCAAAAAATATACTAAAATATTTTCGGTCTAATGGAAGAGTTATTTACCGTTTAAGACTTACTTGAAAAGAGAGTCAAATAGCGGATTGGCATACTTGTCACCTAGTTACTCTACATCATTGCTATTTAGTGAAAAATATTTATGGGTTCAGGTTTAATATTGTCTTGTAGTAACGTTTTGTATAAACTTTAGCCTGTTTCCTGTTTTTTTTCCAAATCAATAAAATAAACTAATTTTTATTACTCCAAAAGTACTGTAAACTTTCGCCACGAAAGTCTCTGAGCCGGTTTATAGCTCTCGTTAGCGTCACCGCGTTACCTAATTACAAAACGTAACTAATACTAAAACGCCTTGGGAAAAGGGTCTAAGAATATTTGTTCAGCTGAGAGTAGTTCAGCTGAGAGTATTGATATATCAAAGTTGCATAATGGATAAGTAGTACAGTTGACAGCACATCGACCTTTCCACGCGTGCAGTAAAGCGGTCGCGTTACGGGCGACTGTACAATAATAATGTAAAGGTTGAACTGCTGTCGACAGTACAGTCGCCCGAATGGCTGGTTGAATAAACTATTCAATGGCTGCCTGTAAAGTTTATTTAGAAATTATTATCTATTTGCTAATGTCCTGATTTTAGGCAATTTTAATAATAAAACAGGGTTACCTTTGATAATTTTGGCATTTATCGATTGTTTTATCGGTCAATAGTAAATGTCACGAAAATTAAAAGTATTCAATAAAATAGTGTCATACCTATAAAATCGGAAGTGCCGTTCAAAAGTAACCGTTCGTTAAGTTGGCATCCCTGCGACGAAGTATGGCAGGGTGCATCAATTATTTGGGAAAGTCAGAACCGTGAGCTGGGTGACTTTTAGTGTATTCTTGGTGGAGGAAACATATCCCTACAGACAGAGGGAAGTGGCGGGCCTTGGGGAGGCCTAAGTCCAGCAGTGGACAAGTATAGGTTGATTGAATGATAAGTAATTGCTTCCTAATAATTGTCACCTCCTCATGTAGTAAAAGCACGCAGAGTTTATTAAGGAGTACCAATAATTGCAACATATTTGCTTCTTTGACCTATTTCAGGGTTATTTGCGTTACGTACGCGTACGTAGCGTATGGTATTTGGGTTGAAAAAGAAAGTATTCTATGATTATAGTATTAAATGGTTCTAGAAATCTTTCAACTGATTTACAAGTCTGCAGCCGGGGGCCTGAAAATATTTTTTTTCCTTGGTTAGTAGGGGATCCTCCGTACCTAGATTTTGACACAATTAACACTGATATATCATGCCATAAAGGTTTCAATGAAATTGAGCAACACATTTTGAAGGCAACTTCCTCTTTTTAAAGGTTACCAAACGCGATTAGACAAGGAAATTAAAGTGAAAGTAGCTAAGCTATGTAAAAATGTAAAACGATAATGAAAGAAATATTCACAATATTGCAAAAAATTATTAATGTCAAAAGATAATTAAATTAAGATGATATTATTATAATGTATCATCATTAATTAAGTAATTTTCAGTATAATATAGTTATTTAATGTTAATCTATTCGGACGCTTTATTTTATAGAAACTGGAATGGAATCTCGGAAACTGCTCATTTCATAGGTGTTTAATAATAACGTTGACGACGGTAATAGGCGTGACGACAGTATCAAATAATCAAAGATTTAACGATGTTAGGAGAAAGCACATATTAGGAGGATTTAAAACACTGATTTAGTTTTATATATATTTTCAATAAAATAAAAGATTATATTACTGCTTTCAGCCATTTTGACTGAAACACCAATCACACCGCGTGACGTTACGCTTAGGTTAATATTGGTTAACTTCAGCCGTGCTTTGTTGCAGTGATTACGATGGCGTGACGTCAGATTTGTCGCCATGACACTGCGAGCTGTTTTCCCACAGATTTAAAATAATTTTACAAAAATGCTTTTAACCTTCGTTAAATCTTAGTTCATTACTGAAATATAGGTTTTTTGTTAATAATAAATTTTTGAACTAAAACTTTCGTAAGCACAACACATTGTAGACTTTTAGTCCGGATTTACTTACGGGTGTTGTTATATCATATATGTTAAAGAATACCCCGCACGAGAGTATTACTTTCAGTACCTGCACCCTCAAATCCTCCTGCGTCTCAGACATAGTCGCTTCAACAAGAGCGTTTGATAAGAAACGAGCCTTGTCGCCTGAAATCCGTCATCAATTACGGAAGAGGATTTAAAAATATTTCGTCTTGGCCATTACATCGTATTTTTACTATATAGACAATTTGGAACGGAAAAGGTACGAATTTTCTATGAACCATTTCTACGTCAAACAATATAATATTTGATCGTTATTTTATAGTTTTATAAATATGTTTATTTGACGATACGTTTTATTTTTCTATGGTAAGTACCAAATAAACCATCTATTGATCAAATCTATGTATTTGTTTTAGTAGGTATTTCCTTTTTTTTTAATGTAATTTGGTCTTATGGTTTGAGAGTTTTATTGTCATTTAATCTTTATAATTTATGTCCCTGACCTATTTTTTTATACCTATAACAATTTGCCTACAAATCAATAAGTAACCATAGGTATGTAGATTTATCGGTTTGGTATGCTGGTTAACTAGATATGTAGACTAAAGGCGTCACAAATCTTTCAGCGTTGCGCAAGTTTCTATCGCCCTGTTTGACAAGCTGCAATCGTTAAAATAAATATTATGTCCTCTATACAATTGGCTATAACTGAAAACAACCCTCACGCCGTTTTCAGTCTTAAGCCGCAGGCAAAAGAACCACAACTTGACAGCGAGCTGCCGCTTGAGGCACCTGTTTATATAATAGTACGAAGAACGATACCGTAACAAATTAAAACATTGTTGTTTTATAAATAAATT
The DNA here is from genome assembly GCA_934045075.1 of Yponomeuta sedellus. NCBI lineage: Eukaryota > Metazoa > Arthropoda > Insecta > Lepidoptera > Yponomeutidae > Yponomeuta > Yponomeuta sedellus. The sequence continues at coordinate 4,467,317 of OW203733.1, forward strand.
CTTTTAATTTAAAATATTATTCTTATAACGCCTATTCTTAATGTCCAGTGCTTATTACAAAGGAAAATTTATTAAATGATCTGTAAAATAATATTTGATCACAGGTTTTGATTAGCAAAATAAATAAAAGAGCAGTGTGGTGCACACGTGGTGAGCACATTAACCAAATATACCCAACTTATTTGAATCAGCGTAATAATTATTTGCTCAGCAAATTAAATAATCGAGCCTCAAAACGACTACTTGCGCGTTGGAACTTTAGACAGAGTTTGTTTTGCTCTTGGCCTTTTTGTAGTTTTTTTCTCTCTACAAAAATACTAATTAAGGATACCCAAGGCACCTGTCCGCTTCGATATCAACCCTTGTAGGCCCTACTGCTGGGGCACGGGTCTCTTTCTGCATCGCAGGAAAGTTAGGCCATACTCCACCATGGGGGCCAAGTCCGGGTTGGTGGAGGATTGTAAATATACTTTAAAAATTTAACTCACGCTTTGGTGACCGAGACCAATTTGGCGCTATCACTTGCTCAGTTAAGTTTTTCGCTACTGAGTTTAATATTTCCGCCGACCTTTCTTATTTTATTGGTGTAACCGTAAACAATTAGACCAATTCCGAGATTTTTACGTTAAAACTCAACAGTTTCACGATTTTCGCAACAGAAGTCCACAAACATTTTAGAGATTTTCAGAGAAAGCTTCTTTTAGCCAACGGGGCGCTTTTCATCTCACCTACGAAAACAAATAGTTATAGTGGCAATACAAGTCTGCCAGTCGCTAACAGTGAAGGAAAATATCGTGAGGAATGCCATACCTGTCTGAGCGCTTGAAAGTGCCAAAACGCGGTGGGCATGCGTGGTAATTAAGCCCGTACTGTCTCTGTGACAAGGCCTGTGCCCTGCAGTGGGACGTTAATTAGCCACATAAAAAAATATGTAGCTGGAGGTGTTGTTACATTTTGAAAATCAAAGTTACACGAAAATCGTGATTTGGATAAAATGTTCAAGCGTGATTGCGTGACAAACATTTAAACATACAAACTTTAGGACAAGAGAGAAAAACTAATAACATTACCCTCCGTCTTCACACATTGGTATATTAGCGACAGCAGTTCTCAGCTTGGCAATGACGTCACCAAGTTTAGTTTTGAACTGTCGAAGGGGGCCTTTTTGAGCACAGAGAAGCGACTCCATCACAAGTGTTGCTAGCAGCAATGATAATAAGAGCCTCATTTTGAGGTTTGGATGTGTTTTTTAATTGAATTTTTTTTTCACTTAAAAAAAATACTGGCAGTTACTTTGAGTATGTAATGAGTGGATATTAAACGAACGAACGAAACGTGGCTACGACAATACGTATGTACTCGTATGTAAGTATTCTTATTTTTTGATTATTTATATTTTTATTTGCACAATCACCAGACAAGTACTAAGGTGTTAAAACTACAAATAACGTTACAATACTGTACACTATATTCAAAATTATTAGGAAGGGACACTCTAACATTAGGTTTGTAAACAAGCAGTGATGTTATTTTAAATAGCGTGATTGTATCTGACAAAAATACGTAACATTCCGTGATGTATTGTTTAAATTTAATATCTAATCCTTTCACTTCAGACCCAAGTGTGGTTGGTACTTGGTGCAATTTTATTTAATAAATCTTTATTCCACCTTTGGGTAGACTGAAAGAAAGGTTGGTCTTAGGTCTTGGCTTGCTATCCCATCTCTATCCTTCCCAACTGTAGTCTTTGACCTACAGCGTTACCTTTAAAAAAAGTTGCACTAAAAAAGTAAAAAGAATTTAAAAAATCCGCGCGCAAAAAAATGCTGACCCCTGCATTTTTTTGCAGTTCTCTCGGCAAGTTAAATGAAATTATAAAAGGGGTTTTATCCCACTAACTTAAAATGTGACATAGCCTATGGTTTCCTATTTTTTATTGACTGTCAATTAAACGAGCTACCTTTTTTTAACGATTTATTGTGTGAGCAGTAAATAATTGGAAGTGACCAGTACAAATTTCAAAATTGCTTAATTTAACATCCAACCGTCCGCAAAATAATTTATTTATGTGCAGTTCGTAAACTAATCGGTAAACATATGGAAATCGTTTTAATAAAAACTGTTTAAATTGTTATTGAGCAGTAACGCGTAATTAGCAACAATGCATTTTGTCCCTTACATCCCTTACATGACATAAACCTGTATTCCGAAGAGGTAGGCAGAGGCCAGGGTTTGCCACTGGGTTTCATGCACGAAGAGGACATAAACCAGTTCTCCTTTCAAAAAACCTTTGACGCCACCATCCATCAAAACCAGAGTCAAGTATCATTGATTTTTGTTGAGGGTCTGGATGTTTTGTCTAGCAAAAACAATCAAGGTTATATTAAAGCTTTCTCTGTGGCCTCTATTACGAAATTAAACTTACACTACGCTTGCTATGGTCAGATCACATATTCATTGATGGTGGTCACTTTTGAGGAGTATTATTCAGGCCGAAGCTTCTAAATTACTGCGACGTTTGAAGAAAAGTCGTATTATTTTAGAATCTCATCTTGGCTTGTATAGACCTGAGATTATTATGTTACTTTTTGTCTCGTGGTCGTGGCTTCTTAAAATCTTTGCAGGGACGTCCTAGAAAAAAAAATCTTAGTGATGTCGCTAGACTGTAGTGAACCTTCAGGTACACAATTTTTTCCAACATATCCAATGAAAGAAATGAATATATGTATTTCCTATTATTTCAATAAAATGGGCACGGATTTTTTGACATCCGTGAAAATGGGTTATTGATACGAACAAAGTTTACTTTTGTGGCAAGATATTGTCAGCTAGTCAATTCAAGGTATGAAAACCAAAATGTTTAGAACAGGGGAATACCCGACTCCGAACAGCGGACTCCCACAGTAAAATTTGTTCGTAATCATGAAAAGAATAAATGATACATCCTTTAGAATAATTTCAAACTGTTGCGTGCAAACACTCACGAAATTTTTTGGAGACAGCATGTTATTTTGATCAAATTCAAATTATGCTGATACAAATTCACGGTTATAGATTGGTGACTCTGGTGACAGTGTCGGAGAAAGACTGATATTATAATTTGTTGATTATTTGTCGATCTGTTTACAAACCATTACAGCTCATTGTTGTAGATCGGTATGTGATATCATGTCGACTGTTTTTTGGTATTCCTAACGTGCACATTTACAGGAAAATTTGTTCAATCGTTTTCATATAAACGTCGTCAAACTTTCACGGAGTAGACCACATGAAATAGAGGTACCAGCAAAAGTTGACTTCATTCCAAGTGCAGGACGAGCAAAAGAAACCCATAAATTTCATTATCCGAAACTGTGCACCAAAGTAGGAAATATTCTTCAAAAGGCCCAACTGAACTGGACGAGGCGAATACATGTCTATAGTAATTGTAATAGCGGTATCGGTGCAAGAACTCATTGGGACTTATCGCAACCTGCCTTTCGGGCTTTGGCAAGAGTCTGGCCAAGACTAATGCCCTGTTTAACGATAGGACGAGCCGGAGACGGTCTCTGTCGACGAACTGGCTCCCGAAGCTGTCCGGAAACATGTAACTTAGGGCCTGACTTATACAGAAAGAAACCGCACAAGGACAATTGAGTTGGAGTAGTGCTGAGTTCGAAAAAATTGCGCCAGATGTCGGTCATACACAGGCTTAAGACTAGAGTCTTAAACCAGTGAGTTCTGCCTGTCATGATCTACGGGACCGACACGTAGAGACAGATAGTAGAACTAGCCCACAGATTTAATGTCGAGCATAATTTGGATTGGGCAACGCTCGCTTTAATAGAACATACAGAAATGAGATAAATTCGAAAGAACTAAGTTTACTGACACAACTCATAAGATTAGCAAACAGAAGTGGTACGACTGGTTATATCTACCCAAAGACCGATAACAGGCTTAGAAAGGTCTTCGAGTATAGACCACAAATAAAAAAGGCTACTTGCAGGACGAACGATCTAACAAAAATTACTGAAACTAAGGACGAGCCGAAAGAAGTGGCGTGCCTTGGGAGAGGCCTCTGTCCAGCACGGGACGAATATGTATTGTTTGGTTTTGAATTGAACGGTACTTTATTTACCTACATATGGTGTAAGAAAAGTGTTTGTGTTATTATTAATTGATTAATTCATAGTAATGTGCTTTGTTATACATACTGGACATTAATGGTGCACGCGCAACTAAGCGGGCTGAACGGAAGTTAATTTTAGAATTCTTTGTATGAATCCTCTGCAACTTCGCTCACCAATCAGCGGCATGTCACGAATTTAGTATTGGAAATTACTTGCGGTCGATTAGTTCGGTGCAGATAAGTGCGTTCTCCTTTATGTGCCTAAGTAAATATAAATTTTAGGTTTTCGCCACTCTCAAAGGAACTAAAAGTTGAAATTTCAATAACCCAATAGTACAGACAAGCTACCTCAGAACTTGTGTTCTAAGCAAGCTACTAAATTAAAACGAACAATGAATGAGTGAATTTCATTTATTGCTAATAATACGAAGATAACCCGCCATATGCGCCAGCGACTTTGTCGCGTGGGAGTCATATAAAGAGTGATTTGAGATAGGATAACAATGGGAACTATTTGTAAGTTCATATGTAGGTAGGTGAGTTGCAAACACTCTCCGGAAAACATTCTTGGTTCCATTGTACTTTTAGAGCAACTATAAACTGTATTCTCAGATTTTGAAAAAAGCATACGGTGCATTAGGATTTTGCTGATGATAAGGCTCAAAGTATCTAGGATAGAGTGCCAGAAAAGTCAGAAATAGAAAAATCTTTGGCCATAGATAAGACTGTCCTAAAAGCATCATTGAGGTAAAAATTTAATGATTAGCAAAACAATATTATTTTATATTGTATTGTTGTTACAATATTGTTCCTTAGCACGGGTTAGTGCATTAAAAATAAAAATAGTGTAATATTACACTATTTTTATTTTTTAATGCACTAAGCCGTGCTAAGGAACAAATTAAAAAACCTAACTGCAAAGTAGGTAGTCGGGGCTGTAAGTAATGCAATTTGCTTAAGTCAGATGTAGCTGCCTGTACGTAATACAGAGAATATTGTAAAGAGGTTCGAAATTTCACTGATGCCGTGAGTCGCCCATTGGCTCAATTGGTAGAGCGCTGGTACGGATAGCCAGAGGTTGCGGGTTCGAATCCCGGCATGGGTGAAATTTTTAGCCTCTAATTAGGTTTTTAAATAGTGTAATATTATTTTGTTCAGCAATAAAATCATTCTTGTCTCCAGTAAAAGGCTTTTGAGGAGCAAGGAGTCAGAGGAAATTTCTAAATTTGGTATTGGAAGTTGACAAGTTTATGCTCATTTATATGTTCTGCTCATAATATATGTGCGGCCTTCTCTCAGAGAAAGAATATGGGATGAATTGTGTCCACCGCGGATTAGTAATTTCAAGTGCTGAAGTATCTAAACACCTGAGACACTCAAGTTTTCTTGCGATGTTTTACTGAACAGTGGGCGAGTGGTAGGTATTGCTACTACTATTGTAGCAATTTTATTTATTTGCTAACAGAGTGTTGCTGAATTTGCGGACGATGTTTGTTTTATTTGCGAGCCAAATTTTTGTGCAAATAAATTTTCATTTCAAGTGACGGTGACTTTGACCTAGATTCATTTGTTAACTACATGTTGCTGCTGATCTATTTAATTTTGCTGACCGAAATATATTTTTGCGGAGTTTTCGACGTTACTCAAATATAGATTTATTTTAGAATTCAATTCGTGTTTTTAGAACATATGTTTAGAACAATTTCCAATCATAGGTTCAACTTGCAAATTCACAACTCAGAACCACCAGTGAAATACCCAAACATTTTTTTAATATTAAATAGTAGGGTTCAATGCGCTTGAATTTCTTTGCTGAAGAACTATATTCAAAAGCAATTATTGAAAAATACCAAAGAGTTTACTTTTACGACAGTTTACTTCATGGTAAAACAGTAGTTTTGTGGCCAAATGCCAGTTAATCCTAACAACTGCTGTACAAATTGAGCTATAAACAATTTTATTACTCAGTTCAAATGGTTTCTGATAAGAGTTTGACTGATACCTGCAAGGAATTACTAGAATTCGCTAATAAAGGCTTGACCCTGTTTTATCATATGTTTTAATATTTTATATACCAACTCTACCTCATATCTCGTGAAATTTGGATTTGTCAACTGGATAGTTGATGTCTGGGATAAGACACTTCCTTTCAAGGAATGTATAGGCATAGGAGCACACGTGCCCAGCAATGGGACTTACATATGATGATGATTGGCCTTTGTGCATCTACGTAATGAGATGATTTATTCAGCGTCCAGTGGTATCCTCACTCACACTAGATGGGTGATCGGATCACTCCGACATTGTAGTGCCTGGGACATGGTTTTATAGATGGTGTTGGCTTGCCCAGCACCTATACCATCCTGACAGCTTAGTCGGCCTAGCCCACAGGAAAGACTAGTCAATATGTACGGAGCCACCTGAGCCACGGGTTTCCTCACAATGTTTTCCTTCACCGTTAGCGTGTGGTATTGCGACTACAAACTAAAAACAAAAAACTATTATAAGCTGCAATATTATACATATACCTACAATTGTTTTTTTTGTGTAAAAATATGGGCTACTCTTGACCTGTATTTAGTCTGAAGTTTAAGATGAGGTCTAGGATGGACCGACTTTGCCCAGAAGAAGCCTGTTCACATGCATCTCATCTAGTTTTCAGACAGTACTAATGCCAAGTTATTAGTAACTTTACTAACAGGAGTATATGGCAAAAAAATCTGAGTCACCAATAAAAGGGTGGTCCAGTTTTATCAAACAAAGATGTAAAAACTCAGACCCTTTAAGGCGAATTAACCCTTATTTGAACGTAATATACGAAAAGTATAGTTTGTTACCTTTTAGAATGTACCTCGGGCTCTAGAGTAGGCCTCGGTTTTCCCCGAAAGCACACAAGTGTAATACTACTTCTTGCACTGATTTCAAAATTAAGTGTCATAATAGTTCCGATAGTACATGAATATATCCGATTCTATCCAATAGTAGCCAAGGTATATCATAAAAGCTAACAGACTGAACAGTTTTGAATCCCTTCTCCCTTATATTGTCTTGTATATAGGAAATAAATGGTCAGAGCATAAGTTGATTATGTTCAAACTATATCCTAGTGATAAGGCAGTTGTCTGTACTCTTGGGTTAAGAAATTAATAACTGTGTAATTTCAGTTTTTGCGTAGAAAGAAGTGCCCTCTATCTATCTACCTATTGGATATTAAGATAAGAACATAAAATCTGTGTTGTCTATTTTATAACAAGTTTAACATTATAAGTACTATTTTTATTTTTAATGCACTAACCCGTGCTAAGGACAAATTTAAAAACCTATTTAGAGGCTAAAAATTTCACCCATGCCGGGATTCGACCCGCAACCTCTGGCTATCCAAGCCAGCGCTCTACCAATTGAGCCGAGAGAAGAGAGTTTACTCTCTACTTATATAAGACAAATTTTCATTTCAATACAATGAATCAAATTCATACAAATACAGTTTATTTGAATCTGTTCAATCGACATATTATTTTCAGAAAATTCCTTCTTTTTTTTGGGTTAAAATCCAAACAACCCAAATTTTATGTAAATTCTGAGTAACTAACTTCATCACACCTCCTATATTAGATAAATGATTGAATAACTATTTGTGTCTCACTCACACTATATAGATATCATCTTCTGTCTTTGAGAAGGAAATAGTTTATATATTTTATTTCAATGTGTTGAACCATCACAAAGGTTGGTTAAAAAGATACTAACATTATTACCATAATTTTGACCACATTGTGTGTGTTTGAGTATGTGTGATCAGAGTGGTAGAGACAATCAGTGATCACTCAAGTGAGTAAATCATCTGATACTCTCTTCATTAAGATGTGTGAGCTAGGAGATCGTTCGCACATAATCTTGTTGTATAGAATGATATCTGGTTGTAAAGTAAACTTTATTTTGCATATTATAGACCTCTGAATATCCTAAGCTTCTGCGAGTAGGAGACACGCAAATTCAAAATTACAACAACCCACCTTTTAGCTGTTACTAGCACTGAATATCTAATAAGTTAGTCACAGGTTTAAAAGCAAATTATTAATTAGACCATGAAACACAATTTCTGACTGTAAGTACGCACAATAACTATGCCACAAATTTGTTCTGTTGTGTAAAAGGAAACTGATAAGAAACGGGATATTATTCATGGAATACCTACTAAAGTGTAGGTACACAAATGTCAACAAAATATCGATGGAACAGGGTCCAAAGTTAGGTGGCAACTTACGGACATTCTGCTTTAGGCGGCAAGGTTTTACACGAAACTGTCACTTATTAACATTATACAGAATCTGCAGCACTAAGCTGTAGACAAAGTTATATACATTTTGATCAGAAAAACTAGAATAGAAAGAAAATTATTTCTACCATTCTATGAAAACCCACATGTCAAACACAGCGGGTTTGACTTGTTTGTTGATAACACAGGTTAAAAAATATGTAATGCAAATTGTTCTGTGAATCCAAAGTTGATAAGTTCCTTCACAGACTAGATTTGGCTACAAACAAGCAGACGATCAATTTAACCGTCTGGTTAAATTTTATGTTTGATTGCATCTGTTGTCTAACAGATGCATGCAATCAAACACAGAATGCAGGAATAACTTAAATAATAGGGGACTGGTTTAGTCCAACGCTTCCTGTAATGTCCTACAAGGAGAGGGATCACATACTTGGTGATCCCTCTCCTTGTAGGACAGACGGGCTTGGCTAGAAATTGAAGATACCGTAGGAACTTCAAATGGCCAACCTTTTAAATATTAATTTTTAACGCGCTACTTTTTTAAATATGTAGGTACATACATTGATTTTCAAACAAATAAAAATCAATTCCAATAGTAAACCTGCAGTTTAGATCATCCATCACCAAGTCATCGAAAGTTTGTAATTTAAAGTTATTTTAATGGTTAGACATCACAATCTCTGCAGTAAGTACGGAGTTTTCGCAGTACAAATATCGTAGATACAGTGCGTTCACATTAACTTGACGCGTGAGAGAATTGGTAACAAGGACATAACATGTGAATTAGCTTTTGGAACTAATCGGAAGATGGTTAAACAAGCCCTCAATCCTTTTATTTTCCCCAAGTAATGGGAATGATTTCTTATTTAACATGGTAACAGTAAATATCTCAGTGTTACCAATTCTCTCACGCGTCAAGTTAATGTGAACGCACAATAGAGTAGAACTATAGATCAAGGCACAGTGTAACCGATTTTACGTCGGTGAATATTATTTGTTTGTGTGCGTGAATGTTGCCACAATAAAAGTGAATTGACATAATGTGGGGTAAAATATTTCAGTCGTTTATAGGCCATGAATAAAAATGCAGATTTAGTTTTGAATTTTATTAATCATACATGTCTGACTAATGTTTGTAAAACGTAGCAAACGTTTTATAAACAATTGTCATTTTGTATAATTAAAAACACGTTTTAATTTACACATTTAAATTTTACAAGTTAAGGCGCTTAGGGACGCTATCTAGGACCACCAATGGAATACAATCATAAACTGTTTTATTAATAAGTTTTTATCATATAAAAAATTCTTTCGAACAGGTACCTCAGAACACCGAAATGTACATTTTATCGAAATGTAGAGAGCTTATTCGAGCATTTGATGTAGGTGACCAGTTCTCTCTTCTAAATGCTAGCACCCATTTTTCCAGAACAGGACTATTTTGAAGAAATCTGGAATAGAAACATTGCTAATATTAATAAATATTGTAATACATTAAAATATAATAAGAAGTAACTTTATTATTCCTTATTATTCGCGATACTCATACATAGTTGTATATTAAACGGGTCGATTATTTATTAGATAAATAAGGTGATTACGTTTTACCTAATAAACTTAATATTAACTTAATATCTGTACAAGGAAAAGCCGTTGAAGTCTGGGACTTCGAGTTAAGTAATGATCACGCAGCGTTGCTAGATTATACGATTTAAATCGTATTCATACGATGTTTTACATTTATTTTGCATGTACGATCCAGGGGCAGAAATCGTACGTAAACATACGACTTTTTTTAGATTTCATTCAACCACAATACTAATACCAACATAGCACGTCACTATTTATTCTTTTACTTACTAAGTAACAACCCTTAAGGTAAATCTAACTAATGTTAGACGTTACCGGGTTCTCGTATTTGTGACACAGATTATGAACGCTGCTATAGTTCAGTCAATCTTATTAAAACAAAGATCCCAAATAGGCTGAGAAATGAAACTCTAAACGGCACACTTTTGGCAAAACGATATATTAAACGCTATGGGTGTTGTGTGGATTTTTCTCAAACAAGAGAAATGTTAAATAATATTAACATAACAGTAAAACCCTTTACGGGGATAAATAAAAACCTAAATATTGTGTGTTTATGTTTAATCGATTGTTTACTTTTAAGTAATATAACAAGGGTTTTGAAAACGTACTGTTTTTTTAGCAGCCTTAGGGAATACTACTTTTTATTTACCCATCGTACGATCGCTTATTCCAAACTTCTGCCAACACGGTCACGTAATGATCGGGATTTTGGACATAAACGAATGGCAACATTTTTTTTCTATTCGGTTTTTTAGGTTAGGAAAGTAAAATCTATTAAATTGCTTTTCTTACGGCCTAGTTGTAAAGCTACTAGTTGAATCTTAACTAAAATACTCAACATAAGGCAACTTTGGGCTTACCACTAATTGAAACACAATCATTACTTACCTATGAAAGGAAACTTCCCCCAAAGCTCTTTCTAGACGATTTCTGCATACGAGTACACTACAATTCACCATACTTTATCTATTTAGGTCACTTTTAATAAATCATTTCACAAATACACGGTTGCTCTTCGAAACGGCTAGCGTAGCGTTAAATATGATTACATTTTCAAAATCTTGTCGTTTGTTTGCCTCCAGAAACTTCAACTTGACACTGGGGGTAGGCGTGATCGTTGCAAAGACGAACCGTTTTATAAGACCGTTTTGTGTTCCGCGACGATAAGACCGTTTTACGTTTCATTCTAAAGCAGTGCCAGCGACTCTAAAGCAGTGCCAGCGTTTGTTCGTCGCGAGACCAGTCCTTAGATTGTTTGACGCGGATATGACCTTTAGTGCTATATTAATAGAGCCTAGAACGTAATGAGATCATTGCGACGTCGTCGTCGGCTCCTTGCTCGTTCCGTTCGTTTTGGTCTGTGATACAATAAAGTAATCTTTATGTCTATGAGTATACAGTCGAATATCGTGTAAAACAACTTATTTTTTCCGATGTTTCGTGATTTCGTCTCGTTCGCACTCGTTTGACCGTCCTCTGCGCCTTGCTCGTTCGCATACAATGAAACCAGTTGCGAACGAGAACCGTTTCGAGGACCTGTTTTCGTTCCAGAAAAAACGGTTGCGTTTCGTCGTCGAAAAATCGGACAACGACCCACTCCTAACTGGGGGCAAACAAAAAAAGTAGTTACACTTTAGCTGTTTATTCTATCTCTTTCTCACCCATGATCGCTACGAAGTCTGTTTCATTTAAAACTTGTATGTGTGCGCTGTGGCTTGCTCTATAGTTTTACTCCCTCTACGACAAATATTCTGTGAAAAAATTCAAAACTTCATGGACTCAATTTCGATGACAGCTGTCGCGGAGCTCAAGCTATATTTTAGTGTCACCCGTTGGTGTCAGTCTACCGGATGTAAGTAAGTCTATCTATTGTGCGTTCACATTTACTTGACGCGTGAGAGAATTGGTAGCACTGATTGCTCAGTCGCCATCTTGCTTTCAGTACGATTACTAACTAGAGAATTATTCGTTTGTGTGAGCTTTAAAGATGCCCAAATTGGTCAAAAGTGCAAAAAGACAAACAATCCTTCAAGTTTATGCATTTTGTGAGAGAGAAATGTCTGAAAAAAAGCTGATTGTTTTTTTGGAGCAAGTTCCGACTCGAGTTCCCGCCATGACAGGTACGTTTTTAGGGTGCCCAGTTACATGAAATTACTAAAGCCACGTTTTCCCGGTCTTAGTAGACTCGGACCGAGCGCATCTTCTTAGTCAACTAAAAGTATAAGCCACTCGGATGGTAGTTTACACACATTTTAGTGGATATGGATTTTTATTAATTTTTGAACGCGCTTTGTTGTCTTATCGTCAAGCTGCAACAGCAGCAGGAAAAAAAAGAAGACAAATTTGGACGCGTAAATGGATTTTAAGGCGTGACGAACTAGGTGCTTCGAATAATTTTATTCAAGAAGTAAAAACGGAAGATGCAGCCACGTTTAAAAACCATTTGCGGTTAACAAGCGAACAATTTGACAATAAATACTAATCCGATTCTTTCGTTTTTTTCTTCCCCTTGATAGTTTTCCTCATTATTTATACATACTCATAACATACATATTGTGTAGACTAAACCATAAGTTTTGCCCCCTTTTACTTCATGTCAAGTAACAAAGACATAACATGTGAATAAGCTTTTGGACACTAATCGGAAGATGGTAAAACAAGCCCCTTTTATTTTCCCCAAGTAATGGGAATGATTTCTTATTTAACCCTTAATCGGCCATAGGACAATTATTTCCCACCACAAATGTGACCACTAACCAATTTTTTATTATTTTTCTATTGGTGGCAAACTTAAATAAATTGAACGCATCTTTAGATCGATACTTTTCTTATGTATTTTATGGCAACACTTATTCCTAAACGTCATCGCTGCATGTCAATCGGTATTCAAAAACAACCGTTAATTTTTCACGTACATTTGCTCCCCGAATTTGAGTCTATTTTTGGTACTACATCAAGAAAAAATCCTGTAAGTATTTAATGGTTTTTGGTTGTTTTTGCTAGATATGTGTTGGTTTATATGGTAATGAAAACAATGTGTGTAAGTTGTTGCATTACAATTTTTTTCTCATTCAAAAAAAGTGGGAAACTATTTCCCTGTGGCCGTTTATGAAAGTATTTAAGTGGGAATATATTTCCCTATAACTGTTTAGGACAACTAATAAATATTAATATATAAAAAAAGTTTGTTTGTTTTTTCTATATTACAGTCAATGGTGCCACCTAAAAAGAAGAAAAAAGTTGAGGATAAGTAGTTAAAAACAATTGTTGACAATTTGTCGGACCTGTCACAGTTAATACTCCAGAAAACACCAATCAATATCTCTTAAAAATAAAAAAAGGTGAAAATTTCGGCGTACCAAACGAGATACGCCTCAGGAATGTAGGTCTGCATATGCCTATTAAAGAGAGCACATACAAAAGGTGTTGCATTTGTAGTTCGAAACAAACACGGACAAACATCAAATGCGCTGGCACGGATAACCAGAGGTCGCCGGTTCAAATCCCGGCATGGGTGGAATTTTTAGCCTCTAAATAGGGTACTTAAGATTTACCTCCGGACTTTTAATTTTATTCCCTAAAAATAAATCAACGAGTGAAACAGAAGGCAATAGCTAGTCAAGTGGGAATTTATTTCCCACATATATGTTACTGGATATAGGAAAAATATTTCCCACAAAAAAAAAACCCTTAACGCTTATAGGGAAATTATTTCCCATCGTAAAAAAAATCCACTTCCCAACATTCAATAATTTTGATTTTGTGTTTTTATTTAATTTTAAGAAAACAATATTCTAATATAAAACAATTTACTTGATTGGAGCCATGGCCGATTAAGGGTTAACATGGTAACAGTAAACATCTCAGTGCTACGAATTCTCTCACGCGTCAAGTTATTGTGAACGCACTGTACGCACTGTACAGTGCGTTCACATTAACTTGACGCGTGACAGAATTGGTAGCACTGAGATGTTTACTGTTACCATGTTAAATAAGAAATCATTCCCATTACTTGGGGAATATAAAAGGATTGAGGGCTTGTTTTACCATCTTCCGATTAGGTCTAAAAGCTAATTCACATGTTATGTCCTTGTTACCAATTCTCTCACGCGTCAAGTTAATGATGAGTTAATGTGAACGCACTGTATCTCTAATATTTAGGTTGTGGTCTATGGTCGCTGGGCTCCACAGAACAACCTGGGCTCTGAGGAGTCTCTGTTTCTATATTCTCGATATTCTCTGTTGGCAACATTAAAAAAAAAACAAGCCGCCATGTTGTTTTTCGTGTTCTCGTCTCGGGTTTTGGACGAGTTTGTGTTTGTTACCAAAAAAATAAGTGACCCATAAAATAAGTTTTTGTAACTTCTACGACTCACAATGCAAACATCATAAGTTCCGCAAGTCCATCCTCAGCTAGGTTTGCGATCTTTAGTTAGATTGAAATCGAGGCATATGCCGTAAACTTTATTATAGAAGCGGCCTATTTACAATGGGATTCTTGTTTTTATTTGTGACTTTTAGCCTGCTTGGCTTTATTTATTGCGACAACAAGCTGTGTGGAAATACATCATTCATCAATACTAGCAGCTGCACTAAACAGGTAACTATAACAATGTTTTGTTTTGCTTCCCCCAGTTATGAATGACGCATCCTTGAATTTATTGATTGGTTGGTTCTCATTCAAATCTCGCCTTTTCAACAATAGCGTCTGTGAGCACCGGGGATATTGATTTTACAGGTCCACTGCATGACTGTCGGTCCACCGCGCAATAATCATTACTGGAGAAATGTCGAAAAGCTTCTTTAGACTTGCTTGTATTAGGATTAGGCTCATTTACGCAAAAGCGGCTAAACAGATTTGGATGAAATTTGGCATGGAGGTATTTTGTAACCTGGATGCATTTTATTCCAGAGGTCAGAGTCTAACTGAAAAATCATTTCAATACAATAACAAAAAATATATTAGCACATTGAAACACTGCAGGACTCGGCCTTCTGACAGAGAGAGAGTATTAAAAAGAATATCTAAAGTCAAGACTGGACTGAAATAAATAATGTTTCTTGCTCTTATTCCAGATAATTGGCGATGCCAACGGCCACCCTGAGCCATGTACTGTCAAGGTGTTTGAGCGAGACAGTACTGCTTGCAAGAACATGAGTTTTGGGCCTATAACACAGAGTGATCAACTGGGTGGAGTTCATCTTAGGCCCTATATATTGCAGTTGAACGACCATCACTTGAGTTACTACGAAAATATTACAGTATTGAATATATCGTTCAGCAATATTAAATGGAAAAGTATGTATACTCCTGTTCATTCAAAAGCTGAAAGTTCTAAACCAGATTGTTGGTTGCAGTAACCTTATAGAGTATTTCTGCTTTTTAGTAATGCTAGGCAAAGAATTAATTATTGCAATTTAAGTAATTTTGCTAATCAATATAAAGATAAGATTTATTGCTGGTGTTACTTTTCTGATTAATAAATCATATCCCATAAATTAAAGCATGGTATTCCAGTATTTTCAAGTTTCAGCCAGAAATGATTTTATTGCATATAGAAAAACTAGACGCAGCTAAAAATTAATTAAGTAAATGTATGATTAGTATACTTGTAATTATTATACATTTGACCTACTTATACTATTCCAGCAATGAAATTTCGATTCCAACGAGACCAACAACGGAAAAACCACTGCAGTAGCATTGCAATATCGAACAACATCACTGTCAATGATGAGTCTGTCCTTTACTACGACTGCTATTGGTCCATGATGGACACTGACAGTGGACAAAGCCACATTCTGGACTTTGAAGCAGCTAATGATACAGTTGTTAACAGGCGACGGCTCAACTTCAATATACCGTCTGCAGCTATGTTGAGTGAGTATCTATCGCCTAAAATGTTACAGAAAGATTGAGGAAATGTTTTTTGTGAAGATCTATCAATTTACGAAGGAAAAACAATTATTTATTAAACTTTCACTGCTATGACTATGATTGCTCAGAAATACAAGTAAAATTGATTTAAAAAGACAGACTATACAATATACAATCATAATATAATACAATCATGATCATCATAATTATCAGACCACTGCACCAATACAATGTTAGATACAACATAACTTCACGGGATACCCCGTGAAGTTATGTTATTGATTAGATTAGAGACCCAGCTCCCAGAGAGCTAGAGTATTTTATAATGATGAATTGTAATTTTATTTATCCACAGGCCCCACCGTTAGCCTGGAGGTTTGGACACCGTTCATCTATATTGAGACACATCAAGAGATGATCAAGTTGCACATTCTACCACCACCCCAACACCTGACTGTTCGCTCCTACCGCATAGAGGTCAAGCGAGAACACGATAAGTGCACTAAATGTGCTGAGACAGTGTCCAAGTCAACACTGCTATTGAAGAATAAAACCGATGAAGTGACGTTTGAATACAGTCTTCTTTGGGGCTCAGGAACATTTTACTTTGTGGTGACGCCTCTGCACGAGTTGTGCCGTGGTGACAGGGAGTGTAAATATGTGGAGAGTCCAAGGATAACTATTGGTGAGTATTCTTGCAGTTATTTCAGTTATAAAATATTGATGATGAATGTAATTCGTGAAAAACATGCTAGTAACACTATGCCCCAAAGAGTTTGTTTGACTACCGCTTTTGTGGGTGTTAGTTTTGTGCCCTGACCACATTAGCAATATTCCCAGACATTGTACAATGTAAGGTGCTATAACAGCAAATTATGTAGGTACCAACATTATATAGGGTATTAATAGATAGTACTAGAAGAGCGGTGGTAGCGGAGCGGTGTAGAACGCCGGCTTCTCAATCGGGAGGTTGTGGGTTCGAACCCCGGCATGTACCAATGACTTTCTTTTCTATGTTATGTACATTTGTGAAATTATAGTAGCAATACAACTCGCTGACGTTGAAGGAAAACATCGTAAGGAAACCCTAGTGTCTGAGGTGTTAGCGTACCTCAGCGCTTGCTACGTACAATGGCCCAACTATGAGGCTAAGTGCGGAAATCTCAGGTCTAACTAACTAGATAGTACTAGAACATAAATGTTTGCCACTTATTGGTGAACATAGCATGGTTATTTTTATCAGGTTTATAGGTTATTAATCTGATAAGCATGCAAAACAAAAAATATATAAATTCATAGAAATTATAGTACTTTGAATAAACTTAGCATACCTATTTACATATATGGATTTAAGTAAATTTAATTTAATGTTGCTAATTAATAAAAATAAGATAATTATAGAATCCAACTGATGAAGACTATGAGTCGATGGCAGATCTATTAGACCTGTTAAATTTTGTTATATCATTGAGTTTTTTAAATTCAATAATTATATTATTAGACCCGTTTGCCATCAACAATTCTGGGTCTCATCAGTTGGATTGCATCACTTACAAGGGCTAGTGCATTAAAAATAAAAATAGTATAATCATGTGGGTACAGTGATATCATTCCGATGTAAAAACCTAACTGCAAAGTAGGTAGTTGGGGCTGTAAGTGATGCAATTTACTTAAGCCAGATGTCGCTGCCTGTACATAATACAGAGAATAGTGTAAAGAGGTTCGAAATTTCACTGATGCCGGTGAGTCGCCCATTAGCTCAATTGGAAGAGCGCTGGCACGGATAGCCAGAGGTTGCGGGTTCGAATCCCAGCATGGGTGGAATTTTTAGCCTCTAAATAGGTTTTTAAAAGGTAATTACCGATGGTGATCGCGATTACACCCATCAAACGGGCCTATAAAGGAACTGGACTGGAAGATATTAAGTTCGTGTTTGTACTTTTTAATTTTTTACTTTTACTTAGTATGGTGTGAACGCGCCCTGTAATGTCCATGAATATTTATTATTAATATTATTTGTTTCGATAGTGCAATAAAGAATTTTAATAATAATAAAACGGGCCTTTATCTACAGTCTATTTATTCTTACTTGTCCAATTTAGTAAACAATATTCTACCCGTAAACTGTAACTTTTTAGTCCAAAACTGCCATATTTCCATAAATGAAGTAACTTGGAACACTCTTTTAGATAACACGCCGCCAATTTTATAAACATAGATCATGAATTTGCGAGAAAATGTCCAGTTTAGGCAACTTTTTTTTTTGGACATTTGGACAAGTAAGAATAAATAGACTGTATGTATGAGCATCTGAGTTACCTATTAAGAAATACCATTAAATTTAATATGTACAATTTATGTAACACCATTGTTCACTCCATAGATACGGAAACCCATCAAACCCTGAACATATGCATCGCCAGCGTCACCGCGCTTATTGTAGCCACCCTCTTCGCCTATTACATATTCCTTCGTGTCGTGCGCCAGTGCTGGTGCAAGTATGCTCACTTCGCGCCAATCAGTGAGTACACATTTTTTATCTTTTAAGAGTCTCCAAGGCAGGTTAAGCCGTTGCCTGCTGTCATGTAATGCTGTGGTGTCGGCTTAAAGAATAGCACCAACCCAAATTCTTCCCGCGGGTGTCGTACAAGGCGACTAAGAGACACAAACCGGGGGGTGGGCAGCAGCGCCCCCTGCAGTACAATGCAACCAATCTGCGATCCCCAACCCGCATGCCCAGCGTGGGGATTATGGGCATTAACCCCCCATGATGGTATAAGACAGGGCGCTATGGCCATCATTAGGGGAGGGCTATGTCCAGCAGTGGACTACATAATATAGCCTGAAGAAGAAGATGTAATGACAGTCGTTAAGCCACGTCGGACGCCTTATGTTTGTCTTGATAACTTCTGACAGTAAGGGCACCACTGTCTTAATGAAATGATATGAAATTTCAACAGAAAGGAAATTTCCTTACAAGTTGCAATCCTCCACCAACCTGCTCATGGCCTCCGTGGTGGATTATGGTCTAGCCTTCCTGCGCGCAGGAAGAGACCCGTGCCCCAGCAGTGATGACATACAAGGATTGATATCGAAAAGTCTCCAGCAAGGAGCAATTCCCATACAATAGTCTATGCAGTGAAACTTTGTCAAAACTTTTTGAGGACACAAATACAGGTTTGTGCGTGCTTAAAATTGGAAATACGAGGGGCGGCTGAAAAGTTTTGAGCCTAAGGTATTAAAAATGCTGATAGAAATGTATAAAAAATTTATTTTTCAATGTAATCTCCCTCTATTTCAATACACTTCTTACATTTGTTTAAAAGAGCTTTTAACCCGGTAAAAAAATATTCGCCGTCTTTGCCTTCAAAATGCTCGTTTACGGCCGCCTTCATTTCTTCGTCACTGGAAAATCTTCGTTCTCGGAGGTCCTTTTTCAAATTTGAAAAAAGGAAATAATCACTAGGAGCCAGGTCTGGACTGTAGGGTGGGTGGTTGATTTCTTCAAATCCTGTTTCGGCGAGGGCACGTCTCGCAACTCGGGCAGTGTGCACGGGCGCATTGTCCTGCAAAAACCGGACTCCTTTCGCCAGTTTGCCTCTCCTTTTCTCGACAACCACTTGACGGACTTTTGTCAACAATACGGCGTAATAGTCTCCGTTCATTGTAGTATTTTTGGGAAGGTAGTCGATGAACAAAATTCCTTCGCAATCCCAAAAAACAGTGGCCATGAGCTTGGAAGCCGATCTTTCCACTTTAAATTTCCGTGGCGGCTTTTCTCCCTTTGCTATCCATTGCATTGACTCTTGTTTTGACTCCGGATCGTACTGCCGGATCCATGTTTCATCGACAGTGACGAGGCGAGAAAAAACATCGTCAGGATTATCGCCACAGATGTCCAAAAACTCCTTCGAAGTTGTGACTCGACGCTGCCTGTCCAGTGGCGTGAGCATTTTTGGCACCCATCGCGCGCACACCTTTTTCATGTGCAAATGATTGTGCAAAATGTCACCAATTCGCTCCTTGCTGATGCCCATGGATTCAGCTATCTGCCACATCTTGATTCGCCGATCTTCGAGAACAAGGTTTTCACTTTTTCAATATTTTCTTCGGTAACGGCGGTGTTTGGACGTCCTGACCTGGGATCATCTTCGAGCGACTCCCTGCCGTGTTTGAATTCACGTGTCCAACGTTTTACGGTGGCAAATGAAGGTGCAGAATCCCCATAAACTGCAGACATTTCTTCAAATATTTTTGTCGGCGTTTTGTTCTTCTTGGTGAGGAATTTTATGACAGCTCTGTACTCCAATTTCGTGCAAAGCGCGGATGACTCAGACATGGTGTTGTTTAATGTTTAATTACTAGAAGCGTAATGATGATAATGACATGAAACTTGGTATTTATACTACTTAGAATATGCGCAATTAGTGATGCACATTGCGAGTCATTAGTGATTCTTAGAAGTACTTAGGCTCAAAATTTTTCAGCCGCCCCTTAAGCTTACAAAAAAGAAATAACAGCCCCATAAGATTCTCTATGGTTAAGCGGCAAAGATGTGGAACTGGTTGATACGTTCTGTTACTTAGGAAGCTTGGTAGACGAGCACGGCGAAACCGAGATTGATGTAGAGGCAAGAATTAATAAGACTAGAGCTGAGGGTGGTGGTAGCGGAGCGGCGTAGAACGCCGGCTTCGCAATCGGGAGGCCGTGGGTTCAAACCCCGGCATGTACCAATGAATTTGTTTTCTAACTTATGTACATTTGTGAAATTATAGTAGCAATACCACTCGCCGACGGTGAAGGAAAACATCGTAATAAACACCTAGTGTCTGAAGTGTTAACGTACCTCAGCGCTTGCTACGTACAATGGCCCAACTATGAGGCTAAGTGCGGAAATCTCAGGTCTAACTAAGACTAGAGCTGTATTTGTACCTTCTCAACTTGTTGTCGAAGTTCCATTGCTGTCCGGCATGTGGTTTGTAAATAGCACCAAACTACGTTTGTACGGGAATTGCTCCTTGAGGGAGCGCGTTCACCCGTCAGAATAATTCACTCTTTCTTCTTCTTCAGGCTATATTATTCCACTGCTGCATATAGCCCTCCCCTAATGAGCGCCATAGCGCCAGGTTGTGCCATCATTGGGGGGTAATGTCCATAATCCCCACGCTGGGCATGCGGGTTGGGATCGCAGTTTGGTGGAATTGTACTGCAGGGGGCGCTGCTGCCCACCCCCCCAGTTTGTGTCCCTTAGTCGCCTTTTACGACACCAGCGGGATGAATTTGGGTTTTGGGCCGCGGGAATTCACTTATTCGTTCCATTTCTATTCGCCCCACAGTAGTAAATAGACAGCTCACGATACGTTCCGCGCTTGCTTTTTATAAGCTTGTTTTTTCGGCCACGCAATAATTTTATTCCTAAACGAAGAATACACGCGTCGAATTGAGAACCTCCTCCTTTTTTGAAGTCGGTTAAAAATACTACAGCTGACATCGTATCTAAATGCTCACCTTGAAAATATATTGGGCATGTGTAAATGATCACACATTTCTAAATTACATAGATACTATACTACAGATTGACTTGAACTGCCTCGTTGCTCTAGCGGTATCACGTTTGATTACCATACCGGAGGTGGATTCGATTGCGACTGGAGGTCGCCGTACATGTTCTCTATGTATTTCCTGGTTTGCGACCAGAACAAGTGATTGCGTTGTGTGGACGTGTTTTTTTTTTAATCACACTATCTTCTTCTTCTTCAGGCTAAATATAGGTCCGCTGCTGGGCATAGCCCTCCCCTAATGAGCGCTATAGCGCCCTGTCTTCAGCTTGCCGCATCCAGCATCTGCCGGCAGTTTTTCGCAGATCGTCATCCCACCTGGTCGGAGGGCGTCCTACACTACGTTTGCCGATCACACTATCACATCACAGGCTTTGTTTTACTGCGGGAAAATATCTGATTCCTTTGGGAAAATACCTTATTCGGGCACAGCGGGCACAGATAGTCATACATTAACCTTGAAAACATTACACATTTAAAGAAAAATGGTTTCTCCCTTCACAGGCAAAGAGATACCGCCGCCGCCGAAGGTCCTTGTGGTCTATTCGACCACGAACCGTCTCCACGCCGAGTGCGTCTCCTCTTTCGTTAGCTACCTTCGCAGCCAGTACGGCTTCGTTGTCATGTATGACTTGGACATCGCTGAGACGCCGCACGGCGACCCATTCATCTGGGCAGAGGAGTCATTCTACGCGGCCACACACGTCCTGTACATAGCGGGGCCGTCCGATAAGGCGAGCATTTACAACAATATCTACGACCAGCCCATCATAAGCCCATACAGAGACGTCGACATGTTACAACTGAACCTGATTAAGTCTAACAAGGGCAACAAGCGGCCTAAGGATGTGGTGAACATATTATTCGAACACTCCGATGGTTTATTGCCCGTGGAGACCAAATCCGATAAGATCTATTACCTGCTCAAGGACTGGCAGAAGTTAATAGCTTATCTGTCCATGAATTTGTTGCCCAAACAGCAGATCAGTTGCTCGGAGAAGGGTAAGTGCTTCATCGATGATTTGAACCGTGCTAAGAAGTTGCTTAGTAACAAACGAACCGATGTGGTGGTTCGGTGTGAGAAGTTTAAGGTGCCGGTTGACAAGAAGGTGCTGTTGTAACTTGTCCGCCTGCCTCATTAGTTGTTGCAAAATGGGCGTTTTCACACTCACCCGGAAGTTAAGAGAACCTGAAATTTATGAAAAATTGAGAATGGTGCGTTTTGTGCCCTAAAGAGTGGGTGGTTCTAGTGTGAAAACGCACATTGACTCTCGCTATAGGAGGTTGTTCTATGGAGGAATGGACCACATTGAGGCTAAAATGAATTTATTGAATGGATTTGTATGTTACTGCTATTTTTGATTATTTTCTACGTTGTTTTTTAATGGAAAAGTTTGGCCGAAAGCAACTTCTTTAGAACAGTCTGCCTGTAGAGGGGAGGGGTAATTCTATTCTATTGGGTGTACCCTTATCTATCCATAAAGAGTGTTTCGCTTCTCAATACAGACAACTTTTACTGTATGAGATGACTTCGAATAGCTGTATATACTGTATACTATATGGGATAGTATACAGCCTCCCTCATTTCTGAAATTTACCAATGTTAAAAATATAGTTGGTTCTCGGTGTGTCAAAATTAGGTTGTCAAAACCTAGTCACTGGCAAAAAACTTGGCTGGCTTTTCCATTGTTGTTCGCACTTTAAGGATAGAGTGCGATAGTAATTTGTTTGCAATAACTTGTATACGGATAAAATTCGAAAAAAAATCGTACCTACTCGTATGTGTATTCATGATTACGTGTTTTACATTCATATTAAGTGTCGATATTATATTTGAATGTTGAGACTTCTGTCAAAGTTTCTAATGTGCATGTAAATGGAATAATACAGAATCATAAGTAGTCGCACATTTTATTTATTTTTTCGTATTTTCCATTTTCTAAAGAGAAAAGTATTTTTTCTGACTTTCGCACTAAAATGATCTGAAAAGTGCTCGGAATTTTTTAGAATAGAAAAAATACTAAGTGTATTTTGTTTGTCATATCTTTATTGGCAGTTAAAACAATACATTATTTGTGTAATATATTTATTAACCGTTTATTAGCAAATTATCCTTATTAATGAATGTTATTTCAACATATCGTACGTATTGACGCTATATTTTTGTAGTGATAAGTAATTATATTTTTGTACTTTCGTCGAATTTTCAACGACAATAAAATCTGTTGCAATTTCTTTCTGTAACTGGTATTTTCCTTAGTGCCATACATTACAAATCGTTCATTCAGATGTTAACTTGACGTCTTCGCTTCAGAGTGAATTACTTTTTATCTAGAAAAGAAGATTTAATGAGGAAATATTTAATAACTTTATTTTCCAATGAGGAAATTATTACTTGGCATTTAAAATAAACCGCTACTCCGCATAAAAATGTGAGAAACATCTGCGTATTCACTTTTTCCACGGTATTTCGTTTAGTAAATGTTGTTTAGATCTAAAACGGATTTCTCCTGAAATATTTATACTTTTGTTAGGATGTGTATAGCTTTAGCCCATTTATAGCAAGGATACATCTTGAAAGAACAGCATACTGAGGGGCTGCTGAAGATGGCATCGTCGGCGGCATGATATTCAACTAAAATAAGCCTTTAATATAGAAGTTTAGAGACTAACCGGTGAATCTTTGCGCCAACGGCGAACGTCGACGGAGATAAGTTATAATTTGCATTAAAACCGTGTTACGCAGAAACGTTCCAACCCATAAAAAGTAACTTTCGAGGAAAACGATTTTTTTTTGTTATAATATTAGTGACTACTACAAACACGTTTGAACTAAAATATAGTAGGTACAAGACAATATTAAACATAGAGTTTTTTTTTAAAGTTACCTGTTGTGTGTTGAAATGTTTCTGCGTAACGGAGTCTCATTGTAGTCTGTAGCTTATATGTAAGTAAAAAGGATTATTTTCGTATGAATTAACAAATTTGACGAAAAAACTAAGATAATTCTTCTTTGACATGTTGATATTTTGCAATATCAACAACGAAGTGGTAATTAAAGTTCAGAATTGAGTTTCTGAATTCGCATATGCGAGTACGATATTATTGTTTTGAGGTAATTCTTATATTATGAATGGGCTAAGCAATGTTATTGATCTCATAAATGTTTTTCGAAACCAGTTGGTGTGTTCTAACTTTATATTTACTTACATTTGACATAATAATTATAAAAAGAAAATTATACAAGACCTTCGATCAAGCTCAATATATTGTAAACCTTGTGATGTATTTTTATAAAATTAAAAGTCTCTAATAAAATAGAATGTATTTATTATTCCCAGAATTTATAGCGAGTTAGTTACGTCTATTTCTGATCCACTCTGTTGAATTACATGGAAAGGGTTGGACCCCGAACAAAAATAAATACTGCAATCATTGGTTTATTTATCACTGACATAGTAATATAATATTTATTTACCGTAATTCAGACAGAATATTATTTGTTATGTACACAGACATTAAAATAATCGAGAATAATAGTAATTTACAATATGATTCGGAAAACAAGACAATTTATATTTAGACAAAGTATTTACAAAATATCATGCTATCTACCTTAGCTATTGTTGCAAGTTTTACGTATGTATTCTGTTTCAGATAACTTTTCCAAAAATGTAAATATGTTTTTTTTAATACGATTAAGTTCAATAGAAAATATTGCGGTTGCGTTTCTGCGGTAGACCAGAAAAAAACCTTATTTATTTAGCTATATTTACATGTGGGGAAAACAGATCTGAAACTGAATATAAATGCGCGTTCGCTCCGCCGCCGTGTACGAAGAGAAATGCCGACCTTATGAAATCAGAAAGAAATTGAATGAAACTGGCTGGCAAACCACACGCATCGAGAAAAACAACTAAATCACTCACTGATAGTAGAGGTCATGATTCTTGTTGCATGTGACATAAGATCGGATCTCGACAATTCTGTGTTTCATTTTTTATTATTATTATTATTATTATTAATACTTTATTGCACCATAAAATTGTACAATGCGGCGAACTTAATGCCATAAGCATTTTTTTTTCTAAATTCATAAACCTTCCGAAGGCGTGCGTTGTCAAGAGTTTAAAATGACTCCACGTTCAATTGTGGCGGAAGGGGCATGTCATTGTTTTACCAATCGGAACGAGTTCACTTACTGACTTAGGTACCAATCAAAACAGTTATTACCCGGCCAAATATCTATACACAATATGCACATACCTGCCTCCGTCAGATCTCAATCTTGCGAGGTACCTAAATACACACGGCACCGACAGGTTATTTCATTAGTGAAGACTAATCGAGAGGTCTGGGATCGTTTCTGAGTGTGAATTTGATTTACTCTACAGGGCATCCTGCGCTCATTTCATTGGTGAACACTAATCGACAGGACTGAGGACGTTTCTGAGTGTGAATTTGATTTACTCTACATGATATCCTGCGCTCATTTCATTGGTGAACACTAATCGACAGGACTGGGGTCGGTTCTGAGTGTGAATTTGATTTACTCTACAGGACAACCTGAGCTCATTTCATTGGTGAACACTAATCACATGCATAAGATCGGATCTCGACAATTCTGTGTTTCATTTTTTATTATTATTATTATTATTAATACTTTATTGCACCATAAAATTGTACAATGCGGCGAACTTAATGCCATAAGCATTTTTTTTTTCTAAATTCATAAACCTTCCGAAGGCGTGCGTTGTCAAGAGTTTAAAATGACTCCACGTTCAATTGTGGCGGAAGGGGCATGTCATTGTTTTACCAATCGGAACGAGTTCACTTACTGACTTAGGTACCAATCAAAACAGTTATTACCCGGCCAAATATCTATACACAATATGCACATACCTGCCTCCGTCAGATCTCAATCTTGCGAGGTACCTAAATACACACGGCACCGACAGGTTATTTCATTAGTGAAGACTAATCGAGAGGTCTGGGATCGTTTCTGAGTGTGAATTTGATTTACTCTACAGGGCATCCTGCGCTCATTTCATTGGTGAACACTAATCGACAGGACTGAGGACGTTTCTGAGTGTGAATTTGATTTACTCTACATGATATCCTGCGCTCATTTCATTGGTGAACACTAATCGACAGGACTGGGGTCGGTTCTGAGTGTGAATTTGATTTACTCTACAGGACAACCTGAGCTCATTTCATTGGTGAACACTAATCGACAGGATTGGGGTGGTTTCTGAGTGTGAATTTGATTTAGTCTACAGGACATCCGGTGCTCATTTCATTGGTGAAGACTAATTGAAAGAACTGGGGTCGTTTCTGAGTGTGAGTTTAGTGGTGAGAGATGCTTCTATGGTTTTTTGATTCGTAGGTTAACAGAAACGAAACAACATATAGTCAGGTACTCACTACGGCCTTGGCTGGCCCTTGTGTGAAAATGAAGGCATCGTCAATAGAAAAACGTCATCGCGCACCAAAAACTTGTCCAATCGTCTGTCAAATTCCATACAAAATATCAAGCGCTAAAATATCAAATGCTGAAGATTTGGTGCCTATAATTAGGCCTAATCAAGGGCGGAGCGGTCGCGCGGTTCAGTATATAGTGGACTCATAGTTGAAGAACATCGACCCATCATTTAAAAAAATGTTATTTTACAATAATATAATAATGTTTATGGAAATCAAAAGTAGGTACAGCATTTACTTCCACAAAATGCAACACAAGTCGGCCTTTACATGAATCTAATCTAGAAATGCTCTATCTTCTTATCCATAACACGCGATTAATAGCAAAAAATGGAAATTGTTTTTGTGTTCTTAGTAATTAAATTAATTTGAGCCATCGAACAACTTTGAACTTTTCAAAGGTTGAACAATGTTGTAGTCTTTTTTATGAAAAATCACGCTAATATTAAAAGGCGTTGCGAGTGTGTATGTTTGTTACTTCTTCACGTCTAAACGGCTGGAGCGATTTTAATAGAATTTGGTATGGAGTTAGCTGACACGCTGGATTAACACATTGGCTACGTTTTACTGCAGGAAATATGTTATTCCCGTAAGAAAATCGATAAGGCGCGGGTCACACTGCGGAACACAGCCAGTGTCAAATAACACTTAAAATGTTGGTATAGACGCTGGGTAAGCCTACCTGCTCATGCTGAAAATATATTCCAGGCAGGCAGCGTGTGAAGTCGCTAGTGTCAACGATTGCGCTTTCCTATCTACATTGTATAGCTAGAAGTTGCCTTTAGACGAAAATGTAGAATGCAATTGTAAAAACCAATTTTTAGAGGCTAAGTATTCCACCCATGCCGGTATTCGAACCCGCGACCTCTGGCTATCCGTGCCAGCGCTCTTTCCAACTGAGCTAATGGGCGGCTCACCGGCATCAGTGAAATTTCGAACCTCTTTTTCTTTTTTTAGAATGCAATTGTTTCGTGAGATGAATAATTCATTTTGGTTAATTATGTTATGCGAAACCGGTATTTTCTCGTGATCCCATTTTCTGCCCCGTTCCCGGTTCTCCGGGGATTACTATTTTTCGAGGGTACTGGCCTTCTCTCAGAGAGATAGTATGGAGTTAATCACCATGCGTGCCCACAGCGGATTGGCAATTTCAAGCGCCGAGGTATTTGAACACGTCTCACTCAGGTTTCCTCTCAATGTTTTCCTTTGCCGTTAGCGAGTCGTATTGCTACTATAACTTCAGAAATATACATAACATAGAAAATAGATTACACTATTTTTATTTTTAATGCACTAACCCGTGCTAAGGAACAAATTTAAAAACCTATTTAGAGGCTAAAAATTTCACCCATGCCGGGATTCGAACCCGCAACCTCTGGCTATCCGTACCAGCGCTCTACCAATTGAGCCAAAAAAATTTTAGCCTCTAAATAGGTTTTTAAATTTGTTCCTTAGCACGGGTTAGTGCATTAAAAATAAAAAAATAATAGTGTAATCATGTGGGTACAGTGATATCGTTCCGATGTTAAACCTAACTGCAAAGTAGGTAGTCGGGGCTGTAAGTAATGCAATTTGCTTAAGTCAGATGTCGCTGCCTGTACGTAATACAGAGAATATTGTAAAGAGGTTCGAAATTTCACTGATGCCGTGAGTCGCCCATTGGCTCAATTGGTAGAGCGCTGGTACGGATAGCCAGAGGTTGCGGGTTCGAATCCCGGCATGGGTGAAATTTTTAGCCTCTAAATAGGTTTTTAAACTTTCACTAATGGGAATACGACAAATAGATTTCCCTGGTAGTTCCATTGACTACGAATAATTGTGCTATTCCCTGGGGGGCCTGTTAACGGGACAGAATAATGAGACCGTGAGAAAACGCCGATGGAAACAAAATTGTTGACAGCCTGAAATCGACCTTCACATTGGACCACCCTTTCTCTGGACCATACCTAAGTAGCATTCGTACACCCTATATTTACACAAGTTGACAATGAGACGTTGCCAAACTTCTATAGACTACGCTATACTACAATAATACACTCTTTTCTACTACACTATGAATAACGGTTTGACAACGTCGCCATGTGTTTGCCCCTAATAAACGTAAAACCAATATACCATAGCAGACAACCGATATCAACACGTTATAGACTAGTCTCACGTTACTGTTTTCGCTTTGGACCGGCAGCTTCATGTTCTGGAACAATGGAGAACGGAATTATTGCCAATGGGGGACATCTTAAAAAATGAGATTTATTGTGGAGAGATCCTAGTATCTGACTGATTGCGAATTTTAGAAAGAAACTGATTGCTAATGAAAATATATTTTAGAATTAGACTGATTGCAAATTAAAAAAGATCTTCGAATGAGACTGATTGTGAATTGAAAGATCTTGGAATGACACTGCTTGCGAAGAAAATATCATAGAATTAGATTGCTTGCAAATTGAAATATCTTAGAAAGAAAAATTGCAACTGAGAGGATCTTAAAATGAGACTGATTGCGAATGAAAAGATATTAGAATTAGACTGATTGCGAATTGAAAGGTCTTAGAATGAGACTGATTGCGAATGGAAAGATCTTAGAAAGAGACAGATTGCAAATGGGAGGATCTTAGAATGAGACTAATGAAAAGATATTGAATTAGACTGATTGCGAATGGAAAGATCTTAGAATGAGACTGTTTGCGAATGAATATATCTTAGAATGAGACTGATTGCGAATGAAAAGATCTTAGAATGCTAAAACAATGCCAAAACTCACGTTTTGATAAAAAAAGCCCTAAAACGTTTGTCTATCAAGAGTTTTGATCGTGATAAGTGACCTCAGAAAAGGATTCTTTACATATTTCTGACATAATTAAAACTGTTTTTATACGGATTTCACTCGTTTTATTATATTTTTACAATTTTCCGACGTTTTGGCACTTTTACAGGTGCCGTGGTCTCGGATGACCATCCAGTTTTAATTAAGTCTAGTGCTCGTGTTAACCTTAGAAAATACTACATTAGTGATATCCTCGGCTGATTACAATAACACAGGATATCCTAGTTTAGAACCAGGCCAAGTGATTGTGTCGTGTGTAAGTTCGATATCAACCCCTTGTATGTCTCCACTGCTGGAGCGCGGGTCTCTTCCTGCATCGCAGGAAGGTTAGGCCATACTCCACCACGCGGGCGAAGTCCCGTGTGTAAGTTATTATTGTTATTTTCTATCGCAAATGGGACAGGGGGGAGCCACTTCACTGAGTCTGGGTGACATACGTCTGGCCCACCCTGGGCAACAATCAGCAAGTCCTTACACCAAGATGGCTTGCCACGACACGCCAACACGCAGAAGAATGGGACTCACATAATCTCCAGGCTGCTGTCGCTGTTTTTCGTCGCGTGCTCGCCCTCGCTGGAATTGGAGCCACCCGACTCGGACCGCTGGCTGCGGCTGCGGTGCGGCTTGATCTGCTTCTTGTCCTCGGCGGCTTCAGTGGATGTGGCCTCTTCGGAGTGCCGCTGCCACGCCGGTATGGACGGCGGCTCCGAGCGGGTCTTTATGGAGGGGAATTGGTTCCTGCAATGGATGAATATTATGATGATTGTTGTTTGATATGACTTGAGAGAAGATGGCCGGAGTGGAGTGTATTTGCTGTAACCAGCAGAGGCTGATTGTCTGTGGCTGGAAGAGGGCACATAACATCTGCATATACATATAGTGAAACATACGATTTACGTAGATAGAGAACACTTTGCTTAGTTTCGTCGCCATTTTTTAATGTCCCAGGCCCTATAGGGATCATATAGGACCTGGGCCATTATAAAATGACGATAGTGTTGTACTTTGGCGGCCATATAATATGGTCACTAAAATCGTTAGGTTTTGTTTAGGTGTCAGATATAAATTGTTGAATTTAAGCTTATTTCTTAATGATTCCGAAAACACATAAATAGTTATATAATAAGGGCCGGAACGAACCACTGGATCGAGGTAAATGGACCGAAATTTCTCTCAACCGACAATAAAATCGACATTATTATCGAAGAATCGTTCGGGAACCAATTCGAATTAAAAAAACACAAGAATTTCAACAGGGAGGATGGTTTCGAGCTTTGAAGTACGTGGAATCCAATGCAAAGTACAAATCCACCGGACCTGTCCGCGGGCGCTTAGTGTTGTGTGTCGGCCAGCAAAGCAACCCACAATAATTGACTGTACTCGCCACTTCAGTCTACCCGAGTCCACGGCAACTGAGACCACCGCAACTGTAACGCTGCCGAAACGTCGGGAAATAAGGTAATTAGGTTTTACCTAATAAATAATCGCGATTAGACCCATCAATAATAACTATGAATATAAGCGTTACAATGAGTAAATCATTACAGTACACCACTAGCTCTTAAGTAAGGTAAAGCTATTAACCTAATCTTACAAAGTGAAAAAAAAATGCTCACCTATTGAGCAGAATTCCCTTGACGGAGGCGACGTCGCTTTTGACAGCTTCCAGCTGGGAACGCAGGAGCGCCGCCTCGCTACCCTGGTGCCCCGTTTGCACCTCCGTCCGCAGCGCCGCCACGTTCGTATTCACCGCGTCCAAAGACTTGCGGAGCTCGTCGAGACACTCCGCCGTACTCTTCGGCCTGGGCTGCTCGACGAAGAGCAGTCGGTGCAGGCAGTTCTGTCGGGATAAAGAGTTGAATTGGAAGTCAGTGGACATTAGAATTCAAAGAGAGCAATGGCTCTTAACAAGGCTGCCAATTGTACTGTACTATGTTGATGTTTAAGTCTCTTATGTAATTCCTGGTGTACATACAATGAAGAATATTCTATCTACCGATTAAACAATCATATCAATTTATTTCAACGTAAAGAATTTACGTGCTGTTTGCTGAATGTCAATGTACAATGTAAAATGTAAGCCGCTGCCTTCGGACCGTATTGTAGTGGTGAAAAAGGCAGCGGAAAAAAACCCCACTCTGAACATCTTTTCTCAAGTCACCTTAAACCAAATACATCAGTTGCCACCTATACGTAAACCTAATAAGATTTCATGATTGCCATTAACAACCATAAATGCCAAAGTATTAGGCAAATATCTCACAATAGTAGGGAAAACATAACAAAATCTGCGGCCAGACACACGAACAGCACTCGTTCACGAGCATAACGCAGAGGTCAACCATCATCAGTCTCAACAATTTTGGAGGGAGATGGATTACCCGAGCATACAGCAGGGGAAAGGCTCTTTTCATTCTTGAATATTTGTATATTCTGATGTCCTTTGAATAAATATATATTTTGTTAATTAGTTATGTATAATATTTATTTCTAATTTATGCAAATTATTTGTATCTGTTGATAATTTAATTTATTCACACTGTTTATTTATGCACTTATTAATATATCTACTTCTAAAATAATAATTATGCATGTTTTGTTTGTACATTTACTTCTCTAATGTATTAGTCCAGCCCATGTAAAGGTTGTCTGGAAGAGATCACTTTTAGTGATGAGGCCGCCGTCTCTACTCTTAGGTTAAGAAATATCTGTGTAATTTTCATTTTCATCACGTACAATAAAATGTTCTTTATCTCTATCTATATTTGCATCTGAGCTGCGTGCACCTACAAATTATTAATATGTTTACAGTAATTGTATCGTTGTGGGTTTCTATTAAATAAAATTCTAATAAAGTTTCGAGTAGTTCATGGGCCGGAGCGGTCGTAGGGGCTTCATAGAGCGTCTGATTCACATTAGAAAGTTCCTGTGGTTTCGTATGATTTCGACATATAGGCATACATTTGTATTTCTTAATGATTCGCGATACTCATACATATTAAACATAAAAAACTTACGTTTTACCTAATAAATGATACCTTATTTCCCGACGTTTCATCAGAGCCGTTTCGCACTACGTCCGATCCGAATCCGATTCGAGTCCGTGAAAATACGGTCCGAAGTAGTCGTAGAACTATTTCTATGGTAGTTTACGCACTAGATCCAACTTCCGACATCCGATGCCTCTCCTTCACCCGACAATTTCCATTTCCATTTGACGGACCGAATCCGAACTGCGTACGAGAGCTGAGTGCTTAGTGCGAGTTTTTTAACTACTCGATCGCGTTAACGTAAACTCATATTTCTATAGCATCGAGGAAGCGCCACCTAGCGACAAGTATAGAAATTAAAATTGCTGAGTGCGAGTTGTAATGGTTTACGTTGAGAAGTGAACATGTTTACCAGCTAAAACACGAATAAACGCGAGTGCGAGTTGTACTGTGACAGCGTTTTGCCAGTTCGAACGGTTAAATTACTCATACTCACTACTCGATGCTCGATTAACGCGGTAGTAAAGTTACTCGATTGGATCTGTCAAACTCGCACTAAGCACTCAGGGCGTGGCTGGGTCGAAAGGCATTCAGATTAGTTCTGTTCTGTGTGGCAGCGCATGCTTGCATCATGTCACCCCACGAGTTAAAAATAACCATAGTAATGGGACGGACAGCTTGGATTTACCCCCTTAGCTGCTTGGATTTAGATCAGAGATCGGGCTAGTGCGTAAGCAATGTCCGAATTAGGTCCGAGATTTCTAGACCCGTATTACACGGATTCGGATCGGACGTGCGAAACCGCTCTAAACAGTTGCCGTGGTCTCGGGTAGACTGACATTTATAAATTTGTAAGAGCACTATAATTCGCAAATGAAATGAAACATCGTAGCCTGGGCCCAGTTAAATACCAGTACATAGATTTTGAGCAGCGGCTCAAAAATATATATCTACGATACGTACATCAAATTTGAAGGTCATATTCGTTTAAATAACTTCTGTTTTTAGTTAAATTTTGATTTTTGTGAATATCTCTGGATGTGGTAAACTTATGTTTACCAAAAGTCAACGGTGCTTAGAATTTTAAAGAGGTCCCTCGATTTCTACAGGATCTCATCATCAATTCTTGACTTGGTAATTATGATTACACAATAGTTAGAATATTTTTGGGGCTTAATCGCCTAGTGATTGAGGGTAGTCTGAAACCATATCAGCCGAAGATGCGAACGGGTGCCAGCCAGTCTTCTCGTGACCACGATGGCTGTGACGTCCTCGAAACGTGGAGGTACAATAGCAATAAATTACTACGCGATTAAGCCCCGAAAATATTCTCTGGGTTCAAGTCGCGAAAGTTTCAAATATGTTATGCTTATGATTATACAATGTCTTTTAGGTAAATATATGTACAATGTCTATTAGCCTGTTGCAAAATTTTGAAATATAAATTTTGCAGGCCAAAAAATGCAGTCACGTGCTTAAAACGCCCCACGTCTCCCTCCTCGGAAGTAACTTTATATAACTCATAAACGTCCCACTGCAGGGCACTGGCCTTCTCTCAGAGAGTGAGTATGGGCTTAATTACCATGCGTACCCACCGCGGATTGGCAATTTCAAGCGCTGAGTTATTTAAACACCTCGGACACCCAGGTTTCCTCTCGGTGTATTCCTTCAGCGTTAGCGAGTGGTATTTCTACTATAACATACATGGACGTATCTAATTCGGATAGCTCTCAAGAAAAGAAATATAGGTTGTTTTTCTTTGAACGTCACTTTTTCGGCCGCCCTGTACCTGGTCTTATACTCGTAGCTACAGGCCGGCCGAAAAAGAAGACAAATCTAACGTTTACGGTACAGACGATGCGCGCTGATTTATTTAGTTGTTTCACATGTGGGCAAGTCAACCCGAATCTACTCGTCAGCTAGATGTAGTACAGAAATGTACTAAGTTTCATTCTTTCGAGGCGGTAGTGACACGGATTCGCGGATTAGATTCGCGAGGCCATATGAAACTTCATGGATTTAGGCGCGGTAGAAACTTGCGTGGGACTATTCTCAGGTTTTGCAAGTCGCAAAGGCTTAGATGGTTTGTTCATCTAGAGAATACCAAGATTATGGCCAAGTGGACGGAATGACCAACTGGCAGACCCAGACAAATTTGGATTGACTGTATTGAAGAACACCTCGGAAAGATAAGCAAGTAAACAGACTGGAAGGGACGCTCGAGGACCTGAGACACGGAAAAATTCTGTGGAGGAGGCTGAAACTCAGAAAGGGTTGCAGCGCCACAGGAAGCAGATAAGGAGACTTACCGCTCGGATAAGGACTCCTTCTCCTTAAATCGACCCAATCGAGCCTGTGGATGCCAACTTCGAAGCGTAGTTTTTGTGTCGGACGTTTAATGGGTTGCATTGAGTTGATTAAATGCAAACTAACAATAAGGTCTTTTAATAGGTACAAGATAAAGGAAAAAAAATGGGGGCACAGCTGTGTTACAAACTTACCAATTAAAACAGAAAATTATCAACATTGAACTTACATTGATAACCATAGCGAGACAACCTAATTTCTTTCTAGTTTCGATAACACTTGTTCCAGCATCAAATTGGTTAGTTAAATATAAAAATTTACAACTTACAACAACGGTCAATCACCTCTTTCAAATAATTTAAATTTAGGTATTATCATTTGAGGATATCACTCACGGCGGAAGATACGATATTATTTTATCTCAAGATACAAATCTCTCGCCATACAATTTACAAAAATATCTAATTATCTTTGTTTTGAATGACGAGCGGTATTGTATCATAAGATAGTATCTTCGCGGTGCGTGACGGACTACAGTAACACTACAGTAAAAACAGTTTCGATAACCCTTGTTCCAGCATCAAATTGGTTAGTTAAATATAAAAATTTACAACTTACAACAACGGTCAATCACCTCTTTCAAATTAATTTTAATTTAGGTATTATCATTTGAGGATATCACTCACGGCGGAAGATACGATAATATTTTATCTCCAGATACAAATCTCTCGCCATACAATTTACAAAAATATATAATTATCTTTGTCTTGAATGGCGAGCGGTATTGTATCTTAAGATAGTATCTTCGCCAATTACATAAAAGCAAGTAGAAATTTATGTCACGCTGCCGATATGAATAGAATTGATTGACGCATTATCTAAAATACAGATAAGATATTTATGTCCTATTTCTCATAACGAGAAATGGTAAACCTCTCTAAATAAATATAGAATACATTTTTCAACCAATTTTTTCTTCTGTTGGATTCTGAACTACTTTTCTTCTGACGTGGGTAATGGCCATTGTCCTAAATGAATAAGTTCCATATTAAACGGGTATAATCGCGATTATTTATTAGGTAAAACGTAATTACCTTATTTCCCGACGTTTCGGCAGCGTTACAGTTGCCGTGGTGGGCTGAAGTAGCGAGTACAGTCAATTACTGATTTTAGTCTTATTCGCGATTACACTCGTTTTATATATATGAACTATGAGTATCGCGAATCATTAAGAAATACTAAATAAGCTTGTTTTTAATTTTTTTTTTCGAGAAATGCTAAATATTTCTGAGAGCCCAGGCTCTCGCTGAATAGATAGATAGAGAACACTTTATCTCTATAATATAAAAATGAATCGCTGAATGTCTTGGTAAGCGCAAATCTCGAGAGCACTGAACCGATTTCGCTAATTCTTTTTTTAGAATATTCCTTGAAGTACGGGGATGGTTCTTACGGAGAGAAAAATAAAAAAAAATCAAGAATCGACTGTTAGACGGTACGAAGTTCGCTGGGTCAGCTAGTATTATATAAAAATGGAAAGTACACAGATTTAGATTTGAGCTGATTTTTGCTTTAAAAATTTATCAAATTAAAGCAAAAGAGAAGAGAGAACCTGAGTCTACAACGCCGGAAGTTTGTCATCACTGAGAGCTGTCAATTTCTATGAGATCATGACTCTACGAGAACTCTTTGAATTGACAAAATATAAAAGACTCCTAACTGTACTCCTAATTGGAGACCTGTTGAGAGCCCTATTTCCCTAATGAGGGAAAACAGGAACTATGATGATAAAGTTCAAAGTTTGACACATCTACCATCCAGCAAGAAAATAAATGCTATATAAATTATAATACTTGCCTTATAAAACCAATAAGCTCCATATGCAAATCCGCCGTAAATAATCAATGGCAGCACATTGTCTCTGAACCAAGACCGTCGGGACTGATGGAAAAACATCAGCTCTGAAGTCATTGAAGGTACGTCTAATATTTCAGTGCATTTCTCAAGTGCTTTCTGGATCTCTGGGTCGGTCAGGCCCTTGCCCCTTAGAAAACGTTCCTTGCTCTCCATCGTGCATCGCTGCACATTTTCATTTGTTAGGAACTTTACTGCGGTGGCTACCTGCAATGGTAGAAAGTAATGATTATTGTAAATGAAGTGGCAGTGGTGGAAACCAGGAACTAGAAATGGATAGAAGGAAGAAGGTAATCAGGTTGGTTGCCGCAAAATAAAAGCAGCGGTTAATTAATCACCCTAATAAAATAGCAACTAAGTAATGCTAACTCGAATTGCAAAATTATATGAAAATTAACTTCTGGAGAAATAGGAATTACTAAAGCTCTTTATGAGTTGGTGCCCTCACTGTAGTGCACTCTGCACAATGACTGTTCAGGCAACACATCAGCCGACAGTCATTGGACAATAATCATTTGGATATGTCTCAGATAATGGCGAATGATAAAAAAACCATTTTGTCTAGCTTTTAGTGACTTTGGGGGTGAATGGCTTAGAGTTGTTTACACCAACAAGGGTAAAAAAGAACATTCAGTTTATTTTTCGACTCTAGATCAACACGACCAACCACTAAGAAACTAAGTAGAATCATCAGGTTAGACACTACAAGAATGTAGTTTCATAATTAGGTTTCCAAACAAATATATATCAAATAAATAAATGAGGGCATTCCTTTGTCTTGGATGATCGTTTACTTTTCAGAAGTTCTACAGATTGTATCAACATTCTGTTTATGTTCATTATATTCATGCATGCACTAACCTACATATTTCTAGCTAAGCAACAAGGTTAAGGAAGGTACCTAATGAAGTTAGCATTAAGTTCGCTTTTAATTTGTTTTTCAAGAATTTGAATACTAACATGCTATAGAACATAAAATGATGATGTTTGATATTAGCGCCCCGTTATATTATAGTAGTATGTTGGTTTTAATTTATATATAATCACTTATTTTAATTTTAGTTTTATTTAGGTATGTACCTATTAACATATGTACCTATTAACATATTACCTAAATAAAACTAAAATTAAAATCAGTGATTTAATTTTTTAACTATTTGTGGTAATTAGTGATAAAAATTTACCTGGAACCATAAACTAAGTGTTTATGGTTCCGGGTAAAGTAAATTTTAAAAAAAGAAAAATCGTTTGATCATGGCAATTGGTAAGGAAATAAAGAAGTGCGAAGGTCAATTTTTCTTTCGAACTTTGTTTTGTACAAGCAAATGAATACTCATGAGCTCGCGCTAATCATTCTAAGTACTTAATGAATCTTTGTAACGACCTGTGCATTTCTTCACCTATTTTACATAATACTTAAATCATTTGTTACCAAATTCTCCCGGATTTCGTTGCCAGCGTTTGTTAGAACGTCTGATGCCATTTTAAAGACAGGATTTCATTAAACACAACGCTGGGAAATATATTATAAATCTTCACTTAATTTTGAGCAATTTCAACACGATTTAAAGGAAAAATTAATTAAAAAACACAAAAAAGAATCAACCTCCAGAGAGCTACTTTTAGTTAAAATGAATGAATGGAATGATACATTAAAAGTCAGATCGATCGATTGAACGAATGGTTCACAATGCTTTAGTTCTCTGAGGTTTGGGTCCTTCCGTCCTTCACAATTTTCGCTGCTTGATTTTGAAACGCCCGAGACGGACGCCCGTCAAACAGCCAGCTGTTTTATTTGACAGTTAGTCAATTCACAGCACAGCTTAGACATAATATTCTGTGGATTTGAACATGCATGATTAGAACACAGATTAAACTCGAAACCATTTTTACATCACAGACGATCTATGGATACTAATACACACAAATTAGACAGGTAATAATACAAACATAATTTGTGATACAAACGTAGATACTCTTTGACTAATACTACGTATGTTTTTACACATTTTTACATGTCTGCCAATGTCTGCGCGTTCGTAATCTCAGTTTTTGCTTCGTTTGGCCCGAAAACCTCGAGAAATGGATGACTTGGCCAAAGCCACCGAGGCTGCCACCTTGGCCGTCGAATTCGACCAAGCAGGCCAGGTGGACAAGGCCGTGGAGTGCTACAGGACGGCTGCAAGAATGCTCGACCGCGTCCGCAGCCAAATCGCTTTGGAGAAGCAAGCAGAACTTGGCAACAAAGTGCGGGAATACCTCGAGAGAGCCACCTTCATACAGGAGCAGAAAGGTTTTGTCAATAGATAATTTTGCTGTATAAATTAATAGGATACGTACATACTTGTTACGCCTTTGTTTATTTCAATGAGTCATTGGTTATTTTATAATAACATTACATTCATTAATAAACCATACATGAAGCACCTGATTTCCTGTCAGTTTCATGACAAATGGTAAACCCTGGTCTTTGCAATGGGGATCATGCCACAAAATTAGCTTGGCAAGACATTGTAATTGAGTCAAAAAGAACATAAAAATACACAAAAAAGTAAACTACCTATTTGGTTTTTTTGCTGTTTAATTCTATACAATTTCTTATAGGGGTGTAGGTAGTCACATAAAAACATTATTTTGGTAAATTAATTTTATAATATTTATTTTAATTAGTTAGATACATAGGCAGAGCTATGCAAATATATCCATAAATGCTTTTATGAACTATATTTTGAGAAATAACATTCCAAAGTATTATTTGTAGAAATAAATCTTTATCTCGTTTATGGCCTCTGTGAGACAATAATTTTTTTTTATTCCTTTTAGTAATATCCAATGAAATCAAAATAATAGTGGTTACTGAGATTTTTTTTTCAAAAACGAACAACATTCAATACAATCAAAATGTTAATATATTTTTTTAAACAAACTAGCTGGGCAGCCTAGTCATAATTGGCAATACATGGTTATTCTTTTGATTTTAAGGCTGCCCATGCTCATGCTCATGAACTTAAACTAAACTTAAACTTTGTACGCTAGAGAAAAATTACCAATACTACATCTTTTTATTTCACACAGAAATGATCCAACAAGCAGATAGTGAACGTGGCATGCAGCAATGCTACTTCATTATGCAACAGGCGCTGGATGCGGATGAGGCTGGTCTCAAGGACATGGCTCTGCAACTTTATATGCAAGCTGTTGAGATGGCCGTCACCATGGTAAGCAGCTAGGAAGGTATTTCAAAAACCCTGGAAACCTAACACTCATATTAATTGGGCAGTCAAATGACATGTTAGTTGGACCTCGGATTTCCACGCTTAACCTCATAGTTGGGCCATTGTACGTGGCAAGTGCTTATGTGTCCTCACAATTTTTCCCTTCACATTTAGCGAGTGATACAACTTCACAAATAGTATTTCTTAATGATTTGTTATACACATACATAGTCATATATTAAACGGGTCTAATTGTTATTATTTATTAGGTATAAAATAAAATATTCGCGATTAGACCCATTTAATATATAACTTCAAAAAAGCATATAACTTAGAAAGTTATTC
The DNA here is from genome assembly GCA_934045075.1 of Yponomeuta sedellus. Lineage (NCBI taxonomy): Eukaryota > Metazoa > Arthropoda > Insecta > Lepidoptera > Yponomeutidae > Yponomeuta > Yponomeuta sedellus. The sequence continues at coordinate 4,507,812 of OW203733.1, forward strand.
ACAGAAAGTTTAAAGTTGCGATAATTTAATAAGTAAAGTCCCCTACCACCGCTCAGTTTTCTCAATTTTAAGAAATTATTATGGGCATTTGTTTATTAAATTGTCCTGTTGCGATAATTTAATAAACAAATGCCCATAATAATTTCTTAAAATTGAGAAAACTGAGCGGTGGTAGCGGACTTTACTTATTAAATTATCGCAACAGGACACATTATTACATGGCAAATTAGTACATCAGGCCTGAACTTTGTACTAATTTAAGTTAGGATGCATTAAGTTTCAAATGGATGTTATTGTAGAATTTGCGATCATTCCTTCCGGCCCCCTGTTAGCTCCTGCCCCACTGGAGGTCATCAACCCTTTGTCTCCACTGCTAGGGCATGGGTCTCTTCAGGAAGGTTAGGCCATACACTACCACATTCTCATTCTGTAGTAAAGTCATTGACTCAAGTCAATTTCCAATTACCACCATCGATTGCAAACAGGTGGCAGTTGATTGATTGTAAATTTATTATGATTGAATAAATAATAGCACCCCTTTGCAATCCAATAAATCTAAGAAATGTATGGTCAATAGAATTTTATTTTATTTTTATTTGTGGTGGTGGTGTAAAATGTCCCCTTTGCAATGGAGTGTGGTGTTGGGATTTATGAGATTTTTTTCATACGTGTGTCAATGACCCCCTGTAGAAACAGACGAGGGTGTTGCGGGTGGTAATGAGGCGATTAATACAGCGTCCAGTGGCATCTTGAGTGATCGTGTGAGAGCACACTAGATGCGTTAAGGTGCCACTCGGATACTGTAGTGCCTGGGACATGGTTCTAGATGGTGTAGGCTTGCCCAGCACCTGTACCACCTGACAGCTTAGTCGGCCTAGTCCGCAGAAAAGACTAGTCAATACGTGCGGAGCCAACTAATCCGCGGGTTTCCTCACGATGTTTTCCTTCACAGTTAGTGTGTGGTATTGTGACTACAAATACGCAAATGTAAGTCGTTGGTACATGGCCGCACTGGGGATCGAACATTGTTGTACCCACTGAGCTACCACCCTTCACCCAGGAGTTTTTATCAAATAACTTCCTGCCTTACTTAGCTTACCTTTGTTGGAACTAGGTTTTAGTTTAAAAAATTTTTTTTTTCAATCCAATTCAATATTGGAAAACATTTTTAATTTCAACAGAAAACATCTGACCCGGACATAAAGATGAAAGTGACGAAGATTGCTGAGCAAGCTCTGGACAGAGCTGAAATGTTGAAAGGAATTCACAAAATGTCTAACATGTCCATCAGTAATCATCGAAAACCAGGTACCTAATTGACATACATAAAATCTGACACAACTTGTATGGGAACCAAAACGAAAACTATAACTTTCTCGACACTTAAAAACCAGGCTCAAATTTCTATTGCATCTTCTTCAAAAAGTACCCGGAACCGGCGTGCGCGCATGCAACGACTTATGATCGTTGAGGAAGCGAAGGTGATCTGTGCAGGAAGAGACCCATGCCCCAGCAGTGGTGACATACAAAGAGTTGAAATCGATCGAAAAAGTACCCGGAACCGGCGTGCGTGCATGCAACGACTTATGAACGTTGAGGAAGCGAAGCTGATCTGTCAGGATCGTGGCAAGTGGCAGTCCCGGGTTTCTGCCTACCCCTCTGGAATACACGCGTGAGGTTATGTAATTTGTTAAATATTAGTTGGATGGGAAACATAAAAATTGTGGAGATTAACATACACAAAAATAAACACAAAACAATCTATATAGGGTATACCAACTAATCTAATAATTCTGAACGTTTGTGAAGATAGTATTTCTTAAACGATTCGTGTTGCTCATACACAGTTATATATTAAACGGTCTAGTCACTATTAATTTTTCGCAGCTGGCCGACTCACAACACTCACTACGTCCACGGACAGGTCCGGTGATGAGGCGCGTGACCTGTAACTACTTAGCACTGGATTCCACGTACTTGAAAGCTTGAAACCATCCTCTCTGTTGAAATTCTTGTGTTTTTTAATTTTACTTGCTTCCCGAACGATTCTCCGATAATAATGTCGATCGATTGAGAGAACTTTCGGTCGATGTAGCTCGATCCGGTGGTTCGATCCGGCCTCGAATAGATGCTCAGCCATTGCGGACTTGCTTACCTGTCTATTTTTCTATTCTTATCTTATCCATTCATTTCTTTTGCCCCTAGCTACGACCCCAGTGAAACCCCCGCTGACGCGCGAACAGAGCGTCCAGCTCAAGCTGACAGCTGGCCAGCACACATACACAGACGAGGAGAAAGCTGTCCTGCTGCTGACGTCCAAGATAAACAAAAACTACTTTGTGCCCTTCATGGACATCGATCTCAGCGAGAAGTTCCAGTATGCGATCCCGTTTCACGGTAAATCTGCTAGGCTTGTTTATTTTAGTTACTACCATAGTGTTATGTCCTATGGCATACTACTGCGGGAACGGCTGCATATGTTGGGACCATCTTCGTCTTGCGGAAGAGAGCGATCAGATTCATTTATAAGCCAGGCAGTAGAGATTCATTAAGAGATTTCTTTAAAAGAACTAATATCATGACAGTTGCCAGTCAGTATATCTATAAAAACATTGTACGTCAGGAAAAATATCAGTAACTAAGTATTTAGACTGGCAAAGGTTAATACATCCTTAATGGGGCATTGTATACGCTTCTATAATAAAATCACTGAAGGTATATTAAGTTTGCCTGAAACGCGGTTCATAAAATATGTTAAGCACACTTTGTGCCAAAAGGGCTACTATAACATAAAGGATTATTTAGATGACAATGATGTCTGCAATTAAAGCCAATACAATGAATGAGTTCTATGTTAAAGTCTGTTAATTAAGGACTTTGAAAAGACTAAGTTTGGAGATTTTTTGTCCATTTTTTCTCCAAAATGATCTAGATTTTGAAATGAACACCTAGCTTGAATTGTAACGTTCATTAAGCCACAGTTTCTGCGCTACTTTGAAGGTGCTTGCATTTGAAACAAACCAATATATTCGAACCTCCGTCTCAAGCAACAAGGCTATGCAACCTCCTTGCGCAAAAATATTCGATACAATGTGCAAGGTATACTGGACATACAACCTCCTTGTGTAAATAACTCCTCGTGCAGATGTGGTCGACATTTGCAACAAGGAGTTTAGCATTAGAACAAAAACTGTTGTGTGTTCTTTGCTGTCATTAGTTACATTAATACAAGTTTACCAACCTGACCGATTTGAGTTGCCATTAATTAAAAAAAAAGTTTACCAACCTTTGAATAACAAAAGAAAATCACTCTTAATTTTAGTAATTCATTAAATGTCTATTCTCGCTTAAATCTTTCTTTTTCTCGTAGTCATGGTATAGAGTATAACTGCATCTCTTAAATAAAACGGATTTTTATCGAGGGCCATGAATCACTCACAAGTGCAGGATTCTAATACTTTAATCACTACGCTCGAGATTCGAGATTTTAATAAATTATAAATCACTCCAAACGGTCCTGATTAAGTGGTTAGAATCCTTTACTTGCTTGTGATTCATCTGTGGCTCTCGCTGTAAATCCGACTTTTGTACTGTTTTTTTGAATTTAATGGAAAATAATATATTTACCGGCATGGGTAGAATTTTTAGCAACTAAATAGGTTTTTAAAATCTTCCATAAAACGGGTCCAGTGCATTAAAAATAATATAATCATGTGGATACAGCGATATCATTCCGATGTAAAAACCTAACTGCAAAGTAGGTACTCGGGGCTGCAGGTGATGCAAATTACTTCAGCCAGATGTCGCTGCATGTACGTAATACAGAGAATATTGTAAAGAGGTTCGAAATTTCACTGATGCCGGTGAGTCGCCCATTAGCTCAGTTGGAAAGAGCGCTGGCACGGATAGCCAGAGGTCGCGGGTTCGAATCCCGGCATGGGTGAAATTTTTAGCCTCTAAATAGGTTTTTAAAATTTTCCTTAGCACGGGTTAGTGCATTAAAAATTATATAATATGTTTATACCATTGGAAAAATAACTGAAATATTTCATTAATTGCGCATTTTAGACTATTTAGCGTAAGCGTGTAGGTTTATATCCATTAGTGGAAACAACAGTCCAAACCAATCGAACGATCGGATTGGACTGTTGATTTCAGACAAATACGGCTTGCTATAGCTTAACTCTATAGTATACACAGCCCTCGTCCACTGCTCGGCACACCAGCAGTAGATGAACATGGACTGTTGGATTGGATCGGACTGTTGATTTCAGACAAAGACGGCCTGCTAAAGCTAAGCTCCAAGCAGGAGCGGGAGTTCGACCGCTGGGTGCGACCCGACGAGATTTGCAGCGACCCCAAGCTGATCGTTGGCGGCCATATTGACTGCTTCAGTATCAAACAGACGGTAAGTAAAGTTTAGTTCCTATTCATCAGGGATAGGGTTAGCTCAGGGAGCCAATTCTCACTTCATTAGCAAATAATTCGTATACGACTCTAACACGCGAATTCTAAGACGTTCCTCGAAGTTCTCCTTCACTCCACTCTTACTAAACCGAGGAAAATAGTAATTTAAAACGTATTAAATTTCCTCCAATCCAACAAGTTTCTCACTCGAGTCGAGGGATCAACTGTCAAAGCTAAGGTACCTCGGGACCTACTTTAAAGCCTCCTCGAGAAAGAAAAACTTAGCAATGACATTGCCATTGCCAACATAAAAAACAAAATGGATTGTACTCACTTGAGTACACTCCGAATACTAACTGGTAATGCAAACTCAAGGAAAAGCCTCCACCTCTCCTCGACTCCACCTCCGTTGAATATTGAGTCGAGGGGACTTTGAGTCTTGGAATACGGGTGTAAGGCTCTTAAGCCTTAAGAAATTCAACATAAAAAGTCGAGCGACAGCCAAAATCTATATTCTGAACGCCATGCTACATTGTATTCGAAAATGTCTAATCCTTCGAATGTTTTGCGTCTACGCTTTCAATTCGCATGGGCCAGACTCGGCTCCCAGGCACTCATCTTGCGACGTCTAAATCAAACCAATTCTTGAAAAGTGACTTCCCTACGGGATCTGCCCATGACGAGTTTTGGAGATTGCTAGGATTTTTTCCTGAATCCAAAGTGGCCGATTGCTGGTAGAGGTTTTGTACTAAGAGTTGGGCCATTTTAACCTTAGAATATAAAGTCATCATCTTTTTATTTAAGAGCGAAATACTGCCACTTTTTCATAGTGCTAAACGCGTTTTCGTAATGTCGTTTTCGCCGAGCCTAGCTAGAAATTGCTCGACACAGATAGAACTTGGCGCTAGTAAGGAACAGAAAGGATAATCACTAGAATGTTAGTAAACAATCAATTTATAGCATTAATGATTCGCAATACTCATACTATATATTTAATATATATAAGTTATATATTAAACGGGTCTAATCGCAATTATATATTAGGTAAAACGGTAACGGGTAGGTAAAACTAAGCAAATACAAGTCACGTGCCTTAACACCGGACCTGTCCGTCGGCTTAGTGAGTGTTGTGTGTGCCGACACTGCGAAAAATTAAAAAAAGACTACCCACAATAATTGACTGTACTCGCCACTTCAGTCTACCCGTGACCACGGTAACTGTAACGCAGCCGAAATGTCGGGAAATACTACGTTTTACCTAATAAATAATCGCGATTATATTCTTTTTAATGCACTAACCCGTGCTAAGGACAATTTAAAAAACCTATTTCGAGTACGTTATACAGAGAGTATTGTAAAGAGGTTCGAAATTTCACTGATGCCGGTGAGTCGCCCATTAGCTCTTAAATTATAATTGAATAGAGTAATTAAAACAATCACAGTCGTTTCAGTACAGTTCTCTCTCATCCCCAGATCGTATCCGACTGCTCATTCGTGGCGTCTCTGGCTGTGAGCGCTCTCTACGAAAGAAGGTTCAACAAGAAAATCATAACGAACATCATCTACCCCCGAAACAAGAGCAAAGAGCCGGTATACAACCCCTTCGGAAAGTACATGGTGAAACTACACCTCAATGGCGTCCGGAGAAAGGTTGGTCAACTAGTTAAGATAGTTTTCAAGAGATTTGTGTGTGAAAGTACAATTCAATTCAATTTATTTCAACGTAAAGAATCCGCTACTTGACTCGAATCAAATTCGACGCGATAAATGAATATTTCCTGTATTATTTAACATAAGAAACTGAACTAAACTGACTTTGCTAAGTATGTAGGATGTTTGAAAATTTGCAAATTAAAAAATACATTTTCCGCTTTAAATTCGGAACGGTGAAAACGCTATCCGCCATGTTGAAAGCATCTTTGGTTCGTAAACAAACATCTGTCAGCCAGAGCCAGTGGACATTGATTATTATAGGACTTACATCAAAGTGTTCTTCACATAAATACACCCTAGTTTCAGTCGATAAAGTATCGAGGTCTATTTTGGCAAGTGTGAGCAAATTTTGTCGTATGTTTATTTCACTGGGTACACGAATCCACAACTTCCCGGGGGTCTTTATTGACATGTTTTTGCATTCTCGAACAATGCAATAATGATAATTGCTATATTTTGCATGTAAACCCGATGAAATCATCGTTGCGTTGTTGTTATTTCACTATGCTCCACAAATCATTCGCAGATGTTGAATGTCAAACTTTGTTTACAAGTCTTCAGGTCTTCAAACCATAGACAAAATGGCTGACCGCGTTTTTGGCTGTTTAGCAAAGCAAAGTTTTAAAATATTGTTACGGGCTAGGGTTCTAGATCTGGAGGTAAAACGCCAATGACAACTTCTTAGAATATATTCATGCAGGGTCTGGTCTGCAGGTCTTCACGACACGAAGTCCACACGTAGATTCCAATCGCAGGTCCAATCGAAGTCTCTAATCGAGGGCTCTATTCTAGATGGTTCGGTATAGGACTGCGACAATATAATCCATAACTATGCAAATTTTTTTTGGGTCTATTGAAAGAAATATTTACCATTTAAGACTTGCTTGAAAAGAGAGTCAAATTACGGATTTACATTCTGCATGTCAAAGTACAATGTAACATGAAAGTGACAGCCGCTGCCTTTGGGCCGTAGTCTAGTGGAGAAAAGGGCAGCGGGGGAAAAAACTCCACTCTGCCCATCTCCATTCATCCAAACAGTGGACAGTGAATGTAATTGCAACCATTGGTACTACCAGTAAAGTTTTTATTTATTTTATAAATAGAGGAGGAATCGACTATAGGTCTACTGCAGACCAAATTTACTAACCAAATGGCTAACCAGGTTTAGCCAGGTTATAAAACTTTTTGTTCAATCACAAGGCTGAAGGAAAACCGTTAGCCCTTGCATTGGATGCCGCCGCATAATGAACGTCCTAGGCAGTTAGTTCGACGGCTAGTTTTACCAGTTGGCGGCGACATATCCAACTGCGTCGGATTTAAAAAAATAGTTTGAATTTTCTTCGTATTTGGTACCATTTGGCCATAAAAAACTCTACTTTCGAAAAAAATACGTTATCGTTATCAACCCATGTATGTCCCCACTGCTGGGGCACGGGTCTCTTCCTGCATCGCAGGAAGTTTAGGCCATACTCCACCACGGGGGCCAAGTCCGGGTTGGTGGAGGATTGTAAGACAGTGGCGGGCCTTACTGTCAGAAGTTATCAAGCCGCCCATAAGGCCTCTGACATGGCTTAACGACTGCCATTATATGACAGCTGGCACCAACAGCTTAACGTGCATTGCGAAGCACGGACGCGCTCGGAAAAATGCCACTAGCTGTAGTCACGGAACGCTCACCCATCCCGTACCTGACCGCGCCTGTTGTTGCTTAACCAAGTGATTGATTCCAATCACTCGTTTCGCCTAGAAAAAAATACCTTCGGCAATTTTTTTTATATGGTCTATAAACGTCTCACCACAGGGCACAGGCTTTCCCTCAGAAATTGAGAGTAAAGGTTTAATTATCGTTGCATCCGCCGGGACCGGCGTGTGCATGCAACGACTCATGAACGTTGATGAAGCGACGGGGATCTGTCAGGATCATGGCAAGTGGCAGTCCCTGATCGCTACCTACTCCTCTGGCTTAAAGGCGTGAGGTTATGTTATAAATAATAAATAAATAAATATTCATGGACGTATTACACAGATCTCGTTAGCCCTATACTAAGTACAACTAAATGACTTGTGTTATAGGTGCTAACTCGACGATAGATTTAATACAATAAATACGGAGATAACATCCAAGACCCGGGACAAACAAGAAAAGTTCGTTTCTTAGTTTGACCCGACCGGGGATCGAACCCGAGACCTTCATTTTTATAGTCAGCGTGCCACTCCGCTGCGCCACCGATGCCGTCAAGTTATGTAAAGATTTTTTCCCTTCGCAGGTTATTATAGACGAGTTACTACCGTACAGCCGACACGGACGGTTACTTTGCTCGTTCTCCAGTAACAAGAACGAATTTTGGGTCTCCCTGCTCGAAAAGGCTTACATGAAAGTGATGGGCGGCTACGACTTTCCAGGTTCCAATAGTGTAAGTACCTGCTGATTTCTCTTGGAACACGAGAAAAAGTTTGAACTGATTACCTTTGGATTTTTATTTATTTAACATAACTTTAACATACAGGCACATACATTGCTTCTGGCCCCACACTAGGATACCCTGTGCCGTGGGAACCAGAAACAGCGACATCACAAACATGGAAACTTCCAAGACCTGGGGACAAAAAAAAGCCCAGGTCTTGGATGTTTACATGTTTGTGATGTCGTTGTTTCCGGTTCCCACGACACAGGGTATCCTAGTGTGTGGCCACAAGCAATGTATGTGCCTGTATGTAAATGTTATGTTATTCTTACTTTGTGCAATAAATAATTTTAATAGTAATAATAATTGTCACATGCAAGCATTCGTGTATTTTCTCAATCGATCCCGTCCTCAGAACATCGACCTTCACGCCCTGACCGGCTGGATCCCCGAGCGTTGCGCCATTCGCAACGGCGAGGCGGACTTCAACTCGGAGTCCCTCTACGAGACCATTCGGACGCGGCTCGAGAGGGGCGAAGTCCTAGCCACGGTCGCCACTGGCACACTGTCGGACGCAGACGCCGAAAGGACGGGCCTGGTCGCGACCCACGCTTACGCTGTGCTCGACGTCAAAGTGGCCAACGTAAGTGTGATTTTCTGAACTTCTAGTAGCAGTACCACTCACTAAATTCAACTCTGAATCACTCTATGAGACCATTCGGACGCGGCTCGAGTGGGGCGACGTCCTAGCCACAATCGCCACTTGCACACTGTCGGATGCAGACGCCGAAAGGACGGGCTAGTCGCGACCCACGCTTGCGCTGTGCTCGACGTCAAAGTGGCCAACGTAAGTGCGATTTTGTAAAGTTCTAGTAGCTTCTAGTAGCAATGCCACTCACTAAATTCAACTCGGAGTCACTCTATGAGACCATTCGGACGCGACTCGAGAGGGGCGAAGTCCTAGCCACGTTCGCCACTGGCACACTGCCGGACGCAGACGCCGAAAGGACGGGCCTAGTCGCGACCCACGCTTACGCTGTGCTCGACGTCAAAGTGGCCAACGTAAGTGCGATTTTGTGAACTTTTAGTAGCTTCTAGTAGCAATGCCACTCACTAAATTCAACTCGGAGTCACTCTATGAGACCATTCGGACGCGACTCGAGAGGGGCGAATTCCTAGCCACGTTCGCCACTGGCACACTGTCGGACGCATACGCCGAAAAGCGGGCCTAGTCGCGACCCACGCTTACGCTGTGCTCGACGTCAAAGTTGTCAACGTAAGTGCGATTATGTGAACTTCTAGTAGCAATGCCATTCACTAAATTCAACTCTGTATCAGTCTATGAGACCATTCTGACGTGGCTTGAGTGGGGCGAAGTCCTAGCGATAGTCGCCACTGGCACACTCTCGGATGCAGACGCCGAAAGGACGGGCCTAGTCGCGACCCACGCTTACGCTGTGCTCGACGTCAAAGTGGTCAACGTAAGCGTGGTTCTGTGAACTTCTAGTAGCAATACTTAAATCAGAGTCCTTTTACAAGACCATCTGGACGCGGATTAACAGTAGATAAACAAATTGTACGAGAAACCGGGGGTTTTATAGCTATGGCGGCTAGAAATGTTATATTTAAATTGTGAGTGGAAAATATTCCCAGCGCCACATTAGGAGGCCTGGCCCCGATAATAGGAGGCCACATCGAGTCCCAATACTACACTACAATACACTACATTACACCGCACTACACACACTTCTTCTTCTTCAGGCTATATTAGTCCACTGCTGAACATAGACCTGTCTTCAGCTTGCCGCATCCAGCATATGCCGGCAGTTTTTCGCAGATCGTCATCCCACCTGGTTGCAGGGCTTCCTACACTACGTTTGCCGAGTCGAGGTCTCCACTCAAGAACACGTTTACTTCAACGGTTGTCGGTTCTTCGCGAGATAGTAAACACACTACCCTACTCTAAACTACACTACGCTACATCCACTCCACTCCACTCCACTCCACTCCACTCCACTCCACTCCACTCCACTCCACTCCACTCCACTCCACTCCACTCCACTGCTCTGGATGTCAGAGGACAGAGGAAAGTACCTTACTGTTAGCGCCTCTTTCACAGGGCGTGAAACTCCTCAAGCTCAAGAACCCCTGGTCGCATCTGCGCTGGCGCGGCAACTACTCCGAGCTGGACACCACGCATTGGACGCATTCCTTGCGGTCGCAACTGGACTATGACCCCGACAGCGCTGCACAGTAAGTCGTAATTTATTAAAGTAGGAGTTGCGCGTGCGCGTTCATCAGATGAACAGTATTCTGAGACGCTCCGTTTCAATATTTTATTTAAACAAGTATAAGTCGTGCTTTCGAGAATAAATTTACACAGTGTAAAAGTTTATTGTGTGGATCAGTGAATTATACAAAGTGTACCTATATCCAAGGCTTCACGGATTAGTAACGACGTATAGAACGTGTAAAGGGCAGATCAGATACACGAAATAATCTACAGCGGTTATAATCGCTGACTTCGCGAGAAACAGCACTGGTCATCGACCCCGCTCCTACCTCCGCGCCTCGCAGTCTGCTTTTTTGTTAACTCACTCCGTCCTTTTCGCACCTACAGAGCGCCCGCTTGCCCGCATTGCCTTGCTTGTGTAAGTCAGCATCGCTTACCTTAGCCTCCAGAATGAATTGCGAAGCTTGTATGGTTGCCGTACCTAACGTTGAGGCTTTGAACTGCTTTATGTGCCATAGGCGATATCACCATCAATGTCTTAACATGACTTCGGCTAAATTCAGGGAGCTAAATAAGGCACAATGGAAGTGCCCCGAATGTGAAAATATTACAGTTCGCGAAAGTCGCAGAAGGGGCGACGACACGCCAACCCGAAAGCTATTTGAGCAGAGGCCCGGTCCCCTCGCCGGCGCGTCAAGGGTGATGGCGGAGATGGACGTTTGTGAACCGGCTGCCACGGGAGCCCGAGCCGTCTCCTCTGCTGTCCCCACTGCTATGCCGGCTCCCCCGCCGGCCGCTATTCCCACATCGTCCGCTATCCCTGCGGCTACGCTACCCCTGATGGCTAACCCTGCTGATGCACACTCAGTTACATTCCACCAGTTGGAAAAGCTGCTGGATGACAAATTGGACAAATTCAGGGCAGCCATTACGAGCGAATTCAATGCCATATTGACCAAGCTGCGAGCAAGTTTCAAGGAGGAAGTCGATGTACTCCGAGGCGAGAATTTACAGTTAAGGGAGGATTTTTTAACCCTAGAAAAAAAGTTTTCGTCTTCTTCCTCAGTGGACATGGGTGCATTGACGGAAAAAGTCAACAACCTACAGGATCAGCTCAACGACAGAGACCAGGAGTTGCTATGCAATGACGTCGAAATTACAAACATTCCGGAGTGCGATGGTGAATCCGTAGGGCATGTGGTCAAATCCGTAGCGACTAAGTTGGGGATGACACTGGAAGAACGTGACATGGTTAGCGCAGTGCGAATTGGTCCAAAGCGCGGCCCCACTGTAGGTTCTCCGGCACCGCGGCCGCGCCCAATCGTAGTTCGACTGTTGCGGCGCGCGCTCCGCGACGAACTGATGAAGAGCGCGCGAGTCCGCCGCGGCGCGACCACAGCAGATCTAGGCTTACCCCCACATGAGCCGCGCCGGTTCTACGTGAACGAGCGACTAACCAGGACCAACCGCGCTCTATTTGCCCGGGCCCGTGATGCTGGCCGCAATGCTGGCTGGCGATTCATATGGACGCGAGAGGGCCGGGTCTACGGCCGCAGGGAGCACACTTCACAGAGGATTCCCTTGCGAAGCGAAGCTGACGTTTTAAATTTTGTAAAATCCTAAATAGGGCTGCGACCTCTACAGCATGTGCTTATAAATGTTTAAATTATTCAGAGTTATCTCGCTATTACTTTTCTGGATGCATTTCAATTATAATAATAGATCCGTACCGATGTGTTCAGTCCCAGCAACTAATACTTACTATGAATATTTTTATTAAAATTATCTCTTTGTCATTACGAACCATATACGCAACATTATATCCTATCTTCACGCCAAACCAACGTCATGTTACTATGCTTAGAAAGTTTCTAATTAATTGTCGATTAATTCAAGTATCTTTTGCCTACATCATAAGGTTTATTATCAGTAAAAACATAAGTATAGGTCTGCTGAATCCAGGGTCACTTGGTACACGTCATGATGAGTTTCTCCTAGCTATGGAAAAACACGCAGTTGACATTATGGCTATTAATGAGACTTGGCTGCGCGCGGGCGAGGATCTGCGTGCGCCCGTGCCGCCCGGCTACCGACTGCGGCATGTGCCGCGTGCTGCAGGCGCGCGCTCGCGCGGCGGAGGGGTCGGTTTTTACCTGCGACGTGGAATTTACGTCCGATTTCTCGAACACCCACCATCCTCAGTAGAACAAATGTGGATTGGTATAAAACAAAATGGACTCAAAGTTGCTATAGGTACTGCGTATCGGCCACAGTGGGTGAACGTAGATACATTTTTAGATGCCTTAACACAGTCGGTGAGCTCGTTTTCGCCCTATGATCATATTGTTTTATTAGGCGACTTTAATATAGATTTATTAAAACCAGAAGACTCCAGTTCTAAGAAGCTGCTAGAGTTTGCAACATACATGAATCTTCACCAATATGTTAATGAAGCGACACACTTCACAACTCACTCTGAAACACTTATAGACCTCATATTCAGCAGAACAACAGTGTCAAAAGTTTGCGTAGATTTCGTGCCTGAGCTAAGCAATCATGCTTTCCTTTCATGTGAGTTACACATTAAAAAACCAAAGCCCTCTCCACAATGGATAGTCTACAGGCCCCTTAGGGACATTAATTTGGAACTTTTCAATGCCAATCTGGCCAGTGTAAAATGGGAGAATGTATTGGGTGAGGATGTAAATGAGTCATTAATTGCTTTTAATGATTGCATCACTTCTATATTCGATATCCACGCTCCCTTAAAAACTTTATATTTAAAAGACTTCAATTATCCATGGTTTACTCCAACAGTTAAAGAGATGATAAAATTAAGAAACGAAGCTCACGTCAAAAGTAGGCAGACTAAATTAGAAAGCGATAAAAAATACTATAAAGAATTAAAAACAATAGTAAGTGCAGCAATTCACACTGAGAAAACGGCGTATTTCGAACACTATATTAATAACAATCTGACAGAGCCACGTAAACTTTGGAAGCATATTAAACGCAATATAGCAGATTTCAAGAAAAAGCAAAGTGAGCTTCCTGAAAATTTAAATAACCCTGATCAGATTAACGCTCATTTCCTAGATATTCCCAGTAATAATGAATTAGATATTTCATTGTTGTCGCACTACTGGTTTAATCGTTTTAGTTCTTCATCTTTCACTCTTAAAACTATTGAAAAGGAAAAAGTGTTAAAAATCATAAAGGGTTTTAAAACAAACGCGCAAGGTTTTGATGGAATCACGCTAGATATGGTACTTATGACGTTACCACATACGCTTGGTGTAATAACTGGTCTCGTAAATAGATCTATTGAAACTGGTTCATTCCCCGAGGCATGGAAGATTGCAAAAGTAAGACCAATACCAAAAAATAATAATCCAACACAATATAAAGATCTCAGACCAATAAGCATTCTACCCTTTTTGTCTAAAATAGTTGAAAAAGTAGTATGTTTGCAGTTGTCAGAGTATTTGGTTATCAACAACATACTCCCGGAAAGGCAGTCTGGATTTAGATCAGGTAGGAGCACCGCAACAGCACTTATGGACGTTGTCGATGATATTTTGGCAAGCCAAGACGTGGGAGATGGTACAATCCTCGTACTTCTTGATTTTTCTCGAGCTTTTGATACGATAAGCCCAACACTACTTTTGTCCAAACTAGCCTACTATGGTTTTGATAATAACTCGATTAAATGGATGTCAAGTTACCTAAGTAACCGGTCCCAAATTGTTGAATTGTGTAACATGGGAGGTACTAAGAAACATTCAGTCTCATCAATGGTTATGAAAGGAGTCCCGCAAGGTTCGATTCTGGGGCCGATACTGTACATTCTTTACACTGCTGACTTGCCAAATTGTATCACTAATAGTAAATATCACCTGTATGCAGATGATCTGCAAGTTTATAGATCTTTCAAACCTAAAGATACGACGGAGGAAGTAGCAAAATTAAATATGGAACTTGAAAAAATTTTACAGTGGTCTACAAAAAATGGCTTAGCGCTGAATCCAACAAAAACAAAATTTCTTGTTCTGGGTACAAAATTACAGATAGAAAAAATAAATAGTTGTACACCCGAGCTTAAAATTAGAAATATAGCGGTAGAAAAAGTTACTGAAGCACGAAACTTAGGAGTGCTGATGGACGATAAACTGAAATTTGAAAAGCATGTTCTAGAAACCGTAAGAAATTGTTACTATAGACTACACGTACTTTATAAAATACGACCATATATAAGTATAGATAAGAGAATACAATTGTGTGAATCATTGATCTTATCGAAACTGAACTATGCCGATACTGTTATTGGTGGTTGTTTATTGGGCAGATCAAAGAAGCTTATTCAGCGAGTGCAAAACTCATGTGCAAGATTTTGCTTTTCCATTCCTCGTAGAGCGCATGTTACACCTTATTTAAATAGAAATAATTTGCTTAACATGGAATCACGTCGTACTTTACACCTAGCCAATTTACTCTTTGGAATCATTAAGAAAAGAAAACCCTCATATCTATACAATAAGCTACAATTTAGTCAACGTCATTCACGCGTTCCACTACTGTTGGTCTGTCCATCTCACCATTCAACGGCATTTCGTGGAAGTTTTCGTTATTGTGCCACCAAATGTTGGAACAACATTCCGCCTCCTATTAGAGATTCCCCTTCTATTAGATGCTTTAAAATTAAATTCAAGCAATATCTACTAACTACACAAAAGGGAAAAATTGTAAATAGTAACGAATCCACGGATACCTATTTAATATCTTTGTAAAGTTTGTGTGAGAAACTTATAATTATATCATATCTGATGCTTCTCGAAATTTGTATAAAAATGTTGCTGTTAAAAACTGTATAATTGTTTTGAATACATAAAGGCATATGTCATCGCTAAAAAAATGCATTAATGAGGTCATTGTTTTGTTTAATATTTACCTTAGATTAATTTAAGTGTTAGCAATAAGTTCTCAGGCATCCGCTGAAAATCAGCGCCGTAGTCCTGCTGCGGCATTAAGCTGAGCGGAAACCTTTTTGGTACCTACTTTGTAAACTTTAGGTTCTATATTAAGCATAAGCTAATCTGTAGTACCAAATAAAGATTTTTCTATTTCTATATTTCTATTTCTATAAAGTCGACTCGTAATTGGACACGTTAAAACTGCATTTTCAGACTCACCTGTTTCATGTTTATTTTTGTTTCTTTTTTTCACGTCTCAGCAACTGTGTATAGCAGTCGAGGAAAACTATTATTGGCTTATACTGTCTGTAAAAACACTGTTGTATAATAATATTCAATTCAATTAATTTATTTGCTAGAATGTGATACAGTACATTCATAAATATAAGTAGGTACAGATCATAAAACACTATTTTAAGTACCGCACATTCTGTCAGTCTTGACATGCAACATTTTACATGTTGACATGCAATATTATAAAAAGCTGTTGTTTTCCCTAATATACATAAAATAAAAGTAAGTATTTTCAACGTTGTGATAATTACGCCACTCTGAATTGAGATACACTATTTTAAACCAAACGTTAGAAATTACCAATATTTTTTAAAAACCTATTTAGAGGCTAAAAATTTCACCCATGCCGGGATTCGAACCCGCAACCTCTGGCTATCCGTGCCAGCGCTCTACCAATTGAGCCAATGGGCGACTCACGGCATCAGTGAAATTTCGAACCTCTTTACACTATTCTCTGTATTATGTATTATGTTCCTTAGCACGGGTTAGTGCATTGAAATAAAAATAGTATTACCAATATTGTCAAGTTTCGTCTGTGCAATTTTTTTATGTTTTATTGTGCAATACATTGTAACAAACAATATATGCAAAAGTCTTGCAGCAAATTATTAATAATATTAATAATTTGTAGAGTACACGACGACACACAAAACAGAAAAAAATACAAGAACCTACTTACCCTATTAGCAGTGTGCGGTCTTATCATTATGAAAAGAAAATTCTCTTGAAATATTGCTTATTCTGTCGTCATGGGGATATTCGTTGGATTTGTGACGTCAGCGTCATCTAGCCTTAGATTTCCGACGTTAGATGGCGCTGCTTGTTGCCATCACTCGGTGCAAAATGTTAAGGAGCTATGGACTTGGCAGCCCGATTAAAGTTATAGCCTATTGATCCTAGGTTCTAGAATGTAGGTTCTAAAAAAAGTTGTCACAGTTGTTAAAATTTCTCATGTTTATTTTTATATAAAAAACGTATTATTAAACAAGTTATGTTTTTTTTCCGTTGGTGGCGTTAGTCAGCAGCCCGGAACGCCTTAAATGCCATTCTTATTGGCATTCTTAATAACATTTACACTGATATCGATATGATAAATGTAGTTCCTATGAGTATAATTATCAGACTTGAGCAGGTTAAATGGGTTAAAGTCAACCTAGCTAGAGTCTGTTAGCTTTTAGAATATACCTCGGGCTCTAGAGTAGGCTTCGGTTTTTGCCGAAAGCACACGAGTGTAATACTACTTCCTGCTCTGCTTAAATGTAAAACACTGTGTCTCAGGCAGAAGTGCTTCAGACAATCTTAGAAGACGATTCAGCAGAACTCTAGCAAAGATTCATGCTCCATATAAAACTTTTCTTCACCATTTTGAAAAGTTATGTTAAGTTTTCTATCATATTAGTTCCAATATTTCTATTAGACGCATATATCCGATTCTATCCGATAGTAGCCGAGGTATAAGCTAACAGACTATAACACCCGTACACTATATTTATTGGTAGTTCAAGACTTATCTATCTACCTGACCATTTTTAGTTTGGGCGTTCAAAAAAAATCGTTTCTTTGTATAACGCAGGTACGACAACGGCGTGTTCTGGATAGACTACTCGAGTATATTGAACTTTTTTGACGTGTTCTACCTCAACTGGAATCCGGCTCTCTTCGAGTTCACCTATTGTATTCACCAGTAAGTACTGTTAAACTACTTCGGAGTTTGAACCTATTGCATGGTCGATTAAATTTACTTCAGATTGACGTTTCACTGTAACGCAATTTGCGACTAGCTTTAAATTACTCTGCTTCCGACTGGATCGCTTTCATAATTACATTTCTTACACTAGTTCCAACAGAAAATGGGACGGGAGCAAAGGTCTCGCTAAGGACGTGTATGACATTGATGACATTACGGCCGGCGGCCCACGGGGCACTGGCTTTCTTATTAACATGTCTTTCACTCCGCCAACAAAGCATTTAGTATTTTACACTTTTTCTTTGATAATTACATGTTTTATACTCTCTCCAACAGATATATTATTGGCCGGTGGTCATAAGGACCTTCTGCTTTCATAATTACATTTCTTACATTAGTTCCAACAGAAAATGGGACGCGGGCAACGGTCTCGCTAAGGACGTGTATGACATTGGTGCCATTGCGACCCAACTTTCTTTTTGTCAACTTTACATTCCGCCAACAGAACATAGTATTTGTTTTGATAATTACATGTTTTACACTCGCTCCAACGAAACAATCCGTTGCTCACGCGGCTCTTTTGCTTTCATAATTACATATTTTACACAGGAAATGGGACGCCGGCAACGGTCCCGCTAAGGACGCGTACAATGTGGGCGATAACCCGCAGTTCTCGCTGCACATGCCGTCAGCTGGCGCGGTCTGGCTGCTGTTGACGCGGCATATCACTGACATAGACGATTTCCGCGACAACAAGGAGTATATCACGCTTCTAGTGTACAAGAACGACGGTAAACGGGTCTACTATCCCTGTGAGTAAAATCTAGACATGTACAGTGGTTTATTTTATTTTAAATTGGTTCATAAAATGTGTAAAGTACACCTTGTGCCAAAAGAGCTACTATAATATTAAGGATTATTTAGATGATAATGATGTCTGGAATTCAAGCATGCAAAGTTCACGAGTTTTGTTGAAGGTTAATTAAGGAATTTGAAAAGACTAAGTTTGGAGTTTTTTTGTCCATTTTTTCTCCAAAATGATCTAGATGTTGAAATGGACACCTAGTTTGACTTGTAACGTTCATTAAGCCGCAGTAGATACTGCGGCTTAATGAACGTTACAAGTCAAACTAGGTGTCCATTAGGCGCTACTTTGAATAAAACCTTTCATTTCATTTATTAGGGACAATAAACAGTTACACAATTTCACATGATTTACAAATATAGGTAGAAGTAGAATAGGTAAGAGTATAGCCAACCACATTATCCACATATTGCTTTAAGCATTAAAGGACAACCGAAATGTGACGCATGGGTGGAATTTTTAGCCTCTAAATAGGTTTTTAAAATTGTCCTTAGCACGGGTTAGTGCATTAAAAATAAAAATAGTATAATCAGTATTCAAACAATTTTAAAAACCTATTTAGAGGCTAAAAATTCCACCCATGCGTACGTAATACAGAGAATAGTGTAAAGAGGTTCGAAATTTCACTGATGCCGGTGAGTCGCCCATTAGCTCAGTTGGATAGAGCGCTGGCACGGATAGCCGGATAGTTCGAATCCCGGCATGGGTGGAATTTTTAGCCTCTAAATAGTTTTTTAAAATGGTCCTTAGCACCGCACGGGTTAGTGCATTAAAAATAAAAATAGTATAATCAGTATTCAAACATTTTTTTCTTGTGCAATCAATCAAAAAGGCTAAAAATTCCACCCATGCCGAGATACGAACCCGCGTATCCGCGCGGCACGGATATCCGTGCCAGCGCTCTACCAACTGAGCTAATGGGCGACTCACTGGCATCTGTGAAATTTCGAACCTCTTTACAATACTCTCTGTATTACGTACTCTTTGTTTGCTGATTACTTGTAATGATCTTGCCTTCCAACCAAAACAAAACCTTCGCAGACGATCCGCCGCCCCACATCGACGGCGTTCGCATAAACAGCCCTCACTACCTCTGCAAGGTGGTGAGCGGCTCGGGCGGGCATCGCTACACGCTCGTCGTCTCGCAGTACGAGAAGTCGCGTACGATCCTCTACACGCTGCGCGCTTACGCGACGGCCCCGTTCCAGCTAGACCGGCTCAAGCCGTTCCCGCACGCAGTCACGGTGAGGAAATTATTAAAAAAAAAACGATAAAATAAATTTATTTCAGGTTGCAACAGCAGCAAAATTTAACGAAGCGCTCGTGGCATCGCCTGTTGTTGCTTGACTCATCAAGCAACAACAGGCGAGGCCACAGTCAAGCAACATTTAATATTGTATACCTTATGCTGATGACGCGTCGAATATGATACCGTTCTTTTGTAGACCGGGAGGCCTGGAAACCTAAGATACAGATCTTTTGATCTAGTTTAGGCTCCAGTCTTTCCACAAATAATACATTCTGCTGTATTGTATCATTTATCCAATGTTATTTTTGTATACGGATGTAATTTGTGGACATAAAAATAAACTATTATCTTATCTTAACAACTGAAGCGGTCTGATGCAGGATGGTTGATCGTTCCATGACTACCGCTAGTGGCATTTTTCCGAGCGCTTCCGTGCTTTACAAAGCATGTTAAGCGGTTGGTGCCAGGCCCCATGGTGGAGTATGGCCTATTTCTTCCTCGGGGAAGATACCCGTGCCCCTCAGTGGTGACATAATAATAAATATTCATGGACAAATCACACAGATCTCTTTAGCCCCATACTAAGTGCAACTAAATGACTTGTGTTACAGGTGCTAACTCGACGATAGATTTAATACAATAAATACATAGAAAACACGATTATACTCTTTTTAATGCACTAACCCGTGCTAGACAATTTTAAAAAACCTATTTAGAGGCTGAAAATTCCACCCATGCCGGGATTCGAACCCGCGACCTCCGGCTATCCGTGCCAGCGCTCTTTCCAACTGAGCTAATGGGCGACTCACCGGCATCAGTGAAATTTCGAACCTCTTTACAATATTCTCTGTATTACGTACAGGCAGCGAATTTTTAGACTCTGAATAAGTTTTTTTACATAGATAACATCCAAGATAACATAATAGGTTGGTGATGATGATGTCCCTTCCTTAGATAAAAGGCGAATGGTCGGGCCGCACAGCGGGCGGGTGTGAGAACCACCCCCAGAGCTACCAGTTTAACCCCAAACACGCGCTCGTGGTATCCCGCGCCGGTACCGGACTAGTCGTGGAGCTAAAGGGGCCCAAGCAGTACCAGATCGGACTGGACGTGAGGGTCGAGTCGCTTGAGGACCCGACTGTTACCGCGCCCTTCGTCACAAAGTCCAGCGGCCCTTATAGGTGGGTGAGACGATCCTTTTGCGCTAAAAGACTATGCTTTCATCAACCAATCCTCCAATTCTGTTTCACAATTACACTTTCTTAATTAGATTAGAACTCTGTATAGTACACACCAGAAAATAAAATATGTTAAGAGGCCTTATTATTGAAGCGCTCGTGGCCTAGTGGAACCGAGTGATCGGAATCAATCACTAAGGTTAAGCAACAACAGGCGTGGTCAGATTCTGGAAGGGTGACCATCCTGTTACTACCGCTAGTGGCATTTTTTCCGAGCACTTCCGTGCTTCCCAAGGCACGTTAAGCCGTTGGTGTCTGCTGTCGTGTAATGGCAGCTATCAGATGCCTTATGGGCGGCTTGATAACATCCCGAGGCCCGCCACTGTCTTACGATCCTCCACCAACCCGGGCTTGGCCCCCGTGGTGGAGTATGACCTATCCTTCCTGCGATGCAGGAAGTGACCCGTGCCCCAGCAGTGGGGACATACAAGTGTTGATAACGATAACGATTCTGGAAAGCCTCCTCTGCTTTATCAACATTCATTTAATTAGTCGTTCCTCGCCATTCGAAGTGATAAATTTACACGATCTCCATATTTTTTACGTATGTACAAAGGGTTGATATCAATCAAGAGGCCCTATTGCATATCTAAGTGCCTATGTCCTGCAGTGGGCTTCAAATGGCTAATGATGATGATTCAAACTGCTAACTACAACTAGGTGTTGGTAATTCTGTAATTCCTTAAAAGGCAATGTTATTTTATGTAAATTTTCCTTCTTACAGATCCGGGTTTGTCGCCCTAGAGTTGAGCAATTTACCAGAGGGGCGTTACATAATCACCGTATCAACCTTCTATCCAGGGCAGGAAGGTCCTTATTTCCTGGAAGTGCGATCAACCGCGGAGGTCAGCTTGCACTAGACGGTCGGGTCTTGATGAGAGAGTGGATGAACGAAACTACCCACAAACGGCAGAACTTTTTTATTTGATATTTCTGTCCTAAACTGGTGTATAACAGTGTGTTTTTGTGGTAAATACGGACAGATTTTAATCGTCAAGACATGACATGAAGTAAGAAATATTACATCGACCGTCCCGCACCTGTAATATTGTTCGGATTTGGAACAAAATGACATACATACCTAGAAGACCAAGTAAGAGGAGTGTTAGATGTGTAATTGTAATTTCGGCAGTGTGAAATAGGTAAAAGTGAATTTCGACTACGTGTGATTCGTCGATCTGAAAATGAGTGATCTATCTAAATTTAGGGTTTTTTTGTGTATGAATTTGCTTGCTATTTCATAATAATAAATAAGTTTTAAGATTTATTTTTGTGAACGAATTTAGTTCGAGGAATTTATTCTTTAGTGACCAACTACTGTATGCTTCAGAATTCTGTACATAAAACTTAATTCTGCTTTTTAGTAGAAGAGAGTATGAGACACTTTATTGCTTATCAGAAATTGTAAAAAGTAAAAAATATCCATTGTATTTTCAGAAATAATCGTTACTCGTAATAATCGCAGTCGCAATAATCGCAATCGCAATAATCGTAAATAATAGTCAAAATTTATTAATATTGATATTTTATTTAGCACTTGCTCTGTGATAATAGAGTTTAATAATAGGAAAGTAAATCAAAATGTTCTATGTACTTTGAAATGTTTTTATATATTTTATTTATAGATTCTATTTATCAATAAGAACATATTACCGTGGTATTAAGTTCTTGTCATATTACATTAAATATTTTGCTACAGAAGTTTGTCCTATCAATATACGCCCTACACCATAGAAAAATAGGTGATGATTTTCACAGGCCTTTATCTACTAAACTTTTAACTGTGAACAAATACTATTTGATAAACTTTTAACACTACATATGGTCCATTTGTTTAGGTACTTAACAACTTCCCTGTCCAAGAGTCGTTAATGACTCAGAGGAGTGTATTGGAATTGGAATAATTTCCTGAGTCACATCTGTCAACTGTGGACCTAGGGAATTGGAATTTAATTATATCGTGGACAGGGAAGTTGTTAAAGAAATGAAAATAGTCTTGATACGTTTTTTACCGAAATACATACGTTATAGGCTACATAAAAAACTTTATACCAATATTAGCTGACCCCGCAATCGTTATTTGCCATATTTATTAACCTATGGCATATTCTCAGACCTACCAAATATACACAAACAAATCATTAAAATCAGCCGTTTCGGAGGAATTTCATAACAAACACTGTGATTTTTATATATAACATAACATTTACATACAGGTACTTACATTGCTTCTGGCCCCACACTAGGATACCCTGTGTCGTGGGAACCAGAAACAACGACATCACCAACATGTAAACATCCAAGACCTGGGATTTTTTTTTGTTCTCAGCCGGGATTTGAACCAGGGACCTCTTGCATGGTAGGTAGATGTGCTACCGCTACGCCACAGAGGTCGTCCTATATTACATGAAATTATATACTAGGTTTATTATGTGAGATGGTGTTAAACGATGGGTGATAAACGAACTGCCCGTAACATATTTGTCATGCTTTTCCGATCACTGGTGATAAATGAACTTCCCCTAAAATGTTTACTGGTGATAAATGAACTGCCCTAACATAATATGTTAGGGCAGTTCATTTATCACCAGTAAACAGAAAAGGATGCAAAAGATTTTAGGGGAAGTTCATTTATCACCAGTGATCGGAAAAGGGTTCTAAATATTATTTAGAACCCTTTTCCGATCCCGGCGATAATTGAACTTCCCCTAAAGTCTTTTGCATCATTTTCTGTTTCTATATCTATCTATAATTAGCCCACATCAACCCACTACTGGGCATAGGCCTCCTTTTCTGTTTACTAGTGATAAATAAACTGTTTAGCATCCTTTTTCGACAATTTTAATAAACGAACTGCCCGTAACATCTTCTGCAGCCTTTTCCGATTTATTGTCATAAATGAACAGCCCCTTGCATCCTTCTCCTTCTTAGGCACGACTTATACCATAAGGCCTAGCATGGTACAGGAAGAAGTCGAAGACGTACATCTCTTCAGGGCTCATATTGTGAAACGAGATGGCGTAGTCGGATACGTGAGTTTCTCCCTAAAAACAAACAAAATATAATTTAAGTCTGACGTGTATAATTTAAGTCAACTACCTCAGCGCCTGAAATAGTCAATCCGAAATTCGTGTGACGTAATTTATGGATGGCCCCTTCGTAGACTAGACTCTACAAAATATTTTCAAGCACTAGTAATATATTTTATAGGCTACATAAAAAAAAATATCGCTCAAGAAAATATTTTAGCGGACTCTAGTCTTAGAGTAGGGTCGAAAAAAATATGTTCCTGACTTTTTCGTGCTGGTGCAGAGGAAATAAATTGTCACCGTAAATGCTAATAGAATTTTCACCTCTTTGTGCATGGGATAGAAGCTATAATCCCAGTACCACGGCTGTCCCTCGGGTTTGGGGAACAAGTGGCTGGTCGGACTATCGGGGAAGAAGCGCCCGCGGCCGTATTCGTCTCGGGAGTCCATTGCTCTCACGCCGACTTTTTGGAGACATTTACCTGGAGCAGAAAATATATTTTAAAAAACCTATTTAGAGGCTAAAAATTCCACCCATGCCGGGATTCGAACCCGCGACCTCTGGCTATCCGTGCCAGCACTCTATCCAACTGAGCTAATGGGCGACTCACCGGCATCAGTGAAATTTCGACCTCTACACTATTCTCTGTATTACGTACAGGCAGCGACATCTGGCTGAAATAAATTGCATCACTTACAGCCCCGACTACCTACTTTGCAGTTAGGTTTTTACATTGGAATGATATCGCTGTACCTAGAAAATATATATTAGAAAATATATTGTTTTATGTAGCCTATAAAGGCGTTAAGCCACGTCTGAGGCCTTATGATAAATTTTGACAGTAAGGCGCGCCGCTGTATTAGAATCCTCCACCAACCCGGACTTGGCCCCCGTGGTGGAGTATGGCATTAACTTCCTGCGATGCAGAGATCCGTGCCCTATAGTGGGGGGGACATACAAGGGTTGATAGCGATGTAGCCTATACATTACTCTGTACGGGCAGGCCTTCTCTCAGAAAGAGAGAGTATTGGCTTAATTACCACGCGAGCCCACCGCGAATTGAAAACGCTGAGGTAGTTGAACATCTCAGACGGCCATATTTCCTCACGATATTTTCCCTTAGCGTTAGCGAGTGGTATTGCTACAATTCTATCTATAATAAAAAAATGAATCGCTGAATGTGTCGGTAAGCTGAAATCTGGAGACCAGCTGAACCGATTTCGCTAATTCTTTTTTCAGAATATTCCTTGAAGTACGAGGATGGTTCTTACGGAGAGAAAAATTAAAGAATCGACTGTTATGCGGTACGAAGTTCGCTGGGTCAGCTAGGAACTTCATAAATGTACATAACTTGCAAAACAAAGTCATTGGTACATGCGAGGATTCGAACCCACAATTTTCCGATTGAGAAGCCGGTGCCCCAACGCTCCGCTGCTACCGCTCATACATTTTTTAAAAGATTTTTTATCATGCTCGAATTGCAGCTATAGGGGGCGTTACTACCTAGTAGCTGTTTCTAAACGCTCAGTTACCCATCTTGACGTCATCCGCAGTGGTGTTATCGTCCTGGCCTAACTTGCAGAAGTTTTGGGCTAGTCCTTGGTTTATGAACAGCTCTAGCGCCTCACGACTGAGCACGTATCCGGCACCGCCGCTCATGTAGCCCTGTCAACAATCGTAGTGTCTGTAGGATAATTTATTTTTCCTCAATAACAACACTGCCGTCTCGATTGTCAATCTTGCTTGACAGATGACTTTTCATTTATTGTATTCATTCATGTGTTTCGCGCCAATCGGTGTATGCGTGATTGTGACCTAATATTCCTAATGAAAATATTGAAAATGTAATATCAGTGATGTCGTTGTACTCTGCCCGTACTCTGATTTCCAACAGTTTCAAACACAGCTAATAAGTAAACAATTTTGCTCGCTGCGTACCTGATCATGATCAACATGTAGTTTGAAGCGACAGCCAAAGTAGAGCGGCTCCGAACTCTTGTATCTCGACAACAGGTGGCGTACATTCTCCGGAATCACGTACCTAAGCGAAAATTATAATCACACTTCTAAATAATATCGACGTAGTGGTGGAAGATGAAAAATGCGCCATTCTGATTGTGCTGACCGAAATATAGACTCCGGTTGAAGAGATTGAGATTTCGAGACAAGAACAGGACTCCAAAATGTGGGCGTTAACGAGGTGGACTCACACTTGGACAAAGTGTCAAGAAAAGAGCAGGCAGATGGGTAAAATTAAAGGCCTGCGCAGAGTGCTTAGTGCGAGTTTTTTAACTACTCGATCGCGTTAACGTAAACTCATATTTCTATGGCATCGAGGAAGCGCCACCTAGCGACAAGTATGGAAATTAAAATTGCTGAGTGCGAGTTGTAATGGTTTACGTTGAGAAGTGAACACGTTTACCAGCCAGAACACGAATAAACGCGAGTGCGAGTTGTGGGTACTTACTGTGACAGCGTTTTGCCAGTTCGAACGGTTAACTTACTCACTACTCAATGCTCGATTAACGCGGTAGTAAAGTTATTCGATTAGATTTGTCAAACTCGAACTAAGCACTCAGACGAAGGGATAATCCCCCGAGTACTTTTTGTCCGTCGATATAGATCTCGTATAAATTGTATCGAGTAACGCACACGAAGAACTAAAAGTACCCCGTACAAAAAGTCCTTCACGTTACCGAGGACATCAAGAGACCGGAGTGGACAAAAGTTCGGTGTTCTCTTATAAAACGCTTTTTCTTTTTCAACTTCATGTAAATTACAACACAATGTAATCTCAGAATATTTGCTTCCATAGCGTTCGCTTCACTCAATTTCCGAGGAACAAAATGACCGCACACCGTAGGCGTTGGGATGGGAAGAAATCCACACGGACGGATCTCACACAATCTTTTTGTGTGTGATCCGTCCTGTCCCTTCAGTACATTTGTTTTGAAAGTAAATTGTATTAATGATATGTCTTTTCCGCGCCCCGGCCCTCTTTTTTTCTGTGTGGCCGATTGTTTCGGTGAACCGTTCGTATCATAACTATTCGTTTGTTCGGTTCGCTCTGAACAAAACACTAGAAAATAGAGGCCATCCGTCGTCGATTTTCGATGAGAATTCGACTGCTATGTGTTGTTATTTTTTTTGGCGAAATCTGAACCTCAAATCAGACCGACTGAAATAATGCCCGATATGAGTAGCTTGACCTTGACTTGAAGTTGAATTCGCATGGACGTATTTGTGGGTTTGATGGGGGCAAAATTCTGAATGAGAAAGCGGAATGTGACTTAAAATTCTTCGGACTTTAATCAGTTAACAAATACCTAATACGCCCTGGGACAAGGTGGAGCATTCGAGCCTGGACATTCGCAAAGCGGTGACTGGAAGAGGAGAGCCGCGGATCAGGCTCAGTGGCATGTCTTGGGAGAGGCCTATGTCCATCAGTGGACTGAAACCGGCTAATGTTGATGATGATGAACAAATCATAAAAAAGCACGTCATGCGCTGCTTACCAATTATAGCTCATTGTTACAACTTGTTCCGTAGACAGATATTTAGCTCAAAGGATTTGTACTCATGTAACCTGCTGGGCACTCACAGTGTTTCAATGTATACTTAGGGAGACACTCAATTCCGAAGCCGGTGGAGAAGGCCAAAAATCCACTTTGTTCAAAGTATGCACGCACGTATCGTCGTCGGCCTTCAGGAACCAGTCTGCATCATCGCGATGGTGCTCGTGAATGTACTGGATGGCAGTTTTCGTCTTCGCCCAAAGATGGTCCCGCCCCTCGTCCACGGAAAGCTCGATTGTCGGCAGCTTGTCATCTAAACGATAAATGTGAATTTGTGTGTAAATTCAAGGTGTTTCGAGCAGCAGCACTGACGCCAATCAATAAAGAAAAAAAATGTTTCTATGAAACGTCGAAGCTATAATTTCCTTTTCTTTTGTTATTCTCAGATGTAAGTACTATCAAACCTCCATTAATTTGTGTCCTCTAAAAGTATTGGCAGTTTCATTGCGATCCGGTTTGATCCGAGTGCCTAGTGCGAGTTTGACAGATCCAATCGAATAACTTTACTACCGCGTTAATCGAGCATTGAGTAGTGAGAAAGTTAACCGTTCGAACTGGCAAAACGCTGTCACAGTACAACTCGCACTCGCGTTTATTCGTGTTTTGGCTGGTAAACGTGTTCACTTCTCAACGTAAACCATTACAACTCGCACTCAGCAATTTTAATTTCCATACTTGTCGCTAGGTGGCGCTTCCTCGATGCCATAGAAATATGAGTTTACGTTAACGCGATCGAGTAGTTAAAAACTCGCACTAAGCACTCTGGCTGATGTGGTTTGTAAATAAAAACAAACTAAGTTTATATGGGAATTGCTCCTTAAGGGAGACTCTTCAATGTTTGTTTGAAATTGGATTCCGTTTTTCATTAAAATCCATTAACTCCATTCTATTTCATATATACATACTTACTAGCTTGACTGCTAAAGAACAGCAGCACATTGCAGCGGCTTCCCCAAGTGTTTTTAACGTGCTCGGCTTTCGTACGGTGGTTGGCCGGATGCGTCATCACCCAGCACAGTATGCGCACGCGCCGGTACAGCTTGTCGGCCAGGGAGGCGTCCTGGTGCGTGTGAGCTGGCTCGTCCGGCTCGTGGCCCTTCGAAGCTGCTCGTGGGACACGCCGGCTCACCCCAAATGAGCTACAACCGTCGGGATGAGTTGCAACAGTGTTGCCAGTTGGGGGAAATTCCGAGGATTTTCCTAGCTGGGGAGAGCTTTGGAGGGCGAAGTTCTTTGGGGGAATTGTGGAGAGAAAAAATGGTGTTAGGGGAATTTGTAAGATGATCTTTTGTCTCCAAAACAAGGAAGCACAAGCAAAATTGTTTTCCGATGCGAATAAGTGTAGGTACTTACCTCATTTCAGTTGTCGATTTTTTTGTGGTGAATTCGCTCGATGTGCAGTGGAGGACCAGTATTGTAGACATCACGATCGTCAGGCGAAGAACTAGTTCATGACGCATCGCTCAATATAATACCTAGCTGCTAAATATGATTCAGGAGTTACAACGTCAAATCTGGCAAGCCATAAAATAGAAAAAGGTGTTCGTAATGTTACTTTTCCTTGCTATTTTCAACGAAAAAATTTTGGTGCGGTGGCGACTCCTGTCCCGAAAACAATAGAAAAGAATGACCACTTTTACTGGGCAAATTAAACACTAGTTGTCATGCGTCCTCAATCCATGCGATGCTTAAATTACGCGATGAGTGATCTGTGAGCCTCCCGTCGTTGATAACGTAATTTTTTCTCAGGCCATTGATGATATCAGCCTAATTTACATACAACTAAATGTGTTTAAAAATCAATTTCCTTTTATTGTAATAGATAGGCTAACTCGAGGTGTATTTAAAGTATGTACCTAAGTACCTATCTATTGTATTTGGACAAGGATGTTGAAAGACATTCGAGGCCTGAGAAAGCAGGAGATTTATAAAGGGCACTGTGGGGAAAGAACTCTCACTTACAACCCAGGTTCCTATGGGTCATCATAAGTAATCATAATACTTTGTGAAGTTGTCAATTAAAATCCAAGTGTGACGTATTAAAAATACCACTTATAGGTACTCTCGAAACGAATCGCGATCAACAGTTGGTAATAGAAAGAGGAGAGTAATTTTTGAGGGATCTAATTAAATGTCTAAATTGGTTCTAAGTCAGTCCAAGTAATAGTATTTCTTAATGATTCGCGATACTCATACATAGTTATGTATTAAACGGATCTAATCGCGATTATTTATTATGTAAAACGTAATTACCTTATTTCCCGACCCGACCAGTCTACCCGAGACCACGCAACTGTAACGCTGCCGAAACGTCGGGAAATAAGGTAATTACGTTTTAGACCCGTTTAGTAGGTATATAACTAGTGCCCAAGGAAGTCCTAAGATGTGTGGAGTCAGGATTACGCCAATACTTGTGATTGGGCTGGCGGCAGTTGGCGTCATAAGTTTCAACAGCCTTCTCATTGCTGCTGACCAAGGCGACGCTACGATTCGTATACGGTAAGCTTAGTTGTCGTGGTACATTTTTAGTAATTATCTATGAACTAAGTACCTATTTGTGGAAGTCTGTTATTAGCCCTGTGTATTTTTACTATTGTGATCAAATAATTTGTTTTCGCTGTTGATGTCCTTAATAAAATAAAAATAGCATAAACTCACGCGTGTATCCCAGAGCGGTAGGCAGAGACCGGGGACGACCACTTCTCGATCCTGACATATCACCTTCGCTTCGTCAACGTTCATTAGTCTTTGCATGCACGCCATGCTCCATGCCTGGGACGTTTCGTATGCGCCCTTCCACCCACATTCGCTCGATATATTTATTTCATCAATCTTTCTTCCTTCATCCTCTCCACATGTCCAAACCAACGCAACACTCCTGTCTCAATTCTAGTCACTACATCCACTTTCAGTCCACAACGTTCTCTAATCGGTAAGCAGTATTTTATAATGTAAAATATTTTTTTTCGTGCTGGCTATTGCGGCGGTATCGACCCGGTTGTCATTTATTGTGACGTTTGTGGTGTCTTTAGGAAGGTAATTAAAGGTTACAGTCTATTGTTTGGCTCAACAACTATAATAGGCGTGTACCTAAGCATAGGATTATTTGGTCATCGTTGACGTATAAATAGTGGACTTGAAGTTTTTTGGGCATTTTTTTCCAAAACTATCTAGATCTTGAAAATTTAACTTGTCTTCTGTGCTACTTCGAACAAAAACTTTTTGATTTGATAAAAGTTATGTTAGACGTCCTTTCTAAGAGAAACATAGAGGGTGGAACCAAATCTCCATACACATCCAAAAATGGAGGGTTCTACGCTTTAATACGAACCATTTTCACTATGGGAGAAACCACGAAATCTTAAAAAAAATATCAACTGTAGTTTACCAAAGGTACGAGTACCTACCACCACAAAATACGTTATTTCCAAGTTTTCCCACAGTAACATTTTCTCGTATTAGGTAATACTGGTATTTGATCAAAAAAATTCAAGAGCTTATATTACCACTTAGAGACATTACTAAGATAAAACTCACTAAATAACTTGCTTGCGGATAAATGATCTTATCATAAATGGATTACAACTAGCTGACCCACCGAAGTTCGTACCGCCTAATAGTCGATTCTTAATTTTTTTTTTATTCTCTCCGTAAGAAACATCCTCGTACTTATATATATTCTAATAAAAGAATTAGCGAAATCGGTTCAGCTGCTCTCGAGGTTTGCTCTTACCAACACGTTCAGCGAATCATTTTTATATTATTTATAGATAGTGTTCTTCCATCCATCTATCTATCTATCTATCTCCCCCATGCTCTACCTGCGACCACCACAATGCTCTCTGACCATCTCTTTTTAAGTCTGTATTTTATTCCAAGGGCATTTAATGGGCATTCTTTTATTAGAATATATATAAGTACGAGGAAACATCCTCGTACTTATATATATTCTAATAAAAGAATTAACGAAATCGGTTCAGCTGCTCTCGAGGTTTGCTCTTACCAACACGTTCAGCGAATCATTTTTATATTATTTATAGATAAAGTGTTCTTCCATCCATCTATCTATCTATCTCCCCCATGCTCTACCTGCGACCACCACAATGCTCTCTGACCATCTCTTTTTAAGTCTGTATTTTATTCAAAGGGCATTTTATAACACCTTGTATACAGATTGACGAGCCACGACTGGAGGCACGTTTCTCCTAATCCAAAATAACCACTTCCAGCGCTCACCGCTATTCGAGAGCAGCCATCTCTAGGGAACGTGACCCATCAGAACCAACTAATCCAACAAGCCCAGAAGAACCAGCTAGACCAGCTGTCCTAGAAAACCCACCTGGCACAATGAAAATACATAATCTAGACCAAACAAACAGCGGCATCGCAGAGCTACTGAACAAAACAGTGCGAGTCCTATGCTGGATCATGACGCAGCCTCTGAACCACCGATTGAGGGCCTTGCATATCAAGAACACGTGGGGGCAACGCTGCAATGTACTGCTGTTTATGAGTACTATGCTAGGTGAGAATATTGACTACCTTATTTATAAACAAAGCCTTAAGGCATTTAGGGGCGCTTACTTGCGCCACAAATGGAATAAAAGTCATAACTTGTTTTATAACGTTTTTATCTAAAAGTGAACATGAGAAATCTTAACAGCTGTGCCAACTAATCTAAGTTTACAACTTAGAACCTACAGTCTAGAACCTAGGATCGTGTTATGAAACAAATTATGATTTTTAGGGTTCCGTACCTCAAAAGGAAAAAACGGAACCCTTATAGGATCACTTTGTTGTCCGTCTGTCCGTCCGTCCGTCTGTCAAGACCCTTTTTCTCAGGAACGCGTGGAGGTATGAAGCTGAAATTTATATCAATTACTCAGGTCTACTGTCCCTTGAAGCTGTGAAAAAATCAAACTTCTAAGCCAACGCAATCAAAAGATACAGCCGTTTATGCCGCAAATTTTCGACACTTGCAAGGGAATCAAAACCTACAGGGTGCTTCCCGTGAACTCAGAATCTTGAAATTTGGTACGAAGCAACGTCTTATAGCATAGATAAAGGAAAAATTACGAAAACCATAAATTTTTAGTTACATCACATAATATATTTTTTTTTAATAATTTTAAACTTACTACCCATTTCCTCATAAACGCGTAGAGGTATTAAATTGAAATTCATACCAAATACTCAGGTCTATAATACTGGTTTGTACGGAACCCTCGGTGCGCGAGTCTGACTCGCACTTGGCCGGTTTTTTTAATCCATTGGTGGCGGTAGTTAGCGCCTCTAAGCCCCTTAGCACACTCCAAAACCGCTCGCTAAAATTGTGTGTGGTTGAGATTTTACAAAAACATTCAAAAAAATGCATCGGTCTTTATTCATCACTCAATTTAAGAATACAGAAGTTGAAATATAAATAGGTACTCAAGTACGCTTAGTTGCGTGATGAAACGGACAGAGGCTCAGCATAATTGCTGTTTTACAGATTCTGCCTATGTATGATAGCAGATCACATAATGCACTCACAAACTGAGGAATATGAGTATAGTTTAAAAACTATTTAGAGGCTAAAAATTTCACCCATGCCGGGATTCGAACCCGCAACCTCCGGCTATCCGTACCAGCGCTCTACCAATTGAGCCAATGGGCGACTCACGGCATCAGTGAAATTTCGAACCTCTTTACAATATTCTCTGTATTACGTACGTAGAGCGCTGGTACGGATAGCCGGAGGTTGCGGGTTCGAATCCCGGCATGGGTGAAATTTTTAGCCTCTAAATAGTTTTTAAATTTGTTCCTTAGCACGGGTTAGTGCATTAAAAAATAAAAATAGTGTAATATGAGTAGGTATAGTGTTTGAAGAGTTTAGTGGCTAATGTGGCGTTACTGGCAAGTAATAATTTCTAGGTTTGTGAGCACCTAAATTATGTGATTATACTATTTTTATTGCACTAACCCGTGCTAAGGAACAAATTTAAAAACCTATTTAGGGGCTAAAAATTTCACCCATGCCGGGATTTTTAGCCTCTAAATAGGTTTTTAAATTTGTTCCTTAGCACGGGTTAGTGCATTAAAAATAAAAATAGTATAATCATGTGGGTGCAGTGATATCGTTCCGATGTTAAAACCTAACTGCAAAGTAGGTAGTCGGGGCTGTAAGTAATGCAATTTGCTTAAGTCAGATGTCGCTGCCTGTACGTAATACAGAGAATAGTGTAAAGAGGTTCGAAATTTCACTGAAGCCGTGAGTCGCCC
Source organism: Yponomeuta sedellus (assembly GCA_934045075.1). Classification (NCBI taxonomy): domain Eukaryota; kingdom Metazoa; phylum Arthropoda; class Insecta; order Lepidoptera; family Yponomeutidae; genus Yponomeuta; species Yponomeuta sedellus. The sequence continues at coordinate 4,541,739 of OW203733.1, forward strand.
ATTGTCTCAATTGGTAGAGCGCTGGCACGGATAGCCAGAGGTTGCGGGTTCGAATCCCGGCATGGGTGAAATTTTTAGCCTCTAAATAGGTTTCTAAATTATGTGGTTTATTACTGAAAACAAATTGTGTATTAACAGTAAAATATGTTTTTTGCAATAAAACGTAGACTATGTGTTAATCAAGGGTGTCAGCTAACTTCTACCAAATTTATTAAAATTGCTCCAGCTGTTTAGACGTGAAGAAGTAACAAAAATACACACTCACAAAATTTCGCCTTTGTAATATTAATGTGCTCTTAAAGGAAATGAGTAACCGCAGATTAAATAAGACGCATGTTAGAGTGTTAATAATTGGAATCGAGTAGTTAAAAACAATGCCGTTTTAGTATTACGGTAGGTACATCTTTACAACACTCACTTATGATGCTAGGATAGCAACCCTGTTCGAAGTTGATCAGGCATATAAGGATTTTTTGAAGACCCGCGATTATAAACAGCAACAAAATTTACAAATTGTATTAGACTTTTTTGTCCGAGGTTCAATAATCAATTTTATTTTATTACAAGAATATTATACTGGGTCCTATACTCTGTTCACCTATCTAGACGATGAGCTGCCGACCATCAAACTGCCGGTCAAGGAAGGCCGAAACCATCTCTGGGCGAAGACGAGGTCCGCGTTCCAGTATGTGTACGACCATCATCGCGACGACGCCGACTGGTTCCTGAAGGCCGACGACGACACGTGAGTTCATGGAGGCCTAAACAATCGAAATTAAGGCAAGAATAGTATAAATGTTTAAGGCGCTTCGGGGTCAAACTAACGCCGCCAATGAAAGAGCTGATGAAAGGCGAGCCTCCGCTCACCGTAAGTCCTCTGACTCCGCTTAACGACTGCCATCTACCAACTGCTTAACGTGCCTTGCGAAGCACGGAGCCGCTCGGAAAAACGCCAATAGTCATAGACGATGACCCATCCATGCACAGAGCGCGCCTTATGTTGATTATTCCTAGTGAACATTTAAGATCACCCAGGCAGCTTCGGCTACGAGCGGTTCTTCGATTCGCTTCATATTAAAGGATGATGGGCACAAATGTATGGAACCTGGTCCTGGCACCAATCGGAATGAGTAATACGTCGTTGGAAAGGTATTTTTTTGTAGAATAAGAATAATCGAAGCGCTTGTCCCGATTTTCTGTCCAATTTGAGTAATCATACGTTAAAAGTTTTTTTTTATTTAATTTTTTTTTCTGTTGTTTTAATTCTTTTTGATATTTTTTCGACATTGTATATCGATTTTAATTACAAATGATCAGCATTGATTATTATATTATCATTGTTTGTTTATTATCGAAGTAAATAAAACAAGTTCAGAGTAAGTTTTATCGTTTAATGTGTTTCATCCATGATAATGTTATTTAAAAATAGTGCTGGTTCAGTAAAGCCTTCATGTCTAGCATATCCTAAATACCACACAATAGATATAATATGCGCACAGGAACCTATCGTGCGGCGTCCTGTCAAACATGTGCAATAATGTTGTAATATGTTTCTACTATTTCTGTCTAATAATATATAGCAAAAATATTGTTTTGATCGTACATGTCGGGACTGTATGCGTGCACGCAACAGCCACGCATCTTCGTGGATCCCATATTCATGGATATCCTCCAAAGCAGCTTCTCTATAAGTTTCTATAAGATATAAGCCGTTGTTGAGGTGCTCGCTGCAATATGATTTTGCCAGTTTTAACTGATATGTCCCCAATGACAGCAAAATCACGTCCTGTTCCCTCAATCGTGGAAAGTCTTGAATGTCATTTGCTTCCAATCTCTGGAAATTGGCTCTTCTGTTGTTAGATCTTTTTGCTTCTACATAATCATATAACACGTTTGGGGTTTGCCTTCTTTCAATAATTTTTTGTAAAAAAGCTTCTGCGTGTTGGCTATCGACAATAGGCCTGTGGAAGTGATTTGTAATTGCTGCTGCAATCATAAAATCCCCGAACATATTAGGCATTGTGTTATTAAAATATTTTTGGCGCAACAGCTTGAAATCTCTTTTGAAACGCCCGTTAACCACTTCCACTACCCATCGGCACATTGTCACCAGCCGGGAATCATTTGCTTGAGAAGTCGTGAGCTGCGACTCTTCCCGGTTCTTCGTCGGGGGGACGTGAAATTCGTAGCCACATGCTTCTATATGCTGCAGACTATCCCTGAACCCGCGGTCCAAAATAAATACGTCATTCGGCTGAAGCAATATATGAAGGGGATTTTCCTCGTCAGTCATTAAGTCGCTCATTATCTGCGCATCAGTTTTTGTTGCAGCGTATGGTCCTTTAACATCTATAATGTATCCGTCAGTGGTTACGATTAAAAATGGTTTCAACAAGTTTTGGAACTTGTGTAAACTGTAGGATTGCCTCTGAAACAAAAAGTTTGAACTCTTGTATATATAAATATACGTACCATCGCAAATAATAATGGCTTTATTGTTGTCTTCATTTCCATACAGTGCTTTTGGAATCCTCAAGTTTCTCTCCAATATATCTTCTCTATTCATGTGATCCACTCCCAAGTGTCGCACAACGTAGTCAGTGCTAAGACACTCTCGTGCGATGGCCAACTGGCGTTCGAGTTTTCTCCGAGACATGTTAAACAACGTCGCAAGTCTCGCGTTGGGTTCTCTTGTGCGTAGTTTCGTTAGTAAAATGCCCAAAGTGGTTCTGGGATCTGCACTTCTATTTCTTAATAATGGATTTTGCTCTAAGATGGCATTAAATTCATCATTAGTACGTCCAGTCCAAAAGTGCATTTCTTCTTCATTCATGCCTCGGTCGCTAAAACGTAATCTGGGTGAGTTTAAGGCATTTCGCATTAGGTCACAAACATCCCTGAAACGGGCAGCCGTAAAGTCATGGGAAATGTTGCAATGTTGGGGCAAATCATCCCAATCATTCCCATTAAGGTGATCGTGACATACTCTGGCACTGTCGGGGATATACAATTTATGTTGAGAAAATACGTGGATTTTAACAACATTTGGAATTCGATGGCGGGTTTCATTAGCGCAGCCATGAAAGATACAATGCGTCGCGGTATTAGGTGCTCTCATATATTCAGGAATATGAAACATTTCTTCTAATTGCGGTTGTAGTTGTTCTTGCGGTTGTAGTTGTTCTTGCGGTTCTGCTTGTTCTTGCGGCTCCGGCTCGGGTTGAGGGTTTGCATGACCTCTAGTCGCATTTTCGGCTCTTTGTCAGCATCGGTAACATACTCTTCGGGTGTTGTCAAACACGACCTGAAAATGATATATGAAAATGTAAGGAAAAGAAAAACAACTTTGGTTTCCGAAAAATACCTAACAAAATAACGCATTGGGGGTCATTTGTGGGAGGGATTTGTTTTTCTGTCAGAAGGTGTGCGAATCGTCAAATATATGCCACAGATTCACAGATTTCTCAGAGATCTGGTTGCGGTTTTCTGTAGTTGTGTGTACGAAAACAAGGCATACACACAACCACACAAAACCGCAACCACAGTAATTGGTTGTGGTTTTGTGTAGGCCTTGTTTTGGTGGTAAATACATCGTGGAAGACGTAAAAGTGAAAAAGGAATCACTTGAATGTTCTTTAAGCGACCAGAATCACTTATCAATCGGTTTTCACTTTTACGTCTTCGTTACCTCATTTACTACTAGAATAGATCTGGGATGCAGTTGCACATGATTTCAATTGGTTTCCTTTTATATCGAAGGTTCAGTGAGGATCGAGTGGAAAAAAAAAGTGCAATAGGTACAAACCTCCAGAGCAGCGTTTTCTCGTATAAATGTTACTAGCTCCACGTGTGTTCTTGTCAAGGCTTCCGACAGAACGCGTACTTGATATCTGCCTCGGTATAGCCCTCTTCGGCACATTACACAGTTACGGTAACGTTCCATTGCAACGAAACAATCCAATCGTTAAGCACCCAAGTCCAATATAAAGCCACGGTCAACAAATAAAACGGGTAACAGAGTCCAAAATGATGCCAAGGTCAAAGTCGATGTGAACAATGAGGAGCGTAATAACGTAGCACTTAACACAATATCAGCAAACGACTGACTACCTGCGCAAGCGGCCAAGCGTTCCTCACCCTAACATACCTGCCCCCGCGCCGTGTCCCGGAGCGCGAGAGGGGTCAAAACCGAATTCCAGCGTTACCCGTGACCGTGAGTGGGAGAGAGAGCGCAATGTCGCTGTCTCGCTCTAATGATTTATGACAGAGTATGCATAGATGTGATTTTCGTAAAAATCATGAGCATCGGTTGAGTTAAACCAGAGATATGAATTTTTCTAATTTCTATTTAGAGCAAAAAATGGTACTTTCCGACGAGCATATTTCAAAATGGACAATTCATACGGATTCGTCTTCATAGAATTTATTTTTTCACTTGAAAAGAGCTATCCAACGATATATGACTCATCTTGATTGGACATAAGGACCAAAACGCCCATCATCCTTTCATTCAATGTTCCGATCGGCAAAATAAATCGTTTGCTTGGCAAATGCCACCCTGGCTGCCGACGACTGTGGGGATTACTTTGAAATATTAACAAAGTTACATGTTTCCCGCCACCCTGTTGGAGTCATCTGCAAGTTTGACTCTAAACATTCGGCATCCCACTGAAAAACTTAAGATAAAACTTCGTATAGAATTCTGATAGGCCCACCATAACAATGGGTTTTAATTGTTCTTTTGAAGACCATAATCAAACAGGTTAATCTCTACATAGTTATGTATTAAACGGGTCAAATCGCGATTATTTATTAGGTAAAACGTGATGAAGTTATTTAATGAAGTTTCGGCAGCGTTACAGTGGTCTCGGGTAGACTGAAGTGGGAACGGCAATTGTAACGCTGCCGAAACGTCGGGAAATAAGGTAATTACGTTTTACCTAATAAATAATCGCGATTAGGCCCGTTTCATATATAACTATGTATGAGTATAGCGAATCATTACAAAATACTAGGATAATCTCTATCTTGTGATTCTATTCTTGTAATTATACGACGTCCTTTACTGGCTTTACCCTGTGCGGTTGGTTCGGTGAACAAAGTATCCTGCATAATTATATTTTTTTTGTTGCACTCACCCGTGCTGAGGACAATTTTAAAAACCTACTTAGAGGCTAAAAAATCCGCCCATGCGCTCTCCCAACTTACCTAATGGGCAAGCTCTGTTGGGAGAGCGCTGACGCTGGTACGGTTAGCCAGAGGTCGCGGGTTCGAGTTCCGGCATGGGCGGAATTTTTAGCCTCTAAAGGCTTTAGCCTCTAATTTTTTTAAATCCTGCATAATGTCTCTCTACCCTTTTTTCCCAGCTACGTGATCGTCGAGAATCTACGTTATATGTTGTCGAATTACAGCAGCAAAGACGCTCTGTACTTCGGATGCCGCTTCAAGCAATATGTTAAACAGGTCAGTCGGGCACTCTAAGACGGAGTTTACACGTTCAGTCTGGCGTCAGTCAATTCCATCAGTCTGGTTAGACTGACGGCGGCAGACTGATTGTCTATTCAGTGGACTGATGGACCAGACTGACGGATATTCGAATATTTTGATGCTTCATCAGTCTGGCATCAATCCGAGCTTGATCAAGGTCACGAACTGAACTGACGCCAGACTGAACGTGTAAACTCCGTCTAAGGCGTCGTCGTTTTAAGGCGTTCCCCTTCCTCAGCTGTCTTTAAAAGCAAAGTAAGTAATTAAGGAGTTTTATCTCTCTCTGCAAGTTTAGTATTCGTGCATTCTCCTTTTCATTTTGTCTTTTCCATGTGTCTCCATATAGGTACACAATTTTGTATTTATTTCCTCATCGCGTAGATTGTTATTAAAACGTATTTATGTATGTTTATCATAACGATATATGTAAATGTTTGTGCAGGTAGGTATATTGTTATTTATATAAGTGGTGTATTAATATATTCATATTTGCATCGACTACCGTCTCTTATTTCCTTTAGCAACTTTACGTCATACGAAAGTCTGGAAGAAATTGCTTTTAGCAATAAGGCCGTCAATTGTACTTGGTATCTGTGAACGAAAGCGATATATAGTGGACTGTATGTGTTGGGGTAGTTTTTCAAAGTAAGGAATTTCGATACGAAAATTAGCGAATTGACTGAAGCTACTTACAGTGGATCCGTGAAGCTCCCTCGCTGAATCTATCCCAGTCTTCAGGGGTGAAAGGCACCTTCAGCGATCGCTTTTAATGAAGGACAGCTGTACTTACCTGGCGATCGCTTATGTTACCTGCCACCGACTTCACAAGGGATGATGAAATTGCAGAGATGAACGAATGGTAGCCTCAGTCAGTTGCTACGCGCTATATAACACCCAATGGTAATGCACTAGGATTTCGACAATTTATTAAATTCTGTAGACACAGTTGCGATAGCGACAAGATCGATTCGAAAAAGAGAAGAAGTGAATGATTAATCTGTGTTCCACATTGACAAACAAACTATAACAGATCACAGACAAACAACAAAAACGTTTGTAAAATGTTACCAGTTAAAAAATGTAAATTTTCCACTAAGCCAAAACATTCCGCCCACCAAAATACAACAGTATTTTTGAAGTTAACGAAAGCTAAAAGGAAATAAGAGATTAATTTATACAATTACATAAAAAAAAAAAAAGTATTATTACAAGGACTTAATTTTGGTCGATAGGTAAGGGGCACAGCTTGACTACAGGTCTCCGGTATTCACCACTAGCAGTTTTCACCGTCACAACCCTACAAACTCCATCAGGTCCTGGATGTAGAGCCACTATGCGACCTAAAGTCCAATGCAATGGACTCATCTGTTCCTTTACTATTAGAACCAGAGTTCCTACGACAATATTAGATTGAGATTTTGTCCACTTAATTCGCTGTTGCAGTGTATGTACATACTCCTGCTGCCACCTACGCCAAAAGTCTTGATGAATTTTTTGAATAAGTTTCCACCTATGCAGGGGGCTTATGCTTTGATCGACAAAATCTTCCTCTGGAATGGACGACAAAGGTTCCAGAGTCAGGAAATGGCCTGGGGTCAGTGCCGAGAAATCATTGGGATCCGAACTAAATGGAGTAAGAGGACGCGAATTTAACATGGCCTCGATTTGCGTAAGCACGGTATAAAACTCCTCATAAGTCAACCTCTGATTTCCGACAACCCGAGTGAGGTGAGTCTTGAAGGATTTTATGCCTGCTTCAGCAAGTCCATTAAAATGAGGACTGCCCGGAGGACTAAAAGAGAATTTTATTCCCTCAGTAACAGCAGCTGTTTGCATCAGCGATCCGAGGTAATTACTGGCACCAACAAAATTGCGCCCCTGGTCAGACACGATATTAGAGCATCTACCACGGCGAGCAATAAATCGCTTCAACGCTGCGAGGAAAGCTTCCGTCGTCAACTCCGTTGCGAGTTCAACATGCACAGCCTTGGTGCATGTACAAATAATTACACAAATATAAGCTTTGTAAGTCTTTAGTCCGCGACCTCGACCCAGAGCAATATCGAAAGGTCCGCCATAGTCGATTGCGACACTCGAGAAAGGTTTAATTTTATTTACGCGATAGGAAGGCAGATCACCCATTAATGGAGCTGGGGCAGGCTTTGGACTTGCGCGAAAACATTGCAAGCAACCTGATATCACAGATCGAATAGCTCGCTTCGGTGAAAGGATCCAAAAGCTTTGCGCAAGATTATTCTGCAGAGTTTGAGCACCAGGGTGCATTAATTTCTTGTGGTACTCTTCAATGATGAGGGAGGTGAGGCGATGTGATCGCGGCAATAACAGAGGATGCTTGACCTCGAAGGTTACGTCAGCATGAGCCAACCGACCGCCCACCCTCAAAAGGCCCGCCCCATCAAGGAAAAGAGATAATTTGCGCAAACTCTTCGGCAAGCTATTAGGGAGACCCAATTTTATGCGATCGATCTCATGCGAAAAGGCATTCTGCTGGGTATGTTTAATCAAAAACATGAAAGCTTTATTTATTTCACAAGCCTGCAATGAACCGGAAACTTTACTCTCAGTAGTAGAGTGTCTCGAATTTACGACAAAGCGAAAAATATATGACATGACATGTTTAAGCGTAGAGAGAGACGAAAATTTATTTATCAAATGTTCAATCATGTCTACATCGACAGTGGAAACGAAACTATGTATCTTTTGCTCCTCCTGCATATCAACCTGGTCCAACGACGATAAAGGCCAACTATCCTTAGGATCAGAGAGCCACGAAGGACCTTTCCACCAAATATCACGTGTGACTAACTCAGAAGGAGTCATACCACGCGATCCACAGTCAGCAGGATTCGACAACGTACTAACATGCCGCCAACAGTCGGGGGGGATACTATCCATAGGTCGCTGGTTCAAATCCGGCTCGAAGGACCAAAAAATGTGAACGAAAGCGATATATAGTGGACTGTATGTGGCTGACTCTATTGGCGACAAAGGTCTTCCATTTCGATGGACAAGATTTAATCCACGATAGAGCAACACTTGAATCAGACCAGGCATAAATTTCCTCGACTGAGTGAAAGGGCTTCAAAGCATCCACGACAGATTTCATTAAATCCGCCAATAAAACCGCGGCTTGGAGTTCCAATCTCGGGATCGAAAGTTTGTGAAGAGGGGCAACTCTAGATTTCGCACAACAAAGGTAAATGGAGCGAGTTCCGTCTTTAGCGACATTTCGACAGTAAATTACAGCACAATAACCACGCTCTGAAGCGTCGCAGAAGCCATGTAGCTGTAAACTAACGAAAGAACGAAGCATACGACGAGGGATCGAAATCGATGATAACAATGGCAATTGAGACATGAATCTCGACCATTCCAACAAAATATTCTCAGGAACATCATCGTCCCAGGAGACACCGACAGCCCAAAGCAGCTGCATGATATACTTGGCGTAAAAGGTGACTGGACAAAGAAATCCTAGGGGGTCATAAATGCGGGCTATCTCAGACAATATAGTGCGCTTTGTACACCTACGGCTCTCATTAGCAGCAACTTTGAACTGAAAGTTGTCTGACTGCGGCGACCATAGGAGACCGAGAATTTTCAGCGACATATCAGAAATGTCCTCAAAACTTTTAAAGCTTGTAGAGTAAAGCTCCGACAGTGGGAGGTCTGCTAGAAAGGCCTGATCATTAGACGTTAACTTCCGCAAGTGGAAACCTGCGGCCAACAGCATTTGGGTTAGCTCCAATCTGATCTTCAGAGCCTCCTCTATAGATTCTGCACCAGTCACTATGTCATCAACGTAAATATCACGACTGAGTACTTTAGCGCCACGAGGATATGCACTCATGGACTCCTTGGCCAACTGAGCCATAGTTCGAAGGGCTTGGAATGGCGCAGACGATACGCCATATGTCACTGTGCAAAGCTTGTAATCAAGCACAGGACCGACAGGACATGGCCGCCAGAGAATGCGTTGGTATTCTGTATCCTCATCTCTACTTAATATTTGTCGGTACATCTGTTTTACATCACCGGTAAATACTACGGCGTGCCAACGAAAGCGAACGAGCAAATCGAAAATGTTTGTTTGTAGCTTAGGCCCCGCCAAGAGACAGTCATTCAAGGAAACTCCTCTTGCATCTTTGGCACTAGCATCAAACACGACACGAAGAGGGGTAGTAATAGAGTCTGGTCGCAAAACACCGTGATGCGGTATGTAATAAAATTGACCGACACTCGACGAAGGGGGCTCTGCCTTAACCATGTGACCCGAATTTTCATATTCGTCCATAAACGAGTGGTAAGCTTTGTTTAATTCTGGATTAGCATTCAATTTACGCTCCAACGACTGGAGTCGTTTTGCTGCAATTTCTCGAGAATTACAGAACTCGGGTTTAGTCTCAGGTTCGACAAAGGGCAGAGGAACGACATACCTACCTGCAGCGTTGCGAGAGTGATTTTCGACAAAGTTGTCTTCGCATTGCTGATCTTCTTTCGAAAGATAAACATTAGTTGGAGCCCTAACATTTTCCAACTCCCAAAATTTTTTCAGTGAGTTGTCCAACGACAAGTTTGAAAGCGGCGAATCACTACTTTCAATCAAAGAGAATAACACATTACTGTTGTTACGACAGCGAGGACGACAATAGTAAGGGGGTATGACGTCATCACAACGTCCCATGATAATCCAACCGAAAATAGTATTTAAAGCATTGGGTTGGCCTGGTTTACCTCGCCTGAACCCGGGTTGCAAACAGGAAGCAAACATATCCGCATTGAGCAACATGTCAATTGAACCTGGCCGAGAAAATTCAGGATCAGCGAGAGGTATGTTATTTATGTGTGACCAGCCCGAGAAATCGACAGATTGGGTTGGCTGATCAGCACATATTGATGGCAACACCAAAGCTCCAATTTTAAAATTATGAATTTTCTTTTTTGAAAGGACTGGTCTGACTTCACACTGTATGTGACCAAGTGGTGAAGCAGTAGTTTGACCTATGCCATGAATCGCCTGCTGACTGGAATTAATGTCCAGTCCCAAACGTTTAGCACAAGGCTCAGTCATGAAATTGCAAGCACTAGCACAATCCAATAGTGCTCTTACTAAGTGATATTCACCAAATTGATCTTTAACTAACACCTGAACCGTTGAAAATAGAACAGTATTACATTCATGTGTCGATGAAGTCAAAACAGTAGCTTCTGGGTTGACCTTCTCTGCCTCCAGAATGGGTGCAGGTAGGGCCGCTTTACCAAAATGCAATAAGGTGTGATGTGAGTAATTGCATACACTACAACGAGAGCGATTATTGCAGTTTCTGACCCTATGGTCATCCGAAAAACAGAGGACACATAGTCCTTTCTCTTTAATAAATTTAAACCGAGAGTCTACGTTTAATTTCAAAAAATGGTCGCACTTTGATAACGGATGTGGGCCCAAACAATGAGGGCAGGTTAAGGACTGAGATATGAGAACAGCCTTTGTTTTATTTTTATATGCGTTGCTACTACCGGTATTCTTGGGAGCAGAAACGCCAACACTTGGCATTGTTGAATTGGCCATTTCTAAAGCCCTATACTGTTTCTCAATGAACGCCTGAATGTTTTCAAACTTAGGTATTTCGTTGGAATTATGTTCCAACTGGAAATGTTCCCGAGTTGATTTATCTAATTTAGACCACAATAAGTAAAACATCATGAAATTTTTATCAGGCAAGTTATATTTCTCTAAGACTGACAAGTTTTCTGAGAAAGTCCTATAAACCCGCTCAAGTTCACGTCCAGACTTGAATTTGACAGGATCACAATTCACCAATTTGTCATAATATGTCATGGCAACCTGGCACTTTTTATTATAGTGTTTCGACAAAGCATCATAGGCCAAAGCATAACTTTCGTCCGTAAGAGGAAAGTTCTTGATTAAGTCATATGCTGCACCTTGCACGCTCGACAGCAAATAATGTAGTTTTTGTACGTTAGGAATGTCCCTCTGATGTATCAATGAATCATATAGTTCCTTGAAGGAAATCCAGTTTTCTAAATGGCCATCAAAATTTTTAATAGAAATTTTTGGTAATTTAGCGAGAATATTGTTGTTATTTGTTATGGAAGTATTAGACTTACCTGGTTTTTCCTCCTTAATTTCCATCATACGACGCTTAACCTCTTTATACTTTCTTTCGAATATACTACTGGCTTGTAGTTCGTGTTTATGATGGCTCGAATCAACGGAATACAGTAGTTTCATTTGTGCCTCGTGAAAATCTGAGGAAAGATCTCGCAAGTCTTGTTCCGAGTATCCTAGAAGATCGGAAGCCTCCATAAACTCAATACGCATAATGGCATAATTCCTTGCAATGCGGTTGGAGTCGGCAGCAATATCACCCTTTTTACCCGCTCCTAGAGGCATCGCAATATCATCTTCTTCCACAGACATCGCAATATTCTTCGTCGAAAACGAGAACTAAGCGAGAAAACGTGAAAAATATTACGAAATGTTTGTTTACAAATGCTTAGTGTTTGACGTTCGTGGAATGCTACAGACAAGATAGATGGAACCAATAGGGATGCGACATACGCTTGATACAATCGATAAAACCGAAATATTTCTGACAGTTACTAGTGTTGTAATGAAAACCGGTAACGGTCGTTGAATATTTAGAACTTTTTTCAAACCTACCTTCGGCCAAAATTATGAAAATGACTAAACTAATTTTACACGAAAAAATATGCTGAATACACGAAAATACACGATAAATACGACAATAACGGTACTATTCAGTTAAAATCCGGCTCGAAGGACCAAAAAATGTGAACGAAAGCGATATATAGTGGACTGTATGTGTTGGGGTAGTTTTTCAAAGTAAGGAATTTCGATACGAAAATTAGCGAATTGACTGAAGCTACTTACAGTGGATCCGTGAAGCTCCCTCGCTGAATCTATCCCAGTCTTCAGGGGTGAAAGGCACCTTCAGCGATCGCTTTTAATGAAGGACAGCTGTACTTACCTGGCGATCGCTTATGTTACCTGCCACCGACTTCACAAGGGATGATGAAATTGCAGAGATGAACGAATGGTAGCCTCAGTCAGTTGCTACGCGCTATATAACACCCAATGGTAATGCACTAGGATTTCGACAATTTATTAAATTCTGTAGACACAGTTGCGATAGCGACAAGATCGATTCGAAAAAGAGAAGAAGTGAATGATTAATCTGTGTTCCACATTGACAAACAAACTATAACAGATCACAGACAAACAACAAAAACGTTTGTAAAATGTTACCAGTTAAAAAATGTAAATTTTCCACTAAGCCAAAACAGTATCTTTATATGTTTTATAATATGTGCTCTGGTGTACAATAAATCCCGGGTACTTTTATGTCCGTCGATATAGATCTCATAAATTGTATCGAATAACGCACACGAAGCACTAAAAGTCTCCGTACAAAAAGTCCCTCGAGTTAACGAGGACATCAAGAGACCGGACTGCGCAAAAGTTAGGTGTGTTCTTTTAAAATGCCTTTCCTTTTTAACTTCATGTAAATTACAACACAGAATATTAATTTGCTTCCATAGCGTACGCTTCACTCAATTGCCGGGGAACAAATGACCGCACTCCGTAGGCATTGAGTCCGCGACAAGTAGGTACTCGGAGGACATTTTTTTCGTTTCAGAGACTTTTGTCCCCAAGGAACAAGTCCCTCGTCTGCGCAGGCCTTCAAGAATATTCTTATCTTATCTAAAATATAAAAATATTCGAATTGAAATAAAATTTGGCAATGAGATAGGTATATTATAGTCTGGAATAGCACATTGACTACTTTTTATTCCGGAGAATCACACATAGTATTTTTTTTGCGAATGAAGTCGTGGGAACTATCTAATACCTAGCTACGACTTCGTTCGCGAAGAAATTTTGTTAGTAGATATACTTTATGATATTTCGATTGATGACGCTAGCGTTACTGCATGAAGCCGCCCCTTGAAGGCCCAACAAAGTCCAGCCCAGCTCGCCTTTGTTCATGTTATTTCTCATGTAATGTCCTGTGAAATGTTTGTGTGTAATAAAGTATAGTTAATTAATTAAAGTCCTCGACAAGAGTATGACGATACGCATGTGAAATTCACGCTAGAACTTGAATTTGACCGACTTGGAGGCTCATAGAAACAGACACAAACTACAGTGCTCAGTGCTACACAAGAAATAAGTCTCGCGGATGTACCTGCGCAAATGACCAAATTTTGGATGTGCGGTGTGTTGATCGACCAATCAGATAATTTAATTTTATGGCAGGCCGCGCGCCTTTGTTGCTATTGGTTGATTCAACGTCATCGATGCAGGTGACTATTAGTTTGGCAATATTAGCGTGAGCGAAATAAGTAGGTAGCGCTACTGCGGCAATCAATTCTGCACCTTAACCGTATCGGTTAAAGATCATGTTGAATGTACTTATAGCTTCGGGTACTTTCGTTACACTTCTTCCTAGTCTGCGCGAACGTAGATTCCCGAAGGGACTTTTATGATGTATAGTACTGTACATAAATGTTTTTTGACTCAGATACCGTGAAAAGCATGTACAGACTAGCTTGCACAACGTGTAAGTTCTAACGTGTAAACACGTTAGAACTTGGTCACATTGACCTTTTCTAGCCTGATGCATGAGATATTGACTATTTTGACTTTGACAAGGTACTGAGGTGCATACAGGTTAAGTGTTCGTGGCTGTACATCAAAGAAAGTCAAACTTATGCGGCTAAATAGAGACACCGGCCTTCCCTAATGAATGACTCACTATACGAACTTTATATATATTTTTTTAACGCACTGACCCGTGCTAAGGACAATTTAAAAAAAACCTATTTAGAGGCTAAAAGTTAGACCCATGCCGGGTGTTGACGCTGTAGGCCAGTCTCTTCACTGTTAATTTAATCTGTGGAAAAAAATCCTTATCCGCATCCTACAAAACGTCACATCAAAATACCCCCTTCCCCGCTCCTACGTCTTCTCTTCCTGGCAAGATGGCCGAATGAACAATTCTTACGCGCGTGCGCTGCTCGATAATTTATTTGTTGTGTTAAATATCCCATGTGTTTTGGTGTGGACTGATTGTGTAATCGTTGGAGACGCTGCTGCCGGCTTCCTGAACCATCCTGTAAGTCCTCCTATTCCTTACTTTCGCAGTTTTGGTTAATAGTGAGCTGGTAAGCGTCGGTAACCGTCCGTTTCAAAAAACAGTATAATTAATTTCTTCACATTTTAACTATAACTATACATTTTTGGCGCCCGAACATAAACATTTACAGTATTACAACCTTATTTACTGATATTTCTATGTATTTTCCATATTTATCACAATTTCATTCCTCCTCTTGTTGTTAAATCTACCTACGTTATTTGGTAGAATAATATTCGTATGGTCGTTGGTTTGCGTAAGAATTTAACATCGTACAATTTAAAATATCGTATGTTAATTCTTTTCTGGATACTTAGTTCGATAAATCGTTCTCGTATCCAATCTTTTAGTAGTAAAAGTGGTGAATTTATTTTTGTCCTTGCCGCGGAACGCTATTGTCCCATAGCTACCAGAAACGGTCCGGCTTAGATAGTTTACGTAATTTATTCTACTAACAAGTAATAGTTACCTACCTAGTATTCTTGCCAGATTAAATCAGGTCGAATATTTAGATTGGTACCTGCTCCATAGGTACATTCATACGAGCAATTACCTCATACCAATTACCAAAATACGAAATTTATTTACCCGTCCGTACTTCGCACGGAAATAGTTGTACTGTACCCACAATTGTAGGTACCTATATTTTCTTAACTCAGCAGAGACGCGCGAATAATAGGTGCTTACTACCTACAAAGTCTGTAAGTCGTTGGCAGTAGGTATAAATCTGTATAAACGTATATTGCAAATCATTATTGTTGCAGTTAGTATATACTTGTCGATTACTTTATTGTTTTTATTTAGTCGTTGTCATTTTACTCAATCAAAATGGGGAATGATGATAAAATTACGTTCCAAATACCTTTACTCGAAGCAAGGATTAATTCATATTTTACGCGAATGCAAGTGATATATGACGCATCACGTAACATTATTACGGCCGATAGTCAGAATAAGTTCTTAGCGTTATCGTCCAATATTCACAATCTTCGTAGGGAATTTACACAGTATGTCGAAGATTTGAACAAAGCAAAAATGCAGGAGATTCCGGATTACGTACCGTCGTTCAAAGTGTGGGAGTCGTTTGAAGAATTATTTTCTTACGTAGTTAGCGCCCGCGAAGTCATTACTGTCGATCGCGAAAGTATCTCAACAAAGCCATCGACAAGTGAGACTCCAAGAGGGAATAACATTCACTTACCTCCGATTATGTTACAAAAATACGATGGTCAATCAACAAAACAATGGCCAGCGTTTTTTGAGTGCTATAATAATTTAGTTCATAATAACAAGTCGCTCACTAATTCCGATAAGGTTTTTTATCTTTGCGGTCAGCTGACGGGAGCTGCCCTATCGTCTATTGCGGGGATAATTCCCTGCGGGGACAATTATAGCTTGATTGATAATACCTTAAAAGAAAAGTATCAAGACGTACGTTATCTGGGCTCAACCTATTTGGATGAAATTTTCAATTTCAAACAATTACATTCCTCTTCAGCAAAGGGTTTGCACGCCTTTTTAGATAATTTCGTGTCTTCAGTGGCAGCGTTAAAGAAACTTGATATTCCGGATACAACGGATTTTATTTTGTTGTACCTGGCGTTGAAAAAGGTGGATTCAGATACGGCCCGTACCTTTGAGCAGTTACATCGTTCGGAATCATTACCGAGTTATAACGAGTTTGTTAATTTTATCAAGGGTGAGGCTAAAATATTAGAACGCGCTGTTTCTGCCAGCCCTAGTACAAGTGCGTCATCGCGTGTTACGAGTAAGATGCCTAAGTCGAGTAGTTGTAAGAAAACTCAGTCATTTATCGCGGCGGAGGTTTCGGATGAGAATAGGTGTGCGTTATGTAAACACTGCCATGCGTTTTATTATTTATGTACGGAGTTTAAAGCGTTGTCACCGCTTGAACGATACAAATTTATTAAAAGGGAAAACAATTGCGTTAAGTGTTTAAGTTTAAGTCACAAGTCATTCGCTTGCGTTGAAACTAAATCTTGTTCGGTTTGTGGCTCGAAGAATCATCACTCGATGTTGCATTTCCCTACTAAGCCGTCCGGTCAAGGTGAGGCTATCCGGCGTCCCAGTGGCCCGTCTGCGCCAGCGACCCCGCGGCCGCACGACGTGATGCCTGCTGAGAAAGAGCCGCATTCGCTTGCCGCCACGGCGGCGCTCCAGGCACGTACGGATGCGTCGGCGACTACCGTACTTCTCGGTACGGCTCGCGTGCGTGTTTACGATTCACGTGGGACCTCTCATCTAGTGTGTTGCTTGATAGATAGTGGTTCGCAAAATCAGTTTGTTACTGTTGCCTGTTGTAACCGGTTATCTTTAATTATTAATAATAATTTTCCTCCCGTGCTAGTCAGCGGTTTTGGTGGGGCGTCGAAAGAAACTCATGGGTTGACTCGCGTAACGTTACACTCGCGTTTCGATGATTCTACTTCTTATGAGATCGAACCTTTAGTTGTGGATCAAGTAACGTCTTATTTGCCGTCAGCTCCGGTTGATGTTTCTAGCCTCGCTTATTTGACTTCTGTACCACTTGCAGATGACACATTTAACGAGCCCGGTGATATTGACATTGTGTTAGGAGCACAGCTGTTTCCTAAGTTGTTGCGCTCAGGTCGCGTTTTTGGTCCACCGGGGTCACCTGACGCTGTACAGACATCCTTGGGGTTCTTGCTTATGGGGGAGGCTCCACGACTTAGGTCAATTAAGCCTACTCCGTCGGTTTCGCTCTGTGCTTTTAATGAAAGTTCACTAGAAGACGTAATTAAATCTTTTTTTGACATTGAACATGTTTCTGATTCTCTGTCAGTTCATCATAGTACAGACGAGCAAGAGTGCGAAGAGTACTATAAGAGTACTTTTACCAGAAACGATGAGGGTCGTTATTCCGTCGCTCTTCCCTTTAAGGATGATCCTGCCGTTTTGGGTAATTCCTTACGCGTCGCTCAGAAGAGGTTTTACGCGTTAGAAAGGAAGTTTGCCGTCAATCCCGCGTTGCAAACCGCGTACAACGAAGTCGTGCGAGATTACTTAGAGAAGGAATATCTATCTCCAGTCTGTGGCGAGCAAATCGACACTGGTTATGTCATCCCTCATCACGGTGTCATGAGACAGGATAAAGTGTCAACAAAGTTGCGTGTGGTCTTAGATGCGAGTGCGAAAACCGACAGTGGGGTCTCATTGAATGATGTGTTACACCCCGGCCCTAACTTGCAATCAGATTTATTTATTGTTTTATTAAACTTTCGTTTATTCCCCGTCGCTCTGTGTGCGGATGTGAAGCAGATGTACCTCAGGATCGAAGTCCACCCCGAATTCCGCAAGTATTTGCGAATCTTATATCGGTTCTCAAAGGATGAGCCCTTGCAATTATATCAGTTCGGGTGTATATGTTTTGGTCTGTCGGTTAGTCCTTTCCTTAGTCTTCGGACGATAAAGCAGTTAGCAGAGGACGAAGGAGTAAACTTTCCCGCGGCTGCCGAAGTAATCAGACGAGGGGATTATTACATGGATGACATTTGTTGTAGTGTGCTGTCTGTAGAAGATGCGCATCAGTTGTCTGATCAGTTGGTCAAGTTGTTCGGTTCAGGAGCTTTCGAATTGACTAAATGGTCAAGTAACTCCAATGAAGTACTTGCTTCACTTCCGGTGGGCCTACTCCACCCCCAGTCCCTGTATTTTGACGATGATTGTAGTCAGAAAGTACTTAGTGTCAAATGGGAACCCATGTCTGACGTATTCTCATTTGAGGTCAGACCTAGTTCTTGTGAATGTACCAAGAGAAATATGCTTTCTCTCATTGCTCGTTTGTGGGATGTCTTGGGGATAGCAGCGCCTGTCATTCTTTTTGCTAAGTTATTGATTAAGCAACTTTGGCTGCTTCATATAGATTGGGACGAGGTTCCGCCAAGCAGCATGTGTTCTACTTGGCGAACATTCTTAGAGGAGTTGCCCCTTCTCACGAATATACATATTCCTCGGCACGTGGGCGTGTCGGTCGACTGTCTAGTTAGATTAGTTGCGTTCTGTGACGCCAGTGAGCGTGCATATGGTGCGGTGCTTTACCTTCATGTCACAAAGGGTGACATTGTCGAGTTGAACTTTCTTTGCGCCAAGTCTAAAGTGGCACCGGTCAAGACTGTGAGTTTGGCTCGTTTGGAGCTTTGTTCAGCCCACTTGCTGTCTAAGTTAGTTCGAAGGGTTCTCGATAACTATTCATATCGTATAGATATCGCTGATGTTTATGCCTTCTCGGATTCCACTGTCACGCTGCACTGGATTAATTCCAGTCCTCACAAACTTAAAACATTTGTGGCCAACAGGGTAGCCAAGATACAGAGGATGTTAGCGTCGAATAAATTTTACCATATTCCTGGTAAGGATAACCCCAGTGACTGCCTTTCTCGGGGCCTCACTCCCTCTCAGCTTGTGGAGCATCCTCTTTGGTTTACAGGTCCATCATGGCTGCGCTTGTTGCATTCGGACTGGCCAATAAAGCCATTTATATCCGACGATGTGGCTTCGTTACCAGAAATGAAGCCAGTGGTGTTGGTTGCGACAGCATCTAACGACAATGCCGAGATGCCGTTTGTTTACGAGTTTGCGAAAAGATTTTCCTCTTGGCGTTCTTTGATAATGTCTCTGGTTTATGTGCTACGTTTTGCTGGTAAAATTAAATCACGTGGTCCAGTGTTGGTAGAAGATCTGAATATCGCAGAGGATACGGTAGTTAAGGCGATTCAATTGGTCCATTTTGCAAATGAGATTGAAAGCTGCAAGGCTAACGTTCCCTGTAAGTCTAGCGCTATTCAAAGGTTGCAGCCTATGTTGGTCGATGGCATTTTGCGCGTTGGTGGTCGATTAAGTCAGTCCGTCTTGTCATTTGATCATAAACATCCTGTACTTCTTCCGAGATCTGACCACATTATAGACTTGATCATCGATTATAACCACGTTTTATATTGTCATGCAGGACCACAACTTTTACTGTCCATATTGCGTAAAAGATACTGGATTATATCTGGCCGCCGCATTGTACGTACTCGATTTAACGCGTGTAATCGTTGTTTTCGGACGAAACCAAAGCCATTTTCACCGCCGGTCATGGCAGATCTGCCTATGTGTCGCTTGCAAGTATCAAAACCCTTCGCTCACACTGGCATTGATTACTGTGGTCCGTTAAACATAACGCTAGTACGAAGACGCGGGGTTAAAAGCCAAAAGGCATACGTGTGTGTATTTATTTGTTTGACCACCCGTGCCGTTCACGTGGAGGTCGCCCCGGATTTGACCACGGATTCGTTTTTAAACGCTTTAAAGCGCTTCCTGGCTCGCCGCGGTCCAGTCCAGTCGTTGTACTCCGACAACGGCACAAATTTTATAGGTGCGCGTGCGTACCTAGATGAACTTTACAAACTGCTCTCATCTCAACGTCATATTGACGAATTTCGTAACGAGCTTTTGACCCATCGCATTGGCTGGCATTTCATTCCCCCCAATGCCCCTCATTTTGGAGGTAGCTGGGAGGCTTGCGTTAAATCTTTTAAAACTCATCTGTTTCGGGTAATTGGAACTCAGATTCTGACTTACGAAGAGCTCCTGACGATTTTGTGTCAGATCGAGGCAATATTAAATTCCCGGCCATTAGGTTTACTGAGTGTAGACGCGGCAGAGCCATTGCCGCTCACTCCGGCTCACTTTTTAAATACCTTGCCTTTGCGGACCTTACCGGCAGCGCAAGTAAAAGAGGAAAGACTGCATCTCTTGTCGCGTTATCTATTGTTAGATAAATTAATTCAATCTTATTGGAAGCGGTGGAGCTTAGAGTACTTGCACACGCTCCAGGCAAGGCAAAAATGGAATTCGGAGACCACCCCTGTTCGCGTGGGAACCGTGGTGCTTATTATGAGCGACAATGCGCCTCCACTACATTGGCGTTTAGGCGTTATTACAGAGACGTATCCAGGGAAGGATGGGCATATACGTGTTGCCTCTGTTCAGACTAAGGACGGCGTGTTGAAGCGTCCAATTGTTAGGCTATGTCCACTTCCTACACAGTAATAGCGACCATACAAATATTTATTCTATATTACTAGCCCCTTATAATGTATGCATTGGTTTATTTTTATAGCGATATCTTTCGTTAAATACTTACTTATTATTTTATACTATATATTTTGTTCCACCCCTTCTTTTCTTTAATTGTTGAAAGGGGAACTTTCAAGGGCGGCGGGATGTTGACGCTGTAGGCCAGTCTCTTCACTGTTAATTTAATCTGTGGAAAAAAATCCTTATCCGCATCCTACAAAACGTCACATCAAAATACCCCCTTCCCCGCTCCTACGTCTTCTCTTCCTGGCAAGATGGCCGAATGAACAATTCTTACGCGCGTGCGCTGCTCGATAATTTATTTGTTGTGTTAAATATCCCATGTGTTTTGGTGTGGACTGATTGTGTAATCGTTGGAGACGCTGCTGCCGGCTTCCTGAACCATCCTGTAAGTCCTCCTATTCCTTACTTTCGCAGTTTTGGTTAATAGTGAGCTGGTAAGCGTCGGTAACCGTCCGTTTCAAAAAACAGTATAATTAATTTCTTCACATTTTAACTATAACTATACACCGGGATTCGAACCCGCGACCTCTGGCTATCCGTGCCACAGCGCTCTTTCCAACTGAGCTAATGGGTGACTCACCGACATCAGTGAAATTTCGAACTTCTTTACAACATTCTCTGTATTACGTACAGGCAGCGACATCTGGCTGAAGTCATTTGTATCACTTGGAGTTGCAGCCCCGAGTACCTACTTTGCAGTTAGGTTTTACATCGGAATACCAACTTTACCACAGGGCTACATGAGCGGTGGCGCTGGCTACGTACTGAGCCGCGAGGCGTTGAACCTGTTCGTGAATCAAGCTCTGCCCAACGCCTCCTTGTGCTCCTCTGGGCACAGCGGCGCTGAAGATGTAAACATGGGTAAAGGTCCATTGTTGATTCGCGATCGTCACGAAGGCAATACAGTTGGTAGTGGCTTTGGCAGACTGATTAGATAGATAGATAGATAGAGAACACTTTATTGCACAACCAGAAAAATATTACAACCATGATTCTTAAATCTAAGTAATGTTATACAATTGGCGGTCTTATCGCTAAGAGCGATCTCTTCCAAACAACCTCTGGATGGAGTGGATTAATAAGCTTGAACCGTCCCTACCGAATCCCTACCTTACTTCCTCAGTCACTGGCTGTCACCCAGTCTTTAGTTACTCACCTAACAAAAACCTAATCGTGACGTCCCGCATCAGGAATGAAGTCTTAATAAAAGTTCTGCACTTGTTGCGATCCTGCAGCTAGTTTTAAGTAGTTCTTAATGTTGTTGAAGGTAATGTTGTTGCCACTTCATGCCGGGTTTATTACAGGCGTACAGTACAGAGAAGACGATACGCGAAAAGCAAGCGAACTTCAATGATCTTATTTGTCCAACCATTTTTTCGGCTGGTCTGTACACTCTGTCCTTTGGATAATCTTTTCCACGTCATGTCCTTTGGATGGTCCTCTCGGCCAAAAGAAATCTGTCTTATTTATAGGCCAGACAGTTCAAATTGTGTGTGGTAAAGAGAAAGACTTCACCAGAAGGCTATATTTAAGGAATGTCTTAAAGTACACATATTTTTAGAAATAACATAGGCCCAAAAACAGATAACCCTTGTCCATGTTTAGCCGGATATTCAGCCCTGAAAGTCAGACACGACTATAAAATAAGATCCAGGTTCGGTTCGGTTGCCAGACGTTCGGTTGAACATCTGGCAACCCTAATCATCAATCTTCCTGACCAGGTAAATGCCTGGAGAACGTGGGCGTGAAGGCGATGGACTCGCGCGATGAACTGGGCCGCGGCCGGTTCTTCCCCTTCACGGTAAACTCGCACTTGTTCCCCAACCAAGACAAGAACTTCTGGTACTGGAAGTACCTATTCTACCCTACTGAGGAGGTGAGAACTGAGTAGGTGCCTAACTATAATGGTCCTAACATGGAAGGGATAGACACGAATTTTGTTTACGCTGTCTTCAAGATTATTGATTTGCCACCGAATAAACTTGATATCAACCCTTTGTATGTCCCTACTCCAGTGGCACGTGTCTCTTCCCGCATCGCAGGAAGGTTAGGCCATACTCCACCGCGTGGACCAAGTGCGGGTTGGTGGAGGATTGTAAGACAGTGGCGGGCCGTACTGTCAGAAGTTATGAAGTTTTATATATTAAGCGGGTCTAATTGCGATTATTTATTAGGTAAAACGTAATTACCTTATTTCCCGACGTTTCGGCAGCGTTACAGTTGCTGCTGTGTGTCGGTAGAGAATAGCACCAACCCAATTCTTCCCGCGGGTGTCATAAAAGGCGACTAAGGGAAACAAACCGGGGGGTGGGCAGCAGCGCCCCCTGCAGTACAAATCCACCGAACTGCGATCCCCAACCCGCATGCCCAGCGTGGGGATTATGGGCATTACCCCCTATGATAGCACGACGTGGTGCTTTTAAGGGGAGGGCAATGTCCAGCAGTGGACTAGTATAGCCTGACGACGACAGTTGCCGTGCTCAACGGATCTCAACGAGAACCAACGGATCGAGCTACATCGACCGCAACTTCACTCAACCGATCGACATTATTATCGGAGAATCGTTCGGGATGCAATTGAAATTAAGCGGAAAGTACCTACTTTGTTCCTAATTTGTTCCTTAGCACGGGTTAGTGCATTAAAAATAAAAATAGTGTAAGTACCTACTTTTTGAATTCACTCTAAACACTTTTTTGTTCGTCTAACGGAACTGCATTTTTCCGACCTCTTTTCATAGTTTATTACTTTAAGGGCTGATTTTTCAATAGTCAGATAACTTTTATTTAAGGAATAAAAATGGCGGTTTGACAGCTTATGTATGAAAATTATGTCAAACCGCCATTTTTATTCCTCAGATAAAAGTTATCCGACTATTGAAAAATCGGCCCTAAACCAACAAGTTTTTGGAAATATATGCACTAATTCGAGGAACTGTAACGCACAAATGGCCACGACGTGAAAAAGAAACGGTGAGGGTAGTCAATTTTTAATATTTTTTATGTTCACCCACAAATATTGATGGTCATAAATATACTGTAACTGTGTTCTGAATAATAAAAGTATGATAAGGGCAGATTTAAAAAACACAAGAATTTCAACAAAGAGGATGGTTTCAAGCTTTCATGTACGTGGAATCCAGTGCTAAGTAAATACAAATCACGCGCCTTATCACCGAACCTGTCCGTGGACGTAGTGAGTGGTGTGTGTTGGCCAACTGCGAAAAATTTGAAGTCGGTCTACCCGAGACCACGGCAACTTTACTGTGACGCAGCCGAAACGTCGGGAAATAAAGTTATTACGTTTTACCTAATAAATAATCGCAATTAGACCCGTATAATATATAACTATGTATGAGTATAAATCTACAGAAGTTATGAAGCCGCCCATAAGGCCTCTGACATGGCTTAACAACTGCCATTACATGACAGCCGGCACCAAGCGCTCGGAAGAAATGCCACTAGCGGTAGTCCCAGGATGAGCACCCATCCAGCACCTGACCGCGCCTGCTGTGGCTTAACCCAAGATTGATTCCAACCACTGGGTTCGACTAGGCCACGAGCAACTGCTTATTATTTTATTGATATTGTAGAAAATAAGTTAACTGATTTTTTTCCAGATTACCATTTTTTACGCAGCCCCACGTAAGTATATCCGAGGAAAGTATTCTATAGAGCATAAAATATTAACCAAGATACATAGTATAATTAGCGGCCTTAATGCTAATAGCAGCATCTTCCAGACAAGTTACGATGGCACGTTGTTGAAGGAAAAGAGAGCGGCGGGCAGCTGGTGAACTCCCGAAAATCATTACGCATCACGTCGAAAGGCGACTAAGGGAAACAAACCGGGGGGTGGGCAGCAGCGCCCCCTGCAGTACAATTCCACCGAACTGCGATCCCCAACCCGCAACCCCAGCGTGGGGATTATGGGCATTGGGCATTACCCCCTATATATCAGAACGTGGCGCTCTTTAGGGGAGGGCTATATCCAGCAGTGGACTAGTATAGCCTGACGACGACAACGACGTCGAACGTCATTTTGTAGGGCACATGCCTGTCTCAGAAAGAAAGTACGAGCTCGTCAGTACGCGAAATTTATGTAGTGATATAAATCTATCACTATAACATAACATCATACTATCACATCACACTAATATTGGAAAGTTTGTGAGTGTGTACATGTTTGTTACTTCTTCACGTCTAAACGGATAGAGCGATTTTAATAAAATTTGTTATGGAGTTAGCTGACACCCTGGATTAACACAAAGACCACATTTTACTGCGGAAAATTATGTTATTCCCATGGGTATATCGATAAACCGCCGGTAACACCGCGGGCCACAGTTAGTTATATAATGATAATTTACGAACATTTTTTCACTGCCAGTATTGAGAATTATGCATTTTTTCATCCCAACAGGGTCTGGACTGCTGCTCAGACTACGCCATATCGTTCCACTACGTGTCTCCAGACGAAATGCACGTCTTGGACTATCTGCTGTACCGTCTTCGACCTTATGGCCTTCGGTCCACAGCCCTTATTCCCTCGGCACTCGAGTCAGAAAGGAGGACTGTACAGCCGAAAACAAAGAAGAGACTAAAAAAACACAGAGTTATGAAGCGTACCGAAGAACCAGCCCACTAATGAAACTTGGAAGTCTACGACTCCGGCCTTCGTCGGCTTAAGCTCGGGGCACATACGGACGAGGACGAGGGCGCTTGAAAGACGCGCCGCGTTGTATCAAATAAATCATAACTTATTTGATAAAATACGCTTTCTTTATTGAACAAAGTTATTTAGAATACCTACTTGTTTACATCATATCTAAATATGTATTACTAATTATAAACTAAATCTAATTCCATCCAAAGGTTGCCTGGAACAGATCGCTCTTAGCGATAAGACCGCCAACTGTATAACATTACTTAGATTTAAGAATCATGGTTGTAATCTTTTTCTGGTTGTGCAATAAAGCGTTCTCTATATATCTAAATACTAACAAAGCAAACCTAAATAAGTACATATAAATTAATTTAAAACTACCTAAAAGCCAATTACTCCGCCCAGATCATCGCCGCCTCTGGAGAGGGTCCCCAGTATGCTGGCTACATGGTAATGTAGCATTGGATGGCAATACAAAAAAATACGCTTTTAAGTCTTATATTTCGCAAACGGATCCCTATATCGATGAATGGTTTTCCTATACTCTTAGCAATATTTTTAAGCAAACAAGCCAACTATACTGGGGTATGGGTTATGCAACTTTTTTTTCTCGCTTACACCATAGTGCCCATACTATGGTGTAAGCGAGAAAAAAAAGTTGCATCCCTAATTTAGGTGTCGCGGAGCTACTCTAATACTTTGCAATAAAAATGTGTTAAGCCTATTCTGTGCAAGAAGACAAAGCTATTAAAATAATGGTAACAGAGACAATTGTTTCTAGTGTCCTGTAACTTTTAATTTAAAACTGTATAAATTAACTTAAAACGTGTTTTGAAAACAAAAAAGTTGATTTTTTCCTTTAGTTTCTTCTCCATATAATCTTCTAATTGTGAAACTAACAGCTTTGATGCTCACTAAGCAAACATTTTGTTTTAGTTATGTACCTATAGTGAATAAAGATATTTTAAGAGTAAATAAAAAATAGACTTATTATTCCGCCCGAGATGGACGACTGTGCTATGAAGCGCAACAACGCGATAAACCGTCGCGCCAATTCTATCTTATTCTTGCTCCCTACAAAATGCAACATGGCGCTATTTTATGGCCCGCTCTATAAAGCGGGTCGCGAAAAGGGGCCGGGAAGTATGTTCTCGTAAACCAAGTTAATAGTAAAGTATCTTCTGCTTTTCCTCCGTGCTTCTGCTTAGGTATTCATTAACATTTAAAAACCTATTTAGAGGCTAAACATTTCAAACATGCCGGGATTCGAACCCGCAACCTCTGCTCAATTGGTAGAGCGCTGGCACGGTTAGCCAGAGGTTGCGGGTTCGAATCCCGGCATGGTTGAAATTTCTAGCCTCTAAATAGGTTTTTAAATTTGTCCTTAGCACGGGTTAGTGCTAAGAAGCGCTCGTGGACTAGGCAAACCGAGTGATTGGAATCAATCACTTGGTTAAGCAACAACAGGCGCGGTCAGGTACGGGATGGGTGGGCGTCCCGTGACTACCGCTAGTGGCATTTTTCCGAGCGCTTCCGTGCTTCGCAAGGCACGTTAAGCCGTTGGTGCCGGCTGTCATATAATGGCAGTCGTTAAGCCATGTCAGAGGCCTTATGGGCGGCTTGATAACTTCTGACAGTGAGGCCCGCCACTGTCTCATAATCCTCCACCAACCCGGACTTGGCCCCCGTGGTGGAGTATGGCCTAACCTTCCTGCGATGCAGGAAGAGACCCGTGCCCCAGCAGTGGGGACATATAAGGGTTGATAACGAACGATAACGGGTTAGTGCATTAAAAATAAAAAATAGTATTAATTAACATGCTCAAATAAAAGGTTTTTTCCAAGTAGCCTATAAAGGTCCCATTGTAGGGCACAAGCCTTCTCTCAGAGAGTACTGGCTTAATTGCAACACGTGTCCACCGCGGATTGGCAATTACAAGCGCTGATGTATTTGATCACCGCAGACAGGTTTCCTCACGATGTTTTCCTTCACATTTAGCGAGTGGTATTGCCACTATAACTTCACAAATGTAGAATTAGATTATTAGTCATTGGTAGGTACATGGCCGCACTGGGGATCGAACCTGGGTATCCCGCTTCCGAGTCCATTGTTCTACTCACTGGGCAACCGCCGCTCTACAAACTGTGTTCACAATACATTATTTCACAATCACAATCAAATTAAATCAATGATATATTTACAATCAGTTCTCGTTAATCGAGATGCGCCGTGCCGTAGAGGCTGACTGAAATCATCAACAACTGAACTTTTATACTATTTTTATTTTTAATGCACTAACCCGTGCTAAGGAACAAATTTAAAAACCTATTTAGAGGCTAAAGAGGTTTTTAAATTTAGCCAGATTCTGGCACGGATAGCCAGAGGTTGCGGTTTCGAATCCCGGCATGGGTGAAATTTTTAGCCTCTAAATAGGTTTTTAAACTGAACTTTTCCTAGCGACTGTACAACGTATCTCCAGCTAAGTTTAAAGTTAACATAAATGATGTTTTAAGATCTTGTTCCTGTTATAAAAACACGACAATTCATGACTTCGTACTATTTTGATAACAATATTTTTATAGGCACTGACAATTGAATACATTTTCCTTCATTACTATGACTAATGTGCTTGAAAAGATCTAGTATCCCCAGAAAAGTTACACGTGTCTAAGCACCAAGAAGTTGAAAGTAAATTAAATAAATCCGTAAAGGTTTCAGTTAATTTTTCTGCTCAAAGACAGCTCAGTCCAGTAATAACTATTAATTAAATAAAAGGCAAACTATTCCGCATTTGGGTAAATAAACGGAAAAAATAGAACTAACATACCTAATTGCCTTAATCCTAATTAACTTATGATTTTCCGACTAAAACTCAAGTAAGATCCGTTAATCCTGATTCAAGTCAATAATGTGTAGCTACTGCTCACGAAAAATACCAAACATTTCTCACCAAATTAAAGTTTTTTACTATAAACAATTGGAGACAGCAGACTACAATTTTATTCAAGAAAAATTTAACCACATTCAGGCGACCCCTGCAGAACAAAGTCTTATTTCATTTAGAGTTATTAAGAGGAAAGTATTTACATCCCCAAATAAATAATCACGTAGGTGAATAATGAATTAACACCCACTTTCAAGTACATTTTCGACCGGTGCAGTTTCAGATTCGCAGTTTAGATTTTTATACTCTATACGTTTTAGGAAGAAATTGCTATTAGCAATAAGGTCGCCAATTGTATTTTTTTTATATCTACCGTTTCTGTAACTATTATTCCGGTATACAATAAAGAATATTCTTATCTTATCTTAATTATTCGTGGATAGATAGAACGTATTCACTACACACCAGGTCCGAAATACATTAATTTTGAGTGCATTTGAATTAAACTTGAGAGGGAATTCAACTAGTGATCTCGTCATATTTTTCGGTAAGATACCAAAAAACGGTGTCAAAATGGGAAACAAAGTTCTACTGCTCCTGATCGGCGCCGTGACCGGATTCAGCCTCGCCTACTTACTGCTGGCTTCCAGAGGAATAAACACAGAAGAACGCAGGTTAGTTGGACTTAAGACTCCCGCATGTAGCCTCATATTGTACGTGGCAAGCGCTGAGGTATGTATGTTCTTCTTCAAACTTCCTAAGTCCTTACGATGTTTTCTTTCACGCCTAGCGAATGGGGTTGGTGGATAAAGTTGGGGGCGGCGGTCCCAAGACACCCCAACCGCGAATGGTACTGCTACTATGATTAGGTACACAAATGTACATAACTTTTAGAAAACAAAGTCATTGGTGCATGCCGGGAATCGAACCCGCGACCTCACGATTAAGAAGCCGGCGTTCTACCGCTCCGCTACCACTGCACTTCCAAGAACGCTCGTAAGAAATCCCACTAGTCCTATTTCTATCTCACCGATAACACCTTTGTTGGTATCAGAAATCGTGGGTTCGATTTCCGCCAAGAGCCGCCGAATTTTGATTGTTTGACCCGGCAGAAAACTTGACTACAAATCCACGTAGATAGTGCTTGCGATGGATTTGTAGAATTCACAGATACCGAAAGTACGAAGCATTTTACATAACATCTCGCGTCCTTTGCCAGTAAGGCCAAAATATGTCCATACCTTCCATGCCAACTCCAGCCACCGGGCGCCATCATCACCACCGCAGGGCAGCCAACAATACGGTGCAATTCATCAAGTAGACGAACACCACGATTGAGAACCGCGAACGGCTCCATGCACGGGCTTAAAGATTTTAGAGGTCTCGCCCAATATAGGTCCATACGTCAAAATCACTTAGTCAAGTTCTGTCGAGATTTCTACCTGCCTTCCATGTCAACTCCAGCCACCGGCTTTGTCAGGGCCACCAACAACGCGGTGAAAATTGTCAAGTTTTACACGACCACCACAATCGCGGACTAGCTGTTTGCGCGTCTTGAAATATTTAGAGGTCCCTAAAAGTATCCTAAGCCAAATCTCGCGTCCCAAAATATCTCCATAGGTAGGTACGTCAAATCAATCAAATCAAAAATTTAAAAAGTAGCACAGTAACTGCGATTTAATGAATGTTCGTGAATTATATCTATCATGTATGTACCTATTGTATTAAATATCTCGTCGTGTCACAATACGATTAAAATCAGTTAACGATTCGGTTGTGTCAGTTTTGAGCTACAAAAGAGGTTTTGTTGCTCATATCGTTCTTGTATTGTATTCAATAAGACAACGAGTAATATAATTCAAGATCATAACCGTTAATTGATAACTCTATGTGAGAGATGAGGTATTCACGACAATTACCGAGGTTGGCCGAATCGTTAACTAATTTTAATCGTACTGTAGCAAGTTTTTAGTTAACGAGATACCGATAGACACGATAACGAGATCTGTGTAATATGTCCATGGATATTTATTATTTAAAATTATTATTTCAGAATTTAGATAAAATACTCCCTTAAAATCACGTGGTCAACTCGTTCATTTTACCATGTCAACTCCGGCCACAGGCCTCGTCTCCGCCAGCGCAGGGCTGCCAATAGCACGGCGAAATTCATCGAGTACACCAACACCACTATTGCGGACCAGCTGTACGGCTCCGTGCGCGTGCTGTGCTGGATCCTGACGTACCCTGATAACCACGAGCGGCAAGCCAAGCACGTCAAGGCAACCTGGGGAAAGCGGTGCAACGTACTACTGTTTATGAGCACCGAACAAGGTACGTACACTCTATTTAACCTTACTTGTCCATCAAACTAATATTATAAAGGCGAAAGTTTTTGAATGTGAGCTTAAATTAAGATAATTTAAGATGATTTATTTTCATTGGTGACGCCAGTGACACTCCTAACGGCATTTAATTTTGCGACCTATTCCATTCTAACCACTGCAGATAATTCGCTGCCAACCATCAAGTTGGCGGTCCGAGAACAGAAGTCCCACCTCTGGGGCAAGACCAAGGCAGCCTTCAAGCATATCTACGAGTACTACCGGAACGAAGCCGACTGGTTTCTGAAGGCCGATGACGACACGTGAGTCCAAGTATTAAAACTCCCATAAATATCTTGAGTATGCGAGAAATTTTGTCAAATTTTTAGGCTGTACCTACCGAAACCAAGTTTCAACAATCGTTCTTTAACATTGGACAGTCAATTTGTGACTGTTGGGGCCTAAATCGCCATCCTTAACAAATACGATTTCAGGGCCTAATTCTCCCTAACACAAATTACCTATGTACTATCTAGCTACTCGTATCAGCTAACAATCGTTCTTTAACATTGGACAATCAATTTGTGACTGTTGGGGCCTAAATCGCCATCCTTAACAAATACGATTTCAGGGCCTAATTCTCCCTAACACAAATTACCTATGTACTATCTAGCTACTCGTATCAGCTAATAATCATGGATATCAGCTCGTCTTCCTGCATGTATCATACCGAATGAGTACCTGTAACATGATTATACTTATGAGCCTAACATATCTGTTTAGTGAAACTTCTTTCACGAATTACCTTTAATCTAATAAATTATGTTACATTTACCAAAGAACGAGTTCTCGAATGGAAATCAGCTACGATATAAAGAGCAATTAAATCTGCTTCGTGCAGTTTGATAACGACGTCCGAATACAAAAGGACAAATGCTCAAAGTATATAATTTCATTGTTTACCTATTAATAGACAACCAACAGCTGATAAACAATAATTGAGATCTTTTCAACTAGTTAGTGAGACAATTACAGGTTTTCATCTATAGCAAAAGACTGCTAAATTTCTGCAAGGAAACGAAAAATAGAAGCAACAAAGCACCTACATGGAGCATGCATCGCAATATGTTAGATTGATGAGTATCAATCACAGGTATGGATTCCTACGGCTGCTATTTATTAAAACATTGTCTTTGCAGATACGTCATTGTCGAAAACCTCCGTTACTTCCTATCAGAGTATGACAGCAACGACCCCATTTACTTCGGATGCCGTTTCAAAAGCTACATAGAGCAGGTATATGCACATAGCGTAGGCAGAGGCGAGATAAACAAATAAAGGATGTCAGACTAGACCAGCAAAGAACACTTTGATCACAGCCATCAAACTCGACCATATTAGTAAAAGTAAAGAGTTCTTTATTATATAACAAAATTGTTTATATATGCAGACGAATACTTCTCAGTGGTCACCAAACTAGCTCAAACCTGTGTTGTGGTGGCCTTCTACGTATTAACAGTCATGTCATTCTGCTTTGAATCATCTTCGAACGTATTAACAGTCATGTCATTCTGCTTTGAATCATCTTCAACCTCCAAGTCGGTCGAATTTAAATTCTATGTTACATAAATTTTACGTTGTAAATTTTACGTACTCTGCCTCCCACGATATCAATCCTCGTATATCCCCACTGCTGGGGCATGGGTCTCTTCCTGCATCGCAGGAAGGTTAGGCCATGCTCCACCGCGGGCGCCACGTCCGGGTTGGTGGAGGATTGTAAGGCAGTGGCGGGCCTTACTGTCAGAAGTTATCAAGCCGCCCATAAGGCCTCTGACATAGCTTAACGACGGCCATTACATGACAGCCGGGATCAACGGACCAAGAGACCGGTGTCCCAGCAGTGAAGACATACAGGGGTTGATATCGAATCTATGTGTTGTTGGTGAGCCACTTAACTTTTGTTGGTGACCCACATAAATAACTTACCAGGGCTACATGAGCGGCGGAGCGGGCTACGTGCTCAGCCGGCAGGCATTGGAGCGGCTCATACACGACGGGGTCCCCGACCCGGCCAAATGCAAGGGCTCTGATTTCGGTGCTGAGGACTTCGAAATTGGTACGCATTCGTTTAGTGCACAACACGTAGATACGAACGGTCATTTTTGGTTCGCTTATATTTCTACGGGCCGATTATCAGGTAGGCTGGTTACTGCCGATTATTGCTACATCCTTTCTGTATTGTGTTTATGATTATGTAAAGGTTTTTCTCTAGCACCGATTGTAGAGCACAGAACAGTAATTATAAATATGATAATTACCTCTCTAAAACACTTTAAGCCGGCTTTTGACTATGGGATATTCTTCATACTTTTTGTACGAGGCCGGTTCACATTGTGCTTTAATAATATATATTCTTTTTAATGCACTAACCCGTCCTAAGGACAATTTTAATAACCTATTTAGAGGCTTAAAATTCCACCCATGCCGGGGCTCGAACCCAGCAGGCGCACTTTGCGTCCTTTATGAACTTATTGATGCTAAAGTCATGACATCTATTAAGTGACCAGAAGCACACTCCCTCTATTTTTTCATTGTTTCGACTAGTTAGCCCAAGGTGCTAAGTAGCGTCACCAATGAAAAAACATAATTTTAATCTTTAAAATAAATCTTTTATAACGCATCTTCGGAAAAAAAATTAATCAATAAATATAGTAGCTCTTTTTAAGATTTACTGACAAGAACCTAAGGCCAGGACTAAGGCTGGGTGTATGCTGAGACAAAGGCGACGCAGCATAGCGCAGCGCTGGTTTTGTAAAGCATGGAATGGAACGTCGTAGAGCTACGTACCTACGCTGCGGCGGCGCAGGCACGTGCGACGCAGACATGTGTGCCCTGCTCTGCATCTCGTTCTGCCGTTCTGTATCTGCCGGCACAGATTTGTGCGTGCAATAACAGAACATTTAATTGAATTAGTTCGCTGTGAACCTTGTTTGTATGATACAAATCATCCAGACTATTAAAAAAAGACATTGAAATAGTTATTATGGGTGAGAATTGACAAGGAACGGAGGGAGCGAATAGTTGAGTCGCAGCTTGCGGTGGAGACCTATGTCTGCCTCAACTGCCCTGCCTTGTACTGAACTGTGCTGCGCTATGCTGTGTCGCCTGCGCCTCAACAAGCGCCCAGCCTAAAACATTATCGCCAAAAACAGCCGTTTTAGCGGAAATTCAATAAAGTCCTAGGTTTTTGATGCTTGGTTCTGGACCGTAAGTTCTACAAATTGTTATGACAGTTGTTTAAGAGTTAAGATGTAGATTTTGAAAAAAAACCAAAATAAAAACAATAAAAAACTAGTTATAAAACAAGCCCTTCGGCCACTTTCGACACCAAAGTTTCGAAAAGAGAATTATTTTTTCTTTTTAGGAAACCTGGTTTCGAATAAAGAAAAATCATTCTGTTTTCGAAGCTGGTTTCCAATACAGAATATAAAATCTTTTGAAACTCTTTCATGGATCTGAAACTCCGACATCAGTGAAATTTTGAACCTATTTATTACAATACTCCCGTACAGGCAGCTAATGGGCGGATACTTGGGAGAGCGCTGGCACGGATAGCCAGAGGTTGCGTTTTCGAGTCCCGGCACGGGTGGATTTTTACCCGACTGCGGCGAAGCCCAAAAGGAGGGTAATGTGTTTAGTTCGTATGTATGTATGTATGTATGTATGTATGTATGTATGTATGTATGTATGTATGTATGTATGTATGTATGTATGTATGTATGTATGTATGTATGTATGTATGTATGTATGTATGTATGTATGTATGTAAGTATGTCCGATTGTATGTTCCCTCATAACTCCTTAACCAATGGTCAGATTTTGTTAAACAAGGTGTCATTCGATTCGGCATCCTTGCGCGGGTGTCATAGGCTATATAAAATCATAATTATGCGATCAGAACCGTGACGAAAAATTAAATTCGTTAAGAAGCTTCGTTAAAGTACAGCTAGGAGCCACTAGATGGCGCTGTTATATTTAGTTTATTGAATTCGAATGCTAATTTTATTGAACTACCCCTAACAGGTGTGAAATATTTAAAACAGAATTTTGCGGATGACGTAGGTTACATTAAATCAGCATTAATAGAGAACCAACGGAACAAAAAATAACATTTACTTCTACGCAATTAAAGTACCACTTTTAGCCACTAGATGGCGCTGCTATATTTTATTTATTCTAATACATGTGTATACATAATTTCGGCTTTGGTCTACATGTAAACAAACCATTTATAGAATCGGTGCAAATACGGAAAGAAATAATTCCTATAAAGTGGTTTGATCCTTCTAGATCATTCATTTAATTAAAAAATATAATTTTGTTTAACTACGCCTAACACGTGTAAAGTATTTAAAAGAGATTTTTGTGGGTGTCGTAGATTACATAAAGTCAGCATTAATAGAGAACAAACGCAACACAAATAATATTCACTTCTAAGTAATTAAAGTACTGTGGCATTTGTTCCTCTACCCAACCACAGATGACGCTGTTTGTGTTCTAAATTGCGGTATGGTTTTGTCCGAAGGCCCTACATAATATTAAACAAACACCATAATACTGACTGTCCACCAATAATGGGACGACTAGTGACGTATAGCATACCTCGCTTCCGCGCTGTGGTACGAGTAGTAGGAGTGGGTCGTTGTCCGATTTTTCGACGACGAAACGCAACCGTTTTTTCTGGAACGAAAACAGGTCCTCGAAACGGTCCTCGTTCGCAACTGGTTTCATTGTATGCGAACGAGCAAGGCGCCGAGGACGGTCAAACGAGTGCGAACGAGACGAAATCACGAAACATCGAAAAAAATTAGTTGTTTTACACGATATTAGACTGTATACTCATAGACATAAAGATTACTTTATTGTATCACAGACCAAAACGAACGGAACGAGCAAGGAGCCGACGACGACGTCGCAATGATCTCATTACGTTCTAGGCTCTATTAATATAGCACTAAAGGACATATCCGCGTCAAACAATCTAAGGACTGGTCTCGCGACGAACAAACGCTGGCACTGCTTTAGAGTCGCTGGCACTGCTTTAGAATGAAACGTAAAACGGTCCTATCGTCGCGGAACACAAAACGGTCTTATAAAACGGTTCGTCATTGCAACGATCACGCCTAACGAGTAGTACAGTTACTGTAATCCTTAGTCTCATATTGCTTCAATAAATAGATCCCTAAGTACGTGCTGTCGTGCTGAAACAACGTTTCTCTTCTTGTCTGCAGAAACCCTCTCCTACAGTACTACTTTTAGCCACTAGATGGCGCTGGCATATATTTATTCTATTACATGTATAAATTTACATAATATCAGCTTTGCTCTACATGTAAACAAACCGTTTATAGAAACGGTATAAGTGCTGAAAGAAATAATGCTTATAGTGTTTATTTCTTTCTACGCCATTCGTGTATCTCATTAATTTAAGAAATATCAACCTCATAGGTCAAAATAATTAATTTCATAACTCTGATATTAATTTCCTACTGACACTTAGACCAAAACTAACTAAACAAAATATATAAAGTGTAGCATGTAACTCCTTTTCCCCTGTGCGGTCATAGTCAGACAAGCAGGGTTCAAAGAAGAAACAATAAATGATAAAAAAATATTTGAACGCTCTCACTGGTAACCGAAGACGGATCCTCCGTGACCTCGTATCGTAGGAAAATAACCCATGAAATTTAAAAAAAATCTAGCTCTATTCATCTTAACTAATATTATCTCGTTTCCTCCGAAAATAAGATTATGATTTTGTGTTAGGTTTCCTGTTCACTTGTGAGACTAAAGATTGCTTATCTATACCTAAATATTCAGTAAAAAAAATCAATGCTTTAGGGGGCCATCGCAAGATGAATTTGTTATACTTAGTTTCATTTTAATTCCGGTAATATTTTGGCATTCAGAAAACCAAGATTTTGTATGTCTCCACGCCCATGCCACAACTCTGAGTAACTACGCCAGGCCGAAGGCCGAGCCCCATCATGCGGGTGCGAGGAAACTTGCCGCGACGAGGTTGAAGGCCGAGCTCAATAGAGGTTGCGGCACGGCCGAAGGCTGTGAAGCGGGCTAGAGGAATACTCCGATTCCAAATGCTGAGCTCTATTTACGCTGATGCCAAATGGAGAGACTATTAGCGCGGCCGAAGGCCGCGACAGTTAATTAAAGTTGCTGTTAGGAGGAAACCTGTCGCGCCTTTGTACAGGCCGCGGCTGAAGGCTCAGACCATTTATGTTCCCATTTACAAGTCCTTATTCTAAGTAATTAGCGCGACCGAAGACTGGGCCCAGCAATGCAAGCACGAAGAATTCTACTCTGGAGATGTCGAAAGCTGAGCGCCGTTCAGGTCGAGGACATAATTCGTGACTATTCCAGTCCCCACCTACAATCGTTAACATTAAATAACTAGGTGCAGTGGAGCGTTTTTAGGCTACATAAAAAACAGACAATTTATGTAAGGATAATAAAGAAAAAAATCTGTCGTTTCCTTTGCAAATATTCTAGATCGTTTAACACCATTAGACCATATTCATTATACTTGTCCAAAATAAAGCAATAAACTAAAATTCATAAGGGAAATAAAATTATATAATTATTTAAAGCATGTAAGCAGAACAGATGGACCTTTAAATTTTATCGTTTTACTGAGTCACTAAAAGGTCAAAAATAAAAAAAAATATTTAAAAAAAAAAAAGAACCCGACTGCAGTGATAAATCAACTGAAAGGGAAAAAATAAGATAATTTTATTTTCAAATGCTAATTTAATGTCAAATCAGAAGAGTTCATGCTGCTTTACTTGAGGGACCAAATAATATAACTTTATAAGCATTATTTGATCAAACTGTTGCATTTATTATTTTATATAAAATGTTGCAGTCGGGACCCATTACTGTTTGTTTAAAGTCCTCTAATGGGTCCCGACTGCATCATTTTATATAAAATAATAAATGCAACAGTTTGAGCAAATAATGCTTATAAAGTTATATTATTTGGTACCTCAAGTAAAGCAGCATGAACTCTTCTGATTTGACATTAGCATTTGAAAATAAAATTATCTTATTTTTTCCCTTTCAGTTGATTTATCACTGCAGTCGGGTTCTTTTTTTTTTTAAATATTTTTTTTTTTAGCCTCTAAATAGGTTTTTAAACCTGTCAATAACATTTTGTTACAATAAAGTTTTTTTCTTCTACAGTAATAGAAAAAATATTGGATACATCACCACAAGGTTCGGCACTCAGGATTACGGCAGAAGTGGTGAACTTATTCACGTATCTAATATAGAAATACGAGTACACCCATACTTCCGCCTTGGAAGTTCCGACTACGATCTGAGTATGCTGAGGTAGAATATTTCATTTCATTTGTCCTATAAAAAAAATAGTTTTGTGCATACCCTTGATCCATGAAAGTTTCAAAAGAAGATTTTGTATTGGAAACCAGCTTCGAATACAGAATGATTTTTCTTTATTCGAAACCAAGTTTCCTAAAAAGAAAAATAATTCTCTTTTCGAAACTGGTTTCGAAAGTGGCCGAAGCCAAAACAAGTTATGATTTTTGTCTATTGGTGGCGCTTGTTAACACCGGGTAGCGCCTAAAGCTCTTGGGGAACGACGGGCCCCGCGCCCAACCATTATGGGTTGCAACTAGAGCCCTCAATGGCAAAAAAACATAACATGGTTTATAATACGTAGTAGAAGTTTATGTAGAAGGAAACATGAGAAATCTTAACAACTGTGACAGCTATTTTTAGAACCTACTTTAATTAAAACTATGATCGATTTCCGCTAAAAACGGCCGTTTTGGCGGAAAGTGATTAAAGTCCTTGGTTGTTGATTCTAGGTTCTAGAGTATAGGTTCTAATAATAGCTGTCACATATGTTAACATAATTTTCATGTTCACTTTTAGATACAAAACGTATTAAAAAAATGCAAATAGGCGTCAGCGTCAGAATGACCCGTCACTACTCGTATAATCGTCGGAAATTGTGATGAATATTTAGTGCCCTATTGCTTCTATTCGCATCCTCTAAGTAGAGAATTTCTTCCATCATATTTTAGAAGAGAAACCACATTTAAGGGTGGCTGCACAACCTGACGTCAGGTTGACCGGTTACCTAGGCATATTTTTGTGTTCTGAGCATATCACCAAACTTTCGTGGAATCACTGAATAACTCATAGGGCAGCAATTAGTGCCCATTTACTTCCTTCATATTTTTAAAAATGAACATTAAGACACACCTTCTGCGCTACTTTGAATAAAACCTTTTCATTTCATATTATAAAACAAGTTATGATTTTTTTCCATTGGCGGCGCTAGTTGTCAACCCGAAGCACGTTAAGGGTGGGTCAAACTATTGTTTTTTTAGTTCTTACGATCCATATGATCCATACCTACATGGTTTTCCAGGCAGGTGCCTGGCCCTGTCTGGGGTGACCGCGATGGACTCCCGCGACGACGCGCAGCGCGGTCGCTTCTTCCCCTTCCACGTTCGGGACCATCTCTTTCCCAACCGGAACAACAAGTACTGGTACTGGAACTACCAGTTCTACCCCGACGAGGAGGTACGAATGAAAGTACTCACTTCCCTCAGTACGAAATTGTAGCCTCGATTTCACGGTAGAGACCGTATGCTGGCATACGGCCGAGAGTATTAATTCCTCAGCGCTGAGTTTCAGTCAGCGCCTGTCCCATAAGGGTTCCACGCGCGTCACGTCATTATATTGCATAAAATCGCCATGTTTATGCAGTTTTTATTGTACCACAACGCATTAGCAGAATCTAAACCCCGTAAGTTCAACTGCAGGGCCAGGCTTTCTCTCGCAGTGTGATTACCACTTACTATGCGTGCCCACCATTTCAAGCGCTGTGGTATTTTAATTGAACACTTTGGACACGTTTACTCACGATGCTTTCCTTCACCGTTAGCGACCTTTAGCCAAATATGCTAAATCAAATCCTTTATTGCCACTAAGTGCATGTGGCTAATGATAACTTCTGTCAGTAAGGCCCGCCACTGTCTTACAATCATGGAAATGATATTTTCAGGGTCTAGATTGTTGTTCTCGGTACGCTATATCGTTCCACTACATGTCTGCAGAGCAAATGTATATAATGGATTACTTGCTCTACGGCCTCAAGCCCTACGGAATAAACTGCAATGCGCTGCCTCTCGACTACGGTATGTTACTAAATACGATATTGAAACCTTTTACCTCTCTAGTTGTTAATAATAGTTTTAGACCGCAACGTTTTCTTATAATTCAAAACATAGTATATATGTATATATTAATCGGGACTAATCGCAATTATTTGTTTGGTAAAATGTAATTTTACCTAACAAATATTTGCGAAGAATGCGGCCGAAATGTTGGGAAAAAAAGGTAATTCGTTTTACCTAATAAATAATCACGATTAGACCCTTTTAATATATAAGTATACAATAAGTAATATTCTTATCTTATCTTATACATTGTTGCAGCAAAGCCGATTTGATTACTTAAGTGTCGACAGACAAATACCTAATAATGGAATAACGAAGCAGGCCTGCACAACATATGGATTGATTGTATAGTACACCTCAGCACTGGTAAACAGTTATTTGATTTTATCAGGCTAAACAAACAATTGTACAATGAGTGGTAACAGCATCTTAAGTAACATTGACTTATTATAATTGTTCAACCAGCATCGCTTACCACGAATTAGAGAAAAAGAAAGGAGAGTTATTCAGAGAAAGTTAACTTCTAAATTAGGCAACCTAACTAACCAGATTAATATCTTATTATTTTAAACAATGTAAAACAACTTTCAGTGCATTACAGTTTAACTTGAAATGCACTAAAAGTACACTTGAACTTTTTACTATTTAGAGTTATACTTAGCTACTAAGATGAAATCCTGAGGTCATACAGGCTTATAGATATTATTTATTATACGGTGTAGTTATAATTCCCGACACAGAACTACGTCCAAAAGTGGCTGAAAATTAGCGCTGTCAGGATCACTGAGTTGACTTGGTTGCATTACTATGCTTTCTGTTTCAAAAATCCACGCAGTCAGGATGAGTTTGCGATGGAAACTTCAAGAAAAAAAATTGTACAGACGTAAAAATACTGTCAAAACGCAGATATTGTTCATAGTCTACAATCGTTTATGGGTCAAAGTGTTTAAAATTAAGTTTATTGTAATGAATTTATTGTATTTATGTTAATTATACTAATAATAAGAAAGCAGTTGTCAACCAATTTGTTTTTAAAATATAACTTTATTTTATATAAGTATTACCTGCAACTGAACATAACTTTTTAATTTTTTACTTATTGAATACACAGACACTAAATGCGCATAAGCTTGTAACGGTGCAAAACTCTTAACACCATTTTTTTGTTGAGATTTCCTTGAATCTTTGGACTACTACTTTATATTTCAAACAGACCCGACTACATAAATCGTCCTTTACCTGCTTATTCTGTTTTTTTATTTTGTGTTTATATTTTAAAGAAAATACATGATAAATAAAACACAAGAGTTGAATTCGTTGCAGTTTTATTATTTATAAAAAATGTTCTACAACATCACACGCAGAGCAAAGCAAGCAGACTTTTCTATGACAATGAAACACAGTTTTTTATTTTTTTTAACGCACTACCCCGTCTGAGGCCGTATGGCCTGAGGTGGTAAGTTAGGAAGTCCAACGCGTAAAGCTGCTTCGGCGTCACATAGTGAAAAGAGATCGGCACATCGGAGGCGTAATCCAGACCCTGGAATTATAAATAAATAAATATTCATGGAGATATTACACAGATCTCGTTAGCCCTATACTAAGTACAACTAAATGACTTGTGTTATAGGTGCTAACTCGACGATAGATTTAATACAATAAATACAGATATAAAATCCAAGACCCGAGACAAACTAGAAAAGTTCATTTCCTAGTTTGACCCGGCCGGGGATCGAACCCGAGACCGTCGGTTTCGGTAACACAGTTTTCAAGTGAATTGATACAGATCGCTGACAGTTGCTCGATGAGAATGGCGAAGGAAAGTGGCATGCCTCGTAAGCTTATGTCTAGCAGTGGACTCCTTCTTGTGATGCCATCTCCTATCGGAGGTCTGCTAGCTTAGTGACCACTGTCACCCGTGATTTACCGGCTCGGCACAAATTGATGGTGCCTATCTGAAACCACTCAGCCAAGTCAAGTTCAGCCATTGAGTTCTTCTACGGCCTGGGAGCCTATTCTCGCCCCAGCGAATTGAAAGCGTAGACGCAAATTATTCGAAGGATTACACTTTTGTCACATAAAAATACGGTAACTCGACGGAGTCGAGCGAGTCGAGCCTTTCTTATGTCCTCATTGTTGGGGCACGGGTCTCTTCTTGTACCGCAGGAAGGATAGGCCATACTCTACCGCGGGGGCCAAGTCCG
This sequence comes from Yponomeuta sedellus, assembly GCA_934045075.1. Classification (NCBI taxonomy): domain Eukaryota; kingdom Metazoa; phylum Arthropoda; class Insecta; order Lepidoptera; family Yponomeutidae; genus Yponomeuta; species Yponomeuta sedellus. The sequence continues at coordinate 4,583,917 of OW203733.1, forward strand.
GGTTGGTGGAGGATCGTATGACAGTGGCGGGCCTTACTGTCAGAAGTTATCAAGCCGCCCATAAGGTTTCCGTCATGGCTTAACGACTGCCATTACATGACAGCTGGCACCAACGGCTTAACGTGCCTTGCGAAGCACGGAAGCGCTCGGAGAAATTTCCACTTTTTCGGCAGAGTCATTAGACATTTATTTTCTAATTCGAATTCGTTTTACCATGGCTTTCAGAATACAGATTTTGGCTGTCGCTTGACTTTTTAAGTAGAATTCAAGTCTTCATACGCCTTAGAGTCGTACACGAATTATCTGCTAATGAAAATTGGCTCCCAGGGAGCCGATTCTCGCCCATGCGCATTGAAAGCGTAGACGCAACACATTCAAAATCTTAGACATTTGTCGTCTAAAAATAAGATAACTCGACAGAGTCATTATACATCTTCAAAATCGAATTCAAGCATGGCGTTCAGAATAGTCCTCCGTCCTCCACCAATCCGGACTAGGCCCCCGTGATGGAGTATAGCCTATACCTTCCTCAGGAAACAGACCCGTGCCCCTCGGTGTGGACATAATGGGTTGATGATGATGTTCAGAATAGAGATTTTGGCTGTCGCTCGACTTTTTATGTAGAATTTAAGCCATATGCCTTAGAGTCGTATACGACTTATTTGCTAAAGAAGTGAGAATTGACTCCCAGGTCTTCAGTTGCCTTGTTTTTTCCCTGCAGGATCGGTTGGAGGAGATCGTATTTGTGTAGTAGTGGATAGATTTCAAATAAATCAATCAACTAATCTTGGACTGCTCAATCACTCTCCTAGTGATGGGCGGGGGCGAATGTTCTCGCATGGCGATAACTTAAATGTGGAAAAATTTAAATCATTTTAATAACTTAGAGTAAACACAGTGACTACTAGGAAATAATTGAACAAACACATTGTTTTCATTTATAACGTCTCGTCAAGTGAGAAAATTCCCTTCGGACTATAGTTTTGGACCTAAAAAGGGTTCAAGAGGCATCAATGAACTGGCAAGTTTCAATATTGAAATTGCTTTTAGCAATAAGGCCGCCAATTTTACTTTGCATCTTTTATAATTATGTTCTCTGGTGTACAATAAAGTATATTCTTATCTTATGTTATCTTATGTGCAAGTTTCATTGAAGTAGCTATCAGCTTTTAATAAAAAAATGTCTCACGTTGTAATATAATATAGTATGACGGATAGATAAGGTTGTATGATTTACGCAGGATAGGACGTCTGTAATAGATACAGCAGAACTTATGTACGAGTAAGATACAGCAATTTTTGGAGCAATTCCCATGGACACATGCCAAGGATTTTTTTTCTGAAGTGTATTTATTATAAAGAGTTCTAATCTATCGGTTCGGTAAGGTTGTGTGATTTACCGAATAGGTACAATATACACAGGAAGTGTAATAAAAATACATAATTCCTAAGTGGCACTTATTGATATATAAGCACTTATTGATATATGTAAGTAGCAATTTTCGAATCAACTCTGATTCAAAAAATCTTATCCTTTCAACAAAAGACGAAGAAGTTACCAGATTGGCTTCGCTCCACTTTTATCCTTGAGAATTACCCCCTAGCTCACCGGCAATTGCTCGTAGAACCCGTCAACGCAGTACCACTGCGCGCTGGTACAATTACTAGGCATAAGGTGGCTCTCAGCGGCCATCGGGAAGAATCGGGATCGCTGGAGCTTGTCGCGCGTGTCCACACGCGTCACGTTCACGGCGCTCAGGCACTCACCTGGCGACAAAGTTGCCGTGAGGAAATCCGCGGTATACCAGTAGGTTATGAGCCTACCCATTGGCTAGGGCTTACAGTAGGTGTCCGGATTAAGCTGGCCATGTTTGCCATGCCAGACTAAGTATTATAATAGCTAATCCAGTTTTAAAAACTGGGTTTGGCACGGATATTTACTCGTCTAATTTTACATTTTACAATTTTCCGACGTTTCGGCACTTTTGCAAGCACCGTGGTCCCGGAAGACTTAGGTGACAGGCGTCTTTTTGAAAGCATTAACTGTTAGTTTACTACCCTCGGCAAAAATCCAGTTTTTCTAACAGCCTCCAAACATATTTATTTATTGCACTAATTACATGAGTAAATAAATGTACAAGGGCGTGCTTAATGCAAGAAGCATTCTCTTCCAGCAAACCTTTGGTGTCGAAGAGACTGGCAAAGAGTAGTGCAAGAAAAAAGGTGAAATACAATAATAAACTTACATAAATTAAGAAAGATACATTAACTTAGGCCTACTGACTCAATAATATACATTATCATAAACCTACACAAACAATAATACATAGATCAATTTTAAAAACCTATTTAGAGGCAAAAAATGTCGCCCATAGATAAATACATAAATAAATATAATAATTATACGTACATATTGAAGATAATAAGATTCACGATTACTTACATATCAATAAATTAATATTGTTACGTAAATACGTTCAACTCTGCCTCATGAACTACAATATCTTTCAGACGGTCATGATTGTTCGCTCAACTGACCAATCGCACAAATGAACGACATACCTACTTTTGTTCCCAGCCGCTAGGTCGCGTTGTAATGAGCGACAAACTAAGTCTCACCTTGCTATGCTACAGCTACTGATGGTAAATTTGTGTAGCTAGCTTGAGGTTTTACAGAGCACAAAACTAGTTAACAAAATAATTACAATATCTATTTCATAATCGCAGTAAAGACGGCAATGAAAGGACTTTGTTATTAAGTATTTATTTAACTATTATTAACTTAGCTATAATGGCCCTGTTATAAACTGAATTTAAGTTTATTTAAAATCAAAAAATTAAAAATTAAAAGAAAATTTCAGCTTAATCTTCCGCAATGAATTAATTTGACATTAATTTGCCTATCCAGAGCTGCAGAATTATGCTATCAAATTTTGCCATAATTGATGCCTCTATTTATCCCTTCGAGCTATTCATAATCAGCCGCAACATTCGGTCACACTGGCCCGACTATGGGTTTCCTAAGAGTTTCAAAGACATCTCACGTTGACCCTGAAGCTGTTCACCCCTCTCGTTCCCGGACAGAGCCACTCAGGGCAGGTAAAAGTCTCGGCCCTCAGATGGGCCTCCGCTCCGGCATGGAAGAACCGGGTGCGGTTGTCCAGCTCGAAAGGGTCCACTAGTCGCACGGAAACAGCATGGAGGCAGCTGGCTGGCGATGAAGAAAAAGTGGCCAAGTAGGAACAGTCGACAGCACATCGTTCTCATGTGCATTCTTTTCGGTTACGTTATGGGCGACTTTGTAACATAAAGTAGCTGCTTTTGAAACTGCGGCGGAGCCCAAAAGGAGGCTACTGTGTTTAGCTCGTATGTGTGTAAGTATGTCCGATTTTATGTTCCCTCGTTACTCCTTAACCAATGGTCAGATTTTAACAAATAAGATGTCAATCGGCTGTATTCTTATAGCTATATTATAGCTATATTAAAAAAAAAGTTCTAAAAAAATTCTAGTTAGTACTTAAATTAACACTGGGTACATTGAATTATGTAGGCATGATACGAAGGACGTTTTACTAAGATTCTTGTAAGCTATGCACTATCACCCATCGCGTGATAGTGCATAGCTTACAAGAATCTTAGTAACTATCCTCGGACGAACTATCCTACCAATATTGATATCAACCCTTTGCATGTCGCCACTGCTGGGGCAAGGGTCTCTTCCTGCATCGCAGGAAGGTTAGGCCATACCCCACCACGGGAGTTAAGTCCGAATTGGTGGAAGATTGTAAGACAGTGGCGGGCCTTACTGTCAGAAGTTATCGGGAAAGTCGTACTTATACGAGTATTAAGTGAAAGATTGTAAATATGTTTGGATGTTTGTATACAAGTAAGTAGTTACAAGTTGACTTTTTTGTAAATTAAAATGTGCAAATTAGTTTGTTAAATTCCGCCAAAAATCCCACAAGGACCATGCGGTTAGTTAATGCACCGCCCTCCCTCCCACTTTTTGTCACAAGTGCAAGTGAGCCTAAGGATGCCTCGTGTTAGAGGCGAAACGCGTCGCGTATTTTCTCACACAAGTATTGGTGTCGGTGGTGGTGTGTTCGTGTCTTGCTTCTGCTTGAAAAAGTGGGAGTGAGGGCGGTGCATTAATTAACCGCATGGTGCTTGTGGGATTTTTGGCGGAAATTAGCAAAGCAATCTTCTCATTTTAATGCTATTATGGATTTCCGCAAATAACGCCTGATTCCATACAATTACTTGTAAATAGTAAATTGTACAATAACTTTGTGATGAAGGATTGAGGTGATGTATTTTACACATGTATGTATAAAGGCCTGCTATAATTTATAAGGTTGCGTGCCCCGCTCTTTCCACTATACAGGGTCTACAAAGATCCTTATTTTTTGTTATGTCATCGGTATATACTTGTAGAATGCAATAAATTATTGTGTATTATTTTACAACATTTATGCTACGCTGCATTCACTGAATTGGGCAAGCTAAAACTACACTACTAACTACATGTTAAAATTAAACTACTTAGTATGTAATATGCTAAGTTCAGTATTAGTACCTAAGTATCCTGCACTTACTTATAGTGAATTTCTGCATAGAGCTAATATGTTTACCTTATGTAATTTGAACAAAAACGCAATAACAAAACACAAATAAAATATTTATCAAGTTTTCTTTATTTTGTTGTTTTAACAATTCAAACAGAATTTCTTGACAATCGTAGATTAGGTACAACTTTGCAGGTTGTAACTAAATCCCAATTCAAATCCGAAAATGGGAGGGTTACACTCGTCAATATCAACTAGTTTTACTCCGAGGAAAACTTAGAAATCGCGTCATTCATTTATTATTTTAGTTATTTATAGTTTCACTTCGCGGGTAAAGTAATAGTAGTTTATGCCACACCTGGCAATAAAGTGGCTTTCTGGCCAAGTGTAGACATAAAAAGATGTACACAACACGGGAGGTTATAAAGAAAGCTCTCGATCGCATATTTACGTCCCTCGCTTGCAGCTCGGGCCGCAAACTTCTGCGATCTCGGCCTTTCTTTGTATTACCACCCTAGTTGTGTAATGTACTATTATGATACCGTTGCATAATAAGGGTTCTTATAACACAAGTGTATTTTAAAAAAACGAGCCGTAGTAGCAGGCGAGTTTTTTTATAGTATCACACCAGTGACCAAGTTATGTACAGTTTCATACACTACTTTATCTACTCTCATACTATATATATAATACATAAAATAATGTTAAATAGAACCAAACTTTGTCTAAATATTTAAAAAATTTTTTAAATGTAAAATGTTCGCGCCAAAGCGCAAACATCAATTGCGCATGCGTGTTGCGTCGCCGCGGACTCGTTCATTGAAACCTTTTTTTTAAAGTAGAGGTTCAACCTTTTTGGTCCAGCTGGAGGTTGTATAGGTGTATCGTTATGATTAAAAAGTTATATATTATCCATACAAGACCTGTATCGTAATAAAACTTTTTATTTTTGGTCTATGCATAATGTTTGTCATAAGAGTTTTGTTTTCAGTTTTAAAATCTTTGTATTATAGTATCAGAGTAGATAAAGTAAAATATTAATTTATTGCAAAAACACAATGGTCCATTTGTAGTGATGTCTTATTTTAACGTACGGTGCCTATGCAATTCGGTAATTATTATAGTTGTTATTATTAATCATAGGGTAGAACTCCCCTTTTCCTGATATACTTATTTGGAAATCTTGTAACATTTTTTAATTTAATTTCGAGAATAATGAAATTGTAACAGAATATATACCAAAAGGTAAAAACAAGTGCAATATTAACAGCAAACAATTACTATTTTTTTTATTGCACTAACCCGTGCTAAGGACAATGTACTAAGGTGGAATTTTTAGCCTCTAAATAGATTTTTAAAATTGTCCTTGGCAAACAATTTTGCATGCCAGCACCGGCGCATCTTGCATGCTCTTTTTCTTCTTTGGTTCCTTTACTCCTCCCTGGAGTCTGGGGCTTCCATTTATCTCTGTTCATGGCTAGGGATGGTAGCTCCAGCCAAGTTTTTCCCTTCTTCGTCGTCTTAGAGAAAAGGGATCTCTTCCACGTCTGGGACGGTCTTCCGGGTGGTCGTGAGCCTCCGGCGGGCTTCCAGTGCATGCTCCAAGCATGTTCCGTGCATGCTCTTAACTATTGTAATTTATTTATATAGAATGTACCGTGTATGCTTGCAAATTAATAAATGCAAGTAAATGTTCTTAATCCTTTTTCACGTTGTTTTTAATAGACCTAGCAATTTTGACACAGTCCAGCGAATATGAAACTTGTTCAGGTTTCACTTGTGTTCTATCACTAGGTATTTTAAAATGGTCTTGGTTCGGTCTCTTGAAGCTGGATCGTACACCGTAGGGCTTAATGCGTATGCCATAAGGTTGAAGATGGTACAGGAGAAAGTCGACTACGTAGAGTTGTTTTGGGCTTAAATCGTGGAACGATATCGGATAATCGGACGCATAGGCCAATCCCTGCAAGAGAATAACAAGTTGAATGCTGATTTTGGTTTGAAAACAGTATTAGGTACTTATTTGGTGGACTTATTGCCAGCAACAGTACAATCTTTGTAAATATTTTAACATAACATTTACATACGTGTACATACATTGCTTCTGGCCCCTATTTTATCGGTGTACAATAAAGATTTTTCTTGTCATATCTTATTTAAAAGTACTTCCAACAATATTTAAACGGCATAAAATAACTACGTACGTTCATCTAACATTAACAACTGACAATAAGATATTTATATAGTATGTCAAAGTAACATTTGTTGAAGACAGGGCGCTATGGCGCTCATTAGGGGAGGGCTATGTCCAGGGCATTGGACTACATAATATAGCCTGAAGAAAAAGAAAGTAAAATTTGTTCGTATTGATGATTTTTTCCTACCCTGTATACACACACTATTATATAAATACATGTATACAGTGTAAATAAAAAAACTTCCACAGAAGACAATCACTTGTCCTGGGAGCCGAGTATCTAAAATGCATAGTTGTTCAATAGAGTTAGAGTTACAGTCATGTTAATCCGGTAAGGGTCGTTTCATTCACACTATCGGTAGTCTGGTAACCAATCGCATTGCAATGTGTAACCCGTGCTACTTAGCTACGCGCCTCGCGCGATTCGATCTTCTTCGCGAGAAATGCCTATTTAATTTGCGTGGGTTATACCCCTGGAATGACATTGTACTGCTGCTGCATTGTAGACTTACCAATTGAGGCAAATGACAACCATTGTCGTGCTTATATTATTCTATTTAAAAACTATGTAAGTATTAGACTCTAGGGCGTGGGATTCCTGCTTCCGATTCTCGCCCATGCGAATTGAAAGCGTAGACGCAAACGAAAGCTGTATAAAAACATTGGACACTGGACGCTGTATATTGGACACTGGACGTTTGTTACTTATTTTATACCAATAGGTTTTTGCTAAATCGATATCAACCCTTTTATGTTCCCACTGCTGGGGCACGGGTCTTTTCAGGCGCCATGGACGCTGTATAAATAATCTTATTAAGTTAGATGCAAAGGCCATTTAATTTTCTTAGTTAAATTATACTAATAGTTTTTTTCTAAATCGATATCAACCCTTTTATGTTCCCACTGCTGGGGCACGGGTCTTTTCAGGCGCCATGGACGCTGTATAAATAATCTTATTAAGTTAGATGCAAAGGCCATTTAATTTTCTTAGTTACATTATACTAATAGTTTTTTTCTAAATCGATATCAACCCTTTTATGTTCCCACTGCTGGGGCACGGGTCTCTTCAGGCGCCATGGACGCTGTATAAATAATCTTATTAAGTTAGATGCAAAGGCCATTTAATTTTCTTAGTTACATTATACTAATAGTTTTTTTCTAAATCGATATCAACCCTTTTATGTTCCCACTGCTGGGGCACGGGTCATTTCCTGCATCGCTGGAAGGTTAGGCCGTACTCCACCACGGGGGCCAAGTCCGGGTTGGTGGAGGCGGGCCTTAGTGTCAGAAACTATAAGGGTTCTGACATGGCTTCACGACTGCCATTACATGACGACCGGCACCAACGGCTTACGTGCCTTGCGAAGCACGGACCGGCATGGACCGGCCGACCCCAAGCAGTTTATTTGCTAAATAAATTATTATTATTTATACTTAAATGTACGGGACCCGTGCCCCAGCAGTGGGGGCATACAAGGGTTGATATGCCTATACTTTAATGTACACAAAGAAAGAAATATTTTACACAAAACAGAAGCGTAATACATGGAGACAAAAGCTGAATGAAGTGAAACATACGTAAATATTATAATCAAACGTACCTGTTTGAGTTGATAGTAACTACTTTTGGCGTAGGAGGGCAATCTTTCCGGGAACAGTTGCCTTTCGACCTTGCCGGGGAAGAACCTAGCGCGCCCGAACATGTCCCGGGACTCCCCTCGTGTCACGTTTACGTTCACCAGGCAACACGCTGGAGAGTAACCACATCTTGAGGAAATCCGCATCTTCTCGTTGATATTGCTATTATAATTAGGTAATAGGGAGGAGATAATAATAACTTTAATAACATTTACATACTGGTTAATACATTGATTCTGGCCCCATACTAGGATACCCTGTGCCGTGGGAACCAGAAACAGTGACATCACAAACATGTAAACATCCAAGACCTGGAGCTCTATTTTTGAATCACTCGTATGAAATTGTATCGTCGAATGCGACATAAGTCACACTCGTCTTCTAAGTCGCATGATCTCGTTTTTTCGTATTTTGGAATCGTTCGCCTGAAGTGTTGCCAGCACAATTTGAAGTATTGTATTTTCTCCGTTCCACGCAGAAATTACAATAACCGGAAACTACCGTAACGGAAACGGAACGTAAAATATTTCGTTTTATTGGCTGTTTAGATGAAAAATCTTTTCCTTTAGTTGCAAAACAAACAAAACACTGTCATGGATCGTAAATAATAACACTTTGGTTTGTTTTTGTTCGAAAATGTCGAAACAAAAAATCCATTCGGCACAAAAGCACAAACTCCTCGATTTGAATCAACACAAATTTTGACAATTAATCTATCGATCGACATACGAGACGAGTGGTAAGGACCATTCGTTGCAGTCGAGTGATTCAAAAATACGGAATTTTCATATGTCGAACGAAAATCAGTAGAAATCGAGCGCTCGACGCGAGACGAGCGATTCAAAAATAGAGCTCCTGGGGTTTTTCCCACCGAATGGGTACTGCGCGAATGTCATCGCAAACGGAGGCGGCCGAGAAGACGATGGCACGATGATCTCGATAAATTCTTGCCATAGTGGTCAAAGAAAATCATGGTCTAAAAGAGAGGACACTTGCTCAGCAGTGGGACACCCATATTATGGATGAAAGATCAGTTTGACTCGTAACGTTCATTAAGCCGCAGTTTCTGTGCTTGAATATAACTTTTTCATTTCATATCAAAGCCTACGCCGAATTCCTCGAATCCAAATTTTCCGAAATGCAGGAAAATTTAAATTCGAGATGTGTTCTCCCAGGAACCCACATACTCTCTGCATCATAACTGACACCTTTTTCTATGAAACCATACCCGAGAAACGAAGTACAGATATTGAGGTTCAATCAAGAACACTTTGTACATTTTCAAGCAGAAATGCACGTAGGGTTGTGTACCGAACAAATCTTCCCAAGAAATGTTGTCGAAATTAACGTTTCCTTTCGAAAACTAATTTTAAATTGCAACGCGCAACATAATTGAAATCACTTTGAAGAGTCCCCAATAGTTTTAATACCTTGCGCGTTAAAATTTCAAGCGTCAAACTGGTATATACTTTCGCTCCATGCCAAAAGAACGTTGAAAGTTGTACTTCTATTGCGCGCCAATAACTTTTTCACCTTTAAATAACTCAATTTTTTGTCCCCTCTACTCTATTCTTCTGGTTTTAACAGATTAGATAGAGAACACAAACAGAGAAAATAATACAACCATGATTGTATACTATAACATACACATTTAAGATTTTCATGTACTTTAAAAATATACTGTGTGATAAATATTCTTTATACTGTGTGTATAAAGAATATTTATCTCATCTATTTTGATTTAAATTGTGCGAGCGAGTCAGCACGTTCGACGTAAGAACAACCTTAATTCAGCTCTCGAGAAGAGGTGTACCGACGCTGTCGCCCACTCGACACTGTATACCTGATATCAACCCTTCTACGTCCCCACCGCCGGGGCACGGGTGTCTTTCTGCATCGCAGGAAGGTTAGGCCATACTCCACCACGGGGGCGGAGTCCGGGGTGGTGGAGGATTGTAAGACGGTGGCGGGCCTTACTGTCAGAAGTTACAAAGACTCCCATAACGCCTCTGACGTGGCTTAACATTACATGACAGCCAGCACCAATGCAGCGGCTTAGACCAACAACTGAGCTATAAAGGGAAACTTCCCGCCAGGCCGATCATAACATCGTGAGAAAACCTGCGTGTCTAAATAAATACCCCAGCGCTTCAAATTGCTAATGAGCGGTGGACACGCGTGGTAATTAAGCCCATACTCTCTCTCTGAGAGAAGGCCTGTGCCCTGCAGTGGGACGTTTATAGGATACAAAAAAAGAGGAAAAGCACGATCGCTCGCTTATCCCTGTAAGCCCACTTACCGATATGGACGTCTTCAGGGCCAGAGTCGGCGTCATTGCACAGCGTTTTGTTAGGAAGAGCTGTTTTCATGAACCGGAACAGCGCCTCGCGACTTAGCACGTAGCCCGCGCCGCCACTCATGTAGCCCTGAAGTTATATAAAACGACTTTTGCAACTATGTGTCCATTAAATCCAATATAGACAATATAAAAATTATAGAGGGTGTTTAAGCAAAGGGCAAGTTAAAAAGTAGCCGAAACTGGCGTGCGTGCATGCAACGACAAATGAGCGATGATGAAGCAAAGGTGACCGGACTGGACAAACACGCGGTGTTTTCTTATAAAACGCTTATTCTTTTTGTACTTATTTTTGTATTAAATATTCTGAGATTGGCGCGTAATCTATGAATTGCTTTGTGAATATGTACTGAAAACGGCTCATTTCACCAATGTCACTTGTTAGACAAGCCTAAAGCCAGTCAAAAAGCGAACGAGGCTCGACCAGACTTTCGAACAGTGTTTCCAGATGCACCGCATTTCCGCTTTTTTTCGCTTTTCTGATAGTGGATCCGCTTTCCGCTTTTCACTAACGCTGTTCCGCTTTATTCGAAATTGGTTCAATGTCATGTTCATTCAACTTTCAACAAGTCGGTTTCCGTTTCGTGCAGACAGTTCACAAAATTTAACTTCGTTATCTGTGCATATTCCGTCTTATTTATAAATTATCGTATCCTGGTATGAATAAACATATAAAACCTATAAACGGAAAAAGAACAACCAGTATTCTCTAATATTATATAATAATAAAAAAATCCGCTTTTTTTGCTGAAAATCCGCGTTTTTAAAGGACTGTTACCGCATTTTCCGGTTTCGTATCTGGCAACACTGCTTTCGAAGCAATCAGGTGTTCAGGTTAGAACGGAGACGTGAAAAGTCGCGACTTTCCAGTGCATTACAGGTCCATGCTGCTGTGTGGTGTCGGCCTAGAGAATAGCACCAACCCAAATTCTTCCCGCGGGTGTCGTAAAAGGCGACTAAGGGACACAAAACGGTGGGCAGCAGCGCCCCCTGCAGTACAATTCCACCTAACTGCGATCCCCAACCCGCATGCCCAGCGTGGGGATTATGGGCATTACCCCCTATGATAGCACGTGGCGCTCATAGGGGGCGACATAGCCCTCCCCTAAAGGGCTATGTCCAACAGTGGACTAGTATAGCCTGACGACGACATGTCCATTTCTGATATTTTATCGCTACAAAACGCGTAACTCGTAGCATCGTACTACCTAGGTAGGACTAGTGATTATTAGATTAGTTTAAAAAGTTCTTTAGTGGACAATAAACATGATTATAATTTTTAATGCACTAACCCGTGCTAAGGACAATTTTAAAAAACCTATTTAGAGGCTAAGAATTCCACCCATGCCGGGATTCGAACCCGCGACCTCTGGCTATCCGTGCCAGCGCTCTTTCCAACTGAGCTAATGGGCGACTCACCGGCATCAGTGAAATTTCGAACCTCTTTACACTATTCCCTGTATTACGTACTGGCAGCGATATCTGGCTTGAGTAAATTGCATCACTTACAGCCCCGACTACCTACTTTGCAGTTAGGTTTTTACATCGGAATGATATCACTGTACCCACATGATTATACTATTTTTAATACTAATGAGTATTTGATTAGGTATGTATTATTGATTATGTATGGGGGCAGTAATTCTTTGCGAGTAGAAAATCTTTTGGCTAAAAGCAAATAAGTTACAAAAACCTCCCAGAGCAATTATGTAATAAGCACCTCAGAAAAGCACAATTTAAAAGCATGCTTAAGCGCTTTGTGTTAAGTAGTTTGTAGACATAAAATATTATCGATAATGTTAGATGTATAGAAAGTAATGTTACATTACTTTCTACACAACTAACATTATCATTTACATACAAGCACATACATTGCTTCTGGCCCCACACTAGGATACCCTGTGTCGTGGAAACCAGAAACAACGACATCACAAACATGTAAACATCCAAGACCTGGGCTTTTTTTTAATTCCCAACCGGGATTCGAACCCGGGGCCTCTTGCATGGTAGGCAGACGCACTACCGCTACGCCACAGAGGTGTTAGTTTAGTAAGTTACCAAGAACTGTTATCAAGAGCTTGCCGATAAACTGCATTAGCAGTTTGGCAAACTAATGTTGTTGTAATTTTGCATTGTTTTTAGTGAATAAAAAAAAAAAAGTGAGAATTGTACCCACCCCCTGGAACGTGATTCTTCAGCCGGTAACCGAAGTATAAGGGTTCGTTTTTGCTGTAGTTTGACAATAACAGCCGTAAGTTTTCCAGGATCACGTATCTGAAGGTGAAACGCAAAATTTAAGGCTCAGTCAGCTTCTTGCTCTGCTCTTGCATCCCGCCCTCACATCCCTCTCTCACTCACACCTTGCGTTCCACTCTACTAAGTCCGTTTACGTTCCATGTTTACGGACTGAGTAGATAATAAGGTAGACAAATGAATATGCAGGTAGATAAGAGAATAGGCTCACGTGTCATCATCAGCTTTCAAGAACCAATCAGCGTCATCTCGGTGATTCTTGTAGACGTAACGGAAGGCTGCTTTGGTTTTCGCCCAGAGATGGTCGTAGCCCTCCTTCACTGGCAACTTGATGGTCGGCAGCACGGTGTCTGTACGTAAAGGTAAAATTGGCCTCTACACCTACGTAATGACGTGATTTATAGAGCGTCCAGTGGTATGTTCACTCACACTAGATGGGTGTAGGGACCACTCGGACGATGCAGTGCCTGGGAGATGGTTTATAGATGGTGTAGGCTTGCCCAGCACCTAACCTGACAGCTCAGTCGGCGTGTCTATACAAAAATAGTAAATAAAATAGAAATTCTTTATTTCTTTAGCAGAACCTAGTACATTCAGTCAAGTGTATGATGATGGCTATATCATAAACTCGTAGAGGAAGTAATCTATCTACGCATAAACTGTTTCGTGCGCATACCGGCAGGCTGTCAGCTGTCTGGGTGGTAAGCTGTCACTATCAGTGTCAGTCAGTTGATCATTGCCACAGATTAAAAATCATTGCCACAATGAAGATACTACGAACCGTGACTACGAAGTTCTGTGACTACGAATCATTGCATAGAGAAGACTGGGAACCGGATAGTCGTGTCGAGAGTGTTTGTGAGCGAGCCAGTGCAGCGAACACTACAGTACCATAATAACTACTTTTATACAACAAAAAAAGACTTCAAGAAAAACATAATGTGACCCGTTTCCACAAACCAACCAAGAATATTTTTCTTGGTTTGATCACATCAAACCAAGCAAAATATTCCACTCGGATCATGTGATCCGAATGGACCTTTTACTCTCACTAGTTTCAGTTAACAGTTCAATTGATTGAATTAGTGAAACTTTTCAGTATTAGCAGCTCAATGATATTCTTTGATTGAACTGCTAATACTGAAATATTTCACTACTTCAATAGTTTTTCAATTAACTTGTTACTTAACTTGTTTTTTCAATTAAGTAGTTAATTGAAAAACAATTGAACTAGTGAAACATTCCAGTATTAGTAGTTTGTGGCGGCTCTCTACAGAGGATTTTATTTTATTTTATGATTTTTTGTAATTTGAATTTAGTTTTACGCTTTTCAGTTTTTTCCTTTATTTTGTCAGATTTCTAAATACAGCCGTGAAGTGAATATGCATTTTTGAGTTTAATTTAATATATTTGATTTTCGTTGCAAACCCAACTGCGGGCGCCCCGAGGCCTGCATATCTGGTGACACCTGACGTGATTTATAAATACCGCTCACAATGGCTACAAAGAACGAAGAAACAGCGGCTAGCAGCAAGGCGACAAGGACCGATGACGAAGAGCAAGCAATAAGCAACCCCAACAAGGCCGTTGACAAAATAAATCTAGTACTAACAGAGATAAGCAAGATGAAGCTCGAGATCGCGGAACTTCGACGAGGACAAGATCGACGACCGTACCGACACCGCTCAAGCTCCAGGGGAAGGCCACGGTCGAACTCACGAGGACGTCGGCATGCCAATTACGGAGGACCGAATTGGTTATGTTATTATCACCACCGCTACGGAGACAAAGCACAAAAGTGTGAGGAACCATGCGCCAAGAGGCAGAAGGAAAACTAGAGGCGACATCGACCATGGCGGAAGTCGGTGTGATTAGCAACCGCCTATGTTTATATGACAGAAACACAAGAGAAAAATTCCTCGTAGACACCGGCGCAGATATCTCGGTGATTGCATCAAGGGGCAAGAAGAATTCCGTCGCAAGCGAAGTATGTAAGCTATATGCTGCAAATAATACGCCCATAGACACATACGGACAGCGGACTATAAACCTGGACTTCGGTTTGCGACGCAGTTTCAATTGGACTTTTATCATCGCCAACGTAAAAACTTCTATAGTAGGAGCAGACTTTTTGCATTACCACAGGTTACTAGTAGATTTACACAACCGCAGAATAATTGACAGCGTCACCGAGTTGTCAATCAACGGGCTGAGCATAGAAAGTTGTGACAGTGGTACCATTAGAACCGTGAGTACATCCGATCCATATCATGAACTACTAACCCATTACCCAAATATCACCCGACCATTGTCATTAAAGGCACCACCCAAACATAATATAGTACATCATATAGAGACCACAGGCCCACCATTAAGCAGTCGAGCACGACCTCTCGCACCTGATCGCTATCTGCGCGTCAAACGCGAATTTGACTACATGTTAGAGACAGGTATCTGCCGTCCATCTAGGAGCCCTTGGGCCACGCCACTTCACGTAGTCCCAAAGAAAGGTGGAGAAATTAGACCTTGTGGTGACTATCGACGATTAAACGCAGTCACCAAACCCGATTGTTATTCCATACCACGTGTACATGATTTTACAGGTTTATTAGGCAACAAAGTTATATTTACCCGTTTGGATTTATGTAAAGCATACCACCAAATTCCAGTTGCAGAAAAGGATATTGAAAAAACCGCTTTAATAACCCCTTTTGGTCTATTTGAGTACCCGAGAATGCCATTTGGTTTAAGAAATGCGGCACAAACATTTCAAAGGTTTATGCACAAAGTTTTACACGGTTTAGAGTTTGTTTTTGTATATATTGATGACGTGTGGATATTTTCAGACAACGAGGTACAACACAGGGAACATCTAAAAGCAGTATTCGAGAGGCTAGATAACTATGGAGTATCATTGAACGTAGCAAAGTGCGAATTCGGTAAGGCCGAACTTATTTTTCTTGGTTATCACATCTCGGGCAGTGGCATAAGGCCTCCCGAAGACAAAGTGCAAGCTATTGCAGATTATCCTCTCCCTGAAACGGTGGATAGTCTAAGGCGATTTTTGGGCATGATAAATTTCTTTCGCAGCAGTTTACCGAAAGCTGCAGAGTACCAAAGAGACCTAAATGTTTATTTACACGGTACTCGAAAACGATACAAAACTAAAATTCAGTGGACAGATAAGGCTAAAAAGTCATTCAATGAATGTAAAGAAAGTTTAAAGAATGCTGCCTTGTTATGGCATCCCCAGCTGACAGGGCAGATAGGTTTAGTCACAGATGCATCCGATACTTGTGCTGGAGCTGTGCTTCAGCAGTGGCAAAATGGTGCTTGGCGACCACTAGGATACTTTTCTAAATCATTGTCTGAGACGCAACGGCGATACAGTACATTCGATAGAGAATTATTGGCTATTTACATGGCAATAAAACATTTTAGATATTTGATCGAGGGTCGAGATTTTACAATATTTACAGATTTTTAGTTTTACAAAGAACCCAACCAAAATTTCAGCTGAACCCGCCAGGAGAACTAGACAATTTAGTTTTATTAGTGAATTTACAACAGATATACAACATATCTCTGGTAGCGAAAATCCCGTAGCAGACGCTCTATCTAGGCTAGAGGTAGAAGAAATCGAGTGTCCTAATGCTCTTGACTTTGATAAGTTAGCAGAATTACAGAGTAGGAACCAAGAAATTAATGAGTTTTTAAATAGTTGTAGTGATAAATATAAATTCGAGTGGGTCACTATTCCGTCCATACGCAACAAAGTACTGTGTGAAACAACAACAGGGTTACAACGTCCATTTTTACCACAAGAGTTTAGGGTATCAGCATTTAAAGCGGTACACAATTTAAATCATTCTGGTATTAAAGGTACACGTAGACTGATGGCACAGAAATATTTTTGGCCATCTATGAACTTAGATGTAGGAGAATGGGCAAAATGTTGCGTTGCGTGTCAAAAAGCAAAGGTGCATCGACACACTATTTCTCCTTTAGGCAAATTTCCAAAGTCAGACAGGTTTGAACATATACATGTTGACATAGTAGGCCCATTACCTCCATCCAAAGGTTTTCAATATTTACTTACAGTTATAGACCGAGCCACTTCTTGGCCAGAAGCCTATCCCCTTAGAGACATAACCGCAGAAACTGTAGCTGAAGCAATATATACAGGGTGGATAGCACGTTTTGGTTGTCCTATCAGATTGACTACTGATCAAGGTAGACAATTTGAAAGTGTACTTTTTAACAAATTGACAAAATTGTTAGGTATTGACAAAATGCGCACCACCGCTTATCGCCCCCAATCGAATGGTCAGGTCGAAAGGTGGCATCGAGTGCTTAAAGATGCATTTAGAGCTCGTTGTAGCGATATCCACTGGGCAGACGAATTGCCCACAGTGTTGTTAGGTCTTAGGTCAGCAATAAAAGCAGACTCCGGTCACAGCCCTAGTGAATTGGTGTATGGCACTTCGTTTAGACTTCCTGGGGATTTTATGGTTCCATCTAAACCCATCACAGACGAAACAGATTTTGTAAAAAAACTTCAAAATACATTACAGTCATTAGTTTCACCGGACAAAAGACAGACAGACCGACGAAACATTTTTATACATCCTCGTTTATCGAAATGCACCCATGTTTTTATTAGGAATGATCGACTAGTTAAATCATTAAATCCAAATTATGACGGCCCATACAAGGTTTTGAACAAAACAGAAAAACATTTCACTTTGGAAATGCCTGGCCGAACTTCAGTTGTTTCGGTTGATCGATTGAAGCCTGCTTTTCTTTTAGATTCACCCCATCACATTCCATCAAACCCTACAAATTGCAAATTATACTCAGAAGTTTTGGCAAATCCTGTTACACCCACTACCACAACCGGTTCTACTACTACTACTGTCACAAGGTCAGGTAGAGTAGTTAAACCAAAAGTTAGATTTAATTTGTAGCGAAAGTTTGCCTTGTATATAGGGTTACTCTGTATATAAGGTGTTTATATTATTGAGGTAAATTAAAGTTTCGTTTTTGTAAATATGTTAAGTGACAGTGATTTTTTTTTGTGTTTATGGGGTACCATTCTTTTATTAATTTTTTTTTTCTTATTTAGAGGGGGAGTACTGTGGCGGCTCTCTACAGAGGATTTTATTTTATTTTATGATTTTTTGTAATTTGAATTTAGTTTTACGCTTTTCAGTTTTTTCCTTTATTTTGTCAGATTTCTAAATACAGCCGTGAAGTGAATATGCATTTTTGAGTTTAATTTAATATATTTGATTTTCGTTGCAAACCCAACTGCGGGCGCCCCGAGGCCTGCATATAGTTCAACCAAAGAAAATAATTGAACTGCGAATACTGGAAAGTTTCACTAATTCAATCAATTGAACTGTTAATTGAACTCGTAAGAGTAGAGGGTAATTTCTGTATGACTTACCCAAGTTACTAAGTTGCTAAGTTGTAGTGTTGCAGAACTTTTGTAAATAATAAAACTGGAACGACTTCAACTTTTGCTTTATTTGTACTGTTTATTTTATAATAAAACAGAAAACTGGATAAAAACGGATAAGCAGGTAAAATAGTCAGATCTAGTCAATGTGTAAAGTGGTAATGATGAAAATGAGGGAAATCGAAAAGTGTGTGACATAATTTAAATATTTGAAAGTGATAGATAGAAAAAGAAATATAAAAAATGGTTATGCTATTTTTATTTTTAATGCACTAACCCGTGCTAAGGACAATTTTAAAAACCTATTTAGAGGCTAAAAATTCCGCCTATGCCGGGATTCGAACCCGCGACCTCCGGCTATCCGTGCCAGCGCTCTTTCCAACTGAGCTAATGGGCGACTCACCGGCAACAGTGAAATTTCGAACCTCTTTACACTATTCTCTGTATTACGTACAGGCAGCGACATCTGGCTTAAGCCAATTGCATCACTTACAGCCCCGACTACCTACTTTGCAGTTAGGTTTTTACATCGGAATGATATCGCTGTACCCACATGATTATGCTATTTTTATGGCATGGGTGGAATTTAAAGCCTCTAAATAGGTTTATAAAAAATGGTGTAAAGAGGTTTGCACCGTTACAAAGTTACCTCTTTCAGTGCTCATGAAGAGCAGAACGTTGCAGCGCCTCCCCCACGTGGCTTTGACGTGGTCCGCCCTCTCGCGGTGGTTCTTGGGGTGCGTCATCACCCAGCACAGAACTCGGACCTTGGTAGAACAATAAAAAAATATGTTTGAAATGTTTATACTATTTTTAATACACTAACCCGTGCTAAGGACAAATTTAAAAACCTATTTAGAGGCTGAAAATTTCACCCATACCGGGATTCGAACCCGCAACCTCTGGCTATCTGTGCCAGCGCTCTACCAATTGAGCCAATGGGCGACTCACCGGCATCAGTGAAATTTCGAACCTCTTTACACTATTCTCTGTATTACGTACAGGCAGCGACATCTAAAAGAGGTTCGAAATTTCACTGAGGCCATTTCTATGAATAACTAGCTGTCGACCCAGCGAACTTCGCACCGCCTAACCACAGAACAATTAAACGCCTAACAGTCGATTCTTTATTTTTTTTTTCTCGCCGTAAGAACCATCCTCGTACTTCAAGGAATATTGTAAAAAAGAATTAGCGAAATCGGTTCCGCTGCTCTCGAGATTTGCGCTTACCAACACATTCAACGATTCATATTTATATTATAGATAAAGTGTTCTCCATCTATCTATCTAAAAGGATAGATGTTTCGTGTGCAATAAAATATAATTAATAATGGTTTTACCACACAATAGAGGTTTGTCGGTAAACGAGGCAGATGAGGCATTACGATCAAGTTGTGACGTAGCTTGAGCCCGATTTTTATGGTGATTCTGTATCACGTGACTGTATTCACTTATCCACAGGTTACATTAGAAAAAAGTATGAGTATTAAAGAAAAAATAATACCAACTTCACTAAATTTGTTCTTATAGTATGACCTATCCTATTATATTAAGCGATAAGATTACTCAGATTTAAGAAATTATAATTGTAATTTTAAAATTATAATAGAATTAAAATTGACAAATACCAATAAAATTATAGGTATTTATTTTTTAGTTTATATTAATTAGACTTTAGTTAACTTATTAATTTTATCCTTGATTTAGTATTAGTTTATTATAATACTATTGTTCTATTTTCCTAAATAGAAAACCAGAATAACGATAAACATAATAATAGAATTAAATTAAAATTTTAAACTAAAACATTTCTTAGCAGCAATTAATCCCATACAAATTTAGTTTGGGTTTAACTTACAAACGACATGCTAGATCGTAATGAAACTTTGAAAATACGTTTAGAGGACACAAATCGAGGTTAGATCTTGCTTAGAATTGGAAATAATTGTATAGAATCAGGCGTTACTTTCCGGAAATCCATAATAGCATCTTCTTCTTCAGGCTGTATTAGTCCACTGCTGGACATAGCCCTCCCCTAATGCATAGCGCAAGGTTGTGCCATCATTGAGGGTAATGCCCATAATCCCCACGCTGGGCATAATAATAGCATTAAAAAATGAAAATTACTTTGCTAAATTCCGCCAAAAATCCCACAAGCACCATGCGGTTAGTTAATGCACCGCCCTCCCTCCCACTTTTTCAAGCAGAAGCAAGACACGAACACACCACCACCGACACCAATGCTGTGCATTAACTAACCGCATGGTGCTTGTAGGATATTTGGCGAAATTTAGCAAAGTAATTTTCACTTTTTAATGCTATTGGAAATAATCTTATCGAAAAGAAATTATAGTGTTGAGAATAGTTTCTATGGAAAGTATATTTTCAGTTGAAAGCGCGATCAAATTTCAATCTGTTCCCTCTCACCGTATTTTCAAATTTCATTGCGATCCGGCATGTCGTTTATAAATAAAAACCCAACTACGTTTGTATGGGAAATTTCCCTATAAATTGTATCGAATAACGCACACGAAGGACTAAAAGTACCCCGTAAAAAAAGTCCCTCAAGTTTCCGAGAAAATTAAGAGACCGGACTGGACAAAAGTTTGATGTTTTCTTTTAAAACGCCTTTTCTTTTTCAACTTAATGTAAATTACAACACAACGTAATGTCAGAATATTTGCTTCCATAGCATACGCTTCACTCAATTTCCTGTGAACAAATGACCGCACACCGTAGGCGTTGAGTCTGCGACAAGTACTCGGAGGACATTTTTACACGATTCAGGGACTTTTGTCCTTTGGGGACTAAAGTACCTCGTCTGCGCAGGCCTTTAAGTTTTCAAAAATACGCGCGTGCTACTAATGCTACGATTTGCTACGGCGTAGCACCGTAGCATACGCTAATGAAGCTATTATCTAAAGTATTTGAATACATTATTTTACATTCATACTATGACTGGTAGAAAAAAACGGCCAGATGCGATTCGGTCTTGCGCACCGAGGTTCCGTACTTATTTGTAGGTAGGTAAAATTTATTTAATAAATTAAATATTTTAATAAAAGTTTAGGAATCGAGTCACGCTGTTTTTTTAAGCTTTTCCCGAACTTCAAAGACAATTTTTAGTTCTTAATGTGTAGTTTTCAGTTTTGTTTCTATATTTGCAATATAATACGATTTACTTGCCAAAGTTTATAGTTGTAGGTTAGCGGAACCTCTAGTACTCTATGAATTTTGATTCCCTTAAATGTCAAATATACACCTTTTTCCGAAGTTTCATTTTTTCACAGCTTCAAGAGACCGATGACCTGTGTATACGGTTTTACCTTCATCTCGATACCTCCACGCGTATACAAGATAAAGGGTCTTAACAGACAGACGCACGGACAAACAACAAAGTGATTCTACGAGTGTAAGGGCTGCGTTTTTCCTTTTGAGGTACGGTGCGACATAACTACTTCCTGCCCGGTAGTGAGGAAACAGTAGTCGACAGAACAGAAATGTTGAGACTGAAAATGTGGCCGGAGCCACCAAAAATCTGAAGATTGTCTGGAAGCTTTGAGCTATCAGGGGCTTAATATAAGGGGATGAAAGAAAACGGTTAGTATTAGTAGTATAGTATTGGGAACTCTAGGACACTTTTCCGTCGTGAGGGGCTCACTGCGTTCGCCGTCACTCCTTCAAAGTGTCCTAGAGTTCCCAATACTATTGTGGGAAATATGCAATCTAACCATTTCATTACTTTTTATCTAAGACCTGATTAAACTTTAAGGAATTTTAGACTAAAAAACAACTTACTGAAACTGGATACTGGGTTTTCTCGCAACACTAATAACATACTCGGTTGGCACTTTACACAAAGCATTATGGTAAATTATTAACTCTCGAGTATACATTATAAGCGTTCAATATATTGTGTTTAGAAGGTACTTAATTTACGAATGGAAATTTATAGTTTCGTTGTCACCGTAGGTATCCACTAAAATTTCCTCAAAAACTTAGTTTAAGACATAATATCTGGAGTAATTTTGATTTAGTTATCACCGCTAAGGTTTCCACCAAAATTAATCCGAGCTCCTCACAGAATCGACCGCTTATACTGGGCTCAAATGAAGAGTGAATCTAAGTTGAAAGTCTGCATTTCCGCACAAAGAGAGTTCATACAACGATTACGACAACTACCAAAGCAAACGTCACTCACCACACAGACCTTACATACGTCAACATTCAAACATTGGTAATGTGTAGTAGTGATGAGAATTTGCAAGCGCAGCACGAGCACAGGTGAGGATTGTTTGTTAGCCGGCTATCGCATTGCACGGTTTCGCGATAAAATGCAAACTAATCAAAACACATTAATCTTCTTGTGCGACTGAGAACAACACAAATACCGTTGACTGCCTGGATGGTCTAGCGGTATCAAGTTAGACTACCAAACCAGAGGTCGTAGGTTAGATTCCTATCGGAGGCCGTCATACTTTCATTTGTACAAATGATCTCAGTCTGGGTGTTTTTCCATGTTTATCCTTGTCTGGTTACCATAGCACAGGGTATCCTAGTTTGGGACCAGATCAAGTGATTGTGATGTGTGAAAGTTATTATTATTATTCCTTAACATTTGAAGCATTAGGGTTTATGACGCAATAGTTCATTATTACTTGTTAGTGATTGTAGTGCTCTATGGTACTGTGGTGTGGTGATGTGACTTTTCGCTGACTCGCACATATGGGCAGTTCTCGATAAATACGGTATAAATCGTCTCGTATATCATGTTAGGACCTGTAGATGTGCGAAGCGCTGATTAATTGCTGATGAAAATGTCTAGTCCGGAGGGCCAGGTGGTCAAGAATTAAAGTATACCTAGGGCTGTCACAGTTACATAATAACTTTCAGTATAAGCAAAGTTTATTTTCTATCATCACGTTATTTATTATTAAAGATACCTACCAGTTTTAATAAGCTATTTATTAGTATGACTACGTATATTGTCTATCTATTCTACTACAGGCTAATATTATACGTTTACTCAAATATGTAATTATAGGATAGAAATGGGTTGGAATGAAAATATTAAAATCGATTTCCACAACCAGACGTGACAAAGGGTCAAGAACGAACTTGTCATAACCTGATTCCGATTTCATGTTTTTAGTACTTCATGGCTATCTTACAGGGCCGCGTTTCATACATAATACTAGAATTTATAGTTTATGTACCTACAATTCGATGTAGGTACATTGCGTAGTCGAATCTTCATACTGGTTAATCTGTGAGATAATCGCTATGCAATGTATTTTCGAATCGAATTTTCATAGTAAACCATGATTATTATAGTTCTATAAAACAGGCGTTAGTCGTTTAGTTATACTACTAAAATACTATAGTCATACTACTAAAAGACTAATAAGTGTGCTTAACTTCCACATATATGTTAGGCAGATGTCCACCGGTCTGTTTATAAGTGTTCTCTGGTGGTCTTCAGATTCTGATAAGGGCCTGCTGAATCAGAATTTTTGCGGAGTTCTTGTGTGTGGGTAGAATCTGTGACAGTTGTCTAGGGCTGTCACATTTGTGTACATATTTATTTTCCAATTCCCGTTGTGTACAAAGTCTCTTTTCACTCAGTCATATCAATGCTTCAAATGCTTCTTCTTTTAAACAGGGTTAGACATGATTTAGTGAAACGTTGTTTTTTCTAAAACTTAGCTTAACAGCAACTTAGTACTGAGATTGCTTTATGTTAAGTATAGATTACGATTCATACTTTGTTCCGATTTCCCAATTTAAAGAACAGCAACGTAAGGATAATATTTAAAATTGTAACTATCACCTACAAATATTTATGATGCTTGAGTAAGCATTGTATTTTTTAAGGCAACTGTAAAAGTCTATTGAACACATTTGTGCGCTTGGTTTTATTAAAAAATATTTTTTACCATGTGAGTTTGACAGCCCTGACTGATATCATGTTCCGACTTGTTTCCATGTGTAAAGTTGAATATGTGTAGGTAAAATATTGAAACGAAAGCATTTTCTCGCCTATAAAACGTGGTGCATTTGTTTGATCAATTATATTCAGCTTCAGTAACATCAAGAGATCAACACTCCAGAAGTAATCCAGATCTACATACAAAAATGTGAGTAAGTAACCTTCTTTTTTTTATATTTTGTTTCCAAATTGGGACCTCGCTACGGACCTGGCCTTTGGCCCGCCGGCTGGTGACAATGAGGACTTCATTATCTTGGCTTCTAATGACTTGGAACACCAAGTCCTCGTCCGACGTGATGTTCCACTGTGGGGTGGTCCGGTGGTGACTTGGTGTATCTCGTGTCAATCTTACAATTTTGCCCCTTGTATTGTAGCTATTATACACTGTTAATTATGTACTTGTCATTTCTCAGAGTTAATCCAGTAATTAAAGTTTCCTCTCCCATTTCATTACACTTCACCGACTATGCGTATTCAAGCTTTGTTTTCTTATTGCGGTTTTTCCTCAGGTCGGACTCGGAGGTTGAATCGATATACACTGAGCAGCCGCGTGAAAAGAAGCAACGTACTGCACCTGCACCTGTGCCTAAGCGCCGAACAACCGCTGCAGCGGAAAATTCAAAGTACGTGAGTCGTTTTTTTTTATGGGTCATTTTTATATAGGTCTCACTGCAGGGCAAAAGCCTTCTCTCTGAGAGAGACTGCGTGGCTTTCTTGGCAAGCGTGCTCACTTCCGTGTTGTTTTTATGGTAGTTTATTTTTTCAACGTGTTTTCCTACCAATCTAAAACCCGATTTACACTTCAATAAGTACAGTGGTGAGTTAACTTGCATCGTCGTCGAGTTAAGTTGCTTTTGTCGTTCAAACGCCGTTCAAACTGCAAACGCGACTTAACTCGCCGACGATGCAAGTTAACTCACTACTGTACTTATTTAAGTGTGAATCGGGATCAAGGTAGACATGGCAGCAACTGAATAATGATTCAATTATTCATCCAGTCGACCTATTAGTCAGACTGCTTCTTCTAGCCCTACTTTCATTGTCAATATTGAATAATTGCGTTACAATTGAATGAGTTCATATTTTCTCCAATTGTACCAATTATAAAGGTATGGTTTAAGGTATGGTATTTAGTATTGTAAGTAGTGGTATATTATTCAGCGAGAGCGTGACACGATAACCAACACACTGTCTTATTTAATGTTGACATTAAAACTAAGGGCTATAATATGTTACATCTAACTACAGTTCATGTAGCATTGAAGTCATTTTTTGTTTTTTTCTTGCATGCAGGTCTAAAAAGAAGGTGGTGAAGGGGCGTAAGACCAGCGAGTTCGACCTATTCGGGGTGCTCTCGGATGACGACGATGACGTGTTGGCAACTGCATCTCATCACTCCGTCACATCCTCGCTCACCACAAAGGTCGCTGACGGCTCTCTGCGACGGACTGCACCTCTAGAGGGGGAGTACTTTGTGGAAGTAAAGGTGTATCTCACGCGGGACGCTAAGCAGCAGGACCACTGGAAGAAGGCCCAGTTCCTGCTGAAAGCGCAGCTCGACCGTGGGACACCTGCGTGGGACCAGCTCCAGGGCTTCATCCGACGCGTGAAACCGCTGTTTAAAGACTCCGAACCCACATTTTATGGTGACGCAGTTAAATATAAGTAAATCGTCGCTGTAAAATGCCTGTTAGGTGTTTTACTATTGTATTATTATGGGTCATAGGTTAGATTAGGTTTTAATTAAAGGCGGGTGGTGTCCGTCTTGTGAAGGAGCGTAAGACCAGCGAGTTCGACCTATTCGGGGTGCTCTCGGACGACGACGACGACGTGTTGGCAACTGCATCTCATCACTCCGTCACATCCTCGCTCACCACAAAGATCGCTGACGGCTCTCTGCGACGGACTGCACCTCTGGAGGGGGAGTACTTTGTGGAAGTAAAGGTGTATCTCACGCGGGACGCCAAGCAGCAGGACCACTGGAAGAAGGCGCAGTTCCTGCTGAAAGCGCAGCTCGACAGTGGGACACCTGCGTGGGACCAGCTCTAGGGCTTCATCGGACGCGTGAAACCGCTGTTTAAAGACTCCGAACCCACACTTTACGGTGACGTAGTTAAATATAAGTAAATCGTCGCTGTAAAACGCCTGTTAGGTGTTTTACGTTTGAGTGCTGCGTTTGAGTGTACGTTTCAAATTTGCGTGATAATGCCGTACTGTACTGCATGTGTAGTCCAAGTAGAGAAAAAAAACTGGGTGGGTCATGTACGCAGTACTGCTCACAAAGAGAAAAGCAGCGTACCTCTAAGCGATGGTGTAGTTCTGATTGCGTCTGCTTTTCGAGGTCGTATAGCTACTTATAAGATTCTTGCGACTGATTTAGAGAACTGTTTGCCAGAGACGTTTATCACGGAAATCTCCCCCAAAATTGAGAAACTTTTACGGGATTCGCTTGCAAAACATGTAAACGTAAAGGTAAACTTCGAGTTTTTCAGTAACTTCGTTCTCTTTAAAAACGAAGGTCAAGAGGTAAAATCCTTCTCGACAAAGAATGTTGCATTGCATCGTAACTTTGACTTTGCAAAGCTAATAGGTAAAACGGTAGCCTGTTTAAAAAAGAAAATAGAAGAGTTTGAAGAGCGTGACAGTGGGTGGACATTTCTCAATAATCTTTTCTTGGAAATAAACATCAACAAGTACGAACCTATTTATGGAGCTGCTCGTATCGACTTGCCACCGGTTATTAAAAACAAGAAAGCGTGTCTCAACATGCAAAATAAAGATGACGCTTGTTTCTTGTGGAGTATTGTCGCTGCACTTCATACTCCTAAAGGTAGGGCCGATCGTACGTCTTCGTACCCCCATTTTACCAAAGTGCTGAATACTGCTGATTTGAGCCTTCCAGTTACTCTAGCGGACGTTAAATCGTTCGAGACCAACAATCCAAACATAAGCGTTAACATATATGCGTTGAAAAATACCAAGGGTATTGTTGGACCCATTTACAGATCGGAACACAAGTATAGGACGACACGCGTTAATTTGCTGTTATTAGAGAAAGGAAACCGCACTCATTACGTTTTAATTAAAAATCTACCTCGGCTTGTTCGCAGTCAGATGACTAAACATCATGGTAAATTGTATTTCTGTGAAGACTGTCTCCAATTTCTATCATCCGAGCAAACCCTACAAAACCATTTATGTAGTGGTGTTGCTACAGTGCTTCCTGGGAAAGGAACTTTTCTTGAATTCAAACACTTTGCTCATAAGCAAGATATGCCTTTTGCTATTTATGCAGACTTTGAAACGCTTCTCGTTCCTTATCAAGGATGTCAGCAAAATCCTGATTTGAGTTACACATATAACGCAAAGAAACACGTACCAATTGCATTCGCATACCATGTTGTTTGCTCATTTGATACTAATTTAAATCGATTTGTTCAGTACCGTGGCTCTGACTGTGCTCAAAAATTTGTTAAACTACTCGTTCGAGAAGTGAAAAGAATATACAGTATTGTTAATAAAAACATCCCTATGACATTTACAAGCGAAAATGTAAAAGATTATGCGGAAGCAGATTGTTGTCACATCTGTGATCGTCTAATATTTACAGACAAAGTTAGAGATCACTGTCATCTGACAGGTCGTTATCGCGGTGCGGCACATGCATATTGTAACTTGAAATTTCGAGTTCCCAAACTAAAGTAGAGCCAATTTAATAGGCCACATTTGCCATGTGTCAGTTTTAGCTTCATAGTGAGGTGAACTGCTAAAAAACATCGATTAAATCGAATGATTCGATACGGACTTCAAACATTTATGAATCGAATGCAGTTATTGTGAAAGAGTACGTATAGGTACTGTAATTTTAATTGAGTTCCATCGAAAATCAAATCAAATAAACAATTATTAATCAAATCCCTGTCCCATCATTGTCTAACCAAAATTTATAAAACAAAATAAGACACGTATATAGTTTAACCAAGAAAAACTGCATTTATTCACTAGAACTAATAGAACTATAACGAGTGTTGTCATCGTCATCACTGCTGTCCGCTCCCAAAGATATAATAAATTCTTCTTCGATAATGTTGTCTATTTTCACATCTCGTTCAAAATCATCGAAAATTATTTTCTTTGTTTTCTCGACGACTTTTCTCCAGTCTTCTGAAGTGACTTCTGCACATGCAGTTTGTAGCAGAACCATCATTTTTGCAGTACTGAAAGGTGGCTCAGTATTGTTAATCGCTGCATGACCCTTTTGTTTGTGCCCAAATAAGCTCGATAGCGTTATACTGGCAGTGGTAAGGTGGCAATCGAATAACTTCGTGTCCATTATCTAGTGCTATTTCATCAATTATATAGCAAGGCTTGGATGGCTTGTTTGCTTTTACCAAATTCAACAACGCAGCTTTCAATAAAGTTGGACTTGCTTCCACATTTTTTTTTCCAGCCACGAGACAATTTCTTGCTTTTTATTTGCTTTAGTTGGTGGTTTATCAACTTGTACAAAGTTTGGATCTGGAACGAACATTATGGACAAGCTCTAGTGTTGCCAAGAACATCCTACGAGTTTTTTTTTGCCTAAAAGTGTAATAATATTATAATGAAACGAGAAACAAGAAAATATTTACAAGATAAATCGTCTAAAAATTAACACTCAAACGAAAAAGATATTTATAAAACACAACAAATATTTGACTTTGACCTTCTACAAAGGATTACCTGCGTTAACAAGTTGTCTTCGGATACATAAAATGAAAAAAACGTTAGACCTGGCTGAACGGACGAAAGTCCTTTGCCTATTCTGCTATCAGCAGAAAAACAAGATAAAAAAAATTAAACTGATTTTGTCTTTATTCAATTATTTTTATATTTTTTATATTATTGAAAGAATAATATAATAATGAAAACAAAACTCTTGACAAACATTACGCATAGGCCAAAAACAAAAAAATAAAGTTTTATTACGATACAGGTCTTGTATGGACACCTGACTTTTTAATCATAACGATACACCTATACAACCTCCAGCTGGACCAGGAAGGTTGAACCTCTACTTAAAAAAAAAGGTTTCAATGAACGAGTCCGCGCCGACGCAACACGCATGCGCAATCGATGTTTGCGCCTTGGCGCCAATATTTAACATTTAAAAAAACTTTTCAATATAAACAAAGTTTGGTTCTGTTTTTATGTAAGTATTATAGTATGAGAGTAGATAAAGTAGTGTATGACACTGTACATAACTTGGTCTTCTAACAATCGTGTGATACTATAAAAAAACTCGCCTACAGTTCATTTCTTTAAAATACACTAGTGTTATAAGAACCCTTATTATGCAACGGTATCTTAAACTACTATTTTCCCTTCTCAGCATGAGAAGGGAAAATAGTAGGAAAAGTTCGTTTTTATGTGATGCATACTAGTTGTACAATCTACTAATAAAATAATCACAATATGGAATTATGTATGGCGATACATACCTTTACTTAGGTAATCATTGCATTCAATACAACTTTTTCACTGATAACATCCCTAGTTTTTAAAAACAAAAAGGGTTGACCGACATAACCTTGTGATGAAGTTCAGTTTTTAGGACAAACATTGTTTATTAAGTTTAGAATGGTTTATTAGTCAAAGCAAATCGTAATAATGCCTTCTTTTGACATTATTACAATAAATTTGTATTATTAACTGAAGAAAGTGATGCAATTGTGCAGTTCTAATTTTGAAAAACTAAATAATATTGTGTGCCCTGCGTTACAAGGTTACGTTGACGAATTTTGATGAAGTGTCAAATGTGACCTATTAAATTGGCTTTACTGTAGTTCCGATATTTTTTCATAACCTCGCAGGATATGACTGTCATTTGTTCATTAAAGAACTGAGTGACATTTGCGGACCGATAAAAATTATTCCAAAAAACAAAGAGAACTACATTTCGTTCACGAAGTTTTTTCAAATTTCTGAAGACGAATTTGCTCAAATACGATTCGTTGACTCGTATAAATTTTTGGGCACGAGTTTACAAAAGTTGGCAAAAGGCTTGCACAAAAATGACTTTACTTATCTTTCGCGTTATTTCCCAGATGAAAATCAGTTTGAGTTACTTACACGCAAAGGGGTGTACCCCTACGATTATATGACTTGTTGGAAAATGTTTACAGATAAACAACTACCTGATAAGTCGTTGTTCTACAATTCTATGGCTGACGAACACATATCGGACGAAGAGTATGCGCACGCTCAAAATGTGTGGCAAACTTTCGAAATTGAAAACATGGGCAAATATACAGACCTTTATGTGAAGACTGATGT
This sequence comes from Yponomeuta sedellus, assembly GCA_934045075.1. NCBI lineage: Eukaryota > Metazoa > Arthropoda > Insecta > Lepidoptera > Yponomeutidae > Yponomeuta > Yponomeuta sedellus. Next base: position 4,614,691 of record OW203733.1, read on the forward strand.
GCTGTTATTAACAGACGTCTTCGAAAACTTCAGGAAGACATGTAAGACGCATTACAACTTAGATCCAGCCTTCTACCTAACTTCTCCAAGTTTGTCATTTGATGCAATGCTTCTAAAAACGGGGATCCAATTAGAACTTATAGATAACTTGGAAATTATTCGCATGATTCAAAAGGGTATCAGAGGTGGCATTTGCATGTGTTCCAAAAGACACTCGCAAGCAAACAATTCATATATGGAGACGTACGATCCAACTAAACGAGACTCATTTTTGGTATACATTGACTGTAACAATTTATACGGATACAGCATGTGCCAGTCCTTGCCAATTTCGGATTTTAGATTTTTAAGTGAATCTGAAATCGAAAACTTGAATGTTGAAGACATTCCCAATGATGCTCCACAAGGTTACATATTAGAAGTAGACTTATTGTACCCTGATGAGTTACACGATGCGCATAGCGATTACCCATTTTGTGCTGAGAAATTCATTCCTCCTGGAGGTAAGACACCTAAATTGACTCCGAACTTGTACGATAAATTTTACTACGTGATACATTACGTTCACCTCAAAACATGTCTGGCAAACGGATTGATCCTCGCTAAAGTTCATAGAGTTATAACATTTCGCCAGAGAGCTTTTTTGAAAGAATACATCGATTTAAACACGGAACTAAGAAAAAAAGCGGTCACTCAGTTCCAGCAAGACCTGTTCAAGTTAAATAATAACTCTATTTTCGGAAAAACGCTAGAGGATAGTGAAAAACGCGTTAATGTTAAACTTGTTACACAATGGCATGATAAAATAAACAAAACAAAAAAACATGATACCGCTGACAAATTGATTGCTCGGTTAAACTTCCATAGCGCAAGCGTATTTTCCGAAAACTTAGTCGCTATTCAAATGAAACCGGAAAGAGTAATTTTGAACAAACCAATTTATGTGGGTTTTGCAGTGCTGGAGCTGTCTAAGAGTCACATGTATGACTTTCACTATTCGGTAATTAAGCCTAAGTATGGAAATCAAGTACAGCTTTGTTACACCGACACTGACAGCTTTGTTTATGAAATTCAAACCGAAGATTTTTATAGAGATATGAAAGAATCCTTGATGGATTTTTTTGATACAAGCAATTACAAACCTCGAAACCAGTTCGGCCTACCATTGGTAAACAAAAAAGTGCCTGGTTTATTTAAAGATGAATTGGGGGGGAAAATTTTGACCGAATTCATTGGTTTGCGCTCAAAATTATATTGCATAAAAACCACTGAGCTGGTAATAAAGAAAGCCAAAGGGGTGAAAAAGTGCGTAGTCCGAGATTTAGCTGCAAGCGATTATCGTGAAGTGTTGCTGAACAATAAACTAGTCAGACGAAAGCAAAATCTTTTCAAGTCTATAAAACACGAAATATTTACCCAGTCTGTAAATAAAATTGCTTTGTCTAATACAGACGATAAAAGATGTATAATGCCGGACAAAGTGTCCACTGTAGCCTGGGGGCATAACTCATTATTTTAAATATAACACTTATTGAAATGGTTTAAAGATGACTCTTGTATTAAGTTATACCTATGTAAGTAATTTTAGTATAAGCACATTAAGAAAAAAAACATTAAATCTAGTTTTTCTGAATTTTGAATTTGTGTACATTTTAAGATAATATTGTAGATAGACATTTAAATACATACCTACACTAAAATAAACGTTTTTATCTGAAACAAATACCTGTGTTCATACTTATTCCATATCCTTGATAGGTTTGATCAAGACCTGACCTGCTCTGGCTGTGTCATCAAATTCTTCATTTCACTTCCACCTCAAGCAAGACCGAACCTGTCGCAATTGTGTCATCAAGACGTCCTTTGTTTAAACTAACTTTGCGAGCTCGCGCGCATGAAGCGCGCGGGGAGGGGGACCACCCGCGACGATGTTATGCATCGTCGTATAACATTGCATACAGCGGGGAGAGGTAGCTCTGGTTATATTGGTCGGACAACTCTTTCGAATAATGATGACTATTGATGACGCAGCTTGACTGAGTCCGTAATTCATTCGCAAGTTAACATCGATAGCATCGAGACGAGTTACTGTGCTGATAAAATATTTTTATTTTGGTAAGTTGAAACCTGTCTTCTTTGAATAAATATCTAACTTCTTTTTAATTTTGTCGATACTAAAATCTATTATTTATTTTCAGATCACCAAGATGACCTACAGCCCGACGATAACGGACCCTTTCTTCTACGGCCAGCATTTACTGACCGGATTCGAGAGCGAGGATGTGGAAGAAGTTGGGGCTCCAGAACCTCCCCCGCGAAATCCGAACAAGCGAGTGCGGCCTTCCAAGAAAAAGACGCAAAATACAACTTCCTACATTGTGAAGAAATCGCGGCGTAAAGGTTTGCGAATGATAAAAATCAAAGTGATTGACTTATCCAGTGACAGTGAAGTGGAAACGTCGAATGCGCAGTATATGGTGATGGAACATACCGACGAGATAATGGACATGACCGAAAATTTACTTGACAGAATGAGTAGGAAGTTAACTAATAATAGTAATGATTACTAAAAATGTGAAGAATTATTTTTTCTTTGTATTTCGCTAGGTAACTAGCATTATGCAATAATTATGTAATACTATAAATAAATTTAACTGTGTCAAATATTATTAATCTTAGTTATAAGTAGAATAAGTGTTACCGATGTTAAAATGCGAATCATTTAAATATAATATCTTAAACTAAACTGACTTTTGTTTTCTTTTTCTCAGTCAATAAAACAAGAAAATATAAAATTACGTAGTAACACATTTATTTTTCATAAAATAATAATTAAATACAAATTCAATGGTAAGAAGTTAATTAAAAATTATATTGACACTGTATTGTCAACACACCATCTTCTTATACATATAACATTTTTTAATGCACAGTAATCGTTATGAATCAGACAGTTATATTTACTACATTTATTCGTACAATAATAAGAAATTAAGGTCTTAAGATTAGGTATATCCATTTCGCCAACATCCTTTACAATGCTATTCGGACATAGATCCTGAACCCATTTACATTTTTCAACCCCCTTTGCAACTAAAGTTTTACCAGATAGGGATGACTTAATCATACTCTTAAATTCTTTATAGCTTATTAATCCTTCACTCCAGTAGATTCCTCGATTTTTCCCGAGCCAAACAACTTGTTTCTTTTCTTCGTCAGTCAAATGTTTGAAAGGAAATGGAGGTTTTATTAAAAAAACTTCTGTACTTTCACTTGCTGCCGTAGCAAATTCTTTGACAATAAAATTATTTTTGTAGTCTTTAAAGCCTTGTAAATCTACAAAAATGTATTCCGGATTCATGATATTTTCTTCACTACACTGGTAAGAGGTTTATATTCTATAACACAATCGTTCAATATTAAACAGTACGCAGTTGTTTTGTCTGGTATTGCTATCTCGCTCTCAATTTCAACACGAACGTCGACAGGTCCAGTCTTCAGCGTATCGTTCTGACGACAGCAATCAATTACAAATAATGGAGTTTTTTCTTTGAAGTCGATGTAATTTAACAGGGGTTCCGGAAGACGGCTGTAGTAAGACTGTTGAAATTTAGCATACAACTCGTATAATAAAGCATAATTGTCATTGCTAAATTTAACGTTTAGGTTTTCATACGGGAAGTAGGTTGAGTTTAAAAACACTTTTATGTCACGCAAGTTACAATGATCGAATCGGGACATATCCTGAAATCCATTATTTTTGCGGTCTTTCTGTAATCCAATGATAACGTACCTTGGCTTTTCTATCTGTGATGAAGTTTTGATTGCCCATGTATGCTTCGTTGTTTGAGGTAAAAGTGGATATTCATAAAGATCCCAGTTTCTAAACGCTACGTTAATAGCTCTGTCTCTTTCTAAATACCTAAGCAAGTTGATTCTCTCTCGGTCAGACACCTTAACGTGGGGCACCCGCCACATAATTTTATCGATTACGATATCTTCTACAACCTCATTATTATTTAATTTAATTGCATTCATGTTGGTATTGCTTCGCAAAAGTATAAGTTCGTGCTTGCAATTTATTATAATTTTTTTGTAATCCTCCGCAAACCCAAGGATTCTATTGAGTGGGAGACAGCCTGAAAAACTTCCTCCCATTGTGTTTTTAATACCGTCAATGCTCCAACCCCATGCATAAGACATTTTTGATTCGCTTTCATTCATTGATAATAAACATTTCATTGTGGTTGTTATGCCTGCATTCTTAATCTTATCGATTTCAACCCCATTTAATTCGTACCGAATATCTTGAAATAAAAATAGTATTGGGTTATTTATTAATTGAAACTCGGTCACTTTGGCTTTAGTTTCACTGTTGATTACGCTGATCCTTCCTTCTACGTATAAAGTACTCTCCGACGGTAGAATGTAAAGGTCTTGCTGGTTAATTGGAATCCGTATCTCATCGTTCCTATTGTAGCTGCTTACATAAGGCTTGTAGGAATGAATCTGAATACTTTCAATGCTGTTGTCTTGTACAAAAGGTTCTGCTACATTAAGCATTTTAGTTACTTCGACAAATTTATTAATTTGAGAAATTGTTTATTGGCTTTGGTTAACTTATTTCTTTTTGGTGGTACCTTCGTAATATTTGAAAGCAAACTGCGCTTTCTGCTGGTAGTACACAGGTTTTTATTGAAATCAATCATTTTTTCTTCAGATGTAAGCAAAGCTGTACTTCTTCCCTTCTTAAATTTAGTGGGTTATTATTTAAATCCAAAATTCTAATATTAATTGCACTCACACTGTTTTGGATAACTGGGAAATAGATAACGTTTTTAGGAATTTCAATTATTCGATAACCCGGCGGCACATTCGGAGAAAACTCATAAATTATATGGCTAGGTTTTCCATTAACAAATGATCCACTTACAATATCACATTCGATTCGGACTATGGCTGATGGTAAAATGTTGATCGGATAGGAAGATGTGTGTAATATATTAGCTTTTAATAATACTTTTCCAAATCCTAATGTAACTCCTATTGAGTTCTCCTTATCAAAATGAATGTCTTTGCTACTAAAAATACTGGTGCTTAAAGTATTATTATTGCAAGTTAATTCCAAAACACAATCATGAACATGTTTCGTTAGGAAGTCAATAATATCTTCAAGTTCATATGAACCCTCTGGTATTATCACAACCCCATCTTTACCGTAATAGAATTTATTATTTCTGTGATCAACATTAGGAATTGAATTAAAAGTAGTGAAGTACAACAGGCCACACTCATAATCACCATCAGTTTCCAAAGCCGGTGAATAATTTGTTACAAGAGCAGAGTCTGTGCCCGTTATAGACATTGTGAAAGACATAGTTAACTGACTCGTTTCCAGAAACCTTTCAAAAATTTAAGACATAAATGTCCACAGTTAAACGTGTTGTATGCTTGATATTTAGTATAATTGTAATACAAATCTGCGCCACTTAGGTATTTAACCAATTCTGTAGGAGGTTTTAAATCTCCGAAACTGTTAAAATATTCACAATAATTATAAATTTTTACGAAGGCTACCCAATGCGTTCCAGGGTTGTCAGAACTATCTAAATTAATAATCGCACACTCAATTTGTTTAGGTTTTTGAGGCAAATTATCCCTCATGTATACACCTCTGAAATATGGTATATTACTGTTATTAACATATTTCATTATATCTTCATTTGTGAGTGCGCGTCGGGGTAGCCTATTTAGCAGTTTTTTGTATGTAAACAGAGCCCACCACCTTTTTTGTACGGTTTGATGTACAGCCCTTTTCCAATAGCAATTGTCTCCATCATCTTATTATGACGTATTGATTCTTTTAGATTTTCTTGAGCAGATTTGGAGTCGTTCACTGCTTTTGCTATTCCAGCTGCACCTCCAGCTAATGCACCTACTGCCGAAAGGCAAGCAAATATAGGAAGAAGTGGTAGTATCCCCCCAATTTTTGGGATTGGTATTATTCGAGGTAGCTGAACTTTCATATTTTTAGGAAACAATTTTTTTGCAGCTAAATGTGCATATTTAATTGCAGATTGTTTGTTTTTTAGTTTAGCTTTCTTTAATTGTGTACTTATTTTTCTAATACCTGATTTAAAACCAGCACCTGTCTTAACCTTAACTTTCATGATTTTGTTTACTAACCACGAAGCAAGTCTTTCCCCTCTACTCACGTCTTTTGCTTTTGATCTAAGTTTTGCCATTTCCATCAATTCTTTATCAGCTTGGTGTCGATTGCGCGTATCGGTGTATTTAGTATAGGCAATGTCGTGACGCATACAAGCATCGTCTAACTGATTAATACCTCGATCACCTCTTAGTAAGCGTTTTTCTAGTTTTGTGCCAGGGCCGCAATAATTATATCCTGGTAAATGTAACTCGAGTGGTAAATTATTTATTAATTTATTAATAAGTCCTCTTCCAGTCATCACTTACGAACGAATGAATAAAATTTTGCATTCATGAGTGTAATATAATAACATTATTTCACGACATCATTTTTACCGATCCAACTGTTTTCAGCGTCTTTTAATCCAAGCCATTTGACAAATAACATATTTCCTCTCTTTTTCAATACCTTTTCAATTAAATAAACACCGGGATTACGTGTTTTATTTAATTCCTGCTCGTAGAAACTACCTTTTATTAATTGATTATGCTGGTCTTTAATACGATATGTAATGGGAGTAGTTTTGTTAACTTTGCTAATGGTAAATAACTCGGTCGACCAATTGGGAGTATACCCTTTGTAAAAACACCCTTTGTACTTGCTAATACGAACGCAATCCCCTACTTTACACTTTGGTTTCACTGAGGATGACTCTGCGTGAGATACAATATTTTCTAAAACTTTGGGTTCATTGACTTTGTTTACCTCCACTGGTCGATACTTTGTTGTACGGTGTTTCGTACTATTATATGAAATCACAATATCAACTAATGGTTTTCCAATCCATTTGTAATTGCCAACTAAACTAAAATATTTATATAGCTTATTCTTCAATGTCCTTATAACTCTTTCAACAATAGATGCTTTCTTTGTAGAAAAAGTTGAATAATGGTTAATGTGGTATGATTGCATAAGCCTTTGAAAAGATTTGTTATAAAATTCTGTTCCTAAATCGGTCTGTACGTTAGTTGGAACACGATTACTTTTTAAAATTTTTTCAAATGCATTACACACTTCATTCATTGATTTAGTTTTTAATGGAACAGTCCAAACATATTTTGAAAAACAATCTATAATGACTAAAATAAAATTAAATCCTCTATTGTGTTTTCGAATATGTTGGATATCAATTAAATCCGCTTGCCATAAATCATCGATTCCTTTAAGAATAACTTGCCGTCGATTGAAATTTCTTCTAGCAGCTCTATGAATCTCGTTCACCACTTTTTCTTTACTCATAATTTCTACTGGCAATGTCTCTGATTGCTACCAACTGATCTTTGATAATAGAACTAACTTCTACCCTTGTACACTTTTCATCTAACTGTTTCTGAATCAGTTGTATCTGACTCTTTATACTTTTTAGCTCGACAAGAATATCATGCTCTTTGCAAAATAACTTTAAGTTTTGATCAACATACTCTTTGTTGACAGCCTCATCTGGTAGTACAGGAAGTCTCAATCCTACCAGTTTTTCTGATTTCAAGTCATATTCTCCGTTAAGGTTTTGAGTAAGATTTTTATTATTGGTGCTATAAAATATTTCTGATGGACGAAGTCTTTTATGCACATGGTGGCCAAATTTATCAATATTCATCATTTTTTTAAGAAGGTTGAACAAGAACTGATGGAAAATACATTTGAGTTTGTAATTATATTACTTTATTAGACCACATTCACGCAGTTCTTCAATGATAGAAATAATTTCGTTATTAAGCCCTGTATTACCAGCTTCGCGAGACGCAATAAGTAATTTTAAACGTTCCACCAATTCATTTGGATCATCCCAGTACACATAATCCACATTTTTATTCATTTTTTTCAAGACTGGTAACCCTTCTCCTTGCGGCAGACTTTCAATACTGCTAGAAGTATTTTTGGTTAGTTTAAAGAGAGGTTTTATTATTTGCAAATACTTCATACCTCTATTACTTTTTATTGGCTGTTTAGGACTGAAATCACGACGGTGAGCATTTGTTTCTAACAGTAATTGTTTATAGTTTTTTAAATCATCAGGCTTAACTAAACTTAAATTTGGTTTTGGTTTCAACAATAATTCAGCTAATCCAGGTGTATTTAAATAACTTTTCCCGCCAACTGAAATCTTATTTTCTGTAACTGACACTCGCAGTGATCCCAACATAGTTTTTCCTCGCTCCAGCCTTACTCCATAAGGTACATTACTAAATATTTCCGATGACAATGACCAAGAAGAAGAATCTTGGCGAGGACTCTGAACAGATTCAAGAGTTTTAAACGATGTGTCACTTGAATCACCCATGTTTAAATCGCCTTCATCAGTTTCACTAAATGCTTTCTGTTCAGGTTTTTGGGAGTCACGATCACTATTTTGCATAAAGTTGTAGCTGGTAGATGCACCATCATCGATTTCATTAAGGTCTTTGTTAGTATCAATGTTTGTTTTAGTGTCCCAGTGTCTATCATCCCAATACTCTTTATTAATCTTTTCATTTTTTGCGGCGATGCTTTTTAGTGGACCTGTTAATGGTTTGAAAACCTTTTCCAATACTAGATCATTATCGTGGTCAATATCTTTCAATTGTTTAAACTTTCTTTTTACAGCTTCAGCAGATTCTACAATCTGTGTTTTTAGTATCTTTTCCATAGCGAGATAAAATATGTACTTTCTCTCGCAACGCAAACCGATTAGTAACGACACTTCGATCCGTAACTCATTATAAATAGCACAAATATGCTTAGTCAAAGACAACGAATTTGTCAAAGTTCATTCTGTAACATCCTTTACCTTTTTCACAATCTTTATTAATTACCAAATAATTATAAGGCACACTCCATATTTTTTTGCACATCTCTCGAAACTGTGTCCAGCTCATATCTGCGTTAACATGTTCGTTATAAATATGTCGTAGATTGATGTCATCCTGTTTAAAAATTATAATCAAATTAGCATTATCCCTGATCAATTGCTTTGGTATCTTACTGTATGTTTGATTCAAATAGAAAGAATCAATCTTTTTATGTCTACCCATCGCAAAATAATCACGTATGTTATTTTGTTTTTCACAAGCAACGTCATCAAATATCATTACGGAGTAAGGTTTGGCATTTTGATGACTTATCACTTCTTCGTTGTCACGAAATTTACTGAAATTTATCTCAGGAACCATGCTTAACACTTTATCTAAAAAAACGTATTTTGGCTGGAAGAGCGTTTTAGAATAAAGGTAAACGTTTCGGTAGCGCAATCCATTTTTGTGCAATAGAAGACCTATCATTACGTTTGTTTTACCGCAGTTCGAAGGACCACAAATTATGCATCGAATTGTATTTGGTAAAAGATTTCCATGTAGTTTTATTTTGTTGTTAGATTCGCTACAAATGTTTTCCAAACGTAATGTTTGCGCTTGTTGTATAAATTTCATTCTTGAGTAAATAAAATAAAAACGATACTAACACCTAGAACTGCAGGCGTGCAATGAAGTGATTGTTGTATTTGACGCTTATATAAATAATTCCTATGAATGAACTGAAGTAAAAAAGAGTTTCCGTTTTAGTAAGTTAATCAAGTAATGAAATGTCTAGATTGCATATTTCCCACAATAGTATTGGGAACTCTAGGACACTTTGAAGGAGTGACGGCGAACGCAGTGAGCCCCTCACGACGGAAAAGTGTCCTAGAGTTCCCAATACTATACTACTAGTATTAAGCACAATCTTTATTACCTAACGTTTATTTACATACAGTAGCAATAGTATTATTGTGAAACCTTAGTATCTAAACCCAGACAATTACTTAATTAAATTTTGAAAAGCTCAGAGCAGAGCGGGGTCGCTACAGAAAATGGTTCTTATATTGGTTCACAAGTTACACGGTCTAAAGTTGTTAGTCCCTACTTAAAATCAGATTGCCATCAATTTCAATAATTATATTTATGTCTTTAAATCCTAATTCCCTACTTTATAATAATAATTTAAATTGTTTCACAGACCTTGCCAAGAAGCACCTTCCTGTGAAGTCAATTCGGCAGCCGAAAATAGCAGCTGTTTCTCTACAGCGAAAAGAGAACACTGCCCCAAACGAAATCTCCAAAAGTTAAAATAAAAAAAAATATGAATAAATAAACCAATAAATAAATAAACAAAATAAACCCTATCAAGCGAAGACATTCAGCAACTAAGGATTGTCTCAACGCTGGTAATCCCTCCTTAACCCCTTAGCATTGGTCTGATATTTCAGGGTCCCTGCTGCTACCAAATATGATTTAAATGGGCTGCTTCGACGCTATCTGAGCCAAGTCTGCTTACAATGGAGGACCAGACCTCCGTCAATCACCAGATGCTTCAAGCTACAAATTTAGCCCAATTTATACAAGCAGCCATTCATGTCACAACTCTCAATCTTATGCTTGGGTGGCCATAATCTGAAAATCATTATCTCCGAAAAAATATTCCAAAATTTCCATATTGTGTGAATAATATTTACTTGTATTTTTTTTTATTACTAGCTGTATTTAGTCTTTGTTTATTATGTTATTATTTTTCTATCTTTTAATTAAATAAATGATATTCATCAATACCTGCAGTTACTATTTTTTTTCCTGAAATGGGGTAACTAGATTTCCTATGGCAACCCAAACAATGCAACAACCACAGAACAATTAAATCAATAGAAGAAACGATGGTCACGTGACAGCGTACATGCCTAATTGTCAAAACGATACCTTGATGCCCTGAGTAAGAGTCCAAATTAAGATGGTATTGTAACTTACAATAGTGGCAACACTCTGAATGTTTTCAAATTTAGTCGGGTTATCGCAAGTGTAAAATCTGTGAAGACGTCGTCGGATTCTTTTAGAAAATTGAAATAACTAAAACATTTTGGTGCAAACAACTTACCCTGGGATATTGTACGATAAATGCACAATGAGGTGAAAAGTGCGTGGTTGCGGCAGGTCATATAAGAAACAAAGAAAACGCAGTTTATAATATGAACTTCCAAAGGTGAGTACCTAAAACCTATATTTTCTAGCGTAAAAGGACCGAGGAATGAAATATCACTTTGAAAATAAACTTCCTAACGACTCGGTAACCAAAATTACCGTAATTGTAGCTTCTAGAACCCTTCTACGCCCTAAAATTAGGAAAATAAACCAATCCATTTGTAGGTTGTACTAGTGATGACAAAAGCATGGTCGATGAAAATTCGCCATAGTAGTAGTATAGTCGATACTTGTTCATTACTCCTTCTTAGTACTTAATCCATTGTTTATTCTTGTTCAAGTTTTCCCAAATTGATATATGGACGCAATAGCATGCTAAAACGCAGAAATAAAAAGCAGGACAGAAACGACTGTAAACTGCGCACAAGGCACTTTAGACCCGAGTGATTTGAACGAAGAAACTTATTGTGAACACGCCTGAAGGAAGATGTGGTGCCCACCTTACTCCAGTAAAAATTGAAGTAATGGTAAGAAAGTTAAACATTTGTTACATAATATTTATCGCTACCTTTTCATATACACTTATGACATTTTTTTACAAAATAGGATGCTCCCAGGAGTTTATTTTGATTTCAAGCATAACGAGAATAACTATGAAAGTTTACAAAATATTTTTTTCACCATACTTCCTTAGTAGTCTTCTACATCCAGACAGTGTACCAGGCACCACAGCGTCCGAGTGGTGCCTTTATCCATTTAATAATTTATCTTTATTTCAGTATTTCTAAATCATATTAAATAAACAGTGTGATGTGAGAATTAATAATATAAAAAAACAGGCCCTAAATTCCCACATCACGATGTTGCTTATATTAAGACTTCTACGAGTAAAAAATTGGTTTTCTAAACCCCATCAGCTGTTTTATGTTTGTCCTGAATTTAAATCGTACCCAACAATAATACAAACTACCATAAACTTTCCCACAAAAAAACCATCTCTCCAACAGTGTAAATCATAGATAGATGGATTAAGAAAGGTTGAAAGGTAAAAATAAAATGTTAAATGAATGAACATCAAAGCTGTTAGTTTCACAATTAATAAATTGTGTGGTGATCACCTTATTGCAAAAAATATCTGACACATAGATGCAAATTGTACCTTACTTCAAAGTATGTAATTACTTATCAGGATCAGTCAATAATGGAATATTTTATTATTTAAGTAGCTCTCTTTTGTAGGTATGCCTTTATTAAGTTTCTTTTTGTTTTCAGGTCAGTACTGAACATGGAAACTGAGCAAAAATGTCTGTTATCTGCCAATGCCACGGTCATATTCTTCTTTCTTGATCAAATTTACTGAAGACTGACGTAGTATAGTCATCCGTTCGAAAATTCCTTCGTTGATGACCAGCCCTATCTATTGTCTAAAATCTGTCAACGAAACTTATTTAAATATCAGCATTCCTCACATGACACATAAAATTACTGCGTGCATCGAATTACTGAATTATTACTTGCAATATAATATTGTGACTATTAAATAAGGTTTGCTGGCAACTTTTAGCGACAGATTGCGGCCGAAGATGGATTTACCTAATGAATATTAGCAATTGTATTTTCCTTTTCGAATTTTATTGCAAGATAAACATGAGTATTAAGTTTTGATAACTTTTTCAATTAACTTATATATAATACAAGGTCCTAGCTCGATCTGTATGTTAACTAAATGTGAGGAAGAAACGTAACGTCAATCTAATACGTCGTCACGGATTTTTTTCTGAAGCATAGGCCTTCAGCAAGAAATTCGAGACAGAGTATTATGTTAAAGTTGACGAATATAATTATAAATAAGCAATTTTGTGTGAAAAAGTGTCGCTTTTTAAATTATTGTTACTTTTTTTGATAAAACATGATTGAAAACTTGTATACAATACAATTTATTTTAATTTATTACATTGTTTAAGATAAGAACATTATTTATTGTACACCAGGAAAAAAACAAACAAAAAATAATTACAAAGATACATTACAATTAATTCAAGAGTCTTCATTTTTCAACGTTTTTATCGACATCGATGGAGAGTTAGGCCCATCCCTAGTCGGTAGCGTTTGACAGTAGGGCATGTACGCACCTTGAAATCGGTGCATTGATAAACGTAGTGCCATCTCTTTTTTTCTTATGGAAGGTTGGTTAGCGAAAGCAGGACAGCATTACTGTCAAAGGTTTCTGCTAAGTTACTGCTACCCCTTGGCAACAACCAATCTCAGGCGGCCTTTCATCAAAACAGACCTAAAGAAGAGATGTCAGCTTACAAAATTCTATGGTGCTACCAGAGTAAATCGAAACCTGAGCCGTTCAAGGCATTGGAGAAAACACACAACGTGACAACGGAACTCTAAAAATATACTTGGTGTATTTACCCTTTTAAAGTATTTTTAATGGTTCGCGATGCTCATACGTAGCAATATATTATACGGGTAATCGCGATTATTTATTAGGTAAAACGTAATTACCTTAATTTTACCTAATGAAATAATAGTAGATTATTCATTAAGGGAATAAAACCATGTATTACGTCATGGGCGGTATATTGAACCCTGAGCGGAGCGAAGGACTCCGAGTTAAATTTTAACTCCTGAGCGAAGCGAGGGAGTTATGTAGAGTCCTGAGTGAAGCCAGGGGTTCATACCGCCCGAGACTAAGACATGTTTTATTCCAGAGGTGAATACTCTACTTTTCACACCATCTGGGAGACAATAAAAAGTTGCAATTCGCGCCTTTTTTTCTTTTTTTTATTGGTGTTTCGCGCGGTCACACGACACAGTAGTTCAGAAAAAAAAGAAAAAAGGGGTGAGTTTCGAACAACAATTCGAATTTCGAATTGCAATGCGGGGCTTCTTCATAGTTTTCATGCGAATTTTGACATTCTAAATTCAAATCACTTTATTCCCTAGGGAAATTCTTCATTATTATTGCCCTCGAGAGACAAGGCTATGCTTTACGATGATATTTGACGGTACGTAATAAGGCATTGTCGAGCAGGAGGTGTGAAAATAATTTTGTCGAAGAGACTGTATTCTAGGTATCACAATTGATGCAAACCTTCAATGGGGTCCTCATAAAGAAAAATTGGCAAATAGGCTTAGCTCTGCAGTATATGCTGTTAAAAGAATTAGGGAACTAACTGACGTCGCAACTGCCAGGCTTGTTTATTTTAGTTACTTCCATAGTATCATGTCCTACGGCATACTATTGTGGGGACGGGCAGCGGACATTGAGACCATCTTCGTCTTGCAGAAAAGAGCGATCAGATTCATCTATAAGCTAGGCAGTAGAGACTCGTTAAGAGAATTCTTTAAAGAAACAAACATCCTGACAGTTGCCAGCCAGTATATCTATGAAAATATTATGTATGTCAGGAAAAATATTATCAACTTTAAAACTGCAGGTAGCCAACATAATGTAAATACTAGAAATAAACATAAACTTTTGATCCCAAGATTTAGGCTGCCAAAAGTTAATACATCCTTCATGGGGCATTGTATACGCTTCTACAATAAAATCCCTGAAGATATTAAGTTTGACTGAAGCGCGGTTCAAAAAATGTGTAAAGTACACTTTGTGCCAAAAGAGCTACTATAATATTAAGGATTATTTAGATGACAATGATGTCTGGAATTCAAGCATGTAAAATTCACGAGTTTTGTAGAATCTGTGTAAATTCTGTTAATTAAGGAATTTGAAAAGACTAAGTTTGGAGTTTTTTTGTCCATTTTTTCTCCAAAATGATCCAGATTTTGAAATGGACACCTTGTTTGACTTGTTACGTTCATCAAGCCGCAGTATCTGCGCTACTTTGAATAATTCATTCATTCATCATTTAAATAATCGCGATTAGACCTGTTTAAAATATAATTACCCTTTTATATCGGTATATTTACCCTTTTATAGAGACGATCGGCGATAGAGGAGTTCTCGTGTCGGTGAGCCATCTCGTAGGGCTTGTGGCGGCTCGCATCCAATGACCGCGGCAGACGATCAGCGCGGCGTGACGTACTGAAACCACTGTCTTTAATAAACAGACAACTCGACTTGCTAAAAACGTGAAACGCTAAAAACGATGCGGCAAGCTGAAGACAGGGCGCTATGGCGCTCATTAGGGGAGGGCTATGTCCAGCAGTGGACTAGTATAGCCTGAAGAAGAAGAACAACTATGCATTTTAGAGACGAACCCCACAGGAGAAATGGAAGGTGTGTGCGCAGAAGCTATTTATTTATTCTTCTTTTTCTTCTTCAGGCTATACTAGTCCACTGCTGGACATAGCCCTCCCCTAATGAGCGCCATAGCGCCCTGTCTTCAGCTTGCCGCATCCAGCATCTGCCGGTAGTTTTTCGCAGATCGTCATCCCACCTGGTCGGAGGGCGTCCTACACTACTTCCCCTCAGTAAAAGGTTGTATTGGTAAGTAGAATCCTACGAATAAAAATCAATCACTGGTAAACTCCCCAGTTTCAGATGTTAATGAGAACTTAATTAAATCCTCCACATGAGGGGAGTGAGTCTCTAAAATGCATAATTGTTCAATTGAGTCATTTTGGTCCGGTAATGGTCGTTTCATTCACTCTATCGGTAGTCTAGTAACCAATCGCATTGCAATTGGTTACTAGACGGGTTATAACCCGTGCTACTTAACTCGGCATTTCGCGCGATTCGATCTTCTTCTCGAGAGATGCCTATTTAATTTGCGCCGATTGTACCTCTAGAATGACATTGTACCTACTGCTTTTTCTTTGTTGACTACCAAATTGAAGTAAATAGGTAACAACTAATGTCGAGCTTATATCATTCTGTTGAAAAACTATTTAAGTAAACTCTATGGCCTGTACACTTACTTGAATCCGTAGGAAGACGCCTCTTGAATAAATCCATTGCAGAATGTTTGACTGTACAGGAAGCTTGCCAGGCCTGTAGCCAACGCAATAGCCACTGTTCCCGCTAGCTTACGGTTCATAGTCGCTGGGCGCTTGGTTGAAACAAGAGGTACGCTCATTGTCTGCAACTTAGGGCTCTACGGTCGGCGTCGGACAAGTCATTTGAAAGAAAACACATTTATTATATCAAGACATTATATTAGTCCCCGTGGTCTAACCATCCTACGATGCAGGAAGAGACCCGTGCCCCAGCAGTGGGGATGTAAAACTTTGCCCGTTGCATCTACGTAGGTACTGAGATGATTAAAACAGCATCCAGTCACACCTTCATTCACACTAGGTGGGTGAAGAGACCCTCGGAAGTTGCAGTGCCTTGGACATTGTTGTAGATGAAGTAGGCTCCAGGCAAGCCTACATGCTTGTCCAGTAACTGTACAATCGTGACAGCTTAGTTGCCCTAGTCTAGGAAAGACAGGAAGGGCAAGTCGATAAGTGCAGAACCCATTAAAGTTCGGGTTTCCTCACGATGTTTTTCTTCAGTGGCGTGCGGTACCTATTGCTACACAAATTAGCAGATATAGGCAAGTTAAAAAATAAACAAAGTAGTACAGTAATCTGTCGGTAATGCAAAATTATCTATATACTTAAGATAAGATAAGATAAAAAAAAACTGTTGAATTATGAACGCACTCACACTGTAGAATTGAAAAGTTCAGGGCCACCAATCCACTAGAGCAGAGTATATCCGATGTAGCGCCACCGAACGTTTCTTCCCTGTCCAGAATCCCTGTCAAAATTACGTCTAAAAACTGAGAGTATAAGTTATCACTTCAAAAATAAAATCGTTTTCTCTCTACAATTTCCACTTCGATTGCTGTCGAAAGACGAAGTGTATCTGAAGTTCAGTCTATTTTATAGACGTGATCGATTGTTTCTCTTCATTCCCATGACATAGAAACATCCCGTCGAGTGTATAAACAGATTATTTCTATCACCAGGATGTGAACCAGTTAGGTATAATTCACATTATAAATCTTTTATGTTCATGGGTAGATTGAAGTGGTCGAGTGTTCTGAGACGATTGTGAAATTTTGGGTGTACGATTACACTATAGTTGTCTCTTTCTGGCATTAAGAATCATTGCAAGAGTAACAAGAACAGCTATTCAATGATCACTTTTTATTTTACGGCTCCTTCTATGCTTTATTGTTCTGAGGGTCGAGTAGAGTTAATGACCACAAGCCCTCACTGCAATAATGAGCCATTTTCAGCATGAATTCACAAAGCACTTCAAAGATGTCGCTTATAAAATATTAATTTATTGTAATTAAAATTCGTAAATTAATTTTCAAAATTGGCAAATTAATTTAATTAAAATTTCGATTTACTAATTCAACTTTATTTAAAAACCTATTTTAGAGGCTAAAAATTCCACCCATGCCGGGATTCGAACCCACGACCTCTGAAAATAAGTATTTTTAAATTGTCCTTAGCACGGGTTAGTGCATTAAAAATAAGAATAGTATAATCATGTGGGTACAGCGATATCATTCCGATGTAAAACCCATTATGTTCTGTGGTAAAACCTAACTGCAAAGTAGGTACTCGGGGCTGCAAGTGATGCAAATTACTTCAGAAAGATGTCGCTGCCTGTACGTAATACAGAGTAGTGTAAAGAGGTTCGAAATTTCACTGATGCCGGTGAGTCGCCCATTAGCTCAGTTGTAAGAGCGCTGGCACGAATAGTGAGAGGTCGCGAGTTCGAATGCGGCGTGTGTGGAATTTTTAGCCTCTAAAATAGGTTTTTGAAAATTTTCCTTAGCACGGGTTAGTGCATTAAAAATAAAAATAGTATAATCATTTAACATTTACTGAACACAATTTTTTGAAACTTGTATACTCCTGTAAAGGTGTTTCACACCGAATTGTACATTAGAATAAGTAGTTTTTAAATGAAATGTGAAAATACTGTTGGAGTACATAGCTAATAAATAATAATAATTGTAATACATAGGCTGCTACTCATGTATGCGGAATCTGTGATTCCAATAATTTTAAACGCAATGTCTGACCTCCATGGTCAAATTCGTTCTTTTTTTAAATACTGGCCGCTAATATTTTTCGCTTATGTACGTTAGTGTTTTGTTTTTGTTGGGTTTAAAATGTCATATCGCTGAAAAAATGGAACTCGTGAAAATATTCGTGCTATGATTTATTACGATTTTCGACGTGGTTTAACGCAACAACAGTGCGTAGATCAATACTTTGACTTTTGGTGGTGAAGCTCCATCAAAAACGACTGTGTATCACTGGTTTAGTGAGTTTAATCGCGGGCGCAGTAATCTCACGGACGAAGTTAAAGAAGGTCGCCCGAAATCGGTGGTTGTGCCACAAAATATTGAAGCTATGCTAAAACTAATAATGCAAGACCGCCATGTTACGTATCGCGAGATAGAGGCTATTCTGGGCATATGTATGACGAGCATTCATAGGACATTACATGAACATTTGTCTGTAAAAAAAATTTGTTCGCGTTGGATCCCGCACAACTTAACTCAGGATCAAAAAGATGCTCGCGTCGAATGGTGCAAGGAAACTTTAAAAAAATTCAACGGAGGCGACTCAAAATCTGTTTAAAATATCTACACAGGTGACGAATCCTGGATCTACGCGTACGATCCCGAAACTAAACAACAATCAACAGTTTGGGTGTTTCAAAATGAGCCGAACCCTACGAAAGTGGCTCGTGCAAAAAGCACTGTAAAGCAAATGGTGGCCTGCTTTTTTGGTATTAATGGCCATGTGGCTACAATACCACTGGAGAATCGCAGAACGGTTCATTCGGAGTGGTACACGACCATTTGTTTGCCGGAAGTATTTGAAGAAATACGCCAAAACAACCAGCGACGCAGAATCATACTTCATCATGACAATGCCATTTGTCATACATCTCAGGAAACAACTACATTTTTGGATGGTCAAAAAATAGAATTGATGGGTCATCCACCGTACCGTACAGGCCTGATTTGGCTCCCAACGATTTCTATTTATTCCCAAATGTAAAGAATAAATTACGTGGTCAACGATTTTCGACCCGTGAAGATGCCGTAGATGCGTTCAAACTGCACGTTTTGGAGATACCTCAATCAGAGTGGAAAAAGTGTTTTACAAATTGGTTTCATCGGGTGTTTTCTCGTGGTCCCATTCGAATGCAAAAGTGCGTCGATCATAGTGGAGAATACTTTGAAAACAATAAAACCATATTTAGCCATATACATTTGTTCATTTTTTCTATTCCGCATACATAAGTAGCAGCCTCGTATTGTAGACATACAAGAACTAAAGTTTTAGTTCAAAAATAATAATATGCGTGCACATACAAGAACAGGGACATGTCTGTCAAATTTTACTCGATCGATATCAACCCCTGCATGTCCCCACTGTTGGGGCACGGGTCTCTTTCTGCACCGCAGGAAGGTTAGGCCATATTCCACCACGGGGGCCAAGGGGGTTGGTGGAGGGTTGTAAGATAGTGGCGGGTCTTACTGTCAGAAGTTATCAAGCCGCCCGTGAGGCCTTTGTAACATTATGACTGGCTTAACGACTGCCATTGCATGACAGCCGGCACCAACGGCTTAACGTGCCTTGCGAAGCACGGAAGTGCTCGGAAAAATGCCAACGGTCACCCATCCTGCACCTAACCGCGCCTGTTGCTTAACTCAAGTGATTGGAATCAATCCAGCATCTGCCTGTAGTCAGATTGTCTAAAGGCATTTTCTATGTGTGCAAAATAGGTGTTTTAGGTGTGGTTAATTATCCAAGTTTTGACCTTCGTCGTCCAGCTATACTAGTCCACTGCTGGACATAGCCCTCCCCTATAAGCGCCGTCTTCAGCTTGCCGCATCCAGCATCTGCCTGCAGTATTTCGCAGACCGTCATACCACCTAGTTGGAGGGCGTCCTACACTACGTTTGCCGAGTCGCGGTCTCCACTCAAGGACACGTTTACTCCTATGGTTGTCGGTTCTTCGCGAGATATGGCCAGTCCACTGCCACTTCAGCTTGCTGAATCTCTAAGCTATGTCGATAACTTTGGTTCTCTGTCGGATGCATTCGTTACAAATCCTATCCTTAAACTCGAAACTCCGAGCATAGCTCTCTCCATAACTCGCTGAGCGACTTGAACTAGAGGACCGACCCTTTTGTGAGTGTCCATGTCTCGGCTCCGTAGGTCATGACAGGTAGGACGCACTGATTGAAAACTTTCGTTTCCAAGCATTGCGGTATGGATGGCGAGGAGACTCGGCGTAGTTTCCCAAACGCTGCCCAGTCCAGCTGGATCCTCCCGTTTGCCCGTTTTCGACTTTATATACCTTTATTGAGGAAAGGTCTAGGAAAGACTTTGAAAAGACTAAGTTTGGAGTTTTTTTGTCCATTTTTTCTCCAAAATGATCTAGATATTGAAATGGACACCTAGTTTGAATTGTAACGTTCATTAAGCCGCTGTTTCTGTGCTACTTTAAATAAACCTTTTCATTTCATTTCAAAGCAGGTGCATTAGCGTAGTAACGGAGTGGCGGCCAAAAGCCCGGCGGCGATCAGTGGGTAGATCAACTGCTCGATGGTCGGACGATGTGATCGGCAAGAAGCCCGTGGATGCGAATTACTTGAGACCGCATGATGTGATGGGGAAAGGCCTACGCCCACTGCTGGACTGAGGTAGGCTGATGGTGATGGATAACCTTATATAACCAGAATGTCCCATATTTTGGAGTGCATTTCAATTAAATGAAAGAATATTGCGCTAGCTATATGCTACGAAGGTGATATTCTTCGTATGAAAAATAACTCACATAGAGCTAGAACAGAACAGAACTACAGGGAACCAAGATTTCAAGATTATTTAATACCAATACATTTTTAGAAAACCGGCCGAATAGAGTCGTACCTTGGCACCAAAGGTTACGTCCACCATACCTATTTGTTTTATTATTATAAGTGGGTAACCATCAAACCGATTAAAATTAAATTAGGGTGACACGGAACCCTTAACTATTAAATTTCCTAATAAAAGGACTTCGGAGGAAAAAAACCTTATAATGGCCAGAAAAGTCCGTTGAAATACTGGAAACCTTGATTTTTTAGAGATGTCTCAGTAGTTCTGGAACGTTGTATATCTTTATAAATAATAATAAACTCTGGAACGACTTTGGGTGTTCGTTTATTTGTAGATATTTGTAGATTAGTTAAACTGAACACTGGATAAAAATGGATAAACGGAGAAGCAGGTAAAAAAGTCAGATCCGGTCAAAGGGTAAAGTAGTAGTGGTGAAAAAAGAGGGAAATCGAAGAATGAGTGACAAAATTTAAATATTTGAAAATGATTGATAGAAAAAGAAATAAAAATGGTGTAGAGGTTTGCACCGTTACAGTTCTACTATTTTAGTTTCGGATGAGAGTAGAATAAATGAGAAAAATTCTACTATTTAGATTCGTGAAAAAAAAATTTCAACTAGTCCGATAGTAGAACTGATCAGTTGAACTACTGAGAACGAACGCCACAAAACGGGTCGTGCATCGTACTACCGGAGCGTAAAGGAGCGATCAAATTAAATAAAACTTTATGTTGCACGATTTTCTTTAATTTCATTTCTTCAAAAGTCATAATGTTACAAAAACCACTGCAAGTAGGCAACTATAAAAACTAGGGATAAGTACAACAGAATAATCTAGGCCCTATCTATCTTATAGGTCTAGAATGGATATATACAGTATACATATTGGGCGAGAGGCGTCTAAATAAATGTCTGCAGAGTATTTTGAAATATTCTCTAAACATCACAAATGGAGAACTTACACTAAAAATGTTTTACTATAATATTTAAATAACTAAACGTGGCAATTTCTTTTCTGTAAATACTAATACTTTTTATAATATAACCTGTCGAAAAGTCAATATAGTCACGTGATACAAAGACAAATCTCACTCAAGATGTGACGACAAACCTTGGGACGTGCCTTCTATAATGTAGGATATGTGTTTATTAATGTTTGAGTTACTCGTTTTATGGACCTACTTTCGTATTATTAGAGAAACTCACTTTTCACTATTTATTGATCCGAAAAACACGGTTTTAATTATGTAATAACTTTTGCAAAAAGTTATTTGTGAATTACAATGGTCGAAAAAAATGCCCTACATACTAAATAATTTATTTATAACACAAAATAAATTTATTATCATTTCACAATAACTCTTGTTTACATTAACTTACAAACAAGGGTCTAAGTTTATGTGATGTTGAGATTATATTACCTTTAGTTACACTAAGATAAGACGATTAAAGGCACATTACCTTTATGACAAACACATTCGGAGGATTTATCGATGAAATATAGTACCATCATCAATTAAAACCCAACCCTCATATAATTCATTTGAGTCCGAAATAACTTACGTAATTTAAACCGGCATCAAGTGGAAAATTATTCATGAAATGATATGAATTATTCATGAATGAAATGAATTACTCATGAAAGGAATTATTTATGAAATGAATAATTTTAGAAGACTTTTAGAGAGTCGTGCTTTTGTAAAAGAGTCCGTTAATTTTTACGTTTAGTGCGTTTAGAGGCGGTTTTAACTCAGCGTTGTAACACATGAGCGTAATATATTTTATTTAGTTTTTAAGTGATCACATGGCTTTCTTGAAGTTCCATGAGACAGACGTCGAAGATAAAGGCACACGTATCAAAAATCTTAAATGGAGACGGGCGGGGCATTTGGTTAGGTGGGAAGACGGCAAGTGGACTGAGTGGTGGTCAAGAAGGGGTCGACGGTCGGTGGGAAGACCACCAGCCGTGTGGGCTGACTACGTTATAAAAGCGGCTGGGCAACATTGGACGAGACTAGCAAAGGACCGGATGGGTTGGCGTGGAAGAGAAGATGCTTATGCCCAACCGTGGGCTCTGTTTAGGCCAGGTTTTCACGGCCTTAGTACGCTCGTACCGAGTACGCCATCAGAGTAAACTAATGCTTCCGATTGGACGGTTTTTCGTGACAACACCAAAATAGCCAATCAGAGGCATTAGTTTACTCGGATGCCGCACTCGGACCGAGCGCACTAAGACCGTGAAAACGCGGCTTTATGGGCTGATTCATCATCATCAACCCATTATGTCCCCACCGAGGGGCACGGGTCTCTCGCCACCACGGGGGCTAAGTCGGAATTGATGGAGGCTTGCAAGACTAGTGGCTGGGTTATAGTGAGAAGTTTTCAAGCCGGCTCTAAGGGTGATATTACACTTATCAAATATCTTTGTCCAATTTTGCTGTCAAATATTTTATAAAATTTCTTTGAGGTAAGCCCATTCCACTTGTCCAATAACTTTGTCCAATATTTTTTGCATAGTCTTAAGAAAATGGAGGAACGTGGAGCGTCTTCATGTGCCTGTATTGCGTCTTTTAAGTGGTGCTATTATTATCGTTATGTTATTAATGAAAAACCAAAAGTCAAAACAAAAAAAAGTATTTGTTAAAAAAATTGTCATTGGACCCGTCCACGATATCTTGTTTGCAGCCATTTTGATTTAAGTGTCATTAATATTTGATCAAATATCGGTGTTTCCATGACATTTGATAAAGTCGTCCAATTTCTTCCAATTTCTTTGATCAAATCGTACATTGGACAAAGATATTTGATAAGTGTAATACCACCCTAAGGCCTCTGACTTGGCTTAACGACTGCCATCTATGGACGGCAGCCGGCACAAACTGCTTCACGTACCTTGCGAAGCATGGAATCGCTCGGAAAAATGCCACTAGCGTTAGTCACAGACTGTCAGCCATCCAGGCACTGAATGTTGCTTAAACTTTGTGATCGTTTAAGATCACTCAGGCAGCCGGAGCTACGAGCGATTCATTAGATAGCTATGTCATCAAAGTAATATTAATAATGTTAAATAAAACACAGTAAACTATTATCTATAACAAGTGTTAAACAATAAGGAATGGTTAACATAAAGTGTTCATTTACACACGAACGAAAGTAAATTAAAAAAAAAGTGGGATCACTCAAGTCTGACAGTCGGTGTTGCCATTTTTATGAAAATTTTAAAGGAATAAATCGCTGATAATGACCTGTGCTTTGAGTCAACTGCACTCATGAAGGCGCCTGCGGTGCTAACTATAGCCACCAATGGAAAAAAATATATCTTCTTTTATAACGCGTCCTTGGAAAAAGTGAGCATCATAAATTATAATAGATACTTAGGCTGGCAAAGGGTAATACATCCTTGATGGGGCATTGTATACAAAAAATATGTTAAGCACACTTTGTGCCAAAAGGGCTACTATAACATAAAGGATTATTTAGATGACAATGAGGTCTGGAGTTAAAGCCAGTACAATGCATGAGTTCTATGTTTTATAATAATTATGTAAACTCTGTTAATTACTTTGAAAAGACTAAGTTTGGAGTTCTTTTTTCCATTTTTTCTCCAAAATGATCTAGATTTTGAAATGGTCACCTACTTTGAATTGTAACGTTCATTAAGCCGCAGTTTCTGCGCTACTTTGAATAAAACCTGCACCACTGCAGGACATAGGCCTGGTTTTCCAAGCTTCACGGTCTTGTGCCGCCCGCATCCAGCGACTCCCCGCCACCGTAATCAGGTTGACATACTCGTATATACAGTAGCTCTTTTCAGAACTTGCTGACAAGGACCTGGGTCCAAGAATCTAGGACCCTAAGCAAAAACAACAGTTTTGTGCGGAAATCGATTAAAGACTTAGGTGGTTGATCCTAGGTTCTAGCCTGTGTATGATCTAAAAATAATTGTTTAAGAAACAATTTTTAAGTTTTCGAACAGTTTTTAAGAAACAACTTTTAAGTTTTTAAACAGTTTTTAAAATATATGATGTTCACGTTTTGAAACAAACATACTATAAATATAATACAAGTTATTATTTTTATTCCATTGGTGGCGCTAGTTATCACCGCGTAGCGGCTTAAGCAAGTAATGGATACCACTAACGGCCTTAATTACAAGAACAGAATTTCATCAAACACTCCTCAGAGGCATTTTAAATAGTCTATGTAAATGGGAAAGCGTAAGCACAGATTATTAAAAAAAAACGGTAAGATGGTCTGAAAGAGATCGCTCTAAGCGATAAGACCGCCAATTGCATAAAATTACTTAGATGTAACAAATCATAGTTGTATTTTTTTTCTGGCTGAGCAATAAAGTATGCTCTCTCTATCTATTTTAACTGCCTCTGTAGAGAGTTTAAGAGGAATCCGGTTTTTCATAATCAGCATAGCCCCACGTAGACTTCTACTAAAAAATTGTGTAAAGAGGTTTATGCCTTTACAACTGTAATAGTTTTAGTAAAAATGACAATTCCAACTGTAACAGGATATTCCGAAGATCCCACTGTAGGTACTTCTTGAAGAATGTAGAATTTATAACATAAACAAGACTAATTATTAATACTATTTTTATAGTTACGTTATAGGCTGTCATCATTGAAAGTAGTTCCTTTTCTTTCTTGACACCCTGAGAACAAATATTAATAGGAAAGTTAATAGGTAGTTAAGATAACATAAAATTTATTCATAAAATCGTAGGTATACAGTGTACATAACAATTGAATCTCTACCGTTTATTATATTGGCCTTTTTGCATCTACTTAATGAGATGATTTATACAGCGTCCAGTGGTATCTTCACTCACACTAGATGGATGAAGGGACCACTCCGACGCTGTAGTGCCTGGGTCATGGTTTTATAGATGGTGTAGGCTTGCCCAGCACCTATACCATCCTGACAGCTTAGTCGGCCTAGCCCACAGGAAAGACTAGTCAATACGTGCGGAGCCAACCAAGCCGCGGGTTTCCTCACGATGTTTCCCTTCACCGTTAGCGTGTGGTATTGCGACTACAAATTCGCAAATGTACGTAGCTTTGAAATTAAACAAAGTCATTGGTACATGCCCGCACTCGGGATCGAACCTGGGGCTCTCGCTTGCCAGTCCATGGTTCTACCCACTGAGCTACCACCGCTTACTCTCTATCTAATCTCTACCGTAGTTAAAAGTTAAATCGTTATCAACCCTTGTATGTCCCCACTGCTGGGGCACGGGTCAGCGCAGGAAGGTTAGGCCATACTCCACCACGGGGGCCAAGTCCGGGTTGGTGGAGGATTGTAAGACAGTGGCGGGCCTTACTGTCAGAAGTTATCAAGCCGCCCATAAGGCCTCTGACATTGCTTAACGACTGCCATTATATGACAGCCGGCACCAACGGCTTAACGTGCCTTGCGAAGCACGGAAGCGCTCGGAAAAATGCCACTAGGGGTAAAAGTTAAATAAAATCCTAATTTAAAAACCTATTTAGAGGCTAAAAATTTCACCCATGCCGGTATTCTTAAAAATTTTAGCCTCTAAATAGGTTTTTAAATTTGTCCTTAGCACGGGTTAGTGCATTTAAAATAAAATAGAATAAAATCCTAATATCAATAAAAACGTGTTGAAATGTCTCAGCGCTTGAAATGGCCAATCGGGCACGTGTGATCATTAAGCCCATACCCCCTCTCCGAGAGAAGGCCTGTGCCTTGAAAAACAATAAAAAACTAAAATCTTACCTAGTTACCTAGGCCTTGAAGGCAAAGGAAATCTATATTATAATCCTACACAATCTTGATGAGGTTATTTTATGAAAGAAACTTTAATGGAAATTAAATTGTGAAATACTAAAAGATACACCGTAGAAAACACTGCTGGTTGTGGATTTATGTAACCTTAATACTAATGAAACGTTACGCTAATGTTTCTTGTATAGCTATTTGTTTTCTCGAATAAAATATAATACACAAAAAGCTAAATTCCTATAGTATTTGAATCCTGTACCATTACTAATACGACTGCGGGCAAGGCCCACTGCGCCCAGTAGTCACAGCAGCAGTCGAATCACTTACCCAGTGGCGGCGGACGAGAAAAAACGACCATCAGCCGCGACCTGCGACCGTAGTCGCAGCAGCGATTGATCTACGTATATGACGGGACTTAATAATACGACTGCGGGCAAGGCCCACTGCGCCCAGTAGTCGCAGCAGCAGTCGAATCACTTACCTAGTGTCGGCGGACGAGAAAAAACGACCATCAGCCGCGACCTGCGACCGTAGTCGCAGCAGCGATTGATCTACGTATCTGACGGGACTTACTCTAGTGTCGGCTGACGAGAAGACTGCGCGGCTTAGCCAACGCGTCGCAGCGACTAAGGCCCAATGCGCCCAGTAGTCGAAACAAAAGTCACATCACTTACCCAGTGTCGGCGGACGAGAAAAAGTGACCATCGGCTGCGACCTGCGACCGTAGTTTACCTAGCCCCATTGTCGGCTAACGAGAAGACTGCGCGGCTTAGCCAACGCGTCGCAGCGGCTAAGACCCAATGTGCCCAGTAGTCGCATCACTTACCCAGTGTCGGCGGGCGAGAAGAAAAAGCCGCGCGGCTTGGCGGAGAGCCGCGTGACCGGCGAAGCTTCGGCCGCGGGGAATGCCCACTGCGCCCAGTAGTCGCCCGGCAGTCGCAGAAGAAGCTGCATCACCTGCGGATGCGACCACGGAACAGGTGTGATAACGAACGGGGTTCGAAAATATGCAATGTATGTTTTGCAGGCCGAGATGAAACCCCAGCCTAGTTCAAATTGGTATTTAGTTTGTGACTTAATAGCTAACTCTGTATGGTGACTGGCTCTCTTGGTCTTCCACACATCACAATCACTTGACCTGGTAACAAACTAGGATACCCTATACTATGGTAACCAGGTGGCGTACTGGCGGTTGGCTGCAGCTCTGCATATTCTTTCAACTTCTGTCTATTACCTGATGTTACAGAGCCATGGTTTTCTTTTTCTATCAGCGCGCCTCCTCAATTTTGACTATTATATAACCTAAGTCTCTCGGCGACATCGCCGCCAATGCACTGCGTCATGGCGACGTAATCGCCACGTAATCGCGACGCCTTCAAATCGCTCGCAAATCGCTAGTGGGGCTCTTAATTGACTTAGTCTGTACGGAGCCTCATCCGACACTAATGGCGATATCGCGGGTGAGCCTCACGGAGCCTCTTCCAGCGCTAATAGAGCTAACGCTAATGGGTCTCACAGAGCCTCTTCCAGCGCTAATGGCGGTGACGCTACTGGGTCTCACGAAGCCTCTTCTACCGTTAATACCAGTAATGCTAATGGGTCTCACGGAGTCTCTTCCAGCGATAATGGCGGTAACGCTACTGGGTCTCACGGAGCCTCTTCTACCGCTAATACCGGTAATGCTAATGGGTCTCACGGAGTCTCTTCCAGCGCTAATGGCGGTAACGCTATTGTGTTTCACGGAGCTTCTTCCAGCGCTATGGCGATAACGCTAACAGGTCTCACGGAGCCTTTTCTAGGGCTAATGAGCCTCACGAAGCATCTTTCGGCGATAGCCTCCAGTCTCTTCCAGCGCTAATGGCAGTTGCGCTAGTGAGCCTTATGAAATGTCTTCTAGCGCTAATGGCGGCAGCGCTCGAAAGCCTCACTGTGCCTCACGCTAGTGAGTGTCCATTATATAAGTATCATCTTTTTTTTTAACTTTCATCACTTTTGGCAGCAACAAGTACTCACGTTGAACATCTGCGCGGTGGCTGCGTACATCTCTGCGGCCTGCGTCATCATCCCGTAGCCGACGATGGTGGGGCCGAATATCTTCGCCAGGTTCTCGATGCCCATCTCGCACTCGGGACTCTCCGCCACTCTGTCCGGTGAGAATTAAATTTAATTTAATGGATATTTAAATGCGAAAGTTTGTAGGGATGTCCGTGGACAGGGAAGTGGGTGCCTGTGGTCAGGTCTTGAAAAATCTGTGTGTCATTCATCATCATCAACGTGTTATGTCCCCACCGAGGGGAACGAGTCTCTTCCCTGAGGAAGGTATAGGCCATACTCCACCACGGGGCCAAGTCCGGATTGGTGGAAGCTCCGGCAGCGGTGTGTGTGAACACTCACTTCTGCAGATGCAGCATGAGCAGCGCGAGCGTGTCCCGGTTGGGCGGCGGCAGCTGGCTCACTGCGTGAACGGCGGCCGCCGTCGCGTCGCCAGAGTCGCCTGCCACAGAGATAACATTACATATAGTCTACATCGTCGTCATTGTCAGGCTATACTAGTCCACTGCTGGACATAGCCCTCCCCTAAAGAGCGCCACGTGCTATCATAGGGGGTAATGCCCATAAACCCCACGCTGGGCATGCGGGTTGGGGATCGCAGTTCGGTGGAATTGTACTGCAGGGGGCGCTGCTGCCCATCCCCCGGTTTGTGTCCCTTGGTCGCCTTTTACGACACTCGCGGGAAGAATTGGGTTGGTGCTATTCTCTAGGCCGACACCACACAGCATAACATAGTCTACATATTTAAAAACCTATTTAGAGGCTAAAAATTTCACCCATGCCAGGATTCGAACCCGTGACCTCTGGCTATCCGTGCCAGCGCTCTTCCAATTGAGCTAATGGGCGACTCACCGGCATCAGTGAAATTTCGAACCTCTTTACACTATTCTCTGTATTACGTACAGGCAGCGACATCTGGCTTGAGTAAATTGCTTCACTTACAGCCCCGACTACCTACTTTGCAGTTAGGTTTTTACATCGGAATTATATCACTGTACCCACATGATTATACTATTTTTATTTTTAATGCACTTACCCGTGCTAAGGACAAATTTAAAAACCTATTTAGAGGCTAAAAATTTCACCCATGCCGGGATTCGAACCCGTGACCTCTGGCTATCCGTGCCAGTGCTCTTCCAATTGAGCTAATGGGCGACTCACCGGCATCAGTGAAATTTCGAACCTCTTTACACTATTCTCTGTATTACGTACAGGCAAGCAGCGTAAATTTCCATGTAAATCAGGAACAATTATAACAAAAATAAACTCAAAAAGATATACATACAAACTGAGAAACTCCTTTTTTTAATATCAGTGAATACCAAATTCCTCTCTATAATGTAGAAAATTCTTTCAAAATCGGTTTAGGATAACGCGACATAATGGAGGATAAACAAATATACATACATAAAAACGTACAACTCAATCTGAGAGCCCCCTGTTTTTTTTAGTCAAAATTCAAAATTTTTTTCATCATTTTTTTGCCTAAAAAAAGTTTTTTAGAAAAAAAAATGTTTCGCAAAAATTACCTTTCCGAGTATGTTTATAACTCTACCCCAATGCTACATACATTTTGGAAGTAGAAACACAGTAGCAAACTACAAAACAACTCCAATTTTTAAACCATTTTTATTATTGATCTATATCACAAAAAAAATATAGATATATATATCGGATACTAGCTGACCCAGTGAACTTCGTACCGCCTAACAGTCAATTCTTTAAAAACCTATTTAGAGGCTAAAAATTCAAGTGATGCAATTTAATTAAGCCAGATGTCGCTGCATGTACGTAATACAGAGAAAAGTGTAAAGAGGTTCGAAATTTCACTGTGAGTCGCCCATTGGCTCAATTGGAAGAGCGCTGGCACGGATAGCCAGAGGTCGCGGGTTCGAATCCCGGCATGGATGGAATTTTTAGCCTCTAAACAGGTTTTTAAAATTGTCCTTAGCACAGGTTAGTGCATTAAAAATAAAAATAGTATAGACAGTTCTTTATTATTTTTTTAGTTTTCCCTCCGTAAGAACCATCGCGTCCTTCAAAGAATCTTCTAAAAAAAGAATTTGCAAAATCGGTTCAGC
The DNA here is from genome assembly GCA_934045075.1 of Yponomeuta sedellus. Classification (NCBI taxonomy): domain Eukaryota; kingdom Metazoa; phylum Arthropoda; class Insecta; order Lepidoptera; family Yponomeutidae; genus Yponomeuta; species Yponomeuta sedellus. The sequence goes on from OW203733.1 coordinate 4,645,537, forward strand.
TTCTCTCGAGATTTGCGCTTACCAACACATTCAGCGATTAATTTTTATACTATAGAAGATAGATAAATATATATATATATATATATATATATATATATCCTCGAACCCTGGTAAAAAACCCACCTATAGCCGCAGCGGCCATGAAGTCGGCCCAGAGGGCGTTGCTGACGAGCGGCTCCCGCAAGCAGCGGAGGAAGTCCTTGATGCAGCCACACAGTACGTGGATGTCCTCGTGAGTAAGCTGCGGCGAGCCGCAGCCGCGGAGGAAGCGCTCCTGTCGACAACGGAGCTATATGTTAAGCCACACTCTTTTATTTATTAGCTAGGTACACCAAGTACACCTGGCAAGGTTGCACTGGATAATTATCAAGATAATTATCGGGGATAATAAATAAAGTGTACAAAAAATGTGGGTACCCAAACACAGGCAACACTTTGTTTTTATGCCAGGATGTTAGGCGTGTATCCAAACGCCAAACGAACGTCAAATGTCACTCGGCTACTGACTGGGGAATTCCCCGCGCACTGTTACTGTTTTAGTGCGTAAAAAATTCTGCTGTGCAAAATTAAATTAAAGAAAAACGCTATGCCAAGAACTGCATGTAATATGGTCTAATTTTGACTGCACTAAAACTAAAAAATATTGGTTTTAATAAACTCTAAAAGGCAAAAGCCAGACAATCAGTATAACTCTATGATTAAGGAAATTATCACACTGATTTCCTACACAAATTTAAATTTTTAATGTCCTTATATAAAAATAAAACAAAATACCACATACTTTTATTTATAAGCATAAATTATTTACCCGTGGAAGGATAATTATCAGATAATTATCCGTGAAAATAATTATCTCGATAATTTGCAACCTTGCCAAATGGCAGGGCTACAATACAAGTACCAAATAAATATTGCTCGCTGAAATTGGCTAAGCGACCCCGATAAGCAATCTCAGAAAACACATCTTGCCGAATCGTGCAGTGAATACGTGGAATAAATTATTTTTTATTTTATAAACATAACATAACCTCAAGCCTGTATAACGGCAGAGACCAGGGACTGCCACTTGCCACGATCCTGACAGATCACCTTCGCTTCATCAATGTTCACAAGTCGTTGCATGCACTTTGCACGTTGCATATTCCGGGTACTTTTTATCTTCCCCTTTGCTAATACATCCCCTATTTGGTCGATGTATGTCCGCCTGGGAAGTCCCTTATCAGCCCTTGCACTCACATTCGGAATATAATTTGTTTCGTCAATCTTTCTTCCTTCATTTTATTTAAATCGAGAAAAAAAACAGCATACAAAAAAAAAACAAGTTACATTAAAAAGAAAACTACCTGGGAGAGTAATTAGTGCTCCTTCAGTGCTCATTTAAAAACAGCCTAGATAAACGTCTAACAGGTGTACGAAAGTGATACATATGCATCAGCTCAAAGCTGCTTGTGTAGATAATGTAATAATTTTAAAAAAAAAAAGAAAAAAATATTTTTTATCTATTGTAGGTATTATTTTAAAAGAATATTTAATTTTGTTTTTTTTTTTTATGTAGGTAATATTTTAAAAAGAATATGTTGGTTAGCTTATTTAAGTTACGTTTAATTTGGTTGAGTTCAGATTGAACTTTCAATTAAGGCGAGGCTCTTCTTGATGTTCAATAAGAACCCACTTTTAGAGGAATGTTTAGCACTGACCAAATGAAATGCAAATAAATAGAAATATAAGAGAAACAGCTTATTAATTTAACCCCTCTACTATAAAACAATTAGAAGATAGGCTGAAAAAAATAAATTAGAACTCGGGCGCCAGGCCAGCACTAAAAGAAGATACCGTGGATAGTAGTAGGTAAAGCGCTTGGGTTTTAATCTCAAGGCGGGCATGAATTGAGTCTGCTGAAGGAGATCAAAGAAACTAGTTTAATGTTTAAATATCTATATATTGCAAGATCTTACATATGGCTTAAGGCCGCTCACCATGGAGGTTTAAAATTTATAACTTAGCAGGTTAAGTGGCTGTAGGTATCACCAGGTCAGTAGTCAAGTCGCTCCACCCCTCAGAAAGTCAAGTAGCGAGGAAGTCAGTAAATGTGGAAACTTAACCACTAGCCGTTAGATCGTAGTGAAAATTTATGATAAACAACACAATAACTTGGTGAATTATCTGAAACCCTAAGGAAGTTCTAATAAAGTAAAATTTAGCCAAAACTACTTATTTTAAATTTGGACCGAAACTACTTGTTTTAAATTTGTACCAAAACTACTTGTTTTAAATTTGGACCGAAACTACTTGGATTATCGCCCTCAAGTTATTCAAAGTATAGAGGGCATAGCCTCTCGGAATGCTTCTCTACGCAGAAAATTAAAAGGAAACATACCAGATACCATAGGTAATATATAAAACATCTGGATGGAACCTGCGGACGTCCAACTCTGGGTACTCAGGAACCCGCAGTCCTCACCACTCTCCGGCTCAATCCCGAAGCATTATGTAGTAATTAGGAAATTTCGAATGGCAGAATATTTATTTATAATAATAAAAAAAAAAAAAAAAACCCGACTAGGAAGTCTGAAAAAGAAAACAAACCTACGATTAACATCATGGCACTTCTAGCAAAGGAATTCGAATGAATTTATTTGGTACGGGACGAAAAATGCCCTAACGCAATTAAAGAAAAATCAAGAACACTCACCGAGTTTCTTTAGGTTAAATATAACGACGATACTCCATTGTCGTTAATAGTTTATATAAAATTCTGTAAGAGAAAATGTGCACTTTTAGGTTACAACGTAAAAATATGATGTAATTCGATCGAAAATCGCTTTTATTTCCTAGCGAATCCTTGAAATACTTACTATACAAAAAGATCAAGACATGTCCCGTCTATATTTCCGGGGACATGGAGGAAAAAGCCCGAAAACCTGCAAAGGCACGCCAACGTCAATATTCTATATTCGACACAAAACCCAAAAATAATGATGGAATCGAGTAAATCCACTCACCGGGAAGAAGAATAATATGGTGATCGGTCGCTAGATACGCCGATCACAAAAATAGGAACGGCTTACGCCGTCTATCTCGAGATCAACCACTTTGTTCCATTGTGGTGTCTCGTATGAAGACTTCAACGAACGTTAAAATGTCGTTGGATAATGTTTTTTTTAAAAAGGCCTATTCACGATCCAAAAAGAACAAAACACATCACTACACGAACTTCCGTTTTAAAACAGAGATTAAATAATCTATGTTCCTCCACAGAACCTACTCAAAATAAGGTTCGATAGGGTAACCCTAAGAAAAGTACTACTACCTGTCAAAACAGGTAAACAAATGTATTGTGTAAATATAAAGAATCCAAAAACTGGCTTAATGCCAATGTAGCGAAAATACAACGCTACAATAAATAAATAGATAGATAGAGAACACTTCATTGCACAACTAGAAAAAATTAGGTGAATCAGTGAGTCAGTAGATAAGACAGTGAGCGAGTGATTCAGTGAGCGAGACAATGCATTAAAACAAACCATACCTCGAGACTCCCTGAGACAGGATCGACCTCCTTTTTCACATCAGCGCTGTGAATGTGATGTCAATCCTTTTCTATGGCGCTGATGCGGTAAATGCAGCAGTCGGTAACATTTTACATTAAAATAACATTTACATACATTGCTTCTGGCCCCACACTAGGATACGGTGTCGTGGGAACCACAAACAACGACATCACAAACACAACATCCAAGACCTGAGCTTTTTTCCCCCAGCCGGGATTCGAGCCCGGGACCTCTTGCATGGTAGGCAGATGCGTTACCGCTACGCCACAGAGGTCGTCATTCTGTGAGTGATTCAGCGCATTAAAACAAATTTTACCTTGAGCCGTTTGACATCCCTTTCCACAGCGTGATTAGGTAAATACCGCACTCTATGAGTTATCGCTTCCCTACCTTAATAATGCAGTAAACAAGCAATACTGGTACCATTGACTCTGCGCTCGACGATAGATTTTGTGAGACGATGTGAGTCAGTAAGTGCGACAGTGATCGAATGATTCAGTGATTCAGCGTATTAAAACAAACGTTACCTTGAGCCGTTTGACATCCTTTTCCACAGCGCTGATGCGGTAAATGCCGCGCTCGGTGAGTCCTCGCTTCTCCACCTCGTTTATGCAGTGGACCAGTAGCGCTGGTACCATCGGCGGCGTGCTAGGCGCGAAATCCGCTATGCTGCCCTCCTGAAGGAATTACATAGATTTCTCACGATTGGACTGAGACAGTACACTCGTAGCCTATTACGTCACGGTTACGGTTTTGTCAGCAAGCAGAGGCTGCGAGATTGGCAGAGTTCATAAGGCGCAAATTATGTAAACCCTTGTATTGTGAAAAATATGAATCTGAGAAAAATCATTGTAATAAAATACAAGTTTTTCTCCCAGAGAGGATGGCCTTAATCATTGACTTGCAGAGCGAAACCTCGCAGAGTTCAGAGTGAATCGCTCGTAGCCCCTGAGTGATCTTAAGCGATCTGCCTGAATAATCTTAAACGAAACGTCTATGACTAACACTAGTAATATTTTTCCGCGCGGTTCCATGCTCCGCAATGCACGTTAATCAGTTGGTGCCGGCTGCCGTCGATAGATGGCAGTCGTTAAGCCAAGTCAGCGGCTCTAGGTGGGCTTGAAAACTTCTGACAGTAAGGCCAGTAGTCTTACAAGCCTCCTACAATCCGGACTTGGCCCCGTGGTTGTTTATGGGCTAAACCATTCTCACGGAAGAGACCCTCAATGACGTCGCATCCAGAGACATGTCCCTCGATGGGGAGGGTTTGCTGATGATGATGATGATAAAACCTCGTCGGACTATTCCAGCAAAAACTCAGGTAAGTTTATCCAATTACAAATCAACAATAGTAGCTTAAGAAAGTTTTACTTAAAAAATGACGTCTCTGTATCTATAAAAACACAATTTCAGTAAAACAATCCTAAAGGACGTAACCACGGATGAAATCTGTGGTTATGTCCTTTGTAATGACATCATCCTTTGGAATGATATCAACCACAGACAATTTTTTTAAGGAGCGTTTAGAGTGTTTAAAGAAATTGTGTTTTTATAAGGCTGTTAATATTTAAGGCACAGCCGTGGGCAGCCTGTATGCTACGTACCGTGTTATTTGCGGCGTTGGAGGGGGGCGGCACGCAGGGGAGGGGGAGCAGCGCGCGACACTCGGGGTGAGTTTGCGCGCGACATGTCTCGCACTTGACGCCCACCTTCGCGAACTTTATGCTGCGGACAACGTTTATTATTGAGTGTACATTATACATTAAAATGTATATGTTTTTGTTTAATGTAAATGATAATAAATAGAAATAAATATTCATAGACATATTACATAGATCTCGTTAGCCCTATATTCTTCTTCTTCAGGCTATATTATGTAGTCCACTGCTGGACATAGCCCTCCCCTAATGAGCGCCATAGCGCCCTGTCTTCAGCTTGCCGCATCCAGCATCTGCAGGCAGTTTTACGCAGCTCGTTAGCCCTATACTAAGTACAACTAAATGACTCGTATTACAGGTGCTAACTCGACGATAGATTTAATACAATAAATACATAGATAACATCCAAGACCCGAGACAAACTAAAAAAGTTCGTTTCCTACTTGGTCCCGGCCGGGGGCCAAACCCGAGACCTTCGGTTTTACAGTCAGCCTGCTAAACCGCTGCGCCACCGAGGCCAAATGTGGTCTGAGGCGTTGCTAGATTTTATTAGATTAATACTCTTCAGTGCACCTACTGAGGTACTTTCCAACGCTTTTATAGGCTCACATTTGTGATCAGCTGATGCGCTTCACAATTCTTTTCTAGGCTCACTCACGTTTGTGGCTGAGGCACTTTCCAATGCTTACCTAGTCACACTCACCTATGGGGCTAACTGAGTCATTTTCTAATTCTTCTCTAGGAACACTCACGTCTCTAAGCAGGGGCCGCAGGTTTGATTGCCGCTAGTTTTTGATAGACACGCCCCCTGACAAACTGAGGCACTTTCCGACGCTTCTCTAGGCACACTCACGTCTTTCCGCAGGGTCCGCAGGTCTCCCGCTTGTAGAAGTTCTTGGCGACGAAGTTATGCTGGCGGGGGCGGGCGCGCGGCGACCCGTAGCGTGCCGCGAGCGAAGAAGGGGTGCGCTGCGGAACCGCGCGGGGCGTTTGCGGGGCGTCCGATGCGCTTTCGGACTCTGTAGAGACGAAGAGAGATTCGTCATTATCAACCCATTATGTCGCCACCGAGGGGCACGGGTGTCTTCCCTGAGGAAGGTGCAGGTCATACTCCACCACGGGGGCCAAGTCCGCACTTGAGTGGCTGGTCTTACTGTCAGAAGTTTTCAAGCCGCTCTAAGGCCTCTGACTCGTTAAGCCAAGTCAGAGGAGAGATTAGATTAATACTGTAGGAGCGCTCGTGGCCTAGTGGAACCGAGTGATTGGAATCAATCACGGTTAAGCAACAGCAGGCGCTGGATGGTGGACAATTCAATGACTACCGCTAGTGGCAATTTTTCCGAGCGCATCCGTGCTTCGCAAGTTACGTTGAGCCGTTGGTGGAGTATGGCCTAACCTTCCTGCGATACAGCAGTGGGGACATACAAAGGGTTGATATACTCTTTATAGCACGAAATACATTTGAGGGTATGTGAATTACTCATTTGGGAAAACCTGTTGTAGATTTCCCCATCATTAAATAAATAATAAAGTATATTCTTTGCTTATCTTCTTCGTCCTTTTATACTGCTATTGAAAACCTATGCATGTATTGGAGTCTAGAGCCAGATTCTCTACCTATTAAGCTTGAGTTGTACCTTACCAGTGGCAAGTGGTGCGGCGAACTTAGGCACCGCAAATTCTTCCTTCGCGAAGCTTTGCTTAGACTGACGAGCAGAACTTTTAAGTGCTGGAGCCTCGTCACTGCTTTCGGAGTTTTGTTGCTGGGATATGCCTGGGAACGGTGCTAAGGTAGGGTAGGGCGTAGGAAGGTTGCTAGAGAGGCTCCTGGGAAAGCGTCCTAAAGGTTGTGTTGTGGACATACCAGGGATACTAGTCCCTAACTTGTATTTCTGGGTGTGAAAACGGGCGCAAATTGCACTCTTTGTCACTCAAAGCGAGTGCACTATGCGCTCTTTCTGAATAGTGGATGAAACTCCATCCGTGGTATTTAAACCCATACTCTCTCTCTCTCTAAGAGAAGGCCTGAACCCTGACGTGGAACGTGTATAGGCTGTGTATTTGCTGACGTTAAATTGATATAAAATTCTTTTTTGCACAATAATACCTGAGATTTCTGCACTTAGCCTCATATTTGGGCCATTGTACGTAGCAAACGCTGAGGTATGTTAATACTACAGACTTAAGGTTTCCTCACGATGTTTTCCTTCAGGGCGAGTGGTATTGCTAATGTAACTTCACAAATGTACATAACATAGAAAACAGAGTCATTGGTACATGCGGGGATTTGAACCCACAACCTTCCGATTGAAAAGCCGGCGGTCTACCGCTCCGCTACCACCGCTTTTGAGAGAGCTTAATACTAAATAACATTTATTGTATGGCCCTAACCTCACACCCTTTTTTTACGCTAAAACCGCACTTGCTAAATCCGCATCCAACGGCCCTGGTACAGGACCAAAGTGAAAGGCTAAAGATAATTTATTCAATTAACGTTTTACAGTGACCTTATCTCTAAAGCAGTGGTACCTTGCTCCCTAAAAAAGGTTAAAACCTGTGATTCAGGCTAAGCAGTGCTCCTCCGGAAAACATTTTACATTTTCAAGGTCAACCGACTTCCATACTACTGAAGAAGAAAAACATTATAGCAACAGTACACACGCCACAATAGCAAAACAAACTTAAAAAAACATGTAGAAGTAGAAAATCTTTATTTGGTACAACAGATATTGAATAGAATAGGTTAAGCTTTAATATAGATTTAAAGTTTACAAAGTACCAAAAAGGTTTCCGCTCAGCTTAATGCCGCAGCAGGACTACGGCGCTGATTTTCAGCGGATGCCTGAGAACTGATTGCTAAAACTTAAATTAATCTAAGGTAAACAAAACAATGACATCATTTTGTAGTTTTTTAGTCTGGATTTACTTACGGGTGTTGTTTTTTATCGGACTTTTCCGATATAACAACACCCGTAAGTAAATCCGGACTAAAAGTCTACAATGTGTTGTGCTTACGAAAGTTTTAGTTCAAAAAATGACATCATTAATGCATTTTTTTTAGCCACGACATTTGCCTTTATGTATTCAAAACATTACTACATAACATTGTCGACTTCTGTGGCGTAGCGGTAGCGCGTCTGCCTACCATGCAAGAGGTCCCGGGTTCGAATCCCGGCAGGGAACAAAAAAAAACCCCAGGTCTTGGATGTTTACATGTTTGTGATGTCGTTGTTTCTGGTTCCCACGACACAGGGTATCCTAGTGTGGGGCCAGAAGCAATGTATGTGCCAGTATGTAAATGTTATGTTATTTATAAAAAAAGAAAAGAACACGAAAGGTCACGGCGTGTGACTGCTAAAAGCGCTATATATACGCGTCGCGTATTTTCTCATACAAGTTTTGGTGTCGGTGGTGGTGTGTTCGTGTGTTGCTTCTGCTTGAAAAAGTGGGAGGGAGAGCGGTGCATTAACTAACCGCACGGTGCTTGTGGAATTTTTGTCGGAATTTAGCACAGTAATTTTCACTTTTTAATACTATTATGAATTTCCGCAAAGTAACGCCTGATTTCATACAGTTTAACTCTAAACGTAATAACGTAACAAACCCCAAAAGTGGGGCTTACCATATCCTTCATGGTATAAAAATTATGTAATGTTGAGGCCTGTTCCCCATTATCATTAACTCTCTCTGGGCACTAGCCGCACTCCTATTCACATAACCCAAGGTTAGGTTAGGTTAGGCAAATAAAAATCTTTGTCTTAGCTGGAAGAAAATACTCATTAGTTTTAAGCTAGCCTTTGTACAAATATGCTTATTGTGTAATAGATAATTTTCTAATCTAATCTAATCACTTACCAGTGGCCGGTGGGGCGGTGGGCGTGGGCACCGGAAACTCTTCCTTCACGAGGCTGCGTTTGGACTGACGAGCCAAGTTTTTGGGTGCTGGAGCCTCGTCACTGCTTTCGGAGATAGGTTGCTGAGAAATAAAAGTAAAAAGCTTCGTTAGTTTACTTTATATAAAATAATTGGTTTGCCTATTTTGGAACATAACTTCAGGATTTCTTTTGTGTTTTTTGTGGAGGGTAGTAAACTAACAGTTAATGATTTCAAAAAGACGCCTGTCACCTCAGTCCTCCGAGACCGCGGTACTTAAAAAGTGCCGTCGGAGAATTGTAAAAAATGTAAAATTAAACGAGTAAAATCCGTGTAAATACAGTTTTTATTACTTCGTTAATTAATTCGTTAGACCGGAGATTTCCGCACTTTGACTCATAGTTGCGTTGGGTTGTTGTATGTAGTAAGCGCTGAGGTATGTAAACACCTCAGACACAAATGTTGATTTCCCTCATAGATAGACTGCTCATATAACGAAGAGAAGTGACAACAGGAAAGCCAGATACTGTAAACGAAATCATCACGAAAATGAATTTTATTTTAATCAAATTTATTTTCTCATTACTTAAGAAAACTACGTTGTTTTTTATGAAAAAAAATGTCTGAATCCAAACCACAAAGGCACTTACAAAGTTCTGGGGCGGCTTCAGGTCGTGATTAGTTGGGGCGCGCTCCAGAGTAAGAGTCGTAGTTGCGGTAGCTAACACCTTCCCTCCTTGCAGCTCCACCATCTAGGGTACAATATGTTACATTAATACTCTTTATTGCCACACCAAACATTATTGACGTATCGTATAATAGTTTAGGACCAGGACACATGTCCACACAACACAATCACAGATTGACCAACACAGTCACCAAGGCACACAACACAATCATTGATTGACAACACAATCACCAAGGCACACAACACAATCACAGATTACACAACACAATCACAGATTGTTCAATTAACTTGTTCAAGCTCAAGTAACTTGTTCAAGTAACTAATTGTTCAATTAAATTTGGTGGCAAAAGAATTGGTTGACGAGCGTCGACGCTTATGAGCGGGCGCACTCACGCGACCGGTCCAGCCGCTGCGCTGCACCCAAGACCGTCGGGAAACTAGGATACTTTGGTGGCATATTAATTTATGGTTGCTACGTGCCGCGTACCTAAGACCTTACAGCGGACGCTGAGAGAGAATACTTGAAACCAAAGCAGTATCTTGGTGGCAGAAGAGTTGGTGGACGAGCGTCGTCGCTTATTGGCGGGCGCTCCACCCGCCGCGCTGCACCCCGTCGGGAAACTAGGATACTTTGGTGGCAGATTAATTTATGGTTGCGGACACTCTTGGTACCTTGGTGGCAGAAGAGTTGGTGGACGAGCGTCGTCGCTTGTTGGCGGGCGCACTCTCGCGGGCGGTCCAGCCGCCCCGTTGTACCCAAGATCGTCTGGTAGAGGCCAAGGAGAGGTCCAGATCGTCCTCGGAGCGCGAATAGGACATCTCTGAGAGCAGGGTTCCTGTAAATTTGTATAAGCATTTAGAGTGTGTTGTTTGCAGCGAGTAATAGGCAGTATATTTAAATAGTCGAACAGGATAAGCCCGGATAAAATTAACAATTATGAAATAAAAAGGCTATGATAGGCGATGTAAAGAAATCGTGATGTTAGAATTGAGGCTGTAACAGTGTTATTCACAAAAATATGATTTCTGTAAAACACACCCTGACTGGGAAATCCCTTTAGCAATCGGAGTGTTTTATTGCATCGTGTTTTTTATAAATGAGTATGTATATGATACTATTATTACATCCTCCAAAGTCCTATCGCTCCGTTACCACCGCTCTGATGCCCGGCCTTATTGCCCCTTATAAAGATTTCCTCACGAAATATTTACCAGTGGAATTGAGCTCTGGCACACCACTCAGCTTGGCGTTATGATCCTGTTGGGCAGTGCCATTCAAGAAAGCCAACTTCTGCAGAGTCTCGTCATTCAGCTTGGCACGGTTGTCGTTGAAAAGAAGGTCGCGCGCCATGTCCAGTAGCTTGCTCTGTAAATGTGGACTTGATGCCAGGATTTTTTATGTGCAAACAATCTAGTCATATTTATGGGCTGGATAAACAGATAGTTTGTCAGGCCAGAACTTGAAACACTGATATTGAATTATCATTGTCTAAAATCAATGAAGACATTCTTAAGCCAAGACTCGAAGAAACAATCCAGCTGCGACACATGTATTCATTTAACCGCCCATGTTTATAGCTAAAACTATCATAAAACCACTAGCATGATCTATCACATGTTTTAAGCTTTCGCGACTTGTACACATAGTCAGTCTTCTCGTGACCACGATGACTGTAACGTCGTCGAAACGTCGAGGTAAAATAGCAATAAATTACTACGCGATTAAGCTCCGAGAATATTCTAACTATGCTCTATCACTCCAAAGAAAACTCTAAAATAGAAAGAACATTAAATATATCCACATAGGAATTAAGTAATTAAATCGCACCAGTTCGCTGTACTTCTTCAGCACTATGTTCCTTTCCCTCTTCTCTCCGTCTAACAGCTTCCGGACGTGAGCAAACTTCGCCTCCCACTTAGCGAGGGTGCGTAGCGCCTCGTCAAGCTCCGTCTGCAGCCGGCCAGCCTCTGCCTCCGCCGCCGCCCACTGGCCTCGCACCCACTCCATCTGCTTCACAAACGCTAGGAAACCTGCCCGAGGGTAGACAGTTGCATACATATTAGGCGGTCTGAATAAAATCTTATAACAATGTTTCTGATTAGTTATTCTAGATATGTAGTAGAATAGCCATGCTACACTTACTGTTATTATAGGGTCAAAAAATTTACGTTAGCATACTTCAATGGCAACAGTTTTACAAAGAAATTGATGCTTGGGGCCAGTGGGAAAATAATCTGTACTTCTTCATATTCTTTTGTAGTAAGAACAGCAAGGGAGTGGAAAATGTTGCAGTCATCTGTCTTTCCGGAGACATATAAAATATTAACTTTAAAATAAAAGCCATGGGGACACTGAACTGAAATCCTACAATTATAGCTATTGATTATGCTAAGCAATGAGAGTAAAATTTCCCAGAGGGAATTTGTATTTGCTGAGAAACTAACTAAAATAGGTTTCACACTTATTACTCTGGTTGAAATAACACTCATACTAGGTATTTAAGATCTTTTTCTTTACCATTTTTCAGCAACAAGTCAGTTTTTAAACCAGGATGGAGGGACCTATTACCTAAAACAAACTTGACCAAAAAATTACACCAAATGGGTGTTCGAAAAGAGAACTCCACTCCAAACCTGAATTAGGAACTCACATCATAATGAAGAGAGCAAATGACCATATAAATTATGTACTTCACATACTTCTATATATATATACTTCAATCAAAAACAATTTGGTCAGATGTAAGTTACTTCCTTTGAAACAGTAAAAATATTGGAACAGAAAAGCCGTCTCGCCCTTCGGCACAAAAAAATATTCAAACTTAAACCTCAAGGTTACGGTACTTTCTAATGTAGAGAAAAATTTCTTCGTAATGGAACCTGCACTCTCTGGTGAGTATGGCCTAACCTTCCTGCGATGCAGAAAGAGACCCGTGCCCCAGCCGAGGGGACATACCACCCTTGGTTAATGAAATATAGAGGTATAAGACTGAGAAACCTTTTTATTTATTTTATCTACAACCAGTAATTTTCTCCAGGAAGTTTACCTGCTTTTATTATTATTATTATTTGTAATTCAGGCAGGCAGTTATAGAACTGGTGAAGCCTGTATCCAGATGTACATTTGTGTTTAACTCCTTGTCTGTTTTGTTTCCTTTAGATATTTATCTTTTGTTCTAGTTTTGCTAGCTGTATATGAATTGCCAATTGAATGCCATATGAATTTGAGGCTTTAATTTCCCATCCCTCCCTTCTATTCAGTTCCCACAAATTAATAATTTTAAAAGCTACTTTTCTTTATCAAACTAAGCAAGAAAAAGAAAGAGTGCCTATTTTATTATATCTCTCAAAGATAATCATTGGTAGCTTTGATTTACAGCATCTCAGAATGTGGATTTCATGTAATAATGAGCATGAGCAATTAGGCCCTGTATAGGCTGACGAGCAAAGCCCAGTTAGTAAAGTAGCTTACTTAGTAATTGTAACCCCTATTGAAAAAAGATAGTTGTGCTTAGATATGTGACCTCGCTAGTAACAACTGTTTTCCTTTAGGGTTACTTAGTGTGGGGAATTAGTAACTCTACGAATTACCGCAGGTCCTACACATCATAAAAGTCCCTTCGAGAATCTATGTCCGCGCAGACTAGGAAGAAGTGTAATGAAAGTACCGAAAGCTATAAGTACATTCAACATGATCTTAAACCGTTACGGTTAAGGTGCAGAATTGATTGCCGCAGGAGTGCTACCTATTTCGCTCACGCTAATACTGCCAAACTAATAGTCACCTGCATCGATGACGTGGAATCAACCAATAGCAACAAAAGCCTGCCATAAAATGAAACTATCTGATTGGTCGATCAACTTGCCGTACATCCAAAATTTGGTCATCTGCGCAGGTACATCCGCGAGACTTATTTCTTGTGTAGCACTGTACCTAGCTTTGAAGAGGTCTGTGACTGTGTTAAGTTTATTACCACTGAAAAAGTCTGTGTTGGGTTAGTAGGCCGAGCTTAAAGGCCTGTACAGACAGGTTGGGGACAAGTCTCTGAATCATAAAAAATGTCCTTTGTGTACTTGCGGACTCAACGCCTAGGGAGTGCGGTCATTTGTTCTCCGAAAATTGAGTGAAGCGTACGCTATGGAAGCAAATATTCTGAGATTACATTGTGTTGTAATTTACATAAAGTTGAAAAAGAAAAGGCGTTTTAAAATAAAACACCGAACTTTTGTCCACTCCGGTCTCTTGATGTCCTCGGTATAACTTGAGGAACTTTTGGTACGGGGTACTTTTAGTCCTTCGTGTGCGTTATCCCATACAATTTATAAGAGATCTATATCGACGGACAAAAAAGTACCCGGGGGATAGACCCTCGTCTGCGCAGGCCTTAAGGAACAGGAGGTAGTTATTATTTACAACTTACATTCTTCCGAGTACCCGTCGTTTAAAATACCATTCAAACGATTAATGTCATCAAATTGCGCCACTAAGGACAAAGTGATGCTTTGACCCGAATCGGAGTTTTCAGTACTCATTTTGTTGCAATATATCTTCACTTTATATCCAAATAAGCTGTAGTAAATAATCTTTTTTATCACATTTCAGTTAGAACCGGCCAACCAAATAACCAAACAGCGAAAACTTGAAAAATAACGGCGACAAGATTGTCAAACGCAGAGCGGTTTGTGGAGCGGTGTGATGTGAATCAAAATCAAACGAGAAAAGAACGACGCAGACGCAACGAAAAAAGTGTTGCCAACAATTGATACTACGGTTTAAATTATTCAATACGGAACATCGATTTTATTCCAACAGTGTTACAACAATGGCTCCACTGGAGTCGCGTTTCGAAACTGAAGATAGGTTTAACAAACAAACCTACTTTTAGATCTACTGAAATACGAAATCTATATCTATGTACTGCCAATATTACTGAATTTCAGGTAAGACCAGGTAAGACAGTAACAATATGATAATATTATACTTGGCATATTTAAACAAATACACATCTTTGGTATTTGAACGTAAGTTCAAATATTGTGTTGCCATTTGTTAAGTCTGACCTATTTTCACACAAATTTGACACCTTGAGGTAATTTCTTTTGTAGTTTTGCTGGTAATTAGTTTTGCATTTGCAATCTTCTTGTTAGTCGTAATGCTCTTGATAGAGCAGTCGTGCCGAGCGGCCCCATATTTTAGTACACTTATCAATTACAACTAGTAGCGATGTTTTTGTAAAGGCTTTTATTTTTATGATGTACAACAACAATGTATGGGTGCCGAAATAAGTACCTGGTTACGTAATATCCATTTAATTCCAATCGAAACAACAAAAATTGCTTTTGGATGGTATCAATCAAGTTTTACGACTTTATTTATAAAACAGGATTCTACTAAAGCACTTCTCAGATACAGTTTATTAAAAATCTGTGATTACGTCTTTTCCTTGTAAAATCTCCAACACAGACAATTTTTAATCGGCGCTCATAGAGTGTTTTTTTTAAAGATCGTTAAGTTTAGTTGTAAAGAAATCATTAGTGATATTGCTAATTTGTGACGCTAGACGCTGTGTGTTTCATTGTTGAAAAATATATAATAGATCGTAGTTTTTCTTCTCTTTTTCAAAGTCCGGATTGGTGGAGGATTGTAAGACAGTGGCGGGCTTTACTGTCAGAAGTTATCAAGCCGCCCATGAGGCCTCTGACATGGCTTAATGACTGTTACATGATAGCTGGCACCAACGGCTTAACGTGCCTTACGAAGCACGGAAGCGCACGGAAAAATACTACTAGCGGTAGCTACGGGACGGTCACCTATCCTGCACCTGACCATGCCTGTTGTTGCTTAACTCAAGTGATTGATTGCAACCACTTGGTTCAAATATGCCACGAGCGCTTCTTTATGCAACATTAAAATATGTAATGTCAGTACACATTAATTATGCAAAGCGGAGAATAATCGCGAGAGAAATCGAAAAAAAATCGGGAACAAACACATCGCTTGTCTATAGACGAATTCAAACTTTCGTGTCATATTGTAAAATTAGATAGCTGCTTAACCTCTAAATAGGTTTTTAGACAGACGTGTTTATGTTATGTTATGTTTTCATAGTGACAGGACATCTAATGTGAAATTATTATTTTCTATGTTTGTACATATACTTGCAATGTATTGGTCCAGTCCATACAAAGGTTGTATGGCAGAGGAAGACATCGCTTTTGTGATAAGGCTGAAGTTTATACTTTTAGGTTCATAGATGCACTTTATGCTTGTTTATATTCGAAACGGCAAATTACGACCATTTAGTAGCAACACTTCTTTGACGTTTCCCATTCCCCCCTTCGTTTGTCAATGTGACGTTTCGTCCGGAGCTCCCGATTGGCTGTCTAGGGCGGGCGCTCTAGTTTTTTTGACGCAAAACGCAATGACGTGCGGCTGAGTGCGGTCGGTCAGTGTGCTGAAGGGCCCTCTCGTGTTATTCGGTGTGTTATAATTGTATTTCGGAACCCGGCGCCCTCGGTGCTGCGCCCGTCGCGATGGCGGACGACGATAATTGTGATGACAGTGGTGGTGATCTGAAAATCGGGCAGGCTTTCCGCCTCCGCGGTCGTAAAGGCGCCCTCAAAAAGAAGAATGTTTACCTGATTAAGGATCACAAGTTCATGCCCCGATTCTTCAAGCAGCCTACGTTCTGCTCCCACTGCAAGGATTTCATATGGTAAGTAATCCTCAGTATATTTTTAATTAATTCATTGTCAGGTGTTGGGTATTGATTGTCCAAATTAAAAATATGCATTGTTTGTTTACAATGCTCGCGCCCCAATGGGTGTGCGATTCGCATGGTGGGGTAGGATGATAGGAATTGGCACGATGATTGGACGTGTAGTGGACAGGATTGACCCATTTACCCTCCCTCGCTGTAGGTGAGAATGCTGGCTGGAATCAATAAATCAATGACCATTGAGGGTTCTTTTTTTTATTGTGCCTTTGTTTTATCTCTGTCACCAACCACCGGTAGGTAGGGACCATGGAGGTTAATAATAATCTTTGTAGAGTATAGCCTCCTTGGTAATAAAAAATACTTTTGAAGTTTTGTTTGGTCTCTTGTTAGATTCTCATTAGAAATTTTAAGCTGATTAATTGACCTGCTTGGTAAATGAGTAGATCATAATTTAGAAAGTAAATTTTGCTTCATTGAATATTAAAGTTAAAGCTTATCACCTCAAAGATTTGTCTTTGAATAATTACCTAAATTTAAAACAAAACAGATTCCTACATTCTTTAGAATTTTTGAGGCAATATTTTTGCAATAATTGCATTGAAGTTTACACTCAACATTATACAAAAAAATATTTTATTTTCTTATTAAACAATTAACTAAACAATTGCTGTGTTCATTTAATATAATTTTAATTACATGAGTCTGGGAGACAAAAGAGTAAATCTGGCTTATTTACTATTCTTACTAATTAGCAAATCAAGCTTTTGAGTTTTTAGTCTATAGGAACAAATATTCTCCATACAGTCTGTCGTTAAATGAACTACCTAAGTAGTCATAAAAAACATGTTGGTAATTGATTATTCTTTAAGCTATAAATACCATATTGTTGGTTCCATATTTAAAGTATTATACTTACTTTTAAAGCTGCAGTATAATATTTTTTTTTTTTTGTAAAAGCTGTAACTATTTATTATCAAGTAATATAATAAAGAAGTTTGAAAATCAAATCAATTAGCTAGTCAGCTATTAGTAAGAATAAAGAATACAAAGAGGGCTTTTTATATAAGCCATAAAATGATGATGCAGTTGTTTATCATTTAAGTGCTTTTGAGTGCTTTTGTTCTTTGTCCATCTTTTTTATAAATCTCTTTCTTTGTCATAAATCCTATTGAGGAACTGGCTTGCATTGAAACATGACTTCCAAGATTCCACTGTGTAAACTTTTATTTCTTACATTTTAGTAAATTGTTTATTGTTTAATAAGTGTCTCAAAAAATTATAAATTATTGGCAAAATACATGAATCAGTAGTAATAAAAAAATGTATGATATGAACCATGCATGATATGGCACTACATGTTATAACTGAAATTAATACAGACTTTTATTCCGAAGTTAAGGAAAATACAGTTTTTTTTCCTAGAAATTAACAATAAAAAATAGTACACTAATAACTGGAATTACTGGTACTAAAGATTTAATGTATTTTAGACAAAGTATATTATAGCTCTGCTGATAGTAAGTCCGCTGATAATAACAATGCACATTGACAATGAAGAAACAGAATTTGAAATCTATACTTCTTTACTTTGTTAGATGTCTCATTTCTGAACAACTGCCCATGAACAAAGTTTGTCCAATATTTTAATTACTAAATAATTTATCTAACTCATAGAAAAACGATACATTCTTAATGAAACTTAAAACATCAGACAAAAAAGATAAGCTCTTTGTAATACCTACTTCCTTCTTATCATTAAACAGTACAGTGACTGACTAACTGACTGACAAAAATGCACTAACTTACCTAAATATAGACTTAAAAAAATTGAAGACTGGTATGATTAAAATAGTAATAAAAATCGGGGGTAAAATGGGCGAAACACGTCAAATCGGATCTTTATTGAGGAAAAGAACAATGTTTCATTGTTCTTTTCGGTCGATAATCTTTCCTCTAATTTTACCTATACTCACATGACAATACGCACTGCAATATATTTAAGGAATTACGCTGTATATCGTTACACAGAGAAATAATCATAACACTAAAATCATTTTCCTAAATTCTATTTAATTTCAATAGAATTTAGGAAGAAGATTCTAGAAAAACTTTCTCCTATCTTCGTAAATTTATCTACGCAAACGGAGCTTACAAAAGCTGGTTTCCGCATAACCTCATTTCAAATTGGCTTTTAATTGTTAGAGACGTGACGATTGCAAATACTCACATGACAATATGCACTGCACTGTATTGAAGGAATCACGCCGTATATCGTTACACAGAAAACGTAATCTTAACACTTAAATTTTCTTCCTAAATTCCATTAAATTTCAACAGAATTTAGGAAGAAGATTCTAGAAAACTTTCTTCTATCTTCGTAGATTTATCTACGCAAACGGAGCTTACAAAAGCTGATTTCCGCATAACCCCATTTCAAATTAGCTCTTTATTGTTAGAGACACATAATAACGTGTGATGCAAGTCCTAGGAATGCGTTTCGAACAGAAACATTCCTTCTGTCTATTGTTCGAAGATTCTTATTTACGTTACGAAGGGATTGTTCAAGAAAATGCGATAATAGTACGACGCGCGATCATATAAAACATTTGAAATTGTTATACTTACAAACTTATTAAAACAGTGATAAAAATTGGAGCAAAATGGGCCAAACATCTTAAATTTAACGTTTAATGAGGAAAACCACAATGTTGTATTTCTTTTTCGATCGATAATTTTATTACAATTTTTTAACCATACTCACATGACACTATGTACTGCACTATATTTAAGGAATCACTGTATATCGTTATCAGAATCTTAACAGTAAAATCTGAAGAACGTAATCAGTAATCACAGAAAACGTAATCTTAACACTAAAATCTGCTTCTGGATGGATTTTAGGAAGAAGATTCTAGAAAAACTTCCTCCTATCCTGGTGTACAATAAAGAATATTCTTATCTTATCTTAGATTTATCAACGCAAACGGAGCTTACAAAAGCTGGTTTCCGCATAACCCCATTTCAAATTAGCTCTTTATTGTTAGAGACACATAATAACGTGTGATGCAAGCCCTAGGAATGCGTTTCGAACAGAAACATTCCTTCTGTCTATTGTTAAAAGGTTCTTATTTACGTTGCGAAGGGATTGTTCAAGGAAATACGATAATAGTCAAAGTACGACGCGCGGTCATACATAATACAAACGATAATGCCGTATAAGGCCCGCCCATTCGCTAATGTAATTGACCACAGAGGTCTATGATGGCTAATAAACGTTCCACTCGTGTGTGGGCCAGTTTCTGAATTGAGAATTTCACTTAGCAAATTCTTAAGTACGTTCTGTCACAAGTATTTATTTACCGAAATTGTCAATTCGGAAATTGGTCCTATGTCCAGTTAACCTACGTGCATGTCACTCAGCGAGCTATGGAAAGGTGTATGCTCGGAGTCTCGTTAAGGGACAAAGTCCGGAACGAGATTATCCGACAAAAAACCAAAGTCACTGACGTACTTCAGAAGTGTAGCAGGCTGAAGTGGCAGTAGGCTGGTCACATCTGTCGTAGAACCGATGATCGTTGGAGCTGACGAGTTCTCGAATGGAGACCACGACTCGGCAAGCGTAGTGTAGGACGCCCTCCAGCCAGATGAACCGACGACCTGAAAAAGGTGGCTGGTGGTGACTGGATGGCGAAAACGGGAGATCGGGTCTTGTGACGCACCCTGGGGGAGGCTTATGTCCAGCAGTGGACTACATAGGCTGAAACGAACGATGGTGACGTAGAAGCAGGATTTTTTACCTGCTATACAAACTAAGGGCCTGCTAGGGGAGCATAAGCTCAAGTATCGATATCGATCGATATCAACCCTTGTATGTTCCCACAGCTGGGGCACGGGTCTCTTCCTGCATCGCAGGAAGGTTAGGCCATACTCCATCACGGGGGCCAAGTCCGGGTTGGTGGAGGATTGTAAGGCAGTGGCGGGCCTTACTGTCAGAAGTCAAGATGTGGTCAAGATAAATGTTTAATCTCACTATCGGGTAGCGGTATCTCGCTTTACGCGGTGAAATAAAGCTAGACGCCGCTAGCCGATAATGGGATAAAACTTTTATAGTGACGTTGTGTTCGCCTAATAATTCCTGAATTGATAATTTCGCTAAGTCAATACTTAACCGTCGGGCAGTCTCTTCGAATTTCTCAGCAAAGAGCGACAGAACGCTACTTAAGTATTTACTTAGTGAATTTCTCAATTCGGAAACCGGCCCTAATTCGCCTATTACTATTTAGGTCCTAAAGCCTATATTTAGCCCTGATAGTTTTCATGTAAAGTTCATTTCAAGTACACTATTTGTTTTAAAGTATGAACTGAACTCAAACCGCATGCCCAGCGTGGGGATTATGGGCATTACCCACCAACCATGGCACAACCTTGCGCTATGGCGCTCATTAGGGGAGGGCTTTGTCCAGTAGTGGACTAATATAGCCTGAAGAAGAAAAATATATGTTTTAAAGTACCGGAAACAGGCATGCGTCCATGCAACGACTAATGAACGTTGATGAAGCGTAGGTGATCTGTCAGGATCGTGGCAACTGGGAGTTCCTGGTCTCTACATATCCCTCTGGGATACAGGCGTGACGTTATATTATGTTTTCATTATCTATCTATCTATCTATAATCAGCCCACATCAACCCCAAACCCATGTTTTCATTACATGCCTACAATCAACCGCTATGCCAGGAGAGAAAGGGAGGTGGACGCCCTACTCTAACAAAAAGTTGCGCTGCGAAGCTTAATATTTCGCAAACGGAATCCTGAATTTAAAATGGTTTTATTACACCAGCAATATGTATGCCGGGACTCGAACACTGCACCTCCCGAATGAGAGTTTGGCGTTCTACCGCTGCGCTACCACCGCTACAATAACTAATGCAATGAATTTTCAATTTTAACAGGTCCCCAGTTATCCTGTCCCGAAGATGACCTCACTCGATCTGTCCAGTCCGCAACGTTATCCCGTATCCCATCCTTACTCCTCATTAGAGTCCCATATTATTGAAGCAATTTGCCTACTACAACCAATGAGGTATTATTTACCCGGCAATAGTGCCAATATGGGTTAGCTGGAAGAAAATACAGTCTAGCATTAAGCTCGCGTTTGTACAAATTTGTTTTTAGCCCAATAAAGAATTTCATTAATTCATAATATGTCTGGGTACAAAAGTTCCAACTTCCCCTGTCTTTCGCGCACCGAATCATAAGCGATCCCAATCGAGTGACTGTCAATTAAGTATGGAATTTGACGAGAAGATTGGAACGGCTTAGGATTTGGTGCGCTTTTTAGGGGGCAATGCTGCTAATACGAGTATGAAGAGATGGTGGCTTAGCCGAACCGAGTGATTGGATCAATCACTTGAGTTATGCCACAGCCACAACAGGCGCGGTCGGGTGCAGGCTGGGTGTCCGTCCCGTGACTACAGTTAGTGGCACTTTTACCGAGCGCTTCCGTGCTTCGCAAGGCAGTGTAAACCGTTGCTGCCGGCTGTCATGTAATGGCAGTCGTTAAGCCATGTCACAGGCCTCGTGGGCGGCTTGATAACTTCTGACTAGTTCTGACAATAAGGCCCGCACTCTTCTTACACTCTTCCACCAAGCCGGACGTGGTCACAGTGGTGGAGTATTGCCTAACCTTCCTATCAAATTATATATTTAAAATCGGTAAAATTATACCACTATTTTCATAATACATAACATCATTCTTCTGCACTGGAATTTAGTGCAACAAAATGAATTTAAATATGACCTGGGTGTCTTTAAAAGTAGAGTTAACCGGCATTTAACAGGTAAGCACGTGGCATCGTAGACCGCGCTTCGCATACCATCAGGCGTGACTGGGGTAAAGTGTAACCTATCCTACTTAAAAAAAAAGAATTAAGCCTCGATAAAACGTGTGTCCGTAGATCAATGTGTATGCTTCAACCTAAACCATAACGGTGTTATGTATCTTCATCCTAACACACGTGCAGCTTAAATCGTCTATGGTAAGTCTTTCCCTTCACCAAAGATGTTTAAACTACATTCCATTAGTGTTTCAAGGATCCTCTTTTTATAAATAAGACCTTAGTTTTTAGGTGATTTTCGGCACACGCTAACGACTTGAGACGTTTTGAGATGACTCAAGTCGTGACCTAGGCAGACAGTTTCACAGTAATTGCATGCGCCTCCAATCACGCCACAAAATCTACTCGCTTGCGCAACTATATACATTCATAGCCACAGATCTTCAATAACAATGGGTTGTTAGGTTGTTCGCACGTGTGTCTGATTTCATAGCGAAGCGGTTTTGGCTATGTGGAGTTCATGGGTCATGATAACTGCACGCTGCAAAAAGCAACGACGGTCTACATACTAATGTGCTTAGAATAAAATAGACAACGTTTGTTTGGTACCAGCACAATCAAAATAAAACAATCATTGTTAAGCGTATATATTGGGGCTTACATGGCATGCTTACCACCAGAAACACGTATAAAATTATCGTCGCTCAGCATTTTACCATGATCGTTGAGGACCAGACTGTGATTTGAAGCATGACGCTTAGGCTTCTAAGGGTTCTATCAGATAGCGCGGTCAGGCGTTCAAGCGTTTCTCGTTCCTGCGCATCGTGAGTATATCACGTAATACAACACAGAGAAAGCAAAACTGATCTCTTGAGCGCTTGAACGCCTGACATTTCTCTGTCTGAAATATAATTTGTTTTATAAAATTGTAATTGTCTTCAGTTTTTGTCCTGTATTTATAGTGCGAGACAATGTTACTTGCCAAGTTTAATATTTTTAGGTCAACGGGAAGTAGGAATTTTGATTTCTAATGATTTGATTCTTATGCTAGAATTTTGATTTCCTTATGTGTCGTAATTTTGTCGTAAGCGTTAGATTTTTTCACAACTGCAAAGGAGACCTGAGTTAACGGTTTCAATTTCAATCTGATACCGCCACGCGTTTTGATAAAGATAAAGGGGCTTGACAGACAAACAGACGGACGGACGGACAGACGGACTACATATTAATCCGCTGAGCCCCGGGTTCACTTTTTACTTTTGGAGCATGGAACTTTAAAAATTACATACTATTTATTATGGAGACCATTATTTAACACCCGGATATTCTTAAATAGTTCGTATAATAGACGAGGTTTAATGATAAGCCTAGATACCCTCTTCATTAGGCAAAACCTAGTGTTATTTCCTCTTAATTCTTGACTGACCATAAAAAAATATGTTTTACAAATAAAAAAACCCGACTGTTATGAATAAGTTTTGAACAAGGTCAAGTTGAATACGTCGAATTCTTTATGTCTGGCGGGACTTCTCGAATTATTGTAGGCACACTGACCGACAAATAACTTGAAGAAATGGCTTCGCGTCCATGTGGTTTGCGTCTCATTGGCAGGGTACGCGGGATGAGGCTTAGAATTTTTCGTCCACGATATCGGCTGGGCATTATAAGTTCCTTCAGTCCTGTCTGTTGAAGGTAAAAAAATCATTACAATTAAGCTTATGTAGCATTTTAAGCTTAAAAAAAATCAAAACAATATACCGTCTGCTAAAAGTCGTAATGAAGTCGACAATGAGATACGACAGTCTTCGTATTTTATAATGATCGTATCGTACCTAGGCTCATACCTAGTTATATATTAAACGGGTTAAATCGCAATTAATTATTACGTAAAACGAAATTCCCGACGTTCATGACATTGTTGTAGGTATGTTTGGCCCCGCTGAGGTTTTCAAGTCCAATGGGCACCTTTTTTCGTGAAGCCAGTGACACTTGAGTGACCAATACCTTTCACTGGACACTTGCTCGTTGGTAAAAATCTAATCGTTGAATCAGGCTTTTTGTCTAGGAGGCGATATCGATCGATATCAACCCTTGTACGTCACCACTGCTGGGGCACGGGTCTCTTTCTGCATTGCAGGAAGTTTAGGCCATACTCCACCAAGGGGGCCATGTCCGTGTTGGTGGAGTATTGTAAGACAGTGGCGAGCTTTACTGTCAGAAGTTATCAAGCCGCCCATAAGGCCTCTGACATGGCGTAACGACTGCCATTACATGACAGCCGGCACCAACGGCTTAACGTACCTTGCGAAGCACGGAAGCGGTCGGAAAAAATGCCACGGAACGGTCACCCATCCTGCACCTGACCGCGCTTGTTGTTGCTTGGCCACGAGCGCTTCACGAGGCCTCGGAGTGGTCATAATAAAACATCACTGTATACAATAACCTACATACGCTCGAGAAACCTAAACCTCAGTGACTCTCGCAGTCGGGTAAAAACCGGTGATTCGAAGCGGCAAACCAGTTTCTCATAGTGGGTGTGGAATAATAGTAATTTGTGCAAATTTTTGTCTTCGACATTGGAGCTGCAATGTTTTTTTTATATGACTCAGCAACTCGGATGAGGAAAATAATTATAAACATGCAGTGCATTACAAATTTGTTGCTATTTCTTAATGATTAGCGTTACTCATACATAGTATATATTTAAACGGTTCTCATCGCGATTATTTATTAGGTAAAATTTAATTACCTTATTTCCCGACGTTTTGGCAGCGTTACAGTTGCCGTGGTCTCGGGTGGACTGAAGTGGCGAGTACAGTCAATTATTGTGAGTGACTTTTAGTTTTTCGCAGCTGACCGACACACATCACTCACTACGTCCACGGACAGGTCCGGGTGATAAGGCGCGTGATTTGTATTTACTTAGCACGGATTCAACGTACTTGAAAGCTTGAATACATCCTCTCTGTTAAAATTCTTGTGTTTTAATTTCAATTTCAGTAGGTACTGTCGATTATTAGGGGAGGGCTATGTCCAGCAGTGGACTAATATAGCCTGAAGAAGAAGAAGGTACTGTCGATAGCAAAATAACCTTTATATAAATTGACTCTACTCAGTTATGGTACAGACACAGACACGTATCCGGAATCAATCAATCAGAGTCTACTCAACCACGTTCTGTCTTCAGCCATACCTACTCATTGAGCCACTGCCAGCAAACTATGCTGCATTTGCCAGTTCGTGGGCAATGAGGTCTTTCTATGTCAACAGTAAGGCAGGGGGCATGCTGAGACGCAGGCGACGCAGCACAGTTCCATACAAGACAGGGCAGTTGAGGCAGACATAGACCTCCACCGCATGCTGCGATGCAACTATTCGCTTCATTCCTTGGCAATTCTCACCCATAATAACTCTTTCAATAAATAAATAGGTTTTTTAAACTCTTTCAATGTCTTTTTTGAATAGTCTGGATGATTTATATCATTTAAACAAGGTTCACAGCGCAGTAATTCAATAAATTGTTAGTAAACACGCCTCGACGTGCAATCTGTGCCGGCACTACAACGAGACGCAGAGCAGGGCAGACACATGCCTGCAACGCACGTGCCTGCGCCGCCGCGTACGTAGCTCAATGACGTTCCATGCTTTACAAAATCTGCGCTGTGCTGCGTCGCCTGCGTCTCAGCATTCGCTCAGCCTAAGGCCTGTAGTGCATTCTACATCTAATAGATTCGGGATTATTGCGTGTAATATAAGGGATTATTTCATATTTTTATTTATTTTTAGGTTTTTCAACAGACGCACACATTACAAACATAAATAACAATGCACAATAATCGAGCCAGTGTCATCATCATCACCATCGACCCATTATGTCCCCACCGAGGGGCACGGGTCTCATCCATGAGCCAGTGTAGGTTAATCCAATTACTGAATGAAAACAATATTCGGACTGGAACGCCCGAATCCCCACTTGCTCTTAACTCGTTCGCTAACATAATGTATTTTGGTATAACAGCGCTGGCATTGGCGTCAGTTACTGAGCCTACAATCAACACATCAGCAGCCGCTAACCAGTAGAGTACTGCCAGTAATATTTATTTCACGACAATGGGATTAGTTATGCCCGTCCATCTGCGTACGAAGCCATTAGTATCTTTAGCGATTTGTTTATATAGAGGTCCACGACCCGCGTGGATGTAGGTAGGTTGCATCACGATCGAGCTAACCTCGTGGTTCGGTGATAATATGAATGGCACGATTTATCACGGCTTTATCTTGATATGATTGATTATTTATTAATTTCAGAACACTTGTCCATAACATAATAACTGATTTCGACGTCAGCTACGACAGCGTTGCTTCAGTTAGGCGTAGGTTGACTGCGAATTTCTTCGGTAGCGAATTGTCCACTATGTTATAGGCTTGGTTGTTTGATTATTATATAGGTGTTGGTTAGTTGTGCCTAGGTTTGTTAAGCATTTGTTCGATGTTGTGACTGAAAAACCTAGGTATTTTCCTAATATCTAAAATGTAAGTGAAAACGTGACTCTCTGCTTGTATATTGTAAAATGTAACTTGTATTCTGTAATTTATGTCTATGGTTTTCCTAAAAAATCAATAAACAAATAAATATTATTTCACTAGCTGACCGCGCAAACGTTATTTGCCATATAATAATCTGGTAAAAGTATGAAACGATATCCTGTATGATCGTATTTAAATATATGTAATCGTATATAAATTAATTATTAATTAGGTATTTGAACTCCGAAACGACGCAATGCTCTGTCGTATTTTAAGTAAGTAAGTCGTATTTTATCACAAATATATGGCGCTGTTTACTTTAATAATAACGACCATCTTTAGCGTTCAAACTAAGGCTTTGGTTTTCGGTCGTGGATCCTAAAAATTACTATTTACGTAATTGAGTGGCAGTGGGCTGGCCATATCTCGCGAAGAACCGACAAGCATTGGAGTAATCGTGTACTTGAGTGGAGACCGCGACTCGGCAAACGTAGTGTAGGACGCCCTCCGACCAGGTGGGATGACGATCTGCGAAAAATTGCCGGCAGATGCTGGATGCGGCAAGCTGACGACGAGGCGCTCTGGCGCTCATTAGGGGAGGGCTATGTCCATACATAATATAGCCTGAAGAAGAAGAGGACGTAATTGAGAGAAAAGAAAAGACACTTTGCAAATACAACTTTGACAACTTCGAGCGCGGCTGCCTACCATGCAAGAGGTCCCGGGTTCGAATCCCGGCTGGGAAAAAAATGCGTAGGTATTAGATGTTTACATGTTTGGGATGTCGTTGTTTCTGGTTCCCATGACACAGGGTATCCTAGTGTGGGGCCAGAAGCAATATATGTGCTTGCATGTAAATGTTATGTTATACGATCTGTAAAAGAAGTTAATACGATTTTTTTATTGATGGCGCTAATCGACCTTTGGGCCAATTTTCGCCCATGCGAATTGAAAGCATAGACGCAAAATAGTCGAGAACTTAGACATTGGACATACATCGACCAAATAGGGGATGTATTTGCAAAGGCAAAGATAAAAAGTACCCGGAACCGGCGTGCGTGAATGCAACGACTTATGAACGTTGATGAAGCGAAGGTGATCTGTCAGGATCGTCGCAAGTGGCAGTCCCTGGTCTGCCTACCCCTCTGGGATACCGGCGTGAGGTTATGTCTCTATGTATGCTTAGACATTTGTCGAATAAAAATAAGATAAGATGAAACGACTGAGTCATTAGACATTTATTTTCTCACTGGAATTCAATATAGCATGGCGTTGAGAATACAGATTTTGGCTGTCGCTCGACTTTTAACGTAGAATTCCAAGACATAAGCCTTACGGCCGAATACTCAAACGTCAGTCAAATCGATCACTCAGTTGAAGGGCATTCAAATTTGAACATCTGTTAAATACTAAGTGGTATACACAAACGTCATTCAAACAATTTCAGACCCTGATCAGCTGAGAAGCCGTCAAATAAATAACAAGTCTGTTTTCATTGACAAAATATTTAAACTTACGTAGTGTATCCGATTTACGCAGAATTTGTTCGATCAATTTTAAGTGTTGTGATGAAATACGAAGTTTTATTTTATAAAAATACAATAAATCATAAAATGATTTATGAAACAAACTTCAATTATTGTACTAAATAATATTACCTCGTTTTGTAAAAAGCAAAATGTTTAATGTTGAAATAATAATATCTTATACTGTCGTAGAATGAAACGTTAGGGCCATCTCACTCACCAATGAATGACGTTTGAAAAGTACCACAATAAAAACATTGCGGTATTGCGGTTTTTGAAAGCTATTCCCTGATAAATATTAATATAAACAAGAATTGAATGAGAATTATTATTATGCGTTATTATGCCAGTAGCATAATAACGCAGGGTTATTAAAATTTGGTCCACTGACTGCATGAATCTATTACGCCTTGTAACTGGTTGGATTGTATGTCCAAAGACGGACTTTTCGATAGCCGGAACCGCGCATGGAAGTTTGTTTCATTATAATACTCACAAGCATTTAACTTTGCCTCATATCTTCGAGGCACATTAGGCCCTTCCTCATCCGACAAAATGATGACATAATGATGATAAGGACATTGTTTTTCACTTAAGTTCACTTATTATTGAAACTTATTTACGATTTGAAGGACCTCGCGACCACTTTCAATTGTAACGCCTACTCAACTCGATTTGACAGCCTATTTGACAGCTAAATCGCGCTAAGTTGCGTTCGAGTATACGAATTTTTCGCTGAGTGATGTTTAACTGCCAGTTATTTTGTGTTCCACTTAAATTTAACACAAGCTTTTAACTAACGTTTGTGTATACGAATTTTGTGTTTAACGGCTTGTTAATTATTTAAGATGCCTTTAAATATTTGAATGACGTTTGAGTATTCGGCCGTTAGAGTCGTATCCGACATATTTGCTAATGAAATGGGAATTGGCTCCTAAGTCCTAGATCCTAATACTTACATAAAGTCCGTTTTTTAATTCGATGCAAAAAAAAACTGTAATTTTGACATGCGCATGGGGTCGTAAATCATAAATATGAACAACATTTGAAATGCCGACATGAAAAGAAGAAGGTACGTTCGTTTGCATTCGCGTAACAAAGAGAAACGGAAGGAATGATGTCTTCTTGATATGTCAACCTAAGGTTGTCAACACAGAAGTGTTGTCATTACGTAAAAAACGAATACTTCCATTTTACTTCCAAGAAAATATTGTGTGTGCTACGTTGATGTTTTTTTAAATACTTCCCTTTAGTGAGTATTAAAATATAATTTTTTTGATGTCATAAGGTTTTTGTTTACACAAGTCTATTATTTTTGGTTTTAAAAAATCTACCTGGGCCATTTATATATTTTGTTGTGGTATCACTGCCTCTTTCCTTTTTTGCATCGAATTAAAAAACGGACTTTAGTTTTTCATAAGCACGACAATATTTGTTATTTGTCTCAGTTTGGTAGTCTACAAAGCATAGTAGTACAATAAGAAGATCGAATCGCGCGATGCCCCGAGTTAAGTAGCACGGGTTATACCATTGCAATGCGATTGGTCACTAGACTACGGATAGCGTGAATGAAACGAAATACCGGACTAATCCGGAATCCATTGAACAACTATGCATTTTGGAGACTAGCCCCCCTGGACAACCTTAAGGAGAAAAATATAAATCATTAATAACATGATTGTTAGACACTTCTGACGTATGGTGTCGGCCTAGAGAATAGCATCAACCCAAATTCTGCCCGCGGGTGTCGTAAACGGCGACTAAGGGACACAAACCAGGGGGTGGGCAGCAGCGCCCCCTGCAGTACAATTCCACCAAACTGCGATCCCCAACCCGCATGCCCAGCGTGGGGATTATGGGCATTACCCCCCAATGATGGCACAACGTTGCGCTATGGCGCTCATTAGGGGAGGGCTACGTCCAGCAGTGGACTAATATAGCCTGAAGAAGAAACTTTGGTAAAACGTTCTGTAAAACAATACTTTTTTTATTTGCATTGTCGGCGTACATGAATCTGTTACATCATCGTGCCAAAAAATCTGATTTAAGATAATGCCCTAATGAAATCAGGTCTCTTATCGCGTGTCTCATCACAGCCACATGATTAGGATATTATATCATCTGAATAAACATTCTCGACGTGCGCATGGAAGAGAAACAATGGGGCCTAGGCAGGTTGTTATTATAATGGACTAGTTGCCTGCCCACGGCTTCGTTCGCGACGATATTTTGATATGTATAAGTCTGGGATGAAAAGTAGCCTAGTTTCCGGACTACAATCTATCTCTGTGCCGAATTTCACCCCAATCCATTCAGCCGTTCTGGCGTGATTAAGTAACAAACATCCATACATACTTAAATACTTTCACATTTAATTTAATAATATTGGTAAGATTCATTGTGCACTGTTTGCATAAAATGTTCTAGGGACGTATACGGACTGGGACCTAATCATAAGCAGCAAATCCTGAGCGTAATTAAAACTGTTTTAGTGAGAGGTGTGACTGACAAAATTGGGAGTATTTTGAAACGCGCTTCAATCAGGACCATCTACAAGCCGCCAAGAAAGATACACCAATTCATGCGAAGTGTCAAGCACAGGATTCCCTTACAAGAGGCAGGAGTATACAAGCTTGACTGTGAATGTGGTTCTGGTCCTCGTACATTGGTCAAACCAAGCGTACCATAGCTGAACGGGTAGAACATATCGCGGACGTGAAACATAAGCGCTCTGGTAGATCTGCAGTCATCGAACATACACTTAGCGGTACCAACCACTTTATACATTTTGATAAAGTTAAAGTTCTAGCCCGAAAAGACCGTTTCTTCCCTAGAATGATACGCGAGGCAATAGCGATCCGCCGGCATCCAAATTTCAATAGAGATCATGGTTGGAATATACCGGCAGCATGGGAACCAGTGCTCAAGTGCATGAGACCCCCTTGCTAAAAGTGTGACTGTAGATTTAATTTTAATTTCAATTAATAATCAATATTTTTAGTTCATGTAAAATAATTGGTTTATAAATTTAATTTTTAACTTCAATTACTAATAATCAATATTGTTGACTTTATATAAAATAATTGATATACCTATTTTGGAACGTAACTTCATAATGAACTTTTGTAATTTTTGCCGAGGGTAGTAAACTAACAGTTATTGCTTTCAAAAAGACTCCTACCACCTCAGTCATCCGAGACCACGGCACCTGTAAATGTGCCAAAACGTCGGAAAATTGTAAAAAAATATAATAAACGAGTGAAATCCGTACTAAAACAGTTTTAATTATGTGTAGTACTCGTGTTAACCTTAGAAAATACTATAAATCCTGAGCGATTCTAAGGGCCTACGCAGATGAGGGATTATCCCCCGGGTACTTTTTTGTCCGTCGATATAGATCTCCTATAAATTGTATCGAATAACGCACACGAAGGACTGAAAGTACCCCGTACAAAAAGTCCCTCAAGTTACCGAGGACATCAAGAGACCGGACTGGACAAAAGTTCGGTGATTTCTTTTAAAACGCCTTTTCTTTCTCAACTTCATGTAATTATTACAACACAACGTAATCTTAGAATATTGCTTCTATAGCGTACGCTTCACTCAATTTCCGGGGAACAAATGACCGCACACCGTAGGCGTTGAGTGCGCGACAAGTACTCGGAGGACATTTTTTACACGATTCAGGGACTTTTGTCCCTTAAGGACAGAAGTCCCTCCTCTGCACAGGCCTTTTTTGTCTAAATGTCAAATTACATTTCAATTTGGTACACGATTGGAATGGCTTGGGGATGGAAAGCCTTACCGCGACAACAGAACTCCAGGTTTGCTAGAGATTTATCTAATTTTTCTCATGCTGTTAATATACTTGTGGGGTTGGCTCTACACCACATTCACAGGCGGCAATAATGCGCGCGCAGATTCGAACCTCATTGCTCGACCTGCAACCGCCATGCATAGCTGGCAGGCTACACAATCCAGGAAGGAAGTAGGGATTTTATTTAAAAGTTGTTTTTTTCTAGTCTGTCTAAAAAATGTATGATTGCTACATATCATTATCGATTTATAAATAATTTAATGTTGTTTTTCATGCAGATGCTATAATTAGTTTTTAGTTTCATCAAATTATTGCTGTTAGTCAGTGTTAACTCCTTTTGTACATTATAATTTCCACCGTGCCAGTTTACTTTCAGTGTAAATAAACCTTGTACATAAATTATCAATTTCTTCGTCCTTGGCACTGGATTCTAAATACTGTTAACAACAGTCGGTTGTTTTTAGGCTTCCGTAACCTAGGGGTGCCTAACTGGACCCTACTACTCTGGTTCCGCCGTCTGTCCGATCGTTCCGTCTTTCTGGCCGTCGGTTCGTCCGTCCGTCCGTGATCTATAATATAAAAATGAATCGCTGAACGCAAATTCGTTTTTTAGAATATTCCTTGAAGTACGAAGACAGTTCTTAGAGAGAAACAAATTTAAAAAAAATTAAAAATTCGACTGTTAGGCGGTACGAAGTTCGCTGGGTCAGCTAGTTTATAATAATTTTATCTATGTATTTTAAAGTGGATTGAAATTTAAACTTTTGTTTTAAAAACTATTAAACTCAGGAACGCGATAAAAGAGGATTAATAACACGAATTACTGATTATACTATTTTTATTTTTAATGCACTAACCCGTGCTAAGGACAAATTTAAAAACCTATTTAGAGGCTATATATTTCACCCATGCCGGGATTCGAACCCGCAACCTCTGGCTATCCGTGCCAGCGCTCACCAAATTGAGCCAATGGGCGACTCACCGGCATCAGTGAAATTTCGAACCTCTTTACACTATTCTCGGTATTACGTACAGGCAGCGACATCTGGCTTAAGCAAATTGCATCACTTACAGCCCCGACTACCTACTTTGCAGTTAGGTTTAACATCGGAACGATATCACTGTACCCACATGATAATACTATTTTTATTTTTAATGCACTAACCCGTGCTAAGGACAAATTTAATTTTTAGCCTCTAAATAGGTTTTTACGAATTACTGACCTACTACGAGCCGACAACTTGATAAACATTTTTAATATCCTTGTTTTGGCGCGCACACACATAAACACTTTTACCTGTCAATGGTATGAAAAAACACGTCACGTGACATGTAGTATAGACAATATAGATAGATAGATAGATAGATAGAAGATATACAAAAATAAAGTACAATTAGCGCCTCTCGCGAAGAACCGACAACCGTTGGAGTAAACGCGTTCTAGAGTGGAGACCGCGACTCGGCAAACGTAGTGTAGGACGCCCTCCGACCAGGTGGGATGACGATCTGCGAAAAACTACAGGCAGATGCTGGATGCGGCAAGCTGAAAACAGGGCGCTATGGCGCTCATTAGGGGAGGGCTATGTCCAGCAGTGGACTAATCTAGCCTGAAGATGAGATGACGGCCTTATTACGAAAAGCAATTTCTTCTAAGCCACGTGTATAGTGTAAGATAAAACATCTGGAATGAGTTAGAAATAAACGTAGTTGAGTACACACTTTTTTATTCATCGCCTCCCACTACATGGCTATCCTGCCAGGATAGCAATATGCGCGCCATGTCATGCCAATAAGACGTGTCGCGACGAGCACTACTGAGAGTGACTATGGGGAACCCTTAAAGTAAAATGGAACATGAAAACGAAAATATTATTATTGCACACAATGTGTCCAAGTGCCAGAAAACTTAATAACTTATTATAATATACACGACCGAGCGCTTCCGTACTTCGCAAGGCACGTTGGCCGTTGGTGCCGGCTGTCATGTAATGGCATTTGTTGAGCCATGTCAAAGACCTTATGGGCGGCTTGATAACTTTAACTGTAAAGCCCGCCAATGTCTTACAATCCTCCACCAAACCGGACTTGACCCCCGTGGCTGAGTATGGCCTAACTTTCCTACCTAACACAGATGTTACACGTATTATTGAATCATATCTTAGTCTTTTCGTGAATCCCAGCGAAATAGCAAAACATCATTGAGAAAGA
Organism: Yponomeuta sedellus; assembly: GCA_934045075.1. Taxonomy (NCBI): domain Eukaryota; kingdom Metazoa; phylum Arthropoda; class Insecta; order Lepidoptera; family Yponomeutidae; genus Yponomeuta; species Yponomeuta sedellus. The sequence goes on from OW203733.1 coordinate 4,679,939, forward strand.
GGCACCTGTTCAAACAAATCCCAAACAGGGCAAGCGGTGGAACAATAACATCATTCGCATATTTCCAGTGGACCTACCAAAATAAGGCTAGCTGGGGATATGAGGCATATACACACACATACACAATCTCACGCCTCTATTCCGGAGGCGTAGACAGAGACCAGGGTCTGCTACTTGATGCGATCCTGAGAGGTCTCTTTCGCTTCATCCACATTCATTAATCGTTGCGCTCGTGGCCTAGTCGAACCGAGTGATTGGAATCAATCACTTGAGAAGCAACAACCGGCGCGGGCAGGTGCAGGATGGGTGACCGTCCCGTGACTACCGCTAGTGACATTTTTTCCGAGCGCTTCCGCGCTTCGCAAGGCACTTTAAGCCGTTGATGCCGGCTGTCATGTAATGGCAGTCGTTGAGCCATGTCAGAGGTCTTATTGGCGGCTTGATAACTTCTGACAGTAAAGCTCTCCACTGTCTTACAACCCTCCACCAACCCGGACTTGGCCCCGTGGTGGAATATGGCCTAACCTTCCCGAGATACAGGAAGAGACCCGTGCCCCAGCAGTGAGGACATTAAAAGGTTTGATATGACGCAGAAAGTTCTACACCGTAGTACCTGGGACGCAAGTGCAAATCTCTGAGAGTACAAAGCGTCCATAAAACGGACGCAATAAAACCGTGAGCTCATCATCCGATGGCTGTCACATGGGAACTAACGATTCAAGGAGACATAAAGCGAACAGCTCTCAGCCAATTGAAACCTCATGTGTGTCATCGGGATTGCCTTAAGGTGCCACGCGGTGCTACCGCCACCAATAGAAACTGGAATAAAAATCATAACTTGTTTTATTATCGTCATCAAGAGCCAATATATTAAACTTTTTTTAAAAAGTGAACATCATAAATCTTAACAACTGTGACAACTATTTTAGAACCGACAGTCTAGGACTTTAATCGTTTTCCGTTGAAAACAGCTGTTTTAGGCTAAACTGCTATAAAGTCCTAGATTCTTAGACTTGGCCGGCGCCGACAATCCCTCCGGGAAGCTGCCCCGAAATCCAGCCCAAATCGTTAGAGATGGTAGTTGCGGTCCACAGCGGCCACAAACCGGGCTTCGATTAAAATTTGTCCGGACTCTGGACGCAAAGTCCGGATTAAAACTCCTATGTCTAGACTGACCAGTCTAGACTTAGTAGTTTTAATCCGGACTTCGAAAGCGTTCAGTCCGGTCTTGTGTTCCTGCATACTATCAACCGTTCTGCCTTACACTAAAATAGTCAGAACGGTGGATAGTACACATGAGTAGGCTTAATATATATTTATAAACTAATAGATATTTACATATTCAATTCCAAGAAGTGTGTAGTAACAAGCGGCACGATCAAGACATAAATAAAACATGATGTTCTTTACACTCACCCAAAATCGGGGCAAAGAGTCGCAGACCATAAAAGACAAAAAATATTAAAATATTGATAAAAATGGCTTTTTTGGGGAGGCAGCATTGCAGAGCACACACCCAACTGCTTGGTCACATTGTCAATGCTCTGCGAGAACCGATAAGAGTGAGTGAAAAATATGGTGGCGGTAGTTAGCACTCGGTAGCGCCTTAACGGCCTAGCGTTTGAGTGGAAGGACAGGGGTGTAATTAATAATATTAGTACGTAACTTCCACGTAACACAATCACTAGTCCTGGATGACGGCGTTAGTCAAGGCTGTTGTGGCGTAAATGCGTCTGAATTGTGCAATGGGGAACTTTCACAAAACAAAATTGTTTCATTTGAGAGGCCATGATAAAAGATAGTGAAACAATTTTTATTTTCTTCTCCACGGCTAATACTCATAATAAACACGCCATGTATATCGGCCTCTATGTTGCCATAACTTGAAGGTGACGCCATATAATTTAAAAAGCTTACTTCAATATTTGAGTTAACTCCTAAAGTTATGTTTTTATTTATTACTAGAGTCTTCTTCTTTTCGTGTCAGCGATTCGACCAATTTATATTTTTCCTGCCCAATAGTTGGCTACTGCAATTGCAGCAGCGTTGGCCTCTGTTAGGTCCTCCAGAGTGCAGGTGTGAGGGCACAATGGACATTGGAGCAGGTGCACCATGGATTGCGATGAGGCTCCATTACTAGAGTAACTTCGTACTTCGCATTTTTTGATATGAAACATATTTTTTTATTTTTTTTTTAATTAGCTGATTCAGTTTCACTTCTTCTTCTTCTGACTATATTATGTAGTCCACAGCTGGACATAGCCCTCCCCTAATGAAAGCCATAGTGCCCTGTCTTCAGCTTGCCGCATCCAGCATCTGCCCGCAGTTTTTCGCAGATCGTCATCCCAACTGGTCGGAGGGCGTCCTACACTACGTTTACCGAGTCGCGGTCTCCACTCGAGAACACGTTTACTCCAACGGTTGTCGGTTCTTCGCGAGATATGGCCAGCCCACTGCCACTTCAGCTTGCTGATTCTCTGAGCTATGTCGATGACTTTGGGTCACACTGCTGGGTAAAGGCCTCCCCTTTAGCTCTCCACTCCTACCTGACACCGGCCGTTCTCTGCCACCCCAGCAGAATGTTCGCGGTCATTCGCTTGTTTTTTTTATGTATCCTCTAAACGTCCCACTGTAAGGCACAGGGTTTCTCTCAAACAGGGAGTATGGGCTTAATCACCACGCGTGCCCACCGCGGCTTGACATTTTCAAGCGCTGAGGTATTTGAACCTCTCAGACGCTTGCGTATCCTAGTATCCTTTTTTTGTGTTTAAGTGATCATTTTGCTTATTATTTTTACGATATGACGATACTGTTGTGGATTTATATAGTTTATGTTATTCTTTTGTTTGTATGTGACATTTTTCAATAAAATAATTTGCAACAGAAGGTTGTCTGGAAGAGATCACTTTTAGTCATAAGGCCGCCGTCTGTACTCTTAGGTTAAGAGATATCTTTGTAATTTCCATTTTTACGGACAGTTAAATGTTCTCTATCTATCTGTCTATGCTCGCGATGCTGTGGTATAATTTTTCTGTATTTGTGTTCGTTTTCTATAATTGAACATCAATATGAAGGGGCACCGAGTGTGACCGCGTAGGAGAACGCAAGCTTTATCTTGGCAGGGTTCCATCACGGTATTCAATGGACTCGCCCGCTCATGAATATTGAGCAGCCCCACGTTGGGGCGCCAAATGATAGATTGTACAGCGATCCGCACTTATTATTTTGAAGTAGGCGTCTTTGTGGTAAAGGAATTCCAGTCCTCCGTGATGGATAGATATGTTACTTCCGTTTGTATTTCGAACGTACTAATACATAAACTCACGGTTGCATCTCGGAGGGGTAGGCAGATACCAAGTTTTGCCACTTGCCGCGATCCTGACAAATCTTTGGGCGCCAAATGATAGATTGTACACCGATCTGGATTTATTATTTTTGAGTACCTGGGTGTCTTTTTGATAAATGAATTTCAGTCCCTCATGATGGATAGATACGCTACTTCCGTTTGTATTTCGAACGTACATAATACATAAGCTCACGGCTCTATCTCGGAGGGCTAGCCAGATACTAAAGTTTGACACTTGCCACGACATCGGCAAAATTTAGGCGCCAAATGGTAGATTGTACAGCAATCTGCAGTTATTATTTTTTAGTAGACATCTTGGTGATCTAGGAATTCAAGCATCCGGTTTTAGATACATTCGCAACTTCTGGTTGTGAATAGTAAATTCATAAACTGACGCCTGTCACCCCGAGGGGTAGCCAGACACCAAGGTGTGCCACTTTCCACGGTCCCGACAAACCTTGGGGCGCTAAATGATACATTGTACAGCGACCCGCAGTTATAATTTTTAAGTAGACATCTTGGTGATCAAGGAATTCAAGCATCCGGTTATAGATAGATTCGCAACTTTCCTTTGTGAGTAGTAAATACATACCTACACTCACGTCTGTCACCCGAAGGGGTAGGCTGATACTAAGGTTTGCCACTGGCCACGATCCTGACAAACCTTGGGGCGCCAAGTGAGAGAAAAAACTATCTGTATTACGTACAGGCAGCGAGCGTAAAGAGGTTCGAAATTTCACTGATGCCGGTGTGTCGCCCATTAGCTCAGTTGGAAAGAGCGCTGGCACGGATAGCCAGAGGTCGCGGGTTCGAATCCCGGCATAGGTGGAATTGTTAGCCTCTAAATACGTTTTTAAAATTGTCCTTAGCACGGGTTAGTGCATGAAAAAGAATATAGTTTGGGTTTTGGCAATAAATGTAGTTCACTTTCACTCATACATCGAGGAGCCGCGTCCTACTCGTTAATCTGTAGGTTTTTTTTTAATCTTATATTTATTTAGAGGCTTTGATCACCATGTGATCATGTCAGCCCCATCAGACCAAATCACAATGTTTTCTTACTCTACCTTATCTAAATATAAGTACATAAACTATTATATAGTTTATTAATAACTAACTTATAATGTTTTACTGTACATTTTATATATTAATAAGGCTGCACTTGAGGTGGGATCGTGCAATAGGCTCTGGAATTTGAAACTACAGTTTAAGTAGGACGGCTCGGCTACGCAACGCACCTCGGATTGTCTCAATAAAACTACGAATTGTAGTTTTATGTACCTAACTCGGCCCAGGTGGCGGCCTTGATTTTGCCGACCGATTTTTCATTTTCATCGATGACGCATTGCTTTTTTGCCGGCTATTACGCCCCAAGGCCGCCCATTGAATGAAGTTCGGATGAGACGCTAGAACGAAGACCTAATTGTGGCCGATTTCGGATTTCGGCACCCGTGTCGAGTCTAATATTTTCGTAAACAGCGTTGTTTGTGACATTAATGTGCCCATTTTAGTTTTTATCTTACCAGACCGTTTACCTAGTAGAATTTACTAAAATTCGAATTCTTTCGATATTAATATTTGTACCTACCAAATTATGTGATCGGCATTAAATATAATATTATTATTATAAATTATATTCAGACACAACTCAACTCCGTGTTCAACTACCTCAGCGCTTGAAATTGCTAATCCGCGGTGGGGACGCGTGGTAATTAAGCCCATCCTCTCTCTTCCTAAGAGAAGGCCTGTGCCCTGTGACATTGTCAGTGTAGTGTGTCGCAACCCTAATAGTGCTTGGTGATGGCTGATTGAGGGTACTCTGAAACCTCATCCGCCGAAGATGCGAACGGGTGCCAGCCATCAGTCTTCTCGTGACCACGATGACTGTAACGTCGTCGAAACGTCGAGGTAAAATAGCAATGAATTACTACGCGATTAAGCCCCGAAAATATTCTAACTATCCGTTAAAAATATCTTTTATCTCTAACAGCACCAGCAAGACCTAAATACGTCGAGTTAAGATAAAAAGGTGATACTAAAATTATGTCTCGGTCGGTGACGGTCGGTCTCGGTGGCGCAGCGGTATGGCACGCTGACTGTAAAACCGAAGGTCTCGGGTTCGATCCCCGGCCGGGTCAAGCTAGGAAACGAACTTTTCTAGTTTGTCTCGGGTCTTGGATGTTATCTATGTATTTATTATATTAAATCTATCGTCGAGTTAGCACCTGTAACATAAGTCATTTAGTTGTACTTAGTATAGGGCTAACAAGATCTGTGTAATATGTCCATGAATATTTATTTATTTATTATTATTTATTTATATTTTATTAACGACAGTTCAAATATTAGACGATAAGAGGCAGGTATCTAATATGACAGTAATTATCAGACATTTTTTTTTTTTCATGTCACCTTTATTCGTCCCACTGCAGGGCACGGGCATTCAGAAATAGAGAGTATGGGCTTCATTACCACACGAGCCCACCGCGGATTAGCAATCTCAAACGCTAAGGCAGTTGAACACTTACTACACTACTAATAAGACAGTCTCCTTCATCTGCGATATTTAAGTGTAGAGTGAAGGAATACTACCTTTCAAAAAAATTAAATAATGCAATTAATTAAATATTACGTAGGTCAGTGGCGGATTTACCAATAGGCTGAGTAGGCTGGAGCCTAGGGCGGCAGATTTAGAGGGGCGGCAAATTTAGCCCAAATTTTCTTACAGAAAAGAAAAAACTTATAATTATATGTATACACATTACGTCCGTAATCCGAACACAAATCATAAAGTTGCATTTCAGAAAAAATGTAATTAATTATGAACTAAACTAACGTATTAAATTTCAAAGGTCAGTAGGGGCGGCAAAAATTGTATAGCCTACTAGCGGCAAATTTGTAAATCCGCCGCTGACGTAGGTATACTATATTATTTCCTCTTCCTATATGTATAATTTATTTATTAGTATGTATGTATATCTTAATTATTTATTCATTTAATTATTTATGTATGTGGTTTAAGTAAGCTTATATAAATTTCGTTGAATTACTAATTTCAATATTTCTGTATTGCAGCGACTACCCGTCTCTAATTTATCTCTTGTCTCCGTCTACGGTTGCCTGGAAGAAATTGCTTTTAGTAATAAGGCCGCCATTTGTACTGTAGTTTTTATATAATTTCTGTTACTGTAATTTCTGTGTACAATAAAGAATATTCTGTCGATCTATCTATCTATCTACACTCAGGATCAAAAGTATAGATACAGCTATTAAAGTGCAAGCAGGACGCAAGCTTTTGCAAACGTAACAGCAGTCTTTAGCTGGTTACTGACCTACGTTACGAGGTGTAATGTAACATGTGTCAGTAGTGTTTCGGGGAAACCAGCGAGTATTCAGCAGTTTGAGAGCTCCACCCCGCATCGGCAGTCGGCGAATGTTACATTACATCTCGTAACGTTGGTCGGTACCCAGCTTAAAGTTTTGAAAGTGTATTGGCAAGACTTTGGTTCGCGATGTGGACCAGTGCTGCAAACTCTGCTGATTTATCAGGAGATTTCCTGATTTTAGGCACTGTCTCCTGATCTAGTGTTTTATTTGTAGAACTGAGTAAAATCTCCTGAATTTTGACAAGTAGCCACTACATTTCTTCAATCTACCTAAATGTCATCTGTCAAAAGTCTTGAGTGTCAAAAGGTTTTTTTTTTGTTATTTTATGGTCTGGTAAAAGTCATATCTTTATTGAATAAAAAAGCATGTGTTTTCTTGTGTTGTATTTTTCTGCTTCACTAACTTAATTTACTTAATCTAAACTCGTAATTGATCAAAAAGGTTTTTTTTTGTTTTCTTCCGTTTTTTTTGCAGTCTGATTTTTTCTTCAATATCTCCTTTTTTTCTTGCTGGTGGGGTTTGCAGCACTGATATGGACTCTTATCGACACCGCTCAAGTTCCTACTACCGTATCTGCCGCCCTTTGATTAAATCAAAGTGGGCAACCGATATTTCCAAGGTCCCTGGCAGTTGTCTCGAGGCAAGTGTTTCGAAAACTCGACATCGGCACAGCTGTACGGCCTTGGTCAAACTGTAGGTACAACAGAGGGACTGCTGAGCTGAAATGTTTGTATATTCGATTTCACCCCTTGTATGTTCCCATTGTACGGTGACAAAGTCCGGAATGGTGAAGGATGGTAAGACAGTGGCGGGCTTTACAGGCAGAAGTTATCAAGCCGCTCATGAGGCCTCTGACTTGGCTTAACGACAGCCATTACGTGACAGCCGGCACCAACGGCTTCACGGGCCTTGCGAAGCACGAGAGCGCTCGCCAAAATGCCACTAGCGGTAGTCACGGGAAGGTCACCCATCCTGCACCTGACCGCGCCAGTTGTTGCTTAACTCAAGTGATTGATTCCAATCACTCGATTCGACCAGGCCACAAGCGGTTCTCGTGGCTCCACGGTTAAGTGGGCCTAAATGTTTTTAAATGTATTTTAACGACAGCGAGGGTTATTGGAAGGGATATAAAGTTGAAACAAAACCTACTGCCACCTAAATTTCAACAGTTTGTTAGGCTTTATTGTACAATAAAAACATTAATGAAGATAAAACTGAAATAACAGGCTCGTGATAAAAAATACGTGCAAAGACGGGCAGTTGTAAGCAGCTTCAAATCAAATAAAAGTAAAAGAAATCTACTAAAACTCTATACAAGCAGCCGAGACTTAACTGGCATGTTTAATACACACGTCTGATGAATGATGACGTGCATTCAAAATAGAGACGTCACAGTAGGTAATCCTTTCGTATACCAACCCGCACTTGGCTCCCGTGGTGAAGTAATAGACCCGTGCCCCAGCAGTGGGGACATACAAAGGTTGATATCGAATCATAAATATGTTCTTGCATATTTGTCAATATCAACCCTACGAAGAGACCCTTGCACCAGCATTGAGGAAGGCATTGCAGGAAGGTTAGGCCATACTCTACTCCAAGTCGGGGTTGGTGGAAGATTGTAAAACAGTGGCGGGCCTTACTGTTTAAAGTTATCAAGCCGTCTATAAGGCCCCTAATATGGCTTAACGACTGCCATTACATGACAGCCGTCACTAACTACTTTACGTGCTTTGCGAAGCATAGAAGTAGTGACGGGATAGTCAGCACCTGACCGCGCCTGTTGTTGCTTAACCCTAGTGATTTATTCTAATCACTCGGTTTCACTAGGTCACGAGAGCATCTTCAGTTCCACTAGGCTACGAGCGCTTCGCAATTTAATACGATTGTATTAGATTCACGCACTTAGCGTAATGGTGCTTTTTTTACCTTTCCCGAACTCGTGCGTTTTCTTTCCCAATTGTCAAAATAATGTCTATTAAATAGAAAAAACCAACCATGAAGTTTTTATGATTTATGCAATTACGTATATATCTAAAAAGAGGCTACTAATTTGTTTCAATATCACATTTCATGATTTAATTGAATGTTAGTTTAGGTTTCATTTCATCTCATTAAATTTCTTTTTCATTTCATATCAATAAAAATTCTACTGAAAACTTGGCTGTATGGGCATAGTTTCATTTGCCTACCCAGAATTCGTGAAGGAAACAAATCTCTGCTTGCTTATATTCTTTTACGGTTGGCGCCTTTTTCCATTGGTTAGTTGAGTTTTTTTATTCGATTACATTGCTTAATTTTTTCGCAACTGTATTAAAAATAGTCTAAAAAACCTATTTAGAGGCTAAAAATTTCACCCATGCCGGGATTCGAACCCGCAACCTCTGGCTATCCGTACCACGGCACGTACGTACTTAGCACGGGTTAGTGCATTAAAAATAGTGTAAATTTTAAAAATAGTCGTTCAGTACACGTGCGGAACCGTCATTGCAACTTGTTCCGACTGTCAACCCTCGCCTTCGGCTGCGTGCGCCTCGGCTCGGGTAGACATTTGTCGGAACTCTGCAATGACAGCCTTTCCGCACTTGTAATGAAATATACTATTTTAAGGCGCATTCTTCAGCAGTTTAATAAGCACTTCATATATGGCGCTTATAGGTGAGCAGAAACAAAAACAGGGACACACGTCTGTCAACTTTGTCTTAGCACAGGTTAATTTTGACAATCATATTCCAGTTCTACGGCCACGTTGTGCTGAAAACTGCTCATTAAAGTGTAATTGAATAAAAAAATCGCTCGAGGAAAAAAATACATGGTGTATGCAGCACAGAATACGGTAGAGCCTCTGTATCGTACAGATCTACCGTCGCAGCTTAAGGCTAGGCGCATGCTGAGACGCAGGCGACGCAGCACAGCGCACAACGCAGGGCAGCGCGGATTTTGTAAACCATGGAACGTCATTGTGCTACGTACCTACGCTGCGGCGCAGGCACCTGTGATGCAGACATGTTTCTGCCCTGCTCTGCGTATCGTTTTAGTGCCGTGACAAATTTCTGCGTGACGCATGCACGTCGAGGCGTGTTTAGTAACAAATTTGTTGCAAATACAGAACATTTAATTGAATGTATCATACGAGTACAAATCATCCAGACTATTTAAGAAAGACATCGAAGGATTTATTATGGGCGATAATTGCCAAGGAATGGAGCGAATGGTTGCGTCGCAGCATGCGGTGGGGGCCTATGTCTGCCTCAACTGCCCTGCCCTGTACTGAACTGTGCTGCGCTGTGTTGCGTCGCCTGCGTCTCAGCATGCGCCCAGCCTTAGACCGCCGTCTCTTGTAAACTAATTAGAAGTTTCGGATCACAGGCGTCCCAGAGTTCCATATCACATTGTTATGAAACGGACGACCGGTAAAAATAGATCCTTGTCGCCTTTTTGTGTGATTCCGTGTAGATATTCTTTATATACGAACAGACGAGCCGAATGCTGTGACAATGGTCTAGAATAGCTCTTTACCCGACTGCGCCAGAAGGAGGGTTATATTTTTCGAGTGCATATATGTAAGTATGTCCGAAGCTGTTTTCCCTCACAACTTCTTACGCGACGCAACACAGCGCAGCACAGTTCAGTACAGGGCAGGGCAGTTGAGGCAGACATAGGCCCCCACCGCATGCTGCGACGCAACCATTCGCTTCATTCCTTGGCAATTGTCACCCATAATAAATCCTTCGATGTCTTTCTTAAATAGTCTGGATGATTTGTACTCGTATGATACATTCAATTAAATGTTCTGTATTTGCAACAAATTTGTTACTAAACACGCCTCGACGTGGATGCGTCGCGCAGAAATTTGTGGCGGCACTACAACAAGACGCAGAGCATTGCAGACACAATTTCTGCGTCGCACGTGCCTGCGCCGCAGCGTACGTAGCTCAATGGGGTGCGCCAAAGTTGACCGAAGATTCCTACCTCGATTATTGTAACTCCGAAAATGTTATTACTACAATTTTTCTCGAAATCCTAACCTAACCTAACAATCACTAATAATAACTACTCTGTTCCGAATGTTATTAATTCCGAATCATCCAACTTCATAATGTCGGTAACAATAAACATCTATTTGTTTTCCGATATTTTCTCAAAATAACTGTTTTTTACACTATTATTCGAAATCAATATTTGTTAGTAGAATTGTTTTTATTCTAAAATTTTACATGATATAGGTACCTACATTTATTTTGTGAACTTATTAATTAGGTCAATGCCGCCACCGAGATCGACATCAGGGCAGTAGGTAGGTTAGGTTAGGTTAGAACATGTAAAAACAACAAAAAAATACTGTTTTCAGAACGAAACCTTCCTACCTATAAGTCAGAATAGGATACTATTAGGTCAATGACGCTACGTAAATTAACATCTGGGCAGTAGATAGGTTAGGTTAGGTTAGAACATGTAAAACAACAAAAAACACTATTTTGGAATTAAATATACCAACCAAAAGTCAAATTATGGTACTGTTAGGTCAGTGTTCCTACCGAAATCAACATCTGGGCAGTAGGTAGGTTAGGTTAGAATATGTAAAAACTATAAAAGACACTACTTTGGAACTAAACATACCAACCAAAAGTCAAATTATGGTACTTTTTGGTCAGTGTTGCTACCGAAATAGACATCTGGGCAAAACAACTGAACAAAGATATCAAAGTCTGTAAATACATACCATACATACAAATAAGAATTATAACTTATCGATAATATGAGTAACAATATTATGAAAAACATGTTTATGAATGACAACATTATGGTAAAAAACACTTAGGAGTTTAGATTAGTTTAGTAGTAATATTAGTAATAAAAAAAATCGGAAACCAGAGTGTTATGATCTTCGTCGGTAGTACTAGAAATTGTATGAACGAAAAAATTAGGAACAAAAATTTTCGGAAGAGTGATCATTCGGAATACAAATCGTTAGTAAGACCATTTTCGGAAGTTAGACTTTAGTTGAGCCAATATGGACCCAGCTCAATGACGTTCCATGCTTTACAAAATCCGCGCTGCCCTGCGCTGTGCGCTGTGCTGCGTCGCCTGCGTCTCAGCATGCGCCCAGCCTTAGACCGCCGTCTCTTGTAAACTAATTAGAAGTTTCGGATCACAGGCGTCCCAGAGTTCCATATCACATTGTTATGAAACGGATGACCGGTAGAAATAGCCCGATCCTTGTCGCCTTTTTGTGTGATTCCGTGTAGATATTTTTAATATACGAACAGACGAGCCGAATGCAGTGACAATGGTCTGGAATAGCTCTTTACCCGACTGCGCCAGAAGGAGGGTTATATGATTGTATGTCCGAATCTATTTTCCCTCACAACTTCTTAACCAATGGTCTGATTTTGATAAATGTGATAAACAGTGTGTGTGTGAAGGTGTGTTTGGGTGTGTGTTTGTATGAGTGAGTGCGTGCCTTTGTGTATATATGTATGTGGGTATGTAGGTATATCTTGGCTACGTTCTGTAGCCAAAACGGCCGATTCCACTTGAGTTCGATCTGTATTAACTGTGAGAGTGACTAAAAATCTTAAAACGATTTAACGAGTTTGGAAGTTTTTTTTGTAAAGGTTGTGTGTTATATTATATGTCATTTTGTATGCAATAAAGTAAGTAAAGTACCTATACAGAAAATTATATTTTGTCTTAGCAATTTTTTGCGATTTTTGTAGATGACCCTGTATAGTCATTTTAATCACCGCTGTACGATGATTAGTTGTAAATCGCGCCGAGAACTATTTAGCTGGCCTTGGTCGCTAATTACTTAACGCTGGTAGACGTCAATCAACGATTACCATAATTGTTTAATTAATTACATAGCAGTAAGGCACCTCTAACTTACCCCCGTTTTACCCTGCTGCGGTTGAACCAAAACAGAGGGTAATATTTCTGGCAAGTATGTATGTAAATATGTCCGAACCAATCATCAGATTTTCGTGAATAAGACTCAATCTGTTAGTCATAAATTCCTAAATCCTTATCACCTAGTTACTCTAGATCATAGCTATTTAGTGAAAAATATTTATTGGTTCAGGTTTAATATTGTCCTGTAGTAATTTTTTATATGAAGTTTAGCCTGTTTCCTGTTTTTTCCAAATAAATAAAAATAAATAAAATAAATTCGCGATCTACTGTCTTAACGGCTAAAATCTGACCCCAAGACCACGACAGTCTGAGGGCTGAGCAGAGTAATCACCGGCATCCTTCACTCATTAGACAGATAGATAGAGAACACTTCATTGCACATCCAGGAAAAGAATACAACCATGATTTCTTAAATCTAAGCAATGTTATACAATTGTACCACATTACTAATTACACATTTTGTACCACAATCCTTTTCTATTATCTTAGTTAAGTGATTTAATTCCTAAACCTTTTTTTTTGCATCTACTTAATGAGATGATTTATACAGCGTCCAGTGGTATCTTCACCCACACTAGATGGGTGAAGGGACCACTCATAAGCTGTAGTGCCTGGGACATGGTTTTTTATAGATGGTGTAGGCTTGCCCAGCACCTATACCATCCTGACAGCTTAGTCGGCCTAGCCCACAGGAAAGACTAGTCAATACGTACGGAGCCAACCAAGCCGCGGGTTTCCTCACGATGTTTTCCTTCACAGTTAGCGTGTGGTATTGCGTCCTAATCCTACTAATAATGTAAACTAGTTTGTAAGTATGGATAGATGGATGTTTGTTACTCTTTCACGTAAAAACTACTGAATGGATTTTAATAAAACTTTTCAATAATATAGTATATACATCAGAATAACACATAGGCTACAATTTATAAAGATAATGTGTGAAATTTTTGAAATGCGACCCATAAATTATTTATGTGATAATTTTTATGTCATAGTGTCAGTTCTTTTCTACGTCACGCTTATAAGCTACTCGAACTAATCCTGCGCAGGCGAAGTCGCTGGCACCAGGTAGTAATTGATAAATCACATTCTACACACACACACACACACACACACACACACACACACACACACACACAAAACGCTACAATGTACCCAAACATAGGCCACCACGACTCACTCCCGACCTTGTGTGGTGGCTACTGGTAATGATGTTGTTATAGCTAAACGTGTTTGTTAATAACTTTATTTTCATTTCATTTCGAATCCGTTTTTTTTATCGGAAAAGTTTAACAAAATTTGTAGAGCAGTGGATCGAATTTTAAACTCTAAGGGACATGTTTCAGGAACTGCTCAAATATATTTAGGATCGAACTCTTTTTGCAGTTGAGTGAGAGGGTTGTATACTGTAACTTCTTTATAGTAGCTGGCTGGCGTAGCCGGCTAGGCATAGTTTAAATTATAAGAAGAATATCGTTACGTTTTGTCTATGTAGGTGTAGGTTAGGTTTTGGTGATAAAAAAAATAATAAAAAGAAAGTATTATTGCTAAATCTACAGTTTTAATAAGTAGTGCGCTACAATACTATATACTAGCTGGTGCCCACGACTTCGTCTGCGCAGGATTAGAATTTCGAGTAGTTTATATAAGCGTGGCGTAGAAAAGAACTAAAATTATGAGTATGACATTAAAATTATCACATAATTATTTTTTCAGTCGCATTTGAAAAAATATCACACAATATCTTTTTGAAATGTAGCCTATGTAGTATTTTGATGTATAAGCTATATGACTATTAAAGTTTAATTAAAATCCATTCAGTAGTTTTTTACGTGAACGAGTAATAAAACATCCATCCATACTTACAAACTTTCGCTTTTATAATATTACATACATACAAACATACATAACCTCACGCCCGTACCCCAGAGGGGTAGGCAGAGACCAGGGACTGCCACTTGCCACCATCCTGACAGATCACCTTCGCTTCATCAACATTCATAAATCGTTGCATAAGTCGTATAATAAATGAAAATGAAAATTATTTATTTCAAGGAATGGTTGCAAAGACTTACATTCTTGTGTTTATATTATTTTAGAAGAAAAACATAACAAAAACGAAATTTTATGTTATGTTAGTTAGACCTGAGATTTCCGCACTTAGCCTCATAGTTGGGCCATTGTACGTAGCAAGCGCTGAGGTACGCTAAGGTACGTGACTACTACCATAACAAGACCATCTAGTAGCCTGTATTTATGGCTAGTAGGCCCGTGCCTCTTGCAAAAGGCGGATATGACGGACAAAATATTAGTAGGATATATAGATATAAAAGCTTGATCCTCTGCCACTTGCGCCCGCGCCTGTATCATTCGAAGTGAATCTAGACTGGCCTTGACGCTCATCAATTTAGCATCCACGCCACTTGACGGTATTTACGGCAACATTCGGCGAGACATGCCATTGCATCTTCAATCTTCGTCTTCAATTATACGTTTTTTGTTGATTCATTTGACGCTGTTGATGCTCGTATCAGCGTACCGCACTATTTTTTACCCGACTGCGGCACAGCCCAAAAAGAGGGGTATTTGGTATTTGGCTCGTATATGAAATGAAATGAAATGAAAAGGTTATTCAAAGTAGCACAGAAACTGCGGCTTAATGAACGTTACAATTCAAACTAGGTGTCCATTTCAAAATCTAGATCATTTAGGAGAAAAAATGGACAAAAAAACTCCTAACTTAGTCTTTTCAAAAGTCCTTAATTAACATAGTTTACATAATTATTTTGAACATAGAACTCATACATTGTACTGGCTTTCATTCCAGACCTCATTGTCATCTAAATAATCCTTTATGTTATAGTAGCCCTTTTGGCACAAAGTGTGCTTAACATATTTTTTGAACCGCGATTCAGGCAAGCTTAATATATCTTCAGGGATTTTATTATAGAAGCGTATACAATGCCCCATGAAGGATGTATGTTTGTGTGTGTGTGTGTTTGGTGCGTGTGTGTATATATTATGTATGTTAAGTCTTGGTTACGTTCTGTAGCCTAAACGGCTTGATGGATTTAGCTTTGTAGGTGTCGTTCGATTCGTATTAGCTGTTAGAGTGACAGTGAGTGTGAGTGAATGCGTCCGTGCGTCGTGTTGTGTCATTGGCTAATAGAGAGTCGGTATGAATTCAATAAAAACATAGACCAAAAAAAAAAAACGAATAAAAAAATAACCAACAATGCTACTGCTGACCATTAACAACTAAGCAGGCGGGACCAAAACTAGATTGGTCCCGCCTGCTTATCAGTTTGTGCTCAGCAGTCTGGTTGTTAGTCCAGTTTCCCTAAATGGTCGTCCAAAAATTTGGAATAGTTCCTTTAGTTGACGAATGTAATATTTTAACATGAATTTCTCAAAAACACTGACCTCCAAAACTAAAGGCTGGTTGAGACTTTCACTAGTAAATACTCAAGTAAAGTTCTGTCACGCTCTTTGCTGAGACATTGGTAGATACAGCACTACAGTTAATTAGTTAGCGAAATTCTTAATTCAGAAACTGGCCCTGTATTACCATTTTTCCCAAAAATACAAAAAAAAAATAGATTTTTTTTTCAGCCATGAATTAAAAGAAGGTTACTTACTGTAGAGATTAAATAGACCAAATCAAACTCCTTTTGGGGACCTTTTTATTTCGAAAGTATATCTTGCGCATTTAAAAAGTATTGCAATTTTAAAAGTGTAATACTTAAAAACCAATTTAGAGGCTAATCCGTAGTACGTAATACAGAGAATATTGTAAAGAGGTTCGAGGAAGAAAGAGGAAGAGTCGCCCATTAGCTCAGTTGGAAAGAGCGCTGGCACGGATAGCCAGAGGTCGCGGGTTCGAATCCCGGCATGGGTGGAATTTTTAGCCTCTAAATAAGTTTTTAAAATTGTCTCTAGCACGGGTTAGTGCATTAAAAATTATATAATAGTGTAATACTTAGTTTTGCAGGCCAGTGTATGTTCTCAAATATCCAACTTCTGTACGTTCACAAGGATTTTTGTGTAAATTTGAATTCATAGGCCACCGACTTCCATTAGTTCAGTGAACTGGAAAGCGGATTAAGCCTGGAGTCTCTTTGAAACGTCAAACATGTCTGAAATGAGCTAATCCATCAAGGAGGTACACTAACCAACAGAAGTATCTCTTAACTCAAGTCTAGAAACAAAGGAACCAGTCTGTTAGCTTTTAGAATATTCCTCGGCTACTATCAGATAGAATCGGATATAATCGTGTATTAGAAATATCGGAACTAATATGACACTTAATTTCGAAAAAACTTTTCAAAATAGTGAAGAAAGGTTTTGTAGAGAGCAGGAAATAGTATTACCTACAATCGTGTACTTTCGGCGAAGACCAAAGCCTACTCTAGAGCCCGAGGTATATTCTAAACGCTAATGCCCTTATGCCTTTGTACCATTTATGTCAGTTGACCCGAAATTGAGGTGACAGTGATACGCCCCTCTGTAGGGTACAGGCCTTCTCTCAGATAGACAGGGCTTAATAACCACGCGTGCCCACCGCGGACTGGGAATTTCAAGCGCTGAGGTATGCGAACATCCAAGGCACTCACGTTTCCTTGCGATGTTTTTTTTTCGCAGCTAGCAAGTCATACTGAAACCCTAAGTCAGACTTACATACCGGGATGGGAATCCACAACTTGGCATATGAGGCCTAGGGTTTTACTGCACCACCTCTGCTAACTAAATAAATTTAAAAAATAATAAATTTTCGTTGGTTTGGACATGTGGAGAGGACGAAGGTAGAAAGATAAGAATATTCTTTATTGTACACCAGGAAAAAACAAACTTAAAATATTATAAAGATACAGTACAGAAAGATTGACGAAACAAATAGTATAGCAAATGTGGGTGGAAAGGCCGTTAAAGGAGACTCAGGCGGACATACATCGACCAAATAGCAAAGGGGAAGATAGAAAGTACCAACGTGCATGCAACTACTAATGAACGTTGATGTACCAACAGTGATCTGTCTGGATCGTGGTAAGTGGCTGTCCCTGGTCTATGCCTACCCGACTGGGGTACAGGATTGAGGTTTTGTTATGAACAAAGCTGCTAAAGTCGCACGCTGTGAACGACGATTCACAGAACCTTAAACCAATATCCCTCATGGGCCTTGTAGGGTTGTCAGATCGGAAGACCGAAATATCCAGACAATTTTCCAAAAACCCGGGACTTCAGGGTAGTTTTCTTAAGAAACAATAATAATAACTTCCACACAATCACTTGAACTGGAATATTTTGAACGTTACTTTTATTTTACCGAATCGGATCTTTCAAGCATGGAGCGGAAAGATGCTTGTAACGGTAACGGAAAAAGTATGTAACGGTGCAAACACGATTTTTTTATATTTATTTAATGCTGTCTATCATTTTCATAAATGCATAATTATGTCACCCTTTTTTGAGATTTCCCCCATTTTCATCATAACTATTTTACATCTTGACTAGACCTGACTATTTTTACCTGCTTATTCCGTTTTATTCAGTTTTCTGTTAATATATTATAAATAAAATATACAAACACTTTAAATAAGCCAACAAACTGTTATGCAGTTTGACAGAAACCAACTTTTTTTGAACTAAAACTTTCGTAAGCACAACACATTGTAGACTTTTAGTCCGGATTTACTTACGGGTACCAACTTATCTATTTTTATACTATTTTTATTTTCAATGCACTAACCCGTGCTAAGGAACAAATTTAAAAACCTATTAAGAGGCTAAAAATCTATTTTTTTGTTTGAATAAACGTCTGCAATCCATCAAATAAAGCAAAAAGTTGAAGTCGTTCCAATTTTATTATTTACAAAAGTTATGCAACACTACATGTTTTTGTAGTTTTATTGTTTACTAGCTTTTTCCCGCGACTCCGTCTGCGTGGCCTTTAGTTTTTTGCAACTCCGTTTACTCCTCAGATCATAGAAAGATATGATCTAAGGTTCACTCCAAGTTTCATGTAAACTCCTTTAGCCGTTATTGCGTGATTGAGAAACAAACATGTTCACAAATTATACTATTTTTATTTTTAATGCACTTACCCGTGCTAAGGACAAATTTAAAAACCGAGGCTAAAATGTTCACAAACTTTCCCATATAATATTGGTAGGATACTCAGTCTAATCTGAACTTTTTTAAGAAAGATCAAAACCGCGTGCTAAAGGGAGGTGTGCATAAAACATTCTGTTTGTCGAGAGGTTTCGTTTTTTGTTTGGAGCCTAGAGATCACGATATACGAAATTATGGAGAAAATCCAGGCGAATCACGACCATCGGGCAACCCTGTCGGGACCTCAGCTCTCAATCCGTAATTGGCACCCAATATCCACACAGAGTATCGATCATTTGATATCTGCTGACAACTTGAACCGCCTCGTTGGAGTCCGAATTCGACCCTTGGTATGCTGTTCTTAAGGGTTAAACCAATTTGTGTTTCAGCGAGGCAGTACGGACGGAAATGCACTGTGGTACTGTCAGTAGCACGCATATTATCATGTCAATCGCATGTCCATTACATCTGCCTCGAGGGGCGTCGAGAGCTTTTGATATTATAGGGGTAGCCCTTCCATGTTTTGCACAGAGGGGGTTTGATATCTTCCCTTAACTCTGAATAAAGTTCTGTGTTGAAAGTAGATGTTTGCATTTTAACCTTCTTCTTTTTAAGGTGTCGTATCGTGTGCATTTTTAATAGAATATGTAGATAGATATGTAGAAGCCTGGAGAGCAAAGGTTCGGGAGGGCCTCAAGTCCTGCGACGAAGCATGGTGCTCGGCACTGGCGGACAAGAGAACCAGGAGGCATCAAATCCGTAATGACCCGACTCCGGACCTTCTCTTTATCTGTCCTACATGCGGTAGGGGCTGCCGCTCTCGAATTGGACTTTTCAGTCACTCAAAAAAGTGTCAAGTCCTGTGTCGTTAGGCACTGTTTGAATAGTCCGTGATGGACGCGAATGCCTATGATGATGTAGATAGATAGAATATTCATTATTGTACATTAGCTGTGCCCCGCGGTGCTACTGGCGGTTTATCGATTTTCCCATGGGAAAATATATTTTCCCGTAGTAAAACGTAGCATATGTGTTAATCCAGGGTGTCGGCTAAAAACATACCAAATTTTATTAAAATCTCTCCTGCCGTTTAGACGTGATGAAGTAAGAAACATAGTCACAGACTTTCGCCTTTATAATATTTGTGTGATGGGATGATACACCAAGAATTACAAATAATACTTAAACATAGAACAATGCAGTTGGTGGTCTTACCTACAGTAACTTATTCTTAACATGTTACTTCTCAAGTGCGTGTAGGGCCACGAGCGTTCTTTACCTGGTTTACAGATCTAACAACTTTATTAAAGTAATTTTCTATGGAATTTGTACGAACTTTTTCTTCTATAAGCTCGTCACCCACTACTCGTTGACTTGTAAAGCCTACTTAGTCGCGATATGTTTCCTTTTAATATCATTAAATTTTCTACTGTTCTGAATTTTTTCCCGTTTCTGCAATCCACCATTTAGCCAGGAGAGCGTTTAGAGAGGAGGGCGGGGGCGCCAAAGAGACACAAAAGTGACCGTTGATAAACATAATAAATATTGTGAACAGAAAATATATTTTCACACCTCCTGCTCGACAATGCCTTATTACGTACCGTCAAATATCATCGTAAAGCATAGCCTTGTCTCTCGAGGGCAATAATAATGAAGAATTTCCCTAGGGAATAAAGTGATTTGAATTTAGAATGTCAAAATTCGCATGAAAACTATGAAGAAGCCCCGCCCCGCATTGCAATTCGAAATTCGAATTGTTGTTCGAAACTCACCCCTTTTTTCTTTTTTTTCTGAACTACTGTGTCGTGTGACCGCGCGAAACACCAATAAAAAAAAGAAAAATTTTATTGTCTCCCAGATGGTGTGAAAAGTAGAGTATTCACCTCTGGAATAAAACATGTCTTAGTCTCGGGCGGTATGAACCCCTGGCTTCACTCAGGACTCTACATAACTCCCTCGCTTCGCTCAGGAGTTAAAATTTAACTCCCTCGCTGCGCTCGGGAGTTAACTCGGAGTCCTTCGCTCCGCTCAGGGTTCAATATATCGCCCATGACGTAATACATGGTTTTATTCCCTTAATGCATAATCTACTATTGAAAATAAAAAGAGCAAAATGTTTCAGTAGTCGTTCAACTAAGATTCCAGCAGTCTAACCGTTATCCAGCTGAAGTAAGTACTGAAAAATTCTATTGTTTTCGTTGTGTATGCAAGGAATACAGAAAACAAAGGCAAATTTATTCTTGCTCTATTCTTCTATTGTCAACCATTGCATCAACGGGCATCGTCACTCATTATTTTATGATAGCAATTCTAGACAAAAATTGTAACACAAATTATAGGCACATTTTTTTAAAAGAAACCTCATTCTTACAACGATGACTAATATAGTTCGTTTATATCCCTGTCATACTTCCGATTTTCTAGCGATGCGATTGCAGAGCGATTGCGTGGCCTTCGATCCGCGTTCAGGACCCGTTTAATGTACAACTACTGTGAACCATTTGGTCAGTATTGTTTCTCAAAGAAGAATGTTCTTCGTAGCGTGTCGATGGCAAGCCGTGCTGAAAGGATTTGCCAATCTTCTTCTTCAGGCTATATTATGTAGTCCACTGCTGGACATAGCCCTCCCCTAACAAGCGCCATAGCGCCCTGTCTTCAGCTTGCCGCATTCAGCATCTGTCGGCAGTTTTTCGCAGATCGTCATCCCACCTAGTCGGAGGGCGTCCTACACTACGTTTGCCGAGTCGCGGTCTCCATTCAAGAACACGTTTACTCCAACGGCCAATCAGCTTAGGGAATTTGCTGATTATTGTCCAGGGTGCGCCAGACGTACGGGCCTGCGTTATTCGGGGAGGCTTCTGAAGAATGAAATGAAAATCTTTATTTGACCGCCAATAAAATTTTGTAATAAATAACATTGATTGTTTGATTACCATAGGTGGGTAGGCAGCAAAAGTTTGATTTAACGCTTCCTAGCGACTCAATAGGTACCTGTGTTGTGGAAGACGCACACAATTTGTTTCGAATGTTGCTATCTTTGCCCTATTAGAGAGGTTTATCTCTACCGTAAACTCCGTCATCCCTCTCTACATAATGTCACACCCAAGGGACACAAATTGATGCCTTTGCACCTAATGACTTTAACTTCATCATCCTTCGCGTACAGAATGGTTTGGACAGAAAGACTACTCCGATGGTTGAATCACTCACACTAATGTAATATATTTCATTACAAGTACGGAAAGGCTGACGGTCCCGCACATGTACTGAACGACTATTTTCAATACAGTTGCGAAAAAAATAAGCAATTTAATAAAGAAAAATTATTTGGATAAGGCGCCATTTTCCAAATAATTTTTCTTATTTGGAAAATGGCGCCTTTTCCGTAAAAGAATATAAGCAGAGATATTTTTTCTTCACCCATTCTGGTAGGCATAGGGAACCATGCCCATACAGCCAGTCTTCAGTGGGATTTTTTTATTGACATGAAATGAAAATGAAATTTAATGAGATGAAATGAAATCTAACCTAACTCATTCAATCAAATCATTAAATCTGATATTGAAACAAATTAGTAGCTTCTTTTTAGAAATATACGTATTTGCATGAATCATAAAAACTTCTATGATTTTTTTAGTAAAAACTTCATGGTGGGTTTTTCTTTTTAATAGACATCATTTTGACAGTTGGGAAAGAGAACGCACGAGTGCGGGAAAGGTAAACAAAAAGCACGAGTGTGTAATAGCCCACATCCCGCACTAAAAAATATTTACTCATTCTGTGGTGTTGGTAGCGCTATGCCAGAACGCCAGCCTGACGTCTGGGAGGTCGTGAGTTCTAATCCCGACTTGAACCAATGACTTTGTTTTCTAAGTTATGTACATTTGTAAAGTTGTGGTAGCAATATCACTCCTTAACGGGGAAGGAAAACATCGTGAGTGTCTGAGGTGTTGACATACCTGAGTACTTACAATACAAGTAATTTTCACATACTCGTATTAATGCTATTATGGATTTCCGCAAAGTAACGCCTGATTCCATACAATAAGACCATTCTCTCAGAGGAAAGGCCTGTGCCATGTAGCGGGACACATAATACAGACTACAACAAAAATAACCTGCAAATACAATGAAAACCAGTCACAGAGAAATTTGCCTTTATTTTGACGACCTATTTAAATAGTAGCACTTATTTGAGCAAACACTCAAATAACAGCTAAACTACCTTGATTCTAAATTCTAAGAATCTAATTTTATTTAACAATTGAAAAAAATCTGCCCTAAGTTTTACCTTAAAGCTTGGACTGACGAGTTAAACATGTCAATATCATTAATCTTCGTCAGTTTATTCAACCCTCCACAGATACGAGTTTTGAATATCCTTGGATGACACTTTTTCCAGGTGAAAGACACGATGTAATCCGTGGACATAAAAATGAATATTTACCTAGAGCTAGATGAACTGTGAAATTCCTCTTTCTTTTAAGTCGGTTAATAACCGACACCGTTCTTTACCTTGAACTTATTATACCTTGAAAGGGTTCTTGTGATAAATAATGAAATAAATATCAATCATCACCACAAAACGCCTTAGGGCGGCTTGAAAACTTATTATTATTATTTTAATTCTTTATTGCACTAATGAGTTTATGTACCAAGGCGTACTTAATGCAAGAAGCATTCTCTTTTTCGAAAACTTCTAACAGAGTGCTTAGTGCGAGTTTTTTACCTTCTCGATCGCGTTAACGTAAACTCATATTTCTATGGCATCGAGGAAGCGCCACCTAGCGACAAGTATGGAAATTAAAATTGCTGAATGCGAGTTGTAATGGTTTACGTTGAGAAGTGAACCCGTTTACCAGCCAAAACACGAATAAACGCGCGTGCGAGTTCTACTGTGACAGCGTTTTGCCAGTTCGAACTGTTAACTTACTCATACTCACTACTCAATGCTCGATTAACGCGGTAGTAAAGTTATTCGATTGGATCTGTCAAACTCGCACTAAGCACTCCGCAAGACCCGCCACTAGTCTTGCAAGCCTCCACCGATCCGGACTTGGCCCCCGTGGTGGAGTATGTCCTATACATTCCTCAGGGAAGAGACCCGTGCCCTCGGTGGCCACAATGACATAATAGGTTGATTATGACGCTGATAAAAAATGGTCCAAAGAGGTTTGCACCATTACAACCTTCAGCCTTTCCCCGTTTCAACTCAGTCCCCGATTCGGAGCAATTTGAAACAATCGCGCGGAACTTCACGCAAGTCTCATTAAAGTTCCCAACTGTTGCAATCACGTCGCAGGCGCCGGAAAGTTGGCAACTTCAAGCGGGCGTCCATTGCGCGCTCCATATTACGCGGACAGCTGTGCGTTACTGCTTTGGCTGCGACTGTCTTTTGGTTTCTCAATCATATGGAAATTTCGCTAGGAATGGACTCCAGCGGTGTTTGACTAGATTCGTAAATTCTTTATTGAACCAGATATCAATCTGTACAATTGTAATAATTGGATTGAAAGTTCTATATTGCACAAAAAGGGCTTATAAGTATGTATTTTCTTCCAGGTAACCTTGGGCTATGTGGATAATGGAAGAGTACCCCCTTGCCATAAAAGATGTCGCAACTACATCTTTTATGGCAAGGGGGGTAACGAGAAAGTAATAATAATAATGATTTTTGTGTGCAATAAAAAATGTTTCATCTATCAATCTATCTACAACTTGAAAGTATTTTCTTTGAGCTAAACGTGGGTGTTATTTGTTAAAACGAGATTCCTCTGAAACACTCTCGAGACAGTTTAAATAACATGTGTTCATGTCTTTCCATTAACTACAGCCTTTTAACTCTGCCTTTGAGAAGTGTTTTAAGGTGGTTCGGGTGCTAGTTAGCGCCACCAATGTAATAACTTGTATTGTATATAATGTAATAACTTGTCTTATAATACGTTTATATCTAAAAGTGAACATGAGAAATCTTAACAACTGTGACAACCATTTTTCGAACCTACAGTCTAGAAGCTAGGATCAACAATCTAGGACTTTAATACTACATTCTAGCGTAGGTACCTCAGCGCTTGCTACGTATAATGTCCCAACTATGAGGCTAAGTGCGGAAATCTCAGGTCTAACTAACTATCTGTATTACGTATTATAAAACAAGTCAACATTGTTATTCCAATGGTGGTGTTAGTTAGCGCTCTTAAGCCCCTTGAGTAATCGCGTTCTTATAAGATCGTTACTAATCAAAAGATACTTTAACGTCCAAGTTACTGTTACGTCGGTCTCGCTGAGTAGGCTTTACAAGTTTGCAAGTTACAAGTGTCTACAGTCTGTTAGCTTTTAGAATATACCTCGGCAACTGTCGGATAGAATCGAGTGTATTCGTGATATAGAAATATCGGAACTAATAATACACTTATTTAAATAAACTTAATGTTCTATACTGAGCAGGAAGTAGTATTACACTCGTGTGCTTTCGGCGAAAACAGAAGCCTACTTTAGAGCCCGAGTTATATTCTAAAAGCTCACAGACTATACTTATCAGAGAAAAACTTAGTACAAATTCCACCTAAAATTACTTCGATGGAGTTGTTAGTTTTGTAAAGTAGATAAAACCTGCACTCCGTATTTTTTGGTTAAGAAATATTAGTGTAGTTTAAATTTTTATGTACAAGAAAGTGTTCTCTATCTAAAAAATCCCTTTGTCTACGCTCTTGGCCTGTTTTTTCTCATAAATTTCTTGTTCGTCCCTCATTAAAAGTTCGTATCAATAATGGGACAAAAAACTGTGCAAAAGATTTTTTAATGTTATATGCTGTATTAGATATAAAAGTTCTATTGAAGAGTCTTTTTTCTGTTTCGAGACGAATGAACGTGTCCGCCTGAGGCGTACAACGATATCAACCCTTTTGTATGTATGTCCCCAATGCATCGCAGGAAGGTTAGGCCATACTCCACCACGGGGGCGAAGTCCGGGTTGGTGGTTTGTTAGACCGTGGCGGACCTTAGAGTTATATCAAAATTCCGGACTAAATACTAAGCAGATGAGTCGGTGGAAGGCCTGTGGATGCGGATGGTGAGTAATTAGACTTGCGTATCCTGTCATTCAAAGTAACACTACACATACTTCTCAAAGAACTCATTTCTACTGCATTAATTCTACTTTCTTGCTTCTTTTGCCACACTCAAGTCTCGCTACCATACCTAGGTGTTATGACCAGTGGTTTTTCTTTTGTTCAAAAAGTAGTTAATCTTTCAACTGGTTACCATGGCCACATTTTCAAGACATCTACACATACTTCTCAAAGAACTCATTTCTACTGCATTAATTCTACTTTCTTGCCACACTCAAGTGTCGCTACCATACCTAGGTGTTATGACCAGTGTTTTTTCTTTTGTTCAAAAAGTAGTTAATCTTTCAACTGGTTACCATGGCCACATTTTCGAGACATTTTCAAGTACAGGCGATAATGGCGGAATCCATTTGATTGTCTTGCCCCCATCGCTTTAGGCAATCCAAATTTCCAAAGGTATTTCTCCATTAGACGTACACCTGTTAAACAATTCCTAAAGTAATTAAATCCGCCAAGGCGGGATGCGAGGTACAGTCGGCCCGAAAGGTGCAAATTCGCCCGTAATGCAATTTAATAAAGAGTCTATTTGCTAGCTGTCTATTTACTACCACTTAAAGGCTCAAAGAGCACATTGCTGCAGTCAAAATGAGGGATTTTTCTGACAGCTATTAAAAAAAAAATAGTTCTAAAAGCTACGATGAGATGGCGCCGAATCGCAAGGGTTTACCTTTTTTTGTTTGTTATTGCTTGCCACAGGTAAAAACGTTATTGCTGTTTTGCGATTTCATCGTAGATAGAGTTCCCTCTACGGATTTCATCGACTGGAAGGAATCTAATCTGTGATCAACTGATCCACGTCAACTGATCAACCATGATTTTAGCACGAAAATCAAATAACAATAATAATGCAAGAGCAAATAGAAAAGAGGGAGGAAATTCCACGTGATCTGTGGATTGGGACCACAGAATAAACTGGAAAGTGGCATATCCCATTAAAAAACAAAAACCCTTACTTGAAAACGCCATCTACTGACTAATTAGGAACTACTTTTCTTAGCTGTCAGAAAAATCCCTCATTGACTGTAGGTACTCGCCACTTCAGTCTACCCGAGACCACGGCAATTGTAAGGCTGCCGAAACGTCGGGAAATAACGTAATTACGTTTTACCTAATAAATAATCGCGATTTGACCCATTTAATATATAACTAAGTTTGCACTTACGTTTAAAGTGCTCAAATGGAGTTTTGATCGGGCTTAGAATTGCAAATTAACTTATCAAAAAGAAAGTATAATCTTTAGAACAGTTTGTATGAAGTATTATGAGACCATAATTTCTTTTTTACTTTGTTATTTTTAGTTGTAATCACGATCAAACCTCGATTTGTATATAAAACTTATAAACTATAAAGTTTAGAGGACATACATGGAGATTTGATCGTTCTTACTCTTGACTCAAGTCGATCGTGAAGCTTTGCCAATACGTTTAAAGCCTAAACGTAGGTATTGGCAAAGTTTAATTTCGACGTCGTTTGTAAGTAAAGAAACTACGTTTGTATACTGATTATACTCGTATAAGATACATAGTCAAACTACTTTTGTATGAGTACTCTTGAACGAGAGTCTCCGGACGCACGACTTCTGATGAACTAATTGCGCTGCCCAAGCCAGTAGTTTGGGGAAAAGTAGATATACCTGAAATCTCCTTCTAATTATCCATCACAATTTTAACGACCGACGTCACTAACTCATTTAGTGATGTTAATTTTGGTATATTTTCATTATCCAAAACTCTGTAGGTATAGCCCACATTAAAAAATATTATGGTATATTTCACATGTTTAATACTAATAGTTTCAGATTAAAATGCATTTTAAAACACCCGTTCTTAGGGGTGCGGTCGGAAAACTTCGCTTTAAAGCACCTGCTATAAGATATACCAATAGTAAGTCGAATTTTCACTGCGACTTATAATCCGCAGCTATAATATTAATACTAAATATTGTTTACTTACTATGATAACCATTTTGAGATAGTTTATATATACGAGGGGCGGCTGAAAAATTTTGAGCCTAAGTACTTCTAAGAATCACTAATGACTCGCAATGTGCATCACTAATTGCGCGTATTCTAAGTAGTATAAATACCAAGTTTCATGTCATTATCATCATTACGCTTCTAGTAATTGAACATTAAACAACACCATGTCTGAGTCATCCGCGCTTTGCACGAAATTGGAGTACAGAGCTGTCATAAAATTCCTCACCAAGAAGAACAAAACGCCGACAAAAATATTTGAAGAAATGTCTGCAGTTTATGGGAATTCTGCACCTTCATTTGCCACCGTAAAACGTTGGACACGTGAATTCGAACACGGCAGGGAGTCGCTCGAAGATGATCCCAGGTCAGGACGTCCAAACACCGCCGTTACCGAAGAAAATATTGAAAAAGTGAAAAACCTTGTTCTCGAAGATCGGCGAATCAAGATGTGGCAGATAGCTGAATCCATAGGCATCAGCAAGGAGCAAATTGGTGACATTTTGCACAATCATTTGCACATGAAAAAGGTGTGCGCGCGATGGGTGCCAAAAATGCTCACGCCACTGGACAGGCAGCGTCGAGTCACAACTTCGAAGGAGTTTTTGGACATCTGTGGCGATAATCCTGACGATGTTTTTTCTCGCCTCGTCACTGTCGATGAAACATGGATCCGGCAGTACGATCCGGAGTCAAAACATGAGTCAATGCAATGGATAGCAAAGGGAGAAAAGCCGCCACGGAAATTCAAAGTGGAAAGATCGGCTTCCAAGCTCATGGCCACTGTTTTTTGGGATTGCGAAGGAATTTTGTTCATCGACTACCTTCCCAAAAATACTACAATGAACGGAGACTATTACGCCGTATTGTTGACAAAAGTCCGTCAAGTGGTTGTCGAGAAAAGGAGAGGCAAACTGGCGAAAGGAGTCCTGTTTTTGCAGGACAATGCGCCCGTGCACACTGCCCGAGTTGCGAGACGTGCCCTCGCCGAAACAGGATTTGAAGAAATCAACCACCCACCCTACAGTCCAGACCTGGCTCCTAGTGATTATTTCCTTTTTTCAAATTTGAAAAAGGACCTCCGAGGACGAAGATTTTCCAGTGACGAAGAAATGAAGGCGGCCGTAAACGAGCATTTTGAAGGCAAAGACGGCGAATATTTTTTACCGGGTTAAAAGCTCTTTTAAACAAATGTAAGAAGTGTATTGAAATAGAGGGAGATTATATTGAAAAATAAATTTTTTATACATTTCTATCAGCATTTTTAATACCTTGGGCTCAAAACTTTTCAGCCGCCCCTCGTAGATACTTAGTTTAATGCCTCACCAACAGTTAGTAATAAAGGTTTATTATGACTATTATTACGTCTTATGAGGCATGCAACGATTACTGAATGTGAATGAAGCGAACGTGATCTAACGGGATCGTTGCAAGTGGCAGTATCTGGTCTCTGCCTACCCCTCTGGGTTACAAGCGTGAGGTTATATTATTATACATGTCTCTACACGGAGGGAGCTGAAGTTTCTTGAATCTCATTTCGTATTTAATTGAAAAGTTTTAGTTTTACTGTCAGTAATTCTAAAGTTCGTGGAGTTAATAATAAGTTGATATCTTTTCCTCATACAGATATGACGGTTATTTTCAGTATGCCTAACATTTGGTACGCTCGTTTAACGTCATGGTATTGCGTTAACTAATGTACAGCAAATGAAAATTAAATATATTGTACATAATTAAATATATTGTACATAGGATTTTATATTGTTAGTTATATTTAATGGCAGACGTTAAGTCATGTCAAAGGCCTTGTGGGCGGCTTGCTCACTTCTGACAATAAGGCCCGCCATTGTTATACAATCCTCCCCCAACCCGGACTTGGTACTCGAGGTGGAGTATGGCCTAACATTTCTGCGATTAATGAAGTGTCCATTTGTTTAATAGTAAGGCCGTCTAAGTCCACAGTAGAGGTAGTTTTACTGTGCCCGTAGCTCTTAGCATGGAGAGTCCAGTGCCATGGCAATGGGGACATCATCATCATCAACCCATTATGTCCCCAACGAGGGGCACGGGTCTCTTCCCTGAGGAAGGTATAGGCCATACTCCACCAAGGGTGGGTATATAGGGGCATACAAGGAAATAAAAAACATTGCAAATATTATTATTTTCATGTTTAACGTGCTTTCCTAATTTCGCAATCTTGTGTAAATCATAGTCAGACATAAGAAAAATGACCATACTATACATATCTAACACATGTGGTAAAATTTAAATGTAAAATGAACCAAAAATTTACTTTGCATAAGCGCAAAAAACATGATCCTCCTCTACTTTGGCAGTCGGTTGAGAACGTTTCCACTCGCACGTCCTCACCCGGTGGGGTCCGCGATACGCCCCCTCTCGTAATGGAAACGAACAGACATCATACACCGAGGCTACTTAGGCAAAGAGCTGCCGGAACAGTAAAACTCCCTCCCCTGCGGACTTGGTCCGACTTATTATGAAACAAATAGTGAGACACGCGCGGTCACCAGATAAAACATTCGCTGTCAATAGCAGGAATAGGTAGCGAAGTTTTGCTGATTGCCCTATAATTAGAACCTTTGTATGTCCCCACTGCTGCGGCACGGGTCTCTCCTGCATCGCAGGAAGGGTAGGCGGCACGGGGGCCAAGTCCGGGTTGGTGGAGGATTGTAACATAGTGGCGGACCTTACTGCCAGAAGTTATCAAGCCGCCCATAAGGCCTCTGACACATGGCTTAACGACCACCATTACATGACAGCCGGCACCAGCTAAACATGCCTTGTGAAGCGCGGAAGCGCTCGGAAAAATGCTAGTAGCGATAGTAACAGGACAGTCACCCATCCTGCGCCTGACCGTGCCTGTTGTTGCTTAACTCAAGTGGTTGGTCCTTATCACTCGGTCGGTTCGACTAGGCCAGAAGCGCTTCATAATCATTATGTTTTTTAAATAACACTCATTAAGGTGGTTGACCCTACATATCGCTACCTATTCCCATCGATGGCCAACTAGGCAGCGACGACGCCTTTGTTACGTCTCCAACAAAAGGTGTCTCTCTATGACTTACGACCAATTTAACTTACGTGTGGTTGCCAAGCTAAAATGTTCCTTATCCCGACGGGGAAAGGGCTGAAAGACCCGGATGGTGGGTGCTACTCAAACTGGCTTATATCTAGGCATCTGATGTCACTCGTAGTTTATCTCACGTGATGTGCTGGCCGATGTTATTTTTCACTCGAGCTATTCATTGGGTGACTTGGAAGCGGGATATGATATGGCATGACATATACATCAGGGAACTTTTATATCCGAGAAATAGATAGATAGAGAACACTTTATTGCACAACCAGAAAAAGAATACAACCATGGTTTCTTAAATCTAAGTAATGTTATACAAGTGGCGGTCTTATCGCTAAGAGCTCTTTCAGATAATCCAATCTTGCTCTTTCACTCTGTAAGGAACTTTTTATGAAAGAGTGAGTTGCTTAATCGAAGATTTGCGGAAGCTGTCTCGTAGTGTCTTCAGTTTGAAAAAATACTTAATAGCATATTTACATGACAGGCACATACATTGCTTCTGACCCCACACTAGTATACCCTGTATCGTGAGAACCAGCAACACTGACATCACAAACATGTAAACATCCAAGAGCTGGGTTTTTTTGCCCCCTGCCGGAGTTCGAACCCGGGACCTCTCGTATGAAAGGCAGATGCGCTACTGTTGCACCACGGAGGTCGTTGTTTGATTTAATTTTATCGGGTATTTTTACTGAGCGTATATAGACATTTCCATGTCGTCTGGAATGCTTTAAGCGTCAACGTATTTAAACTAGATGTGGCGAGCACATGTCAACTCTGCGCGCGCACTACAAACTCCAATATTCCTGCATCGCGCAATCAAAGTGTTTCAATGACATACCATAAATATAACCTCCGACTAACAATAGTTGGACCGGCCGTCCCCAGGCATACGATCTGCCTGGCGGGAAATTTCCCTTTATAGTGGAAGAGCACGATCACTCGCTTTTCCCTATAGTGACTCCTGACAGAACATTGTCAACCTTCCTTCGCTCTCGCAGCACCCCACATACGTTAGTCTCAAAGCAAGGCCAGCAATCTTCCCTCTCGCTTCATCAGTTCTACTACAGTCAACGCACCGACTGCTGGGACTGATGGTGATCTTCCTCCAACCCCTCGGCACGGCAGCCATACAGCAAAAGCACACGTACACGTTGCCAGTGGTACAGCAGCCTTCACCGGTTCCTACCACATGCGCGGGCCCCATGGTACTGTCGCCGGTGAAGTGACTGTTAGCCGCCGATCACCCTCAACCGCTAGTCGACTCACTGACTCAGCGTCACCTGGCACTTGCAGGCTTTTTAGAGCACAGACTTCGATTCCTATCAGACCTAGCTATGCGTACTACGGTCTTGAAGGGGAGTAATGTAGCGAGCACATGTCAACTCTGCGCGCGTACTACAAACTCCAATATTCCTGCATCGCGCAATCAAAGTGTTTCAATGACATACCATAAATATAACCTCCGACTAACAATAGTTGGACCGGCCGTCCCCAGGCATACGATCTGCCTGGCGGGAAATTTCCCTTTATAGTGAAAGAGCACGATCACCCGCTCTTCCCTATAGTGGTCACCACGTTGTTGACGCCGTGCGTAGACCTCTGCAAAGACCATACGAAGGCCCTTACTCTGTACTACAGAAACATTCGAAGACGTTCGTCATTAAGATGCCTGGCAGTGAAGCAACTGTTTCGATTGACCGTCTCAAGCCTGCCTACGTACTACGCGAAGAGAACGACAGCCATCAGCAGTCAAGCACACCAAGACAAGAGGTCAACCAACCAGCCCCAAGGCAGACGCGGTGTGGGAGAATCATCAAAGCGCCAGTACGCTTTGCTTCAAGGGGAGCACTGTAGCAGACAGATTTAGGCTACTGCCTACCTCACCGCGTGAGCCCATGCTCGCCACATATAATTTAACAATTCACTTCAGACGTTTGGTAAAAAAGTAAAATAAAATAAGATAAAATAGCCGTCTAGTTTGGGAGCCGACGAATCCAGTTGACAGCGACACATGTATTTACCGTAGTTGGGAGGAGACAAAGATCCACAAAAGGTGGTTACGCTATAGGAAGTAAGAATTGAGTATCCTTGACGAATCGTTTATAGGAAACGGCACGTATTTAATCAGTTAGCGAATTCGTAGTAGAGATTTCTTTAAACTCGCTAACATCCTGACAGTTCATAATCATCATCAGGCTATTCTAGTCCACTGCTCGACATAGCCCTCTCCTAATGAGCGCCTTAGCGCCCTGTCTTCAGCTTTGCCGCATCCAGCATCTGCCGGCAGTTTTTCGCAGATCGTCTTCCCACCTAGTCGGAGGGCGTCCTTCACTACTTTGGCCGAGTCGCGGTCTCCACTCAAGAACACGTGTACTCCAGCGGTTGTCGGTTCTTCGCGAAATATGGCCTCTCATATTATGGCCCATTGCCACTTCAGCTTGCTAATTTCTCTGAACTATATTGATATCTTTGGTTCTCTGTGGGTTGACAGTTGCCAGTATATGTACATTTTATGCGCAGGCGACAGCACATCAACTTTTATATATGTACACTCTAATTAGTTACGTTAAAGACGACTTTGCATGAAAAATGTAACGTAGAAACTGAGGAACAACTCGTGTAGCAGGCCAATGCTGTCGAATGTATGTTCCGAAAAAAATCAGTAACTTTAAGACTATGTAGCCAACAAAATGTACATAATGGAAATAAACTTTCATTCCCAAGATTTAGGCTGGCAAAGGTTAATACATCCTTCATGGGGCATTGTATACGTTTCGACAATAGGAACCCTGAAGATATGTTAAGCTGCCTGAAACGTGGTTCAAATAACGTGTATAGTTTGTACAATTCGTGCCAAAAGGGCTACTACATAAAGGATTATTTAGATGACAACGATGTCTGGAATTAAAGCCAGTACAATGCATGAGTTCTGTTTAATAGTAATTATCACTCTGCACTCTGGAGGACCTAACAGAGGCCAACGCTGCTGCAATTGCAGTAGCCAACTATTGGGCAGGAAAAATATAAATTGGTCGAATCGCTGACACGAAAAGAAGAAGAAGAATAGTAATTATGTAAACTCAGTTAAGAATTTTGAAAAGACTGAGTTTGGAGTTTTATTGTCCATTGTTTCTCCTACACCTAGATTAACTTGTAACGTTCATTATGTCGCAGTTCCTGCGCTACTTTGAATAAAACCTTTTTGATTTGATTACAATAAGTGTTTGACATAGATTGCGTAGAAGCATTATATTTCTCCATCAGCAAGTAGAATCCTACCGATAGATTGTTTTAAGCCAAACTTAATTTAACATTTAGGAATTTGCCTGTCTTCAAAGCGAAGTCCCTTGAATCTTTGAGAAAGTTAGATTAGTTTTCTGAATGAACAATGGAAATTCGTAAGATCCACTTACGTGGCTAGTTGTTCTGTAAACTGGATAGAAGTTCAGAAAGAACTTGATAAATCGAAAAATTAAAGTCTAGTGCTTATATATTTTTAAATACGGGCGGGCATCTGCCAATGACTTTTCTAAGTTATTTACATTTTTGAAGTCAAAAAAGCGACACCACTTGCTAAAGGTAAATCAAAACATCGTGAGTAATACTGAATGTTAGAGGTGTTCAAAAACCTCAGCGCTTGATTGTCAATCCGCGGTGGGCACGTGTGTAGTTAAGCCCTCCTAACTCTCTCTCTCTTAACCAGCGGCTTGGTTGGTTCCGCTTGTCTTTAATGTGGGCTAGGCCGACTCACTTGTCAGGATGGTATAAGTTAGCTAATTTAATGCTAATGGGCGACTCACCGGCTGAGCTAATGGGCGACTCACCGGCATCAGTGAAATTTCGGACCTCTTTACAATATTTTCTGTAAATAGTGTAAAGAGGTTCGAAATTTCACTGATGCCGTGAGTCGCCCATTGGCTCAATTGGTAGAGCGCTGGCACGGATATCCAGAGGTTGCGGGTTCGAATCCCGGCATGGGTGAAATTTTTAGCCTCTAAATAGGTTTTTAAATTTGTTCCTTAGCACGGGTTAGTGCATTAAAATAAAAATAGTATAATCATGTGGGTACAGTGATATCGTTCCGATGTTAAACCTAACTGCAAAGTAGGTAGTCGGGGCTGTAAGTAATGCAATTTGCTTAAGTCAGATGTCGCTGCCTGTACGTAATACAGAGAATAGTGTAAAGAGGTTCGAAATTTCACTGATGCCGTGAGTCGCCCACTGGCTCAATTGGTAGAGCGCTGGCACGGATAGCCAGAGGTTGCGGGTTCGAATCCCGGCATGGGTGAAATTTTTAGCCTCTAAATAGGTTTTTTAAAAATATTTTCTGTTTTACGTACAGGCAGCAACATCAGGCTGAAGTAATTTGCATCACTTGCAGCCCCGAGTACCTACTTTGCAGTTAGGTTTTACATCGGAATGATATCGCTGTACCCACATGCTTAAATTATTTATAATGCACTAATCCGTGCTAAGGACAATTTTAAACAACCTATTTAGAGGCTAACAATTCTACCCAT
Organism: Yponomeuta sedellus; assembly: GCA_934045075.1. Classification (NCBI taxonomy): domain Eukaryota; kingdom Metazoa; phylum Arthropoda; class Insecta; order Lepidoptera; family Yponomeutidae; genus Yponomeuta; species Yponomeuta sedellus. The sequence continues at coordinate 4,715,415 of OW203733.1, forward strand.
GCCGAATCTCGGCTGGAAAGAGCGCTGGCACGGATAGCCAGAGGTCGCGGGTTCGAATTCCGGCATGGGTGGACTTTTTAGCCTCTAAATAGGTTTTTAAAATTGTCCTTAGCACGGGTCAGTGTTATTACACTTAAGAATATTTTCAAGAGTTGCCAGGGTAAAGAAAGCCGGGGCTAAATAAGAGGTTGTATTTAATTAACTATATCTTTGGCAGAGATCCATAACAGAATCGCGAACAACATGAAGAGGGGCAGCCTTTGTTTAAATGATAAAATGAATAAACAACAGCGAAGGGTTCGGTCGTAAAGTCAACTGTTTAAGCGGTACTTTATTAAGGCAACGCTTGCCTAATCCCGGTTTATTCGGCGCCAGAGGAATGCTAGAACCTTCAGAAGTCCCGATGGGTCTTCGTCGGAAGTCTTTAACTGCTAACCAAAATGTTCCATTTGTAGCGAACCAAAATACCACAAAAGTCAATCAATCACTGACACAGTCGCAAATATCTCAATGCATACCTAATTTTCCTTCGCGCATAAATATGAAATTGGATTACTATAGAACGAGTAGGAATAGCGTAGTACGCTCATTGTAGGCTATCATATTGAGGAAAATAACAAATATTGTCGTGTTTTATAATATATATATATATGATTTACTAGAATTATATATTAATCATTATATATATAATGTATAGTAAAGAGTGAGAGGGTAGGGGAAGGGGGGATATATATTATGGTTTTTCTGAAAAAAATACTTTGAGTAATAAAGCCGCCACTTGTACTGTACTGTTATTTTTTAAGTCTCTTATGTAATTCACACCAGTACATGCAATAAGGAATATTCTATCTATCTATAATGGATTGACTCTATTTTTTCATCGACCCTATTGGTAGTCTAGAAACGATCGCATTCCAATGGTATAACCAGTGCAGCTTAACTTGATGCCTCGCGCGTTTCCATCTTCTTCGCGAGAGATGCCTCTTTAATTTGGGCGGGTTAACCATTGGAATGTTATTGAACTGCTATCACTTTGTAGGCTATCATATTGAGGAAAATAACAAATGTTGTCGTTTTTATATCGTTATCAACCCATGTATGGCCCCACTGCTGGGGCACGGGTCTCTTCTTGCATCACAGGATGGTTAGGCCATACTCCACCACGGGCGCCAAGTCCGGGTTGGTGGTGGATTGTGAGACAGTGGCGGGTCTTACTGTCAGAAGTTATCAAGCCGCCCATGAGGCCTCTAACGTGGCTTAACGACTGCCGTTACATGACAGCCGGCACCAACGGCCTAACGTGCCTTGCGAAGCACGGAAGCGCTCGTTAGTCACGGAACGGTCACCCGTCCTGCACCTGACCACGCCTATTGTTGCTTAACTCAAGTGATTGATTCCAATCACTCGACTAGGCCACGAGCGCTTCCGTGTTTATATCATTAAATGGGAAAACTATGTGTGTATTTACTTCAGACTCTGAGCCTGGCCTCTGGCATTATCACATGGAGACCGACGACAAAAGGGCTCGTAAACAGCCTGATTATGTGGATTGTTTTGACGCTACGTAGCGGTCTGGTCTCTTCACGCTGCCTAATTTATAGTTGGCACTGAGTAAACAATTAGTTGCACGAATTACTGGAATTTGGGTGCCTGGGAACGCTGCACTTCGCATATAATGAATGAATTTTACGCTAAAAATGAGTTATGAACGCCATTAATAACATTCTATGTAACTTCTAGCTGGTGCCCGCGACTTCGTCTGCGCAGAATTAATATTTCGAGTAGCTTATAATAGCGTGGTTAAAATTATCGCATAAATATTTTTTGGGTCGCATTTGAAAAATATAACATCTTAATATTGTCAGGCGACAATATTGAGATGTTAGACGCTCTATAATAACGTAACAATATGGTCAACATAAGAAATGCGGTAACTAAGTAGGTACTGCGGAGCCCTAATGATAGGCCTATAGTGTGCTCTTATAAACTGTATTTAACGATTTTTTTAAACATTTCCATCATACATTAAATATGTGTAACTCTAGATGTTGTGGCAGGGCACGCCAGAATAGCTCGCAGATGGTAATTTTTTTTCTTACTTGACACTTATCGTCATATTTTGGACAATTCTGATGTATTTTAAAAACCTATTTAGAGGCATCAGCTCAGTTGGGAGAGCGCTGGCACGGTTAGCCTAAGGGCGCGGGTTCGAGTTCCACCCGGCATGGGTGGAATTTTTAGCCTCTAAATAGGTTTAAAAACCTATTTAGAGGCTAAAAATTTCACCCATGCTGGGATTCGAACCCGCAACCTCTGGCTATCCGTACCAGCGCTCTACCAATTGAGCCAATGGGCGACTCACGGCATCAGTGAAATTTCGAACCTCTTTACAATATTCTCTGTATTACGTACAGGCAGCGACATCTGACTTAAGCAAATTGCATTACTTACAGCCCCGACTACCTACTTTGCAGTTAGGTTTAACATCGGAACGATATCACTGTACCCACATGATTATACTATTTTTATTTTTAATGCACTAACCCGTGCTAAGGAACAAATTTAAAAATCTAAATAGATTTTTGAAATTGTCCTTAGCACGGGTTAGTGCATCAAAAAGAATATAATACTGGTGTAAAATATGGTAATATATTATTGTCATTACTTACATTTAAAAAATCGTAGTTGTATTCTTTTTTCTGGTTGTGCAACAAAGTGTTCTCGATCTATTATTGTAAAGTTTCATTAAAATACATTCAGTAGTTTTTACTTGAAAGAGTAATAAACATCCGTCCATACCTATAAACTTTCGCGCTTATAATATTAGCAGGATATAAACGTTGATAAAATAACCAGGAAAACTGTAAAATAATTTATGTTGCCGCGCCTCAATTGGCCCCTCATATAATGGCGTTTAACTACGTTGTTGACTAATTATGCATTTGTGAATTGTTCCTGTTCGACTTTTGATTGGTATGCCTTTTCTTTCCTGTGATGTGTTAATTTCCTTCCTTCTAACCAGTGAATGATATACCACTGTAATTAGTGACTAGGTAATTCACTAGCTACTAAATAACATATTAAATACAGAACAAACCGTTTATAAGCGTGTATAAATAACCTCGCAGTCTCGATCAACAGGTACGAAATTTAGACGAATTGTTTTCTGAGATTAACCTCTTACAGAATAAGTAGCTGAACATTCCTCCTTTACAATATTCTGTTTGTCTGTAATAACGAAGTACGCTAGTGCTTTGCCAAGGCCATAAGCCCCGAAAGGAGCGAGGCTCTCACATAAAATCCGAAACCTCAGGGTTTATATCAAAATTTAATCAAGACAATATTACAAAGGAGATTTTCCCCTTGTTTTGTATTTAATTTCTCGTTAAACTCCTGCCGCTTTGCGGTGTTAATACTCTGCCTCCTGCAGACGCTGTAGTCGGCCCCTATCTCGCGCGCGACAAAAGACAAAGTATCCTGCGCTCCCGTAGCCTTATGAGATCGGGGTAGCGCGAGTCTCTCATTCTTTCTCCAGCGCGAGTCTTTTTTATAAAGACACTGTGCCTCAAAACACAGTGGCAAAGAGATAACGTTTATCATAGTCTATTTCAACAGCATTTGAGGAGTGTTTTGGAGCAATCTTGGTATTTTTGAACTATCACTTTCGTAAGCGCAACACATTGTAAACTTTTAGTACGGATCTACTTACGGGTGTTGTTATATCGGAAGAGTCCGACTATAATGCTCACCATGATTAAGCTCTGCGAATTGGAGCGAAACCTGGTCTGGCGAAACAATGTAGGTGTTCGCGCAATCTATTTTTATTGCACGCTAATAACTCACTGCAAAATGAAATGGAGCATTCGTATCGTCCCCGATATTTTATTTATTGAATCGCCTAAAGATTTCATAATAAATAACAACATTGTCATTTTCACGCGAAACCTATAGATTTCATAATTAATAACAACATTGTCATTTTCACGCGTAGTATAAGATCTTTATGCTACCGGAGCATCCGAAGTATCCTAATGTAAATCGGTAATGAACATCAGTAGACAAGTATAGTTTTGAAAAGCTCGCGCACTAGCTGACCCCTAATGGTTCCCACTTAATTTTTTAAAGTGGAAATTAGCGGCTTTAAAAACACTACCATATTCAATTGCTAATGTTTAGGCACGTTCGGTTTTATATAGCTCTCAAACCAACCAAAATTGACGGTGCATTACACCTGACTAGTGATTTTCAGACAGCGGTCACAGTGTAGAGGTACCTAGCCGCGGGATCTGTTGCCCGCTCCGCGGTAACTGTGAAACCTCATTTTCTTATTCAATTTAGTTCTCGCCAAGGATTTAATACACAGTGTTCTTTTTTTCACGGCAGACGGGGGTTTCATAGTTTTTAGAGCCTTACAGCCTGTCTGACGAAATTGACCATTATCCCAACGGGTACCGATTTTGTGGAGCGATTCCTGTCCTTATTTTCTGATTATAGCACAACTGTGGAAAATATTTCACGTTTCTAGTATACATAACTGAATACAAATATGGATAGGACACTGGAAACAGAGCTATTGTTAGCGATAGAATATTAATTATTATGCACCAGAAAAAACAATAAACACAAAATATTAAACTATGTACCATTTTCCCAAAAGTAGTTACGAGGCTACCTGTGGAAAAATGGTAGTTTAATAATTAGTAATTAATGATAAGATAAGAATATTCTTTATTGTATACCGGAAAATTTATACAGAACAACAAATACAGAAGATAAGATACAATTGGCGGCCTTATTGCTAATAGCGATTTCTTCCAGGCAACCTCAAATCGGAGAATTTGCCGAAGGAGAAATAGACACGGGTAGTCGGGAAAAATATTAATATTAATAAACATACGTATATTTTTAAAACAGTGAACTGTTTTAAAAATAGACTGGATAATCATGTAAAAACCAAAAACAATCAAGTGCAGTGATAAGACATACACGTATCAGCTCTAAGCTGCTAGTGTATCAAATAATAATAATAATAATAGTATACGTAATAATAAACTAACATAAATCATACTTGAATACTGTACGAGGACTGCTACTTATGTATGCGGAATAGAAAAAATAAACAAATGTATATGCCTACATATGCTTTTATTGTTTTTCAAAGTATTCTCCACTATGATCGATGCACTTTTGCATTCGATGAAACCAATGTGTAAAATACTTTTTCCACTCTGAGTTACCTCCAAAACGTGCTGTTTGAACACATCTACGGCATCTTCACGGGTCGAAAATCGTTGACCATGTAATTTATTCATTACATTTGGGAATAAATAGAAATCATTGGGAGCCAAATCAGGGCTGTACGGTGGATGACCCATCAATTCTATTTTTCGACCATCCAAAAATGTAGTGGTTTCCTGAGATGTATGACAGCTGGCATTGTCATGGTGAAGTATGATTCTGCGTCGCTGGTTGTTTTAGCGTATTTCTTCAAATACTTCCGGCAAACAAATGGTCGTGTACCACTCCGAATTAACCGTTCTGCGATTCTCCAGTGGTATTGTAGCCACATGGCCTTTAATACCAAAAAAGCAGGCCACCATTTGCTTTACAGTGCTTTTTGCACGAGCCACTTTCGTAGGGTTCGGCTCATTTTGAAACACCCAAACTGTTGATTGTTGTTTAGTTTCGGGATCGTACGCGTAGATCCAGGATTCATCACCTGTGTAGATATTGTAAACAGATTTTGAGTCGCCTCCGTTGAATTTTTTTAAGGTTTTCTTGCACCATTTGACGCGAGCATCTTTTTGATCCTGAGTTAAGTTGTGCGGGATCCAACGCGAACAAATTTTTTTTACAGACAAATGTTTATGTAATATCCTATGAATGCTCGTCATACATATGCCCAGAATAGCCTCTATCTCGCGATACGTAACATGGCGGTCTTGCATTATTAGTTTTCGCACAGCTTCAATATTTTGTGGCACAACCACCGATTTCGGGCGACCTTCTTTAACTTCGTCCGTAAGCTTACTGCGCCCGCGATTAAACTCACTAAACCAGTGATACACAGTCGTTTTTGATGGAGCTTCACCACCAAAAGTCGAAGTTAATTGATCTACGCACTGTAGTTGCGTTAAACCACGTCGAAAATCGTAATAAATCATAGCACGAATATTTTCACCAGTGAGTTCCATTTTTTCAGCGATATGACATTTTACACCCAACAAAAACAAAACACTAACGTATATAAGAGAAAAATATTAGCGGCCAGTATTTAAAAAAAGAACGAATTTGACCATGGAGGTTAGACATTGCGTTTAAAATTATTGGAATCCCAGATTCCGCATGCATAAGTAGCAGTCTATGTAAATATATACACATACTTACATAAATAGTGACTTATATAACAAGTGTGTTATCAGGACAAGAAACAGGTGATATACCTACATATATATGAAAGGAAATGAATGAATACTTACAGCAAAATACGTTACTTAGAGAGAAGGAATTCTATTACTCTGGTTTTAAATATAGCCGTAGATAGGGAGCGTCTTATCGCAACCGGCAGGTCATTCCACAGCCGGGCGGCCCTTACGGTAAACGAGCTATTGAAGAACCTCGTCGTGTGACTTGGTGTCTTCAGTGCTAAACTCTGCCCGGCTGTGGGAGTCACTGAGGAAGCTAAAACGCTCTTTAACGTAAAGCGAAGAGGCTAAAAATTTCACCCATGCCGGGATTCGAACCCGCAACCTCTGGCTTTCCGTGCCAGCGCTCTACCAATTGAGCCACTGGGCGACTCATCGGCATCAGTGAAATTTCGAACCTCTTTACACTGTTCTCTGTATTACGTACAGGCAGCGACATCTGGCTTAAGCAAATTGCAAACTGTAGTCGGGGCTGTAAGTGATGCAATTTGCTTAAGCCAGATGTCGCTGCCTGTACGTAATACAGAGAATAGTGTAAAGGGGTTCGAAATTTCACTGATGCCGGTGAGTCGCCCATTGGCTCAATTGGTAGAGCGCTGGCACGGATAGCCAGAGGTTGCGGGTTCGAATCCCGGCATGGGTGAAATTTTAAGCCTCTAAATTGGTTTTTAAATGAAATCTTATAATACGTCTTCTTTTTCTTCAGGCTATATCATGTATATATTATGTGAAGAACAACTATGCGTTTTAGAGACTAACCCCACAGGAGAAATGGAAGGTGTGTTGCGCAGAAGCTATTTATTTATTCTTCTTTTTTTTCTTCAGGCTATATAATGTAGTCCACTGCTGGACATAGCCCTCCCCTAATAAGCGCCAGAGCGCCTCGTCTTCAGCTTGCCGCATCCAGCATCTGCCGGCAATTTTTCGCAGATCGTCATCCCACCTGGTCGGAGAGCGTCCTACACTACGTTTGCCGAGTCGCGGTCTCCACTCAAGAACACGTTTACTTCAACGGTTGCCGGTTCTTCGCGAGATATGGCCAGCCCACTGCCACTTATAATACGTATAGGTGGCAACTGATGTATTTGGTTTAAGATGACTTAGATGGTCAGAGTGGAGTTTTTTTAACTGCCTTTTTCTCCACTACTATACGGCCCGTAGTAGGCAGGGGCTTACATTTTACATTGTACATTGACGTTCAGCAAATAGAATGTGAATTGATTACGTCGAAATAAATTGAATGTATTGAATTACGGTATAATTGGAATCTCTATAAACACTCCATTTAATATAAGGCGTTATATTCATATTGTGAGTCCGATTTCTATGGCGCTGTTTTGTACCACGTGACTAGATAAATTTGACAAGTCACATTATGAAAGTTATTGAAATCGTAAAGAAACAAATAACAACATTTATTATAATTTTTTATCATTTCATACGTATATCTGAAATAATTTGATCGGTTCGTAGGTACATCTATTTCCTTCTCCAATGTATAGCTCCAGTCCATCCAAAGTTGGTCTGGAAGAGACTTTTATTGATAAGGACGCCGTCTGTACTCTTAGGTTACGAAATAACTGTGTAATTTCCTTTTTTTAAGTACAATAAAATGTTCTCTACCTATCTAACATGGCCCCTCCGATTATATTAATCCATTCTTTTGTGCTTAAGTTTCCTCATCCATTGTTTTTTACCAACCCTTAGCCCTGGTTAAGTGTGGAATGAAGTCCCTCGCGTTATATTTCATCCGCCATTATTTAGCGGCAAATTAATAAAAAAAATTAGCAATACCTACGCAACATTAAAAAGTTACCCTCAGGACTTCCCCTCCAATTAAATAAGATTTGGGAGAGATTTTGTTGAACCTCTCCCTCCGACCTATTTCGCCGAACCACCCGACCTATTTTAGCAGATTAACTAATCTATCTTGATACAGGAACGTCCTAGTATGGCGGTCACATATCTAATTATGCGCTCGTGGCCTAGTCAAACCGAGTGATTGGAATCAATCACTTGAGTTAAGCAACAATAGGCGCGGTCAGGTGCGGGATGGGTGACCGTTCCGTGACTACTGCTAGTGGCATTTCTTCCGTGCTTCGCAAGGCACGTTATGCCGTTAGTGCCGGCTGTCATGTAATGGCAGTCGTTAAGCCATGCCAGAGGCCTTATGAGCGGCTTGATAACTTCTGACAGTAAGGTCCGCCACTGTCTTACAATCCTCCACCAACCCGGACTTGGCTCCCGTGGTGGAGTATGGCCTAAGATTCCTGCGATGCAGGAAGAGACCCGTACCCCAGCAGTAGGGGCATACAAGGGTTGATATCGAAGCACGGACAAAACTCGATTAGCGTCCTCTAAATATATTGGCAAAGTTTCATTTCGATCCGGCAAGTCCTTCAAAAGTAAAAACCTTCCTACGTTTGTATGGAAATCGCCCCTTGAAGAGCGGCCTTCAGTATTTTGTATTGTCAAGCTTGTCAAGCCTTAAGTATTTTGTAAACAAATGTTTTGATTTGATTTCTTCCTGTGTTGACTCGAAGCTTAGGTGTATATCTTGGTTTTTCACCATTATTCCTAACTGAAATCGGCTTGAAAGAGTAAATGAACCCTTGGTAGCTCAGGAGGGCCATAAAATACTGAAGAGGCTTTGAATATTTGAACACGACTGGGCCAATCCGAGGCCTACGTGACAAGCAGGTCAATTGAATTCTAACCGACCTCGCAAAACATGGGGTACGTCATTTTGAAGAGAAGTTGTGAGTTGCCTAAAACGACGCTTAACAAAATATACGGGTTCGTCTTTAAGTCGTGTGCTTCGTCTGAAGATGTAATTTTACGACTGACTTTACAATAAAAATGTTAAGGCCAAGGGCCTGGCGACTGTACATTCGTCTGTGTTCTTTAGTTACATTCACCTATCTCCATACACTATATAAAAACACACACACACACTACGTAAAAATAAACTACATTCTCAACGTAATTATTATCGACTCTGCAAAAAGCCTGTAATGTAGGCAATCTCGTAGCAAGCTGCTACGCCGTAGCACGTCGTAGCGCGCGTGCTAACGGCTACGAGGGCGTAGTCGTTTGCTACGGAGTATGATAATAATTATTTTCTTTCTGGGCACGTGTGTTAGCTTCGAGAGAGATTTATATATGTAGCTTGAAATTACCTGTGACCCGTGTGCGAAACGTCGATATTCGGCAAAAAAAAAACAGAGTGAAAGACGTAGCGTATGTTTTTAGACACAATAGACGCTTATATTGCTTCTACAAACTTTCGTTACTTAGAAAAAACTGTATAAGTACGAGTAGGATTTCCCAACAATTTCGAACAAGTGACTACAAAGTTGACTCTCCCATTTGAAACTAAGTAAATACTCAACAGCCAAATTGCAAAAAGCCTTTTGAAAGATAAAAAGATCTATTTTATTAGAACCCAACAAATATAGGCTTAAAGCCCGTTACACACGTAGCTATAATATATATTAATATGCCGTGCTATGACATATACTTTTGCCTTCATTTCATTGATGGTCGGCCAAATACCATATTATACAATAATATATGTTACTATGCTATAATTTAAATAACGGTATAAGTTGGTGAGGTCTTAAAATAGTAGTTTATGATAGTATTGCAAATTAAGGGTTGATATAACACGAGGGTGTTTTAAAAAAAACGAGCTGTAGTCGAGTGTTATATTGGCAAAACGATGATTGGCAAAAAGATTTGCCAATCAGCGTAAGGGACTCGCTGATTAAGGGTGTGCCAGACATACGGGCTCAGTGAACACGTCGTTCGGGGAGGCTCCTTTCTTGCTCTCTACTACTACTGTCTTGTACTACAAAGACATAAAAAAGCCTGAAAACTGTATACTTACATTCGTTTATACATACATAACCTCACGCCTGTATCCAAGAGGGGTAGGCAGAGACCAGGGACTGCCACTTGCCACGATCCTGACAGATCACCTTCGCTTCATCAACGTTCATAAGTCGTTGCATGCACGCACGCCGGTTCCGGGTACTTTTTAGCTTCCCCTTTGCTAATGCATTCCCTATTTGGTCGAACACTATATATTTTTAACTAAATCATGAAGTTCCAGAAATGCTCTGAAAAAAGTGCCAGAGTCCATTGCTAAACTTTTTATAATATGCAAGTACCTACCCACACAGTTGTGTGCAGAACAAACAGTGCGCGAGTCAACTGGCACTTGGCCGATTTTTTATACATTCTTGGGCGGTATTCGAACCTACGACCTTCTGAATGAGTCAAACGTTTTGCCGACCACGATCTACCATCGTTGGACTACCGCTTCATTACAAGCGAAATAAATCAATTACTCGCCACATGTCCGCACGTTCGCGGCTACACGAGGTAGCAGGTGGGATGGTGACCTAAATAACTAGATAACCTACTCTAGAACTATGCCGATTTACACCTTATTCCCTTTACCATAGGATTGATATAAGAGTAATTAAGAATTGTCGTCAAGTCGTGCTGGGGGTTTCTCTGTTTATCACTGTAACGAAACGTGATCTTTCGATATCAACTCGTATTTCGCTACTGTTGGGGCACGGTCCCAGCAATAGCGAATCTACTTGGGCATCACACAAGCATCGCAGGAATGTTAGGCCATTCTCCATTACGGGGGCCAAGTCCAGCTTGGTGGAGGATTGTAAGACTGGCGGGCCTTACTGTCAGAAGTTATTAAGCCGCCCATAATTCCTCTGACATGGCTTAACGACTGCCATTACATGACAGCCGGCACCAACGGCTTAACGTGTCTTGTAAAGCACGAAAATGCTCAGAAAAATGCCACTAGCGATAGTCACGGGAGTCACCCATCCTGAACCCGACCGCGCCTGTTGTTGCTTAACCAAGTGTTGATTCCAATCACTCGGTTCCGCTAGGCCACGAGCGCTTCAATTAATTACTAGGGCTGCTACTTATGTATGCGGAATAGAAAAAATAAACAAATGTATATGGCTAAATATGCTTTTATTGTTTTTCAAAGTATTCTCCACTATGATCGATGCACTTTTGCATTCGATGAAACCAATTTGTAAAACACTTTTTCCACTCTGATTGAGGTATCTTCAAAACGTGCTGTTTGAACGCATCTACGGCATCTTCACGGGTCGAAAATCGTTGACCACGTAATTTATTTTTTACATTTGGGAATAAATAAAAATAATTGGGAGCCAAATCAGGGCTGTACGGTGGATGACCCATCAATTCTATTTTTTGACCATCCAAAAATGTAGTTGTTTCCTGAGATGTATGACAGCTGGCATTGTCATGGTGAAGTATAATTCTGCGTGGCTGGTTGTTTTGGCGTATTTCTTCAAATACTTCCGGCAATCAAATGGTCGTGTACCACTCCGAATTAACCGTTCTGCGATTCTCCAGTGGTATTGTAGCCACATGGCCATTAATACCAAAAAAGCAGGCCACCATTTGCTTTACAGTGCTTTTTGCAGGAGCCACTTTCGTAGGGTTCGGCTCATTTTGAAACACCCAAACTGTTGATTGTTGTTTAGTTTCGGGATCGTACGCGTAGATCCAGGATACGTCACCTGTGTAGATATTATAAACAGATTTTGAGTCGCCTCCGTTGAATTTTTTTAAGGTTTTCTTGCACCATTCGACGCGAGCATCTTTTTGATCCTGAGTTAAGTTGTGCGGAATCCAACGCGAACAAATTTTTTTTACAGACAAATGTTCATGTAATATCCTATGAATGCTCGTCATACATATGCCCAGAATAGCCTCTATCTCGCGATACGTAACATGGCGGTCTTGCATTATTAGTTTTCGCACAGCTTCAATATTTTGTGGCACAACCACCGATTTCGGGCGACCTTCTTTAACTTTGTCCGTGAGCTTACTGCGCCCGCGATTAAACTCACTAAACCAGTGATACACAGTCGTTTTTAATGGAGCTTCACCACCAAAAGTTGAAGTTAATTGATCTACGCACTGTTGTTGCGTTAAACCACGTCGAAAATCGTAATAAATCATAGCACGAATATTTTCACGAGTGAGTTCAATTTTTTCAGCGATATGACATTTTAAACCCAACAAAAACAAAACACTAACGTATATAAGAGAAAAATATTAGCGGCCAGTATTTAATAAAAGAACGAATTTGACCATGGAGGTCAGACATTGCGTTTTAATTTATTGGAATCCCAGATTCCGCATACATAAGTAGCAGCCTATGTAAATATAGCAGCGCTGATTTTCAGCACATCCAGACTACTATTACTATTATATAAGTACTTAATTATTTTTGTAACAGTGAATTAAAAACTAAATGCAAGCAACTAATAACATTTAAAAGTATTAATGTAATGTAAGATTTCCAAGATACAATCATTCATTTTCATCCGTAATTACTAATACTAAGAGGGGTTCGAATTTAATATAACATTAATATATGTAGTATTCCGACGCGTCAACGTCGCCTGCGCCGTAGATAAGGGCTTTAATTAAGGCTCCTTTAATTAAATTTTATAATTTCCTCCTTGATGGACAGTCGGAGGGATTTTGTCGCAAGCACCTCCATAAATTAGGGAGACTCGTGGCCTTGAGGGCAATACTGAAAACTCTGAGAAGGCAGTTTTCGTATATTGACGGCCTCGGAGGCGCAGCGGTTTGGCGCGTTGACTGTAAAACCGAAGGTCTCGGGTTCGATCCCCGGCCGGGTCAAACTAGGAATCGAACTTTTCTAGTTCGTCTCGGGTCTTGGATGTTATCTATGTACGAGTATTGTATTAAATGTATCGTTGAGTTAGCACCTGTAACACAAGTCATTTAGTTGTATTTAGTATGGGGTTAACGAGATCTGTGTAATAGGTCCCATTAATATGTATTTATTTATATGTATGTATTTATTTATACAGGGTAATTTTATTTTTAATCTTTATTTTAATCCTGCGTGCTGTTGGATGAAATAAAATGAAATGGTTTTATTCAAACTAGTCCAGAAACTGCGGCTTAATAAACGTTACAAGTCAAACTAGCTGTCCATTTCAAAATCTAGATCATTTTGGAGAAAAAATGGCCAAAGAAACTCAAAACTTATTCTTTTCAAAGTCCTTAATTAACAGTTAACAAAATTGCTATAAAATACAGAACTCATGCACTGTACTGACTTCAATTCCAGGCTAAATAATTCCTTACGTTATGTAGTCGACTTACTTCGTTTCTTTTTATTGCAATATCCTCCTATATAAGCCCTGGAAGTAACACTTACTTCAAGTCTTCTAAAACTACGTTAATTTTGAAGAACTTTTTCTTCTTGTTGTCAAAAAAATGATGAGGAAAATATTGGACCTGGAACAGTAAGTTTTCCGGACTTCCTACTAAATCATTGGGCGTGAATTAAGAAAGTTATTCGTGATATCCTATTCTCAGGACGCCAGGGCTTAGAAGGTTAAGCCCCTGTTTTTACAATGTTCAAATAAAGTTCCAGATAAGCTATCCGCAACCAGGGCTGCCGTTTGTTCTAAATTTAAATATTTTTTTCCTATATTGCTTGTATTCGTTCATGGCTTCCAATTTAGAACAAACGGCAGCCCTGGTTGCGGATAGCTTATCCGGAACTTTATCTGCAGATTGTGAAACAGACAGTAAGTCTTCTATTATATTAAATCTTCTATTATATCAAATGAAAATCACATATCATTGGCATTAAGATTCAGAACTAAAATTTTCGTAAGTACTAAACATTATTGGCTTGTTACCGGATAAACTTACTAGGCTTTTGTCGAAAGATCGAACCAGGTCGGCGTCTCTAAAATGCATAGTTGTCCAATAGAGTCATATTAGTCCTGTAATGGTCGATTCATTCACACTATCGGGAGTCTAGTAGCCAATCGCATTGCAATGGTATAATCCGTGCTACTTAACTCGGCGCCTCGCACCATTCGATCTTCGCGAGAGATGCCTATTTAATTTGCGCGGGTTATACCCCTGGAATAGCAATGGATTGCTATTGCTTTGTAGACTACAAAATAACATTTACATTTTACATAATGGCACATACATTGCTTCTGGCCCCACATTAGGGTACCCTGTGTCGTGTTTACCAGAAACAGCGACATCACAAACATGTAAACATCCAAGACCTGGGGTTTTTTTTTTGTCCCCAACCGGGGATCGAACCCGGGACCTCTCACATAGTAGGCAGATGCGCTACCGCTGCGCCACACAAATTGAGGCAAATAACAACCATTGTTGTGCTTATTTCATTCTATTTAAAAATTCCAGGTTTCGCTCTAATGGTGAGTAGAGTCATTAAAAAAAAAGTATTATAAAACAATTTATGATTTTTATTCCGTTGGTACGCTAGCATCTCAAAGCACCTTCAGGATTTGGTGCGCGCTGGTCAAACTTTTCCGACAAAAGATCATGAGAATTAATTGAATCCAGAATTAAGCTATAATTGAATTGGAACCTTTAGATTTGAATATTACAAATATATTTTCCCGCAATCAACCTAATCTCAAACGCTGCCCTTCAAAATAATTATTATTTTAATAAGCATGATAAATATTAGAGTGTTTTGCTTAACTGAAATCAAGTTTCAAGAGTAATTTTACGCTTTAGATGAACTAAGAGAATATACAAGTGGCTTATTGTAAATAAGTTTATGTTTTCAGTTTCTGCCTTATTTCTATAACTGAGCACTCTGCCCTTTTATTCGTAAATACATAAGCCTGTAAATGCCACTACAAGAAGAAGAAACCATTTATTGCGTCAACAGAAACACACGCATTTGTTTACCACATTACAACATGAAATATTATACTATTTTTATTTTTAATGCACTAACCCGTGCTTAAAAACCTATTTAGAGGCTAAAAATTTCACCCATGCCGGGATTCGAACCCGCAACCTCTGGCTATCCGTGCCAGCGCTCTACCAATTGAGCCAATGGGCGACTCACCGGCATCAGTGAAATTTCGAACCTCTTTACACTATTCTCTGTATTACGTACAGGCAGCGACATCTGGCTTAAGCAATTAAGTGATGCAATTTGCTTAAGCCAGATGTCGCTAAGATTAAGTGATGCAATTTGCTTAAGCCAGATGTCGCTGCCTGTACGTAATACAGAGAATAGTGTAAAGAGGTTCGAAATTTCACTGATGCCGGTGAGTCGCCCATGGGCTCAATTGGTAGAATTGGCGCTGGCACGGATAGCCAGAGGTTGCGGGTTCGAATCCCGGCATGGGTGAAATTTTTAGCCTCTAAATAGGTTTTTAAACATGAAATATTCAAACACAATATAAATATCGAAATAAAAAACAACAAAAAAGAATACTAAAAAAAACTTCACTCACATAAGTCGCGGTGTGTCCTTGTTGCTGCAAAGGGCAGTGAGCTCAGCATTGTGTTAAGGGCATTCGCTCAAAGCGGTGATTTTCAGCCAGTGCGCATTTGTCCCACGAATATGCTAGAGTGCGGTGTAGTCAATACCAATAGGTATATAGTTTAATAAAAAGATAGATTAATGAATTAATAAATGAAATTACTTGAAATACCAATAAAAATAAAATAAATTACATAGTATGTATGTGATTATGATGCGATCACATTGTCAGTCACTTACGGCGAGAAGTTCCGATAGGATCGGAAAGTCATTAAGCATTTTCTAAAACAGAGGTTCCTTATTTTATTAGAAATCCTAATGGGGAACTTGCGGGTAAATTAGATTGGAGTGGCATTGCTTGAGACATGGTTTTTAGATGGTGTAGGCTTGCCCAGCACCTATACCATTCTGTCAGCTTAGTTGGCCTAGCCCACTGGAAAGATTAGTAAATACGTGCGGAGCCAACGCTCCTTGCATGTACCAATGATTTTGTTAAATTTCAATGTTACAGTCTATTTATTCTTACTTGTCCAATTTAGTACACAAGATTCTAACCTTAAAATTGAGATTAGATGCCTAAACTAGACATTTTCTCGCAAATTCATGAACTATCGTAAACTATGGTTATAAAATTGGCAGCGTGTTATCTAAAAGAGTGTTCCAGGTTACTTCATTTATGGAAATATGGCAGTTTTGGACTAAAAAGTCACAGTTAAAAGGGTAGAATCTTGTTTACTAAATTGGACAAGTAAGAATAAATAGACTGTACGTACATTTGGGAATTTGTAGTCGCAAAAGTATTTTTCTTAAAGAACACATTAACCATATACAATTACCGCATTTGATAGATTCCCTTTTCCCCGTCTTGCTTACTCGTTTACTCATTTAATTTCCCGTTTATTCCATCATTCGATCCTACGTTCATAATTCATTCAACATGGCGTAGCCCGCTTACCTAGGGGCATTCGGTTCAGTTATCTGGAGGTAAACTAGTTGCCAAGCTGGTCTATGTTGGCAAACAATTCTGTTGCATGCACCTAACCATTCAGATAAATCCTATTAAATCCTACTAATATTTTAAACGCGAAAGTTTGTAAGTGCGGATGGATGGATGTTTGTTACTCTTTCACGTAAAAACTACTGGATGGATTTTAATTAAACTTTACAATAATATAGCTTATACATCAGAATAACACATTCTTCTTGTTCTTCAGGCTGGACATAGTCCAGATGTAGTTTACAGCTGGACAAAGCCCTCCCCTAATGAGCGCCATAGCGTCCTGTCTTCAGCTTGCCGCATTGGCATAACGCATTGGCTACAATTTATTAAGACGTTGTGTGATATTTTTCAAATGCAACCCAAAAATTAGTTATGTGATAATTATAATGTCTTAATGTCAGTTCTTTTGTACGCCATGTAGTAGGCGTGTAGCCTCATTATTACAATAAGAGAATAGAAATCACATCTTAGTTGTAGTGTGTCCTCGTATATTGTATGAAGTCAACTTAAATAACATTGTGCATTTGCTTATATTCTATGTTAAGTGCTGGCTAAACATAAAGTGCAAGTTATTGTAATAATGAGGCTACACGCCTACTACACCACAATAATATAAGCTACTCAAAATACTAATCCTGTGCAGACGATGTCGCGGGCAGCATCTAGTAAATAATAAATAAATAAACCTTCATTGACAGTTGGTGAGACATTAAACTAAGTAGCTATATATAGACAATCTCAGAATTTTGATTAGTTTGATTGACTAATTTATTTTGTTGGTTTTGTGCGTGTGTAATTTTGTTTGTTGGTTTTTTTTTGTTTAATTGACTATTGTGTATTTTATATGATATCTCAGAATGGCTATCATAGTATTTAAACAATATTAAATCAAATCAAAAATGTTTTATTCAAAGTAGCAGACAAACTGCGACTCAATGAGCTTTACTAATGGTTCTCACAGATTCGAGTTTGCGTCGAGATATTTTTTCAAGGTGCCACCACCCAAAATTCGTGGTGTGTATATATACACTTATTACAATAACTTTCATACAATATAATCTCTGGACCTGGTCCTAATCTAGGATACCCTGTACTATGGTAACCCGGCAAGGACATCACAAATACGGAAATACACCCAGACTGAGGCCACTTGTGCAAATGTACGGCGGCCTCGACTGAGAATCGAACTCACGACCTCTATCTTTGTACCCGACCGCCTTAACGGCAAAGACCAACAAGGCAGTCAAATTATTTAAGTAGCATAAACCAGCATGCTGGGCCGGAGCAGGCAAAGTTACCGATGTACCGATACGAAACTTTGGGCCGCAATCTCTAACTTTTACCGGGTATCTCGACTTGAAATATACTAACTGGGTACGCTTTGAACGTGTAGAAGGCCCGACTTGAATCACTACTTTAGGAATTATTATACAATAAACTTGCTCGTGGCCTAGTAGAGCCAAATGATTGGAATCAATCACTTGGGTTAAGCCACAACAGGCGCGGTCGGGTGCTGAATGGGTGACCATCCCGGGACTACCGCTAGAAGCGCTTCCATGCTCCGCCAGGCACTAACCCGTTGGTGTTGGCTGTCATGTAATGACAGTCGTTAAACCAAATCAGAGGCCTTATGAGCAGCTTGAAAACTTCTGACAGTAAAGGCGCCACTGTCTTACAATCCTCCACCAACCCGGACTTGGCGCCCGTGGTGGAGTATGGCGTAACCATCCTTCCATGCAGGAGACCGTGCCCCAGCAGTGGGGGCATACAAGGATATCGATAGTGGGAGATTATTATATCATTATAACATGGTTTCGGCTAACGTACCTTAAGCCGTTGGCACCGGCTGTCATGTAGGCAGTCGTTAAGTCATATCAGAGGCCTTATGGGCGGGTCGTTAACTTCTGACAGTAAGGCCCGCCACTGTCTTACAATCCTCCACCAACCGGCTTGGCCCCCGGTGGAGTATGGCCTAACATTCCAGCGATGCAGGAAGAGACCCGTGCTCCAGCAGTGGGGACATACCAAAGGTTGATATCTTCATTTATAAACTACCGCGTGTATCCCGGACCATAGGCCGGACGACGTAGCGTGAGTAGGCCCTCCACCAGATGGTCTGACGACCTGGTTACGGTGGCGGCGAGTCGCTGGATGCGTGGACACAAGACCGTGATGCTTGGAAAACCATGAGGGAGGGCCTATGTCCTGCAGTGGGCAACCAATGCCTAGTGATAATGATTATTACCTCGGAGGGGCAGGCATTTAAACCTTTATCCGTGAGTCAAGGGCCACTATTTTTCGGTAACGTTCTCGTATCGCTACATGTACAAAACAACGTACATACTCGTACATAACCTCACGCCTGTATCCCAGAGGGGTAGGCAGAGACCAGGGACTGCCACGATCCAGACCTTCGATTCATCAACGTTCATAAGTCGTTGCATGCACTCGCGCCGGTTCCGGGTACTTTATATATTCCCCTTTGCTAATACATCCCCTATTTGGTCGATGTATGTCCGCCTGGGACGTCCCTTACCAGCCTTTCTTTTATAATTATAATAATAGAAGGAAAACATGTGTATAATACGGTGTTTATTTTGGAAGTAGTTTTGAATAACATGTGTCATATAGACATAGAACAATAAAAATAAAAAATATAAAATATACGTGCCAGTTTACCAGAAACTCTAACACGCCCCCTTAAACTGACGATATTTCTATATGACCATGATTGATGCAAATGTTACCTAATTTATAAAAATATTAGATACACATCTCTCAAATTTAAGGCGATCCAAAGGTTTTGTGAGAGTATCGGCCCACATTTCTTGGGTAGGTACAAACTCCAAACAAATAATATTATCTGCAAGTTTTTCTCGAATAAAATGATACCGAGTGTCGATATGTTTGGTCCGATTGTGGTGGACTGGGTTTTCTGCTAGTTTAATAGCAGACTGACTATCGCTATGTAGAGTAACGCAATGTAACTTACCAGTGACTTCAGAAATGAACCGTCTAAGATAGCATGCTGCTTTTGTAGCTGCCGTTAAAGCCATATATTCAGCTTCAGCCGACGATAAAGCCACAGTACGCTGCTTTTTGCTCTCCCACGATACCAGCCCATTGGAGAGCTTCATAAAAAAGCCAGTATATGAGCGACGAGTAAGGGTGCAGTGCGCCCAATCTGCATCTGCATACCCGTGCAGCCCAGTACTATTCTTACTGTAAGTAATTGAATAGTGCATTGTACTTTTCAAGTACTGGAGAACTCTTTTGGCTGCCAACCAGTGACTCTTATTGAAATTTGAGCAAAACTGCCCTAAATAGCTCGTGGCAAACGCAATATCTGGACGCGTATTCACTGCCAGAAATATTAAACAGCCAATGAGTTCTCGATAGGGATATGAACACACTTCTCCCTCTTTGTTTACATTGTGTTCAAGCTTTGTGTTTTGCAATGGTGTACTCACGTGTTTACAGTTTTCCATTCCAAACTTTACAAGCAGCTTTTCAATGTAACTCCTTTGATTAAGTACGAGTCTATCATTTTCATGGGAGATATTCATTCCCAAATAATAACTCAATTTTCCTAAATCTTTCAGGCTAAACGATTTTTCTAAGTTCATTTTGACTTTGTCAAATGTAGTTGTGTTGTGCTTACGAAAGTTTTAGTTCAAAAATTTGTCAAATGTCACGTCATTTTCATACAACAAAATTATGTCATCGACAAATACGGCCAAAATCACCAACTCGTCTCCAAACTTTTTAGTATAAACACATGGCTCAGAAGGGGTCCTTATAAAGCCAATAGATGACAAAGTTTTGTTAAGCTTTATGTTCCAAGCACGAGGTGCCTGCTTTAGCCCGTATAAAGATTTCTGCAGTAGACATACTTTCTGACGATCTTCCGAAAATCCTTGAGGTTGCTCCATAAATACTTCTTCCTCTAACTCTCCGTTTAAGAATGCCGTATCTACATCCAGGTGCCGTGTTTTCATACCTTTCTCAACTGCCAACGCAAATAGAGTACGAAGTGAAGACATCCGAACGACCGGAGCAAAAGTCTCATAGTAGTCTACGCCTTCCTCTTGACTATAACCTTTCGCTACAAGACGCGCCTTATATTTCACAATAGCGCCTTGAGCATCACGCTTCACCTTATATACCCACTTGCAGGGTATTACCTTCTTGTTGCCTCTGTCAACAAGTTTCCAAGTCTTCAACTTTTGCAGGGAATCATATTCATCCATCATCGCCTGTTTCCACTTATCAGCATCTTCAGCTCTGATATCCTCCGTATAAGTGCTAGGCTCATCTGACTCTACTGTTGACACACACACCTTACATGAATAAAAGTCCGGTGGGTTCCTCTTACGAACAGGATATCGCCGTTCACTCATTTCTTCTTGTTCAGGAACTAAGACGGAAGCTTCCTGATCGGGTACCGAGACTTGAGTTATCTCTGGTTCGGGATCCGACTCTGGAACTTCCTCTTGTTCTGGAACTAAAACTGGAACTGCCTCTTCGGGTAGTTGTACTCGCTCTGGTACCGCCTCGACTCTATCTTTATCTTGACTATGAGTCATTGTCAACGGAGGAGGTAAACCACTAGATACTGCAGTAATTTCCACGTTGGACTTACTTCCTTTTGACATGAAGAATTGATCTTCAAAGAATGTTGCGTCACGAGATTTAATGAGTCTCCTTGGACAACATGCATTTCGAAAATAATAAGTATTTTTATCTTCGGTATACCCAACAAAGTAAAGTTCTTCTGCTTTGAAATCTAACTTCTTTCTATTACAGGAGGGAATATGGACTAATGCTTTACAACCAAATACCTTGAGATGTTTCAGATCTGGCTTGTTACCAAACCATTTCTCGTGTGGTGTTAAACAGTCCAGGGCACGATGTGGGGATCTATTTTTAAGATACACAGCAGTCTCAAAAGCATCCCGCCAGTAGGCTTTGGACACAAAGCTACCAGCTAATAAGGACCTACCTTTCTCTATAATCGACCTATTAGTGCGCTCAGCCACGCCGTTAGACTGCGGGCTATAAGGCGCTGTCGTCTGATGCTGTATCCCCTGTGAATTCAAGTAATCACTGAACTCTTTATTCACATATTCTGTCCCATTATCGGTACGTAAACTCTTTATACGTTTACCAGTTTGGTTTTCCACTAGAGCTTGAAAAACTACAAACTTTGTTTTCACCTCCGACTTTGAAGATAAGAAATATGCAAATACTTTACGTGTACAGTCATCAATAAACAAAAGTGCATATCGGTTACCTTGTAGTGATTCGGGCATTGGACCACACAAATCAGAGTGGATCAGCTGAAGAGGTTCACTCGCCCTTTCGCCGTTAATCCTCTTAAAAGGTTTTCTCGCCTGCTTTGCCTCAATACACGCCACGCAAGGATCCTTATCTACCTTACCAAAGTTAATGATAAACTGACCTTTCAGCGATTGCATAGCATACCGGCAGAGATGACCCAGCCTTCGATGCCACAAACGATACTCTGACGTCCCATCTGCAGTCACTAGCGATACATTTGCATTGAACTCAACGGCAGAATTTACCGTACAATCTAAAGTGTACAGTCCACCACAATTAGAACCATGCATAATCGGTACGCCTGAAATAGAAGCAGAACAGTCAGAAATATTATAGTTATTACATCCATTTTTATCAAAAATTACACTGTAACCTTTGTCAACAACCTTTTTTATCGAAATAAGGTTCGTATTAAGTTCGGGAACAAACGCAACTTCACTAATTCTATTAATAGCTTTGCTCTTCGAATTAATCGAGACATCTCCTACACCGCGACATTCTATGTGCTCACCGTTAGCAATCGTCACCTTACCAGATATATTAGGATCCATATTTATTATCCAATCTGACCTTGATGTCATATGCCTGGTAGCACCTGAATCGATTACCCATTTATCCTTGTCATTGTCAGTTACTCCAAGAGCTTGTGCACTCAGCATTGTTTTATCCTTCTTTGTCTTCTTTGCATAGGGACAATCTGGGCGCTTGTGCCCTGGTTCTTGACAATCATAACAAACTGTAGGTGTCGGTTTCTTTTTCTTCTTCTGTACCTTCGCTGTCTTGTGCGCATCATGAGCTCGCATTGCAACAGCCTCTGGATCAGTATCTCGAGACATTTCGCTTAAGAGCTTGGTTTTTACCAGATCAGTGGTTATATCGATGTTGCTGTTCTCCAATCCCATAATTAAGGGTTCATATTTCGCTGTGAGACCGCCCAATATAATGGCCGCAACTGAGGCATCTTCAATCTTTTTGCCTATGTCGTCCAAATCTTGTACAGTACTTAATACAGCATTCAAGTATGATTCCATATTATCAAAATCAACGAGATTCAAACGGTACAATCTACGTTCTAATGATAGCCTTCTACCTATGCCTTTATCTTCATAAGCTATTTTTAAAGCATTCCAGGCATCCTTCGCCGTAGTCGCGCTGCGGACGTGGGTTATTGCTGGACCATCCAGCGTCAGGCATATTTTTGAGAGAGCCTTAGAATCATTGCGCTTTCTCACAGCAGCTACCTCCGGTGAGACCTCTCCATCTGGGTAGCCTTCAATGCATTCCCAGAGGTCTTCATGTCTTAGATAGTTCGTAATTTTGAACTTCCAGACAGAATAACTATCTCGACCACAAAGTCTTATAGGAGGGATGTTCATGGTGGAGCTATTCGTAAAGCGACTTACGTGATCACCACACTCATATAATGGAATCACGATAAAGTATAGACTTCACAAAATTTCATTTTATTTCACCGTAAATAGTCACCTTTTTATTTATTTCACACGCACTCCTATCTTAGCTCGATAAGAACTCGTCTTCGTGCTGATAACGTTTTATAATTATAATAATAGAAGGAAAACATGTGTATAATACGGTGTTTATTTTGGAAGTAGTTTTGAATAACATGTGTCATATAGACATAGAACAATAAAAATAAAAAATATAAAATATACGTGCCAGTTTACCAGAAACTCTAACACTTTCCACTCACATACGCAGTAGATATTTGTTTCGTCAATCTTTCCTCCTTCATCCTCTCCACATGTCCAAACCAACGCAACATTCCTTTCTCAATTCTAGTCACTAAATCTTATTTCAGTCCACAACGTGCTCTAATCAGACTATTGCGTATCCTGTCATTCAAAGTAACACTACAAATACTTCTCAAGGACCTCATTTCTACTGCATTAATTCTACTTTCTTGCTTCAAAACACAACAAAACACTTAGCGTGAAAGTGTTTGTGACATTCAGCACTAACAATTAACACTACATCCTAACGCCGATGTCTGAGCCCGAACCTGCGACCCTCGTCGGATCCCGTCTAGACACATTAGCCGAGCGGTTAGCGAATGAACACAACATTCCTTAATTAGTCTTGCGCTCATAGAATTATGCGAAGTAGATCCGCAGTCGGAGCTTTCGATGTCAGGCAACGAATTCCATAGTACGTATTGTTCATAGGACATATTGTTCTGCACTCAAAGCGTTCGAACCATTATGCTCTGATATGGTACCCAAGATACAGGCTTGCCTAGTGTTGTTTGTTTGTTTATTTATACTATTTTTATTTTTAATGCACTAACCCGTGCTAAGGACAATTTTAAAAAACCTATTTAGAGGCTAAAATTCCACCCATGCCGGGACTGGAACCCGCGACCTCTGGCTATCCTTGCCAGCGCTCTATCCAACTGAGCTAATGGGCGACTCACCGGCATCAGTGAAATTTCGAACCTCTTTTCACTATTCTCTGTATAACGTACAGGCAGCGACATCTGGCTGAAGTAGATTGCATCATTTACAGCCCCGACTACCTACTTTGCAGTTAGGTTTATACATCGGATTGATATCGCTGTACCCACATGATTATACTATTTTTATTTTAATGCACTAACCCGTGCTAAGGACAATTAATTAAGGATAATAAGCGAATCCCGGCATGGGTGGAATTTTTAGACATTTCGGCCTAATAAATTTATAATCTTGATCAGACCCGTTTAATATATGACTATGTATTAATATTATTATTTTCTAAATTCTTTATTGCAGTGATTACAAGGGCGTGCTTAATACAAGAAGCATTCTCGCACAGCAAACCTTTGGTGTATGACAGTATAATATGTGAAAAAAAAGCCAAAACAGAATTAAGAGCCTTATCCATTTGTTGAAGCGCTCGTGGCCTAGGCGAACCGAGTGATTGAAATCAATCACTTGAGTTGAGCATCAACAGGCGCGGTCAGGCGCAGGATGGGTGACCGTCCCGCGACTACCGCTAGTGGCATTTTTCCGAGCGCTTCCGGGCTTCGCACGGCACGTTAAGCCGTTGGTGCCGGGTGTCACGTAATGGCAGTCGTTAAGCCATGTCGGAGATCTTATGGGCGGCTTGATAACTTCTGACAGTAAGGTCCGCCACTGTCTTACAATCCTCCACCAACCCGGACTTGACCCCCGTGGTGGAGTATGGCCTAACCCTCCTGCGATGCAGGAAGAGACCCGTGCCCCAGCAGTGGGTACATACAAGGGTTGATAGCGATCCTTTTGTTGGTGTCTGTTAAAAGTGTACGCAAGAATCTGAAGCAATCTTCGTCTGAGCACAAATATATCGCAGGCCCTTCTTTAAAGAGGCTTACCGCGCCCCCTTACACGTAGATTGTATTATCTCAAAGCATACAGCTCGAGAAAATTTCCCGGCGGATTGCGTAGACACTCGGGCTACTTTTGTTGTGTTTGTTTCTTGTGGCAGGTTTCCTACTCAAAACAATAACGTAGTCTGCTTAGAATATTTTCGGGGCTTAATCGCGTAGTAATTTATTGCTATTTTACCTCGACGTTTCGACGACTTTACAGCCATCGTGGTCACGAGAAGACTGATGGCTGGCACCCGTTCGCATCTTTTGCTGATGAGGTTTCAGACTACCCTCAATCAGCTTACTACGCGATTCTTATGCGCGATTACGCGATTATTCTATGTGTACAAGTCGCGAAAGTTTAAAATATGTTATAAGTTATAACGTAGTCTGTTGACACTAAATTAGCGCTTAGGGGCGCTAACTAACGCCACCAATGTACTACATTCTATGCTGTATGTTCTGAAAGTAGTTACCACAGATATAAGGATTACGCATATTTACTTTTTGAAAACAGACGTATTATAAAACAAGTTAGGATTTTTATTCCATTGGCAGCGCTACTTAGCGCCCCTAAGCGCCTTAACGATCATGATTTAATTTTTTGCCGCTAATACTTTTGTAATGAGATGAGATGATTTATACGGCGTCCAGTGGCAACTTTACTCACACTAGATCGGTGAAGGGACATCTCGGATGCTGCATTGTAAGCTTTGTCGGCCTAGCCCACAGGGAAGACTAGTCAACACGTGCGGAGCCAACCAAGCCGCGGGTTTCCTCACGATGTTTTCCCCCACCGTTAGCGTGTGGTTTTCCGACTACAATTCCGCACTTTCTAATTATTTCAACTACTTTCAAATTAAACAAAGTCCGTGCCCGCACTGGGGATCGAACCTGGGTCTCTAGCTTGCGAGTCCATTGGTCTACCTACTGAGCTAAGCAATGCAATATGATTGTTTGTTTTTTTGTTGGTTTGTTTGTTGCACTTTATTGCACAATAAAAACGTTATTAAAAATAAAACTAAAAAACAGGTTTGACTTAATTCCGGAATAATTTAAATTTTTGTCGGAAGAGTAGAACCCGTTTTCGCTCTTAATCATTAATTAAACTTATGTCTGTTTCAACAAATACAGATTTATCAGATCAATATAGAAGTGCTCGAAACCGCCAAGCGCGAGACTTAAGTTGTTACGTGGCAAACTTTTGTCTCTCTCTACCCCTCTGGGATACAGCCACAAGTTTGTTTGTCTCCTTCTTATCTTATGTTTATATTTCATCACTTCATTGGCCCACAGGATTTGAGAACGCTTGGCTACTCTCCAGGCAATGAACTCTAAAGATAATTTAGGTTGCCGATGCCTCCAGACTTCTCCCAGCAGATCGAGGGACTTGCCTTCAAAAGGGATCTTAATCTTTGATCTTTCAAGCGGGAATTCAGGCTGCTGGCCCAATATAATGTTTTGAATTCCTGCTAACGTGTAATTATTAATTACTAACGAGTATCTAGATAAAATTAATTCACCTTTCATGTCACGGTTTAAATTGACGAGCTGTATTCAAGGTTTTCGGCTGATTTGGACCCTAATTCATTCATAACTCCTTACGTTGGTATGTTTATTAATACCAACTATATAAATTAGGCAGAGACAGAGACCAGGGTTTGCCACTTGCCACTATTTAAAAACCTATTTAGAGGCTAAAAATTCCACCCATGCCGGGATTCGAACCCGCGACCTCTGGCTATCCGTGCCAGCGCTCTTTCCAACTGAGCTAATGGGCGACTCACCGGCATCAGTGAAATTTCGAACCTCTTTACAATATTCTCTGTATTATGTACCTCTAAATAGGTTTTTAAATTGTCCTTAGCACGGGTGAGTGTATTGAAAAAAAAAGAGTATAAACTTGCCACGATCCTCACAGACCTCTTTCCCTTTATCGACATTCATTGGTCGTTGCACGGACGTGGTGGAGTATGGCCTAACCTTCCTGCATCGCAGGAAGGTTAGGCCATACTCCACCACGGGGGCCAAGTCCGGATTGGTGGAGGATTGTAAGACAGTGGCGGGACCCAAGGCGGCTTGATAACTGTCAGAAGTTATCAAGCCGCCCATAAGGCCTCTGACATGGCTTAACGACTGCCATTATATGACAGCCGGCACCAACGGCTTAACGTGGCTTGCGAAGCACGGAAGCGCTCGGAAAAATGATATAGATAATCTTACTTAGAAGTATACATTATTTAAACGAAATACAAATAGTTATTTCAATCAATGGGAGTAATGAGAGGTCTAGGACTTTATAATCTCGGATCTCGAGACTAAAGTGGAGGTGGGCGGGGCACTTGGCAAGGCGGGAAGACGGCAGGTGGACCAGAGCAGTCACAGAGTGGCGGCCGAGAACGGGAAAGCGGTCGGTGGGCAGACCAGCGGCCCGATGGTCAGACGATGTGGCAGAGTCAGTGGAGGGTCCTTGGATGAGGATGGCGAGAGACCGTGAGGCTTGGCATAATGGGGAAAAGGCCTATACCCAGCAGTGGGCAGCGGTGGGCTGATGATGATGATGATGAAATAAACCTACAAACTCATCCTATGTTCGAAGATTTTAATTTAAGTTATCTGACTGCCCCATTGGTCTCACGGCATCACGTCTGATTACCATGCCGTGTGTCCGTCGTAGGTCCTTGTATGTTCTTGGTGGGATATTGTCGAAATCGTATTTCTTAATGATTCGCGATACTCATATTAAACGGGTTTTACCTAATAAATAATCGCCATTAGACCCGTTTAATATATAACTATATTGTCGAAATTGCCTAAGTCTGTGTATCTTTACACAGACTTAGGAGATTAGGCGATACACAGACACAAATAAATTGCAAGCCGCATGTTAGACGTTACTATATTTTGCTTCAAATGTACCTATTAGATCCAATATTTAATCATTATTTGATAAACATGACATCACCACTCTCTGTCTTCCGCCTTTTGCAAGAGACACGGGCCTACTAACCATAATACAGGCTACTACATAGTCTAGTTATAGATGTAGTCACATAAAGTTACGTTTTTGTTATGTTTTTCTATGAGAATAATGTAAGCACAAGAATGTAAGTCTTAGCAACCATTCCTTTAAATAAATATTTTTTCATTTATATGTTCGTGACGCCCTTCCCTGGCCCTACCACATCACAGGGTCTCCCAGTTTGGGACCAGGTCCAGTGGTTGTGCGTGTAACTTACTATAAAATACAAGCTAAACCTGTTATCGTGACGATTAACTTTTGTAAGTCTAAACCGTGGAATTGACATAGTGTCAATTCCACGGTTTAGACTTACAAAAGTTAATCGGTCTACACCGTGGAATTGACATTTCTGATTTGCACCGACTAACAGTCTCTAATTTCTTTCTGGTCTCAGTTTATGGTTGGCTGAAAAAAATACTTCTAGTAATAAGGCCGCCAATTGTACTATATTTCTATAAATTTCTGTGTACAATAAAGAAGAGTCTATCTTTCTATCTAGGTTCCAACTAACATTCTGATGGCAACGAATATTTCCGAAGTCTCTGATATTTTTTAACGTAACTTGCAACTGTTGACGTTTTTTTCTTTAAAGAAATATCTTAGGTTCTGCTGAAATAGTCCAAAACGGACGCAACGGCCTATGATGATCATGGATTTTCCATTCTGCTCCCTATCGAAAAGGTAAGCTTCCTTAGATTCCGCTCCGTCAAATAAAAACCAATCGGCTCCATAGAACAGAGGGCACTCAATCGCCGGTTTTCCCTCCCAAATTACTGTGCAGATAATGATCTGCGAAAGAAGAACCCGGAATAGAACAAGTGGAACTTACGCGCGGTGGGTTCCGTCGGACTTTCTTGTTCCCTTCCTTATCAGCGCCTTAATTATGTAACTTTTCTCATGTATCTACATCTGTGTTCGAAAACGAAACATCTGCTGACCTTTGTCGTACAGTTATGTAGCTCAATATCACTGTCCCGTATCAGATATCCACTGAAATGCGGCATCCACTATGCGTGCTACATATATTACGCCTCTTGTCTATACGGCAGAGCTACGTAACGTGCGTAAGCGTTCCGCTTTTGCACACAGATGTGTACATGAAAAGTTACATGATCAAGGCGCATAGCGGGCTAATTACCCACCGTAAAACATAGCAACCCTATACTGTTGCTATTTTCAATCCAGTGGCATGTTCTTTACGCTAGTCACAAGCTAGTCTTACAGAGCTATTAGATGTTATTCAGCATTCATATATAATGGTAACTTCTTGGTAACACTTGACCTGGTCCCGAACTAGGGTACCCTGTACAACGGTAACCAGGCAAGGACGTCACAAACATGAAAATACACCCCAGAGGTCACTTGTACAAATGTACGGCGGCCCTTAGTGGGAATCGAACCCACGACCTCTGTCTTAATACCCAAACGCCTACCCCTGCCTTAGTAGCCTTAAAGGCGAGACCAACAAGGCGGTCGCAGCAGTAGAGGCGTAATAAGCATTGTATATCCATCTGACTGCTGGGCACAGGCCGTCTCTCAGAGAGAGAGTGGGCTTAAAGGTCATAAACAAGTCATTGGCCACTCGCCACTTCAGTCTACCCGAGACCACGGCAGCTGTAACGCTGCCGAAACGTCGGGAAATAAGGTTATATTTTACCTAATAAATAGTCGCGATTTGACCCGTTTAATATATAATAGGTATGATAACTATGTATTTGTATTCGTTGAAAGAGCGGGCCTCTCCTAACACAGGTTTTTTTAACCTATCACAGTCCCACCAACCCCTGTCAAATGCATCGTGTTCAGGAGATAAAGCATTTTTGTAATTTTTTGTTTGTACTGGTACCGCCGGGATTTGAACCCGTGACCTTTTAAATGAGTTCTGCGCTCTACCGTTTCACTCGGCTTTGAAATGCTTACGGAAAATTTCTCAGATCTGGAAAGGTTTTAAGTCGCGTGCAACATGTGAACACGTTAGAACCTTGTTATATTAACCTCTTTTAGCCTGATCTACGAAAAATGGACTATTTTGACTTTGACAAGGTATCGACCGAGTGATTGGAATCAATTACTCGAGTTAAGCAACAACAGGCGTTTGCAGGTGCAAGGTGGGTGACCGTCCCGTTACTACCGATAGTGGCATTTTTCCGTGCGCTTCCATGCTTCGCAAGGCACGCTAAGCCGTGGGTGCCAGCTTTCTTGTAATGGCAGCCATTAAGCCATTTAATTGTATTTCTTTTTTTGTGTTTTTCGTGTACAATAAAGTATAAACTAAACTAAAGCCATGTCAGAGGCTTTATGGGCGGCTTGATAACTTCTGACAGTAAGGCCCGCCACTGCCTTACAATCCTCCACCAACCCGGACTTGGCCCCCATGGTAGAGTATGGCCTAACCTTCCTGCAATGCAAGGAAGAGACCCGTGTCCCAGCAGTGGGGACCTACAGGGTTGAAATTGAAGGTATTGAAGTGCGTTCATGTGCACGTGACTGTACGTACAAAAAGAGATTTTTAAATATCCATCCCTAGCAGGGTAGTGTCGTAACATAAACTGGGATACGCCTGTATCCCACAGGGATAAGCAGAGACCTGGATCTGGAACGTGCCACGACAAATATCTTACAGGTCGTAAAGTTTTTATAAAGACATTGTATAAAGTTTTTATCAGCTACGAGTACGAAGTTTGTTAACAAAAGCCAGTACTTAAAAAAACTCTGGAACCCTGAAAGACAACCTGCCCCCTAATCCGCCCACCTAACTTCTTTTTCTACTCCAGTCTAGCGCCCTTTGTAGTGAAAGAGACAGAGCTACAATCGAAAATCTCCGACGAAGACCGGTCGTTAGCCGGAGATCCGGCTTTTATCCGCTAATTATCCGGATTATTTCTCCCCGGTGATCGGAAAATGTATATAAGGGTCAGGTTCTGAATTGAGAATTCCGCTAAGTAAATAGTTAACTGGAGTGCTGTCTCTTTGAGTTTCGCAGAAAAGAGCGTGACAGAACGTTACTTAAGTATTTACTTGGGGCCAGTTCCTGAGTTGAGAATTTTGCTCAGTAAATAGTTAACTATACTATTTGTAAGTGATGCAATTTGCTTAAGCCAGATGTCGCTGCCTGTACATAATACAGAGAATAGTGTAAAGAGGTTCGAAATTTCACTGATACCGGTGAGTCGCCCATTGTCTCAAATGGTAGAGCGCTGGCACGGATAGCCAGAGGTTGCGGGTTCGAATCCCGGCGTGGGTGAAATTTTTAGCCTCTAAATAGGTTTTTAAATAGTTAACTGTAGTGCTGTCGCTTCTAGTTTCTCAGGAAAAAGCGTGACAGAACGTTACTTAAGTATTTACTTGGGGCCAGTTTCTGAGTTGAGAATTTTGCTCAGTAAATAGTTAACTGGAGTGCTGTCTCTTTGAGTTTCGCAGAAAAGAGCGTGACAGAACGTTACTTAAGTATTTACTTGGCGCAAGTTTCTGAGTTGAGAATTTTGCTCAGTAAATAGTTAACTGTAGTGCTGTCGCTTCTAGTTTCTCAGGAAAAAGCGTGACAGAACGTTACTTAAGTATTTACTTGGGGCCAGTTTCTGAATTGAGAATTTCGCTAAGTAAATAGTTAACTGTAGTGCTGTCGCTTCTAGTTTCTCAGGAAAGAGCCTGACATAACGTATTTACTTGGGGCCAGTTTCTGAGTTGAGAATTTTGCTCAGTAAATAGTTAACTGTAGTGCTGTCGCTTCTAGTTTCTCAGGAAAGAGCGTGACAGAACGTATTTACTTGGGGCCAGTTTCTGAGTTGAGAATTTTGCTCAGTAAATAGTTAACTGTAGTGCTGTCGCTTCTAGTTTCTCAGGAAAGAGCGTGACAGATCGTATTTACTTGGGGCCAGTTTCTGAGTTGAGAATTTTGCTCAGTAAATAGTTAACTGTAGTGCTGTCGCTTCTAGTTTCTCAGGAAAGAGCGTGACAGAACGTATTTACTTGGGGCCAGTTTCTGAGTTGAGAATTTTGCTCAGTAAATAGTTAACTGTAGTGCTGTCGCTTCTAGTTTCTCAGGAAAGAGCGTGACAGAACGTATTTACTTGGGGCCAGTTTCTGAGTTGAGAATTTTGCTCAGTAAATAGTTAACTGTAGTGCTGTCGCTTCTAGTTTCTCAGGAAAGAGCGTGACAGAACGTATTTACTTGGGGCCAGTTTCTGAATTGAGAATTTCGCTAAGTAAATAGTTAACTGTAGTGCTGTCGCTTCTAGTTTCTCAGGAAAGAGCCTGACAGAACGTATTTACTTGGGGCCAGTTTCTGAGTTGAGAATTTTGCTCAGTAAATAGTTAACTGTAGTGCTGTCGCTTCTAGTTTCTCAGGAAAGAGCGTGACAGAACGTATTTACTTGGGGCCAGTTTCTGAGTTGAGAATTTTGCTCAGTAAATAGTTAACTGTAGTGCTGTCGCTTCTAGTTTCTCAGGAAAGAGCGTGACAGATCGTATTTACTTGGGGCCAGTTTCTGAGTTGAGAATTTTGCTCAGTAAATAGTTAACTGTAGTGCTGTCGCTTCTAGTTTCTCAGGAAAGAGCGTGACAGAACGTATTTACTTGGGGCCAGTTTCTGAGTTGAGAATTTTGCTCAGTAAATAGTTAACTGTAGTGCTGTCGCTTCTAGTTTCTCAGGAAAGAGCGTGACAGAACGTAATTACTTGGGGCCAGTTTCTGAGTTGAGAATTTTGCTCAGTAAATAGTTAACTGTAGTGCTGTCGCTTCTAGTTTCTCAGGAAAGAGCGTGACAGAACGTTACATAAGTATAGACTTAGTGTCTTTTGTGAAGAAGTATTAAGTTGAGTAAAAATGCGTTTATTGCGACCGACAATACAGCACATATTTTTTTTTGTCTATAAACGCCTCACTGCAGGGCACAGACATTCTCTCAGAGTGAGAGAGAGTATGGGCTTAATTACCATGCGTGCCCACCGCACATTGGCAAAATCAAGCGCCGAGGTAACACCTCAGACTCTCGGGTTTCCTCACGATGTTATTCTTCAGGTTAGAGTATTGGTGCTATAATATCACTGTATTGCTACTATAACTTCACGAATGTACGTAGCTTAGAAAACAAAGTCATTGGTACATGGATTCGAACTCACGACCTCCCGATTGAGAAGGCAGCGTTCTACCGCTCCGCTACCACCGTGTTAACGCACTCCATGTGTGCGTGTCAGTAGTAAATGCACTCATACTGGTGCAAACGGCGACCCGGCTCTGCGGCTCACTTCATTTTCGGGCTACCTTCGGCTAACAGCACACACGTCGTGACGTTTTACAATATTTTATTTGATGTATCTTCTCTCATTGAAACTACTTGGGATTTATAATTATCGTCTTGATTTCCACTGACTGCTGTAACTCCTCTCTCGAACCACACCACACCGCTCTCCGAACATCCATAAGAAAGTCACCAACTTAGAAAACAAAGTCATTCGTACATTCGCACCGGGAATCGGACCTGGGTCTCTGGCTTCCGAGTCCATTGTTTTACCCGCTGGAATACCGCCGCTCTAATAAAAAATGTGGGTAACATAATTATGTAAGCCATTCGGCGCGCAAGGCGAAGTGCGGACACTTCAGGTGTAATTTAGTCGACTAACTATGGATGTTGTGGTCAACAACCTTACTATGTAAGTATGATGATTATATATTATTTTTAATGCACTAACCCGTGCTAAGGACATTTTTTTTAATACCTAGTTAGAGGCCAAAAATTCCACCCATGCCGGGATCGAACCCGCGACCTCTGGCTATCAGTTCCAATATGATGTAGTATGTTGAGTAAGTATGATGACTTAATAACCGCACAATCAAGTAGGGAAATCTTTATTAGTCATCAACTCATCACGGGGAAGTCCGCCGCCAAGTACCTATCTATTGAAGTTTGTTGCAACACAAAAAAAGTAGATTGGTTTTATGTACAGACTTGAACCGCCAATTTACCTACACTTGACCTCTGTCTCATGCAATCCTCATCTGGTTTGACTGGTAGAAAACACCATTAACTTTAAGTTCGCCTTTTGTACACTTTTTCTGTAGAAAGATTCGTGTCTCCCAACGTCCATTTTAAAATTATAAATAATAATATAACAATCATTTAACGTTTATTTCAGACTTTAAATCAAATCCATATTACAAACAAAAAGATACAAAGATAAAATGTTAGTTACAAACACAGATTAACCTCCTCTATAGCCTGAAATTACTCGGCCCCCCTATTCCGAGAGTCAATCGACAATCTTGCCGATTACCAATGTCAATTTCACCCTATTACGCCGGCATGTCGCAAGAGAGATGGGCTCCAGAATAGACCTTTAAATCACTTAGGGCACTACGTAAAAAGCGAGGGCGCGATCGCCCACTGAAAGTTGGAAGAACGATAGATCACATGGATTTCGACCTGTGACGGTTCTCATTTATAAATAAAATATTATAACATAAAAAGCCCAGCCTTTGTACTATAAAGAAACACGAACGGGGGGTGGGCAGCAGCGCCTGCGATCGCCAACCCGCATGCCCAGCGTGGGGATTATGGGCATTACCCCCAATGATGGCACAACCTTGCGCTATGGCGCTCATTAGGGGAGGGCTATGTCCAGCAGTGGACTAATACAGCCTGAAGAAGAAGAAAAAGCCCAGCCCCGTGGTGGACTATGGCCTAACCTTTCTGCAATCCAGAAAGAGACCCGTGACCCAGCAGTGGTGACATACAAAGGGTTGATATCGATTGAAAAAGTACCCGGAACCGGCGTGCGTCGGTTCAGGATCAGGTGTCAGGATCGTGGCAACTGGCAGTCCCTGGTCTCTGGCTATCCCTACGCCGTTTTTTTTATCTATTTTTTCTCCAAAATAATCTAGATTTTAAAATGGAATTGAATTGTAACGTCCATTAAGCCGCAGTTTCGGCGCTAATTTAAATGAAACCTTTTCATTTAATTTCATTTCTTGATTGATAAAAAATATATTGTTTTCTATGCTGGCGCTAGTGTACCTAGTAAATGGTCTAAAATGGCTGTATCGTCATAGTGACATCACTGCGGCTACTGTCGTTCGTTCTTTATTGTATGAATCCACTAGTTGGTGCCCGCGACTTCGTCTGCGCAGGATTAGTATTTATAGTAGAATCTACTATAACTGTATATTGGAATCACGTGCCCAAAATTGTTTGGGGATCCCTGTAGCAGATATTACCGTGACGTACAAAGGGTTTTGGCAGTGCACGCCAGAATAGCTCGCAGATGTTAGATTTTTCTCCTACTTACTTGACATTTATCGCCATATGTTGGACAATTCACACAATATTCTCATAAATTGTAGCCTATGTGTTATGTATAAGCTATATTATTATTGTACAGTTTCATTAACATCCATTCAGTAGTTTTCACGTGTAAGAGTAACAAACTTCCATCCTTCCATACTTACAAACTTTCCCTTTTATAATATCAGTATAGGATTTGTTTTTCATTGGCGGCGCTATAGAGCCCCTTAAATCGGCTGCACGTAAACCCGTCCGATGTTCAGGTCAGTAGGAACCTAAACCGAGGACAAGCCCCGATAGTCTCCCTGAAATATGCAGTGAATTAAGGCCGTGGGGCGCCCGGAAATTTAATGTCGATAAAATTAACTTTGTTAGATATTTTTCGGGCGGGCCCAGGGGTGATAAAAGGCTAGCTCGCCCTACTGATTTACGAGTGACCGCGCAGGTTTAGCGGGAATTATTTAGATGAAGAGAAACACAGGGCGCGTTCAATGCATGGATGGGTGACCGTCTAACGCTGGCGGCATTTTTCCGTGCGGTTTCGTGCTTCGCAAGGCACGTTGGTGCCGGCTGCCGTCGATAGATGGCAGTCGTTAAGGTTTGATAACTTCTGACAATAAGGCCAGCCACTACTCTTGCAAGCCTCCACCAATCCCACCAAAGGGGAAAAAAATGGTACCCGTAACCAGAAACAAACTAATATCAATAAAGACATTGGTTAATGGTAAACATTGATACTACCACTCAAGAACGCAGGCGTGAAATTTCGTTGAGATGTTTCATCCTGTGAATAACATGTATCAAAGCAGTACTTAGACTGCTCGACGGTGTCCCTTTTGGCGGTGCCTGGTACTCCACAATAGCTACGTTCAGACATAGACGATTACTTGACGCGTCGCGCGTCCGCGAGAAAAATACCCGCTCTCCATTTCTAACTGCGGCTGCCAGGCCCAAAATACAAATACGTACCCGGACTCAACACAGGAAAAAGCCAGAAATTTCGCACTAAAAGCTATGCTTATCTTTTTAAGAATCCTACTAATATTATAAACGCGAAAGTTTGTAAGTATGGTTGGATGTTTGTTACTCTTTGACGTAAAAACTCAAAATGGATTTTATTGAAACTTTACAATAATTATACTATTTTTATTTTTAATGCACTAACCCGTGCTAAGGAACAAATTTAAAAACCTATTTAGAGGCTAAAAATTTCACCCATGCCGGGATTCGAACCCGCAACCTCTGGCTATCCGTGCCAGATATACGGATAGCCGGAGGTTGCGGGTTCGAATCCCGGCATGGGTGAAATTTTTAGCCTCTAAATAGGTTTTTAACTTTACAATAATATAGCTTTTACATCAGAATAACATTTATAATTATATTGTGTGAATTGTCCAAAATATGACGATAAGAGTCAAGTAAGTAGGAACAAATCTACCATCTGCGAGCTATTCTGGCGTGGCCTGCCACAACAGCTAGAGTTACACATATTAAATGTTTGATGGAAATGTTTAAAAAAAATCGTTAAATATACTTTATAGGAGCATACTGCAGTAGCTATTCTGGCGTGCGCTGCCAAAACTGTGCTGCCAAAACCTTTTCTACGCCACGTTAATATAAACTACTCGAAATACTAATCCTGCGCGTAGGAAGTCGCGGGCACAAGCTAGTTAATAATAAAATAGCCTCTAAATAGGTTTTTTAAATAATAAAACATTAATTTATATAAATGCTGTGCTTATCTATAAGTGGTGCACATACACGTAATTTTATCTTCCTGTAACTCTTTTGTACCATGTTCTGTATGTATGCTGTTGGTGTGCCTAATCTAATAAATAAATGAATCAATAAATCAATCAATCAATCAATCAACAAAGAAAAAAACAAACAAAATTTTAATGAGAGGTCAGCATTCCGCGTAACAAAAATTCGGGAGGTACTTACAGACTTTAAGGCCCATTTCTGCAAGCGTACCGGCCCGTAGAGTTGACGTACCAGTAAAATTAAAATTTGACTGACTATGCCGGCTTACACTAACCAGACCTAATTTTCCTCCTACACAACATTAAGTATAATAACAAAGAAATCGCACTAAGGAACCTAAGACTTGGCACGACTTTGTCTAGATTTCTTTACTTTTTAGAGATAAACGAGCAGCTCCATCGCGACTTGGCTAGTTGTTACAGAATGGTTTTGGTGGGATTTCACATCTTTTTGTAGTGTAAAATACAGTCAGAGCCATCTAGCGACGTGTACTGGTATCACCACCACTCTTAGTCCAATGCATTATATTTTGAACAAATTTTTAACGAAAAAATAATAATAAAAGAAATAATAATCTTCTAATAGTTTGGTTGGGCTCTTGTGTTTTCTAATGACGGTCACCAGGTACTCCAGATATTCGATTATCTTAGTTTTGATAGTTGTTCCTTTATGTGGCCATTAAACTGTAACTCTGTACCAAATTTCAGCTCTCTGAGTTGATGGGAAGTACTAGTTCTATTTGATCATGAGTGAGTGAATGTCATAAATGCGAAACTTTGCTTTCGCTTAACTTCGGTACTAAATGACCTACAGACTTGAAATTTCGACTATAATCACATACTTAAATGTGATTATAGCGTACTGGATAACGAAAATTTGTGCGTTCTGGTCTTATCCACAGGTTCTCAGATAGGGGGCTGAAAATGCGGCGAAATGGTTCCAGTAAAGAATGGTACGGCAGAGTTTGCTTCGCGCTCGACTTGGCAGGGGCAGTGCCGTGCTCCCCGATCACTTTTAAAAGGTCCCGTCACATGAGAGCTGTCTCCGCGGCACATCTCTTGGCGCGACAAGTAAAGCTCGGTGTCTGAGCGCTACTAAGCACGCCATATACGGTCCTGATCCCGCGCCATTGATCCTCGAACGCTGAACAACGCGACCGTTTCCTGAACCGCTAAGCAACTATATTTGTTTTTGCTTAACACCTCTGCGCGCATTAGCGCTGCTGGAAGCGAGAAACCAGGGTTGCTTAAAAAATAAAAGCTTTTTAGGTTTCCCTACTCGACAAGGAACCCTTATAGTTAGTTTTGACATGTCCGTTCGTCCGTCCGTCCGTCCGTCCGTCCGTCCTCACTCACAATATGTGATGGCTATCTGCCTGTATTACTGACTATGGTTTTAGAATATTTATTTCATTTACTAACACTTCTCTACTGTCTCAAATTTCTTTGGTTCATATTATGATCCTTGTTGGTAGAAATAAATGATTTAATCATATCATAATGTGCCCTACATGTGAGTCGTATAATATAGGCTACTGAAAAATCGCTTCAAATAGGCAATCATTTTAACTGTCCATTTTTTCACTAAATTCAAACTTGTATGAAAAAAAATCGCCACTAAAAAAATTCAGCCGACAGAATGTGAATTCTTTACGTTGAAATATAGTTTTTGAGTTAGGGTTTCTGAAACCTTTTATTGAAAGTGGTTCAATATTGATACTGAAGAAACGACTTGCGTTTTTTTTTCATGTAGCCCATACACCTACCACTACAGGGCACAGGCCCACTCTCATAGAGAGAGTCCGGGCTTAATGGCCCCACGCGCCCCGCGTGGATTGTCAATTCCAAGCACTGAAGTATTAATTAACATTTTGATTGTTTAACATTTAGATTGTTTACGTTCCAGAAGTTTATTTTTGTTTTTATTTATTTTTGATTAAGTTTTAAGGTTTTTAGTTTGAGTTCCTTACTTTTAAGTAATTTTCCAGTGTTGCTATATTTAATGTCGAACGCTGTATACATTCCATTGGGTGCACAGCAGACTTGTTATGTCAAATTTCAATTTCGAATTCTATTTGTGTAGCCCTGCCTATGTATCTTAATAAATAAATAATAAAAAAAAAAATTAACATAATGTGAACATGACACACTGCGGATTTCTCACGAATTTTACCTTCAACATTATTACTTTTATTGCACTTGAATTTTGATAATAAAATCGTACAATGCGGCGAACTTAATGCCATAAGCACTTTCTACCAGTCAACCGCAGGACGTAGACAAGAAAGTTGGTAGGCGTGCAAAAAAAATACAAGATACACTAGTGAATGGTAATGCTACTAACACTACACAAATGTACTTAACATGGACTCGAACCCACGACCTTTTGAATGCATTCTACAGCTGCTAAGAGCAGTGGCAGCGGCTCGTGTGTTGTTTCAATAAAACCTTGCATAGGCTGTTTATACCAGTTACCATCTGTGAATTCGAGCGCTGAAGATCCGCCATTGGGGGCTAAGTGTATTGACACGTTTGTGCAAATATTGGCTTTCCCAGACCGCTCGAGGCTTAGGGGAGAACCGGGAACATTTCTGGGAGATGCCTCTTACGGCTTTTTCTGTCCGGGTTTGAATAAACATGTCCAAAGGAGGCGATATCGATGTCTGAATGAATTCAACATTGAAGCCGTAAAGAGCTTGTAGATGGATAGATAGAATAGTCTTTAATGTATGTACACCATAAGAGACGTAGGGACAGTTTCTGAATTGAGCATTTCACTAAGTAAAGTTCTGTCACGCTCTTTTCTGGGTAATTTGAAGAGACAGTACTACAGTTAACTATTTACTTAGTAAAGTAAAAAAAGTTTTTTATTGCCACTAACAATACACTGGTTGAAAGAATAAACATACACATTTTTATATTCTTTTTAATGCACTAACCCGTGCTAAAAACAATTTTATTTAGATGCTAAAAATTCCACCCATTTCGGGATTCGAACCCGCGACCTCTGGCTATCCGTGCCAGCGCTCTTCCAACTGAGCTAATGGGCGACTCACCAGCATCAGTGAAATTTCGAACCTTTTTACAATACTCTCTGTATTAAGTGTAAAGAGGTTCGAAATTTCACTATAATTTTTTTTAGTGTGTCAATAGTTCGTTGTCGTTGTCAGGCTATACTAGTCCACTGCTGGACATAGCCCGTCTTTTAATGAGCGCCACGTTGGCTATCATAGGGGGTAATGCCCATAATCCCCAGGGAAAACAAAGATATAGACCGACACCCGCGGGAAGAATTGGGTCAATAGTGTCTTAGCGAAATTGACAATTCAGAAAGTGACCCTTAAACAACAACATAGTGGGTTTCTTCCGTCGGTTTCTTCCATAGGGCTATATGGGTAGAACGTTGAACTCAACAGCGGGAGACCAGGTTCGATACCCAGTGTGAGATGTACCAATGGCATTGTTTTCTGAGTTATGTACATTTGTAAATATAGCAGCAAAACTACTCGCTAACCTCGAAGGAAAATATCGCGAGGAAACCTGAGTGTCTGAGGTGCTCACACACCTGACCGTTTGAAATTCCCACTCTTCTTGGGCACGCGTGGTGATTAAGCCCATTCTCTCTCTAAGAGACTGCCTGTGCCTTTCAGTGGGACGTATTCTAGGCTGCAACATTATATATTTAATAAATCCTTACAGACAACCAGGACGTAAAAAAGAAGCTAAATAACAGGTATAGTCTGTTAGCTTTTAGAATATACCTCGGACTACTGGATAGAATGGGATATATTCGTGTAATAGAAATAACGGCACTAATATGACACATAACTTTTCAAAATAGTGAAGAAAAGTGTAATACAGAGCAGGAAGAATTATTACACTCGTGTGCATACGGCGTGCAAACCGAAGCATACTCTAGAGCCCGAGGTATATTCTAAAAGCTAACAGACTAAACACGCTTATTTTCTTTTTAATGCACTAACCCGTGCTAAGTACAATTTGAAAAACTTATTTAGAGGCTTAAAATTCCGACCATTCCGGGACTCGGACCGAATTTTAAGCCTCTAAATAGGGTTTTAAGACTATAAACACGTTAGACACCTTGTCACATTAACATCTTCCAACATCATTCAGGTTTCCTCACGACTCTATCCGTCGGTTAGATAGTGCTATGCTGCTGTAACATCACAAATGTCCATCACCTAGATTGTTTTTTTATTTAGTTAAGATAAATTAGAAGATAATATTTGTTTAGAACATTGATTGAAAAGTTTATTCTTGTCAAGATTGGCAATTAGAAAAACTAGAATTAGAAACGCGGTTGACTTGAACTTCTGTTCAATATTTGAATGACTAATCAGGAACCGATTCGTCATCTTAGTACGGTAACCCCGTGAATGTTCTCGAAAGTTTGCTCGAAAATCTTAAAACCATTTTGATGGGCTAAGAAGTATTTAATCAATCAACACGCCACTTCCCTCTCTCCCACACCTCCTTCCCTCCCTCCCCTATTTGGATTCGCTAAGAAAAATCTATAACCTACGAAAATGATAGGTATGACAGACAATTTGCTGAAACTTCAGCACTATCTATGTATTATCTGATATTTTTGTTTCTGTGATGTGTCTTGTCGGTATAATAAATGTGAAAGTGAAAGTGAAAAGCATTTATTTCTATTGTAACACCATAACACAAATGATAAACAATATTATCATGCAATTATGCTGAACGAAATGTGCTACAACAGAAAAAGGCTGCAGCTCAGCAAAATGCTAGTCAGAGGTGACTAGAGCTGGTTTTCTGCTGCACCTAATTCGCTGAACTATGAACAAAATTCGACTATAAATAGAAAAAAATAGACGGATACCTACATACAATAATTGGATTAAAATATTTTTTTATAGAAATAAGCATGTCTGTTTTTCTTTTCTTTCTGGTATGACCAATGTCCTTTGATTTAATCAATCAATTCAGTTTATTTCAACGTAAAGAATTAACATTATGTTTGTTGAATGTCAATGTACAATGTAAAATGTAAGCCGCTTCCTTCGGACCGTATTGTAGTGGAGAAAAAGGTAGCGGAAAAAAACTCCACTCTTGACTATCTTTTCTCAAGTCATCTTAAAGCAAATACATCAGTTGCCACCTCAGATCATAGAAAGAAGGAGATATGCCCTAGCCGCGAAATAAGTCCGGTACCGCTGTCGCCACTTTTGAATATGTGTGCGTTTTCATTACATGCACAATATTGTAAATATAAGGTTCACGCACACGTCTGTCCAGTCATTTACTAGCGTTCTAATCCTTTAATTGGTTCGCACACTATGAAAAACAATTGTACGAATACACTCGTACACGTAAACAACAGCGTCGGTGAACTCCTTAGGGATGGAACACTTGTATCAAATAATACATCCATCGATAAAATTATCCGATGAGAGGTTATTCATTTATTAACAGTATACTTCGTGTTGGGATGATACAAAAAACAGAGCATGTTAAATTTACAAAAACCATTTTATTAAAACAAATAATCCTATTTTAATTTACTGTCCTGTGAAATGTAAATATTTATTAAATACGTGTCTTTTTGACAGTATTTGTGGCTTCAGTATATGATAAAGACGCAAACTTGGCTTTCTACTGATATAGAATTTGATTATTTTGATAATGATGATGACCCCTGTACTGTATACTAATACGATATGTTAAATTTGTTGGACAGAACACCACTGAAGCATACTTGGTAGTGACTCTGTCCGGAAAGCTAGGTCTTCTGGGTTTAAATCCTGGTAATGGAAAGAACTAATATTTGTGTGAAGAGCATGTCCACGGTCAGGGACGTATTTGTACCTGGATTTTGGATATTTCTTTGTATTTTATTTAGTATATGAATCCCAATGTAACGTGAAATGCACTTACATTACCATTTACAAATTGGCTTTAAATATTGGTAACTCTGTTAGGACTCTGTAAATTAACAGCAGTTTTTGTTGGGTGAAAGAATGAAGTGCTGACTTTTTAAGAATACAATAGCAATTACTTTCTCATTCTCTGAAAATAATTCACCCAGCTATATAAAAAATAGAATAAACACATGTATAAACTCGAAAAACAACCATTTTTCTGAAGAAATTGCCACTTGTCCGAGTAACTGTGATATATTGGAAATCAGTAGCCACGCTTGGATTATAAGGATTAAGTAAAGAATATGTTTATGGCTGTGATTGAAATGTATCATGGGCTAGTTACTTTACTGTAAATAAAGTAACTTCCTAATTAAAAATACAGTAAATAGGAAGAACTTTTGTAAGCTTATCAAAAAAAATTTCAATGAAACTTTCGAAACATATATAGATTAAAAAATAAAATCAGCATCCGACTGAAATCCTACAGAGAATATTTTCATTATCGTCATCATTCAGCCACAAGATATCCTCTGCTGGACATAGGCCTCCTCCATGGATTTCCAAAAAGACCAGTTGAAAGCGGCTTACATCCAGCGTCTTCCTTCGACTAGGCTGAGATCTTCTCTCCATCTTGTCGTCCAACGCTGCACTTGCCGATATGACATATAAGCAAGTACCGACATACCATATAAGACTATGATTTAGTACCACAACCACATCACCTGATTTGTTTCTTTAGAAACACTTTCTTTTGGAGAGTTATGCGTCGTCCATATGAAATGAAGATTAGAATAAAGTGATAATTGAATATTCTAAACCATGTAAA
Source organism: Yponomeuta sedellus (assembly GCA_934045075.1). Taxonomy (NCBI): domain Eukaryota; kingdom Metazoa; phylum Arthropoda; class Insecta; order Lepidoptera; family Yponomeutidae; genus Yponomeuta; species Yponomeuta sedellus. Next base: position 4,759,713 of record OW203733.1, read on the forward strand.
ATTTTATCGTGATTTTAAATATACTGGTACCTCAACCTTTATGGAACTCGTTATTACTGGTATTTTCAAAGTAGGAACTGCCCACGGAAATATTTTTTCCCCCACTTTAGCATCTGGAAACACTTCTCTGTAAAATAGATGGAGCAAATGGTACTTTATTTGAGAGGAAATCAGTTATACCCTCTGTATTTTGATCCATTTTTCTTTCGTATTTTTCTTTATCTTTATTAGAATTTTTTTGAAATACATGATCGAAGCTAGGCCTGATTTAATAAGACAAAATCCTTCTACTAAAATAAAAGCTTCCTTAGCAACGCAAGCTGAAGTCTACGCAGATGGAGTCGCGGGCAATAGTCGACGATAAGACTAGATACCTAGTCTTACAATAATTGGTTCTAGTAATTTTGGAAGTCTGGACGAACGATTATAAATGCCTCAATAATATCGATACTTAATCAGTCTGAAAAGAAAGGAACTACCCCATCACTATGTCTCCAGCTGACCTACTGGTGAATTTGACATTTCGCGGCAAATACATGCGGCCGTACCTTGAAACATCGCATTGAACAATGATCAGTTTTGCGTGACGGTTCACTGCGGGCTGGCTTTTCCTAGTTAGCAAACCTCCACGAAAATCCTATATAGAAACAGCAGTGGAGTAACTACAATGTAATAAATACGTCCCATTTATGTTCTTAGTAATGTGATGCACGTTGCACATAACATTATTATAATTATGATTTTTCGTAGTTTATAAGACGAATATAGTGAGTAAAATAGGTTTACCGGTGAAAAGACACTCCCCTGTTTTTGAATAGCATGTATCACAGCGATTTCTGCAGGTAATCACTGCGCAATTAGGCATTTTTCTCATATGTTACTACGACGGCTGGCGCGAAGCGATTGACGGCCATATTTTAAAGTTTCGCAGAGGTTAGCCCAAATGGGCTAACGTTGGGCGACAGTGCCACGCCCACAAGGCACTTCTCCTTATTTTTGTGTTCTGAGGTTGCCACCTATACTTATACCTAATAAGATTTCATGATTTTAAAAAACCTATTTAGAGGCTAAAAATTCCACCCATGCCGGGATTCGAACCCGCGACCTCTGGCTATCCGTGCCAGCGCTCTATCCAACTGAGCTAATGGGCGACTTACCGGCATCAGTGAAATTTCGAACCTCTTTACACTATTCTCTGTATTACTTACAGCACGGGTTAGTGCATTAAAAATAAAAATGTTATAAGACTTCATGATTGCCATTAATAACTTTAAATGCCAAAGCATTAGATAAATGTCTTACAAACGCAGGGCAATCATAAGTGCTGCGGCCAGACACGCAAACAGCACTCGTTCACGAGCATAACGCAGTGATCAGCCATCATCAGTCTCAACCATTTAATCTCATTAACTTGTGAATTAACTTTTGTGTCTTATTTTCAGGTACGTATCCAGTGTTCATCGACATCCATTCTCTTACACGGAACTAAGTTTTGTTAAGTAAGTAACTGCCTTAACAACTATTTTTTAAGTAACCTATATGGATGTGCAACATTTGTTGACAGAATGTACTCGGAATAGTGACAAAAGAAATGAACTCCAGAGTTTGTTCAAAATAAATTTTCTAGATGTTGGCATAATTCAAAGCATTTTATCCGAGCCCAACTTAGCGCGGCAAAATTGTTGTATTCTTTTAATATTAGTGCTAGTAATAGTTAGTTTATAAGAATATTTTAGTAGGTGGTGGTATTATTATAATGGGCACGATGGGACTGTCATCGTCACTTAGTGTACAAAAGTCCCTAAACGAAATAAAGATTAAAAAAAAAAGTAACCTATCTCAGCCCTTCGCTCAGAGAGAAGGGCTTAATTACCTCGCGTGCCCACAGCGGATTGGCAATTTCAAGCGCTGAGGTAGTTGAATAGATATATAGAGAACACTTTATTGCACATGAAAATGGAAATCAGATATTTTAACAAACCAGCGATATCATTCCGATGCAAAAACCTAACTGCAAAGTAGGTAGTCGGGGCTGTAAGTGATGCAATTTACTTCAGCCAGATGTCGCTCCCTGTACGTAATACAGAGAATAGTGTAAAGAGGTTCGAAATTTCACTGATGCCGGTGAGTTGCCCATTGAAATGAAATGAAATGAAAAGGTTTTATTCAAAGTAGCACAGAAACTGCGGCTTAATAAACGTTACAATTCAAACTAGGTGTCCATTTCAAAATCTAGATCATTTAGGAGAAAAAATGGACAAAAAAACTCCTAACTTAGTCTTTTCAAAAGTCCTTAATTAACATAGTTTACATAATTATTTTAAACATAGAATTAGCTCAGTTACAAAGAGCGCTGGCACAGATAGCCACAGGTCGCGGGTTCGAATCCCGGCATGGGTGGAATTTTTAGCCTCTAAATAGGTTTTTTTAAATTGTCCTTGCCACGGGTTAGTGCATTAAAAATAAAAATAGTATAAACACAGATATTTCTTAACCCAAGGCTACAGATTTATTTTTATTTATTTTATTTGATGATTGATGATTTTATTTATTTTATCAGATGGGGGCCTTATCAATAAATACCTCAGACACTCAAGTTTCCTCACAATGTTTTCCTTCCATTACTATTCTAATTAACTTTATTACGGTTTTAAGGCCGAGTTTCGGCAGTTGATTTGATTCTCACCTTACTCACACAAAGGTCTCATATTTTGTTTAAAATTAAATGCTTGCTAAACCTCTTTGTGCTAATCCAGCAGACTTATTCTACACCTTCTACAGTTTTAGATAAGAGATTTCTTCCAGCAACCTTAGAAAACAGGACAATCGTAAAACAGGTCTATAATATTTACTTACCTTTTTATTCATTTTTTATGTAGCCTAAAACATCCCACCTCAAGGCACAGGCCTTCTCTCAGAGAGTGAGGTTGGGCTTAATTATCGCCCGTGCCCATGGCTGACTGGCAATGTCAACCGCTCATTTCATTTGAATTTCATTTTAAACTCATAACGTGGATAATAAATGCCCCTCTATGATACAACATGTTTTAACTATGTATTTATGATATAATGACTTGCTATTTATTCGGGATGTTGTAAAGGGTCGCGACCCGTCGCAGTTTTAAGAATTTTTTTTATTTTTGTTTAATTGTCATTTTGCCAACAAAAATTTGCTTTGGCCGTCTTAAGACAAGATTTGCTAAACCGGCCTAAAGTGACATGCTTAAAAATACTCAAAGAGTAAGCGTAATTCGATGCCCTTTTTGCCAATTTTGGCGTAAAAAAAACAACGAACGCAAATTAGATACAGTACCTAAATGTACACAGTATTGTGTACATTTACCTTCTTTACCATAATTACTTTCAGAACTTTTTATTCCTGTCATTTCGCTAAAATAACGCAGGAAAGCTTAATTAATAATTTATGAAAAGACTCTGCGAAACAGGCCAGTCAGCCGTTCGAGGAAAATTGTGGGACTCCTATACCGTAGGGATGGGTATATGATTTTTTTTTATCGATAAATATAGTATAATAATGCAGCCCATATACGTTGACTGCAGGGAACAGACCTTCTCTTACAAAGTCAATCACCACGCGTGTCAATTGCGTATATGTAATTTCATAGACCAAAAAGGTAATTTTAAGCGCTGTGGTATGAGACTACGTGCGGAGCCAACCAAGTCGCGGGTTTCCTAGTCTATTGACTCGTCTTTCCTATGGGTTAGGCCGACTAAGCTGTCAGGATGTTATAGGTGCTGGGTAAGCCTACTTCATCTAATACCATGTCCCAGGCACTACATCAGCCGAGTGGTCCCTTCACTTATCTAGTGTGAGTGAAGATACCACTGCACCTTGTATAAATCATCTCATTACGTAGATGCAAACGCCAATGTTGATATGAGAATCTTTGGTATATCGTGATTTTGGTAAGTGTCCAAGAGGCTCTTAAGTAGGTTTCGTCACGATATTTTTCTGCATGGTTAGCGAGTGGCTCACCCACCACCTCTTGCATATAAAACCAACGTTCTACCCGCCGCGCTAACGTGACTAGGTTATTATTAATAGGTTGTCTGGAAGAGATCACTTTTAGTGATAAGGGCGCCGCCGCCGTTTGTACTCTTCGGTTAATAAATATCTATGTAATTTCCATTTTATGTGCAATAAAGTGTTCTCTATCTACTAAAATCTTACAAATATATCTGAATACTCGTACTATCGATATAAATTGACAAAAAACATATCGAAGCATTGTTATTTTGCTGAAGCCAATGGTTACCTAAGTCCCTTTAAAGTTAATATATTAACATTCTCAAGTGGGATTAAAAATAAAACCTTAAATAAGTGTCAATTTATAAATAAAGCATGATTCATATCAAGCTGTGTTCAAACAAAAATATCACACCCAATAATAAATAATAATAATAATAACATGATTGTCCCACTGTAGGGCAAAGGGCCGGCCCCATTTCTGACCAAAACGTGCTGTCATTTGCCATCTCTTACCACTCCCCAAGAACATTTCGAGATTATCCTGATATCGTTTTCGTGATCTTCTATGAAATAACATTATTTTTAGATATTGATACCGATATTGATACCGATATTGATATATCGACATGTTTTACCCAACCCTACATAATAGTCAGGTGGGTAGCACTCAGTCTTTGAGGTATTATCATCGCCTGTGGAAATAACTCCTGTCAGAACACGGTATTCGAAGAGTTTCAAACTTTGAAATACTTAAAACCTTGCTCAAAGTGAAGAAGACCTACTCTTCCAAATTCCAAACGTATATTTAATTTAAATCAGCTTTGGCCTACATGTAAGCAAACCGTGGACAGAAATTGTTGAAACTATCTGAAACAATACACGGAAGCGTCCGTGCTTCGCAAGGCATGTTAAGCCGCTGGTGCCGGCTGTAATGTGACGTAAAGGCAGTCGTGCTCGATAACTTCGGACAGTAAGGCCCGCCACTGTCTTACAATCGTCCACCAACGCGGACTTGGCCCCCGTGGTGGAACATGGCCTAACCTTCCTGCGATGCAGGAAGAGACCTGGGTCCCAGCAGTACGGAGGCTGGTTTCGGTTACTTTTAATCTTCATCATCAACCCATTATGTCCCCACCGTGGGGCACGGGTCTCTTCCCTAAGGAATGTATAGGCCAATCTCCACCACGTGGGCCAAGTCCGGATTGGTAGAGCTTGCAAGACTAGTGACTGGTCTTATTGTCAGAAGTTTTCAAGCCGCCCAAAGGCATCTGACTTGACTTAACTTTTCATCTTGCCGTTCGCTAATACATCCCCTGAGACTTCTTAACAGGCCGTAACTGTACTTATAATACAGTCCGCGTAACAGGTGCCAGTCCGATTGTCTTTTCGCCTGCGGTAACTGCGGTAATTACGGTAATTATAACACCCGGTGGGCCATTAGGCCGCCCTGAGTGGATCGTAAAACCTAACGTTGCACCCCTTAAGAAAAGACCGGTGTTTTTCGTAACAAAAACATCTTTTAAAAATAAAAAAGCCGACTGATAAAAGTCTTATGGCTGCTGCTATGTCTGGCACGCTGTCTCGCTCGCATAATCTATCACATATAGCGAAGAAAAAAAAATGCTTTTGTTAAATGTGTTCTGAGTAGTGTTGCCGAAAAATCGATAGTTTTGCAATTGATTGTCGAACGCTAAATTCATCTACCCGATCGATAGGACAATCGATAGTATCGATACTATCGATGTCTCTTCTACTGCAATACTATCGGTAAACAGCAATACTATTGATAGTATCGATAGTTTCGTCGCTGCCAACCAATGAACTATCAATACTATCGATAGTATTGCTCTTTAATATCGAATAGACTATCGATAGTATCGATAGAGATCTCTAATTCAATAGTATTGGATGAAGTATGCATGCAGGTAAGGTGGAGAACAGAATTTATTGCCGATACTTTATACATCGTAAACGTACGTTTATACATTGTTTAGTAGGAACAAAACAAACTATCTCGTGAGTGATTTTACTGTGAGTGATGTTAAAATGGGTAAGTACTATAACAAAGAGTTCATGACGCAAACTGTAGCAATAACAAATAGGAGAAGTTTATTCAGTGAGTGTCTTTAGTCTTTTATATTCCTTTCTTTCAGATTTACCAGACAGCCAACCATTCTTCACTGAAGATAATGCAGAATCACAGTCTTGTGCGTTTATATTTTACAAATATTTATTTCAAACGAGAGTAGACATAATAATATCATTTTATATTTTATATATACCTAAGTGTTTAGTTTATTTACAGATTTAGAAAAAAGACAATACAACGAATCAATTGAAGAAAGTAATGTTTGCTCACAATCTTTACTATTCCCATCGAAGAAACAACGCACATTAAATGCAGCGGATTCTTTGACGTTAGATTTAAAGTCAGAGTTAGTTGATAGCAGCAAACGGGCTAGAAAAGGAAGTTTCGATCCTCCAAATAAAAAAACACAGTCTAAGACATTTTGACTTAAGACCCCAAGAACAAGTAATAATAAACAACAAAAAGAAACCAAAAACTAGTGATGATGAGAAAGAAAGATCAAGTGACACGGAGCAAGAAAAAACAAGTGACTAGGAGAAAGAAATTGAAAGTGACAATAAGGAGGAGGAAAACAAACTTAGCGTTATGTGTAACGATTGTATTTTTGAAAAAGATCTAGACAAGAGAAATTATTATTTTGGCAATCTTTTAATTGGCGAGCTACAGTTTTTACCACCATGTATGCGCTCTGTAGCTTATATTAATATACTTAAATACATTGTTTCATTAAAACATAAACACCGAAACAAAATGAACGATTAAAATTAAATAATAAAGGTGTATAGAAATGTGTGCTATGAATAGTCCCATCAAGAGATGTAAAATCTTCTTAAATTCGATCATAAACTCTCATTTTTGCTTTACCGTAGTTCCGTAAAGATACGTCACTGAATATTTTAGAAGACCGAAAATTAATAAATTGGTATAAATCAAGAACCACATTTTAATTATTCAATAAAAGTTTAATGATTTTCAATAATACAGCAACAATTATTTTGATGTTCCACAAATATAAGAAAACCTATGATATTATTGGTTTTATTTTTAATAAACGTTTAACATGATATGATCACGATATGATAATATACATATTATTATAAGGTCTTTCCAAAACAAACTGTACTCATCAATAAAAATAACTTTTACTATGGGACAAAATCTGAAAACTCAAACAAAAAACGATTCCATACGTTTAGTTACAGTAGGTATTGCAGTTTAGTGCGAGTATGAAACTGGTATTTTTTTTTTGAGATTTCCGAGTTTATCCCATATTAAAAGTTGTGTGTGTTGATGAGTACAATGACCTATTAAAATATTTTACACTATTTTGGAATGGCCGCATAAAATAAACAATATTTTCATCAAAACATTAACCTTGTACTGTAGTAGGAACAAACACTAATATAATTTTCGTTACATATACCATTTAAATAATTGCCATCTTCATTTAAAAATAACTAAACGTACGCTTAAAAAAAGTCAATACACTAGTTGATTTGGTTTGGTTGAATATACCACATTAGTTTTTCTACCACTCATTATGCGTGCATACTGAATGCAATACTATTGAAATAAATATCACTATCGATAGCACAAAAGTATCGATAGTATCGATACTATCAATAGTCTATTCGATATTAAAGAGCAATACTCTCTTTAATTTTTAAACATTTGTTGGCAGCGACGAAACTATCGATACTATCGATAGTATTGCAGTTTACCGATAGTATTGCAGTAGAAGAGAAATCGATGCTATCGATACTATCGATAGAATCGATACTATCGATACTATCGATTGACTATCGATATTATCGTGTTTTCTTTAACTATCGATAGGCTATCGATAGACAATCGATATTGGCCTATCGATCGGCAACACTAGTTCTGAGGCAAAATAATAAAATTACGTGCATTTAATTTAAGCAAAGCCTCATCGGTTTTGTTGAAATGTCAATCGCAAAAGGCGGAACTCTATCATTCTATATCTTGTAGGTTGAGTGTCTTCGTCCCAGCTTTTACATTTTAAAGTGCCTGTCCATTAATGGAGATTAGCAGCCAGGTCTTTACTGCGGTTGTTTCCAGCTGCAGAAGTTGAAAATTTAAAAACGAGAAAATAAAAAAAAATGAGACTATTATTCTTATTAATATTCTTTATTGTACAATAGGCAGGCTTAATACTAATTAGTATTTTATTCTATCCAGCCAATTGGTGACGGGAAAAGCTGGGGGTACGCAGCCAAGCCGAGAAATTAAAGAAATTTAATCCGTTAAGTAACACGTACAATAAAAATTTAATTATACTATATGAAGTGGAATAATAGCATACTTATGATATATAACGGATAAACACTAGGCCTTCTTTAAGACTTATTGTTATTTAAAAATTATATCTGGCGTTCACTTTCATTGTTTCTACGTGACGGCATATAACTAGTGCTTATATATACATAATACAGCACTAGTTATATAGAAACGATTTCGAATACATTTAATTTCACATCTCATCTGTTAAAATAGGTTTGCCATCTGGAAGTCATAAATAAACATACATACATAGTTACATACTCGCGAAAAATATCACACTGCTTTCCTTTCGCATTCGGTTAAAAAAAGGCGGAAGATTTGTTTCTTGAAACAAAGAAGGTACAGTCAACAGTAATCGCCTTCACATCCAAGTAATTTATCCAGTGGCATTAAGGGTGACTGCATCAAAAAGGTTAAGGTCGATTTGTTGTCATCTGTACCTACCGTCGACTTTTAATTTTTGATAGACGGATAGTAGATAGAATACTCTTTATGGTACACAGAAATTACAGCAACAGAATTTGTATAAAAATATATTGCAATTGGCGGCCCTATTACTAAAAGCAATTTCTTCCGTAAGGCGGAGTGGTGTCAAAAAAACGTAAACAATGTCCGACTCTATCAATAAGCATCGATTCAAAATTTAAATATCCTAACGTTCACGTTTATACTGTGAAAAGTTCGTTTACACTCACAACAAATCTGAAATAAAATGAGATATACGAGTACGTGCGCTCGAGAAGCTCTCGAGCAGTAGAATGATTTTAAATTTACGTCTCGGTTCAGTAGTTTCCCAGATAAAATAATTGTATGTTTCAGCAAAATAAGGACAGATAAACGCTGTCCGCTTTTTTACGAAAAGAAAAATCCGCGGATGCACTAGCCATTTATTTATGAATAAAAAATAGAATGTTCGAAATTCGAATGAACGATGGCCGCTTATTTGCGAAAAGAAAAATTCGCGGATACGCACTGGCCGTTTATTTATGAAAAAAATATAACGTTCGAAATTCGAATGAACTATGGCGCTCTTCCTGTCACGAACAGTGTGACGTTTTGATAATAAAGGGCCAGTGATATTTTAAATCCAATATAATGTTAATGTTGGAATTAAAACAGAGTATCGGCTGAAAATTAATGGATCGTTGAGGTCGGGCGGGACGGGGGTTTCATTTCGACCTCGCCGTTTGACACTGTGTAGAAGTTTGTTTTTCTCGCTAGTTAAGTGTTGTGGGTTGGAACGTTTCTGTGTAAAGATTCATTTCAATTTGCTTTAATTTCATGCTTTTTAGTATGCTTTACATAGATGTAGAATAGAATAGAACGGCCAAAACCTACACCCTTCGTTATCAACCCTTGTATGTCCCCACTGTTGGGGCACGGGTCTCTTCCTGCATCGCAGGAAGGTTAGGCCTACACCCTTAAGGGTCAGCAATTTTTTGGGGCTACCATATGAATAAAATAAAGATCTCGATAACGATGAAGGAAAACATCGTACGGGAACCCGAGTGTCTGAGGTGTTTACGCTTGAAAGAGACAATTTGCGGTGCTCTCGCGTGATAATTAAGCCCACTTTCTTTCTCTGAGAGAAGGGCTGTGCCCAGCATTGGGACGGTTATAGGCTACATAAAAAAGGTACACGTTGTCCAAAAAGAGTAGAAATTAAAGAGTAAGACTTATGTCTGTTTTAGTTAGATTCTTGCACTTACAAGTTTTATAAAAATATACAACTACAATCAGTTCCTTAAAAAGGTATCTTGCGCTTACAATTTAAAGGTAGTACGAGTAAATGGTCTTTATGTTTGATTTTTATTTTTGATAATCATGGTTTCCTATATCAATCTAACATAGTGCGGTGCATGCTTACTGTACCTATTGAGTTACTATTTTGGTTTCCTTGCAGAAATCTAACAGTCTGTTGGTATATGTGAAAACCTGTACAGCTGTTGGTTCTCCATAGATAACAAATAAATAAACAACTAACAAAGTTTAACTTCCGGTTTGTAGTAATTTTGGACAAACTGCGTTAATCTATCTGGATAGTAGACCTAGCAAAAGTAGGTCAAGAAGGTTAACTGTCTTTTACATGTGTACGCTCTCGGCGTCTCAGTTCCATCGCAGGTACAATTAGGGTATTTTTTTTTGCTTTTTGAGCAAGATAATGAAGCTTATGTAAATCTGGCTTTACACGGTCCGATTATGTTGCCGAGAAAATATGGTATATACTTGTCATTATATACCTGTCAAGACGAAGTTTGGATCTTTTTTGTTAATTTTTTCTACAAAATGATCTAGATTTTGAAATGGACACCTAGTTTGAATTGTAACATTCATTAAGCCAAATTGTAACATTCAATACAACAAAACCTGAACCAATGTTCAGATCTCAGATGACATTAATTTGTCAAAAGCATACGCTTATTATTTTTTTACCATTTCGCACCCTCAGAACGAAAGAGGCCTAAGTCAAAAAATAGTGAAATTGAGTTACAATCATAGAGTCATAAAAAGGTATGCCGTGATTCGCTATGCTCTTTTTTTACAATAAGTGCCTTTGTTTTACTATTCATCGGATAGAGCATACCTTTTTATGTCTCTCAATGATTGTTAGGTACTCAATTTTTTGAGTACTTCAACTATTTTTTGACTTTTAAATATACATTTAGGTGGTGTGAGCGTGACAGCATGCCAGTTGTAACAGGAGCCTTGCCTTAATGATGAATAAAATGTTCGCACGAAACTTCGAAACTTGATTACAAGTTTTCAGGTGTCGCGTTGCTTAATTAAGACGGATTTGGTTGTTAATTGACACGTATTGTATACATGCCTAATACAATCAAATCCGCTCACCCGCACCACGGGATTGACTAACAAAATTATGGAATAAAGGTAGAACTTTACTACAAACATCCGCTTTTTAGTTCATAACAGGCATTTATTTTTTATGTAGCAGATAAACAGAGAGACAGTGCGGACTTAATTAGTCTGGCACGGTTATCCAGAGGTCGCGGGTTTGAGTCCCGGTATGGGTGGAATTTTTAGGTTCTAAATGGGTTTTTAGGACTTAACTAGTGTCCACCGCGGATGGGCGATTTACAACTCGCGTTGAGGTATTTGATCACCTCAGACGCTCAGGTTTTCTCAAGATGTCTTCCTTCACAGTTAGCGAGTGGTATTGCTACTATAACTTCACAAATGTACATATATTAGAAAACTAAGTCCTTGGTACATGCCCGCACCGGGAATCGAACCTAGGTCTCTCAGTTCCGAGTCCATTGTTCTACCCACCAGGTTACCGCCGCTCCTTATTATCTTAATTACCTTACCTTAAGTTCTATTTTCCCCTGCAACGCCCAGATACACATGAACAATGTTCGCTCATAAAACAAATGCTTTTTACAGGTCTACAAATAAATAAATAAATAAATAAATAAATAAATAAATAAATAAATAAATAAATAAATAAATAAATAAATAAATAAATAAATAAATAAATAAATAAATAAATAAATAAATAAATAAATAAATAAATAAATAAATAAATAAATAAATAAATAAATAAATAAATAAATAAATAAATAAATAAATAAATAAATAAATAAATAAATAAATAAATAAATAAATAGGGGTCCGCCCCAGTCTAAGGCGCTTAGGTTAGGGGCGCCACCAATGAAATAAAAATGACGACTTGTTATTTAAGCCGTTAAACGCCATGAAGGGCCTTAGTATTTTCGCCTTGGCGTTTAACGTGTATGTTAATTTTTCGTGTACGTTTTTTCTAAAAAGTAAACATTTAAAATCTTATTTATATTTTTGATGACTAGTTTTAGAACATACAACTTAGAATGTAGTATAAATATCCTAGGACTTTGATCGATTACCGCCGATTAAAGTCCTAGGTTCTAGGACGTAGGTTCTAAAAATAGTTGTCACAGTTGTTAAGATTTCGCGCGATCTCGATTAGATAAAAACGTGTTGTAAAGAAGTTATAACTTTTTCCCATTGGTGGCTTTAGTTAACACCCCGAACCGCCTTAAATTTCACCAGCTTAGTTTGTCACATGAAAGCTGCAAGCAAAAAAGTTTCCGAAGTGATGCACCGCTACTCTAATGAAATGAAATGAAAAGTTTTTATTCAAAGTAGCACAGAAACTGCGGCTTAATGAACGGTACAATTCAAACTAGGTGTCTATTTCAAAATCTAGATCATTTCGGAGAAAAAATGGACAAATAAACTCCAAACTTAGTCTTTTCAAAGTCCTTAATGAACATAGTTTACATAAGTATTATAAAACATAGAACTCATGCATTGTACTGGCTTTAATTCCAGATCTGATTGTCATCTAAATAATCCTTTATGTTATAGTAGCCCTTTTGGCACAAAGTGTGCTTAACATATTTTTTGAACCGCGATTCAGGCAAGCTCAATATATCTTATATATATCTTAGCTGAGTATACACGTCCAAGTACAGGCAGATAGAAAAAGAAGAAAAAACATTCATTATAGCCACAGTACACACGCCACAATAGCAAAACACACTTAACCTCCTAAGCCCTGGCGTCCTAGCAATAGGCCATCACGAATAACTTTCCTAATTCACACCCAATGATTTAGTGGGAAGTCAGGATAACTTACTATTCCAGGTCCAATATTTTTCTCGACATTTTTTGTACAACATGAAGAAAAAGTTCTTCAAAATCTACGTAGTTTTAGAAGACTTGATTGTTATCTTCAGGGTTTAGGAACTCAAACCACATCACTACATAACATGTAAAATAACAAAAGACACTGTAGGTCACGGCGTGTCACTGCCGCTATAAAAGGCATCTGACTCAGCAATATGCCGATGGGCAAGCCTTCCGCGCTGATTTACAGTCAGTGCCTAGATATAGGGAGTCTGCCCTAATCACCTCGCCCAACGTTCACGTTGGCTCGCAGCTTTAATTTCATGCAATAATTCTGGTGGTAATGGCTGGTAGTTCCCCAAACCGTAGTTAGCGCCACGGCTCAAAGCGGAAGGGCCCCGATCGCAGGCTGCCGATATTAAAACTCGTAAATCGCGCGCGAGCTACGTTCAGACACAGGGGATTCCTCGACATACTCGACCGATTCTCCACTCTGTCATTATTATTATGTTATTACACTTTATTGCGCACGAAACATTGAACAGGACATTACATAAGAAGTAGCATGTACATGAAGTAAAAGGCGAAATTATCTCTGTAAGACATTTCTTCCAGCAAACCTTGGAGAGTCGGAGCAGCAGTAAAAAACGTCTATATACGTGTACAAAATAAACTACATAGATTGATAAAACCCTTAAGGAGCATTAAGGGCCCTAACCAGTGCCACCAATGGAATAAAAATCATAAGTTGTCTTTTTGTTGCGCAATTTTATGAAAAACCTATTTAGAGGCTTTTGTTTTATAATACGTTTTTATCTAAAAGGGAACATGAGAAGTCTTAACAACTGTGATAACTATTTTTAGAACCAACAGTCTTGAACCTAGGATCAACAATCAAGGACTTTACTCGATTTCCGCCAAAAACGGCCGTTTTTAGCGAAAATCGATTGGTCCCTAATCTAGAACTCTTTAATGTATTATTATCTTTATGTGTGTCCTTGCCTGGTTACCACAACACAGGGTAACCTAGTTTGAAACCAAGGCTTTTATGCTGTTATTGCATTACTCTGCAATGACAGATAAATAGACGGGTCACGTGACGTGTTTTTTTATTTAAAAACCTATTTAGAGGCTAAAAATTCCACCCATGCCGGGATTCGAACCCGCGACCTTTGGCTATCCGTGCCAGCGCTCTTTCCAACTGAGCTAATGGGCGACTCACCGGCATCAGTGAAATTTCGAACCTCTTTACAATATTCTCTGTATAACGTGTATTACGTTTTTTATACCATTGACAACATTTCATATTTTACAACGCCTAAAACTAAAAATACCGTTTCTTAATTTTGCTGATTACGAAAAAAATATTTAGGAATTTTATTGTTGCTTAATTTTAAAGAAATTAAATAAAAACCAATAATTGTGTCATGACGTCACACATAAGGTGGAATGAGGAGGTACCGTTGCCTAATATAAAAAAAATGTTATGACAGATGTCGTCAGTTGATTTTCAATTTCATTTAAATGTCATGTCATTAATAAACGCCAATCTGCAATGGTTTTTCACCAACGGCTTAGCGTGCCTTGCGAAGCACGGAAACGCTCGGAAAAAGTGCCACTAGCGGCAGTCACATTACGGTCACCCATCCAGCACCTAACCGCGCCTGTAGTTGCTTATTTTAAGTGCCACGAGGCCACGAGCGCTTCTCCTTTCCTTAAGATAAGATAAGAATATTCTTTATTGTACACTGGAAAAACAACAAATACAAAACAATTGCAAATATACATAGTACAATTGGCGGCCTTATTGCTAAAAGCAATTTCTTCCAGACAACCTTACGATGGAAAGTTGCTGAAGGAAATTAGAAAGACGGGTAGCCAGTGCAAATTTGAATATTGATACATACTTATACTTAATAATAATACACTTACATACCGTTACTTATATAAACTTATAATTTATTATAAAAATGTCCTCTTGTGTGTAGGTTAGTACTTTCCTTGTCTTATGTAGAACTTTATTATAAGACATATATATATATATATGTCTTATAATAAAGTTCTACATAAGACAAGGAAAGTACTAACCTACACACAAGAGGACAAAATTTTAACGACTATACTGATAAATAAAGATCACGAACTCTGCTTTTGAAGACAGCTGGGGAAGGAGAGCGCCTTATTGAGACCGGCAGATTATTTCACAGTTGGGCGGCCCTTACCGCAAATGAGTTGCCCAAGAACCTCGTAGAGTGATTTGGCGTCTTCAGCATCAGAGTCAGGTCAGACCGCAGTGCCCGGCTATGGGAATCGCTGAGGTAAACAAAGCGCTCTTTGAGATAAGTCGGAGAGGCTGGATTGAACAGTACTGAATAAAGAAGTATCTTTCCTTATCTTTTCCTTTTCCTTTCTTTAATTCTAAAGGTTTTTAAAATGTCGGCAAGGGTGTTAGTATTATTAAGCCGTATTTGTGACGTCATTTGGCGCACACACGAAATTCAAGCAGAATATTATGAATGAAAATCATCGAATTGTGGAAAATAAAAAGATATGGGTCGGGTTATTTACTATATAATGTCCTTTGAGACAGTAAAATACGTATGCTAAAAAATTTAAATGCTTTCTATTGGCGCCTAGAAGGTTTGATACGCGTGCGGGCTTATTAAAGCAGCAATGTAATGAAATCGCCACGTTCGTACAATTGTCATTGTAGCACAAGGCAGAATCTAGGAGCAGGAAGGAGGAGGATTGTGGTGTATGCCGTTTTTGCTTTTGTTTTTCACTCTTGCCTTGATTTGTCTTGACATTATCTCTTTTCCGCTGCGGCGCTTCGCTAATCATCTGTGTCTGAACGCAACATTTAACAGCGTGCGAACGCATATCGATTCGCTTGCCGCGATACCGCTTAAAAAGCGAAATAGCTTTTTAGGCGGCGTTCAATTAAAATTTGATAGGGAAGGGCCGTTTTAGGTTTACGGTAATGTACCTACTAGGTAAGGGCGGCTCGCGGTGATAACGGGATAGCTTCCGCACAGCTGAAAGAAAGCAAGAAATCAGAAGCCTCAGAGTCGTATACGAATTATTGCTAATCAAGTGAGAATTGGCTCCCTAATTCCCACTTCATTAGCAAATAATTCGTAATGCCCATAATCTTCATGCTGGGCATGCGGGTTGGGGATTGCAG
Source organism: Yponomeuta sedellus (assembly GCA_934045075.1). NCBI lineage: Eukaryota > Metazoa > Arthropoda > Insecta > Lepidoptera > Yponomeutidae > Yponomeuta > Yponomeuta sedellus. The sequence goes on from OW203733.1 coordinate 4,775,907, forward strand.
TTCGGTGGAATTGTCATGCAGGGGGGGAGGGACTATAAGGCCTATGGCTTGAATTTTATGGTTAGCCAGAGGTGGCGGGTTCGAGTCCCGGCATGGGTGGAATTTTAGCCTCTAAATAGGTTTTTAAAGTCTAGCGACAGCCAAAATCTGTATTCTGAACGCCATGCTACATTGAATTCGAATGAGAAAATAAATGTCTAATGACTCTGTCGAGTTATTTTTTTTTATTTTTATGCGACAAATGTCTAATCCTTCAAATTTTTTGTGTCTACGCTTCAATTCGCATGGGCGAGAATCGGTTCCCTGGGCCTCGATTCGTTTACTGCATTACAGTACAATACAGTTTCGCAAGGCACGTTCAGCCGTGGGTGCCGGCAGTCATGTAATGGCAGTCGTTAAGCCATGTCAGAGGCCTCATGGGCGGCTTGATTACTTCTGACGGTAAGGCCCGCCACTGCCTTGCAGTCCTCCACCAACCCGGACTTGGCCCCCGTGGTGTAGTGTGGCCTAACCTTCCTGCTATGCAGGTAGAGACCCGTGCCCCAGTAGTGGGGGCATACAAGGGTTGATAACGTTCTACCACTCCACTAAAGCTCACAAGAAATGTCAAGTATTCCTAATCTAATTAACGAAATTAGTTCCCAACGCTGCCGAAGTCAGCCTCAAGCGAGCTCCGTAAACATGTTTGTCTCCAGCTAACACTCGGCATTGTCTAAACAATTTACTGGCGCAAATAAACCCTATTTACATTTTCAACCTATTCATCCTGTAATTAGTCTTTAGCCACTGCTGCCGGCGGCAAAATCTTGGCTGCACGCTAAGGTTTCTGGAAACCAACTCAGATTTTTCGTTGTTGATTAAAAGTGCTCAGAAAGTGAAAACTTTTAAATCTGTCATGTAGTTTTTCTAAAAAAAGCAAATAAAAGTTATTTTTTAGAATGAGTTTCTTGAGCAATATGGCCTCGCACAGCAATTAGACGTCACTGATCAGTATATAAACGTCAAGTCAAGTCTCGGGTTCTCGAATCGCTATATTTACCGACCTTTGACGTCATTACAAATTCGACAAATCCTTGTCGCTTTCGATAAACGTTGCTTAATTCATAAATTGCTACAGATACAAAATTATCAAGTGTTTTCCTATTTTTTTGAAGAAATTATCCATTTTATTTTAGGTAAAATGCCTTAAATCGGTTTTACAACTCATATTTCATATCTATATATATAAAATTCAAAGTCTGACTGACTGACTCACTCATCAACGCCCAGCCCAAGCCGTTGGACCTAGGAAGCTGAAATTCTGCACACAGGGTCTATATATAATTTAGGCAAGGAATAAAGCCGGATTTTTTTAAATTCAATCCCTAAGGGGGCGAAAAGGGTTGCCAAAATTTGTATGGGAGGTATAAAGAATGTTGTCTAATTTTTTTGAAACTTAAAATAAATACAAATGACTGAACACGTGTTTCCCCGTTTTTCTAAATTTAAGCCCTAAGGGAGTGAACAGGATTGTAAAACCGGTCCACGCGGACGGAGTCGCGGGCAAAAGCTAGTAAATGTATATAATTAATACTTTTTTCACACTGTCAAGAAGCCTATCGAGCATATCGCTAAGTAAATGTTATTGTAATACTGTCTTTTTGAATTCCTCAGAAAAGAGGGTCACCGAATGTTACTTAAGTAGTTTTATATTTAACGGATCTAATCGCGATTATTTATTAGGTAAAACATAACTATCTTACCTCTAAACGGAATTACCGCTACCGCAGAGATCGTATCCCGAGTCGATTAGACCCGTTTCACATATCTATATATGAGTATCGCTAATCATTAAGAAATACTGTTACTTACGAACTTACTTAGATGGACTTCTTAATTCTGAAACCGGCCCTAACGAAGCAAACAGCGACTTTAGCTTGATGATGGGTGACTTTTTCCGCGTCCTCGTCCCACGCTTTTCGGTGTGGTCGAGGCTCTAGAGCTAGGAATATTATTTATTGCACCGAAGAAAAACAAACTTTATTCTAAAGCCATTAAAGCCTTCGAGACCACCCCACTATGGATAGTAGCAACCTACCTTAGGTGGCACCTTACCTACGATTCTTTTTGTGTTGTTTTATGCATCTTGTTTTCCTACTTGTTAAGTCTGTGTTTCTGTGACAACTTTATTAAATGTCTTCTATTGGAAGATCCTCGTATTATAAAATACTTCAGTTATTTAGTAACTGGGGCTACACTCTGATTTTAGAATAAACCTCGCCTACTATCGGATAGAATCTAATATATTCGTTTAATAGAAATATCGGAACTAATACTTTACATAACTTTTCAAAATATTGAAGAAAAGTTTTGTACAGAATAGGAATTAGTATAATACTCGTGTGCTTTCGGCGAAAACCGAAGCCTACGGTAGAGCCCGAGGTATATTCTAAGAGCTAACAGATTGTACCTGTCTATTATGTAAGACAATAATTATGGCGCAGACAAGTTTTACTTCTGTATTAGGTTGAAGCAAGGGCTATTTTATGTTGCATAAGGAGAAGGGTAGAAAGTCAGTAAGTGGTTAAAACTTTCTTATGTAATGAATGAAACTTTAATAAAAATATAAATTTGAAACAATGGTCACCCACAACAAGCATTAAAAAAACATCAAAAAAGTTCGAAGTTTCGACAAAAAGTCAATACGTAATAAAAAGGTCAGGTTATTTTGCCATACTGTTGGATATCCTCGACTAACCTCGTCCTTGATTGGTGTTAGCAGATTAAGAAAGTAAGTTTTATTTTTCATGTCATTGTCTTTGTATTAACCTACAGAAGGTGCCACTGGTTGTACAATTACATGCACATGCTCGTAAGATTTTTCTGACCTGTAACTATATTGTACAGTTGTTTTCTTAAAGTTAATAAAAAAATACAGGAGGAACTAAGGAAAGGGTATTGGAAACAAATATCGAATAGGGCATTTTGCAACTAGGACATTCAGCGTCAAAACCTTTCTAAAGAGCCACCGACGGAAGCAGTGTACTAGGTTCGACAGACGAACACTCGGTACTGATTACAAAACGAGGTGTTTATTGATTGGGTCTAATCTAAATTGGCTATATTATTGTTGTAATTAATTAACAGTTTAAATACAATTGGAGCCTTGTTTCTACGTAATTGAGTGGGTCTGAGGACTATAATAGTCATAGGGCCCAATTCTGAATTGAGAATTTCACTAAGTAAATACGTAGCGTTCTGTCACGCTCTTTGCTCAGCAATTCGAAGAGACAGCAGTTATGTAACTACAGTTATGTATTTCTTCTTCTGGCTATATTATGTAGTCCACTGCTGGACATAGCCCTCCCCTAATGTATTTACTTGGCGAGAAACTAGTCCACAGTCAGACCAGAGATTTCCGCACTTAGTCTCATAGTTGGGCCATTGTACGTAGCAAGCGTTGAGGTATGTTAACCTTTCAGACACTAGGGTTTCCTCACGATGTTTTCCTTCACGGCGAGTGGTATTGCTACTGTAACTTCACAAATGTACATAACTTAGAAAACAAAGTCTTAAGTACATGGCGGGGTTCAAACTCACGACCTCCCGATTATGAAGCTGGCGTTCTACAGCGCCATTACCACCGCTCTTGAGGACTATAATATTATGTATATTCGATTTCAACCCTGTATGGCCTCTTACTGCATTGCAGGAAGATTAGGCCATACTCCACAACGGGGGCAAGTCCGGGTTGGTGGAGGATTGTAAGACAGTGGCGGGTCTTACTGTCAGAAGTTATCAAGTCGCCCATGAGGCCTCTGACATGGCTTAACGACTGCCATTACATGTCAGCCCGCACTAACCCAATTCTTCCCGCGGGTCTCGTAAAAGGCGACCAAGGGACACAAACCGGGGGGTGGGCAGCAGCGCCCCCTGCAGTACAATTCCGCCGAACTGCGATCCCCAACCCGCATGCTCAGCGTGGGGATTATGGTCAATACACCCTATGATAGCACAACGTGGCGCTCTTTAGGGGAGGGCTATGTCCAGCAGTGGACTAGTATAGCATGACGACGACGACGAATGCAGCGTCGGACATAGTTAAATAGTCAACGGGTCTAATCTCGGTTATTTATTAGGTTAAACGTAATGAGTATCGCGAATCATTCAGAAATACTTCTGAAGCGTAGGACGCCCACCGGCCCGCTGGACCTACGATCTGCGGCAGTTGGCTGGCAGTAGAAGAGGGTGGCCGGGGACAGAAGGAAGTAGCGTGCATTGAGGGAGGGCATCTCCAGCAGCGAAGAAGCGCTCGTGGCCAAGTCCAACCGAGTCTCCCATCTCCGATGTCCCCACTGCTGGGGCGCGAGTCTCTTCCTGCATCGCAGGAAGGTTAGGCCATACTCCACCGCAGGGGCCAATTCCGGTTTGGTGGAGGATTGTAAGACAGCGGCGGGCCTTACTGTCAGAAAAGTTATCAACCTCTCTGACATGGCTTAACGACTGCCATCACATGACAGCCTTTACCAACGGCTTAACGTGCCTTGCGAAGCACGGAAGCGCTCGGAAGAATACCACCAGCGGTAGTCACGGGACGGTCACCCATCCTGGTCCCTATGATAAATAACTATTATTAGTTATTTAAAACTTATTTAGAGGCTAAAAATTTCACCCAAGCCGGGATTCGAACCCGCAACCTCTGGCTATCCGTGCCAGCGCTCTACCAATTGAGCCAATGGGCGACTCACGGCATCAGTGAAATTTCGAACCTCTTTACACTATTCTCTGTATTACGTACATTAAAATAAAAATAGTATATTATTAGTTATGTTCGATTCACATAGTAAATGAGGCGACTATTCAAACGAAAGGAATATTCAAAACCAAGCCCTATTTGAAAGGCTATAGGACCCTTCTCGATCGCCGGAAGTCTCTTCGGTAGGTCATTTCCTGGTGAGATTTACATGGCCTTCTTTTTCGCGCGGCTTCCACGGAACGGTATCGATTTTACCACAGTACCTCGCTCATCACGTATACGATGCTACTCTTTAGATACATAGGGTTATCTAGGGATAGGTAAGCTGGCTCCGGAGTGAAACCGAATCCTAATGAGGCCCTCTACGGCGACTCCGTGCACCGTGCAACTATTAGTACGTAGTCTCGACGAAATGCTCGTAGGCTAGTGGAACCGAGTGATTGGAATCAATCACTAAGAGTTAAGCAACAACAGGCGCGGTAGGTGCTGGATGGGTGACCATCCCGTGACCACAGCTAGTGGCAGTTTTTCCGAGCGCTTCCGTAGGTACTTCGCAAGGTACGTAAAGCCCTTAGTGCCGGCAGTCATGTAAGGGCAGTCGTTAAGCCATGTCAGAGGCCTATGGGCGGCTTGATAACTTCTGACAGTAAGGCCCGCCACTGTCTTTCAGTCCTTCACCAACCCGGACTTGGCCCCCATGGTGGAGTATGGCCTAACCTTCCTGCGATGTAGGAAGAGACCCGTGCCCCAGCAGTGGGGACACACAAGGGCTGATAACGAAAGGGGTCTGTCAGGATCGTGGCAATATATATATATATATATAATATTGGCCTTTTTGCATCTACTTAATGAGATGATTTATACAGCGTCCGGTGGCATCCTCACTCACACTAGATGGGTGAAGGGACCACTCCGACGCTGTAGTGCCTGGGACATGGTTTTATAGATGGTGTAGGCTTGCCCAGCACCTATACCATCCTGACAGCTTAGTCGGCCTAGCCCACAGGAAAGACTAGTCAATACGTGCGGAGCCAACCAAGCCGCGGGTTTCCTCACGATGTTTTCCTTCACCGTTAGCGTGTGGTATTGCGACTACAATTTCGCAAATGTACGTAACTTTGAAATTAAACAAAGTCATCGGTACATGCCCGCACTCGGGATCGAACCTGGGGCTCTCGCTTGCCAGTCCATGGTTCTACCCACTGAGCTACCACCGCCACACACATATATATATATATATATATATATATATATATATATATATATATATATATATATATACAAAAAAATAAAATATAAAAACCGTCCTTTTGGTGTAATTTGAGTGAAAAGTGTGTGAGTGTATGTAAAAGGGTGTGTAAATGGAATGAAAAATTTTGTTTTATTTTATTCAACAACCGAAAGAAGATTTTCTGTTTCTGTCTACCTATGTTAAGTTTTGTAACCATTTGGGTACTACGTGCTTGCAATCAATTTTTACAAGAGGGTGTTAATATTTTATTATATAGATATGGACCAAGATATGTATAAAATTTTCTGACAAAAGCACCTCTTTTGTCAGAAAATGTTATTTAAATTTGCGGTTTCTATTGAGCTTTATGACAATGGCTCAACTATGAGGCTGAATGGGGAAATCTCAGGTCAAACTAACTAATTACTCTCTCTCTCGGAGAGAAGGCTTGTGCCTTGCAGTGGGACGTTTATAGGCTAGATCTATCTTCTATAATATAAAAATGAATCGCTGAATGTGTTGGTAAGCGCAAATCTCGAGAGTAGCTGAACCGATTTCAGTAATTCTTTTTTTAGAATATTCCTTGAAGTATCGTACTACACATTAAAGTCCCTTCGGGAATCTACGTTCGCGCAGACTAGGAAGAAGTGTAACGAAAGTACCCGAAGCTATAAGTACATTCAACATGATCTTTAACCGATACGGTTAAGGTGCAGAATTGATTGCCGCAGTAGCGCTCACCTATTTCGTAGCGCTCACGCTAATATTGCCAAACGAATAGTCACCTGCATCGCTGACGTTAAATCAACCAATAGCAACAAAGGCGCGCGGCCTGCCATAATATTTAACATAACATTTACATACAGGCACATACATTGCTTCTGGCCCCACACTAGGATACCCTGTGTCGTGGGAACCAGAAACAACGACATCACAAACATGTAAACATCCAAGACCTGGACTTTTTTTTTTTTTGTTTCCAAACTATTTGATTGGTCGATCAACTTGCTGCACATCCAAAATTTGGTCATCTGCGCAGGTACATCCGCGAGACTTATTTTTTGTGTAGCACTGTACGAGGATGGTTCTTACGAAGAGAAAAATAAAAAAAATTCAAGAATCGACTGTTAGGCGGTACGAAGTTCGCTGGGTCAGCTAGTAAAGAAATAAAAATAGTTATAAGCAGAGCACCCAATATAGCCGTTCCCGTGCTGTACAGAAGTATATTTTTACCAGAGTACGTCTATACCGGTCTGTGCAGCTCCGTTCCGAGCCAGCGGATCGCATCAAAGCGGGTGGTATACATAGCGCTGGTATAGGGGACATGAGTATAACCGCTGTGGTGCCTGAATTGGGCTGTGAAGTATATAGAAGCATTGGCAGTAGCATAGGACTATATTTATAGTTCTCGCTGCAGGGAAATCGGAAGTGAAAAAAATATTCCAACTTAGAGTTTACGTTCTATTTTGCGATGTCAATGTTATATTCTTTTTTAATGCACTAACCCGTGCTAAGGGCAATTTTAAAAACCTATTTAGAGGCTAAAAATTCCACCCATGCCGGGACTCGAACCCGTGGTCTCTGGCTAACCGTGCCAGAGGTCGCGGCACGGTTAGCCAGAGGTCGCGGGTTCGAGTCCCGGCATGGGTGGAATCTATAGCCTCTAAATAGGTTTTCAGGATGTCAATGTTCTTCGTTATCAGCTGTCTTCGGGTCAAGTTGTAGTAGAGGAAAATACTGCGAAAAAAAAACACCTTTTTAACCATTTTTAGGGTTCCGTACCTCAAAAGGAAAAAACGGAACCCTTATAGGATCACTTTGTTGTCCGTCTGTCCGTCCGTCCGTCCGTCTGTCAAGACCCTTTTTCTCAGGAACGCGTGGAGGTATGAAGCTGAAATTTATATCAATTACTCAGGTCTACTGTCCCTTGAAGCTGTGAAAAAATCAAACTTCTAAGCCAACGCAATCAAAAGATACAGCCGTTTATGCCGCAAATTTTCGACACTTGCAAGGGAATCAAAACCTACAGGGTGCTTCCCGTGAACTCAGAATCTTGAAATTTGGTACGAAGCAACGTCTTATAGCATAGATAAAGGAAAAATTACGAAAACCATAAATTTTTAGTTACATCTCATAATATATCTTTTTTTAATAATTTTAAACTTACTACCCATTTCCTCATAAACGCGTAGAGGTATTAAATTGAAATTCATACCAAATACTCAGGTCTATAATACAGGTTTGTACGGAACCCTCGGTGCGCGAGTCTGACTCGCACTTGGCCGGTTTTTTTTAAATAATCTTTAATCTAATAAATTGGTACAAATACCTGAGTAACGAGATCCCATGAATGTAATCAATAACATAGCTTATGAATCGCTCGTAGTCCCGGCTGCCTAAGTAATCTTCAACGATCACAAAGGTTAAGCAACATAGGGCGCGTTCAGTGCATAGATTGGTAACCGTCTATGACTAAGGCTAGTGGCATTTTTCCGAGCGATTCCGTGCTTCGCAAGGCACGCTAAGCAGTAAGTGCCGGCTGCCGTCAATAGATGGCAGTCGTTAAGCCAAGTCAGAAGCCTTAGGGGCGGCTTGAAAACTTCTGACAGTAAGACCAGCCACTAGTCTTGCAAGCCTCCACCAATCCGGACTTGGCCGCCGTGGTTAAGTATGGCCTATACCCTCCTTAGGGAAGAGACCCGTGCTCCTCGGTGGGCACATAATGGGTTGATGACGAAATCAATAACTTGCATAGCAAAAACATTAGTTACTTACCGGCGCAGGCTTTCTCACTTATAAAGAAAGACAGAGAGAGAGATACAGTACCTAGATCCCGCGTTGACCACCTGCTGGCGTTTTCAAATGCTGAGGTATTCATTGGCCTCTGCATCAACGTAATGAGATGATTTATACAGCGTCCTGTGTCACTCACACTAGATGGGTGAAGGGACCACTCGGAGGCTGTAGTGCCTGGGACATGGTTTCAGATGGTGCAGGCTTGCCCAGCACCTATACCATCCTGACAGCTAAGGCGGCCTAGCGCACGGGAAAGACTAGTCAATACAGGTCGGAGCCAACCAAGCCGCGGGTTTGCTCACGATGATTTTCCTTCACAGTTAGCGCGTGGTATTGCGACTACTATTTCGCAAATGTAAGTAACTTTGAAATTAAACAAAGTCATTGGTACATGCCCGCACCGGGGATCGAACGGGGATCGATTGCGAGTCCACTGTTCTACCCATTGACCTACCACCGCGGTATGAGGTATGTGAATAACTCATACATTTAGGTTTTCTCTTCTATATTTAGCGATGCGGTTTTAAATACGATCAAAAACAAGAAAGAACAATGGATAATTTTGTATGGACCCTTTGCCCACCCTTGATTTCGTGTCATTTTAAAAGAGGAATGACGAATAAATTTATTTGGTAAAGAAATTACGATTACCCTATTTTTACATCAAAGCGCACGCGTCGGTGACGCGACGAATTTACGAAACATTTCGACATAATTATTTTAATGTCAAATTATTTTTTTCTTCAGAAACATGCAAAGTAGCCGTAACATAAAAACAATGTATTGAAGAACTTTCGAATGGTTATAAGTCTCAAGAGACCGCACTACAGTTAAATATCTACTTAGCGAAATTTTCCATTCAGAAACTGGCCCTAAGACGTAATAAACTTAGTTCCTGACGTAATAATAATCGCGATTAATAAATAAATATTTACGAACATCCCGAGTCATTAAGAAATACTCTTTACGCGTGTCGTTTACTACTTAGAACCCTATTTCAGTCGGGAAATTTAAAATTCACTGCTCGGCGTCTATCAATACTTAATCCCTCCATCGCTGCACGCCCGTTCTTCAACTGCTGCTTATAATCGCCTAAGAGCTATGTCTTGTACGGCTTAAGGCGTCTCCGCACACGTCTCGAGATAAATTTTGCATAAAACCCTACTATTTTCTAGTCGATATCTATTAAAGCTTGAGCTGGCTTAAGCGCCACATCAAATTAGAATGATATCAACCCTTTGTATGTCCCCACTGCCGGGTCATACTCCAACACTGAGACCATGTCGGGTTGGTGGAGGATTGTAAGACAGTGGGGTGCTTTACTATTAAAAGTTCTGACATGATCGTTATTTTCTAGTATTTGGGTTCAGTGTGAGTTTTATTTCAATTAAAGTAATAGAAAATTATAGGTATTAAAATCATTTGGCATGATAGAAATAACGTGAGATTTTGCCCTTTTTAGGGTTCCGCACTTAAAAGGAAAAACGGAAACCTTATAGGATCACTTTGTTTCCGTCCGGACGTCTGTATGTCAAGACCCTTTATCTCGGAAGCGCGTGGGGTATACTCAAGTCCCTTGAAGTTTAAAAAAAATAAATATTCTATGATAACGCCAAAACAAGTTACGACACTCAAGTGAATCAAAAATCATAGGATACTTCCAGTTGCCTTTGAACTATGAATCTTGTAAAGTAATATTGACATATTGTAAATACAAATACTAGATAAAAAAATGTGAGGCGTGACGTCATATTACGATATCGTTACTGTCGCTTCAAGATTTCACTTCAAGTCGCACGATCTAACGTTTTTCCAACATTGCTCATCCCTAGCGAATTCGACAGCTGCATTTACAACAGTTTGACAACTTGTATCTACACTATACCTGTGTTGTTAGAATAAAAATTTACTTATATATGATTTTTTTTTATTATTAGCAAAAACGTCTTTTCTATTTTTACAAATTTCGCCAAAATACTGTACAGTTTGTCGGCGTTTAGCGCTGGCCTAAATTTACGTGTGATATCACCTAAAAGATAATTAAAGGGCATTGATATTAACTCGAAATAAAACTCGTACTTTACGATCTATCTAACATTATAGATACTGCCATTACGATGGAGCCTCGAAATAGTTATCGATTCAAGCAGTAAACATTTTTTTGCCACAGTGCCACAGAGACAGAATTTAGTCCGAAAAGCATATACATGCGCCAAATAATTGTGGTGTATTGTTCACTTCCACAGTGAATACTGAGCCGAATACTATGAACGTTTCTTTTTTTGGGTTCCGTCTCCGAATGGTGCAAACTGAAACCTATTCCTATGCCTAAGACGTCTATCGACGACGGTCTGACTCTTAAAGGTCGTAGTTTTCTCATAAACCATAATAAGTAGCCAGTTAAAATGCTCGATGAATTCGTTGATGGGACGTTATATAGGCTGCATTATTTATTATGCGTTATTTTACCGGCTCGCCCAACAAGTAATTGATATTAACCCTTGTTTGTTATATTATTGAGTTGTAACCAGTTGAACTTAAGTTCAACTGGTTACAACTCAATAATATAAGTAGGTACCTACGTACCTAGAAATTTTAAATCCATTATTAACGTATATTATTTTACGTATATTAATTATTTATTACTTTAGTACTCGCCAACCCGGATTGGCCTCCATGGTGGAGTATGGCGTAACCTTCCTGCGATGCAGAAAGAGACTCGAGCCCCTGCAGTGGGGACATTTTCTCGGTATTCAATAACTTGTAGTACTTACGAAAGTTTTAGGTATATGCACAAAGATAGATAAAGTATCTTGTACACATAAATTACAGTAACAGAAATTATATAAAAATATACTTAGTACAAATGGCGGCCTTATTACTAAAAGCAATTTCTTCCAGGCAACCGTAGATGGAGACAAAAATAATTTAGAGACGAGTAGTCGGTGCAATTTAGAAATATTGAAATTAGGAATTCAACCTTAGAAGTTATATACAACGTACATATACTACATATAATAACATAACATCTACATACAGGCACATACATTGCTTCTGGCCCCACACTAGGCAACCCTGTGTCGTGGGAACCAGAAACAACGACATCACAAACATGTAAACATCCAAGACCTGGACTTTTTTTTTTGTTTCCAGCCGGGATTCGAACCCGGGACCTCTTGCATGGTAGGCAGACGTGCTACCGCTACGCCACAGAGGTCGTCATTAGGAGTGGGTCGTTGTCCGATTTTTCGACGACGAAACGCAACCGTTTTTTCTGAAACGAAAACAGGTCCTCGAAACGGTCCTCGTTCGCGACTGGTTTCATTGTATAAGAACGAGCAAGGCGCAGAGGACGGTCAAACGAGTGCGAACGAGACGAAATCACGAAACATCGGAAAAAATTAGTTGTTTTACACGATATTCGACTGTATACTCATAGACATAAAGATTACTTTATTGTATCACAGACCAAAACGAACGGAACGAGCAAGGGGCCAACGACGACGTCGCAATGATCTCATTACGTTCTAGGCTCTATTAATATAGCACTAAAGGACATATCCGCGTCAAACAATATGGACTGGTCTCGCGACGAACAAACGCTGGCACTGCTTTAGAGTCGCTGGCACTGCTTTAGAATGAAACGTAAAACGGTCCTATCGTCGCGTTACACAAAACGGTCTTATAAAACGGTTCGTCTTTGCAACGATCACGCCTAGTCGTCATACTCGTACCTTCTTAAAAATTTGTACGGAACCCTCGGTGCGCTAGTCCTAACGGGAGGGCTGTTGCTGTCCAAGTGGACAGCAACAGCCCTCCCGTTAAAAAATGCTACAGACAGTTTTTTTCATCCGAGGTTTTAAAAAAAGATTTTTCGCCGAATTGCCTTTGTTGTGCCAGTAGTGGCCAGTGGCTTGTTGTTTTTTTTCGAATACCATTCGAATGTGTGATTTTGTTTTAACATTTTAGTACTGACGTGTGGTCTGACAGACTCTGCGAGAAGTACTAATTTGTTTAGAATAATTTGTTAAACTACTGAATTTGGTTTTATTTAGACAATTATATCAACCCTGTATGTCGTCACTGCTGGGCACGGATCTCTTCCTGCATCGCATCGCAAGGTTAAGCCATGTTCCACCACGGGGGCCAAGACCGGGTTGGTGGACGATTGTAAGACAGTGGCGGGCCATACTATCAGAAGTAATCGAGCCGCTCATAAGGCCTCTGACATGGCTTTACAATTGCCATTACATGGCAACCGACACCAACGGCTTAACTTGCCTTCCGGAGCACGGACATGCTTGGAAAAGACGTCACTAGCGATAGTCACGGGATGGTCACCCATCCAGCACCTGACCGGGTCTGTTGTTGCTTAACCCACGTGAATGATTCCAATAACTCGTTTACACTAGGGCAGGAGCGCTTCATTTACAAAATAACAAGTATAAGGATACAAGAATAAGGAACAATAATGTTAACACTATTTTTATTTTTAATGCACTAACCCTGCTAAGGAACAAATTTAAAAACCTATTTAGAGGCTAAAAATTTCACCCATGCCGGGATTCGAACCCGCAACCTCTGGCTATCCGTACCAGTATCGAATCCCGGCATGGGTGAAATTTTTAGCCTCTAAATAGGTTTTTAAACAATAATGTTGATAGGAAAATGTAAAGGAATTCAGTTGTTCTCGGTAACTAAGCTATGGCTGTCTAGCAGACTAAACAAGGGTACTTGTGTTACCAAAATGGAACTTCGGTACTTAGAGGTTAAAAGCTTCGGTGTTTTGGGTAAATAAATGAAACTCGTACAAAAGTTTATGAATAAAATTGTAGGAGAGTTTGATTTCCTGGAAAGAAAGATTATTTTAACGTCTTCATGAAGTCATAAAAATAATAACGACTATGAAAAATAATGAAAATAAATACGAATTAATGAATAGAATCTTTTTCTTTATTCTAGAAAATTCAATTTCTATTTCTCGTTTGAGGGCAGTATCGGAGTGCCGTACGTTAGCTTTGTCACAAAATCTGTATTACAAACATTTTAATCAAGTTCTACTAAATAATACAAATGTTAAAACAAAATACAATACTAACCAAAACTAATAGATTTATCCAACGCAATATCCAACATAAATCCAAATAGTAAAATAAAATTATCCAACTTAAATATTACTGGTGGTGCATTAATCTACTAATATTACCTAACTGCCAAAATATTGTGTGTTTTAACATCGCCCTTAAAAAGTCTACCCGAGACCACGGCAACTGTAACGCTGCCGAAACGTCGGGAAATAAGGCAATTACGTTTAACCTAATAAATAATCGCGATTTGACCCGTTTAGTATATAACCCTTAGTTAGTTAGACCTGAGATTTCCGCACTTAGCCTCATAGTTGGGCCGTTGTACGTAGCAAGCGCTGAGGTACGCTAACACCTCAGACACTAGGGTTTCCTTACGATGTTTTCCTTCACCGTCAGCGAGTAGTGTTGCTATTATGATTTCACAAATGTACATAACTTAGAAAACAAAGTCATTGGTACATGCCGTGTTTCGAACCCACGACCTCCCGATTGAGAAGCCGGAGTTCTACGCCGCTCCGCTACCACCGCTCTTACATAACCCTTAAAAGTTTATCAGACACCCGTCGTCCCATAATTTAATAGGCCTCAGAACAAACGGCACTTCGACCTATTTATCTTTCGCGTACATAAATGAAATCCAAACTGGAAAGAGCGGGCTCTGCTCAAAGATACCGACAAATGCTAACAATACAGCTGGAAAAATATTAAACCCGACTGCTGATAGAAAGAAACTATTAATATTGTTACGGGCTAGGGTTCTGGATTTGGATGTAAAACACCAATGACAACTTCTTAGGATTTATTCACGCAGGGTCTGGTCTGCAGGTCTTCACGACACGAAGTCCACACGTAGATTCCAATTGCAGGTCCAATCGAAGTCCAATAGTATCGCTGAGGTCGTAGGTTATCGCTCGTATCGCAGGTATGTTCGCTCGAAGTTCACTCTTCGCTATTCCAAAACGGAACTGACAGCACTGGTATTCTTCTCGACTCGCCCGAAGGGCGAGGCGGGGAGGCGGCTTCTGGGCATCGGCCCATTTGCGCGGGAGCGTCGCCGTCCGTTAAAACGGGCGGGTCCTGGGCGCAAGTGGAGCTGGTAGCTCCAGTGGTAGGGTCCGGGGTCATCGAAGATCTTCCGTCGCCGGCGAGTTCGAGCACTGCTGGGTGGAACTCCGTTGGGAGAAGCCCAGCAGGCGATGCTCAGCCGGCGACTCTTCTGTGTCACGTCCAGGTCATCTTCACGCCGCCGGCGAGGTCGAGCCCGGCTGGCGGCCCCAGGGAGCGGGCCAGCGGGCGCCCATCAGCCGGCGGCGCCAGGGTGGTGAGTCCAGGTGGTGGCAGCGGCGGCAGCGTCACTCGGCGAGCGGCGTCGCAGCTGCCAGGCCTCACTTGCCCTTACCCTCAGAGGGCCCCCGCGCATCGCGCGCAGAGGTCTGCCATCCCCCTGAGGATAACAGGGACGGGGTTGTGGCCTTCCTGGATGGCCACCAAGACCTCTTGGAGGATCTTGATGGCCCGCACAAGGACCTCGTCCTTTCCATCTTTGGTTTCTGCGGCGGCTCTCTCCCGCTTCGCCTTCTTCCCCTGGGTAGGGGCGGCGACCGCTGCTAGAGAGGCCCCGGGGGCTGCGGGCGCTGGCTGCTGCGTCCGCTGGGGCTGAGGCTGCTCCTCCGTCTTCTTGCCCCTCTTTCGCCGGCGACGGCGAGGGGGCTTCGGGGCGTCGGGGGCGTTTGCGGCCGCCATCAGCGACCCGGCTGCATTCTCCTCCCCGGCAGGGACGGAGACGACTCGGGGAAGGGGCTCCGCGGCGGTCCGTGCCGTGGTGCCCGCCCTCTTGTTCCGTGTTTCCTTGCGGAACACGGGACATTCGGCGTTGTTGGCCGTGTGTGCGCCATGGCAGTTGGCGCACGTCGGCAGGTCCTCCAGAGGGCGGGGGCAGTCCCGGGCGGCGTGTTCCTCGCCGCACCGCACGCAGGCTAGCCGCCTGTGGCATTGGTGCGACGAGTGCCGGAACTGCTGGCACCGAGCCTCAGATGGATAACGAGGCTGGTTGGATCTAGTAGCCCAGTGGGTAGAACAATGGACTCGGAAAGTAGCGATACCACTCGCTAAGAGGGAAGGAAAATATCTTGAGGAAACCTGAGTGTCTGAGGTGTTGAAATAGCTCAGCGCTTGAAATCCGCTATTTGACTCTCTTTTCAAGTAAGTCTTAAACGGTAAATAACTCTTTCATTAGACCAACAAATATTTTAGTATATTTTTTGAGGACCTTAAAATATATTTTAAAACTCTATTTTCCTAAACAGAGAAAAACGCGGTCAGCAATTTTTTTCTATGGTTTGAAGTCCAAAAAATTGTAAACATTCAATTTTCTGTAAGTGATCTCTGAGCGTAAGTGGTCTCTGAGCATAGTGAAATAACAACAACGATTTCATCGAATTTACATACAAAATATACCAATTATCATTATTGCATTGTTCGAGAATGAAAAAACACGTCAATAAAGACCCCCAAGAATTTGTTGTTTCGTGTACCCAGTGAAATTAACATTCGAAAAACTTGGCTCAAACTTGCCAAAAGAGACCCCGACCCCGACCGAAAATCAATTGAAACTCGGGTGTATTTATGTGAAGATCACTTTGATGTAAGTCCTATAATAATCAATGTCCACTGGTTCTGGCTGAAAGATGTTTGTTTACATACATTAGATGGTTTCAAGATGGCGGATAGCGTTTTCGCCGTTACGAATTAAACGAGGAAAAATTTTTTTACTTTGCAAATTTTGCAGCTATCCTGCATACTTACTTAGCAAAATCAATATATTTCGGTTTCTTACGTTAAATACTATAGGAAATATTCATCGCGTTAAATTTGATACGTGTCAAATCGCGTGGTAATTAAGCCCATATTAATTGTCTCTGACGAAGGGCACGTAACGTAAAAATCTGTATTTTTGAATAATACTTTCGTAGCCACTACACATTAATTAAATTATGTAGTTATTCCCGACGTTTAGGCAGCGTTGCAGTTGACGTGGTCGCGATAATCGCGATTGGACTCGTTTAGTATATATTATTATTTCAGTCCCGAGAGGCAGTATAAATATTTAAACTGCCTCTCAGGACTGTTTTATAGAAATCTTATTTTTATTTATTTTACTTTATTTGGAACAACAATACGTAAAAGGTTATTATTACTAATTAACTAATAACTAAAAATGAGACCCATAACAGTTGTCCACAGTTTACCAATTAATTTATAAAATAAACGCGCAAAGAACTCGCTGGACTATACTTTAAAGGTTGATAGCCAAATATAGATGCGTTTTAGAGTAAATCTAAAATATTAATTCTATTTAAGTATGTATTAAACATGAAATTTTACTTACATAAAAAATGAAGGGGAGGGCAATTGAGCATGACAATTTTTGTTTAGTCATGAGTGAGTGTAAGTGAGTGAATGAGTGGTAAGTGAGTAAATGAGTGTTTGCGTGTGCATGTGTGTGTGTGTGTGTGTGTGAGTGTGTGTGTGTGTGTTTCGGTGTGCGAGCAATCGAGCATATATGTTTTTTTATAAATAAAACAGTTTTCAGGTGTCTGCTTATCTGTAAGGAATGGGCTTACTCTTGACCTCTATCTAGCGTAAGGGCGAAGATGAGGTCTTGGATGGAACCAGATCTCCCACATTTGCTTTTTTTAATAACGCGGTGCATAAATCCAGAATTCTTTATCACAACAACTTTAACATTAACTTTCCTTTGAATCTCGCCTTTGTCGGGCAATAGTCCATACCCAAAGCGCTGTGGGCTTTATTTTACAGGCACGAGGGTACAATATGCAAACGGCTTTTGTTCCCGGGAGTACTTGTTGATTATTCCACGTAGGTCCAGGGAACCGCCCGCTCCGAATTTTCCGGGACAAATAAAGCGTAAGAGCGCTTCAAGGCTTTGGAATTAACTCTAGACGCTTACATTGGGAGGGTTTAAATTTTACTTTTAGCGCTTAACAGCCTTTATTACTTAAGACTGTGTCACCGACACTTTGTAACTTTAATAGCACTTAAATGTCCTCGTATTCACAATAACTTGACAGTAAAATATTCCATTTGCCTAAGTAAATTTAATACTGAAATAATGCATGGGCATAAAAGGTTTTTAGACATACGAATAGAAACATTTTTATATGGCAACTTTTTAGCTTGCTGAAGAAAAAACTTATTTGAAATTGAAATATGCCGATTCCTTTGTTTCAACCCTTACGCCATCGGCACATGCGCTTTGATTCAAAAAGGAAGTAATCATAACTTCTTTTATGAAATCAATTAATTATTCCCTTAATTAATTTATTAATTCATTCAGACATTCATTCATTTACTGTTCGTACATGTTTAAGTGTTTCTTTGTTCTTTACTTTGTTCTTTAGTCATGAAGATTAAGAAAGCATGAAACCTTCATATTATAAAGTCATTCGATATCGATATTAACGCATAATCGCAGGAAGGTTAGGCCATACTCCACCACGGGGGCCAGGTCCGGGTTGGTCATTAAAACAAAATAAAAGTAGTAACAAATATCTTGGTTGGTCTTCAAGGTTATCTGGAAGAGTTTGCTTTTAGCAATAAAACCGCCAATCCCATGCGGCAAAACTTAGATAATATAATGTAAGTTTGCCGTGGGATTTTAATGTATATTGTTTTCTGGTGTGTACAATAAAGAGTTCTAATCTAATGTAATCTAATCTTGGCTTGTAGTTTTTTGTTACATTTTTCATCACACCTAAGCGCAAGAGCAAGAACCATCAACGAGTTTATCTCATATTAATGAAAAGCGCTGGAAAAAGCAACGCCACTGGCCGAACCGCCCGATTGGTCCGCTGGGAGTAAACATTTGCTTTGCCCTGTTTCGATTTTGAATTTCGAACTACACGGAAAATTCAATGATGCTGGGATTCTGCTGATGAGATGCCTTTTAATGTGGCCTCTATTATGTGGCTTCAATTTGGAAGCCCGTAGCTCGTTTAGCACGTTTTGTAGCCTATGGTTAGCGAAAAGCTTATTCCAGTACTGTGTAAAGCACTAATTAGATTAGAATCGTGGAACAACAATCTTTTCTTCTTTTTTTAATCTAAAAACCTATTTAGAGGCTAAAAATTTCACCCATTTTTTTAATCTGTTTTCTGCTTGAATGGCCAGTGTCAAGAAATTTAAAGAAACCAAACCTTTCGAGAATTAGAAACTTCATGAAGTATGAAATTTTATTATACAATATGCTTGTGATCGTGGAACAATTTTAACCAGTTTTCCCATGAATGGCCAGTGTCAGCAAAAACATTGAAACAAAAGAGTCTTTTGAAAAATGAAAAGTTTACGTAGGTATACATGCACTTTTTATTTCCCAAAAGACTTAGGTACTTATGATCGTGGAACAAATTTTTTTACTTTTTAATTTTCAGTTTGCCGGAACGGCCAGTTTTTACAAAAAATAATAGAAAAGATACTGGTACGGATAGCCAGAGGTTGCGGGTTCGAATCCCGGCATGGGTGAAATTTTTAGCCTCTAAATAGGTTTTTAAAAAAGAAAAGAAGCCAATCTTTAAAAAAATAAAACCTACTTTTAGTATCTCCTAGAGAGCCGTTCTTTTCAATATGCCTAGTGGGACGCTATCGCTGCCTACAAATTCATGCTAATCGACGAACCCGCATATCCTCATTGAATACCAAATTGTTCCCGTATGCCCTTTTCAATGTATTTGCAAATGAAATATGATCGGGCCGTGATACATACGTAACTGTCTACACGAATATAGCTTCACTAAGGATTATGTATGTCTTTTTATTAATATTGAAGTTGGAAACCATAAAATTCTCTGCGACAGTAAGATAAAAAAAGGTAAAGGACTTATATGAGTCACTTGAATCACCAGTCCCTTTTGCTGTGGTAACCAGGGTAAGGACAATCATCATCATCATCATTTCAGCCTATTGCAGTCCACTGCTGGACATAAGCCTCCCCCAGGGTGCGCCACAAGACCCGATCTCCCGTTTTCGCCATCCAGTCACCACCAGCCACCTTTTTGAGGTCGTCGGTCCATCTGGCCGGAGGGCGTCCTACACTACGCTTGCCGAGTCGTGGTCTCCATTCGAGAACCCGTAAGGACAATGCATTATTATAATTATTAAAGTTCGTTATTGCATAAAACACAAAGTATTTGATAAAAGGTTTACTTAATGCTACGCAGAATTTTCTTTCAGTCAACCTTTGTTTTGTGGATAATGGTTGGGTTTCTGACAATGCATGTGATAAGAAGCGCCAGAAAATTAAAATGAAATGGTATATTTAACCCGTTTTGTGTGTTTAATAATATGAAGTAAAAAAAAGGACAAGTGCGAGTCGGAGTCACCCACTGAGGGTTCTGTGCACTTTTGTAGGTACTTTCATACTATAAATAGTTAAGGAATCGGGTCTCACAGCTTTTTCTGTACGTCAAAGAAATTTTATGATTTATTTACAAATGTAGAGTTTCAAATTTTAATTTTATTTTTCAAATTTTATTCAGTGCTTGGAGTTCATATTTCTAAGCAGGGTTCGAAAGGATAATCATCCGTGATAATTATCTTGATAAAAATAGCTCGATAATTATCAATTGATAATAACAAAAATTTTGTTTATGCAAAGCAAACAAAACCATCAGCAAGATCTTAGTTTTTGAACTAAAACTTTCGTAAGCACAACACATTGTAGACTATTAGTCCGGATTTACTTACGGGTGTTGTTATATCGAAAAAGTCCGACCAGGTTTCGCTCCGATTCGCCAAGCAACCGACGACGCGAGCTCCGTCTCTGCTCACCATGATTAAGCTCTGCGAATCGGAGCGAAACCTGGTCGGACTTTTCCGATATAACAACACCCGTAAGTAAATCCGGACTAAAAGTCTACAAGATCTTAGTTGGCTATTAGGATTAGGTCAACAAATAAGTTCTACTGCAGCTACAGCAACACAGCCAATGGAAATAGAATCATCATCGGATGAAGATATTCCTTTGGCATATTTGGTCAATCCAATTTAATATATATTTAGAATGTCGAATCTGATGGACACTTTTTACTTTAATTAATGTTAATTTGTGTTGAATTTTAAATAAAAATCATAAAATTTATTTGTTTTTGTTAGAATTGCCCAAATTATGATGTATTTGTTATGAAACAATATAACACATTAATTTCTTACACGTGTGATAATTATCGGATAATTTTCCGATAATTATCAAGCAGCGTAATTATCTTGATAATTTCGAACCCTGGTTCTAAGGTCAACGGAAAGTACCCCATAAGTTATTATTCCTTCCCTTGAGTATCGCAACATAGGTTTTTGCGGCCAATTACTTTTTTTCCAAGTTAAGTACATATGTAAGTTTATCATAACTATGTGTGTAACTGTTTCTGTAGGTGTATTGTTATTTATTTAAGTAGTGTATTAAAATATTCATATTTGCACCGACTACCCGTCTCTAATTTCCTTCAGCAACTTTCCGTCGTAAGGTTGTCTGGAAGAAATTGCTTTTAGCAATAAGGCCGCCAATTGTACTTTGTATCTTTACATGTCTTATAATATGTGCTCTGGTGTACAATAAAGAATATTCTTATCTTATCTTATCTTAAGTACATTTATGAAGTTGTAGTAGCAATACCACTTAATAACGGTCCAAGGTTAGCTGGAAGAAAATACTCATTAGTATTAATACTAATATAATGCTTAAGCTCGCCTTTGTACAAATATGCTTATTGTGCAATATTTTTTTTATCTTATCTTAATAACGGAGAAGGAAAACATCGTGAGGAACCCTCAGTGTCTGAGGTGTTCACATACCCCAGCGATGTTTTTTTTTTATAGGGAAGGGGCTTACTCATGACTTTTATCTAGTCCAAGGGTGTAGATGAGGTCTAGAATGGGGGGGTTTGCTCAGAAGAAGCCTGTACAAAAGCAACTGTCATCATCAACCCTTTATGTCCACACCGAGGGGCACGGGTCTCTTCTCTGAGGAAGGTATAGGCCATACTCCACCACGGGGGCTAAGTCCGGAGTGGTGGAGGCTTGCAAGACTAGTGGCTGGTCTTACTGTCAGAAGTTTTCAAGCCGTCCTAAGGCCTCTGACTTGGCTTAGCGTCTGCCATCTATCGACAGCAGCCGGCACCAACTGCTTTACGTGCCTTTCGAAGCACGGAACCGCTCGGAAAAATGCCTCTGGTGTTAGTCATAGACTTACCCATCCATGCACTGAACGCGCCCTGTGTTGCTTACCCTTCGTGATACGTTTAAGATCACTCAGGCAGCGGGGGCTACGAGCGATTCTGCAAGCATCTGTAATGGTAATGGAAAATAAATTGTTAAGCTGAATTGAAATTGCCAATCCGCGGCGGGCAAGCGTGTTATCTAAGCCTATACTCTCTCCTACATACAGACTACATAAATAAAAGACTACATAAGCTGTCGACTGTACATTCGAAGTTTCCCGAACTCCAATGTGTCCTTCATTATTTACGGCAACCTCGGAACAAGTTTAAATTAACACAATAGATTTCAGAACGGATCTTGAGTGCTTAAATGTTTAATGCCCCAGCTATTGTGCCAAGTTATACTATTTATTGCTATAATCTTGCTACCCGTGCTAACTTGGGAAGTAAGGTTGTAAACAGCAACGTACACTGGAGCGAATATGTAATATTTACTAAACGGTGACTTCGGATATGTTAGATAGATCGATAGAATGTTCTTTAATGTACACAGAAATTACAGTAACAGAAATTATATAAAAAATACAGTACAAATGGCGGCCTTATTACTAAAAGCAATTTTTTCAGAGACAAGAAAGAAATTAGAGACGGGTAGTCTGTGTAATACAGAAATATTGAAATTAGGAATTCAACGAAATTTATATAAACTTAGGTACTTAATTAAATGAATAAATAATTAAGATATACATACATACTCATAAATAAATTATATATGGGAAGAGGAAATAATATAATATACCTACGTAATATTTAAGTAACTGCATTTTTCATTATTATGTTCACCGTTTTTAGGGTTCCGTAGACAACAAGGAACTCTTATAGTTTCACTGTGTCTGTCCGTATGTCTGTCTGTCCGCGGCTTAACACAAAGACTATTAGTACCAATTAGAATCTGAAATTGTACATATTGATCACGCGGAAAAAAAACAAATTGTTATCATTAAAAAAAATATAGTAAAATGCCCTTTACTTAAATTGAGGATGATTTTTTTATGTCGTTTACCTCGTAGTGCGTATTGGCGCCCAAAAATATTGTGAGCGTAGTATAACCATTTTTAAATTTTTCTGATACTTGACAGAGATATTGACCCCACAATTGGACGACAAAGTACAGTAGATATTTCGGTTTTGTACATAGATAACATGAACCCTTTGCTGCGGCACGGGTCTCTTCTCCTGCATCGCAGGAAAGTTAGGCCATACTCCACAACGGGGGCCAAGTCCGGGTTGCTGGAGAATTGTAAGACAGTAGCGGGCTTTACGGCCAGAAATTATCTTAAGAAGAAGAAGAAGCAACCCATAAAGACTCTGACATGTCTTATCGACCACCATTACATGACAGCCGGCACCAACCACTTAAGGTGCCCTGCGAATCACGGACGCACTCGGAAAAAATGCCACAGATAGCGGTAGTCACGGGACGGTCGCCCATCCAGCACCTGACCGCCTGTTATTTCTTAACCTTAGTGATGGATTCCAATCACTCGGTTCCACTAGGCCATACATAATCGTAGATACCCGTGTGAGGCGTAATATGTATCACACATACAGGATAGCGCATTTTAGTGGATATCGGATACGTGACAGTGATATTTAGCCAGATAATTGTACGACAGAGATCAGTAAATGAATGAATGAATGAACGAACGAACGAACGAACGAACGAACGAACGAACGAACGAACGAACGAACGAACGAACGAACGAATGAATGATCGATTGATTGAACGGACGGACGAATTAATTAATTAATATTCATGGACTTATCACACTGATCTCGTATTAATATTTAGTTTTTGCACACAGATGTATACATGGAAATTAACATTATCAAGGCGCTGATCGCGGCGCACACTTTAAGGAAACCTGCATATTCCCTAACTTTTTTGTTGTTGAAAACAATGACAAACAGTTCCAGTACAGCCCCCCCTCAATGACATTGCGACAATCTTTCAATGACCGGCGTTTTTATCAACCGCTATGTCGTAGATGATCTATGTCAGGAAATACATAAGCAACCTATGTCTCGTCTCACCATAGGCCCCTCTCTCAAGGAGAGAGTGTGGGCTTAGTCAACACGCGTGCCCACAGCGATTTAGCGATTTTAAGCTCTGCAGCAGTATGTGAACATATTACACAAAGAAGGAAAATATTGCTTGGAAAACCGACTGTCTGTGTTCACCTATCGCTTGAAATCGCTTATCTACGGTGGGCAAGACAACCTTATGTTCTCTCTCTGGGAGACGATATATACCTGAAAGAAACAGCTGAGGACCCTGCGAAGAATTTAAACGCGTAAATCACAAAAACTGATCTGTGGCGGTTGCGGCCGAAATTCAGCAATTTCAAGAAGAAAAGTGCGACGTACATAGGCTGTTTTGTATCCCCTTAGCGTTAATTTTACAACTGGTTTTTATATTTGATATGTCTTGACTTTCGCTTACGAAATTGATCAACTTTATACCTACATTGCTCTACTCTGCGATATTAGATAATAAAGAAGTTACGACCGTGACCAAGCAGTCAACTTGAAACTCTTGGAAGCATCAAAAATTACTCAGGCTATATAATTTCGCGTACCTACACGTTCAAAAGGAAATGGAGATAGAAGTGGAGCGGTAGAATGCTTCTCAATCGGGAGGTCGTAATTTCGAATCCCGGCTTGTAGCAATGACTTTGTTTTAGTAACATTTGTTATGTGCGTTTGTGGAGTTATAGTAACCACTCACTAACCGTGAAGGAAAACATCGTGACAAAACCTGAGTGACTGAGGTGAATACCTCAGCGACTCAGGCACAGGCAACATGAGGACAATCACAAATATGGATATACACCCAGACTAAGACCATTTGTAGAGACAGAGAACACTTTGTTGTACATAAAAATTGAAATTACACAGATATTTCTTAACCTAAGAGTACAGACGGCGGCCTTATCACTAAAAGAGATCTCTTCCAGATAACCTTTGGATGAACTGGATTAGAGAAGAAAAGTAGATGTAAAAAAAACATAGAAAACGATAATTTCAGAGGTACCTATATAAATACATGCATAAATAACAGTTTCAATAAATAAATTATCAACAGATAAATACAAATTAAAAATAAAAATATATTATGTAGTACGGCGGCCTCCAGTGGGAATCGAACCCACGGCCTGTTTCGCTAGTCAATCGTGTTAACGCTAGACCATCGCAGCAGTCGAAATCATTTCCAATGACGTAGTGACGGCTGACGACAGCGCTATCGCTGTCAACTGCTTAACTGACGCAATTATTCTATTGATCTAGATTTAGAGCATGAGAGTGTTGGGAGCTTGTTCTGTCAGTCACTCAGTCAACGCTAGTGTTGAAACAGCCTAAACACAACATTATTACATTCAGTCTGTTAGCTTTTACAATGTACCTCGGGCTCTAGAGTAGGCTTCGGTTTTCGCCGAAAGCACACGAGTGTAATACTACTTCCGGCTCTATGTAAAATAATTAGTTCCGATATTTCTATTAAACCCATATATCCGATAGTAGCCGAGGTATATTCTAGAAGCTAACAGACTGTACTACAATGCATTAGCAGAATCTATGCTCAGATCGTACAACTGCAAATTGCGAAACACTAATCCCCAGCTAACTTCAGCGACACAAATATTCTTGACTCGTGCTACATATCATCTCCTTCAGCTTTTGTCCATGTGTGGACAAACCGTTGATAATATCGTTAAAACTATTGGAGCAGATGGTAGCACAGTTGGTTGACTGAGGGTTGTGTCTTATTAGTTCCGATTTCGAAATTAAGTGTCATATTAGTTCACATATTTCTATGACACGAATATAGCCGATTGTATCCGATAGTGGCCGAGGTATATTATAAAAGCTAACAGACTGTGCTTCTTTTTTTTTCGTGTCAGCGTTTCGACCAGTTTATATTCTTCCTGTCCAATAGTTGGCCACTGCAATGGGCAATGTCACATCCAATTTTTTTTATTCTATAAATCTAAAATATAGACTAATATAAGAAACTAATTTGAATATTTTCTTAATTTTTCATGTAATTATTTTTTTATTAATTATTTAAAGTTTTGTAAGTATGACGTCGCTACTGGCATTATGAACTACGTTCATTGAATTTATTCATGATAAAAAAAAAAGTTGACGTTTGACAAATGTTGTTGTTGACTATTTTTTTTTTATTAAATATTTGTAGGCTAATGGAACTACAGCTTTAGAGCCAATGATGACGTCATTGAAAGAGAAATTAAGTGAACATTATTTTGCGATAAATATTAATAATCCGTTTTTATTTTATCTATTTAAACCCCTAATAGTAATCAGTATCCCTATTCCTCGAAATGGTTTTCACTTTACGACAATCGATGCCTCCCTGATCAATGTCCATTGCAGCAGCGTTGGCCTCTGTTAGGTCCTCCAGAGTGTAGGTGTGAGGGCACAATGGACATTGGAGCAGGTGCACCATGGATTGTGATGAGGCTCCACAATCACACACTAGCTCTCCTAGATCGGTGGTAGCGTATTTATTGTTATTCTCGTGTCGATGACAAACAATTTTCATCAAAGTGTTACTAAACAGTTGCGGCCCAGAAATTTGCGACGCTGACTGCTTTGATATCACCCCTCTGTATGCCCCCCCCACTGCTGGGCACGGGTCTCTTCCTGCGTCGCAGGAAGGTTAGGCCATACTCCACCACGGGAGGCCAAGTCCGGGTTGGTGGAGCTTGTAAGACAGCGGCGCGGCGGGCCTTACTGTCAGAAGTTATCAAGTTGCCCTTAAGGCTTCTGACATGGCTTAACAACTGTCATTACATGGCAGCCGGCACCAACGGCTTAACGTGCCTTGCGAAGCACGGAAGTGCTCGGAAAAGATGCCTTAACTGTAATCACGAAATGGTCATCCATCCAGTACCTGAACGCGCCTTTTGTTGTTTAACCCAAGTGATTGATTATCACTCGGTTCCACTAGGCCACCAGCACTTAACGACTGTCATTACATGACAGCATTTTTAAATTTAAATTTTTAAGTTAAGTTTCAAAAAATCCGGTCTTATTTCTTGCCTACATTACATATAGACCCTTTGTGCTAAATTTCAGCTTCCTATGTCCAACGGCTTGGGCTGGGCGTTGATGAGTGAGTCAGTCAGTAAGGACTTCGAATTTTATTTATATAGATTAATGTATGTGCCTGTATGTAAATGTTATGTTATGTGCTATCGACTGTACTAGCTGCCTCCGCCCTTTATTTACATGTGCTACACGTGATATTCTATAATTTTGTTTCTTGTTGTCTCGTTATCCAAATCATGTTTTTGATTTCCGTTCTTATTAAATTCGAGGCATCCCTTAGGCTTCGGCCTAGTTGGCCTTGAGGAAAGTACTACCCTGTGTTGTATGCGAAAAAATGTTAACCACCATAGGTGACATGTATCAAGTAGAATGAATATTGTAATAGCGATCATCAGATGTACGATGCGCTCGTGGCCTAGTCGAACCGAGTGATTGGAATCAATCACTCGGCTTAGCAACAACAGGAGCGGTGAGGTGCAGGATGGATGATCGTCCCGTGACTACCGGTAGTGGCATTTTTCCGAGCACTTTCGTGCTTCGCAAGGCACGTCAAGGCGTTGGTGCCGGCTATCAAGTAATGCCAGTAGTTATGCCATTTCAGGCCTTATGGGCGGCTTGATAACTAAATGTACGGCCCGCCACTGTCTTACAATCCTCCACGAACCCGGACTAGGCCCCCGTGGTGAAGTATGGCCTAACCTTTTTGCGTTGCAGGAAGAGGCCCGTGCCCCAGCAGTGGGGACATACAAGGGCTGATATCGAATGTTATTACAGGCAAAGACGCAACCGTGGCGTCCGAAAGCCCTACCCTACAGTTTCAATTACCAAAAACATCCTGTATGCTAGTAATTACGTAATTAAGCGAGATTCCCTTTGAACGCGCGACAACATCGCCGGCTTATGTAGATTAAAATGATTACGTAATTAGTTGTCGAGCCTTTTCTCGATTTTTGTAATGTGGCATTTTATTACACAAATAGAGGTTCATTTGGAACGTTTCTGTACATAAGTATATAGGTCTAAAAATAACATTAAGGTCTATCGTCTCGTGGGGTATCCGAATCACCCCATATAATTATGTTTTGCGATTTTTCATAGTTGACGTTATTTATGTACTTTTTTCTGAATGAATGTAAATTTACGACCTGATAAACTTAAAAACTTGGCCCTCCAGCCAGATGGACCGACGACCTGAAAATGGTGGCTGGCGGTGACTGGATGGCGAAAACGGGAGATCGGGTCTTGTGGCGCACCCTGGGGGAGGCTTATGTCTAGCAGTGGACTGCAATAGGCTGAAATGGATGGAAATGGAAACTTAAAAAAATTGGAATAGAATTTCGATTTTTTTTTTGTAACTGAATCTTGACGAGTTGTCTTAGGCAGAAGTTAGTTTTGTAACTTTCATGAAAGTTGTGAAAATGTTGGTCCAAATTTAAAAATTTAGGCTCGGTGAATTATGACTTAAATTTTTAACTTTAAATCAAAAATATTAACAGATTTTCTCATGGTTTCTAAGGAGGCCTTTAGAATACATTATACTCCCAGCTTTTATTTATTTTATTTTGGCAACAGTCATTAATTACATGGAATGTCTATGTAATATTATGAACTTAAATAGCGCCGAAATGTGTACAATACTAAAGTAACAAGCTTATATTCATTTCCTAACCTTATATATTTTTTTAAATGCGTAGTTTATTCAACTAATGTGTTTGTGGGGTCAGAAGCAATGTATGTGCCTGTATGTAAATGTTATGTTGTCATGTTAACTTAAAACGAATGTAGTACTTAATCAGACTACTTTGGCTTAAATCGGCGTACAAAGACAGCGAGGGTGGCAGGGCCGTTAGTAGCGGTCCCACGTGAACCTCGTCATCATCATCAGCCATTTGACGCCCACTGCAGGACATAGGCCTCCCTCATGGTCCAAGCTTCCCGATCTGGCCGACATACCTATATCTACCAAATATCCCCATAACAAAATGCAAGAAATTATATTAATTATACATAGTATTTTTATAATAACGTTTGATATAATTCAATATAATTAAGATTAAAATGACATAGGCTTAATTTATAAACGCCTTTTATAATTTATAATGTTGCGTGCCCTACACGGCACACAAAGATCCATAATTTTAGTTATGTCATCTGTATATACTTGTGGAATGCAATAAACTATTGAGAATTGAGAAAAAAGTACCAGAAACCGGCGTGCGCGCATGACTAATGAACGTTGATGAAGCGAAAGAGATTTGTCAGGTTCGTAGCAAGTGACAGAGCCTAGTCTCTGCCTACCCCTCCGGGACACAGGCGTGACTTTATGTATTTTTTTATTTTGGTTTCACCAAGTCCCTCGGATTTCTGAAAATAAACCACCATTTTTGTTTTTAATATACACGACCAATCAAAGTCGAGATATGGAACCGTGGGAATCAATCACACACAGCGCAGTGCAGCTCCACAGTGCAGTTTGCGGGATCTCATGGAGGCATCACTCGGCGCGGTCGCAGTGGCGCGGTTTTGCGAGCGAGATGTCTGAGAGGAGGGCGGCGCTTTCGGTACGAAAAAAGAATAATGTACAGATAACTACAGGGTCGTTTTTAAATCGCATTCCTGAGACAATTTAATTCGTCTTTAAATCACAATCACTTTGGTCCCAAACTAGGATAAGTATTTATCTACGTTCGTTCGTTATCAACCCTTGTATGTCCCCACCTGCTGGGGCACGGGTCTCTTCCTGCATCGCAGGAAGGTTAGGCCATACTCCACCACGGGGGCCAAGTCCGGGTTGGTGGAGGATTGTAAGACAGTGGCGGGGCTTACTGTCAGACGTTATCAAGCCGCCCATAAGGCCTCTGACATGGCTTAACGACTGCAATTATATGACAGCCGGCACCAACGGCTTAACGTGCCTTGCGAAGCACGGAAGCGCTCGGAACAATGCCACTAGCGGTAGTCACGGGATGCTCACCTATCCTGTACCTGACCGCGCCTGTTGTTGCTTAATCAAGTGATTGATTCCAATCACTCGGTTCGCCTAGGCCACGAGCGCTTCCCTAGGCCACGAGCGCTTCATCTACGATCTCATCTACTTCATCTACGAGCGCATTTATCTACGAGTATTTACTTACTTATTTAGTGGCGCAAGTAGTAGGTTCTAACTGAAAATCAGCGACGGTTAACTTGTTGACTCACAGCTGAGTTAGGTCCCTATTCATTTACCTACTATAACTCGTAAGTCTTAATCTGTAAAAACGTATATTAACCTTAGGTTGGTAATGAATAAATCTTTACTTTAAGCCATGTCAGAGGCCTTGTGTGCGGCTTGAGAGCTTCTGAATGTAAGGCCCGCCACTTTCTTACAATCCTCCACCAACCCGGACTTGGCCCCCGTGGTGGGGTATTCTTCCACCACGGTTCTCTTCATGCGATGCAGGAGGAGAACCAGTCTTTGTATGTCCCAGCAGTGGGGACATTATAAATTACTTTAGTATATTTGAAGAATTGATCATTATAGGAAAAACCCTGTATAGACGGGGGTGTTCTATGACATTCTTTCTCGACGTTAGCGCTTGCGCAAAGCCGCGAAGGCATTACAGCCGTAGCAACACTGGAAGGCCGTACGGCTTCTAAGTCCGCAATCCACTTACCAAGGTTTTAGCCCAGTTACAGCGGCCGTCACCAGGCTGTTGCTAGGCTGAGAGGTGCTCATTAGATTGATAGAGAATTCATAAAAGCTTTCCTAATAAATAATAATAAAAATGCAGTAAAAGGGTTAAAAAATTCTTAAAAAAAATTGGTTCCTAAAATTAACTTTGGAACGATCAAAAACGTATTATTTAGTATTCAATAATAAACAAAAAAGCGAGAGAGAGGCATAATGTCTAGCAGTGGACCAATACCGGCTGATTATGATGATGATGACGCAACAATCTTTTTCAAAAACGGATTCCAAATTCAAAAAATGCTTTTCCTACATCCAACATATTTTTGTATACCCCACATTGTGGTGTTAACGAGAATAATATGCATCTAAACTTCAGGTGTAGGGAAACTCGTGTCGTAAATTGTTTTTTTTTTATTTCAATCTACCAGTTGGTCTATTAGTACAGGATTTTTTCTAGCACAGGTATCAGAAGCATGAATCAAAAATGTACGTAACACTTATTTAACGTCATGCTATGTTATAACGTGATGTAAAAAAAAATAAGATAATTATTATACTTATCGTCTCTGAGTTAAGCCACGTACAAACAGACAGACAGACGGGCGCACATGACGAATCTGTAAGGGTTTCTTGTTGACTACGGAACCCTAAAAAGTTTATAATTCATTTTGTGTAGACCGAACTTCGCTCAAGTCTTCTCGAAACTTTCTCGTCCAAATGAAACATTCAGTCGTCGATTTTCTTTTCACTAATGATGCCAAGTTGTCGGGCCGGGCGTTTCGGGAAGAGGTTGCCTCGGCTTACATTTAAGGGGATGTCATTATGAAAGAATTTTGTCAAACCATAGAAGAATTTTCTGATTCAATAGAAGAATTTTCTTATTCCATAGGAGAATTTTCTTACCCATAGAAGAATTTTCTCACTCTACAGAAGAATTTTCTTATACGATAGAAGAATTTTCTAACTAAACAGAAGAATTTTCTTAAGCCATAGAAGAATTTGCTTATTACATAGAAGAATTTATGAATCACGCACTAAATAAGTATATTTCATCAAATTATACTACTATGACACTTAAATTAATCATCCATTGGCGTCTAAAATTATAGAAATTTACATTTACTCTGAACACTCCGAGCTTGCTTTTATTATAATTTTTGATATAATTATATAACACAAAAAAGTGTGTCGTTTACCTTCAAGATAATTTCATACTCATTACATATTATTATTGTTATTCAATAAATAAATAAACTGAAATGCCTCTAGCGCGTTCAAAGAAGAACAAAAATTTCTTTTTCTTTTAGTAGCCTACGTCCCACTGCCAGATATAAGATAAGAATATTCTTTATTGTACACACCAGAAAATAATATACGCCTTCCCACAGAGATAAAGTATGGGCTTAATTACCACGCGTGCCCACCGGATTAGCAATTTTAAGCGCTGAGGTATGTGAACACCTCAGACGCTCAGGTTTCCTCGCGATATCAAAAAATATTTTGTAAAGGATGTTTTGGTTATTGATTTTTTTTATTGGTGATGCTCGTAAACCTCATGGAGCCCCTTAACTTTCTGCCGGACTGGGGCAATTTCTGAATCGAGAATTCCGCTAAGTAAATAGTTAACTGTAGTGCCGTATCTTCGAATTTCTCAGAAACGAGCGTGACAGAACGTAAGTGACGTACAGTATTTACTTAGTGAAATCTCAATTCAGAAACCGGTCGTTAGATAACTTTACATGGACTACCTCAAAATTAACGAGCAGCCCGGAAAGGGTTATTTATAAAATGCGCAATTCCTGAAACATCCCAATTAGAGTTTGTTTGGCAACAACTTTTGTTCCGTGAGTTTTTTGTCAGATTTAAATGTTTGAAATGTCGGGGCGTACATAATTTTGTTACCTTCACACGCTTCAACAATGTTGCAGCTCGTAGTGAACCCTGAATCGCACATGGAAGTTCTCACTAAGAGAAAATCTCACATAACAGAACACAACATTACATTACATGACATGACATGTGACAAGTAAACTTTATTGTATGAGAAAAACGCTCAATGTTGTATGGCAAACTGAATTTTTATTTATTTTATTTTAAGTTAATGAATGAGTAGCGATTTATTTTGAATGAGTTGAAATAGCGATTTGCAAATCAGTAACTTATCGAGGCCGTCAAATGCCTCGGTGGCGCAGCGGTTTGGCACGCTGCTATAAAAAAACCGAAGGTCTCGGGTTCGACCCCGGCCGGGTCAAGCTGGAAAGCGAACTTTTCTGGTTTGTCTCGGGTCTTGGGTGTGATCTATGTATTTATTGTATTAAATCTATCGTCGAGTTAGCACCTATAAGACAAGTCATTTAGTTGTACTTAGTTTAGGGCTGACGAGATCTAATATGTCCGTGAATATTTATTATTATTTACTACGAAAATCAATTTAAAGAAGACTTTGTTACCCGGGAAAACTAGATTCATGTTGCCATACAGAAACCCGCAATTCTTTATGGCAACATGAATGAATGAACTAGTGGTTTTACTCGATTTTGCAAACTAGCAATCGATTGTTTTCAGACTTGATTTTTAATACTAGTTGTATCAAAACGTTCGATTGTTGGAATTAGTCACAATAGCCCATCATTAGGCGGACTTACTAACGGAGCCTACATTCATTTACAAAAAATATGTAGCTAAGCGCTAAAAGCCTCCGTTCTTTTATAAGGGAGCATTCATTCATTAATTATTCATGTCACGAAGATCGGACGTTCTTTACGCTTTGTTTATTTTCTGTAATTTTTCCCCTCGGGATAAATTCCCCTTGGGCTGTTTGTACAAGCAATTTGTAACACTCGTGTCATCGAATATTTCCCTAGAAATGTAACATTGGACAGCGTATAGCACTGTTACCCATACATAATACAGAGTGTTGTAGTTTGGGGACCAGGGAGCTGATTGCCCACGCGAATTGAAAGCGTAGACACAAAATACTCCATGTCTTTTGTCGTATAAAAATAACATTTACATACAAGCACATACATTGCTTCTGGCCCCACACTAGGATACCATGTGTCGAGGGAACCAGAAACAACGACATCACTAACATTTAAACATCCAAGACCTGGGGTTTAGTTCCCAGCCGGGATTCGAATCCGGGACCTCTTGCATCGTAGGTACTCGTAGATGCGCTACCGCTACGCCACAGAGGTCGTCATATAATAGTCATTAAAGATTTAATTTCTCATTCGAATTCAACCTAGCAGGGCGTTCAGAATACAGATTTTGGCTGTCGCTCGACTTTTTAAAATTCAAGTTATAAACCTTTAGTCGTATACGAATTATTTGCTCATGAAGTGAGAATTGGCTCCCAGGCACTATCTTTGTACACTTTTATGACAATATTGTTTTTTGTATTTGTTACGTATTTGTGTTTGTATTTTGTACGGAAACAAGTGAAATATCAAATATCTAAAGACGCCAATTACTATGGATCTAAGCTGGGTAATTGCTTGGTTCCTGCCATTTATAAAAGTCTATCTAAGGAATAAAAATGTCAAAAAATACAATATAAAAGAATGCTTAAGCGCTTTGTTTTAAGCAGCTTGTAAATCTATCCTATGCTTCAGATACAGAAGTACTATCTATGCTGTTGGTGGTATAGTTTGTGTTAATTTACATACATAACCTCACGCCTGTATCCCAGGAGGGTAGGCAGATACATAACCTCATGCCTGTATCCCAGAGGGGTAGGCAGGGACCAGGGACTGCCACTTGCCACGATGATGTGAGATCACCTTCGCTTCATCAACTTTCATAAGTCATAAGTTTGTGTAAGTTTATATATAAAAAAAGTTAATTGTTTATGCGAATTGATTGATTGGTCTTATTTTCAGTTCATTCAATTTATTAATTTCAATTAATTTGATGCATTATATTGATTATTTTTAATGCACTAACCCGTGCTAAGGACAATTTCAAAAACCTATTTAGAGGCTAAAAATTCCACCCATGCCGGGATTCGAACCCGCGACCTCTGGCTATCCGTGCCAG
Organism: Yponomeuta sedellus; assembly: GCA_934045075.1. Lineage (NCBI taxonomy): Eukaryota > Metazoa > Arthropoda > Insecta > Lepidoptera > Yponomeutidae > Yponomeuta > Yponomeuta sedellus. The sequence goes on from OW203733.1 coordinate 4,810,828, forward strand.
CGCTCTTTCCAACAGAGCTAATGGGAGACTAACCGACATCAGTGAAATTTCGAACCACTTTACAATATTCTCTGTATTACGTACAGGCAGGCATTTTTAGGCTCTAAATAGGTTTTTATAATTTGATGCATGTAATTAAGTATTATTTAACAAGTGTTATAAAGGCTTATGATACTATTAAGCACTACATATTATTAACTTAACTTAAATAACTTGAGTTTCATATCTCTATACAAAATAGGAACCGGCTAAAAGACGGCCTCGGTGGCGCAGCGGTTTGGCACGCTGACTGTAAAACCGAAGGTCTCGGGCTCGATCCCCGGCCGAATCAAACTAGGAAACGAACTTTTCTACTTAGTCTCGGGTCTTGGATGTTATGTATTTATTGTATTAAATCTATCGTCGAGTTAGCACCTATAACACAAGTCATTTAGTTGTACTTCGTATAGGGCTAACGAGATCTGTGTAATATGTCCATGAATATTTATTTTATTTATTTAAATATGATGCAAAAGGAAGTCTGGTATTAAAATTATGTTAACGGGGACGATTGTCTAGTATAATGTAACTTTATTTTGAAAATTCTGTTAATTATGCTCAAACCTGTTTTGAAAAGAATAAGTGTGGGGTTTATCCTCCACATAATCTATTAAGTATCAAACTAACCGCTTTGACGTTTACGAAGTACCTAAATATTTTGTTTTTATAATGAAAATTATTTTTTTGCTTTTTCGTTAATACATCGTGTTTTGCAACACTGAATAGAGAAAACACGGGTTACCCTTGGGTAAAGCACTGCTCCCTAACCGATTAAAACCGTACATTTCCAATTAAAACCGATTCAAACTCGAAACAATTCCGCGGCCGCATCAACTCCCTACTTCGCGTTTCCGCGCACCACATTTGTTAGCGGAATTACTTGGCGTTAAGCCTCTAATCCTCCGAATTAAATAACCCGTATCGTACACGAGCTGCGGAGTATTCAGATTAACGTTTCCTATTTTATTACACAATAAAGAGAGAGACTAGAAGCGCTCGTGGCCTGGTCGAACCGAGTGATTGGAATCAATCCCTTGAGGTAAGCAACAACAGGCGCGGTCAGGTGCAGGATGGGTGACCGTCCCGTGACTACCTCTAGTGGCATTTTTTCGAGCGCTTCCGTGATTGGCAAGGCACGTTCAGCCGGTAATGGTAGTCGTTAAGCCATGTCAGAAGCCTTATGGGCGGCTTGATAACTTCTGACAGACCAGCACCTAGATCTTGCAAGCCTCCACCAATCTTGGCACACGTGGTGGAGTATGGCCTATGCCTTCCTTAGGGTAGATTCCCGTGCCCCTCGGTGGGGACATAATGGGTTGATGATGGTATAAAAAACAATTTACTAAAGTGTTGTCGAAGCTCTAAATCTTCTTCTTTTTCTTCAGGCTATATTACTCCGCCGCTGGACATAGCCCTTCCCTAATGAACGCCACAGCGCCCTGTCTTCAGCTTGCCGCATCCACCATCTGCCTGAAGTTTTTCCCAGATCGTCATCCCACCTGGTCGGAGGGCGTCCTACACTACGTTTGCCGAGTCGCGGTCTCCACTCAAGAACACGTTTACTCCAAGAGTAAACGTGCTCCAAGCTCTAAATAAAATAACATATTTTAAACTTTCGCGACTTGTACACATAGAATATTTTCGGGGCTTAATCGCGTAGTAATTTATTGCTATTTTACCTCGACGTTTCGACGACGTTACAGTCATCGTGGTCACGAGAAGACTGATGGCTGGCACCCGTTTGCTTAAAAGTAAAATAAAAGTAGCCAAATTAAGGCCGAGTTGCTGAATGACTAAATAAAATTATCCCAAGCTGCCGAGCGAGTTTGCGTGAAGCGAGAGATGCGTGTCCAACGTGGGTAATAAGATGGCACGAGTCACGCGTTTTTGCGCGCGAAAATTTGATGCGCTCGTGGCCTAGGCGAACCGAGTAATTCTAATCAATCACTTGAGTTAAGCAACAACAGGCGCGGTCAGGTGCAGGATGGGTGGCCGTCCCGTGACTACCGCTACTGGCAATTTTCCGAGCGCTTCCGTGCTTCGCAAGGCATGTTAATCCGTTGGTACCGGCTGTCATGCAATGGCAGACGTTAAGCCATGTCAGAGGTCTGTGTGTGTGTGTGTGTGGGTGGCGCAAAAAAGCCCCGGCCTGGTGTAATGCAGATGGACCTTCATCAAATAATCTTACCCAACGGACCCGGACATCATTAGCCCTCGTATTCTTGTCTAGTAATCCTTGTATCGCCACGAGTGAAACAAATGTACTCGGCTCACGATCACATACACAACACTCATCGCATAATCTCGAATGTGGGCGGAAACAATGAACAACTAGGGCAGAAAAGCATTTGGACACCAATTTAATTAATTTACTAGCTGACACCGCTCTCGTGGCCTGGTCGAACCGAGTGATTGGAATCAATCACTTGAGGTAAGCAACAACAGGCGCGGTCAGGTATAGGATGGGTGACCATCCTGTGACTACCGCTAGTGGCATTTTTTCGAGCGCTTCCGTGCTTCGCAAGGCACGTTAAGGCGTTGCTGCCGGCGTCATGTAATGGGTGTCGTTGAGCCAGAGGCCTTACGAGCGGCTTTATAACTTCTGACAATATCTAGCTTCTGGCATTTTTATATAGCCTATAAACTTCCTATTGGAGAGCACAGGCCTTCTCTCAGAGAAGGAGTATGGGCTTAATTACCACGCGTGCTGGTATGGCACTGCAATAGACAATAATTCAAAAAAATATTAAGATGAAATAAAAAACCATTTGGATCCTAAGCTTCAAGGAATACAAGAAAAATACTCAAAGATTTTTCTGTACTTTTATTTCAGAGAAAAATGACCAATTATAAAACAAAATAGAAAACCGGCACAGCGGCTCTACAGCGTGGTAACTACGTATTTGCTTTTGTGTGTAGAATCGTGGTCGAATCGAATCAAAAGGCAATGACACGTTTTTTTTCAAGTGAAGCAAAGTAGAGGCAAAGATTATGTTTTATGTTGCCTTCTAGCCTACGTCACTTCCGGTTATAAAAAATGAACTAAAACTTTCGTAAGCACAACACATTGTAGACTTTTAGTCCGGATTTACTTACGGGTGTTGATATATCGGAAAAGTCCGACCAGGTTTCGCTCCGATTCGCAGAGCTTACTTAATCATGGTGAGCAGAGACGGAGCTCGCGTCGTCGGTTGCTTGTCTCACACTACGGGCAAGCGCGCGGCGCGCCCGCGCCGAGATAGGTGGGGCGGGTGCCGACACTGGCTGCGGGGGATTCCCGCTGGCTTGCGCCGCAGCGCCTTTTGCGATATATCAACACCCGTAAGTAAATCCGGACTAAAAGTCTATAAAAAATGAACTTTAAAACTTAAAAATAACTATTATTTCCAAAGAAATACGAGCAAAGATAAAATACGTGTCCCCTATTGTTTTATTCTCTTCTCGAAAAAGCAATAAAATCATGGGGCTTCATTCTTGCACTGTTGTGTATTCACTAACAGAATCGAGGCCAAGGTTTCGGTTAATCCAGTTTCAAATCCATAATGTGTAGTGCTTTCGAAAGTTTTAGTACAAAAAAGGTGTATTCACTCTTTTACTTACACATTTTCATAATCGGACGTAAAATTACTTCTGTCGTTTAGTTTGTGAGTGAACCCGCATAAGTTTCTTTTTGGCCCCAATCACTATATATTAAGGTATTGTACACGTACTAGGAATTTTGCTGAAGTCTAAAGTATTTTTTTCGTCATCTTTAGCTATCAGTGAAGAAACGTAAAATTAAAGGCTTCAATAGTAATTCACATAACACAAAATAAATAATGTGACATACTTAAATACAACTTTTGGTCTGTAAATACTAATTTATTATAAATTTGTACGCATTATGGGCAAAACATAGAGATACTTACCTATTTCTCTTGAATGACTGTTATACCTGTATAATACAAATAAATGCAACTTATCTTATCTAATATTATTCTTGTAAAAGCCTTTAAAATTGTTTATTTTAATTAATAAAACGTAAAATGTTTTAAAATACGTTTTAAGTAAATCATGCATGATAGCATAAAACAAGTGTTGTTTATACTAGGTTACTAACCGCAGAGTAAATAAACTACCTCTGAAGAGTGCTTTAGAGGAATCGTGTTTTTACAAATAAGATTGTTAGCCTTTTGAAATTTTAACTTTTTGCAGTCATTTGTCCATTTTTCTCCGTCACTATCTCGGTGTACTAGATAGATCTTGCTATATTATTACCGCTAGTGAATACTAGCAGTGCCCCGCGGTGTTACCCGCGGTTTATCGATTTTCCCATGGGAATAAGTTATTTTCCCGCAGTAAAACGTAGCCTATGTGTTAATCCAGGGTGTCAGCTAACTCCATACCAAATTTTATTAAAATCGCTCCAGCCGTTTAGACGTGAAGAAGTAACAAACATACACACTCACAAACTTTCCCCTTTATAATATATTAGTGTGATGTGATGTGATAAGTGTGATTTAATGTCCCAATAGTAAGCGATATTTTCTAACACTTTATGTATCGTGCACAAAGAGAATGTGTGTATGGGCTTGATTGTCACGCGTGCCCACCGCACATTGGTAATTTCAAGCGAGGTTGAAGATTTTTATAATTATTTTTTCTTACTTTCCTTACTAAAAATGTAAAGTTTGGGAGATCTTTGAACTTTACACATTTACTAACTGGTGTCCGCGACTTCGTCTGCGCAGGATTAGTTTCTCGGGTTGCTTACATTAGCGTGGCGTAGAAAAGAACTAACACTATGACATTAAAATTATCACATAAATAATTTTTGGTAGCATTTGAAAAATATCTATATGTAGCCTGTGGCGAACTCCTCGCTGTTGGTTTTTATATTGTTTTTAAAAAAGAATTTATTATGTCAGTTGATGTGTTTTGAAATATTTTTAGTTGTCAAATAGTTAGCGGTTCTGCCCATGTTTTCTATTTAATTGAATCATAATATTACGAGGATTTCTACGTTTTCATTAGCATTCATACAGTCCATTTAATTCCGTCGTTTTTATAGCCTGTGTGTTATTCTGATGTATAAGCTATATTATTGTAAAGCTTCATTAAAATGCATTCAGTAGTTTTTACGTGAAAGAGTAACAAACGTCCATCCATCCATACTTACAAACTTTCGCGTTTAGAATATTAGTAGGATGGATCTTATAACATACCAAAGAATAATAATATTGGCCTTTTTTTTGCATCTACTTAATGAGATGATTTATACAGCGTCCAGTGATATCTTCACTCACACTAGATGGGTGAAGGGACCACTCCGACGCTGTAGTGCCTGGGTCTACATGGTTTTTTTTTTATAGATGGTGTAGGCTTGCCCAGCACCTATACCATCCTGACAGCCTAGTCAGCCTAGCCCACAGGAAAGACTAGTCAATACGTGCGGAGCCAACCAAGTCGCGGGTTTCCTCACGATGTTTTCCTTCACCGTTAGCGTGTGGTATTGCGACTACAAATTCGCAAATGTACGTAACTTTGAAATTAAACAAAGTCATTGGTACATGCCCGCACTCGGGATCGAACCTGGGGCTCTCGCTTGCCAGTCCATGGTTCTACCCACTGAGCTACCAAAGAATATTGCAGGCATAAAGCAGCAAATAATATTAATGTTTTTTTTTTGTAATATAAATTCAATTATATTTATAGTGTCCGAAGAAAGGTTGGCACACAAGTTTTTAACATATTTTTCAGTAGCCATGGTAACCAACTGAATGCCATACTTACTTCACAAAAAAAAACTATTCTGAACAGTAAACTCAGAACCTCAAAATGTCTGTCATCGTGTAAGTGGGTAGATATTTTCACAGGGAAAATGTCGAAATGTTTCCCCGCCAATTTTCCTAATACCTCATTCGCGGTAAAAGGGCTATACACCAGAACTCCGACAAAAGAAATCATCCATTACCAGTAATAAAAAAAAACACCGACCAATCTCTTTGCTCGAGGAAGGAAGCCGTAAAAAACACAACGAGAACTAAAATGTACAATTTAGCTTTTATTGTCGACGCAATAAAAACTACTTTACTTCGACAAGTGGATGGGAATGAGTGTTATGGGACAATGGAAGACGTCATATTATGTTTTTTTTTTTTCAGGAAGTGCCTTTTATTTTGTTCGTTCATTCTGATCATGTGCGGTAAATGAATTAAATAAGCCGTTTATTCTGCCGAATTTTTTTTTTACCGAAATAGCGGGCTTTTATTTAAAGTTGTATTTTTTTCTTCTTTGGATTGGTTTGGTTTTGATTGGGCCATTAGCGTTTCTGTGGATTAATTTGTTATTAAATTTTCATGAATGAATTGACAATTATGTTAAAAAATGCATGCAGACGTTTTTATTATTATTTCAAATTACGTATCAGACTTTAGTGTGGCTCGTATGAGACGGTTGGCAAGTACGGCAATAGTAAAAATAAATGAATTAATATAAAATGTTTAAAAAAAATTATTGCATGCAGATGTTTTTATTATTATTTCAAGTTGTGTCTCTGACTTTAGTGTGGCTCGCATAGGCTTGGCAAGCACGGAAACCAAAAATATAGAAAAATATAAATAATACTTACATTATACAGGGCGTCCCACGGCTATGCCACATGGAGGGAAAGTACCACAAGAGACCATTTTACTGAAAGAAGACCTTAATTTAAATTTCAAAAACAATTAAACTGCATTCATAGATTTTTAAATAATTACACGGTTGAACCGGGAATCGAACCCGCTACACGAGAAAAAAAATTACCCTGTAGCTTTATCACACCGATCGGAAGGCTTCATCATAAGGATATTTTTTTGCTAAATAACGTACTATCAGAAATAAAAGGAAGACCATAAATTTTAACATTTTTTATACAAAATTAATCAATTTATCAAAGACATCATTTATCAAATGCTCAAAATGAGTCCTCCTGTTGAATACAAAGTCGCACTCTTTTGATTATTTCACTCCCTGTCGATCTTTTGATCTTGTTGCGTAGGATATTCAGAATAATATTTCTAAGTTCTGTTTGTAGCTTGTGGACACTTTCATACTGGTTCTTGTAAACTAAACTTTTTACATAACCCCATAAAAGAAAAATATATATTTTTCTGAACGAAATTTTACTTCAAAATGTTAAAATTCATGGTCTTCCTTTTATTTCTGATAGTATGTTATTTAGCAAAAAATAATCCTTATGATAAAGCCTTCGGTGTGATAAAGCTACACGGTATTTTTTTTTCTCGTGTAGCGGGTTCGATTCCCAGTTCAACCGTGTAATTATTTAAAAACCAACGAATGCAGTTTAGATTGTTTTTGAAATTAAAATAATGTCTTCTTTCAGTAAAATGTTCCATCTAAAATATTAAAGGTACTTTCCCTCCATATGGCATAGCTGTGGGACGCCCTGTATAGTATTCTTAACAGACTGCGTAACTTTAATAATATTGAGTGAAGAATAAAATTATAACGAAGCCTCGGGAGAGTGGTATTATATTATTAAAGTAATTGGCTCATGTCTAAGCAGGCCCTAGAGCAGGGATGGCGAACCTTTGTGTTCCATTTTTCAACGTGCCATTTTCATATTCCTTTCCATGTCAACGTCCATATTCCAACGTACCATTTTTTCTAAAAAAAAACAGTGTTTGATAGTATGTTTAAAGGGGCTTCTAAACGGGCCATATTTTTACTGCAATACGTGGCCGACAACTATAAGTGTCTTTTTCTAACATGTGAGTAAGAGAGGGACACCAATAGCGGCCGGCCACATATTGCAGAGAAAATATGGCCCGTTTAGAATCCCGTTTAAAGTATTTAGTGTCATTGGCGATGATGAGAGCTGTAGATGTGCTAATGTCCCCACCGAGGGGCACGGGTCTCTTCCCTGAGGAAGGTATAGGCCATACTCCACCACGGGGGCCAAGTCCGGAGTGTTGGAGGCTTGCAAGACTAGTGGCTGGTCTTACTGTCAGAAGTTTTCAAGCCGCCCTAAGGCCTCTGACTTGGCTTAACGACTGCCATCTATCGACGGTAGCCGGCACCAACTGCTTAGCGTGCCTTGCGAAGCACGGAACCGCTCGGAAAAGTACCACTAGAGTTAGTCATAGACGGCTTCCATGCGCTGAACGCGACCTGTGTTGCTTAACCTTCGTAATCGTTTAAGATCACTCAGGCAGCCGGGGCTACGAGCGATTAATGAGATGTGCTCATTAAATAATTTTAACTTAGGGACTATTCGGAAAATGAAGTCTATTAACACAAAATTCAGCATTTTTTTATGTAGCCTATAAACGCACCACTGGAGGGCAAAGGCCTTCTCTCAGAAAGAGAGAGTTTGGGCTCGATTGCCACGTGTGCCTACCGCGGATCGGCAATTTCAAGCACCTCAGAAGCACAGGTGTTTCCACACGATGTTTTACTTCACCTGTTTCCTTCACTAGCGAAGCATTCATTCAGCTTTAACTGGCAATACTTACATTAACACGAACGTTTGTCATTTGTTACACCCTTTTTGGTATATCTTGTGCTGTGGTAATCGGGATCAGGTATTTCAACGTAAAGTATTTACATTCTGTTTGCTCAATGTCAATGTACAGTGTAAAATGTAAGCCGCGCTGCCTTCGGGCCGTATTGTAGTGGAGAAAAAGGCAACGGAAAAAAAAAACTCCACTCTGACCATATTTTCTCAAGTCATCCTGAATCAAATACATCAGTTGCCACCTCAGAACTATGATATGAGGTTGCCACCTATACGTATACCTAATAAGATTCCATGATTTCCATTAACGACCGTAAATGCCAAAGCGTTAGTCAAATGTCTCACAATAGTAGGGAAAACATAAGTGCTGCAGCCCGACACACGAACAGACTCGTTCACGAGCATAACGCAGTGGTTAGCCATCATCAGTCTATATATTAAACGGGCAATTGAAATTAAAAAAACACAAGAATTTCAACAGAGACGATGGTTTCAAGCTTTCAAGTACGTGGAATCCAGTGCTAAGTAGTTACAAGTCACGCGCCTCATCACCGGACCTGTCCGTGGACGTAGTGAGTGCTGTGTGTCGGCCAGCTGCGAAAAATTAATAGTGACTACCCACAATAATTGAGTGTTCTCGCCACTTCAGTCTACCCGAGACGGCAACTGTAACGCTGCCGGAACGTCGGGAAATAAGGTAATTTTACGTTTTACCTAATAAATAATCGCAATTTGACCCGTTTAATATATATCTATGTATGAGTATCGCGAATCATTAATCAATACTATCATCAGTCTAGGTCATCACAAACATGGAACACCCGACTGAGGCTATTTTGTAAAAATGTACGCCGGCCCTCAGCGGGAATCGAACCGACGTCCTCCGGCACGCTGATTAGATGTGGTACCGCTGTATGAGATAAGAATATTCTTTGTTGTACGCTGAAAAAAGCAACAAATACAAAATAATCACAAAGGTAGATTGGTGAACTTAAGATATGATAAGAATATTCTTGTAGACTTTTAGTCCGGATTTACTTACGGGTTTTGTTATATCGGAAGAGTTCGACCAGGTTTTCGAGGAGACGAGCAACCGACGACGCGAGCTCCGTCTCTGCTCACCATGATTAAGCTCTGCGAATTGGAGCGAAATCTGGTCGGACTCTTCCGATATACGAGTAACAACACCCGTAAGTAGATCCGGACTAAAAGTCTACAATGTGTTGTGCTTACGAAAGTTTTAGTTCAAAAAAAGAATATTCTTTATTGTATACCGGAAAATGGTCACAGAAACAGCAGATACAGAAGATAAGATACAATCGGCGGCCTCATTGCTAATAGCAATTTCTTCCAGGCAACCTCAACTCTGAGAATTTTCCGAAGGAGATATTATTGCTTATATTATATACTTTTTTGTTGTTGTTGAAGATTGACGAAACAAATATATATTGCGAATGTGAGTGAAAGGGCTGGTTAGGGACGTCCCAGGTGGACATACATCGACCAAATAGGGGATGTATTAGCAAAGGGGAAGATAAAGAGTACCCGGAACCGGCGTGCGTGCATGCAACAACTTACGAACGTTGATGAAGCGAAGGTGATCCGTCAGTATCGTGGCAAGTGGCAGTGCCTGGTCTCTGCCTACCCCTCTGGGATACAGGCGTGAAGCTATGTTTGTATGTATGTACTTTATTGTTATGTTAAATAATATACCTACCAGCGACATAAACTTACCTAGTAGACCTGTGCGTTCCACGTTTCATGTGCTCATGTTTGATTTGATGCGCCGAGGGACGTCCCTTCGGGCACGGAATGCCCTTTTATGACGCCCCCATGTCTGCCCTCTTTACTTAGTAACGGCTAAAGCGGCCCATTCGCTGTCATTCACCTCCATAAGCGGCCCTTGCGTAATAAAACGAATTTTTCGTATTCCTTACTTTACTTCCCTTCCCTTTTATGAAGAAAGGTCTTTTTATTTTCTCCTACTATCATAATTTTGTACTTTTTTAGTTAATAGAATATGTAGAATATACCTTTACTTCGGTACCTACTATGAAAAAAATTCAGCTGTCACTTTTTTATTTTTGAACTAGCTGACCCAGCGAACTTCGTACCGCCTAACAATAGATTCTTTTTTTTATTTTTCTCTCCGTAAGAACCATCCCCGTACATCAAGGAAAATTCTAAAAAAAGAATTAGCGAAATCGGTTCAGCTGCTCTCGAGGTTTGCGCTGACCAACACATTCGGGGATTCATTTTTATATTATAGAGAAGATAATAATAGCCTTGTGGCTAGCACTTGACGATTTGACGAGAAGGGGTCAGGAAATATGTATTGGACTAGAATGTTGGCTGTACAGAGTCTATAATTTTGTCTGTACTGCCGCTGGCAGAAGCGTTGAAAATAGTTCAAAAAGGCATATTTGAAATGAAATGAAAAGGTTTTATTTAAAGTAGCGCAGAATCGGCGGCTTAATGATCCGAACGTGACAATTCAAACTAGGTGTCCATTTCAAAATCTATATCATTTGGAGGAAAAATGGACAAAAAAACTCGAAACTTAGTCTTTTGAAAGTCCTTAACTAATTATCACATCAAGTTTCTTTTTCTTTCTTAAAGCCTCTGTGTGGACCGTATCCCCCTAATAAAGCCTACAATGCCGTAAGTAAATGTCTCACATAGTACGTAACCAACTTTCTAAGGAAGCACTGAAATAAACTTTCATAGGGTAAGATAGCGCAACTTATAAGGTATTAGGGTACGGTTTTATGGGCCTAACAGGGTCAAATGGACCTCTTTAGGTCCCTTCTTGCTGGAATGTTCTTAGCGTCGATCGAGGTCTGAAACTCAAAATGGGGGACGGATTAAAAAGAGTCTTTCGGGTATTGTATTTCAATATTTCTAGTGTTAGCGGACTGAAGCACATAAGTGTAATAATCATTGAATGATATAATTCAGTCATTATACTTTATTGCACGAGTACCTATACTCGTGCAATAAAGTATAATATACTTTATTGCACGAGTATAGGTACTCGTGCAATAAAGTATAATGAATTAAGACTATTAAAATGTATTAGTCATCCGCTCGTCTGTCTGTTTGCCTGTTTGCCAATACTCATTAGTTGGTGCCGGCTGTCATGTAATAGCAGTCGTTAAGCCATGTCAGATGCCTTATGGGGCTTGATAACTTCTGATAGTAAGGCCCGCCACTGTCTTACAATCCTCCACCAACGCGGACTATCCCTCGTGGTGGGGTATGGCCTAACCTTCCTGCATGCAGGATGAGACCCGTGCTCCAGCAGTAGGGACATACAAAGGGTTGATATCGATCGCACACATTAAACATGATATTACATAAGAAATGACATGTACAATCGTGTAATGATTGTTCTTTGCAACATCCTGACAGCCGAGTAACAACTTAGTCGGCCTAGCCCCAAGGAAAGATAAGTCATTGAGTATTGAGTTAGTTAATACGTGCGGCGCCAACCAAGCTGCGGGCTTCCTCACGATGTTTCCTGAGCTGCCAGGACGGTGTAGGTTCTGTACAAGCGTCTCCATCTATATAATGAGATGATTTATACAGCGTCCAATGGCATCTTCACTCACACTAGATGGGCGAAAAGACATGGTTTTAGATGGTGTAGGCTTGCCCAGCACCTATAACAACCTGACAGCTCAGTCGGCCTAGCCCAATACCTCCTCACGATGCTTTCCTTCACCGTTAGCGTGGGCGAGCATACTCCATCTAAAAAATAATGTCCTAGGTCTAAAAAAATTAAATTTAACTGTTTATTTCATAGTAAAAAAGTACACAAAAGTTTTCTTGTTCTGGAGGCTAAAAGTCTTTCATATAAGATTACAATGGTTCCAGAGGTTGCTCTATATCAGAAAATAAATTTTACAAAGCAAAACAAAGTAAAAGTGCTGAAAGTGCCAAGGAACATTATACAAACAAGTGATTATATTAAAGTATATTATATTCTATATATGTAGTGAGGTATTAATATTTTTAAAACCTATTCAGACTCTCAGAGGCCAAAAATTCCACCCATGCCGGGACCCGAGCCCGCGACCCCCGGCCATCCGCGCCAGCGCTCCCTCCTACTGAGCCAATGGGCGACTCACCAGCATCAGTGAAATTTCGAACCTCTTTACAATATTCTCTGTATTACGTATTAATATTATTTAGCATGAAAAGTGGGACGCACTACCCTTTCCTGTCTGATGGTCTGAGTGGTCCCTTCACCCATCTACATAGTGTGAGTGAAGGTGCCAGTGGATGCTGTATAAATCATCTCATTACGTAAATGAAAAGGACAGTGTATATATACAATCTAAGTAATATTTTACATTTGATTTAATGCACTAACGTCTTTATAATTTTGTATACAATTATTGGAAACACATTAATCGTTTGCTGTGAAAAAATAAGATTTGATTAAATTAGACTGCCGGCAGATACTGGATGCGGCAAGCTGAAGACAGGGCGCTATGGCGCCCATTATGGGAAGGCTATGTCCAGCAGTGGACTACATAATATAGCCTGAAGTAGAATAAATTAGATTTAGAGCTAGCTATACAAGGGAGACAAAAAAATGGTACGTACTAATGTTTATACAAAAAAAACCGAATTGGAGAAAAGCACGACAGAAGAGTTTGGTGACTTTCTTATGGGTGCTATCGACAGATTTTGATCAAATCTAGTTCCAAACTAGGATACCATGTGCTGTGGTAACCAGGCATGGAACTCACAAACATGAAAATACAATCAGGCTGAGGTCTTTTGATGGATGGAGATGCTGGATGCGGCAAGCTGAAGACAGGATGCTATTTCGCTCATTAGGGGAAGGCTTTGTCCAGCAGTGGACTACATAATATAGCCTGAAGAAGAAGAGGTCTTTTGTACAAATCAAGTACTGCGGTCTCCAGCTTCAATCGAACCGAATCACCAAATTAAAGTTTTTTACTCTAAACAATAATTGGAGGCTGCAGACTACAATTTTATTCAAGAAAAAATTAACCTCATTCAGGCGACCCTGCAGAACAAAGTATTATTTCATTCAGAGTTATTAAAAGAAAAGAATTTACTTCCCCAAATAAATAATCTCGTAGGTGAATAATTAATTAACACCCACTTTCAAGTACATTTTCGACCGGTGCAGTTTCAGATTCGCAGTTTAGATTTTTATACTCTTTACGGTTTTAGGAAGAAATTGCTATTAGCAATAAGGCCGCCAATTCACCCACAAGAGGTCGTGGAATTTAAGCTGAATTTAATCTGGAGGACTGTCGATTTAAGCTGGGTTACGTAGCTAGGTAAGGTTGGCTTTTAGACCATCAATAGAGAGGTCTACTACTACGTCTGCTTTATTGCTTACATAAAAATCATACAGAAAGCAAAAACATATGAAATAAAAAAGTGAACATGGCGAGATAACATAAGATAAGAATATTCTTTTCTACACACCAGAAAAAAATTACAGAGACAACAGTTACAAAAGAAGAGTTACAATTGGCTCCCTTATTGCTGATATCAATTTCTTCTAGGCAACCTTAAATCGGAAAGATTGCAGAAGGACAAATTGAGACGGGCGAGCTTATTTCATTCAAAATCTCTTCCAGCCAACCCTTGGCTGACTGTTCTCTTGATGGTCTCAAAGCCAACCTAACTTAACTGCGTAACGCAAACTAAACTTTAAACATTAGTTACAACAGGATGCTTTGGGCAAAGCGGTAACTAATTCATAATTTAGAGACCCTAGGGTTGTGCATGTTTAATAAAGCCAATGTAATTAAGTTATTACTTATTACTTAGCCAATTAGCCTTGCGAAGGTTTATTCACTTAGCCTGAAAGGATGACCTGGTTTGAGCGAAAAAATGGCTCGAATATATGCTGAAGGTTATGCTTAAAAAGCCTTACAGGTACCCCACTAAAAGCTTATACGAAGAGGCATCCGTGCTGACCAAGCGTCAGCTCTACATTCTTAGATCCTGTTTAATTAGTCACCGCAGAACAATTTCCACACCTTACTTTCCAAACCTTATTCAGCAACGAGTTTTCAGAATGCCCGTGCCGCAAAAGCGAACAGCATTTGCACATTTCCCTGAGTTTATGCTTCCCCTCATTTACAACAAAATTGCTAAGTGCTGTGACATAATAAATCTTACCGTCTTTCAAGCAAAACAAATTATAAAACAATGGCTATCGGCACAATCTTACAAACAAACAGAAAATTTGCTATTAATATTAAAATGATCATTTGTACATTTATAATAAATTACAATGTATGTACGTCTTCCTATAATATTTATGTTTATAATATTTATACACAATATTTATTTAATATTATCTGTATAATATATATGTAAATAGCAAATATCCATATAGCATAACAATCATCTCTGTTCTACCTAAACCTCACCTTGTAAAGTATCATAGGACCCCGTGATACAGGCTTGACCTAGTGCGGGGACCACAATCGATCCAACGATCCCTAATTAAGTGAGCGAATTACGTTACCTACAATAATGATTGTTACTTGTAACATTAGTTTAAAAGTTAAGGATCACTGTTTTGGTCTAAATGAAGTTATTTGTATTATTTGTATGCTGTGCACACTTCCAAAGGGACACAGGAAAAATGTGAAGAATGTGAAAATGTGTGATGAGTAATCACTTACTCTTTGACTGTGTGAAAAATGATAGGAGAGAAGGAGTTAGAGTGAGGCAGAAAGACAGAGAGAGAGAAAGAGAGGAGATATAAAGACAAAGGGGGAATAGCCACAAACGGAAAAACCACTGCACTCAAATAGTTTCGTGCGACCGTAAAATAGACCGAAGCGGACACGTAATCCGTGTTGCCAATAAAAACTCCGGTGGCCTACTCTCGATGTTAGTTGACCCAATCACACGAGAAAATAAAAAACAGAGGTGGAGTCAATTTCCACTGCCGGCCGCCGAACGTACGCTATAAAGTGGGGACAACTTCGTTGCGACGCATTTGTCGGAAACATTTTCGTTTGGTTAATATTGGACATTACAGTCGCTTCAACCGATATTTATAAGAATAATAATATTTATTGTGAGCATACAAATGGATTACACATTTAGCAGTAACAGTTGCTATTTAAAAAAATCACCAAACCTTACCTTAACAGGTGTACTCACATTCATCTATCCTTTACATATTTTTTATATGTTTGATGAAAAGAGTAACAAATTAGAATTGTATTACGAGTAGGTAAAATGTTTAACTTACTCAATTCGATTTAGTGACGTTCTGGGTAGTTGTAGATTCGATTGTTTATGTTAATGATTTTAATTATGTTGAAGGTTCAATCGATTAAAATTTTAAAATGGTTTACTTAATCATCGCAAAAATAGAGATAGATAGATAGATAGATAGATAGATAGATAGATAGATAGATAGATAGATAGATAGATAGATAGATAGATAGATAGATAGATAGATAGATAGATAGATAGATAGATAGATAGATAGATAGATAGATAGATAGATAGATAGATAGATAGATAGATAGATAGATAGATAGATAGATAGATAGATAGATAGATAGATAGATAGAGAACTCTTTATTGCACAACCAGAAAAATATTACAACCATGATTCTTAAATCTAAGTAATGTTATACAATTGGCGGTCTTATCGCTAAGAGCGATCTCTTCCAGACAACCTTTGGATGGAGTGGATTGCATGAAGAATATAGTCGGTACGTGGAGTAAGTTGATTACTTAATTAAGTGAATAGATATGCTATGATTTATTGCATTGTTAATTTATTTTGATATTTTTTATAGTTTGTTGGTTCGGGCGTGATAAACAAATAACACCTAACGGATTTTCATATTATTTCTACTTACAATCTTCATCTTTTTCTTCTTCTTCAGGCTATATTATGTAGTCCACTGCTGGACATAGCCCTCCCCTAATGAGCGCCATAGCGCCCTGTCTTATTATACCTACCTACCTACAATATTTAAACCTAATAATAATTATATCTTATTGTACATACTATTTGTACAAGTAGATTACGTAGCGAAGACTAGGTGATGTAATGTTGTACGGTTTCTGTCAAATAAAGCAGGAATTTAATGGGTGTGCATATGTCTGATTATAGTTTTTTTTCTGTTATCATCAGTACTACTAGTTTTAAGTCAAGTTGCTTGGCACAACCCGATAAAATCAAGATAGTTCAGGTCATTATTTGTTTTTCTAATCGACATTCTGTCCACGCCTAACCACTACACCCATGCAATGATACAAAAAAAAAATCTTTCACGGATAGCCAGAGGTCGCGGGTTCGAATCCCGGCATGGGTGGAATTTTTAGCCTCTAAATAGGTTTTTAAAATTGTCCTTAGCACGGGATAGAGCCTTAAAAATAAAAATAGTAAAATCTTTCATGCTCAGCTCGTAAAAATAATCGGAGTAGACCCCACGGCCGCCACAGTTTGGTGGACTGCCGCGATAAAACTAAACTTTATTTGGCAATAACTGTCCAATATAACAGCTCGTTCCATCAAGCGTACCGCGAACAATTAATCCCTTACAAGTTTGTGAATTGACTTTTAATTGGGACTTAGGTAGGTGTTATCGACAGCGAATTACGCTACGAAAATATGCGCTAGACTCACTATTGCCACAGAGGAACTTTTGCTACACTTAAAGACGCAAGTGGGTACTTACTAGCGCCACCAATGAAAAAAGAAACATACTAGTTGTCGTCGTCGTCGTCAGGCTATACCTACTAGTCCACTGCTGGACATAGCCCTCCCCTAACGAGCGCCACGTTGTGCTATCATAGGGGGTGATGCCTATAATCCCCACGCTGGGCATGCGGGTTGGGGATCGCAGTTCGGTGAAATTGTACTGCACGGGGGGCGCTGCTGCCCCCCCCCCCCCCCCCCCCCCGGTTTGTGTCCCTTAGTCGCCTTCACGACACCAGCGAGAAGAATTGGGTTGGTGCTATTCTCTAGGCCGACACCACACAACAGTTGTAAAATACGTTTGTAAAATACAGTTGTAAAATACTAGTTGTAAAATACGTTTTTTTTTTCAAAAAGCGAACATCATAAACCTAAACACCTGTGATAACCATCTTTAGAACCTACAGCTTAGAACCGAGGATCAAAAACGGAGAAAAAACGACGGTTTTTGGTAAAAAACGCTTTAAAGTTCTACATTCTAGAACCTAAGTTCTTGTCAGTAGGTTTCAAAAAGAGCGAAGAAGGATAAACATAGTATTTATTGAGACTTATGACTCTTTTTAAAGACGCGTTATAAAAGAAGACATGTTTTTTTTCCATTGGTGGCACCAGTTATCACCGGCCTTAAGAATCGATTGAAAATGCATTATCTGTAATTAACTATCATGTAATATTGGCCTTTTTGCTTCTACTTAATGAGATGATTTATACAGCCTCCAGTGGTATCTTCACTCACACTAGATGGGTGAAGGGACCACTCCGACGCTGTAGTGCCTGGGACATGGTTTTTATAGATGTTGTAGGCTAGCCCAGCACCTACACCATCCTGACAGCTTAGTCGGCCTAGCCCACAGGAAAGACTAGTCAATACGTGCGGAGCCAACCAAGCCGCGGGTTTCCTCATGATGTTTTCCTTCACGGTTAGCGTGTGGTATTGCGAATACGAATTCGCAAACGTACGTAACTTTGAAATTAAACAAAGTCATTGGTACATGCCCGCACTCGGGATCGAACCTGGGGCTCTCGCTTGCCAGTCCATGGTTCTACCCACTGAGCTACCACCGCTTAACTATCATGTATATAATTAAATGCTATATGTTTGTGTTTCCTAATATTTAGTTTTTGCTTCCACTAGCTTTCCTGTGAGGTATAGGTGATATAAAATGATGATGGACTGATGGACAATTCCAAGCGCTAAGGTATTTGAACACCTCAGACACTCCGGTTCCCTCACGATGTCTTCCTTCACCGTTAGCGAGTGGTGTTGCTACTATAACTTCACTAATGTACATAACGTAGAGAACTAAGTCATTGGTACATGCCCGCACTGGGAATCGAACCTGGGTATCTCGCTTCCACTCGCTTTCGCTTACACTGTTCTACCCACTGGGTAGCTCTGTGGGTAGAACAATGTACTTGGAAGCGAGATACCCAGGCCACTGTATATTTGAGAGTCACTTGTGAAACAAAATAAATAAACATTTCATATGATTATACTATTTTTTATTTTTAATGCACTAACCCGTGCTAAGGAACAAATTTAAAAACCTATTTAGAGGCTAAAAATTTCACCCATGCCGGGATTCGAACCCGCAACCTCTGGCTATCCGTGCCAGCGCTCTACCAATTGAGCCAATGGGCGACTCACGGCATCAGTGAAATTTCGAACCTCTTTACATTCTCTGTATTACGTACAGGCAGCGACATCTGACTTAAGCAAATTGCATTACTTACAGCCCCGACCACCTACTTTGCAGTTAGGTTTTAACATCGGAACGATATCACTGTACATGATTATACTATTTTTTATTTTTAATGCACTAACCCGTGCTAAGGAACAAATTTAAAAACCTATTTAGAGGCTAAAAATAAAAAATAAAAAATAGTATAATCATGTACAGTGATATCGTTCCGATGTTAAAACCTAACTGCAAAGTAGGTGGTCGGGGCTGTAAGTAATGCAATTTGCTTAAGTCAGATGTCGCTGCCTGTACGTAATACAGAGAATGTAAAGAGGTTCGAAATTTCACTGATGCCGTGAGTCGCCCATTGGCTCAATTGGTAGAGCGCTGGCACGGATAGCCAGAGGTTGCGGGTTCGAATCCCGGCATGGGTGAAATTTTTAGCCTCTAAATAGGTTTTTAAATTTCATATGATTCCCTCCAAATGTCCAAACCAACGCAACATTCCTTTCTCAGTTCTAGTCACTACATCCTCTAAACCCTCCTACATCCTCTAGGCCATACAAGAAAAAACCTCAGGTCTTTGATGTTTACATGTTTCTGATGTCGCTGTTTCTGGTTCCCATGACACAGGGTATCCTAGCAATGTATGTGCTAGTATGTAAATGTTATGTTAGTCTTTCAGTCCACAAGGGTCTCTATAACGAGATTATTGCGTATCCTATCATTTAAAGTAACACCCCAAATATTATTATTTCGTAGTTACTACAGTATTAGTAAGACGGATCCACTAAGAGCTGAAAATTAAAACAAACAAATGTGTCTCCAATCTCTTTTCCTTTCTGAATTTCGCGTACAATCATAGAAATCCCTGGGCGACTGACGTTGGTTTTAATACACGGAGAAACGAATAAACGAAAATTTTAACAAATAAATATTATTTCTCGTCTTCCCGCCAACCGGTGCGAAAATAAACCCACTTCTGGGCAGGTGCACACCTGCGTCCGGAGTAAAATGTGCCGTTTCATTTCATCCTCTATAAATACGTAGAAGACAAGCAAGCTGAAGACAGGGCGCTATGGCGCTCATTAGGGGAGGGCTATGTCCAGCAGTGGACTACATAATATAGCCTGAAGAACAAGAAGAAGAAATACGTAGTGAAGTCAGATTTAGTACAGTCGACCGACCTTTCACAAGTGACCGAAGTGTTATTATACTTACTTAACTGGCTTATCTCCGTCGAAGAACCTCAGCCGAAGGGGGCGATCTGAGGGTAATCAATATTAGAAATAAAGAATGAATTTTGTATGAAGAATTTTGGTTAAGTGCTACATCAACTGGTTATTATACTCCACGTTTCCGAAGTTGATGTGGGTCAGTTTTTTTTTTTTAATTTAGCCTATAAACAGGTTTGCATCAGCGGATCCTTTCTGTGGTTCGAAGCAGCGGTTTAAATCTTCTGTGATTAATATACTACTTGGGGATTAAGTGGGTCACTCTCGTTATATTACATAGGTTCTATTAATGTATATACCTCCCGAGTTCGTCTGTCATGTTGGGCCGACTGGTGACAGTTGCAAGAACGTGCGACTGCGCCGGAGCGTGTCGCATGTGTGTCGGCGGCCTAAGCACCGGGAAATTGTAGCTACGACGGTGACGGCGACATAATAACGTCATGCGATATGTTCGTTGAATGCTTTGCAATCAGCGAACGAAAAAACATAGAAATCGCGCTGCAAACAAATTGGGAGTCCAATTTTATGGCTGTGCTCTGCGCTCACTTTCACTTACTAGATAGCGATTTTAGTGTTTCATCAATCATCGTAATTAATCCACCGCTGTCCACTGTAAGGAGCCATTTATTAAACAGCCTTAAAATAGTTTTTACTGAAAGAAATACAGCTCCAATGTCTAATCGCGCTGCGTAAACTTTAACCCTTAACCAAGCAATGTACTTTACAGGACCACATTAAATTGAACCCTATCAACTTGAAATAAAGTCCAAAACCAATGAAAAATTCACACTGCCCATGCCTGGTTAAGGGTTAAAAGGAGAAAACGTCCTAAGATGTTTCATTTTACAGAGTTCTCGAGGATACCCGGCTCGAGACTCTAGACTCCAACAGACAGCAGCAAAAAACCCGTCCAAAGCCCATGTAGGCTATGGCCTCTTACACGTAGTAATGACCGCGGTGAGCTTCACTGCGGCCAATGTGACCGAACATTTAAAAACAAGCTGGGCTTTGCGAGTCACATCCGAGCGCACCGCCGCCGCAGAAGTCCTACCAATCCTTGAGGTCGCCGTCATCGGACTCGATGAGGAGGACATCACGTTTTTGATAGCTCATCAGTGCCATTGTGTCAATAACCTGTTCGAAGGGTCCGAGTTCGGTCCCCAACTATAAATTTTTATTTTAATTATAATATTAACTTTCTCACAACACAATGACTTCACCGGGCCCCCATCATTTTTATTAATTACCGAGTTATTTATCATTTGTAAATCTAGATGATTTTTTTTATCGAATTGACATGTAACTTCTAATTACGAATAAATATGTGTATGTCGGGTTAGCTTCATTAGTGGATTGCAAACCGATATTAAAATCCAGTATTGTTTTTAATGCCGATAAAAATCACGATTAGCCTTGTTAGATGTATAATTATGTAAAAAATATAATTTATGTATTTTAGAAGTTACGCATTTTAAAGGCATCTTAAAACTCCAGAGAATAAATCCATCAATAACTGAAGGCTCATTAAATATTCACAAAATTGGCAAAGTAACAACGCCAAACGTCTCCATGGAAATCGCGGGTTTCAATTTGATATAGTGATGGGAGATGTTGGAAAACATCGATGTTACTATAGACGGTACCATGGGCACCTCGATAATATCGATAAGCGACTATCAACGAAGACAAAATTTCGATATTAGCGACCACCAATGTTTTAATACGGTGATTCGTAAAGGGCGCGGTCAGGTGCAAGATAGGTGACCGTCCCGTGACTGCCGCTAGTGGATTTTTTTCCGAGCGTTTCCGTGCTTCGCAATTCACGTTAAGCCGTTGGTTCCGGCTGTCATATAATGGCAATCGTTAAGCCACTTCAGCGGCCTTATGGGCGGCTTGATAACTTCTGATATTAGGGCCCGCCACTGTCTTACAATCCTCCACCAATCCGGACTTGGCCCCCGTGGTGGAGAATGGCCTTAAATTCCTGCGATGCAGGAAGAGACCCGTGCCCCAGCAGTGGGGACATACAAGGGTTGATATCGATTCGTAAAGGGCATAAATCATCGACGAAATAGGGTAATTATAAGTTATGGGGAGGATAAAAAGTACCCCAAACTTGCTTGCGTGCATGCAACGTCATCAACCGTTGATGAAGCGTAGGTAATCTGTCAAGTTCGTGGTATGTGGCAGTCGCTGGTCTGTGCCTACCGCACTGAGACACAGGTGTGATGTTGCCGTGACTGTCACCCTGGGTCTTGACAGAATACCAGCGTTACGGGAAAACTCGTAACACATGCTGAGTCAGGTACCCATTTATTGCCACGACACACAGTTTCGCTTTCCTATAAACCTTGAGTTATAAGATAAGTGTCTAATGTATTTCTTTGATTGGTTATCCTGTGTTAAAATTATTCTGTGTTTTGTGTGTAATAAATAAACCATTTCTATTCTATGTTAAATAAACTCAGAAAAAAGTTAATGCATAAACATAATATTAATCTACGTCAAACATCGAAGTGTCGCCTGTCCAAATAGTTGTTCATCTAATTGGAACATCGCTCTTATTTTTATCGTTATCTTATTTTTGTACCTGGCAACACTATGCTTAGTCACTATGAAGCTCCCTCATTGGCAACACCGCGTAATACGCCAAGTCTGAGCTTTCGGTGGAATTTAACGACCTATAAACGTCTCGGCGCTGGAAATGAGAAACAGTGACATTCTAATTTATTGTTTCACGCGTAATGCCACGGCCATTGGAGACGTTATTGCGTTGAATGGAAAATCTATATTGTACTAACTGACTCTGCAAACGTTTTGCCATATTAATTAGCTTACGACCTATTCTCAGATCTAGCAAATATCCTACTTTAATATTATAAACGCGAAAGTTTGTAAGTATGGATGGATGTTTGGTACTCTTTTACGTAAAAACTACTGAATGGATTTTAATGAAACTTTACAATAATATAGCTTATACATCAGAATAACACATAAGCTACAATTTATAAAGATATTTTGTGAATTGTCCAAAATATGACGGTAAGTGTCAAGTAAGTAGGAAAAAATGTTCCATCTGCGAGCTATTCTGGCGTGCTCTGCCAAAGCCACTTGAGTTACACAAATGTGATATGATGGAATTTTTTTTAAAAAATCGTTAAATATATTTTATTGGAGCATACTGCAGTAGCTACGTATAGGCTTATGATTAGGACTCCGCAGTGCTGAGTCCGTTGCCATTTATAGCAGCAGTGACACGCCGTGACCTTTCGTTTTTCTTCGTTCTTTTTGTTTTTTGTGAATGTTATGTTTTAAAATTGTTACTGTGCCGTGTCAACTGTTTCTATAATAAATGTTTTTCTTCTTCTTCTAGTGCTCCAACTCCAACATCTCATTAATGTCATGCTATATTTTACAAATCTTCTTCTTCTTCTCCAGGCTATATTAGTCCACTGCTGGACATAGCCCTCCCCTAATGAGCGCCATAGCGCAACGTTGTGCCATCATTGGGGGGTAATGCCCATAATCCCCATATTTCGTAGACTTTTAGTCCGGATCTACTTACGGGTGTTGTTATATCGGAAGAGTCCGACCAGGTTTCGCTCCGATTCGCAGAGCTTAATCATGGTGAGCAGATGGTGAGTGTGAGACGAGCAATCGATTGTGTACTAGCTGGCGTCCGCGACTTTGTCTGCGCAGGATTAGTATATCGAGTAGCTTATATCAGCGTGGCGTAGAAAATAACTAACATTATGACAGTAAAATTACCACATAGGTACCTAAATAATTTTTGAGTCGCATTTGAAAAATATAGGGATTTTTGAACTAAAACTTTCGTAAGCACAACACATAAGCCGAGCTTAATCATGGTGAGCAGAGACGGAGCTCGCGTCGTCGGTTGCTCGTCTGACACTACTAGTAGTGTGAGACGAGTCTCTGTTCACCATGATTAAGCTCTGCGAATCGGAGCGAAACCTGGTTGGACTTTTCCGATATAACAACACCCGTAAGTAAATCCGGACTAAAAGTCTACAATCTTCTTTCACGTTTATAGTTATTATAATTATATTTTACTACACACATAACATTAAACAGAACATTACATAAGGAATAGCAAGTACAAAAGAAGCTAACGCACGTAATACAGAGAGTATTGTAAAGAGGTTCGAAATTTCACTGATGCCGGTTAGTCGCCCATAAGCTCAGTTGGGAGAGCGCTGGCACGGTTAGCCAGAGGTAGCAGGTTCGAGTCCTGGCATGGGTGGAATTTTTAGCCTCTAAATAGGTTTTTAAAAAAGGAAGCTTATTTCTGAAAGAGATTTCTTCCAATGTTAGTAGACTCACCCTACTCGCCCCACACTATAATAGTAGGATTGTTATATAATTGTAGCTAAAGAACATTGAATGTCCACAACAGGGTAAATCGGCCTCACTGCGCAACATTTCAATCCAATTAGTCTGTCCCTCGACGCTGAGGATCGTGGCTGCTATGGCGACGGCGGGTGTTGAGTGTTCGCCATCTGGGCCTGTCGTCCGCTCTTTGGACCACCCGGACCGGACTGAGTTTCACAAAACAACAATGCGTTTATTATTTTGGTATCAAGCCTTGTATGTCCCCACTGCTGGGGCACGGTTCTCTTCCTGAATTGCAGGAAGTTTAGGCCATACTCCACCACGGGGGCCAAGTCCGGGTTGGTGGATGATTGTAAGACAGTGGTGGGCCTTACTGTCAGAAGTTGTCAAGCCGCCCATGGCTTAACTACTGCTATTACATGACAGCGGGCACCAACGCCTTAATGTGCTTTGCGAAGCACGGAAGCGCTCGGAAAAATGCCACAAGCGGTGGTCACGGGACTGTCACCCATCCTGCAGCTAACTAGGCCACGAGCGCTTCTCGTTTGTTATGACCATTCGAAATACATTCCGTAGATACATAGATAAAAACATTTAATCAGCGGCACAATACTCATACATAACATAAACATTCATCCATAAACCAAACAGAAATGCGTAGACCAAAATTAAAACGTAACATCATAAAGGATAAAGTAGACTGTTAAAATTCCTTCGTACATTCGACAGCACATATGTGCACACTATTCAGTTACATTTCGTTCCGTAGCAGTCTTCCTATTGTTTATCTGTTGGTTAATCAACTTTGCAATGTACGTCGAATACTCTTAGTTAACCACTACTTGTGGCTCGATGAAATGGGTGGAACTTAGGTGTTGTTCCCTTGATGTTCCCATTAGAGGAGGGAAAATTGCGTGCAGAATAAATTTACAACGCTATGAATTTACAAAGGTTAATACATCCTTTATTGTACACGTTACTACAATAACATCCCCGAAGGTATAATAAGCTCGCCTAAAACTCGTTTCAAAAACTGTGTACATTTTGTATCAAAATTTTGTGCCAAAAATGCCTACTCCATATTATTTAAATGACAAAGATGTCCGGAATTAATGCCAATTCAATGCACTTATATACTAGGTTTTAGAATAATATGTAAAGTCTGTTACTCAATCAACGCTGAGGGCTCACTCCCTCAGCACAACGCTGAGTCAGCTGCGTTCCACGAGGGCTGCTACTTATGTATGCGGAATAGAAAAAATAAACAAATGTATATGGATAAATATGCTTTTATTGTTTTTCAAAGTATTCTCCACTATGATCGATGCACTTTTGCATTCGATGAAACCAATTTGTAAAACACTTTTTCCACTCTGATTGAGGTATCTCCAAAACGTGCTGTTTGAACGGCATCTTCACGGGTCGAAAATCGTTGACCACGTAATTTATTCTTTACATTTGGGAATAAATAGAAATCATTGGGAGCCAAATCAGGGCCGTACGGTGGATGACCCATCAATTCTATTTTTTGACCATCCAAAAATGTAGTTGTTTCCTGAGATGTATGACAGCTGGCATTGTCATGGTGAAGTATGATTCTGCGTCGCTGATTGTTTTGGCGTATTTCTTCAAATACTTCCGGCAAACAAATGATCGTGTACCACTCCGAATTAACCGTCCTGCGATTCTCCAGTAGTATTGTAGCCACATGGCCATTAATACCAAAAAAGCAGGCCACCATTTTTGCTTTACAGTGCTTTTTGCACGAGCCACTTTCGTAGGGTTCGGCTCATTTTGAAACACCCAAACTGTTGATTGTTGTTTAGTTTCGGGATCGTACGCGTAGATCCAGGATTCGTCACCTGTGTAGATATTATAAAGAGTCGCCTCCGTTGAATTCTTTTAAGGTTTTCTTGCACCATTCGACGCGAGCATCTTTTTGATCCTGAGTTAAGTTGTGCGGGATCCAACGCGAACAAATTTTTTTTAAAGACAAATGTTCATGTAATATCCTATGAATGCTCGTCATACATATGCCCAGAATAGCCTCTATCTCGTGATACGTAACATGGCGGTCTTGCATTATTAGTTTTCGCACAGCTTCAATATTTTGTGGCACAACCACCGATTTCGGGCGACCTTATTTAACTTTGTCCGTGAGCTTACTACGCCCGCGATTAAACTCACTAAACCAGTGATACACAGTCGTTTCTGATGGAGCTTCACCACCAAAAGTCGAAGTTAATTGATCTACGCACTGTTGTTGCGTTAAACCACGTCGAAAATCGTAATAAATCATAGCACGAATATTTTCACGAGTGAGTTCCATTTTTTCAGCGATATGACATTTTAAACCCAACAAAAACAAAACACTAACGTATATAAGAGAAAAATATTAGCGGCCAGTATTTAAAAAAAGAACGAATTTGACCATGGAGGTCAGACATTGCGTTTAAAATTATTGGAATCCCAGATTCCGCATACATAAGTAGCAGCCTATGTATGACAATTTAGACACACCACAGGCTAAACCTATGTCTTATTTTATTTTTATTTTGTTTCGTTTATTGTATATTTCGTTTATTTCTGTTGTGCTCGTATTATGTTAATTTATTTGGTTTTTTGTTTCTGTGATGTGTCTTGTTGGTATAATAAATGTCTTTCTTTCTTTTACGAAGTAGCAAAAGAAAAGACTTAGTTTGAAGTATTTTGTCCATTTTTCCTCCAAAATTATTTAGAGTTTGAATTCGACACTTAGTCTTACTTGTAACGTTACAGTTACTGTGTAATTTTAAACAAAACTCCTTGATTTGGAGTCAGATTCAGCCGATTGCACTCGTAAAAATTGTTATTATGCATTTTGTATTACTAAAAGTAATCATAACTTACAAAAAAATAACAGGCAGTATTGAGAGTTAAAAATGAAAGAGCTCTAATCCACCAATCGATAAATAGCTCGGATATTTTCTGTTATGATTACTACGATTAACTCTGTGTTTTTGCAGTAAAATGTATCTAAACTTGTGCCGTATTTTTCTCTATGATTTCCTAATAATTTATAACTCTATCATAACATTTATCGTAGCCAATAAGAGGACGACAGTCCCACGAAGTAAACATAGGAAAGCGCTCAATCATCAACTGCTTCCTGTGATATATAGGGACAGGCAGACGGAAAAATAAACGCAAGGTGGGATATAGATAAACACGCGTCGTTACAGTGGCAGGCGACAAGTTCGTCCCAATAGAAATTATATTCTCTATGTACTCTAATAGAAATGACGACTTCTGTGGCGTAGCGGTAGCGCATCTACCTACCATGCAAGTGATCCCGGGTTCGAATCCCGGCTGGAAACAAAAAAAAACCCAGGTCTTGGATGTTTACATGTTTGTGATGTCGTTGTTTCTGGTTCCCACGACAAAGGGTATCCTAGTGTGGGGCCAGAAGCAATGTATGTGCCTATGTTATGTTATTCTTCTTCTTCATAGCGTGTCGATCGCAGGCCGTCGTGGTGAAAGGATTTGCCAAAAAGCGTTAAGGAACTGAAGCGCTCGTAGCCTAGTGGAACCGAGTAATTGAAATCACTCGGTTCCACTAAGACAACAGGCGCGGTCAGGTACTTGATGGATGACCGTCCCGTGACTACCGCAAGTGGCATTTTTTCCGTGCTCGGCGAGGCACGTTAAGCCGTTGGTGCCGGCTGTTATGGAATTGCAGTCGTTAAGCTATGCTTCAAGGCGGCTTGTAAACTTTAAGCTTGTGACAGTAACACCAGCCAGTAGTCTTGCAAGTCTCCACCAATCCGGACTAGGCCCATGTGGTAACATAGTCTCAAAATGTATGGTGTGCAATAAAGAGTATTAATGTAATCTAATCTATTAACTTTATATTTAAATATTTGTGTTCTCAAAAATCTTGATAGAAATATTTTTACGGATTGATTTTGCAACTTTTCTTATGTTTCTATATGTCTTCTAGAGTGAAAAAGTAATGTCACTCCTATCTAAATGAGACGCAATTTCCCCATTGTATTGTATTGTTTTTTTTTTCTTTCAGGTAAGTGTCAAAGAAACTGGAAATTGGGAGTTTTTCGTAATTGTCTGGCTGGTACGTAAATATTCCTGTTCTTAATCTCTATTATAGAATAAAGAGTTTGAAAAACGGCCTTATTGCGAACTAGCAGTTTTCGAGACTTCCTGCGTGTAGTTGTTGAAGAAGCCTGTAGCCCATACTGAAGGTTCAGTATAAATAATTGTCAATGTTTGGAATTGGATAAGCAGTTATGGAGATTACTCCCCATAAACACGTGTTCAATCAATTGTGTTATAGAGTATTTACTTTAAGTTTGAAGAAAATTAGACAACATTTTTTATACCTCCCATACAAGTTTTGGCCCTTTTTGCCCCCTTAGGGGTTGAATTTTAAAAAATCCAGTCTTATTCCTTGTCTACATCATATATAGACCCTCTGTGCAAAATTTCAGCTTCCTAGGTCCAACGGCTTGGGCTGGGCGTTGATGAGTGAGTCAGTCAGTCAGGACTTTGAATTTTATATGTATAGATAAATAGAAAGCAATTTACATTTCTGCTACACATGCTACAAAAAAAATTAAGGGTGGCAAGGGTGCTCGTTGGCCTATCTGTTTGACACAAGGCTGTATTTCATGAACCGTGATAGCTAGGCAGTTGAAATTTCCACAGATGGTGTATTTATGTTGCCAATATTTATTTAGTTTTAGGAGAGCCATTGACGTTATATAACTTAATACTATTTAAAAATATGAAACAGAAAGTCAACAGGCTTCCACTGATAGCCACAAAATATTAAAACTAACGATTATCTAAGATTAATTCATCGCAAAAAAACGAGTTTTAGTGAAAAATAAATTAAGATGTAAGTATTTTAGAAGGAAAAATATATAGCTATGATTTATACACAAACAATGAGAAGAGAGCCTACTCACTCACTCCTAAAAAGGTTCGCAGTTAGCCGATCAATATCAATGTCCGTGTACGGGTCTCCAATTATTTTTTTAAAAGCAGAACTATCTTAATATAACAACAAATACTAAATACCTCCCATACGACACAGGTTTGTTGTATTTTTTGCCGTATTTGCTCGATATTAATAACAGCCACAGTAGACGCTGAAAATATTTACAGTATATTTAGTTGTGTATTCACTTTAAAATAAAAAAATAAAAAAATGGGGTTCCCATACAAAACGTCAAAACGGTCAAAACTAGTTTTGACTGCTAAAATCAGTCAAAACTAGTTTTGACCGTTTAAAAGTTATGACTGTAACATATACATACATTATAAAAAAGTAGCAATTTTATCACAACATGATTTTTTTGAGTATTACGCTTATCTCTTTATATAATTACAGGTTCTTTCATACTTCGTTCGTATCCTAAATTTCAAAGCAATTTTTCATTCTTCCTTCTCTCATCCTTAATTTGTAAAGCGCGCGGCATGTTCCGAACATTACTCATGCGCGCGTTTTGCCCGCGAAAGTTTGCAGCCCGCCCGAAACTTCTCCCACACGAAATTATGTATTATTATTCATATTATTTGCCGGGGGTTGTATAACGGAAGCCGAAAAAGTCGAAAATCTCGGACCCTACTCGCGATAGTTGACCTCGGATACATTTATTAAGTTTTTAAACGAATTGTCCCAAAGGTAAAGTAGTCATGTCAATATCCAAGATAAATGTAGTGTGGATGAGGTAATTTAAAATTTAGAGACAGAAAGGAAGCAGGGTTTTAAACGGTTTACTCTTAAATTCTGTTCGAAATGACTTTTCGAAATCCCTAGAATCGGATCGTGAACAAGAACATTCTATTTTAAAATAATTCGAGAAACGTTTTCGAAACGAAAGTTATACATAAAGATCTTTAATTTCCTCGAAATCAAAAACAAAGATTAATGACAGTGATATCGTTCCGATGTTAAACCTAACTGCAAAGTAGGTAGTCGGGGCTGTAAGTAATGCAATTTGCTTAAGTCAGATGTCGCTGCCTGTACGTAATACAGAGAGAATATTGTAAAGAGGTTCGAAATTTCACTGATGCCGTGAGTCGCCCATTGGCTCAATTGGTAGAGCGCTGGTGCGGATAGCCAGAGGTTGCGGGTTCGAATCCCGGCATGGGTGAAATTTTTAGCCTCTAAATAGGTTTTTTTAAAAGATTAATGAGTGAACATATTGGATTTTCTTCTTCAATTTTTCTTCTTTATTGAAGAAACTAATAAACGCTCCTTAGTATTGTACAAGTTGTAGTTCACGACTTACCGGTAGATATTTTGATGTGTATTTTTCTGTGATAAAACTTTAGACTATCTATCTCGGTGCCAATTTTTATACCGACCCATTCAGGGCCCGATCTAACGTGATTGCATGCACCCATACGTCCAAATTTTCGGTGTTAGTTAATAAATTTGCACAGTTTGCGTGTAGGGGCCCTGAACTTTTAAATTAAGCTTCGTGTAACAAAAGGAGGAGTTTTTTTACTTCCCGTTACACACAATAGAAATAAGATAAAAAATGTTTTATCCATGAAGAGCATGTTTCGTACAGTTACACAAAAGTGGTAATTGTTTTTATTTTGAAAGCTGAGCTCGAACTTATTGGTAGCAGATATTGTATGGAATCAGGCGCTATTTTGTGAGCTTGAGGATGCCTCGTGTTAGAGGCGAAACGCGTCACGCATTTTCTCACAAAAGTATTGGTGTCGGTGGTGATGTGTTCGTGTCTTGCTTCTGCTTGAAAAAGTGGGAGGGAGGGCGGTGCATTAACTAACCGTATGGTGCTTGTGGGATTTGTGGCGGAATTCAGCACAGTAATTTTCACATTTTGATTTTTTTGGTAGCATTATATATCCCTGTTTTAGGGAGAGAAAAATCTTGGAAACATTGAAAAAACTTGGCCCAAGTATAGTACAGTCTGTTAGGTTTTAGAATATATAAAATAGGTAGGTATAATTAGTAAATTTTAAATTGTTTAATATTTAATATTGCACTACCTGCTAATCTTGTCTCCAAAAGTTTAAAATAGTGGGGGAATAGTATATAACATAACAATAAATAAATATGAAATACAATAAATACATAAACATTATCTACATTATAATATATTATATACCTACATATTTCCTGACGATATTGATATGTCTACATGTGAATACTACTTATAATATATTAAGATAAATTTCCTTAGGTAGTGGTGGTATACTTTATCAGAAGAAAGTTTTCACAGAAGCGATGCATACGCGCGTGTTGAATCGCGCTTCAAAGTCTTTAAGCTAAATCTCTAAGCTTTAACACCTAAAAAGCAATGACTCGAACAATACAACAGTCGCACTCACATTATAACAATAACCTCGCTGCCTACCCCCTGGTGCCTCGGCGTGGTAATGGAGGAATCGTGTAGGCGAGCCCTGAAGTGGCACTCGCGTTTCCCGATCTTTACATGCCTTTTGTCGACAAAACAGCCTTTTACTATACGAAGCCCTACTTTTATAACATTAAAAAAAAATTCAAACCTATTTAGAGGCCAAAAATTCCACCCATGCCGGGACTCGAACCCGCGACCTCTGGCTAACCATGCCAGCGCCTCTCAATAGGTTTTTAAAATTGTCCTTAGCACGGGTTAGTGCATTAAAAATAATATAATAAAAAATACTTTAAGAAAAACACACTAAAATAAAAGAGTTCGATAACTTTCTTACAGATCTTAGACAAATTTTAATGAGACCTTTGGAGTCAAACCGCGCCCCCAACGCAACAAAGTCCACCCCGCGACAACAGATCTATAGGTACTTAGATGTAAAACGCTGAGCACTTGCGCTGAACACCGACTTTGTACATACTTATGAATAAATCGAAAATCTGCAGGCTTTCCTTTTGTTCCAGATCATTGGCTCCCCAAGGCTTATTCAGCTCTTATTGGACTCTATTCACCATTCGCAATATAGCTGCTCGCTAAAGTTAGATAAAAACTCCTTGTGATTTCTTATCGGTTATTTTATTTCAATACTAGATGTGATGTGGGCCGTATACAGGTTACATAAAAAAATACTATAACTTGTTAATCTTGTCACTGCCACTGTCTTACAATCCTCCAACAAACCGGACTTGGCCCCCGTGGTGGAGTATGGCCTAACGTTCCTGCGGTGGAGAGACCCGTGCCCCAGCAGTGGGGACACACAAGGGTTGTTATCGATCGATATCGTACCTAATCTATCAATTCGGAACTATACACAGTTTGTTAAAACTGTGTATAGTTCTGAATATAGAATATGGTCTGATTTTTGGCCAATTGTCAGGCTCAAAAATAGGAAAGGACTCATGTCCATATTTAGCCGGACATTTATCCTTAGAAGCATGGTATACTTTTTTTGTCATAATTTCGCGAAGGTGGGCTTTAAAAATATTTATTGTTGATCTCATAATTTTTTTTATACAAACTTAACATAGTGATTATCTTAAGTGTATGTTGCTAGAAGTGTGACTGTAGAATAAAAAAAAAAAAATTTCAATTAATAATCAGTATTTTTAAGTTCATGTAAAGTAATTAGTTTATAAATTTGATTTTAACTTCAATTACTAATAATCAATATTGTTGACTTTACTTATATAAAAAATAATTGGTTTGCCTATTTTGGAACGTAACTTCATAATTAACTTTTGTAATTTTTGCCGAGGGTAGTAAACTAACCGTTAATGCTTTCTAAAAGACACCTGTCACCTCAGTCATCCGGGACCACGGCACCGGAAAAAGTGCCGAAACGTTGGAAAATTGTAAAAAATGTAATAAACGAGCATAAATCCGTATAAAAACAGTTTTAATTATGTCTACTGCTCGTGTTAACCCTCGGGATCGGCGCTGATTCCAATGGAACCTATAGAAAACCCACACAAGTCACCACTAACGCACCTACACCTACAACGGCCTCTCCTCTGAGCTTTGAGGTTGATCTTCGAGCTTTCATAGAACAGAGTATAAGCAAGTTGAAGTCCGAACTAAAGGAGATGATTAGAACTGAACTGACCGCTAAACTGGATGTGATGAAAGCCGAATTTAATAAAATAAGTACAGTACTATTAAAAAAAATTGGTCGTTGCATCTACGTTATGAGATGATTTCTACAATTCCAGTGGTACCGTGACTCATACTAGATAGTTGAAGGGACCATATGAATAAGATTGTTTAAGACAGAGAATACTTTTAAACAACTATTGTAAATGAAATAATTGATTTGTTTTAAAGTTACCATTGAAAAATAATATCGACGATGCCTATGTGGCAAAGACACGCAGCTCTGATGTTTTTTTTATGTAATCAAATATCCCGAGAGTGCTGTCAAGAAATTGTGACGTATGGAAATACGCGGCGTTTTAAAAGTGCAATTAACTAATCTCCGATTATTAATAAGTCTGGGGGAGTTAAAACCGTGAAATCGCGCCTTAGTAAGAAAATCCGCATCAAGCTTCCAATTAATTGTAAAGCAAACTTCTATGCGCCTGACTGCTATAACAAGGCAACCGTCAATTTGTCACTGTCCCTGTCGCACTTACGAGATTCAAATGACACTAAGATGGAAACAGGAAGAGCTATTGTGTATCCGCTGGTCTATTTATTTTGTTCAGATAGTTATTGATATCAACCCTTGTACGTCCCCAATGCTGAGGCACGGGCTCTTTCAGGAAGGTTAGGCCATACTCCACCACGGGGGCCAAGTCCGGGTTGGTTGGATTGTACAGTGCTACACAAGAAATAAGTCTCGCTGATGTACCTGCGCAGATGACCAAATTTTCGATGTGCGGCAAGTTGATCGACCAATCAGATAGTTTCATTTTATGGCAGGCCGCGCGCCTTTGTTGCTACTGGTTGATTCAACGTCATCGATGCAGGTGACTATTAGTTTGGCAATATTAGCGTGAGCGAAATAGGTAGTGCTACTGCGGCAATCAATTCTGCACCTTAACCGTATCGGTTAAAGATCATGTTGAATGTACTTATAGCTTCGGGTACTTTCGTTACACTTCTTCCTAGTCTGCGCGAACGTAGATTCCCGAAGGGACTTTTTTGATGTGTAGTACTGTAAAAAAGTGGCAGGCCTAGGGAGCAAGTACCTAGGGAGTAGTCGTAGTTAGTAATGGGAGTATTAATCGTTGCTTGCACGTGACACGCCCGCCCGTTTTCGGATACTTTATTATCTTGCCCTTCGCAAATACTTCCCCTATTTGGTCGATTATCTTCACCTAGTAATTGCATATTATGGCATATAAATAAAAGGTCTGACCTGCTGTATCCCTCGCATGAACAGAAGCTTAACCTGAATACCTTCGTACCTACAAGTCCGGCCGATATCAGACAAACGTATCCTTTGATCCCCGATCCACCGATATGATGGAATGAATTACCGACTGACCTATTCGAGGTAATGGTTTGGAGCGTTCCCAAGAAGTATTTTCACGGGAATAGGCCCGTTTAGACTGCAGTGTGATTTTGAAATATCTCGAGCAATATTTTGAGGGTTCTTTACGTAATAGTGGGTTGTAATAAACATTATTGTTAATGATTTTACAGTAATAATATTTGTAATAAATTACCTCTTGGCCTGGTTTTTTTTAAATAATATTTCGAACACTTTGAAATGGTCTACTCATAAATTACTAACAAAAGAAAAAAGTCCATATTAAACTAAGCACCTGTCTATAGCCCCATTCATCATCATAGGCCTTTGCCTCCGTTACGGACGATTTAAACAGTGCCTGTACGTAATACAGAGAATAGTGTAAAGAGATTCGAAATTTCACTGATGCCGGTGAGTCGCCCATTAGCTCAGTTGGAAAGAGCGCTGGCACGGATAGCCAGAGGTCGCGGGTTCGAATCCCGGCATGGGTGGAATTTTTAGCCTCTAAATAGGTTTTTTAAAGTGCCTAAGTGTTTGACACTTTTTTTAAGTGACGAAAAAGTCCGATTCGAAAGCGGCAGGCCCTACTGCATAAAGGACAGATAAAGGAAGAGCCCGAAATCGGGTCGGTATGAATTCGCTGCCACCTGGCTCTCTTGTCCGCCAGCCCTACCACCATGCTTCACGCAGGTCTTGCGGCGCTCCCGAACTTCCTCTCTCCAGGCGTCACGATCCACAGCAAGTTTTTCCCAGGTCTGGTGATCGATTACGAAAGCCGCCATGTCGCGCTTGACGCAGTCTTTAAAGCGTAGTAGCGGTCTTCCGACACGTCTACTTCACCAAGCATGACAGCTCTCGGCAGACGAGTGGAATCCATGATCTGCACATGCCCCAGCCAACGCAAACGACGCTCCTTGAATAAGGCTGCAAGATAAGGCTGTATAGCCCTATTGAAAGTACAAAAAAATCTGCCTTGGTACAATATTTCCTACAAACCTATCATTTAAGTTTAACATACAAATGAACACTACGGACAAACTCATAATATCTATTTGACAGACTACCATCTCTATCTAACCTAACCTAACGCTTCGATAAAACGAAAAGAGTAATTTAGTTAATTTTCTTCAAAGAAGTCTTCTTAGTAGTTCATAGTTCACTGTCATTCAGCTGCTTATCGGCTCACGTTTCGTTCCATTCCAGCTCTCATTCTTATGACGACGACCTTTGTGGCGCAGCGGTAGCGCATCTGCCTACCACGCAATAGGTCCCGGGTTCGAACCCCGGCTGGGGACAAAAAAAAAATCCAGGTCTTGTTTACATGTTTGTGATGTCATTGTTTCTGGTTCTCACGATACAGGGTATCCTAGTGTGGGGCCAGAAGCAATGTATGTGCCTGTATGTAAATATTATGTTACGACTCGCATTCGCGAATGATTATATATTTCGACTCGCGTTAGTAAATAAAGTGTGAACTGCTAAATTCAAGCAGACACAAAGATGTGTAACGAGTGAATGAATGAGTTTTTTAATGAAATGACTTACAGTCTATCTATCCTTACTTGTCCATTCTAGTAAACAAGATTCTTTCGGTAAAGTATATTATTCTAGTCGAAAATTGTCATATTTCCATAAATAAAGTTATCTGGGACACTATTTTAGATAACACCCTTTATAAACAAAGTTCATGGATTTGCTTGATATTATGTAATTTTGGCATCGAATGTCACTTTTGAGGTTAGAATCTTGTTTACTAAATTGGATAAGTAAGCGTAAATAGACTATACTTCATTTCAAGCATTCATTCTCGTACAACACACCAAACGTCCACAAATAGTGTCTTGTTAAGGACCATCTGCGCCCAATATAAAACACTTGTAGAGTTACTGATGTTCGCGTTTGCCAATAACGAATTTTCCCCAAAGTTTCCCGCCCAAATTGGTTGGCCTTCCAACAATGGGGTTCCGTGGCCTCTTGTAATGGGTTTTTCATTGAGTCTTACTACTGTTAGGCTTATTAACAATTTGTCCGATTATTTTTATGTATGTTCTGCAATTGTTACCACATTGTATGATTTAATTAATTCTTTTTGTTTGTTACACTTTAGATCTAATTATAACTCTTTCTTGTCCATACCAGAAGATAAAATACACTCAAAACATTTCATATCTCAATTTAGACCACTCTATTGTACAAAATTTTTTACAAGCATTATTGTTAAAAGTTTTAAATTATATCAAAAGTAAAAAAAATGGCTTTAGTTAAAAAATATGTGCAGAGGTACAGAAGGCAAGGCTTTTTTGTTAAAAAAGATGGCCGTGCAGGATAAGATATTATTTTGATGAGATTCATAAAAATGTCATCGAACACTTTTTTTTATTTTCTTAAAGCTTAAAGTTTAGGTAAATCGTCAAAAAAACTTCTTACATGTACCCATCCATTTCAAGTGAATGAAAATACGTATGAAATAAATAAATAAATGACAGATTGAGTGCATGTACCCGTTTTGTAAGTATCGCTGTCGTGTCGCGTATTTTTGCGAATAATGCAACTCTAACTTTTAAAAACCTATTTAGAGGCTTAAAATTCCACCCATGCCAGGATTCGAACCCGCGACCTCTGGCTATCCGTGCCGATCCTTGGCTATCTGGCACGGATAGCCAGAGGTCGCGGGTTCGTTTCCTGGCATGGGTGGAATTTTTAGCCTCTAAATAGGTTTTTAAAAATTGTCTTTAGCACGGGTTAGGATTAAAAATAATATAATCAAGTCTAACTTGTTCTAAGGTATCTTTAGTATCAAGGAACCCTTATATTTTCGCAATGCCCGTCCGTATCTGCCTTTTCGCGGCTTAGCTCAAAGAAAAAATTGAAATAGAAATCTCAAATTTACCGTTGCTGTACATGTTTATCACAGCGACAAAATATTAAAATAAAATCATTGAAAAATATATTTTCATGCTCCTCTACATGAAAATTATAAAATTTGACGTTCAACTACGGGACCCTACACTGCGTCTAGCCCCATACGCACTTAGCGGGCTTTTTTCAGAAATTAAATGACATAAACTCACGCCTGTATCTCAGAGGGGTAGACAGAAACCATGTTTTGCCACAGAACACGATCCTGCCAAACTTACGGTTACGTGAAACATAATGCTTCATAAGCATTATTTTTTACATAACCTATACACGTCCCACTGCAGGGCACAGGCTTTCTCGCAGAGAGAGAGAGTGTTTGGGCTTAATTACAACGCGTGCCCATGTTCAGGCGTTGAGGTATTTGAACAGCTCAGACACTCAGGTTTCCTTACTATGTATTCCTTCACTGTTAGCGAGTGGTATTGCTAAACTTGACAAATTGTTCAAGAAAAGAGGTAGTCTCTTATTCAATGTTTATAAAAGGCCTACGGAACCCCTGTGCTAGGGTTCGGCTTGCGCTTTCCCGGCTCATTCCCTTTCGACTCAAAGGTCACGACATTCAGGGTCACGGCGGGAATTCGGGCCCTACGTTAATTTATCGCATTCCGCCACTAAAGACCTCGCGGGCCATTCCAGGAGTCTGATTCGGTGGACCGGAGATTAGAAAATTGAGTGCCTAAATCAGGGGCTGCAGGAATAACATTCTTATAAACTGTAGGTATGGCTACCTACACAAATACTAGAAATAAACTTAAACTTTCGGTCCCGAGATTTAGGGTGTCAAGCGTTTCTACATATAATAAAATCCTTGAAGATATGCCTAACTTAAGATATGCTTTAAGCTTGCCTGAACCGCCGCGGTTCAAAAAGTGTGTAAAGTACACTGTGCCCAAAGGTCTACTACAACATAAAGGTTTATTTAGATGACAATTATTTTTGGTGGTCAATGTTTTATAACAATTATGTAAACTCTGTTAATTAAGGACTTTGAAGAGACTAAGTTTGGCGTGTGTCCATTTTTTCTCCGAAATTATCTAGATTTTGAAATTGATACCTAGTTTAACTTGTAACGCTCATTAAGCTGTAGTTTCTGTGCTACAAGGGGGATCAAAAAGTAGTGAGATAGAGATAGAATTTAATGACTATTGATAACTTGATAATTAATTTTTCTAAATAGTCTCCGAGTCTCTCTACACACCGAGTTCAACGCTTTTCCAAGGCTTCAATACCTTTCGAAAAAAAAAGTTTTGTCTTGGTCCTGCAAAAAGCTCTTCACGGCATCCATCACCTCGTTATCGTCTTCGTACATGTTTGCCCTTGTAACGGTACAAACCTCTTTACACCATTTGTATTTCTTTTTTTATCTATCATTTTCAAATATTGAAATTTTGTCACACATTTCCAAATTTCCCTCATTTTTCATCACTACTACTTTACCCTTCGACCAGATCCGACTATTTTACTTACTTAACCGTTTTTATCCAGTTTTCGGTTTTATTGTAAAATATTACAACATATCTACAAATAAAGTCACAATTGAAGTCGTTCCAGTGTTTATTATTATTTGTAAAGGGTATACAACGTTCCAATGGCCCCACGTTGGGCGCCATTTGTATATATCTAGTAATATTTTACAATAAAACAGAAAATTGAAGTCTTTCTAGTGTTTATTATTATTTGTAAAGGATATACAACGTTTCACCCTTAAGTATTCTTTCAATTTGGGGAACAGATAAAAATAGCTAGGCGCCAGATCTGGTGACTAAGGGATCAACCAATTCGAAGCCAGCTTGCTGAATTTCAGCCATCGCAACTGCCGACCTGTGCGCTGTTGCGTTGTCTTGATGAAACAGCACGCCCCTTTGAAGTGTTCCTCTCCTTTTCTTTTTGATGGCATTCCTTAACTTGGGAATTAAAGCTGCTTAATATTGGCCTGTAATATTAAGTTGTTTCTGGTTCCCACGACACAGGGTATCCTAGTGTGGGGCCAGAAGCAATGTATGTGCCTGTATGTAAATGTTATGTTATGTTATGTTATGTAATAGTGGTTCCACGCTCCAGGTAATCAATTGACAATATCCGTTCTGAGTCCCAAAATATAGAGGCCTTGCCAGCCGATGCCATGGCACGAAACTTCCTCGGGGTCGGTGTTGATGGCCGTTTCCAATGCGAAGATTGCTGTTTTGTCTCTGGATCAAAATGATGGAGCCATGTTTAGTCAATTGTTACGGAACGAGACAAGAAGTTTTCAGAATCTTCTTGAACTTGTCCAACAATATTTTCGTAATGTCAAGTCGATATTGTTTCTGACTGTCGGTTAACATTCCCGGCACCCATCTTGCGGAGACTTTTCTCATATTCAAAGATTGTTTCAATATGGATTGAATACTTCCATATGAAATGCCCGTTTCTTGAATTAAGTATCGAGTGGTAACTCTTCTATCGCTCAATACATCTTAATCAATCTTTTCGACTTTCGCAACATTTTCTTAGGTGACTGACGTCTTTATCGACTTGTCAAGTACCCATAGGTACATTAAACTTACCTACAATATTTTAGTTTTTATTGAACTGAAGCCAAAATGTCAACCGATGGACAAAGGGAATAAACCCATTTGACACGTGTCCACCCGAACGTCCGGCGTCCCTCGCATATCTCACACGCCATAAACCTCCGGACGAATTAGGTCGGACACGGCATGGAGAATGGCACGTTTCCTTCCCAGAGTGTCACGCTGATGAATACGACAAATAATAATAATAAAAAAAAATAGAATAATGGTTGGTACCGGCCGTCATGTGATGGCAGTCGTTAGCCCATGTCAGAGGCGTTATAACTTCTGCCAGTAAGGCCCACCACTTTATTACAATCCTACACCAATCCGGACTTGGCCCCCGTGGTGGAGTATGGCCTAACCTTCCTGTGATGGAGGAAGAGACCCGTGCCCCAGCAGTGGGAACAAAGGGTTGATTGTGCATTGTGGTACAATGTCAACTGCATGAACATTGAAAACGCCAATTTTATTTCATTGCGGCTTTAAATCGATGCGCGCACACGCATCGAACTTTCTTAGCGTTAATTCGCTACGCGGTGCTAACTAGCGCCGCCACGGAAAAAAACAAATTGTTATGTAATACTTTTTTTTTCAAAAAGTGAACGTCATAAATTTTAACATCTATGGTAACTATTTTTAGAACCTACAGTCTAGAACCTAGGATCAACAACCTAGGACTTTAAAAACGGTCGGTCATTTTTGGCAAAATTGCTTTAAAGTCGTTAGACCTAAGTTCTTGTCAATTGGTTCTGAAACTATGTTTACTAATATTTATGATGTTCACTTTTTAGAAAGACGCGTTTTAGAAGAAGATAATTATGATTTTTACGCACCGGCCGCGAGCCTGCAAGGAACGACTAATGAACGCTGATGAAGCGAAGGTGATCTGTCAGGATCATGGCAAGTGGCCGTCCCTGGTCTCTGCCTACCCCTCTGGGATACGGGTGTGAGGTTGTGTTAGCATACCAAAGCGATAATAAATGAAAGAAAATAATAAATTGAAAAAAAAAAAAACGTCGTGAAACGACCGTTCTTTTCAGTTATAAATAATACACATACGGACACGACTCCTAGGCCTCACGGAAGAGATTACTACGTCTGTGAACGCTATGTCTGGAGTAAGGCTCGTGAAAAAACTTTTAATGAAAGTCTGCAAATGGATGCTTGTGATGACAGTTATTTTCGGCGACCTGTCGACCTTTTCTTTTTTTTACAGCAATTTCCCGCGACTTCGTTCGCTTGGGGTGTTTACACGATAGGCCGTTTTTTTTTTCAATTTAGTGCTTCTATTTAATTGAGATATTTATGCCCATTTTTTTTCTTATTAGAGCTTGTATTTAATTGAGTCATTCATGCCCACTTCGTTTCTGAAGAATTTTATTCGTTACTAGAATATGCCATCTCCTGGGCCTCGATGCTGTTACTGCAATTGGCAATCAGATTACATTAGGACTCTTTATAAGTTTTGCCGCATACTATGGCCGGCCTTATTGGTAAAAGAGATATCATCCAGACGACCTTAAGATGGATAGATCTGAAAGAATAAGAGGGCAAATGTTAGAATACTATAATGTATGAACGGAATCTAGGTTCTGGAAAAACCACATGGTGATGAGATCATATTATAATGTAAACAAACCAGGCTTGTGAGCCTGTGGATGCCTCGTGTTAGAGGCGAAACGCGTCGCGCATTTACTCACGCAAGTATTGGTGTCAGTGGTGGTGTGTTCGTGTCTTGCTTCTGCTTGAAAAAGTGGGAGGGGGGGCGGTGCATTAACTAACCGCATTGTGCTTCTGGGATTTTTGGCGGAATTTAGCCAAGTAATTTTCATATTTTAATACTGTTATGGATTTCCGCAAAGTAACGTCTGATTTCATACAAAAAACCAATATATGTAGAAAACGTTAAAGACACCTAAAATATTACTATATATTTTCATCCCATTCCTAGGTAGTCGCGGACGGAGCTTCTATGAAATTAATACGAATAGTGAAATGAACAGCGTTCTCGATCATCCATCTACGAATAGTGTCACGAGCTTTACTTCAGAAAGAATGAGGGAGAGAATTATTAGCTTAAGGAGATCTTTACTAAAGCCGCCAGTGGAAATATTAATACTATTAACATGATTGAGATATTGGTCGAACATTCTTTGCAAAAACGATCTGTGAAGTTTATTTATGAGAATACTAGCGCTACCCCGCGGGATTTCGATTTTGCCACGGGAATATGATATTTTTCCGCAGTAAAACGTAGCCTATGTGTTAATCCAGGGTGTCAACGAACTCCATACCAAATTTTATTAAAATCGCTCCAGCCGTTTAGACGCGAAAAAGAAACAAACATACACCTCACAAACTTTCGCATTTATTAGTGTGATAGTGTGAAGTGTGAATACCTATTTTAAAAACCTATCCTTAGCACGGGTTAGTGCATTAAAAATAAAAATAGTATAATTGTGAATACGTATGTTAGGTAAAATATCAGCAACTTTAAAACTGCAAAACACAATGTAATACTAGAAATAACATATACTTGCGCTACCAAGATTTGGGCTGACAAAGGTTCTTTATCGTTATCAACCCTTGTGTGTCCCCACTTCTGGGGAACGGGTCTCTTCCTGCATCGCAGGAAGGTTAGGCCATACTCCACCACGGGGGCCAAGTCCGGGTTGGTGGAGGATTGTAAGACAGTGGCGGGCCTTACTGTCAGAAGTTATCAAGCCGCCCATAAGGCCTCTGACATGGCTTAACGACTGCCATTATATGACAGCCGGTACCAACGGCTTAACGTGCCTTGCGAAGCACGGAAGCGCTCGGAAAAAATGCCACTAGCGGTAGTCACGGGACGCTCACCCATCCCGTACCTGACCGCGCCTGTAGTTGCTTAACCAAGTGATTGATTCCAATCACTCGGTTCGCCTAGGCCACGAGCGCTTCATGAATACGTATGTTAAGTAAAATATCAGCAACTTTAAAACTGTAGGTAGGCAACATAATGTAATACTAGAAATAACATATACTTACGCTACCAAGATTTGGGCTGACAAAGGTTAATACACCATTTATGGGGCATCCTATACGTTTCTGAAATATTATCTATGAAAATAAAATAAGCTTGCCTGAAACGCGAGAACTGAAAGCCTTTTGAACGGCACACTTTGTGCCAAAAAAGCTAAGGTACCTTTAAAGATTATTTAAATGACAAAGATGTCTGGACATTAGTACTTGGTTCTAGAATAATATGCAGAATACATTAATTAAGTATCAAAAGACTAAAGTTACAGTTTTTTTTGGCCTATTTTTGTACAAAATGATTTAATTTTTTAAAAGGACTACTTGAAACGTGCAATAAGTCTCAGTCTAATTTTATTTTATAAAGGAGGTAAAACATAAATAAGAACAAGCACTTAAATACAGTAAATGAATGTTCGTGCAATTATTTGAAAAAAAACATGTTTTTCCGTTAGTGTGACTTGAAATGCACATGGAACCCCTTAAACACACGTTATCACGTTATCAACCCTTATATGTCCCCTCTGCTGGGGCACGGGTCTCTTCCTACATCGCAGGAAGGTTAGGCCATACTCCACCACGGGGGCCAAGTCCGGGTTGGTGGAGGATTGTAACACAGTGGCGGGCCTTACTGTCAGAAGTTATCAAGCCGCCCATAAGGCCTCTGACATGGCTTAACGACTGCCATTATATGACAGCCGGCACCAACGGCTTAACGTGCCTTGCAAAGCACGGAAGCGCTCGGAAAAATGTCACTAGCGGTAGACACGGGACGCTCACCCATCCCGTACCTTATCGCGCCTGTGTTGCTTAACCACGTGATTGATTCCAATCACTCGATTCGCCTAGGCCACGAGCGCTTAAACACAATCAATTAGATATTTCGAGTGTCGAGGGTGTAATAAATA
Source organism: Yponomeuta sedellus (assembly GCA_934045075.1). Lineage (NCBI taxonomy): Eukaryota > Metazoa > Arthropoda > Insecta > Lepidoptera > Yponomeutidae > Yponomeuta > Yponomeuta sedellus. Next base: position 4,855,184 of record OW203733.1, read on the forward strand.
CCTGGGCCTCGATTCTGTTAGTGCATACTTCCATGACAGATGCATGGTCAGATCATGTAACGTGAATTATTTGTGAGAGCAGCGTCAGGTGGGTTGACGATCTGCGAAAAAGTGCTGGCAGATGCTGGATGCGGCAAGCTGAAGACAGCGCGCTATGGCGCTCATTAGGGGAGGGCTATGTCCAGCAGTGGACTACATAATATAGCCTGAAGAAGAAGCAGCGGAGGACGTTTTAAAAAAGATAAAATAAGATGAAAGTAATTATTGCCATAAAAAGGTTCAGGTTTACTTATAAGCTGACTCCCACACTAGGCAAGGCCTGTCACGTGGGGGATAGAAAGTGTTTACCCGATTACCTAAAAATACGGCGGTACAGTGTAACTATATTGAAAATAAATTATTCTGTTAGTACAATATAAGCATAAAATAAAAATATAAAAAATACGAAAACATCTCCTTACAACATGCAAATCTAAGGCATGTGATTTTTAAACTACTGTAAGATAATGTATTTTGATCGTCTCTGAAATTGAGATTACGAATGCATTGTCGTGTGTATGGCTGTATGGGTGTGTGTGTCTTTTTCTCTCAATTTGTTACCAGGTATTCTTTGTCGTACAATCTTCGGCCTAAGCGTGCATTCGATTGTTTGATTTCTTAGTTAAACAAAAATAGAAAACTAATGTAATATGTGGATAACGGAGCTTGATATACAATTAACAATTATTTATATTAACGTATAAGTCATCTGTTTAAGACACATTGTACTTCTGTTTGTTGTCCCTAATAAAGAAAGGAAATAAAAAAAAGGAAAGAGGATCTAGTGACTAGAATTGAGAAAGGACTGTTGCGTTGGTTTGGACATGTGGAGAGGATGAAGAAAGAAAGATTGAAGAAACAAATATATACTGCGAATGTGAGTGGAAGGGCTGGTAAGGGACGTTCCATGCGGACATACGTCAACCAAATAGGAAGATAAAAAGTACTCGGAACCAGCGTGCGTGCATCCAACGACTAATGAACGATGATGAAGGGAAGGTGTCAGGATCGTGGCAAGTGGCAGTCCCTGGTCTCTGCCTACCCCTCTAGGATACAGGCATGTTATCTTATGTAAAATAAAATAATAGAAACACCCGTGTATCTTGACGACATTCACAATTATAATTAGTACGATAGCCTATTAGGCGTGACGACACTATCAAATAATCAACGATTTAACGATATTATGTGAAAGTACATATTATAAAAGATTTAAAGCACCGAGTTACTTTTATAAAAAAAAAGGGATTACCAATATTTTCAATAAAATAAAAGATTATAATACTGTTTTCAACAATTTTGATTGAATCACCAATCACACCGCGGGACGTCACGCTTAGGTAAACATTGGCAAACTTTCTTTGGCTGCGCGTAGACACATTCGACGTTTGATGTTTGCTTACCTAGATCCAACGTCAGATTCGACGCCATGACACTACGAGCTATTTGCCCACAGATTTAAAATAATTTAATAAAAATGGCTTAAACCTTTGTTAAACTTTAGTTTAGTACTGAAATATAGTTTTTTTTTCGTAAATAATAAACGTGTCCCCACATTATGAAACAGAATTTAAAAATCTTACTTCATGCTTGTTTCCAGCTTTCAGTACCATTACAGAGGCCTTTAATTTTCAATTTATTTGGCGGTCCCAGCAGATGCGGCATTTTCTGCCTGGGATGAAATAGTGGCTCTTAATTCCTATTGTTTCTCGGCATCCCTCGGCGAGATTTACGTAACGACGTGGCCCTCGGGGGCCGATTTATGGCGACGATGCGGCTGCAAGTTATGGGCAGATTTTGTGTGTTTCATTGTCATGCTTAAGGCCGCTCCGCGACGAGCAATTCCTATACAAAAGTAGATTAGATTCGATATATCAATATCAACTCTTGTATATCCCCACTGCCGGGGCATCGCGGAAAGGTTAGGCCACATTTCACCACGGTGGCCCAGACCGGGTTGGTGAAGGATTATAAGACAGTGGCGGACCTTACTGTCAGAAGTTATCAAGCCGCCTATAAAGCCACTGACATGCCACTAACGGTAGTCACGGGATGGTCTCCCATACAGCATCTGACCGCGGCTGTTGTTGCTTAACCCAAGTGATTGATTCTAATCACTCAGCGCTTTGTGCAATAAAATATTCTCTATCAATATATCTATGTTCCACTACAGGCCTTCTCTCACAAAGAGAGAGTATGGGCTTAATTACCACGCATGCCCGCCGCGGATTGGCAATTTCAAGCGCTGAGATTTTGAACTCCTCACACACTCAAGTTTCCTCACGATGTTTCACCCGTATTCGCTCGCTATGTTTCTTCGTCAATCCTTCTTCCTCCGCACACAAACACAAAGGCCAATATTCCACAGCAATAATAAATAACCTTTCTTGCCTCGATCGAACGTTTGCATTCAGTAACCGGTTATCTGAAGGCTTCCATCCGGGCATTGTGCGGTTTACATTGAGGCAGCGGCTGGAAAAGCTGGGTACATACCGACGTTACGAGGTGTAATGTAACATGTTACACAGCGAACATTCATGCTGTCAGTATCAATCTATCAATGAAATCAATTTAGTTCAACGCAAAGAATTTACATTCTGTTTGCTGAATGACAATGTAAAATGTTAGTCGCTGCCTTCGGGCCGTATTGTAGTGTAGAAAAAGGCAGCGGTAAAAAAAACTCCACTCTGGCCATGTTTTCTCAAGTCATCTTAAGCCTATTGTCAGTTGCCACCGATAGTATAGGCAGCATTGATAGTATAGGTGGATGTATTTAGTTAAACCGAATACATGAGTAATTAATTTTTTTTTAATTAGTCGTTAAACTTGACCCCAGTCACGCTTGATGGTAAGCGAAGACGGGGTCTACGATGTTACGCGATTACCTATTAAATGCCGGTTAACTCTACTTTTATAGACACCCAGGTTTTATTGTTTATTCTATCATCAGTAACATCAATATAAATAAGTCATTCAGCAAACAGGATATAAATTCTTTACGTTGAAATTTACCTAGTGTTTAAAAACCTATTTAGAGGCTAAAAATTTCACCCATGCCGGGATTTGAACCCGCAACCTCTGGCTATCCGTACCAGCGCTCTACCAATTGAGCCAATGGGCGACTCACGGCATCAGTGAAATTTCGAACCTCTTTACACTATTCTCTGTATTACGTACAGGCAGCGACATCTGACTTAAGCAAATTGCATTACTTACAGCCCCGACTACCTACTTTGCAGTTAGGTTTTAACATCGGAACGATATCACTGTACCCACATGAATTAAATTTGTTCCTTAGCACGGGTTAGTGCGTTAAAATAAAAATAGTATTACCTAGTGTTACGGGAAAACCAGCGAGTGTGCAATAGAACTCCAACCGTTTGTCGGCGAATGTTATATTACACCTCGTAGCGTTGGTCTGTACCCAGCTTTATGTTTGCTACAATTCTGCTGGCGAACAATGAACAGTGTTTTGTTTAAAACGAAATATTATGTTGGACGGATGTGGGTGTTCAGGCCGCCGATCTGAAGTGGAACGGGGCCGGCCAACGTAAGCCCCATGCACCCGAATAGCCTATTCGGATACATGCGGCCTATTCGGAATTGGTGGGCGAGACTTATCACCGAGAGGCGCGGCGGTCATCGCAAACCGGGGCGGCGAGAAGACGATGGCGGGATGATCTCGACAAATTCTTGCCATAGACGCCTTCAGCGTTCATGCAAAGACCTACTTCTTGATATCCCCGAGCACGATAGGGCGGGCTATTCAAATTCCTTCACTGTGACAGCGGTTCGTCTGTGGAACGCTTTACCTCTGAACATTCGCCAGTCCCCTTCTGTCGACGTGTTTAGAGATAAGGTTCATGACCATTACTTTGGGCTTCAATAGAATTATCCAGTATCTATGTAGTACTATATTATTATAGTATTATATGTAAGTAATATTGATTATTAGTATGTAGGTATGTAGATTGCAGTAAATATGTATTTGAGTATCATTTTATATTTTTCGTGCTATTTTATTTACGTATGTGTATTTAAATTATATTTGTAATGTTTACAAATATAATTTAAATACACATACGTATATTTATTTCGTCAATCTTTCTCCCTTCATCCTCTCCATATGTCCACACCAACGTTGTAATATTTACAAATATAATTTAAATACACATACGTAAATAAAATAGCACGAAAAATATAAAAGAAAGAAAGAAAGAAAATGTATTTATTTGACGACACAATACTCAAAACAAAACCAAAAAAACACACAAACCAATTACAAAAAAAAAAAAGATTACACATAGCAAAAAAAAAACAAAAGACACAGCTAAAAAATAAATCAACTTTACAACACGAAAACAACATAATTTAATACATAGGTTTTAAGTATTGAGCCCCCAAAATGGGCCCGACTCAGCATAATGTAGCAACTGACTTGTCAGTTGCAACGCTGATTTTCAGTCGGGTCCAAGCTGCGGTTAGCCATGTACGTGAGAAAAAAAAATTAATAAGCTGCCCGTGGTGTGAAATATACAATAGAATACAATACTTAAATATTATACTGTGCAGTGCTTGTGAAGAGTGAAGGTAATAAATACATAATATAATCGGATAAACAGTGAAACAAATAAGTCAGTGATATAATTCAATGGAGATATACAAATATTATGTTGATAGACTTACGGGTAAGCGAATAAAATACAAACGAGAGAAGTTCAGTACGTGAAGTGGTGACCTGCGAGAAAACATCCCGTTCACTCTAATATGGACCGTAAAGTGCGTGCCATTAGAACGTGTACGCGAACACAGACCGTGGACAAGGAATGCAGGTACGAGGCAACCTGTCAGTGAGAAACTAACTACTACTACTTTTACATGGGCGTATTGAGGGTTTTTTTCAAGGGGCCCCAACCGTATGTTGCGATGATATGCTACACCGAACTATAAAACTATAAAATGATACTCAAATAAATATTTACTGCAATCTACATAGGTTATGTAATAAATCACTCCTATTGTTTACTGGCACTGGGCCGAGTTCCAGGCCCAGACATTTCCTTCACACCCAATAATCTTCAAAAGTTTCTATAGGAACCGTAATATTTATTTAGACTTTAATAGAGGTCGCGATTTCGCGCCAATATGAAACCGGCAATGACGAGGGTCCAATTTGACAGTTCTGTCAGCTGTCAGGCTGAGCACAAATTGCACCGGTTAGTTTTGAAGCAGAGCCGGACCTACGAATTTTCTGACCCTGGCAAAAATTTTACATCTCCCCCGTGCATCTCGCTCCGCCCCTAAAAAGTCGTTTAAAATATACCGGGCGCTACGCTAACCAATTGAATAAAAATAAGAACTTAATTAAAACTGCTTTTATACGGATTTATGCTCGTTTATTAAATTTTTTACAATTTTCCAACGTTTCGGCACTTTTTCAGGTGCCGTGGTCCCTGATGACTCAAATTATGTCTACTGCTCGTGTTAACTATGTCTACTGCTCGTGTTAACCTTAGAAAATACTATAAATTAGAACTTGTTTTATAAAACGTTTTTTTTTACAAAAGTGAACATCATAAGTCTAAAAACCTATTTAGAGGCTAAACATTTCACCCATGCCGGGACTTGAACCCGTGACCTCTGGCTGACCGTGCCAGCGCTCTCCCTGTGCTAATGGGCAACTTTCCGGCATCAGTGAATTTTCGAACCTCTTTACAATACTCTCTGTATTACGTACAGGCAGCGACATCTGGGTGAAGTAATTTGCATCACTTGCATCATAAGTCTACAACTGTTACAACTATTTTTAGAACCTACTACGGTCTTAAACCTAAGATCAACCAGCCAGTACTTTATTAGATTTCCGCTAAAAACGGCCGTTTTTGGCAAAACCGGTTTTAAATTCTTGAACCTAGGTTTTTTTCAGAAGGTTCTAAAAAGAGCTACTGTATTTATTACGATTTTTGATATTCACTCTTTCCAAAGACGCGTTGTAAAAGATTTTTTTGTGGTACTAGTTAGAGAAAAAAGTTAAGAAAAAAGTAATAAAAAAGTAAAAATATTTTTTAAAAGGATTATGTTATGTCACTGATAGTGTTTAACCTCTTTCAATTCAATTCAATTTATTTCAACGTAAAGTATTTACCTTCTGTTTGCTGAATGTCAATGTAAAATGTAAGCCGCTGCCTTCGGGCCGTATTGTTTTGGAGAAAACGGCAGCGGGAAAAAACTCCACTCTGACCATATTTTTTCAATCTTAAACGAACGAAATTGAAGAATATAATGGTAAGATTTGACATGACTGCCATTAAAAACTTTAAATGCCAAAGAATTAGTTAAATGTCGTACACGAGTAGGGAAAATCAATCTCTAAAAAAAATGTATCTGTAGAAAAAAGAGCTATCATGTTATTTACATTAACCATTTTTTAAGTTTTAAGTCGTTTTTATATTTCTTAAAAACTAACGCAAACAAAACCTCAATAATTCACCTTGGATGGAATAAAAGAAAAGGAAGAGAAAATAAAATTAAAACACACTTTATTTGCCTTTCAAAGGTCTCACAGTTTCACAATTTCACTTAGTCTCCCTCAGCCCCGGGTTGTTCCAATCTCCTCCGTTCAGAGGAATGAAATGCTTCAAAAATGGAAAGTTAATAAAACCAGAAAGATTTTCTGTACACAAAATACATTTTTCCAGGTTTACTCTGATGTCGTTAGTAATTAATTTCATGTTAATACAGCTGATGTATAACTGAAATAAATGATGTTGCCAGATTTCAAGCCAGATATTTGACAGATCGAAGAACAATATATTTTATGTGGTGTAGTTTTGTAGGAAAGATAAAGGCTTTTTATTTTAGTTTTTATTTTATTTCACAGATCGGTCTCGTTGACTTTAAAAACTTGACACTGAATATAACATTGAACTTTGAACTTAAATAACTTTGACTAATAACGTTATATTCCGCTATTATATTATAAACTATTTGCCTCTTGCTCATGCAGTATTATTGTGTAAACGATAGGCACAGTAAGTAGTTATTCAGTCTCTTTCTTTAATTACCCGTGCAATCTTTTATTTACAGGGGTCATTTTAAACTCACGAAAAATGTAGATGGTATTTTTAGGTTTTTGAAATTGAGAGAAAATACATTCCATGTACACTTAAGACGTCAATAAACTAAAAAGGTCATCCAATAAAGAGGTTATAAAATCTTCAGTTCGCCAAGCACTTTATCCTACGGCAACTAAAACCTACGCCTCTATTCCGGTGAGGTGGACAGTGACCAAGGCCACCGATTGCTTCCATCCTGACAAACTACTATACAGGAAATTCAATAGACGTTATTTACTACTTGTAGTTTCCTTAATCTGCTTTTCAGAAATATATTATAATCAAATAAATTTGTGAATTTAAAAACAACCCATTTCACAGGCAGGTTTGAATTCGGCTCAAGATGGTTTTATGTGGACCAATGGTTTTGGAGCGCTGTGGAATAAGCCTTGACATCTTCACAACGCAATAAAAGAAGCATTTTAATAGAGCACCAGACGACTCTACCCTCAATTTTACTAAGCTGTAGAGTCCACCGGCCCCTATCGTGAACTATGTTAAAGGCACGCGTTCTCTCCCAGAGGACTCCCGACTGGCACAAGGTTATATAAGAAGACCCGTTAGGGATGGAGTGGTTGCAGAAAGGCTGCTTAGCGCGATCTGCAGCTGCAAGTGTTAGCTTACTCCTATAGAGTCCAGAGGGCGCCCCTGAAGGGCTTTGCAGTCAACGTAAATCGCAGAGAGAGACCGTATGGGCTTAATTACTAGGCGTGCCCACCGCGCATAAGCAATTTCAAGCGCTAAGGTATTTGAAGACTTTCGGATACTCGGGTTTCCTCACAACGTTTTCCTTCACTACTCTTCATAACATATAAAAACAAGGTCGAACCCGGATATCTTGCTTCAGAGTCCATTGTTCTACTCACAAATGTTCACAGGGTGGAGTTGCCATTATTAATTAAGTAACAGAGCGCATACCAGATCTAAAAAATATTAATAATCTACTACGAAATAAAATCTTTTCGAACGAGACCCGAAAAACAGCCAGTTATTCGCAGTATTTGTCAAGATTTTTCAATAAATTTCCCCCTTATAAAGCCGAGCCGATTTCGCGTCGCGGAAGAATTTGCGTCTAAATCAATCCATGGGAGTTGGATTCTATTTTTAAATTGTAGGTATAGGTATGCGTGCTATTGACATAACGTCAAAGATTACCTAGATTTCAATTAGATTAATACTCTTTATTGCACAACAGTGAGAGTACATAAAAATCTAAGTTACGTAGTATGCAATTGGCGGTTTAGTCGCTAAAAGCGATTTCTTCCAGGCAACCTATTAATCATTCCAAATCCTGTAATTTTAGACAATTTTTTATAGATTAAGTTTAATAATTATTAAACTTAATAGTAAGTAATTAAACTTAAAAAAAATGCCAAAACCTTAGAGCTTGAAATTGCCAATCCGCGTTGTGTACGCGTGGTAATTTTTATTTATTTTTTTATTAGATACACAAAACTGACACATACAACATTACTTAGATGTACAGTACGATCCGATTAAGCCCATACTTCCTGAGAGAAGGCATGTGCGCTGCAGCCTCTCTTTCTGAGCGAAAACCTGTGCCCTACAGTGGGACGTATATAAAGACAATGGTCTTTTTGCATCTACGTAATGAGATGATTTATACAGCGTCCAGTGGCATCTTCACTCACACTAGAAGGGACCACTCGGATGCTGTAGACGTATACAAGCTTCATAAAATACATCCCTTATTAATTACGGCAAACCTTCCTCGGGCAATATGATTTAGAGCCAGCCCGTCCAGAGCAACTGAACTGAAAACTCTGATCGAAATGAAACGTGTGCGGAGGCTCTAATTCACTAATCATGGATGTTTCCAGCTGAGTGGAGTCGTTTCTATGCGACAGCGAGGACCGCCATTTTGGAATAATATGACGAGTACTAGCTCGTTGTAAACTGCGGTCGACGGCTATATTTTGGAACTAAGGCGTCAACCATCTAATTGATAAATTAGATAGATAGATAATCATTAATGAAATTGCCACAACACACCAAGATATCAATTACAATTAACAGGTATAGCATGCTAACAACATCCACTATACCAATGTACAGTGCTACACAAGAAATAAGTCTCGCGGATCTACCTGCGCAGATGACCAAATTTTGGATGTGCGGCAAGTTGATCGACCAATCACATAGTTTCATTTTATGGCAGGCCGCGCGCCTTTGTTGCTATTGGTTGATTCAACGTCATCAATGCAGGTGACTATTAGTTTGGCAATATTAGCGTAAGCGAAATAGGTAGCGCTACTGCGGCAATCAATTAATTGCGGCAAAGATCATGTTGAATGTACTTATAGCTTCGGGTACTTTCGTTACACTTCTTCCTAGTCTGCGCGAACGTAGATTCCCGAAGGGAATTTTATGATGTTTAGTACTGTAATAAAACTTAATAAGTAGAATTTCCGTGTGAGGTAGTAGCTAAAACTATCACATCACACTATGACATCACATCACACTAATATTATAAAGGCGAAAGTTTGTAAGTATATTTGTTACTTCTTCACTTCTAAACGGCTGGAGCGATTTAAATAAAATTTGGTATGTTATCTGACACCCTGGATTGGAGTACTGTAGTATGCAGCGCTGATTTTCGGTCAGAAATTGTTACAAGACGTTGAAATAAAGTTTAATATTAGGGGTTAAAGTATGAAATCGCCGTTTTATTGCAATAGGTTCTTTGAATTGACATAGAATCTTCATGGTTTGAGGTTTTCGAATGAAACTTTTTTCAAATGGTTTCTATGATGTTCTTTTTTTAAAAAATGTGAAACATTTGAATATCGACTTTCAATTGTTTTTGTTATTCAATTTAGACAAGAAAGATGGATACTGCGAAAATTCGAGTGATTTTTGAATACGAGTTCCGACGCGGAACTAACGCGGCAGAAACAGCCCGCAATATCAATGCTGCGTTTGGAGAGGGGTCTACTAATGAACGCACCGTGCGATTTTGGTTTAAACGCTTTCGTGATGGAAATTTCGACTTAAAGAACGAGCCACGAGCGTGGGCGGTCTTCCTAAGACGGCAATTTCATACTCTTACCCCTATTATAAAAAAACATGGAAAAATGTTATGATGCTCGTTGAGCAATGTCCCAGGCACTGCAGTGTCCGAGTGTCCCTTCACCCATCTAGTCTAGTCTAGTATGAGTGTAGGTGCCACTGGACGCTGAATAAATCATCTCATTACGTAGATGCAAGGCTCTTAGGAGACCCTTTTAAAAAATGTACAAATAGGTTTACCAAGAAGTGAATCCGAACCTTAAATGATAAAAACCTTTAAAAATATTGTTATCTTGGATTTGGATTGGTCTGAAAGCTAATGGAAGTCCTCACACAGTCGTTGCCGGATTTACATATGAATGTATGAAAGAAGGGGTGCTCCGTGAAATACATATACTTATTTGTACAGAAGAATCATAGCACTTTCACACGGTTCCGTGAATGTGCGCGCCTAGACTTGATACAGCAACGAACTTAAGTCGCCATGTTCATGCAATGATCTTGTACGTACATACATAAACTCACGCCTGTATCCCAGAGGGGTAGACCAGGGACTGCCACTTGCCATGATCCTGACAGATCACCTTCGCTTCATCAACGTTCATACGTCGTTGCATGCCGGTTCCGGGTACTTTTTATCTTTCCCTTTGCTAATACATCCCCTATTTGGTCGATGTATGTCCGCCTAGGACGTCCCTTACCAGCCCTTCCACTCACATTCGCAATGCATATTTGTATATGATCTTGTACTTCAATGCATTAGCAGAATCTAGGGCCTGGTGCAGCAACGCCATTCACAAAGCAGTGGGCGGTGACTGGAATATTTTTAAAATATTTTATGCAACTGAATCTTCTATGACCTTCACTTTATTTTTCGTCGCCATTTTATTGAACCTGTAAGCCGCTGCCATATCGGTGCGTAGCATTTTTGCACGGATTTTCTTGAGAGTCGGTTTGCTTGAACACTTGTAAATCATAACAGTATTATTTACAACTATAGATATATTATTGACAGACTTTTGGCGGTCTCTCAGGATCGTAGCACGTGGAAAATCTTGGTGGGACGTTTATAGGCTACATAAAAAATATGGGATTAAAACGCAATCACATCATTTGCCTAACTGCTAATGCAAATATTCTTTGGAAAAAAGGAAAGAAGTAACCTGAGGCAGATTATTTAACTGCCTCTGAGCTTATTGTCTTAACTTAAAAAAAAATATCTTCATGGACATATTACACAGATCTCGTTAGCCCTCTACTAAGTACAACTAAATGACTTGTGCTATAGGTGCTAACTCGACGATAGATTTAATACAATAAATACATAGAGAACATCCAAGACCCGAGACAAACTAGAAAAGTTCGTTTCCTAGTTTGACCCGGCCGGAGATCGAACCCGAGACCTTCGGTTTTACAGTCAGCGTGCCAAACCGCTGCGCCGCCGAGGCCGACTTAGACTTAGCCTCTTTTGTATCCCACTGCTGGGCAAAGGCCTCCCCTACTTTTATCCATCTCTCCCAATTTCCAGCCACCTCGCACCATCCTGGCAAGAATGCATTTAGGTCGTCCCGCCGTCTTCGCCGTGGCCTGCCGCGACGTCGGTGTTCATTTTGCGGAACGCAGTCGGACGCAATTGTTGCCCACCTATCCGTGATCATGCGGCAGACTTGGACATGGCCTCTGAGATTATATGACCTTTAAAATAAATATGACCCTCAATTGCTTCCAGACTTTCCAAATACTCCAATATATTATTATCTTCTTCACCCAATTCATCCCGCGGGTGTCGTAAAAGGCGACTAAGCGACACACACCGGGGGGTGGGCAGCTGCGCCCCCTGCAATACAATTCCACCGAACTGAGATCCCCAACCCGCATGCCCAGCGTGGGGATTATAGGTATTACCTCCTCAGGTTTCCTCACGATGTTTTCCTTCGGCCAACGAGTGGTACTCATTTGGCTGTAAGTATTCATTAATTTCCTTTTTATAACATTACTTAGATTTAAGCATCATGGTTGTAATATTTTTTCTGGTTGTGCAATAAAGTGTTCTCTATCTATCTATCTATCTATCTATCCTTTCATTTATATGTAGGTATATCACCTGTTTCTTGTCCTTATAACACACTTGTTATATAAGTCACTATTTATGTAAGTATGTGTTATATGTATTTATAGTATTCAAGTACGATTTATGTAAGTTTATTATTACATATACGTATGTTTATTAATATTCCTATTTTTACCGACTACCCGTGTCTGTTTCTCCTTCGGCAAATTCTCCGATTTGAGGTTGCCTGGAAGAAATTGCTATTAGCAATAAGGCCGCCAATTGTATCTTATCTTCTGTATTAATTTTCCGGTATACAATAAAGAATATTCTTATCTTATCTTACTCGTATTACTACTAAAATTTCACAAATGTACGTAACGTAGAAAACAACGTCATTGGGACATCGACATTGGGATTCGAACCCATGACCTCGCAAATTCGGAGCCGGCATTCTACGAAACCGAGTGATTGGAATCAATCACTATCGTGATTGGAATTGGAAACAATCTCTAAGGTGATTGGAATTGGAATCAATCACTAAGTTGATTCCAACGATTTGATTACAACAACAGAGGCGGTCAGATGCTAGATGGGTGACCATCCCGTGACTTCTTTGAGTGGCATTTTTTCCGAGCGCTTCCGTGGTTCGTCGCGTAAGCGATTGGTGCCCGTTGTCATGTAATGGCAGTCGTTAAGCAATGTCAGAGGCCTTATGGGCCGCTCGATAACTTCTGACAGTAAGGCCCGCCCACTGTCTTACAATCCTCCACCAACCCGGACTTTGCCCCCGTGGTGGAGTATGGCCTAACCTTCCTGCGATGCAGGAAGAGACCCGTGCCCCAGCAGTGGGGACATACAAGGGTTGATACCATTAATAAACCATATTGTATAACCCTCGTAAACAACGAGAGAGAGAACGAAGTTTTTTTTCTGAAGTTTGGAACGGAACTAAGTGAAAACAACCAGCTGGGGAAAAGTTCGAAAGAAAAATGAAATCAACATCAATTTCTGGAGAAACGGAAAGCTGTGACGATGAAGCGTAGAGTAACATAAAGGGGAAAACATAATAAGTTAGAAGTAATTTATCACATCACACTAATATTAAAAAGGCAAAAGTTTGTGAGTGTGTATCTTTGTTACTTCTTCACGTCTAAACGGCTGGAGCGATTTCAATAAATTTTGGTATGGAGTTAGCGGACACCCGGGATCAACACATGCCCAGGCTACGTTTTACTGCGGTAAAATATCTTAGTCCTAAATCTGTAAACCGCGGGTTACACTGCGGGGCACACCTATAATTCGTTTTTTTTTTAGCATTAGAAATTTCGTAAACAACGAAACAGGGCTACTGCTTATTATTACGTAGATATAACATCTGAAACGTTGATAGAAAGCTGTATATACTTGGCTCAACAGTGAACTAAGTAGGTATGTATATTTAAAAAAATATATAAATTATTATACTATTTTTATTTTTAATGCACTAACCCGTGCTAAGAACAATTTTAAAAACCTATTTAGAGGCTAAAAATTCCACCCATGCCGGGATTCGAACCCGCGACCTCTGGCTATCCGTGCCAGCGCTCTATCCAACTGAGCCAATGGGCGACTCACCGGAATCAGTGAAATTTCGAACCTCTTTACACTGTTCTCTGTATTACGTACAGGCAGCGACATCTGGCTGAAGTAGATTGCATCACTTACAGCCCCGACTACCTACTTCAGCCAGATGTCGCTGGAGGAAGGTATAGGCCATACTCTATCACGGGGGCCCAGTCCGGATTGGTGGAGACTTGCAAGACTAGTGACTGGTCTTACTGTTAGAAGTTTTCAAGCCGCCCTAAGGCCTCTGACTTGGCTTAACGACTGCCATCTATCGGCGGCAGCCGACACCAACTGCTTAACGTGCCTTGCGAAGCACGGACCCGCTCGGAAAATTACCACTAGCAGAAAAGGGGCAAGGACAGTTAGCGCTATTTGACAGATGTGAAACGCAAAAGTTATGTTTATCCAACGGATTAGAAACAAATAGCTTAGTCAGAACTTATCTGGACATTGTGAAATAGACCCTTAGTACGCTCGGACCGAGTGCGCCATCCGAGTAAACTAATGCTCCTGATTGAACGGTTTTTCTTGACAACACTAAAATAGCCAATCAGAAGCATTAGTTTACTCGGATGGCGCACTCGGTCCGAGCGCACTAAGACTGTGAAAACCTGGCTGTAGTCGTAGATAATTTTAAATGCAGATAGAACTTATTTTTGTGCAATTTTTCCATTCGTTTGTATTCAATTCAATGTTTCGCTCCTGTTTTGAACCAAAGCTAATGAACCATTTCAATAAACGTTATTCGGTGGAGCGCGAGCTCTTCACGTGTTTAATTCAATTTATCATCCAATACGGCTTATCAATCTCGTATAATTTAATTGCCAAACAGTAATTGCAGTACCTATCAATGATGATTCAATGAAAAACTTGTATAGTACTCCCCAATATCCAACTAACTGTGCCCCGCGGTGTTACCCGTGGTTTGTCGATTTTCTCATGGGAATAGAAATATTTTCCCGCGGTAAAACGTTGTTGTTAGCCGTTGAAGCGCTCGTGGCTTAGGCGAACCGAGTGATTGGAATCAATCACTTGGTTAAGCAACAACAGGCGCGGTCAGGAACGGGATGGGTGAGCGTCCCGTGACTACCGCTAGTGGCATTTTTCCGAGCGCTTCCGTGCTTCGCGAGGCACCTTAAGCCGTTGGTGCCGGCTGTCATGTAATGGCAGTCGTTAAGCCATGTCAGAGGCCTTATGGGAGGCTTGATAACTTCTGACAGTAAGGCCCGTCTTACAATCTTCCACCAACCTAGACTAGGCCCCCGTGGTGGAGTATGGCCTCACCTTTCTGCGATGCAGGAAGAGACCCGTGCCCCAGCAGTGGGGACATATAAGGGTTGGTAACGAAAACGTAGGCTTTGTGTTAATGCAGGGCATTAGCTAACTCCATACCAAATTTTATTAAAATCGCTCCAGCCGTTTAGACGTGAAGAATTAACAAGCATACACACTCACAAACTTTTGCCTTTATAATATTAGTGTGGTGTGATGTTATAGCGCCAGGGATTTCGTCTGTGCAGGACTAGGTAATGAAGGACGCATAAGCCTATGTTTTTGTTTTCATTAGTAGTTTCTCTTTTCGTCTGCTTTTGTTTTATACCTGCTTTGTATCCTGTATTTCCTTTTTTTTGTATAATTTTGTATGTTTATAGGGCGTTCAGTAAATGTTTTGTTCTTCTTCATTATCGTCGTATCAAAAATCCTATGTCTTAATTCAGATCTTTGTCTTTCTGTACGCCAAGTTTCATACAAATCCATTCAACCGTTATTTCGTGATTGAGTAAAGGGGCCTCTTTTAACGAAATATGTGGCTACAACATTGCTGACTATATCCCGAAAATACGAAAAACATTTTAGTGCAGCATATGTCTGGAAAATGTATATCCCGGAAATATTTCTGCAACACTATATGGTTCATTATTTTGTCTTTACGTGGCTTGGCTATGGCAGTAATCTGAAATGGCGGACGAACTATTACACGCTTATATTGTTTTAAAAGCAAAGTTAAAACCACAAAAATTTAAGGCAAATGTGGAGTCGACCTTATTTCAATAGGCGTGATACATTAGATGTTTTAAGTCTGAAATTGAGACTCAATGAACAATTATTTCAAAACTTTTCGTATTTTAATTTAATAATAATAATAATAAGTTTATTTTCTAAAAAGAGCAATACGAGATATATATATTTTTTTTTTAGTTAGCCTGTTTTGTCCCACTGCTGGGCAAAGGCCTCCCCCCTTTTTCTCCATTCCGTTCTCTCCAGCGCCACCTGTGACCAATCTCGGAGATGATTGTCGATAAGAAAAATAATTACATCATGAAAACAATTTCGGTATTACACACTTATAATAACACCGAAACTTTTACTGCGGGTTACCGTCCGCACCTGGTTGACATTCCGAGGCTTCGCATTAAGCGCCTTTCGTCATCAGTAATAATGCGCACAGCCAAAACGTGGAACACTAGGCAATTAGATTAGATTAGAACTACACACCAGAAATGAAATACATAAAAAGGCTTACAAATCTAAGCTATTGCCGTATACAATTGTATGCAATTATAACCTGAACCTCTTTAAGATGCGTGTGAACAGGCTTCTTCCCTGTCCTGGACCTTATCTTAATCCTCGGGCTAGATAGCGGTCAAGAGTAAGCCCATTTCTTATAGAAAAAAAATCCCTGTATCGTCTGATTCGTCATCATCATCATCTACCCGTTATGCCTCCACCGAGGGCCACCCACGGGTAAGAAACATAACATAACATAACATTTACATACTGGCACATACATTGCTTCTGGCCCCACACTAGGATACCCTGTGTCGTGAGAACCAGAAACAACGACATCACAAACATGTAAACATCCAAGACCTGGACTTTTTTTTTTTTTTGTTTCCAGCCGGGATTCGAACCCGGAACCTCTTGCATGGTAGGCAGACGCGCTACCGCTACGCCACAGAGGTCGTCACAGAAACCACAGAAAGGCTCTAAGGAAGGTATAGGCCATACTCCACCACGGGGGCCAAGTGCGGATTAATGGAGGCTTGCAAGACTAGTGGCTGTTCTTACTGTCAGAAGTTCTCAAGCCGCTCTAAGGCCTCTGACTTGGCTTAACGACTGCCATCTATCGACATATCGTTTAGTCTGATTATGCTCGTGCAAATTGTTACAAAATGCACACTGAATCGAAGCTCAAGTTGGACACAATGAAGTCTAGACTAAGTCGGTCCGTTCAACCCTTTCGATGGGCGATACGTACCGAAACAACCGAACACTTAAGTAACCACTCTCGACCCCGGCCATTTGTCACAAAAAGGGTCGTGACATAACCGTGCCGTAAGCAAAACTCAGCGTAGTGTTGCCGGACGCCAGTCGTTGCCGTGCTGAGGGCAATGCTGATACGGCAATGAGGGACTTTCCGACGGCAGTTGGAGTAATTTTCTTATGGTTTTGACCTACTTAGTGCCAAAAGGGCATAAAGGATGATTTAGATGACAATGACGTGTGGAATAAAAGCCAGTACAATGCAATAGTTCTATGTTTTGTAATAATTATGTAAACTCTGTTAATTAAGGACTTTGAAAAGACTTAGGTTTAGAGTTTTTTCGTCCATTTTTTCTCTCAAATGGTCAAAATCTAGATTTTTTTAGATATCTAGACATTTTGAAATGGACACATAGTTTAACTCGTAACAGTCATTAAACCGCAATTTCTGGGCTACTTTGAATAAAACCTTATTTCATTTTATTTAAGTTGGCAGTTTAAATCAATATTATTTCAACGTAAAGAATTTAATTTCTGTTTGCTGAATGTCAACGAAAATGTAAGTTCTTCCATTCAGTTATGTTTATGTTAAGTAAAATTGTAATTGGCTTTGTGCTATCTACTTATATACATCCGATATTTGATGTTATCGCCAAGTTGCTTGATATTTTCCATGACTTAAAGTTCTGAAAGCCGAAGCCCGCAGTTCGGTTCCGTGCTGATACGGCAATGAGGAAGGTTCTATGGGCAGTTGGAATAATTTTGTAATAATTTTACCCAAGATTTTTTTTTAAGTAGGTCATGTTACCCCAGACCCTAGGCACACCTGATGGTAAGCGAAGACGGGGTCTACGATGTTACGTGCTTACCTGTTAAATGCCCCTTCTCCCGTTCAGTGAGTTCATGTTAAGTAAACCTGTCATTTACCAGCAGCGTGCTACCCGGCTATGTGTTATCTACTTATATGAATTTCCTGTTATCTACATGTTACTCATTATTTCCCATGACTTATAAAATTATTTCCGCAGCTGCCTAGATTTTTTTTGTAAGTCTGTTGAACGCGGTATTTTTTATATTCTAAGGGTTAGCAAATATCCGGATTACGTATGATTCGGATGCATCTACAAATACAGTAATTATTATAGCTAGTTGGTAATACATATAAGAAAGTATCAAAACTAGAGAAACCGATTGAATGAGTTTTATTCTTCTTCTTGTTTGTTCATTTGTTTGTCCACTGTTGGACGTATGACTCTTCACGAATCCTCCATAGCGATTGGTCTGTGGCTATTATAGTCCAGGTCGGAATGAATGAGTCAATAGCCATTTTTATATACACCATCATCATAATCAAACGGTCCACTGCTGGACTTAGGTCTCTCGCTATTGAGTCCGATCGTCGTCTCTTCTTTCCCAGTTACTGTCCACCGCTTCGCGAATGTCGTCACTTCACCTAGTCACAGGACAACATCGATATCAACCCTTGTATCTCCGTCGCTTCACGTAGTCATAGGGCAACATCGATATCCACCCTTGTATCTCCCCACTGCTGGGGCACGGGTCTCTTCCTGCATTGCAGGAAGTTCTGGGTTCAATATACGCTACCATTTTTATGATAGCCGCAAAATATGATAGAAGCAAACTCATTTTACTATTGTAGACGTAACGGCAACTCTCTCCTAGGACTGGGACATCGCTATACAGTAATTATACTAGTGCATTCGCTTAAATCGAATCCAGGTGTTTTATTTTCTATTTGGACCACGTCCTGTACAGTGTAAAGCAGACAAAAATGAGGTACACTGCAGATTGTCTCCGTTGCAGGGTATGAAGGCAATACTTTACGGCAACTATTTCCCAGCTTTGAGACATCACTAGGCGGAAATTGAGTCGGTCCTCTCAAAAATACCCAATGGATTTATTTCGCACGGAGCCTATTTCCGTAGACGAAGAAATTCGGGGGAACGTGGAGGATTTCTGAGCCAAGTAGGTAGTACTTCACACGGTAACCAAAATCGAGACGGTAACCGAAAATGGAACACAACCATGATTTCTTAATTTTAAGTAATTTTGTACCGTTGGCGGTCTTATCGCTTAGAGAGTACATTCCACATGCGCAGTTCATCGATATCATCCCTTGTATGTCCCCACTGCTGGGGCACGGGTCTCTCTTCCTGTATCGCAGGACGGTTAGGCCATACTCCACCACGAGGGCCAGGTCCGGACAGTAGCGGTCCTTACTGTCAGAGGTTATCAAGCCGCCTATAAGGCCTCTGATTTGGCTTAGCGACTGCCATTACATGACAGCCGGCACCAACGGCTTGAAGTAAAGTGCTCGGAAAAATGCCCCTAGCGGTATTCACGGGACGGTTACCCATCCTGCACCTGACCGCGACTTTTGTTGCTTAACTCAAGTGATTGATTCCAATTACTCGGTTCGACTAGGCTACGAGCACTTCACTAGGCCACGAGCGCTTCAATTCATGGAATTCATCAATTAGTATGTTTCCTTAGTATATATATATATATATATATATATATATATATATATATATATATATATATGTATATATAAATAAAATAAAAATGACGACTACCGACCGACGACGTGGCAGACCAAGGCGGAGATGGTGTGACGACCTGACCAAATATTTACCTGGGTGGGAAGCATTGGCCGTAAACAAAGAGGAGTGTAAATCTGAAGGGGAGGCCTTTGCCCAGCAGTGGGACACAGCCATGGCTAATAAAAAAAATAAACAAAAATGCAGCGGCTCTTGAACTCGAGGCACAAACTGTTAACACCTACGACGTGGTAATCAGCCATAATATCGCAAGACCGACGAGGCAGTCATATGAGATGATAATAATATATTTTGTTAATTTAAAATAGTTATAGGAACTTATTTTTGTGTAAGAAAGTAAATAGGTACTTACATTACGAAGTATATGTAGCTGTAAAATAATTAAATTACGCCTTAAGTTATAAGAGTGCAACGCCAACAAACTGCACTGCAGTTTGGCGAAATTTGTAAAACCAAAAATGTAAGGGTAATTTTTTGTATTAATAAAAAAAATATTTTGTTTGGAATTACCATTGTAATCATACTTGTTTTCACCGCAGTGAAAGTCGTTAATTTCACAAGTAGGACAATCCATTCTCGAATGTGTGTCTCGAATGATTTTGTTACACGCTGTATTAAGTCTGTTAGCTTTTGGAATATACCACGGGCTCTAGAGTAGGCTTCGGTTTTCGCCGAAAGCACACGAGTGTAATACTACTTCCTTCTTTTTTTTTTGAAAACTTTTCTTCACTATTTTTGATTTGATGTTAGTTTCGATATTTCTAATACACGAATATACCGATAGTAGCCGAGGTGTATTATAAAAGCTAACAGACTATATCTAGCTAGTCGCCCGACCACCAATTGAAACATTCAACAAAAAAAGGTTAAACAGTATACGAAACACTACCCTTTCATCTCCAAACGAGCTGGCGACGTTTATGCGCTGCTTTTATTTATTTTTAATTTTAAAAGTGTTTCTGTGTTACCAACCTCATTTTGCGAAAAACAACTAAGTACCTGGCTGTTTTAAATGCGACCTCCTTTCGCCGCTTCATTAGGCGGAAGTTAAAATTAATTTAGCCCCATTAAAAGCGTTACAGATAAATTGAAAACGGCATGATATTCTTTATTAATTTACCAGCTTATAGCATACGTGTCTACTTGTATCCAAAATTAATATATTAATTACTGATGAATGGAGAGGAAAACTTGTGAAAAAAAAGGTCGAGGCCTTTAAAAACATAGGCCGTAATTATGTTATCTGAAAAGACCTTTTTTATTCAAATAAGCACCGACCTATTCAAAAGGAATGTTAGCAGGATCCGGACGACTGAGTTTGATTAGGGAGAGATATATATATATATATATATATATATATATATATATATATATATATATATATATATATATATATTCTTTTATTCTTGTTGCTTTATAGACAAACTTCTTATAGTTTCGAAGCTCACTTCGATTTTTCTTTTGTATATACGTTTTTATGTTTTTTGAAGCTCTCCTGACCTGAGGTACCCTGAACAGAAGAAACTACCCTTGTTGTTAAGAATTCTATCGGATATTAGATACTCGTATGTTCTGACGACTATAAAGTACAGCAGAAAAATCATGAAACTTGAAAAAAAATGTTTACGATTGAGATATTTGTAAAAAAACACATAATACCGGCTTCAAAAAAAGAAGAGGTTCTCAATTGGTCTTCATAGAGAGTACGGGCTAATTACCACGCGTGCCCATCGCGAATTGGCAATTTCAAGCGCTGAGGTTATTAATCACATACACCTCAATGTTTTCTTCGGTTAGCACGGTAAGCGTGTTGTATTGCTACTACAAATTCAAAAACACATTACCCTCCTTTTGGGCTTCGCTGCAGTCGGGTAAAAATAAAAGTAACTTCGAAATCAAAGTCGTTAGTCCATTCACGGGGCTCGAACCCAAGACCTGCCGAGTGTGAGGCCGGAGTTCTGCCGCTGCATAAACGATCTGTAAAAGACGATTATTATTTTCATTGATTTCTTCTCTCCATTTCACAAATGCGTTCCATTTCGCCATTCCGTCTAATGTCGTACCGGTTGACTCTCGTTTGTTTCTGTTGAAGTCGGAACTTGCTCTGTTAAGGCTTAATTAACGTTTGATTGTTTTGCCTTTGCGCTGAAATTGCTACGATTGTGTTGTAGGTGTTTATACGTAATTATATAAGCTCCGTGCTTCGCAAAGCACCTTGAGCCGTTGGTGCCGGCTGTCATGTAATGGCAGTCGTTAAGCCATTTCCGAGGCCTTATGGGAGGCTTGATAACTTCTGACAGTAAGGCCCGTCTTACAATCCTCCACCAACCCAGACTAGGCCCCCGTGGTGGAGTATGCCCTAACCTTCCTGCGATGCAGGAAGAGACCGTTGCCCCAGCAGTGGGGACATAAAAGGGTTGATATCGATATATGCTTCAGCTGTATTATCCAATGTGGTATTGCTAACAATACTACAATGTCACAACTGTAAATAACTTAGAAAAAAAAAGTTTAAGATGCGTGATCATGCGTGTGACCAAGCTTCTTCTGGGCAAACTCGGTCTATCCTAGTCCTCATCTTCACACTCAACATACTCGTAGAGGTCAAGTGTAAGCCCATTCCTTATAAAGAAAAAAAAACAATCATAGTCATTGATACAAGCCGGAATTCGAACCTACGACCTCCCATATAAGATGCCGGCATTTTACCGGTCCGCCACCACCGCTCTCTTTAGGACGGATAGCTCTATCATCCCTTCAGCAAATCACGT
Organism: Yponomeuta sedellus; assembly: GCA_934045075.1. Classification (NCBI taxonomy): domain Eukaryota; kingdom Metazoa; phylum Arthropoda; class Insecta; order Lepidoptera; family Yponomeutidae; genus Yponomeuta; species Yponomeuta sedellus. The sequence goes on from OW203733.1 coordinate 4,877,643, forward strand.
CCAATTATTTCCTTTGTGGTTCGCATCGCCCCACCGCCCCCGGGTAAACCGATCCGCCCTTTAACTTAGAGATTATTTCATACACAAATATACGGTTTACAATACAGACCCACGGCAACCGTGTAGAAGGTTTCGTATAAATAAATAAAATAAAAATGACGACTACCGACCGACGACGTGGCAGACCAAGGCGGAGATGGTGTGACGACCTGACCAAATATTTACCTGGGTGGGAAGCATTGGCCGTAAACAAAGAGGAGTGTAAATCTGAAGGGGAGGCCTTTGCCCAGCAGTGGGACACAGCCATGGCTAATAAAAAAAATAAACAAAAATGCAGCGGCTCTTGAACTCGAGGCACAAACTGTTAACACCTACGACGTGGTAATCAGCCATAATATCGCAAGACCGACGAGGCAGTCATATGAGATGATAATAATATATTTTGTTAATTTAAAATAGTTATAGGAACTTATTTTTGTGTAAGAAAGTAAATAGGTACTTACATTACGAAGTATATGTAGCTGTAAAATAATTAAATTACGCCTTAAGTTATAAGAGTGCAACGCCAACAAACTGCACTGCAGTTTGGCGAAATTTGTAAAACCAAAAATGTAAGGGTAATTTTTTGTATTAATAAAAAAAATATTTTGTTTGGAATTACCATTGTAATCATACTTGTTTTCACCGCAGTGAAAGTCGTTAATTTCACAAGTAGGACAATCCATTCTCGAATGTGTGTCTCGAATGATTTTGTTACACGCTGTATTAAGTCTGTTAGCTTTTGGAATATACCACGGGCTCTAGAGTAGGCTTCGGTTTTCGCCGAAAGCACACGAGTGTAATACTACTTCCTTCTTTTTTTTTTGAAAACTTTTCTTCACTATTTTTGATTTGATGTTAGTTTCGATATTTCTAATACACGAATATACCGATAGTAGCCGAGGTGTATTATAAAAGCTAACAGACTATATCTAGCTAGTCGCCCGACCACCAATTGAAACATTCAACAAAAAAAGGTTAAACAGTATACGAAACACTACCCTTTCATCTCCAAACGAGCTGGCGACGTTTATGCGCTGCTTTTATTTATTTTTAATTTTAAAAGTGTTTCTGTGTTACCAACCTCATTTTGCGAAAAACAACTAAGTACCTGGCTGTTTTAAATGCGACCTCCTTTCGCCGCTTCATTAGGCGGAAGTTAAAATTAATTTAGCCCCATTAAAAGCGTTACAGATAAATTGAAAACGGCATGATATTCTTTATTAATTTACCAGCTTATAGCATACGTGTCTACTTGTATCCAAAATTAATATATTAATTACTGATGAATGGAGAGGAAAACTTGTGAAAAAAAAGGTCGAGGCCTTTAAAAACATAGGCCGTAATTATGTTATCTGAAAAGACCTTTTTTATTCAAATAAGCACCGACCTATTCAAAAGGAATGTTAGCAGGATCCGGACGACTGAGTTTGATTAGGGAGAGATATATATATATATATATATATATATATATATATATATATTCTTTTATTCTTGTTGCTTTATAGACAAACTTCTTATAGTTTCGAAGCTCACTTCGATTTTTCTTTTGTATATACGTTTTTATGTTTTTTGAAGCTCTCCTGACCTGAGGTACCCTGAACAGAAGAAACTACCCTTGTTGTTAAGAATTCTATCGGATATTAGATACTCGTATGTTCTGACGACTATAAAGTACAGCAGAAAAATCATGAAACTTGAAAAAAAATGTTTACGATTGAGATATTTGTAAAAAAACACATAATACCGGCTTCAAAAAAAGAAGAGGTTCTCAATTGGTCTTCATAGAGAGTACGGGCTAATTACCACGCGTGCCCATCGCGAATTGGCAATTTCAAGCGCTGAGGTTATTAATCACATACACCTCAATGTTTTCTTCGGTTAGCACGGTAAGCGTGTTGTATTGCTACTACAAATTCAAAAACACATTACCCTCCTTTTGGGCTTCGCTGCAGTCGGGTAAAAATAAAAGTAACTTCGAAATCAAAGTCGTTAGTCCATTCACGGGGCTCGAACCCAAGACCTGCCGAGTGTGAGGCCGGAGTTCTGCCGCTGCATAAACGATCTGTAAAAGACGATTATTATTTTCATTGATTTCTTCTCTCCATTTCACAAATGCGTTCCATTTCGCCATTCCGTCTAATGTCGTACCGGTTGACTCTCGTTTGTTTCTGTTGAAGTCGGAACTTGCTCTGTTAAGGCTTAATTAACGTTTGATTGTTTTGCCTTTGCGCTGAAATTGCTACGATTGTGTTGTAGGTGTTTATACGTAATTATATAAGCTCCGTGCTTCGCAAAGCACCTTGAGCCGTTGGTGCCGGCTGTCATGTAATGGCAGTCGTTAAGCCATTTCCGAGGCCTTATGGGAGGCTTGATAACTTCTGACAGTAAGGCCCGTCTTACAATCCTCCACCAACCCAGACTAGGCCCCCGTGGTGGAGTATGCCCTAACCTTCCTGCGATGCAGGAAGAGACCGTTGCCCCAGCAGTGGGGACATAAAAGGGTTGATATCGATATATGCTTCAGCTGTATTATCCAATGTGGTATTGCTAACAATACTACAATGTCACAACTGTAAATAACTTAGAAAAAAAAAGTTTAAGATGCGTGATCATGCGTGTGACCAAGCTTCTTCTGGGCAAACTCGGTCTATCCTAGTCCTCATCTTCACACTCAACATACTCGTAGAGGTCAAGTGTAAGCCCATTCCTTATAAAGAAAAAAAAACAATCATAGTCATTGATACAAGCCGGAATTCGAACCTACGACCTCCCATATAAGATGCCGGCATTTTACCGGTCCGCCACCACCGCTCTCTTTAGGACGGATAGCTCTATCATCCCTTCAGCAAATCACGTCCAATTATTTCCTTTGTGGTTCGCATCGCCCCACCGCCCCCGGGTAAACCGATCCGCCCTTTAACTTAGAGATTATTTCATACACAAATATACGGTTTACAATACAGACCCACGGCAACCGTGTAGAAGGTTTCGTATAAATAAATAAAATAAAAATGACGACTACCGACCGACGACGTGGCAGACCAAGGCGGAGATGGTGTGACGACCTGACCAAATATTTACCTGGGTGGGAAGCATTGGCCGTAAACAAAGAGGAGTGTAAATCTGAAGGGGAGGCCTTTGCCCAGCAGTGGGACACAGCCATGGCTAATAAAAAAAATAAACAAAAATGCAGCGGCTCTTGAACTCGAGGCACAAACTGTTAACACCTACGACGTGGTAATCAGCCATAATATCGCAAGACCGACGAGGCAGTCATATGAGATGATAATAATATATTTTGTTAATTTAAAATAGTTATAGGAACTTATTTTTGTGTAAGAAAGTAAATAGGTACTTACATTACGAAGTATATGTAGCTGTAAAATAATTAAATTACGCCTTAAGTTATAAGAGTGCAACGCCAACAAACTGCACTGCAGTTTGGCGAAATTTGTAAAACCAAAAATGTAAGGGTAATTTTTTGTATTAATAAAAAAAATATTTTGTTCGGAATTACCATTGTAATCATACTTGTTTTCACCGCAGTGAAAGTCGTTAATTTCACAAGTAGGACAATCCATTCTCGAATGTGTGTCTCGAATGATTTTGTTACACGCTGTATTAAGTCTGTTAGCTTTTGGAATATACCACGGGCTCTAGAGTAGGCTTCGGTTTTCGCCGAAAGCACACGAGTGTAATACTACTTCCTTCGTTTTTTTTTGAAAACTTTTCTTCACTATTTTTGATTTGATGTTAGTTTCGATATTTCTAATACACGAATATACCGATAGTAGCCGAGGTGTATTATAAAAGCTAACAGACTATATCTAGCTAGTCGCCCGACCACCAATTGAAACATTCAACAAAAAAAGGTTAAACAGTGTACGAAACACTACCCTTTCATCTCCAAACGAGCTGGCGACGTTTATGCGCTGCTTTTATTTTTTTTTTTAGTTTTAAAAGTGTTTCTGTGTTACCAACCTCATTTTGCGAAAAACAACTAAGTACCTGGCTGTTTTAAATGCGACCTCCTTTCGCCGCTTCATTAGGCGGAAGTTAAAATTAATTTAGCCCCATTAAAAGCGTTACAGATAAATTGAAAACGGCATGATATTCTTTATTAATTTACCAGCTTATAGCATACGTGTCTACTTGTATCCAAAATAAATATATTAATTACTGATGAATGGAGAGGAAAACTTGTGAAAAAAAAGGTCGAGGCCTTTAAAAACATAGCCGTAATTATGTTATCTGAAAAGACCTTTTTTATTCAAATAAGCCGACCTATTCAAAAGGAATGTTAGCAGGATCCGGACGACTGAGTTTGATTAGGGAGATATACAGAAGTAATATGCAATAAGGAAAAGGTACACTCGACCTGTACTTACTCTAAAACTTTTTTGTGTATCATGTAATATGTAACATAATAACATATACAGGCACGGGTACAATGGGAACCAGAAACAACGACATCACAAAATGTAAACATCCAAGGCCTGGCGTTTTATTGTCCCCAGCCGGGGTTCGCACTCGAGACCTGTTGCATGGTAGGCAGATGCGCTACCGCTACGCCACAGAGGTCGACAATGTATTCCTATGAATCACATGTCAGGAATACTTAAAAAAATATGCCTTGTAAAGCCTGGCGTCGAGGAGCACGTTGAAGCGAGGGGAGTCGCAATTATTCCTAGTATGTCGAGATAGTTAGGCCCGCCACTGTCTTACAATCCTCCACCAACTCGCACTCGGCCCCTGTGGTGGAGTATGGCCTAAACTGCCTGAACCGTACCTCAGCAGTGGAGACATACAAAGGGTTGATACCAAGCAAATACGTGTGGCCAAGTAAGCTGCTAGACAGCTATACATATAAAGCGTACTCTCTCGTTCTCTCTCTGAGACAAAGCCTGTGCCTTATAGTAAACGTAGGTAAGCTAATTATGTTCACACATCTCAAATCCCTCTTAAACACCGGACTGTATTTTAAGCTCCGTAATTTTAAACTCAACAGAATCAAAGCTAATGAGTTCTTTCAACGTTGAACTATCAGGCTAATCGTGCACCCCCTACAAGGAGATTACATACGTCAAGTAGTTAGCCAGCTAAGCTCGGCGGGCGGTCGCTCCAGCTCCACATGGGGGCTAGCGACAGGGTTGCCAGCCACGAAGATACAAAATCCAGACTTGACACCTTAACCCTTAATAAGGCATGGGTAAAATAGTTACCACCTTAAATTGAACTTTATCACCTTGCAATAGTCCAAAACCAATAAAAAAAACATACTACCCACGCCTTATTAAGGGTTAAAATATTGGACATTTTGACTACGCCCGCACGTCCGCCGGCGTTGTAACGTGGATAGATCTAAAATTATTATTTTGTACAATTCTGAAGGCTTGCTCTTTCTGAACAGTGAAACTGAACCGCTCGGGTCGGTGACGCTGAGACGAGTAAACTCAGCTCCAGTCGATTAGTGAAGCTGAGTCGAGTGTACTCGATTCCAGTCGGTCCATGGCTCTAAATAGTGTCTACTCGGCTAAGGGTTAGAAAATATAGTTTTCACTTCTATTAGGTGGTCCGAAGTGCGATTCGAACACCTCGCCTTTTGCAATTCATCCTTCCCCGTCCATGGCCAACTACTACGTGCCATAGGTTACGGGGTACATCTCATCTGAGGGATTTCGACCGTTGTCTCGCCCTGCTGGTCTATTATTACCCGCAACCATCTCGCAATTAGGGATTTAAAAAAATATATAATAATAACTTCCACACAACACAATCACGTGACCTGGTCCCAAAGTAGGATACCTGTACTGGACTCCTGAGGGGTGCAGGCGTAGACAGTTACCAATCTTCAAAAATCCAACATGCCCAGCTAAATCCGGCCGCCTGGCAACCCTACTCGTGCGAGCAAATCCATTCGCTTGAGGTTTTATTTGCAGTTTAAAATGAGAATATAGAGGGTGATGCACACTTACCGCCTGTTTTCTGACCTACGTTTTTTTAAATGTTGTATGTATACGTCCCACTGCGGGCACAGGTCTTCTCTCAGAGAGTATGGGCTTAATTACCACGCGTGCCCACCGCGGATTGGGAATTTCAAGCGCTGAGGTGTTTGAATACCTCAGGCACTCAGGTTTCCTCACGATGTTTTTCATTCCCCGTTAGCGAGTGGTATTGCTACTATTATTCTCAAATGTACTTAACTTACAAAACAAAAACCTATTTAGGCGTGTCGCCCATTGGCTCAGTTGGAAAGAGCGCTGGCACGGACAGCCAGAGATCGCGGGTTTGAATCCCGGCATGGGTGGAACTTTTAGCCTATAAATAGGTTTTTAAAATTGTCCTTAGCACGGGTTAGTGCATAAAAAGAAAATAATTACAAAACAAAGTCATTGGTATATGCCCGCACTAGGTATCGAACCTGACTCTCTCGCTTTCAAGTCCATTGTTCTACCTACTGGGCTACCGTCGCTTTTTACCGCCGCAAAAAAAAAAACATTATTTTTTTTCACTATGAAAAGTACTTTTTTAACAAAAACACGCCCTACAAAAGTTAATGCTATTGTTAAAATCAGTGCTTAAAAAAAAACCAGCGTGATCGCTCAACTTTCCCTAAGTCCACCACTTACGATTTTCGGACCAGTGTGCGCCGCCGAGAATTTTACTAAGAAGTAGATATTCTGAAGATCTTTGAGTATTAAGTAACCCGTCGTCGGTTAGGACATGAAGTCAAGGTAAGAACTTTCGCGTTAACTCGGTGGCTCACAAAGTTCTAGACTCACAACTTTCGCAGGCTCACGTGAATAAATGTTTACTTACTTAGTTACATGGAAATTATATCCCGCTCCAGTGGATGTAGGGCGGTTAAAAGGAACTAAAGGAAAGAAAGGAATTTGGGTCGCCGATGTTAAATAAGAGCGGGAAAAAAACAGAGCGTACTGCCCTCCTATTAAGTTGTTGTCCACTGTATCTATAGACAGGTATGTATAGGTTAATCATTTTCAGTTATTCAAAGTATGTAAATATTTGGCAATTCTGTAACCAATATGTAAATATTTGGCAATTCTGTAACCAATATGTAAATATTTGGCAATTCTGTAACCAATATGACTACCGCTCTGAGGCGTATCTTATGCAAAGAATCCTTTGCAGTGCAGCGAGGTAACGCTGCCAGCGTAGTGAGAACCTTTGGGTTGGTTGTGTCGCAGGGCGTGTTTTCTTTTGTACACTAAGGATAGTGTACAAAAGAAGCCTGAGCAATGTAAAAAGATACTAAAGTCAATGTACTTAGGAATAAAAATGTATGTAAACTAACCGAGTGATACCATCGGCAGATAAACCTCTTATGGTTTTCGCCCGCTGGTAGAATAAGTACCTAGTTTTATGACGTGCCTATATGAAAAATAAGTACGAGTAATAAAAACGGTTTCCTTTTCCGAGTGTTTTGTTTTAATGTTCCATTTTTAGTTAAACTTTTTAAAGGAATGTCACTCAAATCTAATTCAACGCCGCGGATCCCCTTTTAAACTTTCTGGATCCTGTCGAGTCTCAAAACAGCACGTACCTAGTAACTGCTTGGCTTGCGAGCTCTTTTTATCTCAAATTCAGTAGCCATATACGGGTTCCCATACACGGACTTAAGTGTCGTATCGATTAGCTTTATCCACTTCACATGTTTAGGTTCCATATTAGTAGATTTAATAGCCATTTACACGGGCCATAAAAAACTCAACCCAGCGTGAGAAAATGCTAAATGGTCCTTTACAACGTTCGATCTAGTTTGAAGCGGTTAAGGCTCGGCGGTAACATCGGGCAATCTGTCTCGCTCGCACGTTTTCACATTTTAAATGGTCTTGTAAATAAATTTGTACCACACCCTGTTGGAATATTGTAACAAAAAACATAATCTTTGTGTCTGTGGGAGAATTGATTTTTCCTCAGTAGGTACATAGCAACACTGCCTTCTCGATTGTCACTCTTGCTTGACTGATGACTTTTCATTTATGGTTGTGTTTCGCGCCAATCGGTGTGTGCTTATGTATTCTTCCTAGTGAAAATATAGAAAAGTTATATTTCAGAAGTGTCGTTATACCCTGTCCGTAGTCCAACTTTCCAACACACCCACTCAGAAAGAGACTCATTGCTCGTTCATAAACGGGTAACAAGTTCGTCATTTCTCCCTTATAATTTGTGGCGGGAAAAGTTGTATGGAATTTAATTTCCCGCCCTCTGTAGTAGGCCAGCAAGACAGTTCTATGAAAGTCCATTGCTGGCCTGCAGCGTTCTAAGCGTTTTTTAGCGGCGACAATAAAAATATATGTAAACGTCAAATCTCAAAAAGGTTTTATATAAAGTAGAAAAAAGAAGTGGATTTTTTTCTGTACGCGATTTTCAATGAAAAGAGGACAACCTTTTTCTGCACTCGGAAAAAAAAACATGCGCGGCAATTTGTTTCGTTTAAATTTCGTATTTTATGAAATTGATAATAAAACAGTACGCGTTTAATTCTTCTTAGAAATAATTATTGTCATTCACTTTCCTCGTCGGTGTAGTATAAAGCACTGTGTATTAATCGTTTTCTCCTCTCGGTGTACAATGTACTAGTACACTTATGACTTTCCTCTTCTTGATTCGGACACGGACATCACGGACGATTGCGATATTTTGTTTTTATATAGTAGGCTTTTGCTAAAGATAAATTGCTTGCGAAATTAATAATTTTATTAGCCAATTTTCACAAAACCGGACTGTGCCTGCCAATTTAGTATGTACAGTCGACAGAAGGTCAACGTTACCATTATTGTTGCAAAATCGCCAGTCACGTAACCGATTAGAGGGCACGTGTGTATAAGTTAATGTGCTGTTGACTGTATCTACTGTGTGCTTTTGTGTAGAGTCAATTGAGCTAAGACGACAAAACCATTAGTTTGGTACGCATCTCTTACGCTCATATTTGGACACTGAAATGAACAGCAATCCGAGCAGTCTATTGGTTTAAAGTTTCCACATCTGGCGTCAATAATGATGAAGAGAAGCCCTGGGTCGTACGTGTTTGTCTTCGCAACTAGTGTTTGTTTAAACCGTTGTATTGTTACTACGGAGCTTCGGTTTCTATTATGAAGAAAGTTGACGAGACAGAAGTTAGTTTTCCTTGCGAAACTCACGCCAGTGTTCTGGAGGAGTGGACAGATATAGCCCAGCTAAGGTAGTTTAAAACTCAATGAAAAAAAAATTCGGGCACCCCAATTTTATTCATTGAGCTTATACACTTTGAGTGCCTTGCATTGAGCGCATTGAGTGCATGGCATAAATCACTTACTATACTATTTTTATTTTTTAATGCACTAACCCGTGCTAAGGACAATTTTAAAAACCTATTTAGAGGCTAAAAATTCCACCCATGCCGGGATTCGAACCCGCGACCTCTGGTTATCCGTGCCAGCGCTCTTTCAGGTTCGAAATTTCGCTGATGCCGGTGAGTCGCCCATTAGCTCAGTTGGAAAGAGCGCTGGCACGGATAGCCAGAGGTCGCGGGTTCGAATCCCGGCATGGGTGGAATTTTTAGCCTCTAAATAGGTTTTTATAAATCACTTACGTTGACAACTAATTTGGTATTGTTGTATATAGCAATCGAGCTCAATCGTACTTTCTATCCAACGAATACTTTTACATTTACGTACAGACACATACCTACTGCTGCTGGCCCCATACTAGGATGTATGTGTTGTGGGAACCAGAAACAGCGCCATCATGCGTGTAAATATCCAAGACCTGGGGTTTTTATTTTATCTTCTCGCATGGTAGGCAGATGCGCTACCGCTGCGCTACAGAGGTCGTCATCACATTATAAAAATGCTTAACACTGTATGCTTTTAGTCCGGATCTACTTACGGGTGTTGTTACGAGTATATCGGAAGAGTCCGACCAGGTTTCGCTCCGATTCGCAGAGCTTAATCATCGGAAGAGTTGTGACACGGTCGGTTGCTCGTGTCACAACTCTTCCGATGTAACAACATCCGTAAGTAGATCCGGACTAAAAGTCTACAATGTGTTGTGCTTACGAAAGTTTTAGTTCAAAAAATGCTTAACACGTTTCTTTGGCGCCTACGAATAGTTTCAGCATTTTAACGCACAGGAAACTCACTAAAGCTATAAAACAGACCACGCTTGAACAATTGTCAGATAGTTTTTCAGATGGTGGATGCTTATGAAGTCTGATCCTGATCGAATATAAAACTTTTTTGCTGTTTTATGTCGCTGATTAAAGATTCATTTTGCACATTTAATCAGTTCTCCATCGGCAGCACCCATCTTTGTGTGAAACTCCAAACCTAATTTTAAGTGAGTTCGCAAGAATGTACCAACTCGATCTCAACGGCTGTTGAGATCGAGTTGGTACATTAGTTGCGCGGGTAGTTTGATTAATAAATCAAAGGACACAAAAGCCGCCATCAGTGGGCCTAATTGCTAAGTTTTGTGACTCCGAGCTATAGGCATGCGACGTGTGTAGAGCTAACACTCTCAACAGTCATGCGCTTTAAATTGCTATGTTTTGTAATAGCAATTATAATTGCTTCAACTTTCATTTACTGGATCTGGATCTACGTTACGTCTTATCCAATTTACGTTTTCGGTTGCCTGGAAAATTTGCTTTTAGTAATAAGACCACCAATGATATTTTATATATTTTATGTCACTTTAATTTCTGTGTACAACTAAGAATATTTTATCTATCTACTTGAGTAGGTTGAAAAATTCAACGAATAAAGAAATTTCCATAGGAATATAGTCAACATAAGAAGCGAACGTGGCCTAGTTAAACCGAGTGATTCGAATCAATCACTTGCGTTAAGCAACAACAGGCGCGGTCAGGTACGTGATGGGTGGCCGTTCCGTGACTACCGCTAGTAGCATTTTTTCCGAGCGCTTCCGTTCTTCGCAAGGCACGTTAAGCCGTTAGTGCCGGCTGTCATGTAATGGCAGTCGTTAAGCCATGTCAGAGGCCTTATTGGCGGCTTGATAACTTTTAAAGTAAGATCCGCCACTGTCTTACAATCCTCCACCAACCCGGACGTGGCCCCCGTGGTGGAGTATGGCCTAACCTTCCTGCGATGCAGGACGTCATCAGGGTCTGCCACTAGCCTCTCCTGCCTCTCTCTCCACTTTCTCTTCATCAACAAGAATTCGATATCAACCCTTGTGTCGTGTTTTTCCACGTTTCTTTGGGACCAAGACAAACAATAATAATTTGCAAGCAATTGCAATGTTTGGAACTTATGTATTTGTAATTCATTGGTACTGTTTTTTTTTCAGGTATGCATACAAATGGAATTTCGGAAAAGTGACGTCACTGCTTAGTAAGTTTACCGCTTGTTTGGGAAAGAAAAAACGGACAATAAACCATTAGGAAATGGATAACCCACAAATAACTTGATTAAAAAGCGATTACCTCGACGGTGATCAAAATGAGATTTAATTTGCATTCCGAGGTAGTTAGGTAACTGTTTCTAATACTTCTTTTGAAAAGGTTATTTTTGGGGCCGACCCAAATCATCAAAATACAAACAAGCATTGAACAAAAAAGTTGTAAACGAAAATACGAATAAAAAAAATTCTTCTGGCAATATGTAATTGTACTTTAATGAAACTCTACTCTGGTGGTCTGCCCACCGACTGACCGTCCACCTTTCGGTGGCTACCTAACTCCACAGTATTATAAATAAAAAAGAATAACACGAGTTGCATTTAAACGTTTGTGGAGCAAAGAAAATAACGTTCGCTTAGTTGGCAAAGCTATAAATCTACAGTTCGTACGCCTTACATAAATAAAATTCCGTGCTTCGCAAGGCACGTTAAGTCGTTGGTGCCGGCTGTCATTCAATGGCAGACGTCATGGAATGGGTGACTTGATAACTTCTGACAGTAAGGTCCGCCACTGTCTTACAATCCTCCACCAAATCGGACTTGGCCCCCGGTTAGAGTATGGCCTAACCTTCCAGGAAGAGACCCGTGCCTAAAAAGTGGGGACATACAAGGATTGATATCGCCATAAATTCGAAGCCTAAAGAGAAATCGTAGATGTACGATGTAGAAAGCTAACTATGACAGCAACAAGCTTCTCTGTGAAGCTTTTAAGGCTAACTATGACAGCAACAAGCTTCTCTGTGAAGCTTTTAAGGCTAACTATGACAGCAATAAGCTTCTCTGTGAAGCTTTTAAGGCTAACTATGACAGCAACAAGCTTCTCTGTGAAGCTTTTAAGGCGCTACGCGGTGTTAACTAGCAGCACTAATGGAAATAAATCATAACTTTTGTCATAACGCGTCTTTGCAATAGTGACCATCACAGTTTTAATAAACATCGATATCGATATCAACCCTTGTATGTCCCCACTGTTGGGGCACGGGTCTCTTCCTGTATCGCAGGAAGGTTAGGCCATGCTCCACCACGGGGTCAAGACCGGGTTGGTAGAGGATTGTAAGGCAGTGGCGGGCCTTACTGTCAGAAGTTATCAAACCGCCCATAAGGCCTCTGACATGGCTTAATGCCATTACATGACAGCCGGCACCCACGGCCATAGTAATAAACATAGTAGCTCTTTTTTAGGACTTTAAAGCAGTTTTTCCAAAAACGGCCGTGTTAAGCGGACATCGATTAAAGTCTTAGGTTGTTGATCATAGGTACTAGATTGTAGGTTCTAATAATTTTGGCGGAAATCGATAAGGGAAAAGACCATTCATTACTATTGGTTTGGGTGCTAAAAAAGTTTTGTTCAGATAAATACAGTAAATACAATTCTTTCAAACTGCAACGACTTATGAACGTTGATGAAGTGAAGGTGATCTGTCAGGATTGCGGCAAGTGGCAGTCGCTGGTCTCTGCCTACACCTCTGGGATATAGGCGTGAGGCTATGTATGTGTATGTATGTTTGAAACTGGTTTCTCGTGTTGAACCACTCAGCAGGATTTTGGAGCCACAATGTAAAAAATAAAAAAAAAAAAACAAAAAAAAAAATGTTTATTCTATAAAGGGTACATGCAACTTTTACAACCATCTTTTCCGCCAAACTAAATGATAGTTTGTTGGCAGACTTACTCTCACTTTAAAACTAAGTTACGTAAAATACGTAACAAATTACTGTGTTTTTGCGGGCAGGTCTCCTTCGTCCCTGAACTTTGCCTTGTCTCATTCTACAAGGCAAAGTTCAGGGACGAAGGAGACCTGCCCGCAAGCAGAGTTGCAGCAGATTGTTCTTGTTACTGCGCATGATGTTGTGACCTGTTAGGTCATTTGTAAACTTTTTAGTTTGTTACAGTAAGAAGGTTTAGGTCACTAATTTAGTTAGGAAAAGATAGTTTTAAATATTTACAATTTTTAATTAGGTTTTTACAATTTTAATTAGCTTTAGTTTTTAGTTTTAATACACTTTAGTTTTTAGTCTTAATACTAACACTATGATAGCTTTAATAGTCTTTAGCTCTGCTCAGGGTCGTAGTTCGTATTAATGGATCGAGTACACTTTGCACTGTTTATTTGGGTTAGTCCACTTAGCTTGCGCAGTTGCGGGTAGACGCCACGGCAGTCTAGGGTCAAACTCCGGCGCAGCAGAAACAGGCGAAGGGCAGCCTTCGATTGCGAGCGTAGAACTCGGCCAGCAACAAGGGCCCTGGAATTCGGCAAATATAGACATTTTTAGAAATGTCCGAATTCACGTTACGCACTGCAACACAGCAACAACTTTTCTCGTTCTTGAGATTGATTCACGTAGAAGCTAGTGGGACCCAATTAAGCATTAGATAGTGATCAATGATGTGGTATGTGCAGGCGAAATCAGCTTGGATGCTATATGAAAGAAATGCTACGTAATGGTGATACAATGAAAATGACAAATTACTTATTATCTAATGACAAGCCCCATACAATTGACTAAGCAATTGGCATGAATGATCGTGTTAGTACTTACATGATTTCGATGGATTTAGCACAATTAGAACATAGAAATCAGCTATAGTCTAAATAAATAAAAATTGCGGGTACAAAATAAATACTAGGCCAACTAGAATAACTAAATTACAACACTCACCCAGTCGGGGAAAATTCACAGAAACACTTTTAGCTTATAAGCACTGCAATGTATAACTTGTAAAATGCCTGGATGGCTTAAATTCGGTAATTAGAGTTGCAATGAAATCAATCCATAGGGAGGTGTGTTCTCTGGTAGACGGGTAGGTTCAGAATGAATCAATACATTGCACCAACGGATATTCTCAAATGTTCCATTGTGTGACCACCGCACATTCCAATCGCTTACGCTTGTATTATCTAATATGAATAGGGAATTAGAATGTTTGTCTGTTCGTTGAAATATTAATTAGTTGTTAGTTTGTTATGTTTTATTTTAGCTTTAGAGTAATGATTAAGTGTAAATACGTTTATTAGATAAGTAGGTACCTAATTATTGTATTTTAGATTTAGAGACTTTCTTTTTTAAGTTGTTTTAGTACAACCGTTACAATGTGACCAAAGTATTTTAGTTTCTCCATTTTATGATCTTCTAGGGCCATTTCGCTAAGTAAATATTCAACTCTAGTGCTGTCTCTTCGGATTTCTCAGCAAAGAGCGTGACAGGACGTTAAAGTACTACACATCATAAAAGTCCCTTCGGGAATCTACGTTCGCGCAGACTAGGAAGAAGTGTAACGAAAGTACCCGAAGCTATAAGTACATTCAACATGATATTTAACAGATACGGTTAAGGTGCAGAATTGGTTACGCTGCCGCAGTAGCGCTACCTATTTCGCTCACGCTAATATTGCCAAACTAATAGTCACCTGCATTGATGACGTTGAATCAACCAATAGCAACAAAGGCGCGCGGCCTGCCATAAAACGAAACTATTTGATTGGTCGATCAACTTGCCGCACATCCAAAATTTGGTCATCTGCGCAGGTACATCCGCGAGACTTATTTCTTGTGTAGCAATGTACTTAAGTATTTACTCAGTGAAATTCCCAATTCAGAAACCGGCCCTAAGAGCTCAAATTTTTTGTTCATTCATTGCAAAACCGTGTTGTTAGTGCCTCCGTCTATACCACAATGATATTTTCAGCACACTAAGCATATATACTCGTAGATATTAACTTAAGTATCGTATTACTTCTCCGAAAGATCAAAACATTTCACTCGTTCTTTTTCGATGTATTATCTAACTTTCAATTTAGTGACCGCGCCTCATTTCATGTCAGGTAATGAAATGGAAACGTACGAATGATCCCCTAAACAGTTTCTTCTCAGCATGATAATAAACAAACTAATCAATTTGAGATCTTACCCTCATCTCTTTAGGGTTCATACTCGCGTGCCCTTTAACCTTTGTGTCCGAGGTGTAGGTAGCTAATAAAAGTGTATGGCATAGAAGACCACTTCGCATTCTGTAATATTTTTTTGACCAGTATAACTGTGTATTTCAATAGAGCTTGAACTGTTTCATTTTTTTAAATAATAATAAAAAGCCACTTTACAAAATAGGGACCTAATTCAAATTGGAATTGCGAGTACAGCAGGGCCTCGATAATCCGAACACCGACAATTTATACCCTGTTCGGATGTGCGAAGCGTTCGGATTATAGTTGCAGGCATTTATCGAAATAAAACCTTTTTTATTATTATAATGTATGGACATATATATTTATTGGCGAAACAGTGCGCGGCGGACGAACAAGCGATACGTGTACTACCTAAAACGCACTGCAAGGCACTGCGAGACAGAAACTGTGGACGGCGGCGGTTGCGCAGGCTTGGGGGTCGTTCGGATTATAGAGGCGTTCGGACTAGCTGGGGTACGGATTATCGAGGCTCTGCTGTAGTGTTTAAAAGTCGGTCGTTATTTTGATTGAAAATAAACTCATGATTTTTTGTAAGTGTCACTGCGACCGCTCCAAATTGTTGTTAATATTTTCCGAAAGCAAATGTACGAGTCACTATAAAAAACATCCAAATCGCTTGAAATTTGCCTTTAAAATTTGAGGAGTTTTTTTTTTAAGTAGGACAGGTTGCACGCCTGATGGTAAGGGAAGAAGGGCTGAGTTCTCTCGATTTCTCCAGGATCATATCCTCAGACCCGGACTTGGTGACTATGGGACCATCTGTGAAGTCTACCCTTTCAAACAAAAAAATAATTGTCTCCGTGGAATGATTTAGACAATTCTTGAAAAAAAGGATCCCGACGACTTTAAAACGTCCGTTTTTTGAAGTTAAAAAGAAAGAAATCACAACTCACTCATCACGAATCACTTACTTGATTTCTTGTTGGATGAGTCTGACTACGTTTCAAGAGCTTTCATAGTAGTAGTAATAGTTTCAGAGTAGAGAAGGAGCTCGTGACATCAGTTGCTCGTCTCTGACTGCGGGTGATTAAATAAAGGCGAACCCTGATCGGACTCATCCGACAAAAACTCAAGTGAGTGATTCCGGAAGTTCCGAATGTGTAGCTCTTACGAGTATTAGTTTCAAAATAAATACTCTTACCCCCGGTTTATCGTACGCTAACAAGCTGTTAATCTACTCTTAACAGTTCTGTTGTCAGTTGGTTTTTTAATACGTACTTTGGTCGACTTGTTAACAATAGATTAACAGCCTGTTAGTGTACGAGAAACTGGTGATCAGACTAATATTTTTTAATTATTGGTGGTGGAGTATGGCCTAACCTTCCTGCGATGCAGGAAGAGACCCGTGCCCCAGTAGTGGGGACATACAAGGGTTGATAACGAACTATAGATAATCAGATACTGCACTTTCATCGCACCAAGTTTGACTGTGGTACGTGCTAGAAGTTTTCGTACTTCTGCGTACCCCTGTAACGGGTGTGAGTATGTCAAAGGGACCACGGCCGCGCTGAATAAATCATAGGCCTTATTCCCACGGCATATGGGTCATTTTGAATGATTTAATCACTGGGCTAGCTGTCAGTGTGGGGAGACTCCAGTTTATATACGAGTATATTGCAAGACTCTTGAGATAAATACATTTATATGACTTCAAGACGGTGTTCTTTTAAAAACTAGATAATTGACTGATAAGAAATAAAAACATAAAAAGAGACAATTGGCAAGTTTATAAAATTGACAGAAGTTGTGTTTTATCAAAAGATATTATATTACTGCTGTAGTATTTGTATTACGAGTATATCTGTCCCAACTTTGTAAAACATTTAAGTACTTAGAAGTGTTTATAAATTTATTTCTATTTTGCACGTCCACCACAGATGTTGCCTCTCCTGTACCTCCTGCGGGTTGACTGGTAGAAAATGCAATTCGCATTAAGTCCTTTTGTACATTGTCTTTTGTGCAATAAAGATTTAATAATAATAAGAAGGTGAAGTGGCAATTCAAAAGATATCTATAATAGGTGAAGCAACGGTCTATATTTTGAAATATAGTACACACCTATGTTTAACTTTCATATTCTTTTTTTGTTAACCCGTGCTAAGGACAATTTTAAAAAACTCTGATGCCGGTACTTGTCCATTAGCTCAGTTGGGAGAGCGCTGGCACGGTTAGCCAGAGGTCGCGGGTTCGAGTCCCGGCATGGGTGAAATTTTTCGCCTCTAAATAGGTTTTTAAAATTGTAACGTTCAGTAAGCCGCAGTTTCTGAGCTGTTCTAAATGCAACTTTTTGTTTTAAAGTCACCACTAAGTAGTGAACAGGGTCGAACTCAGTTGGCTTACCCGAGTGCCCCCTCAGCTACAAGTTCGCGGGCCGGTTACCTGTTGCGACGCGCGCACATCGACCGCCGCCCCGCCCCGCCCCGCGCCCTTTGTGATCAACCTGCCTGATTCCCTGTTCCTAATAAAACAAGAACACTCATCTAATGCATAAAAATCTCGTGTCATAGTGTTGGTTATCGAACTCCTCCAAAGTGTGTGCCCCGATTTTCTTTGTATTGTTTGTGTATTTGGTAGGTCTGAGAATAGGTCATAGGTTAATTAATATAGGAGAACAACGCTTACGGAGTTGGCTTAAAGTTATACATATATTAAATGGCGCGATTATTACGTTAAAAACTTTATAATTTTATATTCCCTGTTAGGTATATTAATAAAAATAAAATAAATATTTTTTTAGTAGGCATAACGCAATTAATTTAATTCCCGATGTATAATATGTATGATGATGAGCATCGCGAGTCATTACGAAATAAATATTTTCTATTCTATTCCAAATACTACAAGAAACCATCCCCCCACGCCAAGGCTTAGTATGCGAAGTAGTAGATACGATGGCACCAGTGACACGTTTTGGTTGGTACTGGAAAGTCGCGACTTTTGACATTTAAAACTCGCGCCCAGCGTTATCATACTACACATACTGAGTTCCAAGTTGCGGATGATTAAATCCGCGGGGCGGGGGAAAACAGCTACTCTCTAGCTGTAATAAGGTTGATATTAGATTAATAATGGATAAAAAAAAATTATAGATCTTCCGATTGCATCAACACTCATAAAATTTTAGTACCCAAAGAAAAATCAGGGATTTCTCAGCAAAATTTTATGTTCGAGAAAGAAAGTTTCCTAAATAAGTCATAGCGCTCACTCTTGTCTGTCCGGAGCAGGGGGACCTACATAACCCGACCTACTTACCTACATTCAGTAAAATCGCTGTCGATAGAGGAGCACGAACAAATTGAAACTTTCATCTGCGAAAATAGTGCATCGTTTGTTTGTCTCGATGAAGAAAAGCACCGTGACAAAACGGGGCTCCGCACGTATTAACCTGGTCGTTATCGTGGATTTGCATGCAGACATAAAGAAACTATGTCATTTGCCACGATAATTTTTAGACCTTTACCGCTTCATCAACATTGATGCATGTGTGTATGCGGCGACGAATCAGTCGCCATATGCACACTGATAAAGCGACAGACGTAAGTCAGGATCGTGACAAAAGACAAATCCTGGTCGTTCTCTACCTATCCGAGATACAAACGTAAAGTTATGTTATGTATATTTTTAGGATTCCGTACCTCAAAAGTAAGAACGGAACCCTTTAGAATCACTTTGTTGTCTGTCTGTCGGTCGAGACCCTTGCTTTCGGAAACGCATGAAGGTATGGAGTTGAATTAAAAACCGTAAAAAAAAGTAACGGCCGTTTACGCCGCAAAAAAGTTTCGTTGACCTGGAACTGACGAATATGGCAGGTACCTATTCTTCTACTACAAATACAGGAATATAATTATAAAACTGTTATTTTGTAATTAATCATAAAACTGCCTCGGAAGTTCGGGAAAAGCTCGGAAAAGCTGCGGACTCGCTTCCTAAACCATGTATAATATGTAACAAATTTGTACACGAGTAATAACGAGTGCGTTGCGGGAGTAAGACTCTCACACTAGGTTTTTTAAAACCTATTTAGAGGCTAATAATTCCACCCATGCTGGGACTCGTACCCGCGACCTCTGGCTAACCGTGCCAGCGCTCTCCCAAGTGAGCTAATGGGCGACTTACAGTGAAATGTTGAACCTTTTTACAATACTCTCTGTATTACGTACAGGCAGCATTATTTGGCTGAAGTAATTTGCGTCATTTACAGCCCCGAGTACCTACTTTGCAGTTAGGTTTTACATCGGAATGATATCGCTATACCCACATGATTATATTCAATGCACTAACTCGTACTAAGGACAAGTGGTTAGCCAGAGGTCGCGGGTTCGAGTCCCGGCATGGGTGGAATTTTAGCCTCTAAATAGGTTTTTAAAATTGTTCTTAGCACGAGTAAGTGCATTAAAAAGAATTTATCAACTAGGTTTTTGGTTTTCACGCAGACTAAAGCCGAATAGAACGCAATATTCGTTACCAGGCTTTCAGCCCAAATATTATGTTCGGCAGTTTGGCGAAGCAGATCCGGCATTATGCTTTGGCTTGCGGTGGAGATCGCAAATGAATGCGGTTAGCCCCGGTGCGCGGCTAGATTCCCTCTGGACATGCCCGGCCGGAGTGGACACAGGTAGGGGGCCCGGGGCTCTTAGGTTCTCTAAATGTCGACATCATCATCATCAACTCCCCGCGAGCCACGTTGAGTATAGACCGTTTCCCTCAAATGCCATCTCTCACAGTCTCTGGCCACCCTCGGACCTTTCACCGACGCTGGCAGCTGGTCTGCCCACTGACCGTTCTTCCTGTTCTCGGCTGCCACTCTGCGGTTTGTTTAGGACTGCGAAAACAAAGGGGAGTATGGTTTTCGAACGTATGTAGGTTTGTTTCTTTATAAACGCCTTAACCGGTTTTGACAAATAAGTCGTTAAATTTAATTTATTTTAAAAACCTATTTGGAGGCTAAAAGCATAATTCCGCCCATGCCGGGACTCGAACCCGCGACCTCTCCTCCTCGTTTTGTCCCATTTTGTGGCATATACTTAATAGTTTCACGGGTCACTCAACCCCTTAAAGTGTCCCTGGATCCAGCCCTGGCGGATTCCCTGGGCGTGGCCGTCTTATAATTTACACAAAGCGACTTACAGCCCGCATCTCGACGTTCGGCCGGGAATTGTATCAGTTGTGTGTATCTTTGCGCTGTATCTTTAGCAGGGGAACAGAGCTTCTGTATTTGCTACTGTGTGCGATATTGGAGCATCCTAAATATAATTTACAATTTACACAATATACTCTTAAAATTTACACAAAGCGACTGGCAGCCCGCATCTCGACGTTCGGCCGGGAATTGTATCAGTTGTGTGTATCTTTGCGCTGTATCTTTAGCAGGGGAGCAGAGCTTCTGTATTTGCTACTCTGTGCGATATTGGAGCATCCTAAATATAATTTACAATTTACACAATATACTCTTAAAATTTACACAAAGCGACTGGCAGCCCGCATCTCGACGTTCGGCCGGGAATTGTATCAGTTGTGTGTATCTTTGCGCTGTATCTTTAGCAGGGGAACAGAGCTTCTGTATTTGCTACTCTGTGCAATATTGGAGCATCCTAAATATAATTTACAATTTACACAATATACTCTTAAAATTTACACAAAGCGACTGGCAGCCCGTATCTCGACGTTCGGCCGGGAATTGTATCAGTTGTGTGTATCTTTGCGCTGTATCTTTAGCAGGGGAACAGAGCTACTGTATTTGCTACTCTGTGCGATATTGGAGCATCCTAAATATAATTTACAATTTACATAATATACTCTTAAAATTTACACAAAGCGACTGGCAGCCCGCATCTCGACGTTCGGCCGGGAATTGTATCAGTTGTGTGAATCTTTCCGCTGTGTCTTTAGCAGGGGGACAGGGCTTCTGTATTTGCTACTCTGTGCGATATTGAAGCATCCTAAATATTATAATTTACAATTTACACAATATACTCTTATAATTTACACAAAGCTACTGGCAGCCCGCATCTCGGCGCTAACTAGCGCTGCTACCAATTGTATAAAAATCATAAATAGTTTTATAATACTTTTTGTTCCAAAATCGAACATCATAAATCTTAACATTAGTAACAACAATTTTTAGAAACTACTGTTTGATCAATGACATTTTTAATTATTTATTTATTTAAGTACATAGGCAGGGCTACACAAATAGAATACGAATTAAAGTTTAACGTAACAAGTCTGCTGTGCACCCAAAGGAATGTACACATCATTTGACATTAAATATAGCAACACTACAAAATTACTTATAAGTAAGGAACACAAACTAAAAACATCATACTTAACTAAAAAAGAATTAGAACAAAAATAAGCTTTTGGAACGGAAATAATCTAAATGTTAATTAACTTTAACGATTTCGGCTGTTTTTTACAAAATTGCTTTAAATTCCTCAAGAAAAGGACCGAGGTTCTTGCCCGTAGGTTTGTAAAAAGCGACTATATATTAGTAGTTTATAATACTGTTGCATAATAAGGGTTCAATAGTTAATATCACTCGTGTGATACTATAAAAAAAGTCGCCTACGGCTCGTTTGTTTAAATACTGAAAAGTTTTTTAAAGTGTAAAATGTTGGCGCCAAGGCGCAAACATCCATTGTGTGTTGCGTCGGCGCGGACTCGTACATTGAAACCTTTTTTTTTAAGTAGAGGTTCAACCTTCTTGGTCCAGCTGGAGGTTGTATAGGTGTATCGTTATGATTAAAATAGTACATTACACAACTTGGGTGGTAATACAAAGAAAAGCCGAGATCGCAGAAGTTTGCGGCCCGAGCTGCAAGCGAGGGACGTAAATATGCGATCGAGAGCTTTCTTTATTACCTCCCGTGTTGTGTACATCTTTTTATGTCTACACTTGGCCAGAAAGCGGCTTTTTCCGTACGCGCAGCGTGCGGAAAAAGCCACTTTATTGCCAGGTGTGGCATAATAGTACATTACATAACTAGGGTGGTAATACAAAGAAAGGCCGAGATCGCAGAAGTTTGCGGCCCGAGCTGCAAGCGAGGGACGTAAATATGCGATCGAGAGCTTTCTTTATTACCTCCCGTGTTGTGTACATCTTTTTATGTCTACACTTGGCCAAAAAGCCACTTTATTGCCAAGTGTGGCATAAAGTTATATTATGATACAGGTTTTATTTTAATTTTTGGGCTATGCGTAATGTTTGTCATAAGAGTTTTGTTTTCAGTTTTATAATCTTTTCATTATAGTATCAGAGTAGATTAAGATATATAATGTTCACCTTTTCCGAAAACGCGTTGTGAAAGAAGACATGTTTTTTGTCATTGCACGCATTAAAACACAGTTTTGCACAAAAGTGGGATTAATGCTGACTACCAAGTTGAGGCAAATAACAACCATAAATATAATTCTACTGAAATACTATGTAAGTAGTACACTCTAGGGCCAGTACTATTGCAAAAATGGTCTCAGTCTGGAGGTTCTGTTTTAGACGACCTCTGTGGCGTAACGGTAGCGCGTCTGCCTACAATGCAAGAGTTCTCGGGTTCGAATCCCGGCTGGGGAAAAAAACAAGCCCAGGTCTTGGATGTTTACATGTTTGTGATGTCGTTGTTTCTGGTTCCCACGACACAGGGTATCCTAATGTGGGGCCAGAAGCAATGTATGTGCCTGTATGAAAATGTTATGTTTGTGATAGCCTTGTCTGGATAACATATCACAGTATGTCTTAGTTTGGAACCAGAACAAGTGATTAGGTTGTTGGATAATGTTACGTTATTGTTACTAGGTCCACAGTTCTGAAGGATGAATTTCGCATGGCAGATTGCTCAGTTACAGGCGTATCAAGACTCCCTTTGTAGTTTCTCACAGAAACTTACTCAAAGGCTGCTGATATGTGTCGTACGCAAAGGGGGTTTAGGAAAATTGGGGCTTATCTTCGCTATCTGTGAAGGAAAACCTCGTGAGGAAACCTGTGTCTAAGATAATCGCCAATCTGGGGCGGGGACGCGTTGTGTTTATCCCACCGAAACAAAAATGTAAAATACCGGCCAACTTCCCGTCTAAAAAGATACACATATTATTTAAGAATTTGCCAGCCGAATACAATCTTTATTGTAATGGAATATTTGACGACCTCTGTGGCGCAGCGCATCTCCCTGCCATGCAAGAGGTACCGGGTTTGAACCCTGGCTGGGGACAAGACAAAAAAAACCCCAGGTCTTGGACGTTTACTTGTTTGTGATGTCGTTGTTTCTGGTTCCCACGACACAGGGTATCCTAGTGTGGCCAGAAGCAATGTATGTGCCCGTATATAAATTTTATTATTAATGTTATTATTATTAATATTTCTTTTTGGTAACTTTTATCCCCTCCGATCTTCTACGTAGTTAGCTTCGTAGATATAGGAGGCCGTAAACGGCTAGAATGGGTTCGTGGAAATATATGCACAGTTCGCGCTGGCTGAGAACTTGGCCAAGCGCACTCTGTGCGCCTTGATTACCTAAGCCCAAACTCTCTCCGTAATTTTGTTTTCAACCTTAGCCGTATTTTTTCTCTGAAGTAAACAATTTAAACGCTTTACGTTTACAAATACATTTTCGTTGTATATTCTCATTTGCGCGTAATGAGGGCTTAAACAGCTTATACATAGTCGCTGGGGTAATGAGTTTTAAAGTGTAATTGGCATGTCAAGTTTAATAAGCTTCGTCGAGAAACAACAAGTATGGTACTATGGAATCTGTGTTAGCAGCCACACACGAGAATTAAAAAAACATGGGAACCTCCTTATATTACAGATATTTTTTGTTAAGTGGCTCTTTATTCTTGCAATAAATAAAAATAAAAAACACTTCATTTTATTTTCGTTTATATAAAAAAATGTTCATCGTCAACTCATTATGGCCGAGGGGCACGGGTCTCTTCCCTGAGGAATATGTTGGCCATACTCCACCACGGGGGGCCAAGTCCGGAATGGTGGAGGCTTGCAAGACTAGTGGCTGGTCTTAATGTCAGAAGTTTTCAAGCCGTCCTAAGGCTTGACTTGACTTGGCTTAATGACTGTCATCTATCGACGGCAGCCGACCCCAACTGCTTAACGTGCCTTGCCAAGTTCGGAACCGCTCGGAAAAGTGCGACTAGCTTTTGTCATAGACGGTCACCCATCCATGTACTGAACGCGCCCTATGTTGCTTAACCTTCGTGATCGTTTAAAATCACTCAGGCAGCCGGGGCTAAGAGCTAAGAGCAATTTGAGCGAGGGATAATGTGGCATTGTTAATAAATCTTTGACAGGCAGATTCTTAAGTATTTTCTTGTATTTACGGTATTAACAATCAATTCATAAAACAGAGCATTAGTTATTCAAGGGTGGAGTGGTGTCAAAAGTTTTCAAGCAAATATTTGTACCCCTCTGGCATCTTGAAGCGACAAGTTTGGTATTTGCGAATCGATCAGGTGCTCGCGAACAGGGTTTCTCTTTCGGAAGTGTCACTTGTAAAATATGGTTCGACGGTACCTGAATATCACTTGAAGGGCACAGGGGAAGAACATGCAATGTCGCATTTTTACTTTTAAACTGATAATGCCATTTTGTAGTGTAAAAGTGGTAGAACGAAACGCAAAAACGCTCTTGAGAAAAACATGCAGTCTCTGAGTAATCGCCTCATAAAAATACTACTACAACGCAAAAACATGCAAGGTCCTAGTCGTACACGGAAAAAAAATGTTTTGTCCATGGTTCATTTCTACTAGAGTTGCCGCGAATACTATTATTCGGCATTCGGCATTACTCGACATTTTTTTTAATATTCGTCGAATACCGAATAATTCCAGTATTATTCGGCATTCGGAGAGTATTCTTCTAAAATAAATTTATAACAAACAAAAAACTAATAAGTAAAAATAGTCATTCTTTATTATTTTCCTTAATAAAACTAAACACAACATTAATAATTATTTATCATATTAAATATTAAAATTCTCTCCTGTGTCTGTCATTAGGTAAGGTTTAATTAATTAATATTTAAAATCCACCAGAGGCAGTTGTGATGCAAAAACCTATTTTTCTGCACGTTGGGGAGCGAGTCGGTTTCGCTTTTCCTCGTAATTTTAGCCTGCCTCAGAAAATAGTCTTTCTGAATAAACAGAGCTCGCTGGTGTGATTAAGTATCGTTCAGCAAGCTTACTTAAAATAGGGAATCCATTCTTATTGGTGCTCACAGCCCACCATTCATATGGGTTGATTTTTCTGCTTTTGCTAATACTTGGCAATTTCTTGAGCAGTGGCATTTTTGGAGTGCTCTTCAGTAGGCTCAGGCTGTCCTATTGCGGATTCTTCAAAACATGCCCAAAATAATCCTTCCTAATATAATAATCCTTCGAATAGCTTTATTGTTCACAACTTAAAAAAAAAGGTTTTACAATTAAAATTATTATTAAAATTAAGTAAAAAATAAATGAGCCTGAGTTTAATGCTATATTTAATAGAAATAAAAATTATGTTTAATGTGCCTTATTTATGTCGAATAGTAATGCCGAGTTATTCGACTATTCGCCAAAGCGAATGGCGATTACTCGGTATTTGACTATTCGCTATAACAACTATTCGAGGCAACTCTAATTTCTACCTTTGTCACTGAACACTAATACTATTTATTAAAAAACAAGACATTTGTGTAATAAATCACATACATAAGTAATGTATATTTTATAGAGGTTTGAAATCTATTATGGACATTATCTCAGTTCAATGTCGGTCGGACACAGCATGTTCTTCCCTTGTACCCTTCACTTACTATTAGACACTTTGTGATATTCAATTTTCTATCGTCATCTGATTCCTGATAAAGACCTCTAAGAAACTGATTGATTCTATAAACATCCAATATAAGACCAATCTTACTGTTTAAGTCTCTTTTGTAATTCGTGGTGTACATACAATAAGGATTATATGTACCTACAGTCTGTTAGCTTTTAGAATATACCTAGAATATGGCTCTAGAGTAAGCTTCGGTTTTCGCCGAAAGCACACGAGTGTAATACTACTTCCTGCTCTGTATAAAACTTTTCTTCCCTATTTTGAAAAGTTATGTAAAGTTGTAAATAACAATACAAAATAAACCTTACCTTATTGCAATATAATTCCACCACTGCAGTACAATTCCACCGAACTGCGATCCCCAACCCGCATGCCCAGCGTGGGGATTATGGGATTATTACCCCCTATGATAGCTCAAAGTGGCGCTCTTTACGGGAGGGCTATGCCCAGCAGTGGACTAGTATAGCCTGACGATGACGATGATATTGCAATATAATCGGTTTATCTGACTGTAGCCGGGGTATATTCTAAAAGCTAACGTCGTCGTCGTCAGGCTATACTAGTCCACTGCTGGACAAAGCCTTCTCCTAAACTAAAGAGCGCCACGTTGTGCTATCATAGGGGTAAAGCCCATTATCCCCACGCTGGGCATGCGGGTTGGGGATCGCAGTTTGGTGGAATTGTACTGCAGGGGGCGCTGCTGCCCACCCCCTGGTTTGTGTCCCTTATAGTCGTCTTTTACGACACCCGCGGGAAGAATTGGGTTGGTGCTATTCTCTAGGCCGACAGCAAACAGCTAAAAAGCTTACAGAATGTATCTATATTTCTAATATATAAAAATCTCGTGTCACAATGTTTACTATCGAACTCCTCCGAAACGGCTTCGCCGATTTTTATGATTTTGTTTGGTTGTTCTGAGAATAGGTCGTAGGCTAATTAACATGGCAAAACAACGCTAGCCGAGTCAGCTAGTTATTTTTGCTATTTGATGGTGACCACTAAAGAACCATTGTTATGCAAAACATACTTTCTTCTTAAAACTGTTTTAATACGGATTTCACTCCTTTATTATATTTTTACAATTTTCCGACGTTTCGGCACTTTTACAGGTGCCGTGGTCTCGGATGACCACGTTTTAATTATGTCTAGTACTCGTGTTAACCTTAGAAAATACTATATTTTTTTCTACTGTAATAAGTTATTGTTTTTTATAATTTCTTATTATTGTCTCGTGTTTTTTCCTAGTTTACAATATTTTATTTTATCTTATGTTATGTGGAGGATTTCAATATCTCCAAAAAAAATGTTTTTTGGCGATTTAATAGCTATTCATATGTTTATTATTATAAGTTTTAATTTCAATGTGTGGTGAAGTTCATTATAATTTATTTTTAAGGTATTTAAATCGCCGTAAAAACCCAGAAGATAATATAAAAATTATTTATTGTTCATAAAAAGTGAAGTACAATTTTTCCTTACTTATTAACTTTGTGGGTACAATATATAAATCTAGTTCCTTTGAATATAAGGATGGTCCGTTGGTACCTATTCTAGTGTTGATTTACACTGTATCATAGGCACCAGCGTCCTCCGCCATTTTCAGTACAATAAAATGCAGATATGCAATAAGGACAATAAGACAGGTACTTAACAATACCTTGGAATATAAGACGAACAATAAAAAAAATAAAGACAACGAATTGGCCACTTCAAAAAACCACGCTAAAGGAATTTTATAAACCTATTTGGAGGCTAAAAATTGCCGTAAAAATACGAAGAAGCCCACTTTTTCTAACATTTTTCTGCATTCTGTGTCCCAAGTACACAAACGATCTGTTGACAGAAACTTCTTTCTTGTCTCGACGTCTTCCAAAGCGTTTCATAGTTGCGGATCGATCCAATCGCCTGTTGCATTCATCCCAGCTGTCTATTGTGCGGTACTTCCGAGCCACGTCCTCAGAAGTTTCAGCTTTCCAACCGGACGCGCGCCTAATGCTTCATTGAAAAGCAGAGTCATTTAGTTCACTTCCTTTAAAGAAGTTCTTGTTTGTTTATAATTTTATTGCACTTACTTAAAGAAAAATCGTGCAATGCGTCGTACTTAATATTTGAGTTCTTCTTAGTATTATATTCTTTTTAATGCACTAACCCGTGCTAAGGCCAATTTTTTATAAACCTATGTAATAAACCTAATAATATAATCATGCGGGTACAGCGATATCATTCTGATGTTAAACCTAACTGCAAAGTAGGTACTCGGGGCTGCAAGTGATGCAAATTACTTCAGTCGGCTGTCGCTGCCTGTACGTAATACAGAGAATATTGTAAACAGGTTCGAAATTTCGCTGATGCCGGAGAGTCACCCATTAGCTCAGTTGGAAGAGCGCTGGCACGGATAGCCAGAGGTCGCGGGTTCGAATCCCGGCATGGGTGGAATTTTTATCTTTCATGCATAGAAGTAAAGTTTATTAGTTAAATTCATATGTGGTTATGAAAGCAACGAACATCGACCAAAGCGATAATCAAAAAGTCGTATGAGTATAAAGATTGTTGGTACGTAATTCATGTGAACTAAGACCGCTATTGTTTAAAGTTTTTCATGTACCCTCAAAATGTATGGTGTGCTTGATTAATCTAACTATTAAGGTGAATGAGATACAATAACATACGTACGGTACAGAATGAATTGATGAGTTGTTTTGCAAAGTAAATTAGTTTATTTGAAGCATTTCTTCCCGAACACGTCTAGGTCTCAAAAGTTTCTACTTTCCAACAGCTTAGACTTTCCCGGGTGATTTGTTCGAGAGTTAGAGTTTGTCCTTGGAAACTGGTATTTCGCTGGAATTGAGATAACAGTTTTAGCTAACAAGGCAGGTGTAACGTAGTCTAGGAATTGGGAATGCCAAGACACGACGTAGTACAAAGGGATTAAGGTTAGGTATAAGGCGAGCTCCGAAATTTGTATTAGTCTTCTGGAATGATAAGAAAACATTGACGGAATATGTTTTTGTGAGAGGAAATCTTTCTCCGGCAAATCTTAAGTTCAGGGTTCATACCTCATCATAGAGTCATTGAACCGTCGATCAGAATATTATAAAAATACTCATTAGGTGTTAACATTTATGATAGTATTTTCCAAGGTTAACACGAGCAGTAGACATAATTAAAACTGTTTTTACACGGGTTTATGCTCGTTTATTACATTTTTACAATTTTCCAACGTTTCGGCACTTTTTCAGGTGCCGTGGCCCCGGATGACTGAGGTGACAGGCGTCTGACATGGCTTAACGACTGCCATTATATGACAGCCGGCACCAACGGCTTAACGTGCCTTGCGAAGCACGGAAGCGCTCGGAAAAATGCCACTAGCGGTAGTCACGGGACGCTCACCCATCCCGTACCTGACCGCGCCTGTTGTTGCTTAACCAAGTGATTGATTCCAATCACTCGGTTCGCCTAGGCCACGAACGCTTCGCTTCAATTCGATTAGTTTTAACTATATGGCGCAACTCGGTTCGGTCTTCTGCCGTCTCTTTCCGTGCGTAGGAGTTAGTAGAGAGTAAGTTAAAAGAGTTCAGAGTGGCGAGAGTAAGTTATAGTGTGAGCAGGGAACGCTTGCTCTACAGTTTCTAGGTACGTTATTTATTTACCTCAACAATCGTTTTATATTTGTTTCCAACCAGCCAGCATCTTGGGTTACGCAAGCACCATATTGTTTGTGAACTAGCGCATGCCACTGAATTGAAATAATACAGAGGCCCCGATTCGACACACCACATGATGAATTACTATACTGAAGTACGATTTTTTAGTAGCAATATCACACGTAAACTATAAAGGAAAACCATGTGAGAAAACCCGTAGTGTGGTTGGCTCCGCGCGTATCGACTTGTCTTTCCTGTGGGCTAGGCCGACTAAGCCCACCTAGCCTAGCCGCTAGAGCTAAGGCCTCATAGTTGGGCCGTTGTACGTAGCGAGCACTGAGGTATGTAACACTTCAGCGTTTATATTCTTTTTATTGCACTAACCCATGCTAAGGACCATTTTAAAAACCTATTTAGAGGCTGAAAATTCCACCCATGACGGTATTCGAACCCGCGACCTCTGGCTATCCGTACCAGCGCTCTTCCAACTGTGCCAATGGGAGACTCCCGGCATGGGTGGAATATTTAGCCTCTAAATAGGTTTTTAAGACTTCAGGGTTTCTTCACCATGTTTTTCTTCACAGTTAGCGAGTGGTATTGCTGCTATAACTTCACAAATGTATTTCAACTTACAAAACAAAGTCATTGGTACTGGACTAAGCCTGAATTGGATATCGAACCTGGGTCTCTCACTTTCGAGTCCCAATGTTCTACCCACCGCTTCCCTAAGACACGAAATAGATTGATTATTTTCTCAAAATATAAAAAATTAAATAGTTTTCAACCATATTTTGCAGTACATTCATATCTGCTGTCTAACAGTCCTTCTGTTCCGAAACCCCGTTTTAGTTCACAAAGCGAGCTGTGGTGCCCCCGCCCCCATCCCCTTTTACACTCCCTATCAGCCCCTCCCCACCCTTTTTGAACCGACTGACGCAAAGGAGGGTTATGGTTTTCGCGCGTTTGTTCGATGTTTGTTTATGACCAGTCAGAGGGCAAACAGCTGGTGCAATTGAAGCAAATGGGGTGTCAAATTAAATGTTTTGACGACGCCTATGTCAATGGCTAAATGTTACGCATTATTTGCGAAAAAAACAAATTGGCTATGACGTGACCAGATGACGTGATATATCTTTATCTATAATATAAAAATGAAGATTCTTTAACTTCAACTAGGGCCCTGTTTCATCGAACTTAAATTCATAGTCCATTATGACAACACTACGTACATTGCATACCCGATTAAACCACAAATGAATCTAATCAAATCAGTTTTGAATAGATTAGATTAGATTCGATTAGAACTCTTTATTGTACAGACCAGAAAACAAAATACATAAAAAGGCTTACACATCTAAGCTATTGCCGTATACAATTGGCGGTCTCATCGCTGAAAGCGATCTCATCCAGACAACCAAATAATAAAATATTATTCAAAATTAAGCAGAAACTGTCGCTTACCACAATTTCAATTTGCAACAGCTTCTATTTTAATTTATGGTTTAATACTAGCAATGACCTCGGTGTTTTAGACTTTGTTTTGGTATAATAAGTGCCTTGCATTGCACGTAAGTTAGGATCGCAGTCGGGTTTTTTGTTCAATCTCCCCTTTGATGGAACATGAAATGTGCAACAGAAACAGGCTGCATTTGTACCCGACGCACTGCAAACACTGGTCGCCTGCCTTTCAAGTTTTTTATACGAACGCTGCAGGTAACCAGTGGGGTCAGAAGCGTTTGGTGGGCAGCTCTGCTCGTGAAATCTCCAGAAAGCTTCGTTATTAATTCCGCGGGGTGTTACAGAAAGCCTCTATCCGACTATCCAGCCCTTGAGTATCGTCTATAATAATAAAGACTTTATTCAGAACAAAAGACAAATTTACATAATTAGTGATTTCAGAGAATGTATCTTGTTTCAGAGTGCCTGTTGGCATAGGCCTCCTCCAGCTCCTTCCACTGTCGTCTATCCAGTGCTACCCTGGTCCATTGAGGTCCTAGAGTTGCTCGGATGTCATCTTCCCAGCGTCGTACTTGGCGGCCTCTTTTCCTTCTACCGTCTCTGGGGTACCAGTGGGTAACCCGTTTGCTCCATTTTTCCACTTTGTCTCGTAGCATGTGGGCTGTCCACCTCCACTTTCTTTGGTCGATTCGTTTGATTATTACACTATTTTTATTTTTAATGCACTAACCCGTGCTAAGGAACAAATTTAAAAAACTATTTAGAGGCTAAAAATCTCACCCATGCCGGGATTCGAACCCGCAACCTCTGGCTATCCGTACCAATACTGGTACGGATAGCCAGAGGTTGCGGGTTCGAATCCCGGCATGGGTGAGATTTTTAGCCTCTAAATAGGTTTTTAAAATCGTTTGATTATGTCAGTGATCTTCATCCTTGATCTAATATCAGTGTGTCTACTGCTAGGCAAAACCTATAAACCTTGATTGGTTCGCTGGTCTAGCACGCCGCATAAGAAAACAGAGGTCGTGGGTTCAATTGCCACTTTCTAGTGGCAATTCTTCTTCTTCAGGCTATATTAGTCTACTGCTGGACATAGCCCTCCCCTAATGAGCGCTATAGCGCAAGGTTGTGATCATTACCTTAATCATTACCGTTTGGCTGAGGTGGTCGCGTACCGCAGAGCTTGCTACGTCCAGTAATTATGGCGCTAATTAACTAAGCTTCTTACCTATTTCGCTAACAACCTCGTTGGATGCCCGACTATCTTGTATATTTCCTTCAGGTGGCCTTAGTAATATTACCGACCGATCGGGCCGCTGATCTGCGTTTACACACCTCTGTCAAAGTTCCTTTACTATTCTTTGTAGGCTTAAACTGTGTTTTGCGACCGAGACCTCAAAATAGACCTCCGAGTTGGCATGCTTCATTGCTACTTCTGGCCAATTGCAACGTATGGTAGTGAAGCTTGGACCCTTGAGGACCTGCAAGAATCTGTAGGCATTTAAGAAGTGGTACTAGCGAAGGAGGTTGTGAATAAGCTGGGTCCATAGAGTCTCAGAAGCGCTCGTGGCCTAGTGGAACCGAGTGATTGGAATGATTCACTTGGGTTAAGCAAGCACCTAGCACCGCGGTCTTACTCGCCCGTCGATCAACCGCTTTAGAAACGCTAACGCTAAAATATGTCTCGTACTTCTCTTCGTCTCGTAGCTTGCTGTCGCCTGAAGCCATTAGTTTCTAAGTTTGTGCGAGTGCTTTTTGACTCAGAACCAGCTAATGTTATTGATCATAACCGACAATAACGGTCTATCAATAACGCTAAATGCTATGTAATCCGATTGCTCACTGAATATTTTTGCTAAGTTGCTAAATGGAGCGTGAAATATGAAAAGATAAAATTTATTGGCAAACAAAATTATGTTGCCTAAATTCGGGATTTGGGGATGAAGTCTCCTTAAACTCGCAAAAGTTTTAGACAAAGGATGTTCAGAATCTCAAGTGGGCAAATGCTCCGAGCCGTTAAGGCACAATTAAAGGCATCACACTCTCTTTTCATCTTTCACTTCACTTATTTACGGGTGAAGTTTATTCACAAAGTTTCGTTAGATCTCGGAAGAATTCTGTTTATGCCTGTATGGTCCATTGCTGAGCTAAAGCCGACACAGTTCAATCATCTACAGTCGACACACCGGTATGTTTTTGGTGTTGTCTTTTAGGGTTCCGCACCCCGAAAGGCAAAATGGAACTCTTACAGGACCACTTTGTGGTCGGTTCGTCCGTTCGTCTGTCTGTTTGCCAACTCTCTGTTAACAGTCGTTAAGCCATGTCAGAGGCCTTATGGGCGGCTTGATAAGTTCTGATAATTAGGCCCGTCTCTGTCTTACAATCCTCCACCAAACCGAACTTGGCCGCCGTGGTGGAGTATGGCCTAACCTTCCTGCAATGCAGGAAGGTACCAGTGCCCCAGCACTTGGGACATACAAGGGTTGGTATCAAGACTTTTGACTGGGGAACGCGTAGAGTACAGTAACTTAAAGCTGTGATAAAACCAAACTTCTTACATTTGCTAGTAACCAAATAAGCTGAAATTTGACACACTTATGTATCTTTGGCAACAATGCAAAAATCTGGTACCCTTGCGCTGATCTCATAATGGAGTCGGGATGTAGAGACTGGAACTCCCTGATGGCAAATGGGAGGACAGTCGAATTTAGGCTAGTATGTTTTGTTATCATGAGTACTTTCCATGACACTCGTTGACCAGGTTCTGAAGCTAAAGCCGGAAGATTGTCCCTGGAACTCACTGATGGTCCAGAGGCTGATGGTTGCGGATATGGTTTATTTTGCCTTTGCTGATACATTTCAATACTTTCCATCGTAAGGTTGTCTGGAAGAAATTGTTTTTAGCAATAAGGCCGCCAATTGTAATTAGTTTGTATTTGTTTTTACAATAAAGAATATTCTTATCTTTCCTTTTTTTGCGTTCTTTGAACTTCTCTAGACTACAGACCAGGCCAAACATCCGTTGCTCTATTTTATTTTGGTAGTTGCGTCCTCTTTCATTCCACAATTTTCTAGCACATAATCGAGACGAACTAAGTTTAATTTTTATACATCTAATTCCGAGGACACTTTACTTCACACAGTAAAATAAAATAGTTTCATTCAAAACATGGCACTCGGTAGGCAAAATACCGCTTTAATAAAATGAAAAATTCGTAGCAGAATCTATACTGCGGAGTTGTGATCGCTCGGTCGCGTAACAGAGGGACAGAATAACCGGTTTTCCATTGACCGAAAACAGAGAAATCTCGACATGTTCGTGCTGTTGAACAGATATGATATTTAATAACATATATCATATGAAGCGCTCGTGGCCTAGGCGAACCGAGTGATTGGAATCAATCACTTGGTTAAGCAACAACAGGCGCGGTCAGGTACAGGATGGGTGAGCGTCCCGTGACTACCGCTAGTGGCATTTTTCCGAGCGCTTCCGTACTTCGCAAGGCACGCTAAGCCGTTGGTGTCGGCTGTCATATAATGGCAGTCGTTAAGCCATGTCAGAGGCCTTATGGGCGGCTTGATAACTTCTGACAGTAAGGCCCGCCACTGTCTTACAATCCTCCACCAACCCGGACTTGGCCCCCGTGGTGGAGTATGGCCTAACCTTCCTGCGATGCAGGAAGAGACCCGTGCCCCAGCAGTGGGGACATACAAGGGTTGGTATCGATATATCATATATTATATATAATATATTATATATCATATATCGTTTATCACATATTAGCTCAGTAAGAGTTGAATGAACGATTTTCGAATAGATGTGTTTTCGTATTGTCAATCATATTGCAGTTGGCTGTCTGTGCTTTCAATTTCAATGGCAGCGTTTGGTGGTGTGCCAAGGCAAACTTATCATAGCTTTCAGTGGCCGTTGCCGCCAAGATTATTAAAAGTAGAGAAACATTTGTCTTGAAGACACTCCTGCGCCGTTTAAATGTAGCTGAGCGGTTTATAGCGTGCAGTTGGGCGAACATTTTTATATCAGTTTATTTATAGAAACAAGAAAAATATATTCGGCACGCCAATAAAGAACCGAAACTATAAAATACATGATTATATTATTTTTAATGCACTAACCCGTGCTAAGGACAATTTTAAAAACCTATTTAGAGGCTAAAAATTCCACCCATGCTGGGATTCGAACCCGCGACCTCTGGCTATCCGTGCCAGCGCTCTTTCCAACTGAGCTAATGGGTGACTCACCGGCATCAGTGAAGTTTCGAACCTCTACAATATTCTATGTATTACGTGCAGGCATCGACATCTGGCTGAAGTAATTTGCATAACTTGCAGCCCCGAGTACTTACTTTGCAGTTAGGTTTTCACATCCGATATCCAGAGGTCGCGGGTTCGAATTCCGGCATGGGTGGAATTTTTAGCCTCTAAATAGGTTTTCTATAAAATACACTTAAAACCAAAAATAGAATCTGTCTTACTTCACATTATTATTTATATTATATAATAATAAATAGTGAATAACAAGTTTGTGAGTGTGTTTCTTCCTTGCTCACGTCTAAACGTCTGGGGCGATTTAAAAAAATGGTATGGAGTTAGCTGATACCCTGGATTAACACATAGGCTACGTTTTATTGCGGGAAAATATCTTATTCCCATGGGAAAATTTATAAACCGCGGGTAACACCGCGGGAAATATAAAGGAATATAAAACCGAGCAAGTGTGGGTCGATCTCCTATACGGGTCGGAATGTCCGATTTACAATAGGCTGATTTTTATTGTTTGATTTTACACTATAGGGGCTACACTCGGGGTTGGGATGTTCATAGCAAGGTGTTTAAAGACGTGTTTTAACACTATTTGAAACAAAATACAAATCTCGGAAAGACTTCGAGACCTACCTAGACTACTCTACAAAAAAATTGCGAGTTTAAATAAATAAAAGTTTAAATAAAAGTTTAAATAAATATTTTGCAGATCGATTAAGTGATGTAGGTAGTGATAGTTTTTCAACAAAAATTTTGAATAGCTTATCCAATGATCCCACACACCACGGTGTGATAAAATTGCATGCCTAATCTAGGTGTACTTACTAGAAAACAAATTATATTACTTTGCTACCGCTTTGGCGGCGTAAGCTATTAATGAATACTATGCTAAATATCACCTTTCTGGTACGTAATACATTCAGAAGCTTGAATTTCATTGCGAAATTTGAAGAGAGTGGCGCTCGGCTGTTTCTCAGTCCAAGTAAAATAAAATATTTAGGAGTATACTAAAAGAAGGGACTTGTTCCGAAAAAAAAATATATTGTAATTCAATAGACAATATTGAGAATGGAGGAGAGATTTTGAAGATTGAGGGATGGAGGTGTGTTGGGAGAAGAAGGAAGTGGTGGCTCAGAAACATCAGGGAATGGACGGATGTAACCAGCGTCGAGGATCATTTTCTCGATTTTAAATTGAAAGTTAGTCGAATAACATCTACGAATTCACTTTTAAATTGATACATTTTGTAAGCGAAATATTAAACTTTGTGCTACCTATATTATAAACTAAATAAAAAAACTATTTACGTGTAATAGATACGGTATTAAAAGTTATAAAAACCTAACCCTCAAAATTTTCAAATGAAATATTACCTATAACTAAACGTCAACGAGCCGTTTTCAGCACAAGTTCACAAAGCACTCCATAGAGGGCGCTTATAGGCGTGCACATGCAAGAAACGAAGGTCAACTGTCAATGAATGTGTTTAAATGTCGTACGCCTTTTCAATCCAATTCTTAATTAATAGCTACCCTAAGGATTATGCCAATGTCGAGTTTTGGAGATAGCGACAGTTTTTCTTTTTAATTTTTATTGTTTAAAAAAACCCGTAGGTCGGTTGTAGTGCTGTAACACCTATAACAAAATGCACGAAATACATAAATAACTTAATACATTAATACATAAATAACTTAATCAAACAATTACAGTCGAATTTTGTTAGTTTTTATAAAATTACATTTTTTTTTAATAAATGGGGCGAATACCAATTGTAACACAACGAAAATAGTGGGAATACAGTATTACGTTGCATCACTTACAGCCCCGACTACCTACTTTGCAGTTAGGTTTTTACATCGGAATGATATCACTGTACCCACATGATTATACTATTTTTATTTTTAATGCAGTAACCCGTGCTAAGGACAATTTTAAAAACCTATTTAGAGTCTAAAAATTCCACCTATGCCGGGATTCGAACTCACGACCTCTGGCTATCCGTGCCAGCGCTCTTTCCAACTGAGCTAATGGGCGACTCACCGGCATCAGTTAAATTTTCAACCTCTTTACACTATTCTCTGTATTATGTACAGGCAGCGACAACTGGCTTAAGTAAATTGCATCACATACAGCCCCGACTACCTACATGATTATACAATTCACTGTACACACATGATTATACAATTTTAAGAACCTATTTAGAGGAATTTTGTGAAATTTTTAGCCTCTAAATAGGTTTTAAAAGAAGTCTTGGTTCACCAAATGATTATCCCTGCTAAATCCCTTCAGTACTACGTAGTACTGTCGAGCAAAGTATTCACTACAGAGTTGTAACACTAGCACCTCTGGCGATTTACGTTCCAAAGAAAAAGTATGAGATCAGGGGTCAACAAAGATTTGCCTACTTCAGTGAATATTGCGAACATCCTTTTGGCACTACTCCAGTGGTTTACGATAAATTATACTAACCAGCCAGATAGTATCTGAAACCAGTATTGCTCTGTTTTCCGCCCTAATTCGTGTGGAATAGAGGTGAAAGTAAAACGCCAAGGGCTTTGACCCTTGACTTTTGATAGGTATCATGGAATGGGTTAATATACCGTTAAATAGAGTCTGGTTTTAATCATCAGACTTCAGGATTCATGCCTTGGTCGGAGGAAGTATCGGCTGATTTTCCGGGATTAGGTAATGGAAAGCAGTTTTCAGACTCAGAGAAATGGATAAAACGACAATAAAAATGCTTGCCTTTTTTAAATTAGTTTTGAGTAGAGGAGAAAAAAAGAAAATACCCGTATCTTTTCGATTTCTTCCTGAGTGCTTAGTGCGAGTTTGACAGATCCAATCGAATAACTTTACTACCGCGTTAATCGAGCATTGAGTAGTGAGTATGAGTAAGTTAACCGTTCGACCTGGCAAAACGCTGTCACAGTACAACTCGCACTCGCGTTTATTCGTGTTTTGGCTGGTAAATGTGTTCACTTCTCAACGTAAACCATTACAACTCGCACTCAGCAATTTTAATTTGCATACTTGTCGCTAGGTGGCGCTTCCTCGATGCCATAGGCATATGAGTTTACGTTAACGCGATCGAGTAGTTAAAAAACTCGCACTAAGCCCTCTGAGTGCTTAGTGCGAGTTTTTTAACTACTGTGACACCGTTTTGCCAGTTCGAACGGTTAACTTACTCATACTCACTACTCAATGCTCGATTAACGCGGTAGTAAAGTTATTCGATTGGATCTGTCAAACTCGCACTAAGCACTCTGGACACATATTTCATAGGATAAAGATTATAGAAAAAATAAATTATTTAACCGGAATTATTTAACTTTGCTTATTGTGGTCGAGCTGTGACGTCACACAATTTGTTTCGTTTTCGAGTTTTTTTTCTCCATAATTATTGAAGTAAATTTTACAAAGTATTTTTCCTGTACTCTATAGAGGTTAGAATATTTTCGGGGCTTAATCGCGTAGTAATTTATCGCTATTTTACCTCGACGTTTCGACGACGTTACAGTCATCGTGGTCACGAGAAGACTGATGGCTGGCACCCGATCTATAGAGGTTAATCTAGAAACGGTATTTTGTATTTCAGCAACACAATTTTTGGCGTATTGTCCATTGTCGTTAATAAAATCCGTGTGCCCATTATTATACTCAACTAGCGGACCCAACAGACGTTGCATGCAGCGCCATCTGCCGAGCTGATTTGTGAATCTAATCCATCCCGGGCGTCACCCAAAAGCATACAAAAAAAATCATTAAAATCCGTCCAGCCGTTTAGTGCCATACAGATGTATAGAAGAATCATTATATAAAAGAGATAATATTAAATAATATAAATATTGCACACTAGGACAAAAGAAACATAAAATATATACAGAGACATTTGGCGACCTTATTGCTTAGAGCAATGTCTTACAGAGAACCGACGATGGAGAATTGTTCTTTTTCTTCAGTCTATATTAAGTCCGCTGCTGGACATAGCCCTCCCCTAATGAGCGCCATAGCGCGAGGTTGTGCCATCATTGGGGGGTAGTGCCCATAATCCCCACGCTGGGCATGCGGGTTGGGGATCGCAGTTTGGTGGAATTGTACTGCAGGGGGCGCTGCTGCCCACCCCCCGGTTTGTGTCCCTTTGTCGCCTTTTACGACACCCGCGGGAAGAATTTAGCTTGGTGCTATTCTCTGGGCCGACACCACACAGCAATTTGATGGAGAATTGCTGAAAGAAAAGTGAGACGGGTAGTTGGTCCAAATATGAATACGGATATACATACTTATCCGTAATAATAAACATTCATGTCATGTGACTGACCGAGTCTTGGGCGTAGGGCGAGCAAGAGGGTGGTGTGTGGGGAGTCTTAATAGTACATTACACAACTAGGGTGGTAATACAAAGAAAGGCCGAGATCGCAGAAGTTTGCGGCCCGAGCTGCAAGCGAGGGACGTAAATATGCGATCGAGAGCTTTCTTTATTACCTCCCGTGTTGTGTACGTCTTTTTATGTCTACACTTGGCCAGAAAGCGGCTTTTTCCGTATGCGCATGGAAAAAGCCACTTTATTGCCAGGTGTGGCATAAAATATCTTTTTTAGTATCTGTATAGTACGTAGCATACAAGAATACTTTAATTTGTAAAACCAAGAGCTTCTGCCAACAAACTGTTGCAGTTTGGCGAAACCAGATTCTGTATTTTTGTTTGAAGAAACGTCTTCAATCAATCAATAAATTAGCCGGCCAATCAGAAGTTACGGTTATTACCCGCCAAAGATTTTGGCGCAGCCGACTGTAAAATTTACAAACGAAGCCTTTTGTCGATCTGTGAGGCATGCTTCTACAGGATACTTAAAGAGGTTTCCCACTTAAATACCACCTAACAGGAGCTTCCTAACTATTCTAAATAAATATTATTTACCATAGGCCAATTATTGGCTTATTTTATACTAAAGTAACTTGGAGATAGCGCTCGTGGCCTGGTCGAACCAAGTGATTGGAATCAATCACTTGAGTTAAACAACA
The DNA here is from genome assembly GCA_934045075.1 of Yponomeuta sedellus. Taxonomy (NCBI): domain Eukaryota; kingdom Metazoa; phylum Arthropoda; class Insecta; order Lepidoptera; family Yponomeutidae; genus Yponomeuta; species Yponomeuta sedellus. Next base: position 4,918,295 of record OW203733.1, read on the forward strand.
ACAGGCGCGGTCAGGTGCAGGATGGGTGACCGTCCCGTGACTACCACTAGTGACATTTTTCGAGCGCTTCCGTGCTTTGCAAGGCACGGTAAGCCGTTGGTGCCGGCTGTCATGTAATGGCAGTCGTTAAGCGATCTCAGAGGCCTTATGGGCGGCTTGATAACTTCTGACAGTAAGACCCGCCACTGTCTTACAATCCTCCACCAATCCGCACTTGGCCCCCGTGGTGGAGTATGGCCTAACCTTCCTGCGATGCAGGAAGGTTAGGCCTTTTATGACCCAGCAGTGGGGTCATAAAAGGGTTGACATCGAACTTGGAGATAGGCATTAACAAATAGTTAAAAACTTGAAATATACTTGAAACTGCGCAAGTCGGCCCACGCACACGGAGGGTTTCCAAACGCGGTTTCTAAATTGAGAATTTCACCAACGGCCAGTTTCTGTAAGTATTTACTTACCGAAATTCTGTAGTGTCATCTCTATGAATTTCTTACGCCTTTATGAACTGTAGTGCCGTCTCTATGAATTTCTCAGGCAAGAGGGTGACAGAATGTTATTTAGGTATGTATTTAGTGAAATTCTTAATTTATAAATTGGTCCTAATTAAATTAATATTTAATTAACGTTCTGTAATGCCCTTTTCAGAGAAATTCGAAGAAATGGCACTACAAAGCAAATTATTTTCTTTGCGAAATTCTCAATTCCGAAATTGACCCACATTCAGGTAGAGAATATACAAGGAAAAACAATTCATGCAAAATATGAAAATTAGGGAGAAATTTAAATTCACAACAACCCAGACATGGAAATATAATGGATTAACGGACGGACAGAGTAAACTGGCCACAAATAAAAAGAAAATAATATAATGCCCGTTCCAATTTCAAAGTTCACAGGATGTTCCCATCTGACTCAACATTGGGCACTGTAATAAATTGACCGTGCCGAAGTATATTCACAAAGGCGTCTGCGGGGACAGGGGCGTCAATTTTCTGGCTCACTGGGCCGTGAGAGCAGATTGGAAGCCACCGACGTCGAATGAATTATTTATTAAACAACTCGATTTGACGTATATTACGGCTTTTTGTCGTAGTTATAATTTTTTTTCTGGTTTTGCAATGTTTGTTTATTTATAGATAGAATAATCTTTATCGTAAACAGAAATTACAATAACAGAAATTATACAAAAATATAGTACCATCGGCGGCCTCATTACTAAAATTAATTTCTTCCAGGCAACCATATCAGCATCTTTTGTCCCAAATCATGTAATAAAACTATTCATTTGTTAAATACTGAAAGTATTATATATAGATGAAACTATTATAAATAGGTAATCGATATGATTCGATATCAACTCATGTACCCACTGATGGGGCATGGGTCTCTTCCTGCATGGCACGAAGGTTAGGCTATTCTCCACCACGGGGGCCAAGTCCGGGTTGGTGGAGGATTGTAAGACAACGGCGGGCCTTTCTGTCTTCATAAATAATGTGAAAAGAAAATTAGCTGACAAAGAAACTCCGAGTTATTCTTCTAAATAAATCAACTCGAAATTAAAAAGAGTGTAAAAAATTCTCTTGAATATCCGAAGAGGAGGATACTACTCGTTGCCAACTGCTTTGAGAAAATCCTTTTTCGTCCGGTCCTGTCTGTACCTACTTAACCCGAAAGCAAATTTACATTTGTCAAGAATTGAAATTGGAAATGGCCGTCCCTCTAAAGACAAAGTGTAGAGTCGGGGTTGTTTACCATTTTCTTCGCGAAATCAGTTCAAACAATTTACTGTTCAAATGCGACTTTCTTTTAGAAAACTGAGGTCTATTTTTTTAAAGAAAAAATTGAGATTTCAACGCAAATTACTTATCCCTGGCAAGGTTCAGATGATAAGTAATGCCACCCTGATACAAATTATATTTGAACAAAGTACCTGGGCGTCGATTCTCTTAAATTACAAACAATGTTCGAGCAATGGCATGACAAGAGTAATGCCAACGCATGACATTACAACAACCGTATTCCCCTACCTTTTACATGCATTACTCTGGCTCTGTCGCTGCATGAACCTTGTCATGCTCTTGTCATACTCATGCAGTTTCACTGTGCTACTCGGTCGGTCAACCGGTATTGCCACTTTGTGAACTGGAAATTCTACCTTAATATTCGGAGCACAAAAACGTTGCTTGTAAGGATTGTATCTGCAATAAATTACTTATATTTCAGATTTTTATAACTTCGCAATCTTTAGAGGGTTTTAATCACAACAAAGCTATCAAAATTGTATTTATTTGTTAGAAATTTGGCTGTTTGTGAAGTTATCCAAATCCAAGCGTAAAAAACAAGCAAACTAATCTGTACAGTATCACTTGACCATCAATTGTTAAGTATGTTGCCAGATCGTAAATTTTAATACAAAAACCGTACTATTTGGCTTTCGCCAGTAACTTTTGTGCGACCGCCCTCACTGTAGCTTTAGGTACAAACTACTCCATTTTCGAATATTTTTAGACAAAAAAATGGTTTGTTTCCGAAAGTATCTAACGCAACGTTTCAAGCAAGACTTTTTCATTAATATCAATATCTAACATACGACATACAGTAAGCATAGCACAAGTCGTGTTTAGTTCTAAATAAATAAAATAAAGTATTTTTAACCGACTTCAAAAAAGGAGGAGGTTATCAGTTCGATGCATATATTCCTTTTTTTTACTATTTTTTCGCATATCCTCGTCAAATATTAACCGATTTGGATAAATTTTATTTTGTTCGACTGGGTATATCATCCCATTAGTTTCATTTTAATTTGGTGAAGATCTAATGAAGACTTTCAGATATGAAGAAAAGGCGTAATGAGGCCCATCCATTAGTAATATGCTTATTATGTTTCAGAAAATATAGCGTAAAATTTGTCCCAGGGTAATCTGGTAATGTTCTGATGAAGACTCTGAGATGGAAATTGAGAACTTCAAATTTTAAGGCAAAAAAATTAAGTTATGTTTTGATGTAAGAAACACTTTGTTCATCAAATACTTTCATTCAGTATTCATTGACATTCTCTGTGTCTGTTCGACATTGTTACGACGTTGAACCTAGAAATCCGGAATTTAAGTTGAAATATGTAGTTTCCTAGGGTAGCAAACCCAAGAAAAATCAAGAGCCAGATGTAGAATAGACCAATAACATCTATAAGTGTGAGGTACCGTTGCACTTATTAAACCAGAATATAAGTCAAAATACACAATTTACTGTCGTGGTTATTATTCCCTTAGTAAAAAATATACTACATGCAATAGTAATTAAAGCCACATTGTCTATTTTAAAAAATTTAAATATTAAAAGCATTAAAAAGTTAAAATTACTTTGCTGAATTCCGCCAAAAATCCCACAAGCACCATGCGGTTAGCTAATGCACCGCCCTCCCTCCCACTTTCAAGAAAAAGTGGGAAAAAAGTGGGAAGACACTATTATGGATTTCCGCAAAGTAACGCCTGATTCTATACAAAATATTAAAATAAAATCCGACTTCTGTACAAAATACGCAGCAGAGTCTACCTACTCTCTTTATTTTTTAATCCTATTCATCTTAAGGCTGTCTGGAAGAGATAGCTCTCAGCGATAAGACGGCCAATTCCACACTGTGTAAATTAGATATTTCAGCATTTCATGTAGGTTCAAAGTGTATGGTGTGTACGGTCCTAAAGTAACCGGAATATAGTACATAGGCTTTATAAGATAACGAGTAAGTCTACAAACTAGTAACTAGTCTATAATATAGTCTACAAACGTAAAAAAAGGAAGATTTCGTACTAATTCTATTGAAATTTAAATAAACTTTTAAGATTTGTAATAAGGAGGCGCAAGTAGTTCTACGGAATCCTATGATGCGCGTGGCCCGACACGCACTTGACCGAAGTTTGGGCGAAATATTTGATTAAATATATTTGATCTTACCAAAATGAACTGAAACAGAAATTAACAGCATACTTAAACACTCTTTCTTATGATCGAACATTTTTGAAATTGATGTGATAATAGCTCATTTTACTTCTCACTTTCCGTTAGACTTACTAGTACAAACTTTTAACACACATCACTGCCATAATGCACAAATATACACTCATCCTACCTTTTCACACACCCTCTGCTCAGTGGTTGAAGCCCGAATCCAAGACTCCGGTCGTAGGGCTGAGCAGACACACACATGCACACACAGTTATATACACGTACATTTTAGTCTCTTTTATATAAGTTTTGCAAACATCTGTCATTTTTTATACTAACTTTACACCTTATGCTGATGATGCGTCCAATATAATACCGTTCTTTTGTAGACCGGGAGGCCTGGAAACCTAAGATACAGATCTTTTGATCTAGTTTAGGCTCCAGTCTTTCCACAAATAGTGCATTCTGTTGTATTGTATTATTTATCCAATGTTATTTTGAATACGAATGTAATTTGTGGACAGAAAAATAAACTATTATCTTAGCTTATTTACAATCGAGCTACAATAATTCCAGCTTCGAAGTAAGTAATATTAATTATTTCATTTATATAAAATATCGTATCGTATAACTTTTAACTCCAAACCGTATACCTTTTCAAGCATACCGGCGTACTAAATGGTAAGCACAGACTGGCAACACTATTAGTTTGACAAATTTAGTCTGTGTGAAGTAGACATCGTAATTCGTACCTACGACGATTTCTAATTTGTGACATACGTCGGTTAAAATAAAGTTTCAGTTATTAAACTCTTCTTATCAAACCTTTCGTTAGTGTACAAAGTGAAAATGAAGTGTTTGTGTATTAATTGAGCATCGAAATCGGCATGAAATGTAAGGAACGAAGCCAATACCGAACGAATGAAAGTCGTGTCATCGAGACTTCTTTGTATGCAGGCTTTGGTGAGTGTAAAAGAAACATTGATGTGGTCCTTATCCTTATAACACCCCGTTGGATTCCAGCATGGTACTGGAAAATATGTATCACTATTTATCTCTGTAAATTACTGGTGTGCAATAAAGAATTTTCTATATATCTATGTAATTATCATAGCCACTGTTTCTTTACTGTGGACATCAATCATCCAGCCCGTTCTCGTTCACTGCGAGGCATAGGTCCTCCGCCATCCTCATCCAGCCACTGCAAGCAATATGAATGTAGACAAAGGGTACTAGTACCACAATGTAGTAATTTTCGTGCTTATTTACGAAGCTAAATATCACAATCCTATGTGGTAACAGTTAATATTGATGTGATGTATATACATCACATCAATATTAACTGTTAGAACTTATATAAGTTCTGGGTGTGATCACTTCATTGGATAAACATTGGACAAAGAAATCCTTCTTTAAAATGTGTGTATTATAGTCACAAATATAACTTCTTTCAGAGAACCGTCTTCATCTTCAGCATGGCAGGGGTCTCCACTGATTGGGTCATTGACTTCCACTCCCAATGGAAGGCTCACGCTTGTGGAGGCAAAGAGCCAAGATTGCTACGAAACAATCTGCATTTATAAACAAAATTTGTTTATATAAATACATGCTTACCTGTCCGGGATCCAGAAGTGAGTATTATGTTATGTTGAGGCCATGTATGTGTCTAAAGGCTGGTTTCTGAATTGAGAAATACACTCAGTAAATACTTTGCTGAGAAATTCTTAGAGACAGCACTACAGTTGAGTTTTAACTCAGCGAAATTCTCAATTCTATAAATACATAGCGAGCCCCAATGGGAATCGAACTGATGACCTCTGTTTTCATAGTTAGCCACTGGGACATCGACAATATATAGAAGCAATGTAGTTATTTATGTTAGTAGGTTATTACTTATGTATTGTATTGTATTGTATCGTCGGAGTGGTCCCTTCACCTGTGAAGATACTACTGGATGCTGTATAAATCATCTCTTTAAGTAGATGCAAAAAGGCCAATACTACTACTACTACTACTATTGTATATGTATGTATTTATATTTCTTTGATGGTTTATGTAGTTTATTCATTTACTTATTAGTATTAATATAATTTATATATTTATTGGGTAGATATTTATCTTGATAGGATTTTGTTATCTGTGTAAGTGAGTAGTGTATGTTGTGCACATGCATAGACCTGTTTCATAGACCTGAAGAAATCTCTCACAGAGATAAGCTCGCCTTTGTACATGTATTTTCTTAAATTTATTATTTATGTTTTAAAGTATAATAATAGTTGTCAAACAATACCATACATAGCATTATTGCTATACTACACATATGTGTACCATAGCAATAATGCTACATAGATAATGTCATTAAATTCATGCCTTGTAATCAAATATTGTTAGAAGTCAGGAATCCAAGTTATTGATAATAATATAAAATTATTTTGAATAATAAAATATTTATTTACAACACTGAGAAAACATGTGATAAACACAATTTTAAGAAGAATCTTTTTTGGTTGTTATAATAAACTATGATTTGCACCTTAAGTCACATTTCTTTCTCCACAGCCTCTCCACAAGAACTTGCTACAGTGCCACACCCTCGAATAAGTCCCGGCGTCTGCGCTCAACACTCTGCACACAAGACGTTCTCGGCGTCAGCTTCCAAATTCTGAAAATTGAAGAATTCTAGTAGGGATTTGTTCAGAGGTTTCGAAACTGACAGTAGCTAGTCAGAGCAGGGTCACACTCATTTGCAGTTTTGGTGTTACTTTGAAATAAATCTTTTGATTTGATTGAAAGTCACTTCCTTTTTTTAATTTTGAACAATTTAGGTTCTTATGTGAAATAATTTTGTATTGTTACTTCTATTTTTTTATATTTGAGTGAGGTTGTAACCAATAAAACTTGTTTTTTAAATATGTGCTTTTTACAATAATTATCAAACCTTACCTAAATCTGTGAATTACTCCACTTCTCAGTCTTCTCTCAAATGTAAGTGGAGGCCGAGTGTGTGGCTTTGCCATAGATTGGCATTATGAGTAGAGTACGGTGTGCTGGCATGCATACACATAATGTTCAAATCTAAAACAGGCAATATACCATTACAGTCTATTTATTCTTACTTGTCCAATTTAGTAAACAAGATTCTAACCTTACTAGACATTTTCTCGCAAATTCATGAACTATGTTTATAAAATTGGCAGCGTGTTATCTAAAAGAGTGTTCCAAGTTACTTAATTTATGGAAATATGGCAGTTTTGGACTAAAAAGTTACAGTTTACGGGTAGAATCTTGTTTACTAAATTGGACAAGTAAGAATAAATAGACTGTACATGGATTGTGTTTTATATAGCTACATGGAAACTAGCCAATACTTAGGTACTTACAAATCCAACGTAAGTGTGGGGAGTGGTACCCCTTTCTATTAAGAAACCGCTCTTCACGGAGTGCTGCACGAAGGATGCATGCCATGGCATCAATAAAGCCCCGCAGTCCATCAATTTCGAATTGTCTAGAATGAGAAAACAATAATTGAAAGTGAATTCAAGTTATTTAGTAACTTTTCTACGTTTATGCTTGAGCTTGTATAACTTCGATTTGATGAGATGCACTTCTCTCTACTCCAGTAGGTAATTTTTTTTAACAATACAATGATGTGTGGTACAGTGCCACTCAGGGCGGTGGTAGCGGAGCGGTGTAGAACGCCGGCCTCTCACTCGGGAGTTCGTGGGTTCAAACCCCGGCATGTACCAATGACTTTGTTTTCTAAGCTATGTACATTTGTGAAATTATAGTACCTAGCAATACTACTCGCCGACGGTGAAGGAAAACATCGTAAGGAAACTCTAGTGTCTGAAGTGTTAACGTACCTCAGCGCTTGCTACGTACAATGGCCCAACTATGAGGCTAAGTGCGGAAATCTCAGGTCTAACTAACTAACAGTGCCACTCACATGTTTCAGTGTCAAGTTACACATTTTTTACTTATCTGTCCCGAAATTAGGTACATAATTACAAAATAGGTCTTTTGCATACCACAGAAATCTAGTAGGTAAGTAAGTATTATGTTTTTATTCTAATACCTTGACACTGTGAAGGACACTGCCCTACTAGGGCCTGATATAAGCCTGTCACAAGAAAAGACGGCGATGAATGTCCGTAGAAGAAAGATTATACCTAACTTACTAAAAAGTAATCCAAGAGACGACCACCTCAAACTATTTATATTGAACTCGTGTAACATACCTTTATTATAGGGGATATCCCGACTTGCCTCTGCTCCTGGGGTATCAATGGGATTAATTCGTCCGCCAAATGCCTCAACCCATGTTTGGAAACACGGAAGGTTTTTGTGAACTCTGATTGTTGGAACGATTGCCGAAACGCGTGAAACCGACGTCTATTTCGGCGCTCTTGTACTCTGCGCCAAAGATTACTATACAAATAGATAGGTCTCTCTCGTATTTTTCTGGGGTACGAAAGTGCTGCTTACGGCGGACATGACTGGTACTAAAAACTGAATAGGCGGTAAATTCAAAGTGCAGTCTGAAATTACTTTTTATTTATAGGTACCAAAAGGTCCGAAATGGAAACACTTGCATGTGGATTACAATTTTTAGTATCATCCACATACATTGTTTCCATTTTGGACCACCAAATTTTTTTACTGAGCAAAATCAAAATTAAACAAAAAAGATTGATTTAAAATGCTTTATTCTCATAGGTAGATGTTTCTACACAGAAACTTGTATGGAGTTTGCCTTGTTCTACTTCCTTTTTTTATTCAAACATAGTTGTTTGCTGCTTTTTTATTAAATCTGTTTCACTGTCGCGAACTGTGGTCCTTTTGGCCTGTAATTGGAGTGTTTTCCTGTAATCAGATATATTTTTGGTTAATAATGTATCATTAATATGCACACCCTAAAACAGAATATTAAAATTATTAACATTTTTTTACCTGCCCTGGATCCACAAGAAGTGGGTTGGTTTGCATCTGTCGGCACTGGATCAGGGTTCGCAATTGGGCAGCATTGTACGTCCACTGTAAATAAACCATAATTATACTAGGTGAAACTTACACCCTAAAACAGGATATTAAAATTATTAACATTTTTTTACCTGCCCTGGATCCACAAGAAGTGGGTTGGTTTGCATCTATCGGCACTGGATCAGGGTTCGCAATTGTGCAGCATTGTACGTCCACTGTAAATAAACCATAATTATACTAGGTGAAACTCACAATTCTAGGGTCGGTGGACTAAAGAACAAGTAAAAAATTGATTTCATACATTTTGCACTGAAATGTCAAATGACTAATGTGCTTTAGTCCGCTGACCCTAGAATTTACTGCTAAATTGTATATAACAATATTATAATTTTCTTATGCAAACCTGGTAGGAACAGAGTGGGAACAGCATTTTTAATAAGCCTGTTCTTGCAGCCGTGATAAATATTTTCGAAATATCTTTGACATACTCTTCTGTTCGAAAATATGTATTGGTCATCTAGGCCCATTATATCTGCTCCAATTCGTGCTTTCCATGTTTCAAAGCGTTCAGTGTCTCTAACGGCATTTGGGATATAGTGCAGGGTACCTGAACAGAAAAAAAAACAACAGTTCATGAGTTTATGGTCAATTATGATTATGGTCTTTCTATAGCTATCTTCAATATGTACTCAATTCCATTAATTTTTTTGGAAATGGCAACCTATTTTCTATTGTTCTATTTTCTATTGTAGACTATTTTCTGCCTTCAATACTCTAGGTTACACCTACTTACCTTCAGATACATGCATTGTGCAACCAGCCACACAACATCTTTTATGCGACATATCCGCAGGTGTTATAAATATTGTCACTGCACAAGGAGTCCTATCTCATATTTTCACTGCACAAGGAGTCCTATCTCATATTTTCACTGCACAAGGAGTCCTATCTCATATTGTCACTGCACAAGGAGTCCTATCTCATATTGTCACTGCACATGGAGTCCTATCTCATCACAAAAGTCAGATCCAAGTGAAAGCTGGAGGAAGTATTGTTCAACTCTGTTGAGTTACACAACGAGATAAATAATAAAAGAAATTCTAAAAGAAAAACGAAAGAGTAACAAAGTTTTGCTCGAAAAGTTAAGACAACTTTTCAATTTTTTGCAATTTGACGTTTTGCACAAAGTGTAGCCATGTGAAATCTATATAGATATTACCTTTATTTCAGATACCCTATAAAATATGAAATATTAAGTGCATCCGAAACCCAATTAATCTCTAAGTGAGTCTAAAAAACAAATCAAAGAATTCGGCTTTGTATAGCATTTAAAAAATCATAAATTGTCGTCAATCAAACTAGTAATATTTTCTACCTGAACGAAAATTTTATTTAAAATGGCAAGGACGTCATATAAACAGCGACAGCATTGCTTATAGTAGTATTGGTCATAACCGCTAGATGGCGCTAGAGTTATTTTTTGAATCGTTTGTTCTAAGAGACCATAGCATGCTCTGCGCTTCGCCCTGTTGACTATTTGTGATAATCGCTATCATAAACCGAGTGAAGAAGTATAAATTTTATTAAAAAAATACTTTTTAGCCTTCTTCGTCACAACTGCCAGTGAGCAATCATACCGAAAAAGCTACTGTTGTTCAAAGATACTAATATTGCAGCTGTCAGGTAGCTGTCATGCAGTTATATAGCTCAATGAAACGTCAAATAAGGAGTAGCATACGGATTTGACAGCCAGACTGTTACCAAGGAACTGTAATTTTGTAAGAGCATACGAAAGTGGCTCCATGTAGCTCTACGGTACCTGTCATGTCGTTCATTGGTCGTTAAATGGAACATTTGTGCTTAGTGGAATACCTCTAGCGTAAAACCTTGTAATTGGACTACCGATGAACTCCTTGAGAACTGTAATGTTGTTGAGTAGAATCGGGGCCCTGGGTCCAAGTAGCTTTGCTCATGGTGGCTTTCATGTAGGTACTTTAATTGGTGTTGCCATGATCAAAATATCTAAAATAATCAAATCCAATACAGCTAATAGATTTAATTCAAATTCTATTTGTACAAAGGCGAGCTTAATACTTATGAGTATTTTCTTCCAGCTAACCTTCAACTGAAAATATTTTTATATTCTTTTTATTGCACTAACCCTTGCTAAGCACAATTTTAAAAACCTATTTACAAGCTAAAAACTCCACCTATGCCGGGACTCAAACCCGCGACCTCTGGCTAACCGTGCCAGCGCTCTGCCAACTGAGCTAATGCAAGTACCGGCATCAGTGCAATTTCGAACCTCTTTACTATATTCTGTATTACTTACAGGCTTACATCTGGCTGAAGTAATTTGCATCACTTGCAGCCCCAAGTACCTACTTTGCAGTTAGGTTTTACATCGGAATGATGTCGCTGTACGCACATGATTATATTTTTTTTGTTGCACTAACCCGTGCTAAGGACAATTTTAAAAACCTATTTAGAGGCTAAAAATTCCACCCATGCCGAGTATCGTAAAGAGGTTCGTAATTGCACTGATGCCGGTACTTGCCTATTAGCTCAGTTGGGAGAGCGCTGGCACGGTTAGCTAGAAGTCGCGGGTTCGAGTCCCGGCATGGGTGGAATTTTTAGCCTCTAAATAGGTTTTTAAAGTAGCCTATAAACGTCAGGGCACAGGCCTTCTCTCAAAGAGAGAGAAAATGGCCACGTATTGGCAATTTTAAGCGCTGAGGGCACGTGAATACTTCTAACACTCAGGTTTCCTTACAACATTTTTTTCACGGTTAGTAATGCACGGTTAGCAGTGGCATTGCTGCTACAACTGCAGAAATGTACGTTACTTAGAAAACAAAGTTATAGGTACATGCCGGGGATCGAACCCACGTCCTCCCGAACGAAAAGCCGTCGTCCTACCGCTCCGCTACCATGCTTTTTTTTGTTTATTTATTCACACTTATGAAACAATTTATCCAATTAAATAGTAACTATAGTCTGTTAGCTTTTAGAATATACTTCGGCTACTGTCGGATAGAATCGGATATATTCGTGTAATAGAAATATCGGAACCAATATGACACTAAATTTCGAAATCAGAACTCGATCATCAGTGCGAAAACCGGCAAAAATTGGCAAAACCGAAGCCTCCTCCAGAGCCGAAGCCTGTACCAAACTGTTAATACAGTTTGGTACATCATGTACATCATTATTGATCAATGAGGTACTGTAAAACATACATACATACATACCTACATACATACATACATACATACATACATACATACATACATACATACATACATACATACATACATACATACATACATACATACATACATACATACATACATACATACATACATACGTACATAACCTCACGCCTGTATCCCAGAGGGGTAGGCAGAGTCCAGGTACTGCCACTTGCCACGATCCTGACAGATCACCTTCGCTTCATCAACGTTCATAAGTCGTTGTATGCACGCACGCCGGTTCCGGGTACTTTTTATCTTTCCCTTTCCCAATACATCCCCTATCTGGTCGATGGTACCGTAAAACTTCTTCCAAATTAAGTTTTACCCTCGAACGGCTTAAAGAAAAAACTCGCTGTAACGCTGAAAAAAAAACCCAAATTAATTTGGAATTGTAAATACACGTCTGCGAAAGTCCAATTACCTTTTTTTCGTTACAAAAGAAATAATGTACGCCTGAGTTATTGCATGACCCAGTTGTGACCAGCCACCGTATTTACTGAGATAATATTAACTGGAATATAACTCGGACGGATGTCCCTTAAGAGTCTTTCTCAAGAGCAAATTCCATACAAATGTAGTTTGGTTTTCATTTACAAACGGCATGCCGGATCGCAATGAATGAATGATTCGTTTGTGTTACTAAAGTTCACACAACCTCAGTTTTACATGTAACTGAATTCCAGTATTTTAGGCTTTCTACGGTGTAGGCAAAAAAAATTATTCATACCTAATTTAGAGGTTTGTAATTTGTATACGTACCTTACAAATCTACAATCTAAAAGTCTGCAACGTGTTGTGCTTACGAAAGTTTTAGTTCAAAAACAAAGGGGAACCTACACTATTTTTATTTTTAATGCACTAACCCGTGCTAAGGAACAAATTTAAAAACCTATTTAGAGGCTAAAAAATTCACCCATGCCGGGATTCGAACCCGCAACCTCTGGCTATCCGTACCAGATACGGATATCCTGGTACGGATAGCCAGAGGTTGCGGGTACGAATCCCGGCATGGGTGAAATTTTTAGCCTCTAAATAGGTTTTTAAAAAAGGGGAACCTGTTTCGGCAACGAGATTTTTGTGTTAGATTTTTGTAAAGTGTGTCTGCGAAACATTTCTAGCATTGCTACTAATTACTAATAATTTTCTAAAACAAAGATTGATAATTTCCATGGTTCTTTGGGAAAAGATGCTTGATAGACCATCATAGAGTATTTCTACAAAAAAAATCTTTATAAACAAAGAAAAATTCAACGCTCTTCAAAAATCGTGACCATTTTCGGCACTCTCCGTGCCGAAAGAACGTAGAAAGTTACGGGTCCATCGTGGGCTAACATTTTTGATGATCAGTAATCTAAAATTCTCTACGGATTTCCGAGTATTATGGATAATGTGATTTGTCGTGATGTCCAGTATTCATAAGTTTCGGCATCCACCGACAAGTTAACACCCTGTATTTAGCTGTACCAATTTTACTATTTTGTACGTAAATAGTGAGCCCGTACGTCTGACGTACCGTGGGCAACAATCAGCTAGTCCTTGACGCTGATTGGCTAATCCTTTCACCACGATGGCTTGCCATCGACACGCTAAGAAAAAGAGTGGAAGGAAAACAACACAAGATACAGAACTATATAACATGGTACATTTTTCCCCCTATTCTTCCCGCGGGTGTCGTAAAAGGCGACTAAGGGACACAAACCGGGGGGTGGGCAGCAGCGCCCCCTGCAGTACAATTCCACCGAACTGCGATCCCCAACCCGCATGCCCAGCGTGGGGTTTATGGGCATTACCCCCTATGATAGCACAACGTGGCGCTCTTTAGGCTATGTCCAGTAGTGGACTAGTATATCCTGACGACGACGACATATTTTTTATGGTAAAACGTAACGAGCTCTGCTCATCGACATTTGCAGTAAACGGCGCTGATTTTACATTAGAGCCTCCCCAACGGTAGGCTGCATCACAGAGCAGCGGTAACGAAGTATTCAGTACCGTATTAAGGACGCACTGGGAGATGGGAAATTCAATTGCAAGTAGCTTTCCGCTCGCTCTATTATTAGTAAATGCACTCCGGTCGTCTCCCGTCTAATCCTCCGTTTTCTCCTCAGAAGGAACTGGCGTGCTTTGGGGGATGTCTGTGTCCAGCAGTGAACTAGTACGGGCTGATTGATTGAATACTTATTTTACTTCTGCGTTGGCGAAGCCGTTACGGACTTCTTTATCAACACTTTTAAAACTTAAAAAAAATTCTAAAACCACTGAGGTACACATCCACAATTGTATTATTATTATTACTTTGCCGTAGGAGTACAATTTTCGAAGTCAAAAGTGTGGCTTAACAACTGCCATCGAGCGACGGCAGCCGGTACCAACTGCTAAACGTGCCTTGCGAAGCACGGAACCGCTTGGAGAAATTCCACTAGCGTTAGTCATAGACGGTTTACCCATCCATGCACTGAACGCGCCCTGTAGTGGTTGTTCGTATACAAATCGGCCGGAATTAAACAGGTTAAACCACAGAACATTCTGTGGGTTAAACAGACTCTAGGGTCAGGGAGCTGCATCAAACAGGAGCACTCATATTATGCCGTCCGTGCATGTGTATGACAAAGTTGGATTGAGTTCCGAAATCGAGTGACGCACTGCTCGGTTTTGTAATGTCATCGGTTTTCATCCAACTTTGCGTTGACTTGACAGGCGTGATATGATGTACAGTTCGTATTAGTTAGGCCGCCGTCAAGGTGAAACAGGCGGGATGTGGCGGGACACATATTGGTGTGTAAGTACCTTAACACAGTGTTCCACAAAGCAATGAAATGAAATGAAAAGGTTTTATTCAAAGTAGCGCAAAAACTGCGGCTTAATGAAAATTACAAGTCCGGTTCCATTTCCATTTTGGGAAAAAAAAGGACATAAAGAAGGCTTTAATTCCAGGCATCATTGTCATCTAAATAATCCTTTATGTTGTGTCCCTTTTGGCACAAATTTTTTAAACCGCGTTTCAGGCAAGTTTAAAAGATATCTTCAGGGATTTTATTATAGAAGGGTATACAATACCCCATGGATGTGTTAACCTTTGCCAGCCTAAATTGTGTGTGCAGCGGCAGACATTAGACTGTGTGTCACGAAAAAATATTTGGGTTTGCTAAAACGTTTTTAGAGGAAATGTAATCTCGTACCATGTTTCTAGCCCAAGGTTATGTCTGTAGAATATCTAGTGTATGAAAAGCCTAAGATAGAGATAGGGCGGAATTATATCGAAAAACAGCAATTGAATAAGCTTTACAGATTAAACATAGGCATCCATTTCAAGCAATGTTGTGGACAAAACAATTCCATACTTCCATTTTTGTCCATTTTTTATGTTTTTGGTAGAGAAATTTGGAAAAAAATCATACCATTGACTTTATATAACAAAAATATTTGAAAATTTAAATATGAAAAGAAAAGGTTCCTACTGCGGCTTAGTGAACGTTAAAATTCAAACTAGGTGCCCATTTCAAAATCTAGATAATTTTGGAGAAAAAATGGACAAAAAAACTCCGAACTTAGTCTTTTCAAAGTCCTCAATTGTCAACATATTAAAATAAGATTCATTCACAGAAAGCTTCGTCAGAACTAACTAAAACAAAAAAAATTAAAACAAAACATTGAAAGAAAAACAAAAAAACACTAAGAGAAAAAGCCGCCCCGGGACATATCTGTCGCTTGAGGGATCGTGGCTATGATCGCCTATCTTATGCAGAGAATTTCCCTTGCAGTGCAGCGAGTTAACGCCGCCAGCGTAGTGGGTACCTTTGGGTCAGATATGTCCCGGCGCGGCTTATTCTCTTAGTGTTTTTTTAGGCCTTAATTAACATAGTTTACATAATTAATAAAAACAATACTTCTGAGATGTCCGTGATTAAATTTTACAGTCTTCGATAGACTGCATTTGTCATACAATAATCTAAAAAGTCTCGCTTTTCGCGAGCAGCGAAACGAAGACCGTTTGTAGCAAACATCAATTAAACGATCAGCGTAAAGGTTAGCCTAGAAAGTAATGACCTTTCTTTTGTTTCAGGGGTTTCGGGAAGCAAGGCTTTCAGTGTCAAGGTAAGTCGGCTGTCACGTCAAATTAACTATTTACAATAGCACAAACATTCGCAAAGCCGGTGGGCTGTAATAGAAGAGCCGAAGATCTGGCTCAGTGGCGTGTCTTGGGAGAGGCTTAAGTCCAGCAGTGGACTGGAACCGGCTGATCATGATGCTGGCGAAAAAGGAGTGTTATGTTACAACATAACATTTACATACAAGCACATACATTGAAGCGCTTGTGGCCTAGGCGAACCGAGTGATTGGAATCAATCACTTGGTTAAGCAACAACAGGCGCGGTCAGGTACGGGATGGGTGAGAGTCCCGTGACTACCGCTAGTGGCATTTTTCCGAGCGCTTCCGTGCTTCGCAAGGCACGTTAAGCCGTTGGTGCCGGCTGTCTTATAATGGCAGTCGTTAAGCCATGTCAGAGGCCTTATGGGCGCCTTGATAACTTCTGACAGTAAGGCCCGCCACTGTCTTACAATCCTCCACCAACCCGGACTTGGCCCCCGTGGTGGAGTATGGCCTAACCTTCCTGCGTGCAGGAAGAGACCCGTGCCCCAGCAGTGGGGACATACAAGGGTTGATAACGAACATACATTGCTTCTGGCCCCACACTAGGATGCCCTGTGTC
Organism: Yponomeuta sedellus; assembly: GCA_934045075.1. NCBI lineage: Eukaryota > Metazoa > Arthropoda > Insecta > Lepidoptera > Yponomeutidae > Yponomeuta > Yponomeuta sedellus. Next base: position 4,935,183 of record OW203733.1, read on the forward strand.
GTTGGAACCAGAAACAACGACATCACAAACATGTAAACATCCAAGACCAAGGGTTTTTCTTTGTTCCCAGCCGGGTTTCGAACCCGGGACCTCTTGCATGGTAGGCAGACGCTCTACCGCTACGCCATAGAGGTCGTAAACTATGAACTTTCAGATAGATAGATAGACAGATAAAAACCTCAAAATAACCCAAAAAAATATTATAAGTATGTGACAAGCATGTTAGTGCCGGCTGTCATGTACTAGTAGTCGTTAAGCCATGTCAGAGGCCTTATGGGCGGTTTGATAACTTCTGACAGAAAGGCCCGCCACTGTTTTACAATCCTCTACCAACCCGGACTTGGCTCTAACCCTTGGCCGCTTGGTGGAGTATGGCCTAACCCTTCTGCGATGCACGAAGAGACCCGTGCCCCAGAGTGGATCATACAAGGGTTGATATCGTTGTGACACAAATCAATATTGTTAAGCACACACGAAAAGTAACAGAAATAAGCACAAGCAAATCAGCGGACAATACAAGAGAGCAGTATGCGGATGTGGCAGAAGTAAATTGGGTCTGACTCAGCATATGCTGGAGACGCGGACCACTCCAGTGCTGGTCTTCGGCCAGTACCCGGTAGTGCACCGCCCTGCAGCACTTGGAAATGCAAATAAATAGGCAATATAATTGGTCAATTGGGTATTTCAATGAATGTCAAAATCGCCATACTTTATTTTATGATTGCATAATACATGTTATTTATAATTTTATATGAATTAAATACATGGATTGCATTGTAGTAATAGTAGATTATGCATTAAGGGAATAAAACCATGTATTACGTCATGGGCGGTATATTGAACCCTGAGCGGAGCGAAGGACTCCGAGTTCGAGTAAATTTTAACTCCTGAGCGAAGCGAGGGAGTTATGTAGAGTCCTGAGTGAAGCCAGGGGTTCATACTAGCCCGAGACTAAGACATGTTTTATTCCAGAGGTGAATACTCTACTTTTCACACCATCTGGGAGACAATAAAATTTTTCTTTTTTTTATTGGTGTTTCGCGCGGTCACACGACACAGTAGTTCAGAAAAAAAAAGAAAAAAGGGGTGAGTTTCGAACAACAATTCGAATTTCGAATTGCAATGCGGGGCTTCTTCATAGTTTTCATGCGAATTTTGACATTCTAAATTCAAATCACTTTATTCCCTAGGGAAATTCTTCATTATTATTGCCCTCGAGAGACAAGGCTATGCTTTACGATGATATTTGACGGTACGTAATAAGGCATTGTCGAGCAAGAGGTGTGAAAAAGTAATAAATATCACTGTAATGATAATAATAATTTTGTCCAACATACTCATAATAAGTTATTGTTAAATGGTTCAACTGATTTAGTGGACAAATCACAACAGTACTCTACTGTTTTCGTTTCGAAATTTCAGAAAGTACAAAAAAACTTTTTTAATACAGTTGCTCAAAAAGTGGCGTGTTACAGGGACGTATAGCGTGCGGGATGTGGACTATTACACACTCGTGCTTTTTTTTACCTTTCCCGCACTCGTGCGTTTTCTTTCCCAACTGTCAAAATAATGTCTATTGAAAAGAAAAACCAACCATGAAGTTTTTACTAAAAAAAATCATAGAAGTTTTTATGACCTACTAATTTGTTTCAATATCAGATTTAATGATTTGATTGAATGAGTTAGGTTAGGTTTCATTTCATCTCATTAAATTTCATTTTAATTTCATATCAATAAAAAAAATCTACTGAAGACTTAGCTGTATGGGCATAGTTCCCTTTGCCTACTAGAATGGGTGAAGAAAAAAAATCTCTGCTTATATTTTTTTACGGTTGGCGCCATTTTCCAAATATTTTTTCTGTATTAAATTGCTTATTTTTTTCGCAACTGTATTAAAAATAGTCGTTCAGTACATGTGCGGAACCGTCATTGCAACTTGTTCCGACTGTCAACCCTCGCCTTCGGCTGAGCCTCGGCTCGGGTAGACATTTGTCGGAACTCTTTGCAATGACAGCCTTTCCGCACTTGTAATGAACAGTGTTGCCGCAACCGAAAATGTATTTCGGACGTTACCCAATCTGAAAAGGGACCGTTTTCAAGATTAAGGTACGGTTTTCAATGTACTGTATGTATAGTAAAGAAATAAAGTAAAAAAACAAGATACTAGGTAACAATAAATACCTACCTAAGGTAGGTATTTATTGTTATTATACCTTATTGCTCAAGTTGTTAGTGGTAGGTTCATGACGCTCAACCGCCAACCACAAAAATAATTTGTCAATATCTTTATTTTATGCATTATCTTTATTTTATGTTATAGTTTATTACATAAAATTAGTACCTATGTTCAAATCGTAAAATCACGGCAAAATGTTTGTTTTTCATTGATGATGTTCCGCTCTACGCAAATTATTTAGGTTGCAGTTCATTCAACTTATTAATTCATGTTATCCATCTCATCCACTCAACTGTACTGAGTGTTATGTGAGCTATAGCTAGTTTTTTCCTAATTCGGAACGGACCATGCCATGAGTTCGTAAGCGGCATGTCAAAAATATTGCTATCTTTGTTCCCCATAACAAATTAATAGTGTTATCTCAGTTTTTGCTTAGCGCTGTCGTAAAGATGCGTTCAAAGAAAACATAATTACTTAGTTGGATGTGTTCACTGATAAAATGTTGATTGGAATATAGACGGAGTGGCGGCGGCTTAGAAAAAGGGACGGTGGTAGCAATGGGACGGTGAAGGGACGGTCGTAAAATAAAAAGGACGGAAAACCGTCCCTTTTAGGACGGTGTGGCAACGCTGGTAATGAAATATACTATTTTAATACAGTTGCTCAAAAAGTGGCGTATTGTAGGGACGTATAGCGTGCGGTATGTGGGCTATTACACACTCGTGTTTTTTTTACCTTTCCCGCACTCGTGCGTTCTCTTTCCAAACTGTCAAAATAATGTCTATTATAAAGAAAAACCAACCATGAAGTTATTACTAAAAAAAATTAAAGAAGTATTTATGATTCATGCAAATACCTTATTTTCTAAAAAGAAGCTATACTAAGGAAAAACCCAGCCTCCATAGAAACTTGGGCCTGGCGTTACAGGGCTGGAATTTTGTCATAAATTAGAGCATTTAGGAAGGTTTTCACGAGCCCAATTTTCACGGCTCTCAGCAATGACCAAATCGGTTAAATCAAACAATGTTTACATTTTAGGTTATTTTATTGTTGGAGGTATTTAAATAAAGAAAAATATTGAGGCTTCCTATGTAAATCTGGACCGCACAGCTGAATCCTATCATGATTACGGTTTAAGGCCCACTTAAATCACTAGTGGCTTGCATTTGTTAACATTGTATCTACTACTAGAGGATCTGATGCTATCTCAGATTACAGGTATCTGAGATTGCAATAATAGGTATATTAAAATAAAAATAAAAAAACCGCATAATTGACATAGAGTTTTATTAATCACCTTCTTCGTTAGGATTATCGTTATATAAAAATACAGTATCTAGAAATTGTGCAGGAGGTAATTGACTACCCTGGTGCCGTGCCCAAACAAGATACCATATTATGCTCATTGTGTGGGCACAGCAACCAACCGTTCTTTTCCCAACCCCAACGATACAGGTGCAATCATATTGGATTATAGTTATATTACGTTCTTGCACTGTACCAGTCCTAAGTTGATGGCAACGAACTCCTCTCAAGAGAGAACGTCCACAGTGAATACACACTCGTCGGTGTCCTATAGGCATCTGTTCACTCTCTTCTGGTCTATTTCCATCAAGGGATACAGCATTGGCATGATTCCAGCAAACTTGGCAGAAAAGTCATTTTCATTTACCTGAAGCAAACATTATCATTTGACTATTAGTTCTAGCATTTAGCAATAAACATCTAGTGGTACATTTGGGTAAACATAAGCGGCCTTGTTACATTCCCACTGCAAGGACACAGGACTACTCTCTGAGAGGGAATAGGCCGTAGTTAACCAGATTGGTGTTGTCACATAAATAGTAGAATAGTACAAAAATGTTACGTTATAGAAATATCGAATACTAACCGATTGAGGCGCGACCCATTCCTGTACAATTGAAAGAATCATTTCATCTTCCAATCTTCGCCTTCCTATTGTGTTGCAGCGGTCCGTTGCTATTCCGCAATTAATGCACAGGCTCATGATTACGAATTAGCTAGTCTTCCAAAGAACAATAAATTCAGATCCGGTTTTCCAGCAATGGTCAGCAGGGATGGCCAGGTACGGTGTCCAATGTTCAAGCGAAGGTCAGTCAGAAGGCAATCAATTTCGGAGTCCAGTATTGGAGCAGAGGGCTTATGAAATAATATTGTAGTAAATCTCGAGAAACAGAAAAACACATTCAATTGCGCAAAAATAGAAAAAGCGAATGACATGACAACTGACAATTAATTGTGAACTGACAGACGTTGATTTATTTCTTTTATTGATATTTTAATGGTGCTTACGTTAAATAACAATTAGATTCCAGAACTTTTTATTTTACATTGATTTCAATATTATCTAAAATACAATAATACTCAAATAATGGAGTATTATTCAATTATTTGTAACTATCGATATCCACTAAATCGATCATATTAGGGTACGCTCTATTATGCTGTTTGCGAAGTATGTGACGTATAACAAAATAAGTGCTGTAACGGTTTAAAAGGTTGCTTAAAACAAAAAAATAGAAAACTAATTATTTTATACACTTGGCCATTGTAATTGAGGCTAAGATTTAAATGGGTTAATTAGTCAAAATAGTAGATTTTTTTGGTACATATTTGATTCGTGTAACGGCTAGGCCCAGAAACGGGTTTCTCCTTTGTTTCAATATCAGATTTAGTGATTTGATTGAATGAGTTAGGTTAGGTTTCATTTCATCTCATTAAATTTAATTTTCATTTCATATCAATAAAAAAATCCTACTGAAGACTGGCTGTATGGACATGGTTCCCTTTGCCTACCAGAATGGGTGAAGAAAAAAAAATCTCTGCTTATATTCTTTTACGGTTGGCGGTGCCATTTTCCAAATAATTTTTCTTTATTAAAGCAATTTATGCTTATTTTTTTCGCAACTGTATTAAAAATAGTCGTTCAGTACACGTGCGGAAGCGTCATTGCAACTTGTTCCGACTGTCAACCCTCGCCCTCGGCTGCGCATCGGCTCGGGTAGACATTTGTCGGAACTCTTTGCAATGACAGCCTTTCCGCACTTGTAATGAAATATACTATTTCATTCACACTCCACACTACACTACACTACACTACATCTTTACATCTATTGCCTGCCTTATTACTCCCGCAGATTAGTAGTTTATCCCTAAGGGAGTAAGTTAGTTAGTTTGACTTGAGATTTCCGCACTTAGCCTCATATTTGTGGCATTGTACGTTGTCGTGGGTTCACTCCAGCCAGTGTTACTCCTTTCAAAAGCCCCTTATAGGGTAAATTAATGTTATAGGACTCGGAAGATTGGTTGCCTGGTCTAATACCTATTGTTGACCTAGGTATTTTACTGTATTTAAGTTACAAATGTCTAAGCTACATACTCACTGTATTGAACGTTGTTAAGCCCTGTTGCCTGAGATACAGGTCCATAACCTAGTTCAGAGGCTTAGAAGAGACTCGTTTACATGGAACGTTGCCTCAAATATTGTAATACCTCCTAAAACGAAAAAAAAAACAGTGTTTGCAAAAAAAATTAAAGAAATAATATCAACCCTGTGTATGTCCCGTGCTGGGGCACGGGTATCTTCCTGCATCGCAGGAAGGTTAGGTCATACTCCACCACGGGGACCAAGTATTATCTAATCTGTGACCAAGTCCTGGTTGGTGGAGGATAGTAAGGCAGTGGGGAGTCAGAAGTTATCAAGCCACCCATAAGTGCTCTGACTTGGCTTAACAACAGCCAAGACAATGACAATTGACAATGACAGCCTTCCGATAAGGTTTAATGTGCCTTGCGAAGCACGGAAGCGCTCGGAAAAAATGCCATTAGCGGTAGTCACGGGATGGTCACCCATCCAGCACCTGATTGCAATGAAATGGTTCCTCTAGGTCATAAGCGTCTCGTGTAATAAAAATAAAAAATATATTATTATAATATTAAAAAATCTGTTCTCCCTTCCAGTATGCAGTTTCGTGGTCCACAAGCGGTGTCACGAGTACGTAACCTTCACGTGCCCCGGCGCAGACAAGGGGGCGGACTCAGACGTAAGTGCCCACTTCATCTGTTTTTTTATTTATCGAGACAATATTGCAGAAAGTTCCAGTACAATTTAAGTGGAGTATATCTGCTACAAATCATCAAATGACTTTTATTACGGGAACAAGTCTAAAATCGCAAAATTAATGTCAGCTGTTCCGTGAATTTGATAGGTAGGTACCTGCTTTAGCGAATGTATGAAACGATTGTATTTGTATTTTTTCAGCGGTTTGAAAATTGATTTCGTTATAAAAATTTTATAATTGACTCGTAGAATAACCGTCCTACCGGTCTTTTCTGTACCTTTCCAGGGTTGATAAACGAAAAACGAAATAGATTTACAATTACCTGACAGGTAATCAATTTCATCCTTATTATACAAAAATACATAGCTCAGAGAATTAGCGAGCTGAAGTGGCAGTGGGCTGGGCATATCTCGCGAAGAACCGACAACCGTTAGAGTAAACGTCTTCTTGAGTGTAGACCGCGACTCGGCAAACGTAGTGCAGCAGGACGCCCGCCGACCAGGTGGGATGACGATCTTCGAAAAACGGCTCCCCTACGTAGTTTCGATAGCCGTTGTTGCTTCAAACGTTGTTGCGATTTTTTTTCCACTGCCTCATAGGTTCGAAAGCTTATGGACTCGAATGACGTGGTCGCGAAAGACGCTGTTTCGTAAAACATTTTCACTGTCTCATACGCTCGAATGCTTGTCATTTTACTCATTTTTTTATATCACAAATGTGATAGACGATGTTATTAATAAGATGTTTTGTAAGCCGATTTGTAAACCAAAGTATAAGTTTGGAGTTGAACTTAAAAATTAAAATTTTCATTTAATCTCCAAAATTTTTAATTTTTAAATTTAATATTATTGTTTATTTTATTATTTATGTATGGCTTATGATCTCACGAACATATTTAATTTTAATACTGAGTGTCATTTTACTAACAACCTATGGATTGTTATCTATCCGAAATAAAGAAATACAATACAATACGGTCTCGGGTTCGATCCCCGGCCGGGTCAAACTAGGAAACGAACTTTTCTAGTTTGTCTCGGGTCTACGATGTTATCTATGTATTCATTGTATTAAATCTTTCGTCGAGTTAGCACCTATAGCACAAGTCATTTAGCTGTACTAAGTATAGGGCTAACGAGATCTGTGTCCATGAATATTAATTATTAATTAATACAATTGATATAACAAATAACGTTTTAATTAGATCGGACATTTTATAGGCGTTTAGATTATGAATTGCTGGTAGTAATAATAATTTAATAACTACTACTAGAATTTTTTTTCTACATATTAAGATTGAATGATTCGAAATGACAAGTATTCGAGCGTAAGAGGCAGTGAAAATGTTTTTCGAAACAGCGTCCTTCGTGACTACATCATTCGAGTCCATAAGCTTTCGAACCTATGAGGCAGTGGAAAAAAAACGCAACAACGTTGTCGCAACAACGGCTATCGAAACTACGTAGCGGACCCGCGAAAAACTGCCGGCAGATGCTGGATGCGGCAAGCTGAAGACAGGGCGCTATGGCGCTCATTAACAGAGGGCTATGTCCAGCAGTGGACTAATATAGCCTGAAGAAGAGAGAGAAAAGAAAGACATTAGGCCAAACACTTATGCGCGAACGGATGGTTTCCATGTTATCATCCGGAAACGATACTCGTAACATCTCAAAAAAAAATACGGTCGTTTATGCCTGAAAAATGTATATTTCGACTCTCAAGAGAATCAAACTAGGGTAGTCTCGTTGACCTAGAACTTGGCAGGAAATTTGGCAGGCAATATCGCCTTGTACTAAATATGGGAAAACGTCTGAAACTATACATTTGTAATTATTATATTCTTTTTAATGTACTAACCCGTGCTAAGGACAATTTTAAAAACCTATTTAGAGGCTAAAAATTCCACCCATGCCGGGGCCCATTCCAGCGCTCTTCCGCCCATGAGCGGTTAGTCGCCCATTAGTTCAGTTGGAAGAGCGCTGGCACGGATAGCCAGAGGTCGCGGGTTCGAGTCCCAGCATGAGTGGATTTTTTAGCCTCTAAATAGGTTTTTAAGATTTGTAATTATGTCATAAAAAATATTATTGCAAGTTCAGGAAAAACTGCGAGTCTTAATTCCACAACTACGTATTATACGTCAATAACCTGCTCACTAATTTGTACGGAACCTTCCCTAAGTATGCAAGTCAACTCGCAAATGACCGCAATTGACTTATCCCTAAAAAATCTCTGTCTCCAAAAACCCCATATTATGAACTTTCTATCAACAAATCCCCTGAGTGCTTGCACGGTATGCGAGAGGTGCGGGTTCGAATCCCTTTTCGGGCCGGAATCATTCTTTACAATGTCAAGTTTGCTGTCCCCTTTATATTAAGGTCGCTCTCGAAACGAATTTGAGTCTATAGACCTAAGAGTGTTATCACACTGGTGTGACGGTAACAGTCTTAGGGTGTGTTCATAGCAAGGCAAGATCGTTTTGTATGACAATCGCTGAACTGCAAATCTGAAATATGACATTCAATTAGGGAACTCATGATAAACTCACCAGAATAGTGCTAGCGTCTTGTCCAAATCGAATATTATTAAATATTAATATATTAAGGAATATATTACCCCCCAACGATGGCACAACCTTGCGCTATGGCGCTCATTAAGGGAGGGCTATGTCCAGCAGTGGCCTAATATAGCCTGAAAAAGAAGAAGAAGAAGGAATAAATTGGTTTGGACATGTGGAGAGGATGAAGGAAGAAAGATTGACGAAACAAATATATATTACGAATATGAGTGGAAGGGCTGGTAAGGCTCCCAGGCGGACGTAGGTACATCGACCAAATAGAGGATGTATCAGTAAAGGGGAACATAAAAAGTACCCGAAACCGGCGTGCGCGCATGCAACCACTTATGAACGTTGATGAAGCGAAGGTGATCTGTCAGGATCGTGGCAGTGGCAGTCCCTGGTCTCTGCCTACCTATGTGGGATACAGGCGTGAGGTTAGGTATATAATATATGCATTTTGCAATATTAACGACTGTTGTCGTTTATATTGTAAAATAATATTTTGACTTTTTGTGGTGGCAAGAAATCAGCCATCAAGCAACCTGATTAGCTGAGGACTGTTACGTCCTGATTTCTTTCTCTTTTTCATACAATTCAAAATTCATCCAAAATTTAAAAAAAAATATTCTTGGCCATGGGTCCCAAGATCGCTATTAACATTTTTTTGACATAATTATGTTTTCTTTTATTAGTAGAGCTAGAAGTGGACTTCATGGGACCCCTTAAGAGTTAAAAGGGGTTTTTGATGACTTTACTGGGATTTTATTGTTTTTATTTAATGTTCCACCAACCGGGACTTGGCCCCCGTGGTGGAGTATGGCCTAACCTTCCTGCACCTGCAATGTAGGAAGTATTCGTGCCCCAGCAGTGGGGACATACAGGGTTGCAATCGCATTTAATGTTTGATTGTTTTAAAGATAAAATATACTAATGAAATGACGCAATGAAACTTCGCCAATATGATAAGATTAAAAATTAGAGTCTAATGTTCTAATGCCTATGGCGTATGGCATAAACTTCCTACGATGCAGGAAGATACCCGTGCCCCAGCAGTGGGAACATACAAAAAACATCAATGCTCTAATGCTGCGTACAGACTACACGAACGTACGCTTTCGATCGTTCCCATTTGTTTGCTTTGTCTGTACTCGGCTTCTTCTAGTTAGAGCTTTCTCAAAAAGCGCTAATTTATTTTTAATCATAAACTTCATTCCGCATCCAACGACTTGATTTTTTGCCAGAAAAATCAGACCAGCCAGATTAGAGGATTAATTTAATTAATATTATTATATCTTGCCATCGACGTGCTAAAAAGAGAAGAATATTATTTTAAAAACCTATTTGGAGGCTAAAAATTCCGCCCACGCCGGGACTCGAACCCGCGACCTCTGGCTAACCGTACCAGCGCTCCCAACTGAGAAATTACGAACCTCTTTACAGTACTCTCTGTATTACTTACAGGCAGCGACATCTGGCTGAAGTAATTTGCATCACTTGCAGCCCCGAGTACCGACTTTGCAGTTAGCTTTTACATCGGAATGATATCGCTGTTGTGATTATATGCTTATACTCTAAGCTTATAGCTTATACGCCCCATATGATTATACTCTAAATAGGTTTTTAAAAAGTTCTCCTCAGCACGGGTTAGTGCAACTATAGAATATTATTATTTAGGAGCGCTCGTGGCTTAGGCGAACCGAGTGACTGGAATCAATCACTTGGTTAAGCAACAACAGGCGCGGTCAGGTACAGGATGGGTGAGCGTCCCGTGACTACCGCTAGTGGCATTTTTCCGAGCGCTTCCGTGCTTCGCAAGGCACGCTAAGCCGTTGGTGCCGGCTGTCATATCATGGCAGTCGTTAAGCCATGTCAGAGGCCTTATGGGCGGCTTGATAACTTCTGACAGTAAGGCCCGCCACTGTCTTACAATCCTCCACCAACCCGGATTTGCCCCCCGTGGTGGAGTATGGCCTAACCTTCCTGCGATGCAGGAAGAGACCCGTGCCCCAGCAGTGGGGACATACAAGGGTTGATAACGATTATTATTTGATATTTTTAATTAATTTAGTTAATCGCCATTCTAAGCCCTGCTAAACCGTGATTTGCATCTAATCATATCGACTCAGGTTCATTGCGTTCCAACACTTTTAGAATAGAATATATTTATTTGTCTTCAAGCGAAATAAGACACAACAATCACTTATACTTATTTTGTTAATGAAACCCACATTCTGGTATGGATACCCTCAGCTCCTTGCCAGCTGTTAACACAGTATGAACACAACCTTTGAAAAATGTACACAGTAAATACAAACAAGAGATGATGTTACGAGCAAATGCAACTGAAAAGGTCGCGAGACGGTATCTTATTATCTTACAATGTTCTGGAAATAAACAGTGAAATGTAAATTCCAATTGCAAAAAAGCAAATGCGACAGATTTGAATTAGCTGGGAAGGACTATATTGTTTTTGTAAAGAGCATAGAACAGTTTGTTAGCTTTTAGAATATACCTCGGCTACTATCGGATAGAATCGGATGTATTCGTGTAATAGAAATATCGGAACTAATGTGTTAATTAAATAAACTTAATAAGATTTTTTTATACAGAGCAGGAAGTAGTATTACACTCGTGTGCTTTCGGCGAAAACTGAAGCCTATTCTAGAGCCCGAGGTATATTCTAAAAGCTAACAGACTGTATAATGTTTCATTTTGGTTTATCTGCAATTTCAAATACGTGTGTGTTTATTGAATGTTTTCTTCTGACAGAATTTTAATAAGGTGTTTGTTTCAGTCTAACAAATGTTCTTTTCAGGTTTTATTTTTCAATATGCTTACAGGTATATTGACTTTATTTTCGCTTTGAGTTTGTATTAAAATATTCAAAGCAAAAATATCGTCCGACTCAGCGTGACTTGGGAGTCGTTTATTGTTTAGAAAACTGAATTTTCTATTACATATTTTGAATTTGAATGGATTCCTTGAAATTGAGGCTGGATCTTTCAGTTTCTCGAAAAACTACTCATTAATTAAAAAACTACACATTACATAAACTTGTGCCTGTATCTTGAAGTGGTAGAGTGTAGGGATTCACATAACAATAATAATGTGGCCTATATAGATACATCCCACTGTAGGAAACAGATCTTCTCTCAGAGAGAGGGTATGGGCTTAATTACCACGCCTGCCCACTGCAGATTAGCAATATCAAGTGATCACCACATATTATGTAGACCGGTTTCCTCACGATGTTTTTCTACACGGTTAGCGACTGGTGTTGCTACTCTACACACTCACAAATTTTTGGAACCCGTGGCCTGATAGTGAGACACGTAGTCTAGCGATCGCGCTACCATCGCTGACATCATACATAAGTACCTATTTAATATAGTTAGTATAGATTAACATTGTTATCAACCCTTGTATGTCCCCACTGCTGGGGCACGGATCTCTTCCTGCATCGCAGGAAAGGTAGGCCATGCTCCACCACGGGGGCCAAGTCCGGGTTGGTGGAGGATTGTAAGACAGTGGCGGGCCTTACTGTCAGAAGTTATCAAGCCGCCCATGAGGCCTCTGACATGGCTTAACGACTGCCATTACATGACAGCCGGCACCAACGGCTCAACGTGCCTTGCGAAGCACGGAAGCGCTCGGAAAAATGCCACTAGCGGTAGTCACGGGACGGTCTCCCATCCAGTACCTGACCGCGCCTGTTGTTGCTTTACTCAAGTGATTGATTCCAATCACTCGGTTCGCCTAGGCCACGAGCGCTTCTAATAGATTAACATGTATTGCTACAAATTGGGCGTCCAATATCCATTACACTTTAAGGGTATATTAACCACATATTGACAGTAACACGGGACGTTTATAAGTCACGAATGCATCCAATCATATTAGGACGCGAATTTCGTTGGGCGGCGAGGGTGACCACAAATTTCTATATTTGGAAACTGTTAGCATAATTTTATTGATCTCACTAACATTTTATTAAGTAGTTTGACGATCGAAATAATTTCGCTATTGATATTTTAGTACTCGACTCCTAAACGTTCGCATAAATAGCTAATCACCACCTGAATGGCTCATAGCTTTACCAATATTATGCACTTACCTATCAAATACAGTAAATGTTCCTATGTATGGTTATTGTACTTTTTCATCCATTTTTTACATTGCCTTTAGATCATTTCACACATCAACATTAACTAAAATGTAAATGTTGATGTGCCGTCAAGTATGTAACTGAACCATAGCAATGACGTGCGGGTCGTGCGGTTTTAGCTACTACTGGACGTTTTTATTCATTAATTTATTCCAGTTTAATTACTAATAATTAATTTATATCATCCCTGACAGGTACGTGCTCACCGCTTTACCCAAGTTTCTTGTTTATAATGATAACATTATGAATATAGTCCCAACTGACTACCAATTCGTGGTCACCCGAGCCTATAAAGTAATTGCGTGTCTAGCAAAGGTCGCGTGCTTAAAACCACTCCATTATGGCATGTTCGGTGCGATCAACAAGTACCAAACACGTGTGGCTTTACCTGAATAAAATGACATTTCCTCGGGCCATATCACGAGGGCAAGTAGAAACACCATCTTTATTAATAACGTGCACACGACATAATCACTTGTCCTGTACCCAAACAAGGAGATCCTGTGCTGTGGTAAGGACCTCACAAACAAGGAAATACACCCACAATGAGCACATTTGTGCAAATTCGCGGATCCCAAGAGATTACGCGAATAACAGTTGTCATTGAATGAAATGGCTTCCGCGGAACCCAAAAGAACTGGCCACAACTTCTGCAATCACAGTTACTCGTCGACGACGTTTTGTGACCACTGCGGCACGCTGCTCTACTCACTGATCCCCCAAGGGCTCAGCAACCCGAAGCAGGTCTTAGCCTTCTATACAAAAACTTACCACTTGACTGTAGTCTGCGCAGCTGGGCTGAGGTACATTCTATATTCACAAACTCAAGACAACTTTTGCAATCACATTTAGTCGTAGCCGATGTTTTGTGACCACCGCGGCTCGCTGCTCAGCGGCCTGATCCCCTAGGGGCTGAGCGACCCGAAGTGGGTCTTAGCCTTCTATGCAAGAACTTACCACTTGTCTCTGGTCAACGCAGCTGAGCCGAGTTACATTCTATACACCAGAACCCGCCACAACTTCCACAATCACACTTAGTCATCGCCGACGTTCTGTGACCACGGCGGCTCGCTGCTCTACTTACTGATCCCCAGGGGATCAGCAACCCGAAGTGGGTCTTAGCTTTCTATACAAGAACTTACCACTTATCTCTGGTCTGGGCATCTGGGTCCGATGTACGTTGCGCAGCAGGCTCTACCTACTCGTTAATCTGTGGATTAATCGACTTTGCTCTCTACCTCGGATTGTCATAGTAAACCATGAATAATAGTGGTATAGAACAAACTGTCAGTCGCTGCGTGAAATGTTATACGTGAAAGAAACTCACGCCTCAATCTGCCAATCCCAGGACACACGAACCCGCCACAACTTCCGCAATCACACTTACTCGTCGCCGACGTTCTGCGACCACTGCGGCTCGCTGCTCTACGGGCTGATCCACCAGGGGCTGAAGTGTCAAGGTACAGGGGATATGCGGCTCTAGTCGGCGCGACGCTGGCCTCTCTGATGTTTCTCTCGCTGTTTGCAGCTTGGTTTTCTTTCGTGCTAATGCTGTGGAGCTTCTGTGGCGTTCACTTGACTTGTAATTGCTGGGCCACCGCTGGGTATATACCCGACAGAGGCTTAATTATGCGCACCAAATCCTGTCGGACTCCCGACTTTTGCGATGACAATTAGTTTGGAATTGAAAACATTAAGGATTTGTTGCGCGTAATATCGGTCATCGGCATTCTTTCAGTCCCACCTGGTTTATTGAAATAATGCCAGTGACAGGTTTCATAAAATGTAACGATTCAAATATTTGAGTTCAACCCGCCTGTTGTACAGTAGGTAGACCTTGAGTGTAGGGATGTGATTTTTTTTAATAATAATAATAACGTTTACATACAGGCACATATATTGCTTCTAGCCGCACACTAGGATACTCTTTGTCGTGGGAACCAGAAACAACAACATCTCAAACATGTAAACATCCAAAACCTGACCTTTTTTTGTTTGTCCGGAACAAAAAACCCAATAACAGTTTATTTATTCATAATAAACTGTTATCGGAAAATAAATCGGTTTATTTTTAACGACTATGTTTTAGAAAAAAATGTATTTTAAAATAATCGATTCTACCAAACTCTTTGGGTTACACAAATCGACTATTGTTTCAAGGAAAAATCGATTATTAGAGAAAAAAAAAGCGTTGATTAATAAAACATTTTTTTGTTCAATATCACATCCCTACTTGAGTGGTGTTTTGTAAGATGTAATGCTAATCATTTAACGCGCTATGCGAGTCGCAATTAAAATCAGGTTACGCCAGACCAGTTCTACTTTTCTCTTGTTTTAGCTAATGATTTCCAATGTGGTGTCTGCTGATTTTGCTAACTATTTAATAAAATAGAGGTATGACAGTAACAATGTACACTAAAAAATTTTTTTATTAGTCAATTAAAAAAATGTTAACAGGTGTCAGTGTTTTTTAATGCACTTTGACTAACTGATTGCCGTTAACATTAGAAAATTATTCCAATGATCTTAAGGCCGGTTTCTCTATTGAGAATTTCACTAAGTAAATACTTCAGTAACGTTCGAAATTCGAAGAGACGGCACTGCAGTTAACCTATTTAGCGTATTCAGTAACGTTCGAAATTCGAAGAGACGGCACTGCAGTTAACCTATTTAGCGTAATTCTCAATTCAGAGGGCCTGTTTCTGAATTGAGGATTTCGCTAAGTTAATAGTTAATTATAGTGATATCTCTTCGAATTTCTCAGCAAACAGCCTGACATACCGTTACTTAAGTATTTGACTGTAACTGAGAAACCGGGCCTTAAACGGGCAATATGTGATTTTCTTGAGACATGAAGACGACTCTCTAAACGTAACCACATATTATTTAAACTGCCTCTCAGGAGTGTTTTAGAGGAATCGCACGTTTAATTTAAAGATAAGTCCGTCAGTGTATGAGAAACAGGAGGTTAAAGCGGCGTTGAAACTTTCATACCTCTCATGTAATACTATCTGTAGTTATTATACAGGGTGTAAAGGCTCTTGCTATCTGACTGACCAATTCGTGTAATACTAGTTTCCCTTGGAATAAATACACACTGTATAATAAACTAAAATAACAATCTTCTTTTAACAGATGTTTTTCTATGTGCTGTGCTTTAATACTTTTGCCTCTCTTCTAGTATTGACAAGGTATTTGTGACGTCTCTGCTCTACACTTCATTATTCGACTTTTGTATGATAATGTTCTTGTGTCTTTTTTGGCTTCTTGTCAGGTTGGTAATGCGTTTTAGAAACTCTAATACTGTGCTAATTCTTACATGTTTTTGTTGCGAGTTTTTACAATTATAATCTGAAGGCATTGCATTGTACCTTGTGCCTTAGAAATTATGCATTTTTCATCTATCAATGTCGTGCCTACAGAATTGTCATAATTTACCACTTTTCTCCTTCAAAGACGCTCGCAAAACACATCCAACAACCGCCAATTACGCCAAGCTAAAATGCACCTTATTTCGCCCTACCAAGGTCGGCAATGTGCCCCACAAGTGGAACAACTGGACGTTCATTGCGCCAACGTTTTGCGACCACTGTGGCACTATGCTACATGGATTGGCACACCAAGGATTTAAGTGCGGAGGTATTTAAACCTGCATTTTAGGCTCCGTGCTCGGATTTTGGCCCAACCCCTTCATTACGTATCTTCACGTATAGGTACATCTGAGTGAAAAAGTGGCATATTTACTTGGTTCTGTAGTGTGATTACGAATTGAGTAAGTGTATTACGTATGACATAGAGGATATCATGTGTGTGTAGGCATCTGAGACGTTACACAAATCGTAATTATACAGTCCTATAGGACGGGATTTATGTATACATAAATATCGAATTTTGGCTGGGAGGAGAGTCCTTTAACTCCTAGGGGAGCATAGGCCTTCCACCACAAGTTTCCACTTCTGACGGTAGTGCGCGGCAGCATCCAATTCGGGCTAGCTAGTGCCGATTGACTTGGCTTCTTGCTCTATTAATCTTTTCCAGGTGGTCCTTGGCTGCCCCAGTTCAAATAATAGCAAAAAAATATAAATATTTTTTCTTCCGTAACTTGTGTTTAATTTAACACAGAAGAAAAAGCTTATCTCTTTTAGGAAACAACAAGGTCGAGAAATCGTGAGCAAAATTTCAATACAATTTGTATCTACTTACTAAAATAGCTTTTAATACACCTCGCTAAAAATTAACTGAGTTTTAATTTTCATTCGGAGAAGTGTCAAAGTCCCGGGACTTTTCCCGATACCTTTATCAGCCACGATCGAGACCCGGTGTGGTGTCCCGGGAATTATAATATATTTGTTTTTGCACACAGTTGTTACATGCGTGAAAAGGTACATAATCAAGGTGTAGGAATCTGTTTTAGCCTACTTTGACTCTTAATTAAGCTAAAAAGTGTCAATATCTGCACACACTTTGTACAGATACAACAGTGGGTTTAAAACTGTTTCCAATTGGGTCAAATTCAGAACACTGACCCTAGTGGTGTAGAGACGTGCTCACGGAATGGGAAACTTTAGAACACGATTAACCCTTGAATAGATGCAACAAAAATACCTTCGTGTGTTATGCAATCCTATAAGAAAGTATATATCAAAATAAGAAAATAAATA
The DNA here is from genome assembly GCA_934045075.1 of Yponomeuta sedellus. Taxonomy (NCBI): domain Eukaryota; kingdom Metazoa; phylum Arthropoda; class Insecta; order Lepidoptera; family Yponomeutidae; genus Yponomeuta; species Yponomeuta sedellus. The sequence goes on from OW203733.1 coordinate 4,952,821, forward strand.
ACTCTCCGTTTGTAAAAGTATTTGATAAGTACCTGAATATGAAATATTTTTAGCCACCCTGTATATATATATTATTATACCTCAGTAAACAAAATATTTAGCGAGCACCGTATAACGGCCTTTTAGGGGTAACAAAGATAAATAATCCTGTAATGTTACAAACAAAACCCTTATTATCCTTTGCACTCAGCCTTTGGGCAATGTATGAATTTAGGCAATATCTATGAAACACAAAGAGGGTTCGTCTCTTAATGTTATTGACTCTTTTGTGAATAAAAAACTATATTTAAACACATACAACCTTATTTACAAAATGTCGAGTCCAATAAAACACTCTTCTACAAAATTATCTGACCCGGTGGAGGTGTCAAATTTTGTATGGAAACGTCAAGTTTACTGTGTGAAAAGTGATGCCGTTTATTGTCACGATTATTGATTGCAGATATTTTTGTGCTGTTGGATTTCAAAATAAAGAATAATAATAGTAAAGCCGTTTTATAAGAAGAAATCCTGCCATAAATCTACTTTGACTCCGTCTTAAGAGTGTTTTAGTGGTATCGACTTTTTGCAAATAAGACCCTTAATATGTGTCGCGTATTTAAAATTATATGGCGCAACATATAAGAAATCCGCATTTTCATAAAAAGTAGCCCAAAGTAGTTTTAGAATTTAAAAAACTTAGTTACAAGAATCCGCGCGATATAGCTTCGAAAACACCCCGTCAAACTAAATTCAATTCGAATAACAAAAGCTTAGGTGTGTTAAAAACGAAATTGAATGAATGACGAATGACACCCGCCGGATTGATCTCGCTTCGTCGAATTGGATTACCCCTTCATAGAATAGGAGCCGCCCGCGCCCGGAGGTTTCCCGCCAAGTCTCACATTGTAAAGAAAAAGAAAATTACAAAGTGACCGACAGCTCGATGCAATGGTCGGAAGATATCGTGGAGTTCGCGGGATTTCCGCGGATGCGCGATGGCGAGAGACTGGAAGAAACGGCAATGGCGGGTAAAAGCCTATGTCCAGCATTAGAGAGCGGTGGCCTGTTACCCAATTCATCATCGTTTCATACATTTTCCGGCCGTTGTATAAAAATAATGTCGCCCGTGAGAAAAAGAAAAAAACTTATTCAAAATTGCTATTAAATCACGAAACATTTTTAAATTCTGGCCTTTAGTCTATTACATAATATGTAAGTAATTATGGCTGCATTTCGGGCTTTATTTCTATAGGATTCAAGTAATTTATTTATTATTGCACTCGAAACATTTAACAAAACATTACGTAAGAAAAAATCCACGTATTTTATTCACAAAAATATGTTGAGTTGAAAGCGTTGACTTTACAGATTGTATAATTAGATATAATTCGCAACGGCATAAAAAAATTGTAGCGCAGAACCAATTATGTTGGTTCAAATAAGAACTAGCCTGCCCTGAAATAGCATTCGTGACAGGGTTTAATTCAATTAGCTCCTTTCCAGTTCGCTGAATATTATATTTTACGTTCAATTATTTATTTATTTGTGTTGCTTGCTTCCATTTTTCGCCATCCTTCATTCATTTCTATGCATCTGTGTGTGTTCTTAAAATCTGTGAATTCTTAAAATTTTCCTCGTCTGTTTTTGTGTGTAGGTGTACCGAGTAGTAGAATTGACTGAATTTTATGAAAGGACTGGATCATTCCAGTATTACGCTGAATATACATATTCATGTATATTCAGCAAATTTATTCCGAAATATATTCAGCTAATTTTATTACATGAGCACGCCTTGCATTAAGTTGTATAGTTTTATGTTGATATTTCCAACTGGAACGGTACCTACCACAGGATGCCTTTCGAATTATATGAACACTGCTCGAGGTAGAAATCCGAGGTACAGGTACCGAAAAGTCCAATTGTATCCAGTTAGAAATACCAACTATGGCATGTTAGCTACGTAAGTAAATTAATATAATGGAAGTTACGCCTTAGTTTATCAATTGACCAAGGTATGGCTTTACTAATCAATAAGCACATCATGTTGGTTTCCCATAATTATTATAAACATAATTTATTGGAAGCAATAATGGCTTCCACATAAAGTAGCTCAATAACTGCCGATGATTTATGTTCCAAGGATGTACTTAAACACAGTTACGTACCTATTTAATAGCCTTTTTAGCTAACTACAATGTGCTGTTCCTGTTCACCTATCAAGTTAATTAATATGAAATACATTAGGTACTAAGATATTAATACTGAATCAAAACCCTAAACTCTGGTTGTCCTGACCTCGAAAAGTAACGAAACGATTACAATTTCCGATAGCATACTGTTTCTTAACTTTCGATAAAAATGTACTGTACCTGATAAAAACGACAATGCATTTGAAAGTCCGACTTCCACGAATAGGTCCTTTTACTCAATGACAAAATAAGCGTATTATCGAAATTTGAAATTTGTATAGATACGCAGTAAAAACTTCTACTACTTACTTACCTACTAAACAAGCTAAAACTTATCGAGACAATAAGAAAATCTCTAATTTATGAGAATAACAGGCTCCACGAGAAATAAAAAAGACCTATTCCAATTTTAAACGAAACTCATTTAAAAACATTTTTTCTTTTTTCGCCACCTACCAGCATGCGATATGAACGTCCACAAACGCTGCGAGGAGTCGGTGCCCAACCTCTGTGGTTGCGACCATACCGAGCGCCGCGGCAGGATCCAGCTGATGGTATCCTGCGTTGGGAACAAGCTCTCTGTCGAAGGTAGGTCACCTGATGCCAGTTCTGGTTAGAGAAAAAAACCAAAGCAAAATAGATATCTCTGAGGCCAGCGGCAGCGTACACAAAACTCATGTCTACGCCTTCCTTGTCTAATTCAGTGATATAGTTGTGCTATGCTAAGAAAAAGACAGGTGTCTAGCATGGTGCTTCCCCTTGGTTGTTAGCGCTGTCTATCAGATACCTAAAAATATAGAATTTAAACAGTTTGGGCCGCCAAAATATTATAAAGGTAAAAATTAGCTACGTCCAAAATTATAAAATGACAATTTAAAGACATTCAGAATGTCCTTAGAAGTATTATGAAAAAAAAGGTTTTCAGGGCAAAGACCTTTTGAAAACCATAAGCGCGCTAACAAAGTCTTTTCTGCTGCTCAAGGGCAATAAACTGTTCTAAACCCACTCTCATTACCGTTCCACAGTGAAGCAAGGCCGCAACCTGATCCCGATGGACCCCAACGGCCTCTCTGACCCCTACGTGAAGGTCAAACTCATCCCGGACGCCGACAACGTGAAGAAAAAAACCAAGACCATCCGCAATACGCTGAACCCGGTCTGGAACGAGGTTCTGACCTTCGAGCTGAAACCTGAGGACAAGGACCGTCGGCTTCTCATTGAGGTACGCCCGTCGTAACTTTCCTTGGTGGTCATACTGGCATGTCATACTTATATGACCAGTGAGAATCGCTTGTATTGGTGGTCATACTTGCAGACATACATACCTCTAAGCAAATATGCATATAGGATGTTTATAAAAATAATATGACCACCAATACAAGCGAGTCTCACTTGTCATATTAGTATGACATACCAGTATGACCACCAAGAAACGGAGGTCCGTCGTTGCCTCCTCATCAGCTAGTCATAACGACTGTCCACCTGTGTTCTAGATATTTGAATTTAATTAACAGAAAGCAAGTCTAAACAATTACGACCGAAGTTCATGCATGGTTACGCTTGCAATGCTATTTGAGTTACTGACGACACATAATGCTGAAATTACGTTCGGTTATAGCGTACAGCCTACGTAGAGCACATTTTTTACGCGTCTATTAAGCATTAAGTCATTTTCACTCTAGAACATGGACAGGAAACAGCCCAGCATGTCGATTCAGTAAGATCGTCGATCACTTCGATGGTCACATCGTCGGTCACTTCGTCGGTCACCTCGTCGTTCACCTCACACTCACCTTAATTTGACCTTCAGAACCCGAAAATATGACATTCCTTGCATAGGGGTTGACACTAATATTATTTCAGTCGAAGTCGTAGGCTATAATTTGTTTCGCATGTTTTGGCAAAACGATGCTATAAAAAAATCTTACAAACATGTTGCGTTGTCTAAAATTGTACAGTCTAAGTATTAACTAGCCTAAATCTATTGAAATGTATAAAAAAGATTATATCATTGGCAGTATACAGTGTATCCAAGTCGCTGGCATAAGAAGCAATTCTCGTGGGGTTACCATACGAGTAAAATAAAAATGCCACGATTACTGATTTATTTGCTTACAGGTAGTTCAGTAATTCAGTAATTTTTATTCTTTAAAAATATAGGCAATACATTGCTTACGCAATAATATCGAGCCTACTAGTGCGTACATTACAAAAAAAAAACGATGACATCTGAACTAATGTTAAACACTGTATCTCAGACGTCAACGCCAACTACCTTTTCTTACTTAGATTTCAAATATACACTGTATAATTAGGACATGCATTTATTAAATAAGGTTACACAATAAGTTTTACATAATTAGAAATTATAAATGAATAAAATTAACAATATTCTTATCTTATTTTAACCTTAGCAAAAAATCGATAGGTGCAGTGTAATGGACGGTAAGTAAACGTGTGTAAAGTAGCGAGCATGACGGAAAGAAGGGGGGGGGGGGTAATTTCGTATGTGTATTGTGTTTGTGTGAACGGGGAGTGTTCGTGCTATGTATGTCTCTATAGGAAAAATAAATTGAAACAAATGAGAAGAGAAAGATAAGGTACCATAACTTTATTTGTGGGCTAGGTTTTACTGTATGGGTTTTAGTAGATTTTCCGTTATTTAATAGTTAAGACGAAGGAACTATTTTGTTGTTTGGGCTTTACGTTTTTTTATTTATTAAAAGTGTATGAACCTACTACATAAAAATGACACCGGGAAAGTTTGGTTCTATGGGCTAACGTTTGGTATACTCTGTCGATTCTCAAGTACTAGGGGAACGTAGGTCATAGATGTGTTGTTTCTGTTTAATAATTTTGTGAGGAAATCAATCAAGTCTCAATATAAAAGTGTAATCGAGTATCTGACTGAACCACTAAGTATTACTTTTATCACAGCTCTGTAAGCTCTTTCAAGACATAACACGGAATTCTGGGGAGCACGCCATACGCCTATATCATACGTGTAGTCACCAATCCTAACTTATCGCTCATTTACATTGCCATGAAAGGGCAACTCTCCGATTCCAATGGTTTCTAGTTTATCCAGCAGAATGGGAACAGAGACAGTTTCGACAGCTTTGGAAAAATCCACAAGCATATTATTTTTAGTATTTTGCGTGTGATCGACAAGCTACTAATATCACACCGTTAATAACATTGTTTATTAGACGCTTTATATGTGCGTCATTAATACTCGGTCACCAAACTAGTTGCTAATGTGTGTTAATACACACATTAGCAACTAGTTTGGTGACCGAGTTTAGTTGCCGTGGATTTTCTTCTTCTTCTTAAAGTGCTTCTTCATTACTTAAGGTTGGTAGTAAGTTCTTTACAGCGTTGTCTGTTCCGTGCAATTCTGAATAGTCTTAACGACGTTCCGCTCTTTGATGTTGCACAATCATGACGTCTTACTCCTTATCATTTTGTAAATGATTCATTTAACAAGTTGACTGACTCATTTACGAATTTCAAGTCGTCGATGGAACTGTAAAGAGAACATGTATAAGTCACTATTAACAGCTTCTCTATGTTCGCCTTCTTACAATATGTTATGTAGTTCTATAATATAATATATAGATAAAATCTAGCAAAACGCGAGTCAGACTCGAACACAAAGAGAGACGTATTAATCTATTCTGCGTTTTTTTTTTCAGTAAACTATTTAGTGGGGGATTTCGCACAAAGCCGAATTGTATTATTAATTTGTTACACGTTTTCGCCGTAGGTAAATCAAAAACAGAAATCTTAAAAAACACATTTCTTGGCACTTTTGTTTCGTTTTATATTTTAGCGTTTCGGAGCGTTTAAATATGACATCTACATAATTTGGGTGGTTAGCACGAAAACACTGAGTGTGTTTTCAAGTAGACTTTCGTTATTTGTTTTTTTTTTCTATTTACAGATAAAAACATTGACACATTAATTTGCACTCGATGTAATGTTAAATAGAAAGTGTTATATGAACGTACTTACGCATAGAACATATTTTTTTCATATTTTGCTCCGTCATGGTGAGACCCAGTTTTTCCAAACTTTGTCAATATTTTCCGGCCAGCATCTGGTCACACTTCACACACACACAAACGAATAGTTTGCTTTTAAATCAAGACTTAATTCTACACTGGCGCTACGGCGGTGAAGAGAACTACAAATGTCAATGAAATTGGTATTCTGAAGGTTCGATTCGCAGCTCACTTCGATCATGAACTCGCACATGAATTCGATTACATCTGTCAAAATCAAAAGTTACTCTCCTTTAGGTGAACTCACGATCGAATCCCATAATGTAGAAGATAACTCATAATTTTTTGTTGAAACCAGTATTATTATAGTAATGTTATGTATCTCAGGCACATTTGTAAAGTTAAAGGAGAAATACCCCTCGCTAATTGTGAATGATAACATCGTAAAGAAACCTGACTGGCTGATATGTTCATATAACTCGCTGTTCGCATATCTGAGGTGGGCACGCGTGGTGATATGGCCTATATTCTTTCTGAAAGAAGATCTGTGCTCTACAGTGGGATGTATATCATATACTGTATATTTTAAGAACATTAATTATTATGAAGTAAGAAAGAATAAATATAATGTGGGTTGAATGGCGAATGTGAGTGGAATGACTGGTAAGAAACGCTCTAGGCGAACATACTTCGACCCGTATTTGGTCGAATAGGGGACGTGTTAGCAAAGGGCAGGATAAAACGTACCCAAAACCGTCTCGCATGCAACGACTAATAAATGGCGATGAAGTGATAGTAATTAACCAGGATCGTATAATAGCAACTGGCATTCCCTGCATCTGCTCACCCCTCTGGGATACAGAGGTGCCCTTTTTTGATATCAACCCTTTGTATGTCCACACGCTGGAGCACGGGTCTCTTAAGGTTAGGTCACACTCTACCACGGGGCCAAGCCTGGGTAAGTGGAGGATTATAAGACAGAGGCGGGCCTTAAGTTACCAAGCTGCCCATAAGGCCTCCGACATTAAGATTGCAAACAGAAACCCATCATGCTGAACTATGGAAAACAGAAACGAAATGCAAACAAGCCAGAGAGGTCCTACCAACAATATCATCATAAATGCCATGGCATTTATGACGAGCCATTGAACACTGAATAAACACCTCCACGCTACGGGACTGACCGACATCCCGTTATGTCGACTATGCCTCAAGGAAGACGAACTACCCGCGACGTGTTCATTCACTGAGGGAGCGTGGAAGTGCAACGAACATCGATAATAGGAAAACTGGGATCCTTCGGGAGGCCAGCAGTGACCTGGGTGCACTGCTGGCTTTCTGAAAAAAGATTGGCTGGCTGGAGTGATCTCACAATGGCCCAACTATGAGGCTGAGTGCGGAGAAAACAGGATAAACTAACTGAAGCCTCTGACATGGCTTAACGACTTCCATTGCGCGACAGAAGGCGCTATCGGCTTCGCATGCCTTGCGAAGCACGGAAGCGCTCGGAAAAAATATCACAAGCAGTAGTCACGATACGGTCACCCATCCAGCACCTGACTGCGCCTGTTGTTGCTTAAGTCAAGTGATTGATTCCAATCATTCGGTTCGCCTAGGCCACGAGCGGCGTGGCCTTATGTTTGTGATATTACGAAGTAGGTTTAGGTAAACCAGCTAGGTGACAAAGATGTAAATACACTGATACTGAGGCTATGTATTTGCTCAAATGTACATCCAAACAAAACCACGACCTCCGGCAGTACTTTGTACTTTAGATAGATAGATAGATAGATAGATATAGATAGATAGACAGACAGACAGACAGACAGACAGACAGACAGACAGACAGACAGACAGACAGACAGACAGACAGACAGACAGACAGACAGACAGACAGACAGACAGACAGACAGACAGACAGACAGACAGACAGACAGACAGACAGACAGACAGACAGACAGACAGACAGACAGACAGACAGACAGACAGACAGACAGACAGACAGACAGACAGACAGACAGACAGACAGACAGACAGACAGACAGACAGACAGACAGACAGACAGACAGACAGACAGACAGACAGACAGACAGACAGACAGACAGACAGACAGACAGACAGACAGACAGACAGACAGACAGACAGACAGACAGACAGACAGACAGACAGACAGACAGACAGACAGACAGACAGACAGACAGACAGACAGACAGACAGACAGACAGACAGACAGACAGACAGACAGACAGACAGACAGACAGACAGACAGACAGACAGACAGACAGACAGACAGACAGACAGACAGACAGACAGACAGACAGACAGACAGACAGACAGACAGACAGACAGACAGACAGACAGACAGACAGACAGACAGACAGACAGACAGACAGACAGACAGACAGACAGACAGACAGACAGACAGACAGACAGACAGACAGACAGACAGACAGACAGACAGACAGACAGACAGACAGACAGACAGACAGACAGACAGACAGACAGACAGACAGACAGACAGACAGACAGACAGACAGACAGACAGACAGACAGACAGACAGACAGACAGACAGACAGACAGACAGACAGACAGACAGACAGACAGACAGACAGACAGACAGACAGACAGACAGACAGACAGACAGACAGACAGACAGACAGACAGACAGACAGACAGACAGACAGACAGACAGACAGACAGACAGACAGACAGACAGACAGACAGACAGACAGACAGACAGACAGACAGACAGACAGACAGACAGACAGACAGACAGACAGACAGACAGACAGACAGACAGACAGACAGACAGACAGACAGACAGACAGACAGACAGACAGACAGACAGACAGACAGACAGACAGACAGACAGACAGACAGACAGACAGACAGACAGACAGACAGACAGACAGACAGACAGACAGACAGACAGACAGACAGACAGACAGACAGACAGACAGACAGACAGACAGACAGACAGACAGACAGACAGACAGACAGACAGACAGACAGACAGACAGACAGACAGACAGACAGACAGACAGACAGACAGACAGACAGACAGACAGACAGACAGACAGACAGACAGACAGACAGACAGACAGACAGACAGACAGACAGACAGACAGACAGACAGACAGACAGACAGACAGACAGACAGACAGACAGACAGACAGACAGACAGACAGACAGACAGACAGACAGACAGACAGACAGACAGACAGACAGACAGACAGACAGACAGACAGACAGACAGACAGACAGACAGACAGACAGACAGACAGACAGACAGACAGACAGACAGACAGACAGACAGACAGACAGACAGACAGACAGACAGACAGACAGACAGACAGACAGACAGACAGACAGACAGACAGACAGACAGACAGACAGACAGACAGACAGACAGACAGACAGACAGACAGACAGACAGACAGACAGACAGACAGACAGACAGACAGACAGACAGACAGACAGACAGACAGACAGACAGACAGACAGACAGACAGACAGACAGACAGACAGACAGACAGACAGACAGACAGACAGACAGACAGACAGACAGACAGACAGACAGACAGACAGACAGACAGACAGACAGACAGACAGACAGACAGACAGACAGACAGACAGACAGACAGACAGACAGACAGACAGACAGACAGACAGACAGACAGACAGACAGACAGACAGACAGACAGACAGACAGACAGACAGACAGACAGACAGACAGACAGACAGACAGACAGACAGACAGACAGACAGACAGACAGACAGACAGACAGACAGACAGACAGACAGACAGACAGACAGACAGACAGACAGACAGACAGACAGACAGACAGACAGACAGACAGACAGACAGACAGACAGACAGACAGACAGACAGACAGACAGACAGACAGACAGACAGACAGACAGACAGACAGACAGACAGACAGACAGACAGACAGACAGACAGACAGACAGACAGACAGACAGACAGACAGACAGACAGACAGACAGACAGACAGACAGACAGACAGATAGATAGATAGATAGATAAAACATTTATTCACATAAGACACACACGTATACAATGCATAGCAATACAAAACCAAATACCAGTCCAAAGCAATAATAAAACAGTAGCATACATAAAAAGCAAAAAAACTCAGAAGATAAGTCATACACGGTACTGTAGTGTACCTAGGCAATGTAATGGACTGGGAGTGATCAACCTAGGTGTGGCAAATGTGAATGGGCTCCGACTCATCATGTGCTGAAAGTTCAGGAAGAACTTCAGCGCTGGTATTCTGCCGGTACCCGGTGTGAGCGGCATGCAGCGCTAAGGGAGCTGAGGTATGGTAGTCATAACTGCTATCGTACCGAATGAAATAGTGTAAATACCGGAATAATAAGCTCAGTTTATCAGGAGGGCGCTGGAACGGTTAGCCAGTGGTCCTGGCATGGGTGGAATTTTAAGCCTCTAAATAAATAGTTTTATTAAATTGTCCTTAGCACAGGTTAGTGCCTTAAAAAGAATATAAATAAATATATTCAATCTGGATAAACTTTGTGTACTCAAAGTCACAGACATTGAGTAATTTTATAAACATGAATGATTAAAAACCTATTTAGAGGCTAAAAATTCCACCCATGCCGGGATTCGAACCCGCGACCTCTGGCTACCCGTGCCAACACTCTTTCCAACTGAGCTAATGGGCGACTCACCGGCATCAGTGAAATTTCGAACCTCTTTACATTATTCTCTGTATTACGCCCAGGTAGCATTACTACGTCATTTTGACGTCCATATACAGTCCTCTTCGACGTAAAAGACGTCATTTTACGACGTCGGGTTAACCTTCAGATGACGTGAATTTGTCACAGCCTTACGACGTCAGTTGAAGACGTCGGAGATACGACACCATATGACGTGCAATGTATGCCGTGCATCGTAAGTCTTATGTAGTATCACAAAACGTCAGTAAGACGTTGAGAAATACTTAAGTACCAGCCCTTATGAAGTTCTAAAGACGTCACATTTTATCACAACCTTATATTGACATACGCATTCCTACTTATCTTCCCGTTTGAGAGACGAGGGCTGTAAAATAAAACAAAATTTAAGTAAATAGTACTAAACCATATTTTAAATCAAATTACGTTATGAAAATCATAAAAAAACCGACCAAATGCGAGTCGGAGACGCGCACCGACAACTTCGTACCAACAGTATGCCATATATTTAGAAAAAAACTCATAGGTACATACTAGTCTTGAAAATCACCCTTTGAGCACTAAATCTTCAATATAAATATCATCCGTGATCTGGTAGTAGCAGTAGCCGATCGTATTCTTCGCTCCCTTGGACTGGTCAATATACTTCACAGCGTCTAGGTGTGAGCCAATTTTTCTTACAATCACTCAATATACTGCACCACCATCTTTTTCACAAAATTAAGCGTACCTAACCTACATTTCTTTGAGCACACGCGCACGTTAACGAAGAATTTTTAATATTGCCTGTCTGTACGAGTATCACTCAGTTCGCGCGTTCCGAATTGTGGCTAACGCACTTGGATTGTTTGGAAGCGCAACAAATGGATTGTTTTAATATTAGTGTAATTATTAATGATCGTAGGTGTTCAATAGGTGTAATTATAATACTTATGTGTTGGGAATGGAATAGGTATGTAATATTAAACTTGATTTCAAGCTCCCATTTTAAGTTCGAAATAAAAAAACGGAACGTAGTTTTGTTTAGCTCTAAGGATTCGTTCTTTTTATAAGTGTTTAAAAACCTATTTAGAGGCTAAAAATTTCACCCATGCCGGGATTCGAACCCGCAACCTCTGGCTATGCGTGCCATAATATAAGTGTTGTTAACTGCGTTAAAAAAAAAACACTGATTTCACGTTTCATAACGCCGACCGTTATGAAACGTGAAATCAGTGTTTCATCAGTGAAAGGGCGGTGATAGCGGAGCGGTGTAGACGCCGGCCTCTCAATCGGGAGGTCGTGGTTTCCAACCCCGGTACCAATGAGTTTGTTTTCTAAGTTATGTACATTTGTGAAATTATAGTAGCAATACCACTCGCCGACGGTGAAGGAAAACATCGTAAGGAAACCCTAGTGTCTGAAGTGTTATAACTCAGCGCTTGCTACGTACAATGGCCCAATTATGAGACTAAATGCGGAAATCTCAGGTCTAACTAACTAACTAACGGTCGGGCCGCACAGATGAGAGGTTAGTATACTTTTACGTGGATGATAATTGAGATCCCTATTTAATTTCGTAGTACACACCTAATAAAAGAAAATACTAGTAGTATTTTACAAAGATTCTGACTTCTGAATGACACTGAAAAGTCGTTCCTAATTCGTCACAAGCACGACCAGCATGGGACCTCACTTCGACGCTCATGTGACGCCACATCAACGTACCCCTGACGTACTATGATGCCCAATTTAGGACGGACGCTATTCTAACGTACTATTGACGTACTAATAGGACGGAAAAAGTACCGACCCTAAAATGACTTGCCCAGAACGTCATTTTTTCGACGTTGACGTCATCTTTCTACCTACGTACAGGCAGCGACATCTGGCTTAAGTAAATTGCGTCACTTACAGCCCCGACTACCTACTTTGCAGTTAGGTTTAACATCGGAACGATATCACTGTACCCACATGATTATACTATTTTTATTTTTAATGCACTAACCCGTGCTAAGGACAATTTTAAAAACCTATTTAGAGGCTAAAAATTCCACCCATGCCGGGATTCGAATCCGCGAGTAAGTGATGCAATTTACTTAAGCCAGATGTCGCTGCTGTACGTAATACAGAGAATAATGTAAAAAATTAAATAGAATTACAATATTAAATTAAATGATTGTTAATAAAATAATAAAAGTCAAAAACAGTAAATTGTTATTAAAAATTATATTATATGCTTGAATGTCCGGAGGAAAATACTAGACAGATAAAATATATGTACCAATAACTCAATTATTCCTGTAAACTTACATTTCTTCTGATCCCACACTCGGATACCATGTGTCGTGGGAACCAGAAACAACGACATCACAAACATGTAAACATCCAAGACCTGGAGTTTTTTTGTCTCCAACCGGAATTCGAACCCGAGACCTTTTGCATGGTAGGCAGTTGCGCTACCGCTACGCCACAGAGGTCGTCAAGATATTTTTGGGGGTAAAATAGTAAGTTATAATTTTATAGTTTCATATTTAAAGAGACGTTTTTAAATTAGTTTATTTCGTTATACTAAAACTAGTTCTTTTACTAGAATGAATTATAACTTTTGATGCCTGATAGTGTTATCGACCTTGGCTTACAATTCAATCTAGTAGCAAGTAAAGAGGAATTGGCACTTAATAGTTTAAATATTTCTATGCATTAGCATAATAAAATAATGATTTTAAATGTTGTTTTGTAGATGTCACTTATCACAAACTACTTTGACCAAATAAATAACAAAAATGTATCATGTTGGTGGTGGTCCTAAAATACAGGGTTGTGCCCTCAGATCATAGAGGTTGTGCCCAAATTTGAATTTTCTCATTGGCATATAATAGTGTTACCATATAGGTACTACCTACGAGTATTTTCGATTTGTACCCAACTGTACAGAATGATACGTGTAAAGGTCGACATGCCGTCTGGATTTAATGACTATAATGTGCTGTGGATTATACCTACCTACGTACCTTGCTTGTTGCAGGTAATTAATGAGTATAATGTTGGTGACTTAAAACAATAATTTGAATAATCAATTCGTTTTATTTAATAAATGTACAGACTACATTTTTTATTGTTTATTTATATTAAAAAATATTTATTTCAAATTTAAATCAACCAATTTAAATAAATCTTCCAGAAATTTCGTGTAAAAATATGTGGCATTTCTAAAGTAACAGTAACTTAAAAATTATTTTTTAAATTCACCGTCTAGATTCATGGAGTATGGTCTAAAACACCATTTTGCTAAAACAGGTTAAAAACAATGCTACGTTATTTTTATTATTCCGCCTTAATCTCGAGATGATGCACAATCTGCATTTCTTTTTGTAATTCTCGATTATTGACATCTAGGGAATGGTGGGGACCATTCCTTGGGGGTCATCAAGAACTGTTACATGCTATTCATTGTTTTTTAGTTTAATTCTTCTACCGAGGGCTGGAGTATCCTCAACCAGAGTTGTCATTATCTATGCTCTCTCGGAGTATAGCGTGAGTCACCTAGAAAATACAGATTTAATTCAGAAGTAGTACTATAAAAGTATAGGCTGTTAAAATATATAAATTGCAATAGATTTAGCTAATTGTTTACCCAGTGAAGCCTCGCCTTTTTACAGAGCTCAGCACATTGATGAGATGGTGCCTTATAGGGTTTTTGTTAAACTCATGGCTATCATGTGAGACATCTCTCAGTGAAGTAGCAATCCTTGAAATATTTCAGTCGGCATCAGAAGTCTGGAAAAGATTTATGGATGATAAGATAACTACCAATTATTTATTGCGCAAAATGTGTTTACCAATACAACATCAAGGACTCATCATTAAAATTAAAAAAATTGTAGAACAAGTTTCATCTTGATTGCAAGATGTCATTTTGATGGCAGGGTCAAGAATTAAAATGTACCAAATCACATTTGCTGAGGCAAGGTTCTTCGTTACTAACCTTATGTTTTTTTTAAATAGGTATCCCTTCTGTTAATTCTTGGCCAAGGTTTTTGATTTCGTCCTTAGGTAGACGAATATTGGTCTGGGATTCGTGATGCATTCGTGATCTCCAGAGAGGTGTCCAAATAAAGAAACAAACGTTGCAGATTTTGTGGTTTTCTCAGATCCCCTTTATGTACGAGTACATCGTGAAAAATCTCCAGAGAGGTGTCCAAATAAAGAAACAAACGTTGCAGATTTTGTGGTTTTCTCAGATCCCCTTTATGTACGAGTACATCGTGCAAAATCTCCAGAGAGGTGTCCAAATAAAGAAACAAACGTTGCAGATTTTGTGGTTTTCTCAGATCCCCTTTATGTACGAGTACATCGTGCAAAATCAATGTAGAGCTAACCGTGCCATATTGTCCCAATCACATTTCCGCACATATCTCAATAGCGATCATTACCTCTGATGGAGCACCTGAGTATGTTGGTGTCAGGAGCCTTCAAATAGCTGATTGAGCTTCAAACTGGAATAAAATTTCGTGATTTTTTTAAGCAGGGAAGGTTATACGATACACAATAACAAACGTTGCAGATTTTGTGGTTTTCTCAGATCCCCTTTATGTACGAGTACATCGTGCAAAATTAATGTAGAGCTAACCGTGCCATATTGTCCCAATCACATTTCCGCACATATCTCAATAGCGATCATTACCTCTGTTGGAGCACCTGAGTATGTTGGTGTCAGGAGCCT
Organism: Yponomeuta sedellus; assembly: GCA_934045075.1. NCBI lineage: Eukaryota > Metazoa > Arthropoda > Insecta > Lepidoptera > Yponomeutidae > Yponomeuta > Yponomeuta sedellus. The sequence goes on from OW203733.1 coordinate 4,968,427, forward strand.
TCAAATAGCTGATTGAGCTTCAAACTGGAATAAAATTTCGTGATTTTTTTAAGCAGGGAAGGTTATACGATACACAATGTGAAATTTGTTACAACGTATTTCAAGCATTTTGTACTGCCTATACAATTGATTAATCATACATAAGTGTGATAAATTTAAGCCAATGTCTCGGTTAGAAATATTTAAAATACATTTTTGCGGTTACCTTTGTTTATCTGTAGAAGAAGAAAGCTTCGCCGGTGGGTACTCTTAGGTCAACAATATAACATATTTTTTCCACAAGACGTAGACTCGAAAACTAGAAAAGGCCTAGACTTTAAAAAAATGAAGCAGAACGATTTATTTGTAAGAAATATTTGGCAGCGTTTGGCTAATTAAGCTGAACAAAATAATAATTTGACTTTTCGACTGACAAACATTGGTGTTCCATCCCTAATAGGTAACCCATGGCAACATCACTTGTGACTTGTGCGTATTTTGCTTCTGAATACGAATTAAACGTCACGCACAAGTGAGTGTGATGTGAATGGTGATGTGAGCTCACGATCGAATTAACCCTTTCATGGGTACACGAACTTCTTGCCAATGCCAATATGGTAAATTAGCTGGTGCCCGCGACTTCGTCTGCGCAGGATTAGTTCAGACCGCGTTGGCGGGATATCAAGTAGCCTTTGTCTCAATTCAGAGCTTCGTCTATCTGTACAAGATTCATGTAATTCCAATCAGCCATTATTGTCTAATTGAGTACTAACAATCATCTAAACTACTTGAAAAACATTGACATATGCAATATTATATAGAAATAGACAGAATATTCTTTATCCCATGTTCACCAAGAATTACATAAGAGACTTAAATAATAACATAGTACACTACAATTGGCGGCCTTATTATAGTAGGATTATCAATGCTTAATATTAATAATATTTTCGCCTTTACCCTGGGGTCTTTGGGTTAATATCCGAAAATAATAACTTGCATAAGCTGAAAATGCAAAATTAGATAAATCGACTTCAAAAAAAGACTAACGAAGAAGGAGGAATAGTGGAAGTCAGTAAAATTTTTCTATTGAATTTGCATAAATCCTAGAGTTTGCGAGCGGTGCTGAGAGCGAAAATTAAAGCACTCAAACTACCTGTTAATTGACAAATATTTTTGAAAAAAAGATCATATTTTAATCAAAACTGTTGTTATACGGATTTTACTCGTTTATTACATTTTTCCGACGTTTTGGCACTTTTCCAGGTGCCGTGGTCTCGGATGACTGAGGTGACAGGCTCTTTTTGAAAGCATTAACTGTCAGTTTACTACCCTCGGAAAAAAATATTTTAGTAATTATTTTGCCGTTGTCCGCGAAAGGGTTATTTGACAGATGTATTAGAGTCGAGATTCGAACTCCCTTTGTTTTAAACGTAACTTCATAGAAATAAGGGTCAATATCCCACCTGCACAACTAGTTCACTTCACCGCCGTAGCGCTGGGGTAGCTTAAATTACTGAATACGAATTCGATCGAACTCACTAGCGAACGGGGCTAGTGAATAGCACTGCTGCTCTTTAATCGGGCCAATGAAATCTATATTCAGTCCACGGTTGCATGACTTTCGACCGTATAGTAAAAGTGGCGTGGAAGCGGTTTGTGAAATAGTTGCCTGCGTTTCCAATAACTTCCATACGACACAATGACTTATCTTGGTCCTGGTTGGTGTTGTTTCTGTTATGTGTCATTCCTTTCTTTGCAACTAGGATACCTTGTGCAATCAAATCAGTCTCAAATCAGGCTTCTTGATCAAAAATATTATACCCTGGAGAAGGTGCCATGTTTCTTTTATTTGTTTGCAAACCATTCGTTAACAGTGAAGGTTGTCCAATGGCGAAACCGTAGGCTTTATTTCATGGGAGGATAACTACTACTAAATACCCTGACATGTGATCTCTTTATAACCTTGTCTTGCGAATTTCATAGATAACCAAACAAAGAAAAACACGTTTCAGGCCTGGGACTGGGACCGAACGTCGCGCAACGACTTCATGGGCTCCCTTTCCTTCGGAATCTCCGAGCTGATGAAGGCCCCCGCCGACGGCTGGTTCAAGTTCCTGACCCAGGAGGAAGGGGAATTCTACAACGTGCCAGTGCCCGAGGAAGGCGCGGATTTAGCTCAGCTGAAGAATCAGATGAAGCAAACGTCCGTGGCGCGCCGCCCGCTGCCTCCACCAGACCGGGAGGTGCCTCACAACATGGCCGCCGCTGACGTCATCAGGGCATCCGACTTCAACTTTATCATGGTGCTCGGGAAAGGGTCTTTTGGCAAGGTGAGGATCTGGGGGACCTGGAGTCCGGGGTCTCGATTCTGTTAGTGCATTATAGTACCATGACAGATACATGGTCGCGTCACGTGGAATGTTTTTTCATACCATTAACGCCTGGAAGGTTCGATGTATGTGCGCGCGTGGACTTGAAGCAGCAACGTAATTAAATGGCCACGTTCATGCAGTTGTCATTTTAACACAATGACTGTGACTTTATAGCAGGATACTGCATTGCTGACAGTACTGATCAGGCATTTCTATATATTAATAACTAGATTAGTTGTTTTGATTTGCCTGTTTACGTTCCACTGCAGGGCACAAGCCTTCTTCCAAAAAGAGAAAGTATGGCCTTAATTACCACGCGTGCCCACCGCGGATTGGCCAATTTCACGCGCTGAGGTAGTTGAAGACTTCAGACACTCGGAATAGTGCAATTAAAATCTGTTTATTATTGTGGTGCTTGAGATCTGACAAGGTTAGAGCTGCTTTCTGCTTTCCATACGAAGATGATTTGATACGTGTGCGCGTAGGGTTAAAGCGGCAATGAAATTAAATCAATGTGTGCATGCAGTTTCATTCTACTCAAGGATGTTGAGTAAAACGTTCTTGATTCTACTGCCTACACGAAATGCAGGGCCTAGATTGCGAACCCAAACACTACATAAGGCTGTGTAATCCCATCGGTCGACCTTGTCAGTCGATCCAGCGGTACTTTTTTCCCGTTCGCCATACTGATCTAACATTTGGGAAATTGTGTTCCCATTAGATCGATTCTAATTAAAAAGTGTACTGTCATTTGCAAACCACTTTTATTGCAACCTAATTAACTAATAACCAAAATTCAAATCGTAAAAAATACAATCATACTTAACTATTTTATTAACATTGAAAAATCAAAACAAAATTGAATGTACAAAAATAAAAGGTGGGCGTTGGCTAAACGGGAAAAAGATTTCGCATTGGGCCGATTGATCGGTTGACCGATCGGACGAACGGGTGACCCGTGTGTCTCGAGTCCAGTGTTAGTGTTAACTGCATCGCAGGTAACACAAACAATAAACAATGCTGCGTACGCATGGAAGGACTCTTCGAGGCTTCAGAGCTCGATGAGACCATCCATCTCTGACGTACACATCAATAAAAATATACGTAATACCGCTCATTCGTCCGCGTCCACTCTGCTCGTTTACATAATAAAGTAACAAGATTTACGGGCGCTTTGCAACTAAAATTAAAAGGTTTACCTTCTGTCGGCTGTGCCTAGAATCCAGTGTTAACTAGATTGCAGCAAACTCCAAAATCAAACATGGCTGTTTATGGTCACAAGGGCTGGTCTGGCTTGTGCCAAGTCAAACATTTGGACGCCCGCATTCGAAGTGTTACAAGCAAATAATGTTAGCACTGTACCTACAGTGCACGTGAACTGGATTAGACGCTTTGTAATTGTTCCTAGTTCTGATTCAATTTTGGAAGTTGTAAGCCAAATTGTAATGTTAATGTTGTTGCTGAAAGCCAGACAGGAGTTTTGTTTTAGTTCATAAATAATGATGTACTTTAGCTACACGAAATTGTTTAAAAATATGGAGGAAATATTGTTCGGGTTTTCCATGGCAGATGCATATGGGAATAAAAAATTGTACTAAATAAGTAAGAATGTCTTTGTGTAATGAACCTAACTATGATTTGAGAAAAATTATCAGAGTGGCCTTTCTTCCTCTGATTTTTTCTCCACTATAAATACGGCTGTAAGGCAGCGGCTAACACTGTAGATTGACATTCGAAAATGTGTTCAAGATTTTGATTTTGTTCAATTCAATGCGTTCAGTTCATCTTCGATATTTTTTACTGATGATCGCGCGACAAGCCAAAAAGTTTAGTTGCCATTTAGTTGCCACGGAAAGTCAAATGTTTCCAAAATGGCAACCAACGCTGAGGTAGACTGCAGTGGCGAGTACAGTGAATTATTGTAGGTAGACTACCTAGTCTACCATCAAGTCACTTTAAGTTTTTCGCAGCGGGCCGACACACAACACTCACTTACGAATTAAGGTAATTACGTTTTACCTAAGAAATAATCGCGATTAGACCCCGTTTATTATATAACTATTTATACACTATCCCTTGCTTCCAAGGGACCGATTAAAGGAAGACCCGTTGAAACCCTTGTCTCGAGCGGAATCGTTTTATCTGTGAGTTAAGTAATCTGGCGGCAGCCATCTTTACCACCCTTCTCTCGGGTAACTGATTGTCCTGGCGCTCCAGATTAGGCAGTTCTTTCAGAAGTTCCTTGTCGTTGTCGACGCCATTCGTTATTCTAGTCCGGAAGGGCGATCCAACTCAAAAGATTTTCTCAAATCTGTTAGAATTACATTATTTATGTAACCTATAAACATCCCACTGGAGGGCACAGGCCTTCTTTCAGAGAGGGATACATATTAGCATTATTGATTACTTTATTAATTAACTTAGTCGGCCTAGCTCTCAGGAAAGAGAAGATAATTCGTGCGGAGCTAACCAAGACGCGGGTTTCCTCACGATACTTTCCTTCACAGTTGTATTTCTACTAAAAATTCGCAGGTACCATCTGGTATCATCATTTTTCTGGTAACGAGGGTTCTGTCTAGCATCAACGTTTGCCTAGTTTGCCCTATACATCTATGGGTGTACATGCAATAAAGAATATTGTATCTATCTAGAATAGTTGGTTGGTTGGAAGTGTACTGCACCGTATTTCAAAATCTAACTCTGGCAGAGATCTGTTTCCATTGTTTTGTTACCATAAACTAACTGGTGTGGAACGTATTATAAATGCTCGACGTATTTCCTGCTGTCTTGTTCAAAGTATTATTGTGTTCCGTCGATCATGTTAACTCCCTAAATTTTAGATTTAGTGTTTGGTCGAATGGCCCGCACGTTTGAACTTGCTCGATTTAATTTAATTTAGTTAGGGCTTCAGAGTTACTTTGTATACTCTTAATTGTTGTTCAGCCCAATAAAAGTTTATTGAATGTGAAATAGTACATTATGACACTAGTGAGCTAAGTTGGTCATTACAGACGAGGTGGGTTTACTGCTCGAGCCGAAGGCGAGAGCAGAAGGAACCGAGTCTGTAATGACCAATGCTCACGAGTGTCATACGACGTTTTTCAACACACTTGTGAGGAAAATAAAAAACAAGCACAGGTAAATAAAAATAAAAAGTACGCTAAAAATACTGACTCAGAAAAAGAGTTCGCGTTCTTTTCCGTTTTCCATGTTAGGAAATTTTCATATGCTGCGACATATTTTTCCCTAGATTTCTCAGGTATCAAACTTTCATTGGCATTTTGCGCCTCATTAAGTATGTCTTGCGGAGTTAAAACCATATCCTCTTTAGTATCAGTACTCGAACTCGACATTTTCACAATAAACAATGAAAAGTTTTATTTCTTGAGAACTGAGATTGAAAATGGCGCGCGCTTACTTTTTTAATTTGCGCGCTGTCAAATGTAACAACTTCCATACAGCCTATAAATCGATATTTCTGAATTACAAGTTGGCTTTTAGATATGTCTATCTTTTTCTTATTTTGATTGCAATTTGATGAAAATAAATGTTTAGTTATCGTATTTTGATACTAACGTGCATAAAATATAAATTAAATTATTATTTTTAGATATGAAAACTCTTTGCTGTCATTATTTGTCTGTAGTTGATAAAATTAAAACTATATTCATTACAGCACTTGTGCTGTAATATTATTACACACGCGTGTATAATGGACAGCATTATGGTTCTTAAACCGGTGTTATAAGAGTCACTTTACGAGCAAGTGTGTTGAACTTACAACTCACGCATGTGTCCCGAAAGTCTAGACAGAGACCATGGTTTGCTACTTGCCATATCAGCCCTTGTAAGTCCCCACTGCTGGGAACGGATCTCTTCATGCGTCGCAGGGAGGTTAGGCCATACTCCACCACGGAGGCCAAGTCCGGGTTGGTGGAGGATTGTAAGACAGTGGCGGGCTTACTGTCAGAAGTCCTCAAGTCGCCCATAAGGCTTCTGACTTGGCTTAACGACGGTCATTACATGCTACTTGCCACGATCCTTACAAATGTGCTTCAGCAACATCCATTTTAATAATAACTTCCAAGCAATACAATAAGTATAAGGCAAGTCGCGTTGGTAGCGGGTCTCATTTGGGAGGCCGTGGGTTTGAATCCCGGCATGTACCAATGACTTGTTTTGGTGCAATTAATTTGTTTTGTAAGCTACGTACTTTTGTGAACTTCTAGTAGCCTTGCCACCGCTAACCTGAAGGAAAACATCGTGAGGAAACCTGTGTATCTGAGATGTTTACTTACCTCATCGCTTGAAATCATTAATCCGTGTTGGGCACGAAGCCCATACTCTCTCCCTGAGAGAAGGCCTGTGCCCTACCTACTGTAGGACTTATATAGATATAGATTTTCTTATTGAGTTTAAAAAAAGTAAAAGTAGTTCTCAAGAAGGGTGTAGATGGCGCTGAACCGACTACGTAACTTGCGGTGTCTTACGATTTGAGACGATTAATAAACATTGATCGACAAAATATTGTTGTTTTGTTTTCTTTTCCTTGTAATTGCATTTCAACATGTGATGTAAAAACCTATTCAGATGCTAAAAATTCCACCCATGCCGGGATTCGAACCCGCGACCTCTGATGCCGGTGAGTCGCCCATTAGCTCAGGCGGAAAGAGCGCTGGCGCGGATAGCCAGAGGTCGCGGGTTCGAATCCCGGCATGGGTGGAATTTTTAGCCTCTAAATCGGTTTTTAAATTGTCCTTAGCAAGGGTTAGTGCATTAAAAAAATAATATAACATGTGTTGTCCGTGACAAATTACGTAACATAATGTAATGCAAGGTTCGTTTTATGATCTCAAAAAGCTAAGAGAAATAATAAAATAATAGTGTGGTTTTCCGTACCTCGCAGTAATTTACCAAGTTCAGCGCCATCTTCGAGCGACTGGGGAAGTATTTAAAAAGAATAAAAAGAAAATCCCTCATTACTTGTCTGGCCCTCCTATTCATAACTGACAACTCTGTCGGGTTAACTTATTTGACGGTTCCAAAGTGTCAAAATGATGTACGTAATACAGAGAATATTGTAGAGGTTCGAAATTTCACTGATGCCGGTGAGTCGCCCATTAGCTCAGTTGGAAAGAGTGCTGGCACGGATAACCAAAGGTCGCGGGTTCGAATCCCGGCATGGGTGGAATTTTTAGCCTCTAAATAGGTTTTTCAAATTGTCCTTAACACGGGTTAGTGCATTAAAAAGAATATAATGATGTAAGTATTTCACAGTACGGATTAAATTAAATCGAACATCCACACAGTGGACAACTTAAGTCAAATTTTCAAAATTCAATTCAAATTCAAATAATTTTATTTCAACGTAAAGAATTTACATTCTATTTGCTGAATGTCAATGTACAATGTAAAGTGTAAGCCGCCGCCTTCGGGCCGTATTGTAGTGGAGAAAAAGGCAGCGGAAAAAAAAACTCCACTCTGACCATCTTTTCTCAAATCATCTTAAAACAAAATACATCAGTTGCCATTTGTAAACCTAATAAGATTTCATGATTGCCATTAACAACCCTAAATGCCAAAGCATTAGTCAAATGTCTCACAATAATAGGGGAAAACATAAGTGCTGCGGCCAGACACACGAACAGCACTCGTTCACGAGCATAACGCAGTGCTCAGCCATCATCAGTCTCAACCATTTTGGAGGGAGATAGATGACCCGAACACCACGCTACCATTCGAATGACCTTTAGCAAACTTGCAGTTAAGTTTTTGTCAGTTATATAAGGTATCATATAGTTATTAATATGCAATCACGTCGTCTGTACACACTTGTATTATAAAATATATGTTATACTTAGTTATACTTAACAATAAAATCGCGGTGGAATTGGTTTACTACCACGGATTAGGATCGTTTATATAGTCGTCTATTCTATAATATGCCTTTTTACATAGCGAATTTTTAATGAAAGTTTTAAATTTATTTTCAGACAAGCATAGAACACGTTCTGGAATTTTGTTGTAAAAACGAACGCAGTAACCTACAAATGATGTGCCTACCTTGGCTAATCGGGATTTAGTACAAGCAACCTTGTTTCTATTCCTTGTGTTTACGTTATGAACGTCCCTATTTAATTTAAACATTGTTATATTTTTTCGGACGTACATTATATTATCGAATATATATTGGCAAGCCAGTGTAAGAATGCCTATTTCTTTAAAACGCTCCCTTAGCGATTCTCTACTGTTTAAGTTGTAAATAGCTCTTATTGCTCTTTTTTGCAAGACAAATATGGTTTCTATATCTGCTGCCCGTCCCCATAATAACAAACCATACGACATGACACTGTGAAAATAACTAAAATAGACCAGCCTCGCCGTCGACACGTCTGTAAGTTGTCTAATTTTTCTGACTGCAAACGCTGCTGAACTCAACCGACCCGACAGTTTTCCAATATGCTGACCCCATTGCAGTTTTGAGTCTATCGTTATACCTAAAAAAAGCGTGGACTCTACCAGCTCTAGCCTCTCACCAGATATTTTTAAACTCGTGTCAACATTTTTAACATTGGGTAGTGAGAATTTGATGCATTTTGTCTTTTTTGCATTTAGCATCAGATTGTTTATAGTGAACCAGTTTAGAATAGTAGATAAAGCATTGTTTACATCGTCTACATTACTTATACCTCTCTTTACTTTAAAAATTAAGGAAGTATCATCTGCAAACAACACTATCTGCGAAAGCTTTTCTACTAGGTAGGGCAAATCATTTATATATACCAAAAAAAGGAACGGACCCAGTATAGAACCTTGAGGGACTCCTACTTTTACATCAGAACCCGAGGATTTAACTCTATTAATATCAACCTTTACAGTTCTGTCTGTTAAGTAAGATCGAAGAAGACTTAGTGATTTATTACTTAAACCATATCGGTGCAATTTTATGAGAAGTGTTTCGTGGTCAACGCAGTCAAACGCCTTAGAAAGGTCACAGAAAACCCCAATGGCATCCTGCGACTCTTCCCACGCCTCAAAGATATGCTTTACTAACGCTATGCCTGCTTCCGTCGTTGAGCGGCCTTTTGTAAACCCGAACTGTTTCTTATGGAAGAGCTTATTTATACTAAAATGAGTTTGCAATTGATGTAATATTACTTTCTCAAAAACTTTACTTAGCACCGGCAGTATTGCTATAGGTCTGAAATTATTTGGATCTTCACTATCACCAGTTTTAAACAAGGGTACGATTTTACTTAACTTTAATAGATTAGGAAAGGTTCCCTGGTCAACACATTTATTAAAAATCAAAGCAAGGTAAGGTGCTAGAATATTGATTATAGTGGATATTAATTTAACCGATAACCCCCACAAATCTTCAGTCTTTTTTAAGTTTAACTCTTTAAATGTTTTGACAATAGTTAAGGTAGTTATATGGGAGAATTGGAAGTCAACTTTACATGGATTTGTATTTTCCAAAAGTAAGGTATCGGCTAATTGGGAGGAAGAATTTAAGCTAGCCGTTATATGCAGTGGCATGTTTTTAAAAAAAGTTTGAAATATTTCTGCTATGTCCTTCTTCGAATTAACTAACTTACCTTCGATCTTCAACGCAAATCCCTGGTCCTTAGGTCTCGTTTTACCTGTTTCTTTGTTAATTACTTGCCAGACTGTTTTTATTTTATTAGTAGACGCCATAATTTTTTTACTTATACTTATCGATTTGGCTGTTAAACAAGTTTGTCTAAAAGTTTTTGAATATTTTTTTACGTACTCTTTGAACGTCGGATCGTGATTGAATTGTTTTTCTTCATACAATTCATAAAGCCTTTTCCTACTTCTATATATACCTGGCGTTGCCCATTCTGAAAACCCGCTTTTTAACTCTGTAATTTTTTTTACGTTAAAAACAAGTTCAAATTCTTTTGATATGGTTGAAAACAATACTTGATATAACGTATTCGGATCATGGCTATCGAAATTCAACGAATTTAACTTTATGTTTTTTTTTTTTTTTTTTTGTGGTGCCCCTGGTCCCAAACTAGGATGCATTGTGCATCGGACAATGTCATCACGGACCTAGAAATATACTGGGACAGAATAGTTGCTAAATGCATCTTGCCTCAATTCACAGGTGATGCTGGCCGAACGGCGTGGGACAGATGAGCTGTATGCGATCAAGATCCTGAAGAAGGACATCATCATCCAGGACGACGACGTGGAGTGCACCATGGTGGAGAAACGGGTGCTGGCGTTGAGCAGCAAACCGCCCTTCCTCGTCCAGCTGCATTCCTGCTTCCAGACTATGGTGAGAAACCATACCACACAATACATGCAGCCTTAGTCATAAAGGAATTGCCTAAGACCGTCAACCAACATCATACCAACACATAAACCTAGAAGGATCTTCCTTAAAGCAATAAAAAAGTAATAATTTCTTTCTCGCATAACCCTCGAAGGCGAAGACATCTTCCTTAAATGGTTCTTTATTAATCCCCTAAGCCCTGGCGTCTTTTAATGGGAAATCTTTAAAACCCAGCCAGTAGCGCAGGAAGGTTAAGCCATACATAGGCTGCTACTTATGTATGCGGAATCAGGCATTCCAATAATTTTAAACGCAATGTCTGACCTCCATGGACTCGTGAAGATGCCGTAGATGCGTTCAAACAGCACGTTTTGGAGATACCTCAATCAGAGTGGAAAAAGTGTTTTACAAATTGGTTTCATCGAATGCAAAACTGCATCGATCATAGTTCTATTCCGCATACATAGGTAGCAGCCCTCGTACTCCACAACGGAGGCCAAGTCCGGGTTGGTGGTGGATTGTAAGACAGTGGCGGAGCGGACATCAACAGTCACACACACAAAACACTAACAAATTAGGAAAACTTAACGGAAAACGTCAAAAGAAAAAGTTATAAACACAACCTATGCAGTTTTGTCGCGGTGTGTTTCCGTCGTTGCTGCAAAAGGCAGCTGACTCAGCATTTTGCTGAGGGCGTGAGTCCTCAGCACTGGCTTTCAGTCAGCACTTACAAAAATACGAAAATATCTCACGAGTGTCCCAGTACCAAATATTTGAATGTGTTTTGTGTATAAGTTTTCTTTTTTTGTGTTTAGTATTAATTTCATCCAAATGCTTAATGTGTGTCTTGTGTATGAATAAAGCATTATCTTATCTTATCAATTATCTCAGAATATAAATAATATCATCAATCATCAACAACCCATTATGTCCCCAACGAGGGGAACGCGTCTCTTCCCGGAGTAAGGTATAGGCTATACTCCACCACGGGGGCCACGTCCGGATTGGTGGACGCTTGCAAGGCTGGCTGGTCTTACTGTCAGAGATTTTTAAGCCGCGCTAAGGCCTCTGACTTGGCTTAACGACTGCCATATATAGACGGCAGCCGGCATCAACTACTTCGGGTGCCTTGCGAAGCACGGAACCGCTCGGAAAAATGCCACTAGCGTTAGTCATAGTCTTTCAGCCATCCATGCATTGAATCATGCGTGATCGATTAAGATCACTCAGGCAGCCGGAGCTACGAGCGATAAATAATTTCGTAAATAGTAACATACACATGATTAAGTCTATGCAACGTTTGACTCCACCAATCTGGATTTGGCCCCCGTGGTGGGATATGGCCTATACCTTCCTCAGGGAAGAGACCCGTGCCCCTCGGTGGGGACATAACGGGTTGATGATGTTTTAACGTTTTGTTTCCAGGATCGTCTCTACTTTGTGATGGAGTACGTGAACGGTGGTGACCTGATGTTCCAGATCCAGCAGTGCGGGAAATTCAAGGAGCCAGTTGCTGTGTAAGTAATCTCTTTCATACACAGGGAACACAGATTTGAAAGGAACTTAAAGTACTTATCGATTTCTAGTTTCAATTCCTCAGATTAGACTATCAACGTGTTTTTAAGTACTATTTTCCCTCGTGGAGTGATAGCGTAGTATAGCCGTAAAACGTATCTTTTCATAGCATAGCATAGTTCAATCAATATAATTAAATTATGTAATGAATATAATTAAATAGACGAAGGGTACCTTTTTTATTCTGTCTATCTGACAAAAGTGCGTGATTTTCGCCTTGTGGCCTTTTAGCCAGTTTTTTGCTAAACGACCACTTGTGGCTAGCTATACACTTGCGATTCTTTATTTATAGAAAACGTCCATAACAAACCCACTATCCCTCTTCCAGTCCGTCGGGTTTATTAAGTAGATAAACATACGGACATATAGTCTGTTAGTTTTTAAAATATACCTCTGCTACTTAACTATCTGATAGAATCGGATATATTCGTGTAATACATAGGCTGTTACTTATGTATGTGGGATTCCAATAATTTTAAACGCAATGTCTGACCTCCATGGTCAAATTCGTTCTTTTTTTAAATACTGGCCGCTAATATTTTTCTCTTATATACGTTAGTGTTTTGTTTTTGTTGGGTTTAAAATGTCATATCGCTGAAAAAATGGAACTCACTCGTGAAAATATTCGTGCTATGATTTATTACGATTTTCGACGTGGTTTAACGCAACAACAGTGCGTAGATCAATTAACTTCGACTTTTGGTGGTGAAGCTCCATCAAAAACGACTGTGTATCACTGGTTTAGTGAGTTTAATCGCGGGCGCAGTAAGCTCACGGACGAAGTTAAAGAAGGTCGCCCGAAATCGGTGGTTGTGCCACAAAATATTGAAGCTGTGCGAAAACTAATAATGCAAGACCGCCATGTTACGTATCGCGAGATAGAGGCTATTCTGGGCATATGTATGACGAGCATTCATAGGATATTACATGAACATTTGTCTGTAAATAAAATTTGTTCGCGTTGGATCCCGCACAACTTAACTCAGGATCAAAAAGATGCTCGCGTCGAATGGTGCAAGAAAACCTTAAAAAATTTCAACGGAGGCGACTCAAAATCTGTTTATAATATCTACACAGGTGACGAATCCTGGATCTACGCGTACGATCCCGAAACTAAACAATCAACAGTTTGGGTGTTTCAAAATGAGCCGAACCCTACGAAAGTGGCTCGTGCAAAAAGCACTGTAAAGCAAAAATGGTGGCCTGCTTTTTTGGTATTAATGGCCATGTGGCTACAATACCACTGGAGAATCGCAGAACCGTTAATTCGGAGTGGTACACGACCATTTGTTTGCCGGAAGTATTTGAAGAAATACGCCAAAACAACCAGCGACGCAGAATCATACTTCACCATGACAATGCCAGCTGTCATACATCTCAGGAAACAACTACATTTTTGGATGGTCAAAAAATGGAATTGATGTGTCATCCACCGTACAGCCCTGATTTGGCTCCCAATGATTTCTATTTATTCCCAAATGTTAAGAATAAATTACGTGGTCAACGATTTTCGACCCGTGAAGATGCGTTCAAACAGCACGTTTTGGAGATACCTCAATCAGAGTGGAAAAAGTGTTTTACAAATTGGTTTCGTCGAATGCAAAAGTGCATCGATCATAGTGGAGAATACTTTGAAAAACAATAAAAGCATATTTAGCCATATACATTTGTTTATTTTTTCTATTCCGCATACATAAGTAGCAGTAGAAATATCGGAACTAATACGACACTTAATTTCGAAATCAGAACTCGATCATTAGTACGAAAATTGGCGAAAACCGAAGCCTACTCGAGGTATATTCTAAGCCCGAGGTATATTCTAAAAGCTAACAGACTATACCAGATAGATTTGATTAATAATCTTCATTGCACACACAGTTTGCGTACATGAAAAACTTAAAATATCTAATATACATCGTATACATGGCAAGGCGGAAAGGTGGAAGATGGGCCAAGGCAACTAAAGAGTGGTGGCCGAGAACAGGACGACGGTCAATCAGCAGCCCGATATCGATGGTCCGACGACATTGTTGCGTCGGCGGGGGGTCCGTGAATACGGATAGCACGGGACCGTGAGACATGGCATCTGGGTGGAAAGGCCTATACCCAGCAGTGGGCAGCGGTGGGCTGATAATCGTATACAACTGGTGGTCTTATCGCTAAAAGCTAGACAACCTTAGGATAAAATAAATAAAATATGTATTATTATGTATTATAAAATTTCTTGATTTATTATAAAAGGGTAAAGACCCCGTACTAGGTAAAACCTGTATTACGGAAAGTCCTGCTCTTTCGATTACCATTGTGGACAAAAAACCAATTTCTTAAAATAGTACCTTGTATATATTGGCCTTTTTTGCATCTACTTAAAGAGATGATTTATACAGCGTCCAGTGGTATCTTCACTCACACTAGATGGGTGAAGGGACCACTCCGACGCTGTAGTGCCTGGGACATGGTTTTTTATAGATGGTGTAGGCTTGCCCAGCACCTATACCAGTACCTTGTATACTGTTCGATATTAACAAAAGTTTAAAAAGAACTAAGAAATATACTATTAAATTAAATTTCACGCAAAATTAAGTAGTGAAAAGAAAATAAAATTTACTTATTCTTAATGCAATCTTTACTACTTGATAAACTTAATAATCAATAAATAATCCAACAAGGTGTATGCATGTCTGCCTGTATTTTAGACTAATAGACTATTATAACCCACTATTTACTTTCCAGATTCTACGCGGCCGAGATAGCCATCGGCCTATTCTTCCTGCACTCCCGTGGGATCGTCTACCGCGACCTGAAGCTCGACAACGTTCTGCTGGACCAGGACGGGCACATCAAGATCGCCGACTTCGGCATGTGCAAGGAAGGCATCACTGGCGACAAGACCACCAAGACTTTTTGCGGTAAATTACCTGTTCATTGTGTATCTCACACAAAAACACAACGCACTACAGTCTATTTATTCTTACTTGTCCAATTTAGTAAACCAGATTCTAACCTTAAAATTGAGATTAGATGCCTAAACTAGACATTTTCTCGCAAATTCATGAACTATGTTTATAAAATTGGCAGCGTGTTATCTAAAAGAGTGTTCCAAGTTACTTCATTTATGGAAATATGGCAGTTTTGGACTAAAAAGTTACAGTTTACGGGTAGAATCTTGTTTACTAAATTGGACAAGAATAAATAGATTGTACACCGCTGACCTCAGTCCTCAGTCGCCTCGCACCTCAGTTTTTTGTCTCGTGTCTGGTCCTGGGTAAAGCGCACTAACGGCGTACGCATTGTGGATCAATTTTGACCGTAGGTCACCATTCCACACACAAATAATTTCATCGATCCATCGTTTGTTTTTCCGGGCACACTCTCAATATAATCTTATTTGTGTATTAATACTACTTATTATTTATTATTTTTATCCGATAATAATACGTATTTATTACTCTCACTACCACTGCACATCTTATAGTATCTAAGAAAATATAAT
Source organism: Yponomeuta sedellus (assembly GCA_934045075.1). NCBI lineage: Eukaryota > Metazoa > Arthropoda > Insecta > Lepidoptera > Yponomeutidae > Yponomeuta > Yponomeuta sedellus. Next base: position 4,984,154 of record OW203733.1, read on the forward strand.
ATGGTCTTTCCTTCTTGTTCACATTAGGCGCAAATTAATAAATCGAATACCTACCTACCTACCTACCTACTTACTTACTTACTCACTTAGGTATTTATTATTTATATGGTAACTTTTTTCTCTTGTTTTTTGTGTTCGCCAAATATTTGAGAATATGTATATCTGTTAATATTGTTATGTTTTATGTTGTTTGTTTTTTACATTGTATTGTTTTAGTATTGTGTCGTTAAATAAATGTTTTATCTATCTATCTATCAAAAACTCCTGGCCTCTTTGAGCGAAGCTATTTCCTAACTAAGCTAAGATATTACATTACAGGAAACGGTGGTAGCTCAGTGAGTAGACTCGCAAATGAGAGACCCAGGTTCGATCCCCAGTGCGGGCATGTACCAATGACTTTCAATGTTTAATTTCAAAGTTACGTACATTTGCGAATTTTTAGTCGCAATACCACACCCTAACCGTGATGGAAAACATCACGAGGAAACCCGCGGCTTGGTTCTGGGGCGGGCTCCGCACGTATTGACTAGTCTTTCTTGTGGGCTAGGCCGACTAAGCTGTCAGGATGGTATAGGTGCTGGGTATCTAAACCCATGTCCCAGGCACTACATCATCAGAGTGGTCTCTTCACCCATCTAGTGTGAGTGAACAAGGCACTGGACGCTGTATAAATCATCTCATTACGTAGATACGCTCCGTGCTTCTCAAGGCACGTTAAGCCGTTAGTGCCGGCTGTCATTAATGGCAGTCGTTAAGCCATGTCATGTTAGGCCTTATGGGTGGCTTGATAACTCCAGACAGTAAGGCCCGCCACTGTCTTACAATCCTCCACCAACCCGGTCTTGGCCCCCGTGGTGGAGCACGGGGGCTAAGACCGGCCCTCGTAAATAGTGACATATACATGATTAAGTCTATGCAACGTTTGACTCCACCAATCCAGATTTGGCCCCCGTGGTGGAGTATGGCTTATACCTTCCTCAGGGAAGAGACCCGTGCCCCTCGGTGGGGACACAATGGGTTGATGATGGTGATTCCGTTGCAGGCACCCCCGACTACATCGCGCCCGAGATCATCCTGTACCAGCCGTACGGCAAGTCCGTGGACTGGTGGGCCTACGGGGTGCTCCTGTACGAGATGCTAGTGGGGCAGCCGCCCTTCGACGGTGAAGATGAAGAAGAGCTGTTTGCTGGTCAGTACATACTGAACTTTTCTTTTTTTACCGACTTTTTACTTTGAATTAAAATTACTATACCTACTAGATGCGCCGAAGATTAAGAGGAGCTGTTTGCTGGTCAGTACATACTGAACTTTACCGTTTATTACTTTAAATTTAAATTACTATACTTGATTTGGTACTGTTTTGTATATTTTTAAGCATCATTAGATATTTGAATTTTTATGTAGTATAAAAAATAAAAATTTCATTAACTTTCTCTGCAGTGGGACATTTAATGTCCCACTGCAGAGCACAGGTCTTCTGTCAGAGAGAGAGTTTGAGCTTAATTACTATGCGTGCCCAGCGCGGATTGGCAATTTCAAGCGCTAAGGTATTTGAGGATATTTTCTTGAATTTCATGCAATTTACTCTTGTCACATACTGAGCTCTAATATAACGGTAAGGAATGTTTGGTAATTAACAGAATGTAACGAGCTAAGTAATTTACTGTTAAGATTTTTTTTGTTAATTCTAATTTTCCTTCTTTATAAAATAAAATGAAACTAAAACTCCAGCATATCTGGTTTTGAACAAAAGAACATTCAACAACTCCCACCACCTGCGAACATATCACAACTTACCAATAAGAGTCAATCACATCACCTTCACATCACATCACGTGGTGGAGTACGGCCTATACCTTCCTCAGGGAAGAGACCCGTGCCCCTCTGTGGGGACATAATGGGTTGATAATGATGATGACATCACCTTCCAGCCATCACCGACAACAGCGTCTCTTACCCCAAAACCCTGAGCAAGGAGGCCAAGGACGCCTGTAAGACGTTCCTCATGAAGAACCCGACCAAGCGACTGGGGTGCTCGGCCAAAGGAGAGGAGGACGTCAGGACGCATCCCTTCTTCCGCCGCATCGACTGGGCGAGGATCGAGGCACGGGACGTGCAGCCGCCCTTCAAACCCAAGATTGTGAGTATCATTTATTTGTATACATAGATAGGGGCCACTTTATTTCACGGCCAGCGTAGATACATTCTAGTCTACTAATCTAGTCTACAGTCCAGATACGAAGCGCTCGTGGCCTAGGCGAACCGAGTGATTGCAATCAATCACTTGGTTAAGCAACAACAGGCGCGGTCAGGTACAAGATGGGTGAGCGTCCCGTGACTACCGCTAGTGGCATTTTTCTAAGCTCTTCCGTGCTTCGCAAGGCACGCTGAGCCGTTGGTGCCGGCTGTCATATAATGGCAGTCATTAAGCCATGTCAGAGGCCTTATGGGCGGCTTGATAACTTCTGACGGTAAGGCCCGCCACTGTCTTACAAACCTCCACCAACCCGGACTTGGCCCCCGTGGTGGAGTATGGCCTAACCTTCCTCCGATGCAGGAAGAGACCCGTGCCCCAGCTGTGGGGACATACAAGGGTTGATAACGTAGATACAGTCTGTTATCTATTGGAATATACCTCGGCTACTATTGGATAGAACCGATTATATTGCAGGTAAGGTTTATTTTGTTTTGTTATTTATAACTTTACGTAACTTTTTAAAATAGTGAAGAAATGTTTTATAGAGAGCAGGAAGTAGTATTACACTCGTGTGCTTTCGGCGAAAACCGAAGCCTACTCTAGAGCCCGAGGTATATTCTCAAAGCTAACAGACTGTAGTACGATGACACCATTCACGCGGTTTTTAGCGATAAAATGTCAGTGTTGGTTAATTCACGTAGTTACAAAAAATGTGCGACTAGCGTTGTCGTACTACCGAGAGAAAAAGGGAAAAAGAAAAGCTAGTGATTTTTTTGGGAAAGGCATCTAAAGGAAAGTACCCCAAGATGTTGGGTTAATGCATGTATGTACTAGAATTCCTTTTGGCTAGCCATCAGTTTTTGATGCCCCTCAAAATGTAATGTACCTAAATTGTTCACATTGAATTTTTTTTTGTTTTAAATGAATTTAATTTCAAATAAAGTAAATCAAACTGCTTTGTCAACGTGTCAACAACCTCATCGTCTGTATGGTACTGACGGGATAGGTAGAGGGCACGATGGACCGACCAAGTTAAGTCTACCGCTAGCACCGCTGCATGAATGGACCACAACAGCATCTGATCGATAAAATCGTCAAGGCATCGTGAGGCATGCAACATCAGCACACAATAACACGTCTGCGACCATGACCGCTCTGTCAAGCGTACGAAGAAGAAGAATCAAAGTAAAATCACTTTTTTGAGTTCTATTTTTTTATACAACAATCTCATGATCTACAAAGCTACACTGAGCCCTATTTGGTTGGATATATGGCATCGAACTATGGGGTTCGGCTCATCGAATATAGAAATACTTTGGAACGTTGTATAACTTTTATAATATTAAATAAACTCTGGAACGACTTCAGGTGTGGTTTTATTTGTAGAATATTTTAATAAAACAGAAAAACTGGATAAAAACGGATAAGCAGGTAGAATAGTCAGGTCTGTTCGAAGGGTATAGTAGTAGTTATGAAAAATGAGGGAAATCGAAGAATGTGTGACGTACATAATTTAAATATTTGAAAATGATAGATAGAAAATGAAATAAAAATGGTGTGAAGAGGTTTGCACCGTTACAACTTCAAGGAATCCAAAACAAAATGCTTCGCACGATAAGCGCAGCACCCTGGTTCACAAGGAATGAAGAAATACAGAGTTATCTTGAAATGCCAATAATTAAACAAGTGATAAACTCAAGAATAGAGTCGTACAAAGTCAGTCTACAAAAGCACATAAATCCTCTTACAAACGTGCTTTTAATCACAAATAATGATGTCGCAAGACAGAAACGTCCCAATATACAGAACTTTAGCCAGTGGTGCAGCTAAATTAACAACAAAGAAGTTGCCTTCAATGGAAACTTTAAAATGAAACAATCTGGCAATGTCCTATAAGCTGATGGCAGATAGACAACTTCAATATAAAAAAATATACAATATAAAAAAAAAAATAAAAAACTAATTTCTTATACCTCTCCACAGAAACACCGAAAGGACGTATCCAACTTTGACAAGCAGTTCACGCAAGAGAAGACTGAGCTCACGCCCACCGATAAGCTGTTCATGATGAACCTCGACCAGACCGAGTTCATGGGTTTCTCCTTCCTCAACCCGGAGTACGTGCAGCATGTGTGAACACCAAAAGGTAAGATAAAGATACGTTAATTTGCGTGAAGTGTCAATAATGTTATGGTGATAGCTGCTAGTCCTATGTTTCCTATGGAATGGTGAAGCTCCCTATTTGAAATAAAATGCTCAAAGATTTACTCATATTTATGTTAAAACTTGTCACTGTTAATTAGTTATCATAATTTTATATTGAACCCAGCGAACTTCGTACCGCCCAACAGTCGATTCTTAAATATTTTTTTTTATTTTTCTCTCCGTAAGAACCATCCTCGCTTCAAGAAATATTCTAAAAAAAGAATCAGTGAAATCGGTTAAGTTACTCTCGAGATTTGCGCTTGCCAAGACGTTCTGCGATTTATTTTTAAATTACTAGCTTACCCAGCGAACTTCGACCACCTAACAGTCGAACTTTATAAATTTAAAAAAAACTCTCCGTAAGAACCATCCTCGTACGTCAAGGAATATTCTAAAAAAAGAATTGGCGAAATCGGTTCAGCTGCTCTCGATATTTGCGCTTACCAACACATACGGGGATTTATTTTTATATTATAGATAATTCGCCGAAGATAACAATGATTACTCGAGTAATTTACTTTACAAAATTACAATATGTCCTTCCCCCCAAAAAACGACAAGCCAAGATGGCGCCGCCCTTTCTTTTTTTATAGTGATGTCATCACTTGATGGTTTCGTACCTTCATATTAATGTAGATCGCCAAGTAAATGTCTGTACTAGATTCAAATTGAATAGAATATGTACAATAAAGTTTAAATATGTACAATAAAGTTTAACCACAATAGTGGTATTAATAAATAGGTAAGTATTTGAATTATAAAGTAAGACCCGCTACTGTCTTACAATGCTCCACCAACCCGGATTTGGACCCCGTGGTGGAGTATGGTCTAACCTTACTGCGATGCAGGAAGAGACCCGTGCCCCAGCAGTGGGGATATACAAGGGTTGATATCTATATCGATTTAATAAAGCGTCGCAGACAATGATTGTTATAAAATAAAAGTCCAGTTATAATGTGCTGTTCAACTTAACTTTAAAAAAATGATACAAATAGAAACAATGCATTGCAAGTTTAATGAGGGCCTGGAGATCTGTCACACAGGATCTTTCCTAGTATGGACTCCAACATATCCAGACATAGGAATAAGTCCTGATTACTCAAATTGTATATATTTTGTGTTTTAATACCTAAAAACGTAGGACGGTGATGTATACAAACCCAAGACATTGGTAGACCGCGTAAAGCGCAAATTACATTAAATTATTTAAACCCTGATAATTAGAGGATACCGTATAAATTGCTTTTTCCTTTCTCCAGCTGCGAATCACTCTTCTCATCATTGGAAGTTGAATTGGCTCTCGGAAACTTCTTGGAAGCTCTCAACAGCATTGGGACGTGGCTGTTGCTATCTCTATACCATCTGTTGACTCCATCTATTGCGGAAGGAATGAAAGGGACAACACGAGGTTTGATATTTCTACTTCTACAAAATGTCAAAACTTTTCTTCTTTTGATGTTATTTAGGGAGGTTGTCAAAATAGGTTTGTTAAAATCTGAAAGGATGGTGTTAGATAGACGACGAAAATGTTTGCTCATTTCCTTTGTTACCTAATACAAACATTATTTTTATTTTAGGCGATTCATATTTTATTTAATACAAAAATTCTTTTTTTTATCGTTATCCATCCATTAGGACGTGACTTACGTGAGTAAATAAAAAAACAGTGGTTTGTAATTTTGCAATAATTTCATTTTTTCTGCAATAAAGTTGCAATCATATTCTCAACGAATTTCAAAAAGCAATATAAAAGAAAGATCGTAAAATATCGTAACTGCTCTCTATTAAAATTAACTGCAATTTACTCAATGAAATGTATAGTTTTAATATGTTTTTAATTAATGCGGGCATCTGTTTAATACAAAAGTAATGTTATAAACCTAGTGTAAAAATTACTTTACTAGCTAGAATCTCGATTTTCTTCAAATCTCTGGATATCGTGATCTTGGGGCCACAGATTATAAGATTGACGTGTGTGTAATGTTGCCTCTCTTTCATTATTTTAACATCTGTTACATATCAATGTACCTATTTGTAAATAATATTAGTATGATTCTGATAAATGTCGTGTCGTGTGGATGGCACCGTTCTTCGAAATTGTTTTCTTGCAAAGTTTGAAGATTATTGCAACAACTTCATACAGAGTAAAAAAATATATCTTTTACAGTTTTTTTAAACTCATCAATGGGACTCATTGAATTTCAATGACATCTTTTCAGATGACATTTAAAATTTACAAAAGAAACTTAGGTTTCGCATGACTTTTACTTATTATTATAAGAAACATTACGTCACAGAAAACCTCAGATTATCAGTGTAGAGGTACGGAGATTAACTGGTTAATCTGCGGCCTTCCTTGTACATCTTGGGACGTAAAAGAATAAAAAAATATTTTTTATGTCATTTGAAATCCGGCCACTGAAAAAAAAAGAGAATTTCTTTTTAGAAACGCGTTACGCCGTACCTAAATATGCAAGTAATTTAAAAAAAACTTTGAATCTCAATAAGTCTCAGTTAAATTATTTAAGTACTCGCCTCAAATAATGTTTAAAAAAATCTAAAACTGTTTTAAAAGACGGCTGTACAATGGCTGTTTATTTAAGTATTTTCTTTAGAAATCTCTATCACATGTTAGTTTTATCAGCATTTATTGTTCACTGTTTCAACCGTTATTGCAATTTTGTATGTTCATTCTAATCATGGATTTCTGCTCGCTTTATTCTATTTTGTGTGAATGTGTGTGTCGTTTGGATTGCTATTACTTAGAGAGTTTAGAAAAGAATCAGTAAGTAAAATTTACATTCGTTTTTTTCTAAACTGTCTAGGAGGTTGGCAGAACCGGCCACTAGTTTGGCCATCCTATTATTAATCTATACTTAAATAGCCTTACTAACTTAATAAAACCATTATAATAATCGTAATTTTAAACTAAACCAATAAAAAAGATCGTATCACTCTTGCTAGGTTAAAAATAAAATGTGAAATATAATAAAACAAATGGGAAAGCATTCGATTCTAAATTGAATTGTAATTAAAATGACATTTAGGTGTTTTTTCTTTTTAGCTGAATAAATTTGACTAATTGTAATGAAGTAAATAAAATACTCTTCTAGTGTAACCTCTATCAGATGGATTTTAGCATTTTTAATGAATTTTTAGCATTTTCTAAAGGCGTTTGAAGTCAATGGTTATCTCTTTAGGGTTAAGCATTATTTAAGAGAGCATATGTATATTGCTAGCCCATTGCGTAGAATTAGAAAAGGGGCTCCACGAGATTGATTAGCGCCTGCGATGGAAAAAATGTCACAACTTTTTTACAGATCATATTTTGCAAGAAGTATCGCATCAATTTCTCAATCACAATGAGTCGTTTTCTTTAAAACATCACAAAGCAGTTCATATATGGTGCTTATAGGCGTTCTCATACTATAACAGGGACACGTCTGTCAAATTTTCCTCAACGCAGATTATTTTATACAGCCGTATTCCGGTTCTTCTATGACCACGCCTGTAAACGCCATCTATGGGTGCATTCCAAGATGCGATGAAATCGATTACAGTGCCAATCCATATAAGTGCAGAAGGCACTAAAACCCTATTTCGTGCGAGATACTTTGGAACTACTAAATTTGGGCGGATTCACGTTTTAATCGATTTCATCATATCTCGGAACGCAGGGTATGAATCGCTTTGAGAATTGTGCTGAAAACGGCTCATTGTAGAACATCTAGGGGTGCCAGTCTTCGAGAAAGCTTTCAAACTATTCCTGGGTAACCAAAAAACTAAATTTTCTGGGACCATTATTATCTGCTTCTATGTTTTTGTACCAAAATTCACGTATTACCTAAGGTGCAGTCCGCTGCTTAACTAGACGGCAATCTTGGGCACTCTCGGGCCTACAGACTCAATGCCTAATCTGGCGCTAATTAAAACCTTAAATTGTCTCTAAACAATTAAACTGCCAAATCCCTATCCGGAGGATCAAATGAAATGATTTTTTTTTAATTTAAAGTAGCAGAAACTGTGGCTTAATGAACGTTGCAAGTCAAACTAGGTGACCATTTCAAAATCTAGATATTTTGGAACATGAGGAGACCTCAGAGTCAGAAAAAGTATTAGGTACGTTTACATAAATTCGTTTCGTACACAATTAGTTCAGTTTTATCATATTAGGTATATAGACTGTAACTATTATATCTAGTGCTGGGTTTTATGCCTTAGATTCGCGGCCATGGGGGCTCAAATTCACTGGTACATGATTGAGCGATTGATCTGAAACTTTATCAAAAACGACCTGTAGAAAAAGTAGATACCATTTTTATTCATTGGTGGCACTAGTGAACCTCGTGGATCCCCTTACTACTCAGTCCCGAACTTGAAAACATTTTTTTTCTATTGTTGTCAACTAAGGAGGTTATATGTAGGTGCCTGTTACTGTTTAATGATTTTTTACACGCTTTTATTTAACTTTACATGCAAGTTTAGTTTAAATGCAATCCATATTTCTACCACTTCTTGTGACCTCGACTTACACTTAAGACTTCCATATTTTGCATGTTTGTTCAGTTTCGACGACAATACACTAAAATGATAGAAATAACCTTGCAGCATCAGGTTATTTCTTTGTTATTGGCAGGGTTGTCTAATCATGAGGTCCAATAATTATTGAAATGAATTGATTTCACTTCACTCCTCATTTCACTTTCATTTCACTCCTCTACGGTTAGTAGTGTGCACATGGAATTTTACATGCATATTTCACACCTGTATTACGGAGGGGTAGGCATAGACCAGGTCTGCTACTTGCTACGATCCTGACAGATCTCGCTTACAACCTGCATTAGTTGCATGCGCGCACGGTAAAACTTTACTAACCAAAAATTTCTTTCTACCGTCATTTTATGACAAGCTTTTGTTTAGTTTTTTTAACAAGTACGAATATTTTCTAATGTTTATGCATTAGGTACAAGTTGCCATAAATATATTGGCTATTTTATCGGTACAATATTATTGATCCTTTTCAATAGTTAGGTACTCTATAGCCCAATGGAAATCTAGTCAGTGTTCAACCTCAGGTACCTGCCTCCTCAAAACTCAGTACCAATGGGCTAGTTTATACTGTAGATTTAAAAACGGCTGGAAAGGGAGACAATGTAGCGAGCCTCAGAACCCGCACGTTCTCCTAAACTATAAAAACCTTAAATTGAAAAAAAAAAAACACTATTCACTCCTGCTACAGAAAACACTTAAACTAACGTGGTATACGTTTCCATCTAAATAAAGACATCGTTAATGTGACTTTGAGTTGATATTAAAATGAAGACATCTAGTTTTCCATTCCCTAGTCTGTCTCCATTGGAGGTATCTGAAACAACAGGCGTGTTAAAAAAAACAACGCCTTTGATTTCGATTGATTTTCTGTCTTCCCCATCTACGACTCCCACTGAGGAATTCTGCACAGAGTTCAAGAAGTTACATGTTATATTCAGAACGGAGTTACAACGTTTTGCCACATTTTGGATGCTTTTGAATTGGCATGTTTTGCTACTTTTGTAGAGAACATGATTTGAGCTTCAATGTGACTGACCATTTTGTCTTTACATAATAGGTATTGAACATCTTAAAATTGGGTTAAGTATCAGCTGTCAAAGAAGAAGAAAACATTTAAACTGCGTTCTGAATTTAAATGCAGGTCGACTCAATTCAGGTCTCTCTCAGGCGAGGGTGGCATTACAGAAATCATCGAAATTAGTAATGACCACGCTTTTGTAATCCGATCAACCAGATGGGGTGGTCGATAGGAACGTATTGTTAAAATTAGTGTAAAAGTTTTTCCAATATTTCCCAACCTTCAATGGGGAATGATCGGAAAAACCGCCACCCTTTTGTAGCGTGGTCGTTAGGATTTTTCTTCTTAATTTGTTTTAATAATCCTTAGTCATCATTTCCATCGTCCAGCCCTAGTCTTTAGGAGATGGGAATGATGGCTGGATTCGATTTAAATTTAGCTGGGACTTGAAATTAAGACAGTGTAAGTTTTGAGTCGCAATTTACATTATTAGTCGACGTTTTATTTTCAAGATATCAGTTACGAAAACTTCAAAATATCCATTTCCCCAGTCAAGTTTAGGCTAAGTTCATAGTTACCTAATATTAAAGATAATTTAGGAAATAATACTAGACGCTATTCTGAACACCAAAATGTTTTGAGTTAAAATAAAATTATAACTTCTAGTTTCTAAGCTTAAACTTATTAAGTAAGTATTTTAAAATATCACAACATAGTCCCTTTGTTAAAATAATCTAGACTTTGGCTTGCGCCTTTTAACTATTTTTATTACAATTTACATTGGCGGACGGACCATATTTATATTTTCTTAAAATGTAAATCAGTCTAAAGATTATCTTCGACATGCCCTCCTATTTAGCACTCCACTCTATCGAGTGAAACATTTAGACGACTCCTAAGTGTCAAAAAATTTATGCATTTGACAGCAGGAGTAGCTTAAAAAAACTAAAAATCAACGTCACTCAACTCAGTGGATACTTACGTAATAATGCCCCAGTACTGGCTTTATTTTTTTATTTGTTAAAATCCGAAGAAACAATTATGAACAAAACATGGAATGATCTAAGTTTGGATCTAGTAGTTATTACTTAAATGCTCCCATTCTAAAAAACTTGGTTTAGGTGAATTTTATAAATATCAATATAAATATATTGGTGATTTTTCCTAAACACGCTTAAGTTGGTATTTCACTTTCGTAAGCACTACACATTATTAACTTACTTCCAGGTTCACTTACTTGCTTGGTACAGCTTGGCAAAAAAGTCTACATATTATTTATGGCAACAATATCTATACAATAATATCTGGCTCCATACTGATGTCGCAAAAAGTGACTTTTCTCAATACAAAGTTTTATTTTTTACTAGACTTTTTTGGCAAACTTTATTTAATGTTTGATTTTTTCTTGCACATCTAATTTCATCACATTATGAATGTTATCCTTAAAATATCTTACCAATATTAAACGTGTAAGATCTCACTTGTAAATAAGTATTATATTGATAAATTAGTATAATAGTAAAATCTGTATGTTATTTATTACTTTAGAAGCTTATATTGGTAACACGTTTGCATGGATAGAGTATTGAGCACTTTTTAAAGTTATTTTTTATTTAAGTAGTCTTATGTTATACTATGTTAAATGTTCCAGAACGTTTGTGATATATGGTTATATGTAAAACGGGTCAAGCAGCGATTATGTATTAGGTAAATATATATAAATAATCACGATGACATCCTTTTTGAACCGAAACATTCGTAAGCACAACACATTGCAGACTTTTAATCCGGATCTACTTACGGGTGTTGTTGTATCGGAAGAGTCCGACCAGTTTTCGCTCCGATTCGCAGAGCTTAATCATGGTGAGCAGAGACGGAGCTCGCGTCGTCAGTGTGAGATGAGCAACCGACGAGCTCCGTCTCTGCTCACCATGATTAAGCTCTGCGAATCGGAGCGAAACCTGGTCGGACTCTTCCGATACAACAACACCCGTAAGTAGATCCGGACTAAAAGTCTATAACGATGACATCCGTTTAATATATAACCATGTACCAACATCGCGAGTCTTAAAAAATACTGTTTTGTGTTATGACATAAAATGTTATTCACTCGTCAAAGTTATATTATTTACTTACTTTTATATTTGATTTTGTTATTTATACCATTTAAGGTACCATGATAGTCACTAAAATATCATTATATGTGTTCAGTGAGAAATATTAGTTTTGTTATAATTAAGTAAAACTAAAGCTGATATTATTTATAAAAGTGTAAACTACTAATGTCGAAGTTTCTTGTACTTCTTGCTTATAAGTTAAGTGATTTATGGATATTCTTAATAATTTGCTTACCTACCTATGAATGTATTTTGAATCAGTATCGCCATGATAAATCTATAGTCACTTGCATCATTTGCACGTGAATTTGATGAAATCCAGTATAAAAAAAAATAAAAGTTACAAAAACGTAAAGAGTAAAATTGATATTAAAATCTTCGTTAATGCTTTGTCGTGTTGATTTTTTCACATTGAATAAATAGGCCTAAAATAACCTTCCGAAAGCTTAGATTAAGCCCGTAGGATATACAGGTCTAGTAGGTGTAATTTTAATGAATTTGCTAAATGGTTAAAATATGAAATAAAATAAATAAATAAGTGACATCGCACCAACACCTGTGCCAAAAACTACATGTTTGTAAATATTTTTCCATAATTTGAGCAATACATATTTATTGTATTGTATTCCATATTTTTTCTCCACCTAAGTGTGTATCAAGTTTCGCTGTGGCTCTGTGAATTTACAAGTTGGTCTTTCAATAATAGATAATATAATATCTCAATAAGTATGTGTACTTATGAGCACCTACTATGTGTTGCTAGCAAAAGCCCCAATTTTACATTTTAAGTAATTTTAGGTAAGTATTGTTGAGGAATGACCATTTCACTGGGCCCCAGCGGATCTCGATTTTTGTCTTAGCGATAAATTTTATCAGCCACTCTCGTTTATTACAATTACACGTGTAATCAACATTTATCCCTAAAATAGCCATATGACTAGAAATGAACCTTTACAATGTATTTATTGTGTATTCAAATGAAATACGGGTCGCACAGACATGCGACTCTGTAACCTGTAACGGAATGATGTGATCATGGATTGAAATGGTTTTTCCATGTCTGTGTGAACTCTTGACCTTTCCTATCGTAATACTGTAGTCTACTTCATTTATATCTACTTTTTACTCGCGCTGGAATAGCTAAATCTATAAACTTTAATAATAGAATATATTCGCAATTTGAGTAGATACATTTATAATAAAAATAAGACCCACGAGTGGGTCATAGTCAGGGTTACCTCAAAAATGCGCAATTCCTAAAAGAAATTTATTAAAGTTTTCTTATATACAACAATTTTTAATTTTTATTTAATTAAGGCTGAGGCATTAGTGTTTTTATTAAAATTATGAAAAACCTAAGGCCGCATTTTAAAAATATATAAATCTTAGAAAATACTCATTAAATCTTACGAATGCTGAGACATTGGGATTCGCGTTTTTTTATCAACATTATGTAAAAACCAAAACCTACTTTTAAAAAATATATAATAAATTTTAGAAAATACTTGCTTAAAACTGGGGTACCTAAGTTACGTTTATATTTAAGGAATTGCGCTTCTTAGATAACTCTGTAAACCTCAAATGTTGACTCTGTGGAAATCACAATACCTCATTGCTCTATTGCAGTCGCGAGCGGAGAGGTTAAATTAATTGAAATACATAGGTACTTACTTTATTGATTGTAATATTATGATTTCAGATTGTTAAAACTTACTCTGTGATATACCTATCATCATTTCACACAATCGCAGAACGATTTTGTGGTTTTACAATTATTGGAGAAAAAAGGAAAACAGGGATTTACCTAATACATTTCTTTTGAGATGAAATTGCTTGTAAGGTATTTGTTTTAGTGTCATGAACATGTGCCAAAAATAGACACCCACATTTTTTATAAGTATTTCACCTTTTTTGAAAGACAAACTTTAAACAAACCGGCTTCGGAACGTTCAGAATCATTCTGCGAAAAAAAAAACACATTTCAAGAAGTGCACTTTTAAAAATGTATGTTTTAAACAAATTGCCTCTTTGCTAGATTTTAAATTAATAAATATAAAATTTAAATTTTAACAGCAAGAAGCAATTTATTTGCTCGTTGAAATTTTAATCTTACACTAATCTTAACAAAGCGAATTTCATAACGCGATCAACCATCAAGACACCTACTTAGGATATTTATGAACTATTATTGCATATTCTACCATTTAATTAAATAGAGTAGTAACAGTATTTCGATTTGTAGTTATAACATTCGTCATTTTCAAAGTGTAAGGTTGTATTTTTCAATAATTTCCTTGGAAATGTTATTGAAGAATGAATGGATAAGACGGCGGGTAACTTTACTCAGTGGGTCCGTAGCATAATACCTCTGTTGGGATTTATGGATTTTTCTCGAAATGTGGATGTCGATTGCATTGTACCTACTCAACAATATAAAATTTCTAATCCATTAGATTTCAACTGTGTTTTATTTCATGAAGCTTAACACTAAAATAATTATAGGTACCCATCTACCTATCATCCTACATCATCCTACTAACATTATAAACGAAAAATTTTGTAAGTATGAATGGATGGATGTTTGTTACTCTTACATGTAAAAACTACTGAATGGATTTTAATGAAGCTTTACAATAATATAGCTTATACATCAGAATAACACATAGGCAACAATTTATGAGGATATTGTGTGAATTGTCCGAAATATGGCGATAAGTAGGTATCAAGTAAGTAGGAAAAAATCTAACATCTGCGAGCTATTCTGACGTGCGCTGCCTAAACCTTTTGTACGCCATGCTAATCGCGCAGACGAAGTCGCGTTAATACATCGCTCATTTGGCAGAATATTGACGCAAATGTCCTTTTTCCAATTTTACAGGAGAGACCGTTGTTTCATTCAGAAGTGTTAGAACTTTGTCAAAATGCCACAACGACAGTGGCGCTGTCACGCGATAAAAAACAAAACTACTTTACTGTAATTTTTTCCCCAAGTGTTTTATTTCGGGTGTTTTGGCATACTTAACTCAAATTGGCAAAAAAGTACATTTGCGTCATTATTCTGCCAAATGAGCGACATGTTCACAAGTTAGGTATATTAGAGCACTGGAGTGAGCCATCCTAGGCCTCAGAATAGTGGATAGAGTCCCAATTGCCGTCCTTCGACGTCAGACGAAGATCCACGTTGGTGACCGAATGTCGAGTCTCAAGTGGCGATGGGCAGGATATCTAGTGGGGAAGACGGCAGGTGGACGGCACTTCAGTCTACCTGAGACCACGGCAACTGTAATGCTTCCGAAACGTCGGGAAATAAGGTGATTGCGTTTTAACTAATAAAGTTTCATTTTAACTAGTAAAGTTTCACAAAGTCGAATGCGCAAATTTGCTAATAAATTATTACGCTCGCTTTGATGTTTTATTTTTATTTATTTAGAACACAAAACAAGTTACAGACATATTTACCAAATTGACATACGTTTACATTATAGATCAGATCTAGCCTATAACCCTAAACTTGTGTACCTAGCATGCACTTAGAGTAACTAGATTAGACTGAAAACTTATATTAATTTATTTTAATCTCTCAGGGTGCCCTGAGAGCGCCACGGATAGCTTTTATAAATACGTGAAATTTATGTAAAACATTTATGTCCACATCTGTGTTACCTGCCACCAGATCATTATAAGTACAACGCATCCTAACAATGGGGTTGTATATGTAAAGAGAAGTATTATTTTTGTAAGTTTCTAAAGGGAAAAGTAGAGGTTTGCGACTGCGATATCTAATATTAAATTTTATCTGAGACAGGAGAGAGGGAGAATCTATCTTCGAATGAACAATTTTGTGAAGGAGAGTTAAATCGTGTTGCTTACGACGCAGCTCCAGAGAAGTTACATTCAATTTTTATAGTCTATCCTTATAGTTTGGAACTGAGCGTCCACAATTAAGTCTATAGCATAATATTTTTAAGCATTTATTTTGCACTTTTTCTATGTTTTCAATATATGTTGAGTAAAATGGGGACCATATGGGGCAGGCGTATTCCAATATACTTCGGACTAGACTATAATAGAGATACAAAATACTGGAAGGCTTTTTGAATCCTTTTGTAGCCCGTTATACGAAACCTAGCAATTTATTAGCCCTGTTCACTATATAAGTATTCATAGTGATCCTTAAATAATAACTGTTCATCAAATAGAACCCCCAGGTCTTTGATGACTGACTTGCGATTAAGGGTCACATTGGTTAAAGCGTAGTTGAAAGTAACCTTATGTCTTTTCCTTGTGAACGAGATTACAAAACATTTTCCAACGTTGATATACATCCCATTGCGCTCGCTCCATTCTTCTAGAGTTTTTAAGTCTTTTTGGAGTCTCTCGCAATCAGTGATATCTGTAACTGTAGTGAAAATTTTTAAGTCATCAGCATATAGAAGGCTAGGGCATGACAGTCGTCGACGAATACGATGAACATCAAGGGGCCCAAGTGAGAGCACTCCTAAAGGTATCTCTGTAGGCGAAGAAGATAGGTGACTCCTGATAGCTATCAATTGACTTCGATTGCTTAAATATGACTTAACCCATCTGAGAAGATTGCCGTGAACACCGAACAATGACATTTTAATGCAGAGCAAGTCATGGTCTACCTTGTCGAATGCCTTGGAGAAGTCAGTATATACTGAGTCTACCTGTCTACCGGATGCGAACGCTGAGCATAAATAGTTTTTATATTCTAATAAGTTACTGACAGTGGACTTGTTTTTTATAAAACCGTGCTGTTTCTCCGATAGATGTGGTGCGATGTGATAGTAAAGGCAATCATAAACTAAAGATTCGAACAACTTCGCTAAGCACGAAAGAACTTATAGGCCTATAGCACTCACATTTTGACCTGTCCCCACATAGATCGGTACTATGTAGGCCAGTTTCCAGGAAGCGGGGAATACTCCAGAGGAGAGCGATTTATTAAATATTGCACATAAAGGGACAGATAGCTCCTCTCCGCATGATCGTATAAAAGACGGGGGAATATCGTCTGGACCAGCGCCTTTATGAATATTTAGTTCTTTAATTTTTCTACAAATATCGTCCGGAGTGATACTAATTTTAGATAAAATGTTTACACCATTACGTTCTCATTCCTGGCATTACCCTTGGGTGTCTCTGAAAGAAGGATCCTCGAGAACTGAGCCAAAGTACTCTGCAAATAGGTTGCACACTCCCTGACTGAAGAAGCTGAAGCTGCTTTTCGATCGTGTGACATGGTTTGAGGTATCGTGACATGCCCTTTCTTGTTATTTACAAAGGACCAAAACGCTTTAACATTTTCACTAAGAGAGTCTTCTACGTATGATATGAAGTTGTTATAGCATGCCTGTGATAATGATTTAGACCTACTTCTTAACAATGAGAACACATCATAGTCAAGAGGGTTGCCGTATTTCTTAAACAAGCGATGGTATTTGTTTTTCTCCTCCAAGCATCGGATTAAACTATCACTATACCAAAGAGGATATAACCGACTACTACATCTTCTTAGTGGAGTAGGTATGTTTCCGTATGATTCTATTTAAGTGTTCATAAAATTTATCTACGCAGTTGTCTACTTCAGGATATTCCATGATGTCAGACCAGAATGTAGATCTGAGTCCAGATTTAATTTGTTCAATATTGCATTTGTTGTCGTTAAGTTTTCTAATCTTATTGGGTTTAATTGGCTTCAGGCTATTGAGTTTGAAAATTTTTAGGAATAAGGATGGATGGTACCGATCTTCGCGACGTAAGGGTTCAGCGTCATTCACTATGATATCCCCAGACCTTAATGTTGATAGTACGAGATCCAAGTATCGGTTATCTTTGTTCGGTATGTTATTATATTGTAAAAGATTGCACCGTGACATTGTCTGTGTTAACATATTGGCTTTGCGGTCTCTAGGATCGCTTGGTAAGATATGATCTGGTTCTGTGTTTATCCAATTAAGGCACGTGGTATTAAAATCTCCTATTTATACAAACCCATTGCGATGCCCTGCGCCAAGTATAATTTTTTGACAGTTACCTATTGTAGAAGTCTGATAAATTTTGCTGTGGGAGATCAGGTGGCAGATAACAGAGGCAAATATTTATATTAGTACCGTGTTTATCATTAGATAGTATAGTGATCCAGATATCCTCGATTTCAGGGCACCAATTTCTTTTATAAATGACATTAAATTCTTTCTTTACGGCTACAAGCACTCCACCTCCGTCTTTCTTGTAGCTGCTAACAACTGTATCTTGACGATCTCTGCGAAATATGTTGTATCGCCTATCTAGAACTTCTCCATCAACAACACTATCATTTAAATTAGTTTCAGATAAACAAATCAAGTCGTAATGTGTCATTGTGTCGTTTGGTAACTACGATGCGACTGTTTATGTAGAATTTAAGTCGTGCGCCTTAGAGTCTTATAAGCATTATTTGCTAATAAAGCGAGAATTGGCTCCCAGGGCAGTAACAGAGAGCTGGGGGGCGGCCAGTGCGTAGACTCATAGAGGAACTTATTATACTGAGAGAAGGTAGACTAACTGTCCGATACTCCAACGATGTGGTCAGGCCGGCACATTGGCGTATCTATAGGTTGGCAGGGCTGGCTTTCTGCCACGGGCCCCCGACCGATGGAGAGCCCCCAGTCCACGAGACCCCGAGCTCTCGTTTGTATTTTTTGTACAAGTACCTACAGTAAGACCATATACTACAACTAAAGACCATATTACATAACTTCAAATATATTATTAACATTTAAAAACATGAGAAGAGAAATCAATCAACTTTAGAATGCATCTATTGGTTACATTCTCGCCACGTACACTTTTTTTATTCAAAATTATGTGCTTTCTTTATGACTTTTATGTGTGCAACAATGTGCAAGGTATAAAGTACGCCGTAACGCATAGATTTTTACTGGGAGAGACCCGCCTCCCATGAAATGCCACGGGCCTCAAGCCAGCTTTTCACTAGGTATGGGATGTAATATAATAAAGGTACCTTTATTATATACATTCTTTTTAATGCACTAACCCGTGCTAAAGACAATTTTAAAAACCTATTAAGAGGCTAAAACAGTGTACGTAATACAGAGAATAATACAGAGGGAGATGCTGGATACGGGAAGCTGAAGACAGGGCGCTATGGCGCTCATTAGGGTAGGGCTATGTCCAGCAGTGGACTACATAATATAGCCTGAAGAAGATGAAGAATACAGAGAATATAGTAAAGAGGTTCGAAATTTCACTGATGCTGGTGAGTCGCCCATTAGCTCAGTTGGAATGAGCGCTGGCACGGATAGCCAGAGGTCGCGGGTTCGAATCCCGGCATGGGTGGAATTTTTAGCCTCTAAATAGGTTTTTTAAATTATTATATACATCTCAAGATGTAATATATATTACATTATATTACATCCCATAGTGAGAAGTCGGCTTCAGACGGTGTATTACACTGCTGGGTCGGTACGAAGCCCGTGGATGCGAAAGGTGAGAGTCCGCGATGGATGGCGTGATGGGAAAAAGGCCTATACCGGGCAGTGGGCAGAGGTGGGCTGCTAATAATGCGGTATATTCAGAGCTTGATATTAGTAGAATCTCCTTTCATAACATGGCTCAGCATTTGGTTGCAGAGCGCTGCATACGGATTTAGTTCCACGACCTGTAAAAAATAATACGACAATAAATACACATAAATTAATATCACCACCAACCCGACTGGGCCCCCGTGGTGGAGTATGGCCTAACCTTCGTTACTCGTGGAGGAGACTCGTGGTCCAGTGGGTCATACAAGGGTTGATATCGAATATCTTCTTACGAATAAAAGTTACTTAGAGTGGCGAATGTACTGAACTCGCTCCAATTAGCCAGTACAATTGGCAACCCCTGCCCCCTGGCACAATTTGCATGAAGGCAGTTACTTATTGGTGTTTGTTAGTGAATATCGGCCAAGACAAAGTACTAGGTACTCGTATAGGTATACCTAGTTCCAAAGAGTATCATAACATGACTGGAAAATTCAAGCGATCGGGCTACGGGAACTTGGTCGATTTTTGGCCGACTGTTTTTCCTAATTTTGGCGAACTTCGTCTGCCAGCATCTGGCGTCACTACTGTCATCATTATATTTTTTTTTTATTGCACTAACCTGTGCTAAGAACAATTTTAAAAAGCCTACTTAGAGGCTAAAAATTCCACCCATGCCGGGACTCGAACCCGCGACCTGTGGCTAACCGTGCGAGCGCTCTCCCAACTGAGCTAATGGGTGACTTACCGGCATCAGTGAAATTTCGAACCTATTTACAACACTCTCTGTATTACGCACAGGCAGCAACATCTGGCTGAAGTAATTTGCATCACTTGCAGCCCCGAGTACCTACTTTGCATGTTAAGGGCAACGGTCTCACGATTGTGTGATAAAAACGTTTGTCAGGGGGCCGTGCCGCGTGGGCAGAGTTGGAGGGGCAGGATCCTCACCAGTGGCGGCTAGCAGCTACCTAGGGGCTAGGCAGGGCAGTGCCCCGGTGCCCTCAAACTCAGGGGGCCCTCCAATCCTTACTATAAATCTCGATCGAAATGACCTTTTGGAGTATTCTCCCATTTTCAAAATAAATATGACAGGTTGCAACCCCACTTTAATCATGACCACTCAGCTGAGAGAAATTCAAAAGTTATGCCTAGGAAATTCCCCTAAATTCTTTCTGTAGATTGGCAGTGTTGTCAATTTGACGGATGTGCGTTTTATTGTATTTGTTAAAGTATTTGTTTATTTCATAAAACATAATTAGTTTACATAGCAGTGGGGCCCCATTTTTCAATTTGCCCCAGGGCCCTTGGTTACCTAGCTACGCCACTGATCCTCACCTGTTTTCTAGCGAACGCGCTGCCCAGGTCTGCAGCTTCGGCGAACGCCCTCCTGGCTTCCTCTTCTTTGTCGAGCTTGCGCAAGAGCACCCCCTTCTGACAGAGCGCCAGCGCGCGCGCACGCGTCTTCTTGCCGGCCGTCAGCTGCAGTGCGCGCTCGATGTCTGCCATTGCATCTAGAGGTGTGAGGAATGGGCTTAAAAAATTACTAACAGGCATGTAATTTTTTTTAGTCGTTGGTTCCCACACTAGGCTAAGCCTTTGTTGTGGATGCCGTCGGAAAAAAATATAAATAATGTCTAGAAGAAAAAAATGCGGCATCTTAAGTTTTTAGAGGGGCGATGTTTGCTTCTAGCTCACAAAGCTGCATTCTAAACATAGCGACGTAGTGACTTGTAATCTTTGCTACTTGTGACACTAAACTTTGTTGGCATGTAATTAATAAAAACCTATTTAGAGGCTAAAAATCCCACCCATGCCGGGACCCAGCAACCGTGAAATTTCGATCCTCTTTACGAGTACAATAGATGTTGCTGCCTGTACGTAATACAGAGAGTATTGTTGTAAAGAGGTTCAAAATTTCACGGATGCCGGGTAGTCGCCCATTAGCTCAGTTGGGAGAGCGCTGGTACGGTTAGCCAGAGGTCGCGGGTTCGAGTCCCGGCATGGGTGGAATTTTTAACCTCTAAATAGGTTTTTAATAACTGTCCTTAGCACGGGTTAGTGCATTAAAAATAATTGATTCATGTATATTAATAACTAGCTGACCCAGCGAACTCCGTACCGCCTACCATCGATTCTTTAATTTTTTTAATTTTTTTCTCTCCGTAAGAACCATCTTCGTACTGCAAGGAATATTTAAAAAAAGAATTAGCAAAATCTGTTCAGCTGCTCTCGAGATTTGCGCTTACCAACACATTCAGCGATTAATTTTTATATTATAGAAGACTAACTGACCCCGCGAACCTCGTACCGCCTAACAGTCGATTCTTTAATATTTTGTGATATTGAGCCACATAATTGTACAACAAAGTCCAGTAGATATTTCGATTTGGCACACAGTATACACATATACAGTATGCACATATGTTAGTTAATTAGTTAGACCTGAGATTTCCGCACTTAGCCTCATAGTTGGGCCATTGTACGCTGTACGCTGTATATACGCTTGTACGCGTACGTTAACACTTCAGACACTAGGGTTTCCTTACGATTTTTCCTTCACGGTCAGCGAGTAGTATTGCTAGTTTCAAAACAAAGTCATTAGTTAAAGTCATTATAGTACATGACAAAGTCATTAGGGTTCAAACCCAAGACCGTCTGATTTAGAAGCCGGCGTTCTATACCGCTCTGCTACCACCGCATGGCGTGAAAAGTCACATGATCAGGCGCTGGCCTCCCCTTATCGAACCAACCTGTATCGCTAAGTAAAAGCCTCAGCAGTTGAGCTCTATCGCTGTATGCCGCCGGCCTGTCGGGCGCCGTGGCCACGGCTTCGTCCATCACCTTCAGGGCTTCCTTCAGGTGCCCCATCTCGGCTAACTGGACGCCACGGACGCTGAGTGTATGGGACTCAAGGTGGGCGTCCGTTTGTGGTGCTGTGGTAATTATTAAATAAGATAATATAGGAGGCGTGCGTGCATCCAACGACTAATGAACGATGATGAAGGGAAGGTGATCTGTCAGGATTGTGGCAAGTGGCAGTCCCTGGTCTCTGCCTACCTCTCTGGGATACAGGCGTGAGTTTTTGTTATGTTTTATGATATATATAGTTAAACTCTTTACTATACACCAGTAATTTAAAGAGATACGTTCTTAAGGTTATCGCACATTTGTCAGTAACGCACGCGCCGCACGTGCCGCGTTATATGACGTCATCAGAATGCTTCCTTCGGAGTTCGGATGCCTACCGTATTTTACGAAATGCGGGTCGTACGGTGTGGATAAATATACGAGATTTCATATCATTGCACACAACGAATTCTAAAATGCGGTGCGTTCGGCGCGTAGGTTACTGACAAATGTGCGATCAACTTTAACAGTATACCTACGTCTCTAGTGCTATCTAGTCCTTAATAGTATACAATCGGTGGAAAAGTACCTAACTATATAAGACAACTGTATCACAACACTTTTAAATTAAGTATACCTACTAATTACTCTCTGTACGTAATACAGAAAGTACCTACTGTAAAGAGGTTCGAAATTTTAAAAACCTATTTAGAGGCTAAAAATTCCACCCATGCCGGGACTCCAACCCTGATAAGTCGCCCATTAGCTCAGTTGGGAGAGTTAGCCAGAAGTCGCGGGTTCGAGTCCCGACATGGGTGAAATTTTTAGCCTATAAATAGGTTTTTTAAGCTCTTAATAGGCTATGCTCGGAGTTTCTCTGAAGGATAGGATTCGTAAGAATGCATCCGACAGAGAACCAAAGTTATCGACATAGCTCAGAGAATCAGCAAGCTGAAGTGGCAGTGGGCTGGCCATATCTCGCGAAGAACCGACAACCGTTGGAGTAAACGCGTTCCTGAATACTCGGCAAACGTAGCGTAAGACGCCCTCCGACTAGGTAGGATGACGATCTGCGAAAAACTGCAGGCAGATGCTGGATGCGGCAAGCTAAAGACAGGGCGCTATGGCGCTCATTAGGGGAGGGCTATGTCCAGCAGTGGACTAATATAGCCTGAAGAAGAAGGTTTTCTAAAATACCTACTAATTAACCAGTGCTTGTAAAAATCTAACAATTACTGTAGGACACGTGTCGTAGTACTAAAATTTATACTTTATTATGACAATTCGTTGTAGGTACATTGCGTAGCCGATTAGTACCTACATTTAGTAGGATTGGTACTTAATCGAATAATAAACCATGTCGAATTATAAACGGACATTTTGTCACATATAACCTACTTGTAATAAATATCTTGTACTTTTTTAAAGCAGGTATGTAAGATGTTCGTTTAAAATTTAAAAATAATTATTCTAACATTACTTAGATTTAAGAAATCATGGTTGTATCCTTTTTTCTGGTTTGTGTTCTCTATTTATCTATCTAATTTGTTACAGTGCCTAAATCAAGAATAGACGTTCTATGAAGTGAGGCCCTGCCCTTTTACGTAACTGTCCACTGCTCAATTTTTCCCACTTTGACGTTTACGAAGTCTGTAGGTATGTATTTGACAGTTCGCAGTATCTAGGTATATTAAATCTGATGAGTCCTTGAAGTGCAGAAATTGCGTAGTAGCCGCAGAATACATCAACAAGGTAGTAGCGCCCCTGCTACTACTTTGAGGGCGCGAGAAACCCATTTTGTAAAATGCCAAATTTGTCGTCGTGCAACCTATGCTGGCCGACCCTTAAATTGTTTGTCAGATAACAAAGACTTTTTCATACGAGTAGATATAAAAAAAATTGGCCAATTGCATCTACTTAATGAGATGTTTTATACAGCGTTCAGTGGTATCTTCACTGAGTGAAGTTCACTCACACTAGATGGTTGAAGGGACCACTCCGACGCTGTAGTGCCTGGGACATGGTTTTATAGATGGTTTAGGCTTGCCCAGCACCTACACCATCCTGACAGCTTAGTCGGCCTAGCCCACAGGAAAGAAAGGTCTATACGTGCGGAGCCAACCAAGCCGCGGGTTTCCTCACGATGTTTTCCTTCACAGTTAGCGTGTGGTATTGCGACTACAAATTCGCAAATGTACGTAACTTTGAAATTAAACAAAGCCATTGGCACATGCCCGCACTCGGGATCGAACCTGGGGCTCTCGCTTGCCAGACCATGGAGTAGATATAAACATCATATAAAATAAAAACACACGTACCTTCGTCTTCCTCCGCATAGTTATCTCCATCATCAGCCACATCGCCCACAGTCGCCGTGGGGTCCAAAATACTCCGCAAGACTGCCTTGTCTCTGTCGCTCAAACCATCCATTTTATTCGTATTCCCGAAGAAGCTATTTCTAACTCAGAAATGATTTCAACTTGTCACCTTAGCAAGGTCTCAATGGAAACTGCGCGAGAGGCAGATGTTGGAATGTTATTTTATGTCTACAGTGGACAGGTTTCTGTCTAATTATGCACGATCGAGTCGTATCTCGATTAAATTGAGTAAACTACGTAGAGGTTTATCCAGTCAACAACAGCATTATTTATGAAAACACAACCCTCTAAAGCACTCCTTAGAGTTACTTTATTTCTGGTTACGATTTTCCTTGTAAAAAAATCTCCACCACAGACTATTTTAATTTAAGCAGGGTTTTTCGTGTTTGAAGGAAACGCGTTTTTATAATCAGTCCGTAAGTGTCTTATAGACAGAGAGAGATAATGCCTTACGATTCCTTAAAACTTTTAAAATGCTTTTAGTTGGTCTTTGCCTTTACTAGACTGCATTTGAGGTGTGTTATATATAAGTAAGTAAAAGCTTTTCATAAGATTTTTGGCTGAAAGATAGTTAAAAGCAGTGTGGGCTAAGAGCCTCACGATCGGACATCACCAGAACAACCTTCACATTTTAGTAGTAAAGTCGCTCGTATTGTGAGGAGAGTAAGTGGAAGATTCACGACTGTATACTGATTACAAGTTTAAAAGTGCGAATATTGTATAAAAAAATGGTATAGGTACAGGCCGACTCTTTAGCTTTTATTGGCTGGAACCTTCAGCATAATGCTCTTTGTGGCAACTCTGAAACACCACAGGATGTATGTTCTCACCTTGTTCTGTTTATTGTGTATTTCTGTAAGCCTATTATTGTTCCATATTTGCAATTATTGTATATTTTATATTTTCTTATGATGAGTTAATTTGTTACAATGTCTTTCCTATTTTGGCGTTCTAATACAACTATGTACCTAGGTCAGTCTTATTTAAAAGCGGTTTTATACAAACTTTTATTGCGATCACGACATTGTCGTTTGTAAATTAAAACGCAAGTTAGGTACGTCTGCATGAGAATCTCATCGCTCTGTAGACCTTGCGCAACGATAAAATAAGTAGCAAAATAGTTTTACGGTAGGTAGATATTATCTCCACAATCTTGACTTTTAGATTATTATCAAAGGACGTTCATATTATTTCGTAATACTCCACCTCCGAATAGATTAGGGGACATCCGTAGTGTGTCAACTTAATAAAACCAAAAAAGTTATGTACAAAAGGAAACTGCATATATTTTAACAATATTAATAATAATGTTCTCGATTACAATCGTATTAAATTACAGAACTAGGGTAAAATAACTATTACTAAAATATTACAAACTAAGAGAGTACTTGCCCCTCTACTCCTGATGTTATTGTGTTCCATATCACGCCACAATTATTCAATATGTCAGAAATAACGACTTTGTAAACTATTTAAGGCCCTTATCTGAATTTTCTTCCCTGTGATGTGTTAATTCGTTCCAATAAAAGTATTTCTTTCTATCTTTCTTATACACGGGCGTCACGTGTACGTTGACGGCAGCCGTCGACGTATTTTGACGGCAGCCATCGACGTGTGCTGACGGCAGCTGTCAACGCGCCGACGGCAGTGGCAGCGTCGAATCCGCACCTGTCGACAGCTGCCGCCGGCGCGTCGACGAGTATCGATGTCTGTAGTTGACATACGTGCCGCCGGTGTATAAGCGCCCTTATAAGATAGAGCATTATACTTTACATTAAATTTTAGTGCGCATGGGGCATAAGGGAATACTATCGTTAAACCATAGAAAAAACACACTCAATTGTAACGCAAGTCGGCCAAATTAACGTCGAGATTATAGAGGCTGTTCCCCTGGACATGCAAGGGAGAACGCCATCGCTTAAATTAAAAACGTATCAGCTGTTTCATACATTTGATAAAACCAGTGTAAAAAAATATTAAGCAGGTAAATTTGCTCACATGTTTTCGCGATATCAGAGTCGGTCCTTTAATAAAAGTTGTTTGTATTCATGAAAGGAATTACCCTCATAAGTGGTACCGAACTTGTTGCAACGCCCTGAGTACAAAACCCTCTAAAAGGTACCAAGACAAGTGAAAACAAATGGGTATGATTTAAGAAATCATCAATTTATTAAGTTTTGAATGTTTTAAATAATAAGGTTTGTAATTTGTACCTGGCGACACTTTTTATTTTTCTGAGAATGAAAATATTTCGAGGCGATAGATCTATTAATAAGATGATACAAGTTGATGACAAATATAAACTTTGATCACACAAAATATAGTTCCCAAGACAAATCTCCGTTTCGAGAGTAGAGGGGCCTAGTCCGAGGTAAAATCAGACATTTGAAATACAGTAAATTGACTTGCATCTTGTAAACACAGTATGGGTCATGACATGAGTTCATGGCCCAAGAGTCAACACTTACAACCGCTACAGTCACTGTCGACCCATTGCTCGCATTTTGTCACTCAGCGAAGCTATTGCGGTCATAAGTCGCACGACCAATGTTTCAACAACTCAACAGTCTTAGGCCGTCTCCTGCTCGTGCTTTTCATCCGACACACTATTCAATCAGTTTTCAATGCGTGTAACATTGTTTTTATTTTACTACCTCTGCAAACGAAAGTGTTTTGCGCATGGAAAATGGATCATCGTCTTGGTCAAGCAGGAGGCGCGCTTTTACAATGCATTGGAAAAACTACCTTAAAATCTGTGCAATCATATTTAATGCAGTCTAGCGTTTTCTTATTAATGACACCGTTGGTACAATCAGCTGTATTTTTTTGTAAATCATACGAGTATAGTATACACAACATATTGTTGCCCACTCTTCGTCTATAATCAACCCCCACTTGAGGCAGAAAGTTCAGATTTCAGCAGGGTTATAGACTATCATTAGTAGGTACCTTATTCTAGTGACCTTGTCAATTTGCAGTACTTGACTCTCATATGCGTTGAACATAACTCAGTTAAGGATGAATGCTGTCGACTCGATTGTTCAAACATACGAGTTTTTTTTTCAAAAGCCAAACAACGTCCATAGCTCATCCTCCTCAGTCCTGAAGTCTCCTCAGTGTTAAAAGTAATAACATATTGGATGATTCAGAAAAGTACTACAGAATGTATCAATACGAAACAATTTTAACATGGCATCAACACAGCGTTGCGAAAAACATAGGTATCTAATGTTAGTTGCTCTTCAATACTTGCAATGAAATAACTGTTTTTATTCTTAAATGTATCTTAAATAGGGATTTAAATTGTCATTTGTACGAAGGATTTTAGCTAAATGCTATTTAAGCCTTATTTAAGAAAATAGTATTAACAGACGATCAAACATGGTACGGGCCGGGCAACGGATAGGGCGTACCATCGGACCGGACACGAAATAGTAATAGGTACTCATGATCGGGAGACTACTTTCTAGACGAACTGAGGAGCGTACCGAATTCGCTGTCCATCACGTAGCAAGTTCGATCGTCTGTTAATACTATTAGTGTTGGTACCTTCCCGACGTTGATGAATAGTCCTGTTTCACAATATTTGATGGGCCGCTAAATACATACACAAAATAATACAGAATAGGCATGACGAAAGATTTTTAAATCCTCTTCTCTTCCATAATGTGGGGACACTTTTATTATTTACAAAAAAGCCTATATTTCAGTAATAAACCATAGTTTAACGAAGGTTAAAGCCATTTTCTATAATTATTTTACATCTGTAGAAAAACATCTCGCAGTATCATGGCGTCGAATCTGACGTCACGCCCAGGTAAACAAACATCGTAGTCACTAGTAGTCAGAACAAAGCACGGGTGAAGTTTAGCAATGTAACCTAAGCGTGACGTCACGCGGTGCATTTTCAAAATGGCTGAAAGCAGAATTATTAATTGAGACTGTCGTAACGCCTATTAGTTTAATTGCTGTCTATTATAAATTAAGATAATTTCAGATGCCCCTAGTACCTATAAAAATTTACATTTATCCAGATATTGCGGTACAGGCATCCTACGTAAGGTATACTTAGGACAATAAACTAATTCTTAAGTGCGAGTTACAATACATAGGTAATTAAAAATATAATTGGCACTAAAATGTGAAGTAATAGCGAAGATTTTAAAATTACTTACACTGAAGAATTTTATTAAAAATCTCACTTTTAAAAAGCCCTTATCGGGCCCCTTATTTGTCTTAGGCCATTGTTAGATAACAACGTCGATCGACACGGAAGACAGTAATCCAGCAGGGATATCTTGGAAACTGGAAAGTCTTTAAGAGGCATTGGATGCGCTAGTTATAGCGCCACGAATGGAAATAAAATCATAACTTGTTTTAATATGTTTGTAATATTTGCAGCCCCGAGTACCTACTTTGCAGTTAGGTTTTTACATCGGAATGATATCGCTGTACCCACATGATTATACTCGTTTTAATGCACTAACCTTTAATGTGCTAAGGACAATTAAAAAAACCTATTTAGTGCATTAAAAAGAGTACAATCATGTGGGTACAGCGATCTTATTCCGATGTAAAAACCTAACTGCAAAGTAGGTACTCGGGGCTGCAAGTGATGCAAATTACTTCAGCCAGATGCTGCCTGTACGTAATACAGAGAATATTGTAAAGAGGTTGGAAATTTCACTGATGCTGGTGAGTCGCCCATTAGCCCAGTTGGAAAAGCGCTACTACGCTAAAAGCACGGATAACCAGAGGTCGCGGGGTCGAATCCCGGCATGGGTAGAATTTTTAACCTCTAAATAGGTTTTTAAAAATGTTTGTAATATGTTCTAAAAGTGTATATCTATCAGTACAAGGGTTGACATCGATCTAAAAGTGAACATGAGTCTAGGACCTAGGATCAAGAGCTTAGAACTTTATTATTAAAGTCCTTGGTTGTGATTCTAGGTTCTACACTATCGGCCTTACTAATAAAGGTTATGTATGAGCTGTGTATACAGCCGTTATCCGAGGCCTGACAAACTGGTTGTTTGTACGCTAAATGCGATTAAACCAGTTTAAATTGATATACGTCAAATAGTTATTCAGGGTGTATGACTTATTTATTAGTAAGGCCGTAAAGGTTTTAAAAATAGTTGTCACAGTTGTTAAGATTTCTCATGTTCACTTTTAGATAAAAACGTGCTGTAAAAGAAGTTATGATTTTATTTCCATTGGTGGCGCTAGTTAGCACCACGAAGCGCCTTAAGGTTATTCATTACAGAGTTGAATCTTGTCTCGTGTTCGGACTATTTTTGCATTAAGGCCCCTCGGTAGAGAGTAATTTTTTACAAAAATTTTATTGGCGCTTATTAAATTTGAAAGTTTGACAGTCCTCGTATTCTCTTTTCTACAAATGTAAGCACAGACCATGAAAAAGGTTAGAAGTAGTGACATGACCCATTAGTATGATAACCAGGGAATCAAACGCACACTATTTCCTAGCGAAAATTCGGATTAGGGACCACTCACTGTGTGAGTGCGGTTTGGACGAGGGGTCTCCGGATCATATCTTTTTTAACTGCCCAAAATTATCTTCTTCTCTATATAATTATCTTCCTTCCATTCTCCCTCTTCCCACTAATTTTCGTTCTGTGTTAAAATTGGTATTCTCTCCATTTATTAAAATATTATGTAATTTTATAAAAACTAACAAAATTCGACTGTGATTGTTTGCTAATGTATCAAGTTATTTACGTATTTCGTGTATTTTGTTATAGGTATTACAGCTCTACATACAACCGACCTGCGGGTGTTTTTTTTTTTTTTTTTTAAATAAAAATTTTAAAAAGAAAAACTGTCGCTATCTCCAAACTCGACATTGGCAGAATCCTTAGGGTAGCTATTAATTAAGAATTGAATTGAATTGAATGCCAAACTGCCATTGCTATTTAGCAATGCAAAAGACAACGCCAAAAAGGTCTATATCCTTAAAGTTTCAGTTAAATATGAACCTTTTAGTTATGTTAACTAGGATCAAAATCAATGGACAACAATGAAATTAAGTTTGACAATAACTCTTTCTTTTGTAATACCGCTACTTTACACTAGATGGAACTACTAGTGAGACTGATCTTCGAGAAGTTTTATGTGATAGGCTATAAAGTCGAAAATTGAAAAACAAGTCTCCGATATGTTGCTACTCAGACGGATTGGTTTCCTTGTTTATGTCATTCATTACCAATTTAATTTAAAAATACAACTCACCGATGAACTGTTTCGGCATGATTGGTAAATTTTAGTCCCCAACTCTTATTTTTACATTCTAACACAGCACAAGAAGGCATTTTAGTAGAGTTTATACGATTGTTTTCATTACTAGAAACAAACGACAACTGAGGCAAGAAGAACTGTCAGAGACTACGCATAGGCAATACATTGCTAATGCGAGGCACGCGGGCACCGCCCACTTCTACTCTTTTTTTTATGTTCTGTGATTGTAAGCATTGGAAAGAAAAAAATACTTTTAAGGTTTTTCCAATCATTTCCTCAAGTATGTTTAAAAACGAAGCCAAGCGCGTACCCCTGCTGACAGCAAATCGCGTGTAGTGATTTAGTGCCTAACCTAGCGTTAATCCGTAGCAATCGTTATAAACAACTTTGGTTCCCAAACAACACACATTTTAATTTAACAATTCTAATTTAACTAAAACTTTCGTAAGCACAACACATTGTAGACTTTTAGACAAGCAATGTGAGCAAGCGTGTGAGACAAGCAACCGACGACGCGAGCTCCGTCTCTGCTCACCATGATTAAGCTCTGCGAATCGGAGCGAAACCTGGTCGGACTTTTCCGATATAACAACACCCGTAAGTAAATCCGGACTAAAAGTCTACAATTCTAATTTAGAAAGACATATTTAACCAACCCTTTTTAAACCAGGCGCGCATAGCATGAAACTCCGCAGACAGATCCTGTTAATATCTGCCCTCCAACACAGTCACTTGTCATGCTCCTATATTTTTTATGTACCCTATTAACGTCCCACTGCTGGGCACACGCCTTCTATCGGAAAGAGAGTATGGGTTTAATTACCATTCGTGCCCACCGCGGATTGCCTTCTATAATATGCACACCCCATCCTGAATGATTCCAATCGTCTAACTGTCCAACCGTCTAATTACTATGAATTGGTCAGTTATTAGACGGTTAATTAACAGTTAGACGGTCCAATCGAGTAGATTGGAATCGCTTAGGATTTGGGAGCCCCGCCTTCAAATTCCGTAACTGTACAAGATAACGCTCGCTCGTAGCCCGGCTGCCTGAGTGATCTTCAACGATCACGAAGGTTAAGGGCGCGTTCAGTGCATGGATGGGTAACCTGTCTATGACTAACGCTAGTGGCACTATTCCGAGCTGTTCCGTGCTTCGCAAGGCACGTTTAGCAGTTGATGCCGGCTGCCGTCGACAGATGGCAGTCGTCAAGCCAACTCTAAAGGTATCCATCACGCATTAAAACGGGCAGGCCACGGGCGGCACGATTACAATCCTACTAATATAAATGTAAGTTTGTAAAGAGGTTTGTTACTCAATCACGCAATAAAGTCTGAAAGGATTTACATGAAACTCGGCGTACAGATAGACAAGGATCTGAATTGACACACATGATACATATTTGATAGAACCAATAAAATGGTTCACTAGTGGTTAACATTGCATGCTTTTCATATTATTATTTTGTTTACTTAAGGGACCTCCAGGTATGTTTGTATGCACACAATTCTACAATTTTTCCGTACGACTGTTCGTGTCCTGTATAAAATAAAATGAAAGTATTCCGGCAATGCGTCCGCACTACTCCTGCGCATACGATGTCCCGGGCTAGTCTAAAATAATCCTGAAGTACTCCCGAGGTTAGAGATTGCAATAAAAGTGCAAAAAGAGGTCGTTCGTGCCCGGGCTTTTTATACGTTGCTATGGACAGAGTTGAAATGTAGACAGTACAAATAGTGCTAAAAAGAGCGCCCACTGAGTTTCATACTGCCACAACCACAAAGTTTCAAAAATCTCTACACCCAGTTAAAAGTTTTATCCTAACAGTATTTCTTTCAGTATTTTTTATATTATTTGGTTGTAATATTTTTTCTGGTTGTGCAATAAAGTGTTCTCTATCTCTATCTATCTATCTATCTATTTATTTCAGAAAAGATTATGTAGGTTTGCAATTAGACGATTATTTCTATATCACAATCCTTTGAGTCTTTTATTTCTACACAGACTAAACGTCGGTTTCTGAATTGTAAAGATCAACATTGAAGGTTATTTAGATGACAAACATGAGAATTAAAATTACTTCAATGCACGATCGATCCAGATTTAGAATAAGAATTTAAACTCTGGACCAAAGAAAAGACCGAGTTGAGAGTTTTTTTTCTCCAATGACAATCTATTTACTTTTAAATTACCCCTAAACATATGGAACTATAATTTAGGGGCTCAAATAACTTTTTCATCAGTCAATTTGCAATTTTTAACACTATGAAACTTCGACTTGTGTCCTCTAAATATATTGTTAAATATATTGTAATACAGAGAATATTGTAAAGAGGTTCGAAATTTCACTGATGCCGTGAGTCGCCCATTGGCTCAATTGGTAGAGCGCTGGTACGGATAGCCAGAGGTTGCGGGTTCGAATCCCGGCATGGGTGAAAATTTTTAGCCTCTAAATAGGTTTTTAAATATATTGTTAAAGTTTCGCTGAAATTGGTAAGTAAATTTGAACCAGTTTAAAGTAGGGAAATTGCCTTTTGACGTACATTCTTTTGGCATTCACTTAGTAAGTTTCTCATTCTTATTTGAGGATAAGTGATACTTGAGTTAATCTTCAACGTATGTTTTGCATTACCTGCCTATATAGAAACTTACTTCAGTATGTTATTAAATTCTCAATTAGGACACTACATGTATCTCTTTCACATTCAATGTACATTGTACATGGTACTTAATTCTGAATGTAAATTGCAAATCACATTCGACTTTTTCTTTATGAACTTGTGTAAATATCTCAATAACAGAAAATAGATGAGAGACAAAGCCACATACCACCACTTTTTATATAGTTTAATTCATTTTTTCATGAGTCACCAAGTCACCAAATCGCCAAGAAATAGTGAGTGAACCTTATAATATATTTCATCCCTATTTATATAATAAATATAAACGAGCAAGACAAAATGATGTGCGACAAAATAGACTGTACATTTGTCTTGCACGCGTCTGATTATTCAGTCAGTCTCCTTTATCGTTTCGATAGGAAAAAGCATGCGAATTCAAGCATGCATCGGGAGAACAAATTAGGTTTTTTTAATAATTAGAAAATAACGGTCAGTGGGAAAACGCACCGCCTTTTTTATACGTTTTGACGGTGCGCCGACAAGTGGAGAACCGCCCGTTGTTGGTTGGTGGTAGGCTAGACTACTTTGTGTCATTTGTATCCGTAATATTATGTATCTTTTTCGTTCAATATCGTAAATAAATTTGAGTTTAATTACCAAGCATGTAACTTCCACAAAAAACGCCGATAAGAATTTTTCAAATTTTATATTAATTCTTGAATGCACAGGAAACAAACATTATGTAATGGTGTTAGAGGTGTTTTAGATTAAAATTGTTTATAATAAATAGCTGTTAGCTCTCATCAGTTAGCTTTTGTGCGACCTTAAACATCATCAACATGAAATCTAGCTATTCTCGCCATCTCTATTTCAGTCGCATTTTTCTATCGGCTAATGCTCTACTCTTATTTCAGTCGTAGATCCATTGCACCTGAATATTTTTATATACGGATTATTCATAATATTATGTTTATGACGGACATTGTCACGAAAAGTTACGGGGCTCTCTGCAAGATTTTTTTTTTGCACTAACACGTGCTGAGGACAATTTTAAAAACCTATTTAGAGGCTAAAAATTCCGCCCATGCCGGGACTCGAACCCGCGACGTCTGGCTAACCGTACCAGCGCTCTCCCAACTGAATCGCGGGTTCGAGTCCCGGCATGGGCGGAATTTTTAGTTCCTAAATAGATTTATAAGCTCTCTGCAATTCAAATATCAGCATAGCAACCAACAATCGCAACAAGTTTTTACTTTATTTATCTATATAAATATACATGTATATACCTAACTTAGGATAGACATTTGCAGTGTGTAGAAAACTGTATAAAATGTAGAACTAGCTCGATCTTAAACGTACCTAGCTACTTACTTACTGCCTTATCTTTCTCTAACAATTACACCCAACGTTTGTGGTATAAACACGTTTAGTGTTATTAGTAGTACGATATTACTGAACGTTGAGAAGTCGTGAACATTTCTTGTGACATTTATGTAACACCAAATGGTCCAAAAAATAAATGGTAAATTGGTAAATTGCTAAATTGGCTGTGAAACAGCACTGTTGCCACTTTTTATTGGACTCTCTTCTATTCAACAGAGTAGTAGCTGAACCTGTTTTAAACATAACTTGAGTATCTGCAGAGATTGCGCATAACGCCGTTAAGATATCGTAAATACCTAATAATGGCATTAAAAAGTGAAAATTACTTTGGTAAATTCCGCCAAAATCCCACAAGCACCATGCGGTTAGTTAATGCACCACCCTCCCTCCCACTTTTTCAAGCAGAAGCAAGACACGAACACACCACCACCGACACCAATACTTGTGTGAGAAAATACGCGACGCGTTTCGCCTCTAACACGATGCATCCTCAGGCTCACAAGTGCAAGAGGGATTTTGGCGGAATTTAGCAACGTAATTTTTACATCTTAATGCTATTATTGATTTCCGCAAAGTAACGCCTGATTCCATACAATACCTAATAATGCTTTGTAAGTACCTGCGGATTCTACTGCTGTCCATTCGATAGTACATTTTCCATTATAAATCAGTGTCAAGTTGGTAAAAAAAATTCCAACTAGCCTAGCCTACACACATAAATGATTTCTAGCCAATAAATGTTACGTTTCACACGAAAAGAGACCTTAATTCGACATCAACCCTTGTTGGTCCCCACTGCTGGGGCACGGGTCTCTTCTCTGATTGTAAGACGTTCCATATTCGCCTATAATTAGTACCGTTTTAGTATTCCCAATACTAGCTCTTCCTATGCGAATAAGTCTCAACGGTCTCTTCTTCATTAGGTTCAGAGCCCGCATGTTTCTGGGGGTTACAGGAAGTTTAGGCCATACTCCACCACGGGGTACAAGTAAGGGTTGATGGAGGATCGTAAAATAGTTGCGGGCGTGCCAGAAGTTATTAAGCCGCCCATAAGATACGCCACACGCAGAAACATTTTACTGACTACCCGGACTATTTCATCCGACCTTACAGCTGAGCATAGATTCTGTCAAAGCAATGTACTGTAACAATTGCATAAAAGCGACAAACTTATCAGTCCCATTTATAAAAAGTCATTCCACTAAATTATGCAACGGAGTTAGAGCCGGTTTATAAGAGTCGTCGTCGTCGTCGTCAGGCTGTACTAGTCCACTGCTGGACATAGCCCTCCCCTAAAGAGTGCCACGTTGTGCTATCATAGGGGGCAATGCCCATATAAGAGGAAGTCTTTTAAATAGTCTGTGACAAAGGGAAAAATGTAACCACAGATTATTTAAACTGCCTCTGAGGACCGTTTTAGAGGAATCATGTCTTTATAAATGAGAGCGCAAGACTTTCTCGACTAACCAAAATCTAGCAGCGAGATATTTTAGTCTAAAAACGAGACTTAATTTTTCATTCATGACTTGTACTAATTCATCACTTATTCTAATTTGAAATTTTAGTAATTTCCACTCAATTTAAGGTCTCTTTTCAGAGGAATGCGTAACTAAACAATAAACCACCTCTACTCTGTGTAACTCACTCATACTGACTACTTTGTCCATTATATTTGGACCTTGTTCCCTGCGTGAGCTTTCGATTAATCGATAAAACATTCTCGAAGTATTGCAATATAAATAAATGAAAGAGGAAGGTACATAATTTGAACTTCTCGACATAGTAGATACATTTCTTTTTCAAGAGTTTTACAAGTGAATGGGTAAGTACTGGAGCTCAGTGTCGCTCAGCAAACTATTTCAAAATTTACAATAGCTTCAAGGACCGTAAAATTAAGAGATAGTGCAACTAAAAAAAAATCTGGGCCTAGATTCTAGTGCATTACAGTACAGTAACAGCTTTGTATGCTTAGAAGGTTAGGTATGCATAGACTTGAAGCAGCAATTAAACGAACTCAATGCGCTGACGCAATTTTCATTGTACTACAATTAGCAATGTTAATTGTATGTTAGCAAAATCTAGGCCCCAATTCTGTATTTAAGAAATATACACCCAGCTCAACCATGCAAATGCACATGTGAGAAACGTTGGTATAATGGAGAATTCTTACCACAAGAAAACCCAACTTACCAGTTGATTCTTCAAACTGTTTATACAGTGGCAAAAGTCCAACTTTATCCTATTACAAAGTTACAATTACAATTTACACAAGAGTAAAAAAGTCCTCCTTCATTTCATGTGCAAAATTAATAATTACAATATGAATAGTCCTCTACATTCCACTTCTAGCAAGCCTATCTATCTAAGCTCACTTTTCCGTAACCGCTATACTTGTGTCTCCGAACACTTCATTTTAGCGGTTTCGACGATTTCCTCCGCTGCTACCTCTTGGAGAACCCTTTAGTACCATCGGGGCACCGGGGGGTTCTTATGACGAGGACTCCTGGTGGTGGAGGTGAGGGGAAGATGCCTGTGCTAGTGGCACCAGGCGGTAGTCGAGCTAGGACTTTGCGTTCCTTGCCTTTGCTGTTGTTGTCGTTACTACAGCTATTTTGGTTCTTACCCTTAGTGGAGTGGGTTTGGCTGTCCTTGAGATTATTGTTTTGTGACTGCTCTTGCAGGCGGCTTAGACTGTAAAACAGAAAATTGCAATGTGTCATTCAATGTGTTGCGAAATGTTCGAGTGAAACTTGTGAGTTTTGGAGGACCTTGAAAGCTGTACTTGGGAATAGTTCTTAGCTGTTCATGCCAGATTAGATTTAAACTCTAGATCTATTTACTTTACTAGTGAAAAAATATCTATTTCAATCAAAAGAAAGGAGATTTAAGTTCATAAACAAAACAATTTGTTTTTATTATAATAATTGTTGCACTTCCGTGAAATGAGGCACATTTTGACACAAAAAATTGATATTCATAAACTACAGGTAGTTGGTTTCTCAGTGGTATACTCTAAGGGATGTGTTAATTTACCTTAGTCACTTGTGTATTTTACTATAAGATTATTTTTACGTGTAACTCATCCTTTTGTAACCCCAACAAATAAAAATAAAATATTATTATTGTTGATTACAGTAGCAGCTTAGAGCTTAAGCATGTGCATCTTAACACGTCACTCAATCGTTTTTGATTTTTATTTAATGATCATCACTCACGAAAGGGCTGGTCTACCAGTTCAGTCGCTCAGCGAGATATGGAGAGAGCTATGCTCAGAGTTTCGAGTTTAAGGATAGGATTCGTAACTGGTTAGGACATAGCTCAGAGAATCAGCAAGCTGAAGTGGCAGTGGGCTGGCCATATCACCCAAAGAACCGACAACAGTTGGAGTAAACATGTTCTTGAGCGGAGACCGCGACTCGGCAAAACAGTTCACAAAGCCAGCACCAGTGACAGAGTCAGGTAATTCACTTGCGCAAAAAATGTTTTGGGAGGAAATGCTTTCAAGGGTCACACTGACAAGTTAGTGGCCTCTTAAATGGACATTCTGGTTCATTTTTAAACCTATTTAGAGGCTAAAAATTTCACCCATGCCGTAAGTGATGCAATTTGCTTAAGTCAGATGTCGCTGCCTGTACGTAATACAGAGAATATTGTAAAGAGGTTCGAAATTTCACTGATGCCGTGAGTTGCCCATTGGCTCAATTGGTAGAGCGCTGGTACGGATAGCCAGAGGTTGCGGGTTGTAATCCCGGCATGGGTGAAATTTTTAGCCTCTAAATAGGTTTTTAAATTTGTTCCTTAGCACGGGTTAGTGCATTAAAAATAAAAATAGTGTAATTCTGGTTCATAATTTTGTGTAGGTTGTGCACATCATAGTACCTTGAGAGGATTTTCTAGGTTTCTATGAGGTCTCCACACTGTTGTCTCGCTCAAGTGTAGTGATTGTGATAAAGTGAATTTGTGATATGTAAATACAATGTTTTATTTCAAAAGGCTTGTTTTGTATAAATTATGTAGTGATCTAGTGTGCAAAGTAACATGATTGAGGAAATTATACTTAACATGGTAGTGCTTATTTGTTAAATTATTTCTATGAAGACTTTTTATGTCTAGCAAATAAGAGAATCATGAAAAAAAGATGAGCTAAGCTAATCTAAGAATAGCAAAGATCATGATATAAATGACAAAAATCAGGTTACTTTCACAAACTCCACAGGGACGTACTACAGTGGAGCAAAACCAACTTACTTGTCATCAGTGATATCTTCGGGACTTCGCGCTTCGCCCAGTATTCGCAGACGAGCTTCTTCGTACTCTTTTTGTCTTTGCTCTAAAGTTTTCACGGGGCGCGCTCGGTTCTCCCCGTTGCCCTGGCCACTGTTCACGGATGACGGCCGCTTCAGAATACGAATAGCTGGCTCCGGCATTACGCACTGGGATCCTATACACGCGTTATCCTCCACAATTACCTTAGTAACCTTGCACTCTTTCTGTGAATTCACTGAGACTGG
Source organism: Yponomeuta sedellus (assembly GCA_934045075.1). Classification (NCBI taxonomy): domain Eukaryota; kingdom Metazoa; phylum Arthropoda; class Insecta; order Lepidoptera; family Yponomeutidae; genus Yponomeuta; species Yponomeuta sedellus. The sequence goes on from OW203733.1 coordinate 5,023,788, forward strand.
GACGGATTCTGTTGACATTAGCTTTAACTTTTCATCTAGCTGAAAAAAGTAATGTTTAAGTTGAGTTATTTAGTGGCTGGTAAAAGAACTAGTGGACCCGTAAATAGTTTAGTTTCAGTAAAAACTCACGCCAATTTCGTCCATATCCTCCCAACTTTCACATACGTCAACTTCATTTTGGGCCGCCATGTTGATCACAGACTACATAGACCATATGACTGCACAGAACAATTAAGTTGACTGTGACTAAGAATGTTGCCAAGTCAAAAAACTATTTACCCGTAGATAGAGTTTTACTCTATGCATAAAGCAGTGTTATTGTCACAGAACAATTAAACCAGTTGAATGTCTAAATACTAAAAGGGCACATGCAAGGATACAGTATCCTTGGGCACATGTCACAATTTAACCCATTTTTTTTTTAATGCTTTAGTCACGAGTCAACACATATCTATTGTACCGTAGAGGGAGTGAACTCTATCTACGTATTGTACGCACACAGTTTCTGTCAAAACAGCACTTGTCCGCCCTTTACACGAACAGTAAGCGACTTGTCTATTCTTACTAAATACTAAAAGGGCACTTGTCCAGGGACATTGTATATATTATTAAAACGGGCACTTGTATATATTATTAAAACTAAAATATCAAAAATTTCTCAGTCTGGGGAACTGAAAGAAAAATTACTTATTAGAATATTTTTGGGGCTTAATCGCGTAGTAATTATTTGCTCTTTTACCTCGATGTTACAGCCATCGTGGTCAAGAGAAGACTGATGGCTGGCACCCGTTCGCATCTTCGGCTGATGAGGTTTCAGACTACCCTCAATCAGCCATCGCAAAGCACTATTAGGATTGCGACACACTACACTGACAAGTTGGACCATGCGACTTTTTTCCACTCGAACACATCTTGTTGACCGGATCCCACCACGTTTGCGACAGTTTGAAACTACATTCCCGATTAAAAATGTTGTGTTTCTTAATTTCAACCGCTTCACGCACAATTCAGTTATAATAATGGCGATCGTTGGAAAGTAACGATGGTTTGTGTAATTCTATCCAGTGGTTTGATCCTGATTCAAGTAGATCGTCGAAATGTCGTCGTCGAAACGTCGAGGTAAAATAGCAATAAATTACGACGCGATTAAGCCCCGAAATTATTCCAACTATGTGTACAAGTCGCGAAAGTTTAAAATATGTTAGAAAAATTATTGATTTCTAAATACCATGAGTTCCAATTGGAAACACTACAGTATAAAACTGTTGTAACTAAAGAATTTACTGATGGCCTTACATCTGCCAGTTTTGATTTAAGGAAAACAAATCAAATGAACTTGCAACTGCCTACACAAAAAATGTACAGCTCTGTTGTTCCCATAGCAAAGAAAAAAATGGTTGATCTAAAAGAACTCCAACAATACATTCCTGAAGAATACCTGTAATTTTGGAATAGCATTTTTAATTGGCCTGTAGAATAATAAGAATAAAACGAGAATAACAAGAATAGCCTCAGGGCTATGTCCAGCAGTGGACTACATAATATAGCCTGAAAAAGAAGAAGAACATAACTAATAGGTGATATGATAACTATAGGTGGTTAACAAATACATTATAACTTTTTTGATTAACTTTGTGTTTGATTTTATTGAAACATTACTTAGATTGATTAGGTATGTAATATTTAAGTGATAAAAGGGCACATGTCCATGGTAATGCATACCTAATTACTAAAAGGTCACTTGTCCATGATATTTTTATGGCTGTTTATGAGCATTGACAGAGAAATATGCAACATTTTAATATGGAATTTATGTTGTCATGTACATTCTCAATAGCATACATAAAAACCAAGTTTGTATCTTCATTCTTTCAAAAACTATACAGTTATTTCTATCTCCTGTAAAATTTAATTCAGAAATAAATAGGGGACAAGTGCCCTTTTAGTATTTAGACATTCAGTTATTGTTTTCACCACAGAACAAAAATGAATTGTGAATGAAACCAAATTTTCATTACTTTGGCTAGTTTAGGTTTGTGACATGGTTTCAGTAACTTTCAAGTGGTTGCATTACAGAAATAATATTTGGAAATAAATAGTAATTTTTGTGCGGGCCCTGGCAACACTCTATTTCTCCACCACTGCACTGCCACTTTTGAAAAAAACTGCGTTCAATAGTTTTGTTAATTTTGAGGTTAGAAAAACGTGAATACATACTCAAAAAATTAAATGAGGTGTTGTGTTATGTGGTTATGGCCAACTGAAAACGATAAAGAAGTAAGTATCCATTTACTATCCTATCTACCAAGTCACAAGTTTCTTTATAACACGGCGATCCATAAGTTTATAGTTACAACTTAGAAAAAAGCATTAATGTAATCTCTATTTGCTTCTTTTGCAGATCTAAGCATGGCCTTGAAATCCACCTTCTCTTCAGGCCTATCGGGGCTGAATTCTGTCGACCCTGAGAATGTCCAGTTCCTAATGTTTGATGATGAAGACATACAGAAACTTAGCGTCGTCAAAATCACAAATACCATGTCTTTCGACATCATGGGTAATGCTACGTCAGGAGGCTTGTACGACTTAGCTATGGGACCTACTAGAGAGAGAAACGAACTTTGTAGGACATGTAACAACACCTTATTACACTGTCCTGGTCATTTTGGGCACATTGAACTTCCTGTAGTGGTAGTTAACCCACTTTTCCTGAAGAACATATATTCGTTATTCAGGATAAGCTGTCTTAGATGCTATAAAATTCAAATGGATGAAAAATCCAAGTTTGTTCTCAAACTACAGTTAGATTTGGTAGATGCAGGTCATGTAACTGCTGCTTTGGACTTGGAGAACTATGCTGGTGACCTTTATGCTGACAGTTCATGCGAAAAGATCCATAAGCACCTCAGAAAATACCAAAAACTGCTAAAAACAAAGGACCCTGTCACAGAAATGTTTCAGAGTAAAAACACAGATGTGTTGAGAAAACGGATTCTAAACAACTATTTCAAGCCTATGAGTTTAACTAGAAATTGCATGTTCTGTAAGAGCAAGATCCTTAAAGTTACAACTTCTGACAATAAAATCATGCACAGCAACACCACTGAAGGTAGTAAAAGCATCAAAATTTTATTGCCTGATGAAATGCAAAATTACTGCAACAACATAGCTAAAAACGATGCAGATCTCCTGAAACACTGCCTTCCAATGCTCAAACATAGCAAAACAGAGTCTGTGACTAATGCTTTCTTCATGGAAATAATTCCAGTGCCGCCTCCAAATGTACGACCTTGCAATGTTCTTCGCGGTGAACTGATGGAGCATCCTCAATCAAATGTCTACAAAACCATCCTTGGGACTGCATTGGCCATTAGAGCTATACTACAAGTAATATCAGCTCAGGATCAAGAAAAAGCAATAACCAGCCTCGACCAAAGACCAAGGTCAGCTTATGAACAGGCCCGTGGTAAGACGCCAGCTGAAAAATTGCATGACTCCTGGCAAGAGTTGCAAAAAAATGTCAATAATGTACTGACATGTGAGGGTTCTACAATGGGCTCCACTAGCAGAGGAATCAAACAAGTTCTAGAACGAAAAACGGGAGTTATAAGAATGAACATGATGGGTAAAAGAGTGAACTTTGCAGCTCGTTCTGTTATCACACCGGACCCTAATGTTGATATTGATGAAATTGGTGTCCCTGATGCTTTTGCTACGAAACTAACCTACCCTGTGCCAGTAACAGAATGGAATGTTGAAGAACTGAGAAAGATGGTCATCAATGGGCCGAAAGTACACCCTGGTGCAGAGAAATTAGAGATTGAGAACGGGAGAACTATTCTAATACCAGCAGACTCCATACAAAAGAGAAAGAGTTTGGCGAAAAGGTTATTGACCCCAGATGAGTACAAGTCTTCTGGTTTGAAGATTGTCCATAGACATTTATTAAACGGTGATGTTCTGATACTAAATCGTCAGCCGTCTCTCCATAAACCCAGTATGATGGCACACAGAGCACGCATCCTAAAAGGAGAGAAGACATTTCGACTACACTACGCCAACTGCAAGTCTTACAACGCTGACTTCGATGGTGACGAAATGAACGCCCACTACCCGCAAAACGAAGTTGCCAGAAGCGAAGCCTACAACATCATGTCTGTACGAAAACAGTATCTCGTGCCAAAAGATGGTACACCACTAAGTGGCCTCATCCAAGATCACGTAATTTCAGGTGTGAAAATGTCGCTTAGAGGGGCATTCTTTACTAAAACTGATTACCATCAATTGGTCTTTCAGGCTTTAGCCAATCACAAAGGCGAAATCAAGCTACTGCCTCCAGCTATCATAAAACCTCAAATGCTCTGGTCTGGAAAGCAAGTTCTGTCGACTATCATAATAAATAATATACCAAAAGACAAACCACGTCTATCCTTGACAAGTACAGCGAAAATCAGCGCAAAAGCCTGGCAGAAAGAACCGCCAAGGCAGTGGTGGGCCGGTGGTACTCCCTTCAAAGACAATAACAGTATGACGGAAGCTGAGGTAGTCATTCGAAAAGGAGAACTCTTGGTTGGAGTACTCGATAAAACCCATTATGGTGCCACACCATACAGTTTGATTCACTGCATGTTTGAATTATATGGCGGTGTTAGTTCGAGTGCACTACTTAGCTCACTTTCAAAAGTATTTACTTTCTACCTTCAATGGGCTGGTTTTACTCTTGGCGTCAAAGACATCCTGGTCGTAGATGAAGCCGACAAGATGCGCGATGAGATTATTTGTCTCGTGAGAGAATCAGGCAAAATTGCTGCAGCCAAAGCAACTGAATTGCCCTTGGATATTGAAGAAGAAACTTTGAAAGAATCTATTGGGGAAATGTTTATCAAAGACCCAAAGTTCAGGACGAATTTGGATCGCCAATATAAGTCTATGCTTGACGAATACACCAACAAGATTAACAAGGTCTGCTTGTCCGAAGGTTTGCTGGAAAAGTTCCCATACAACAACCTCCAACTAATGGTGCAATCTGGTGCCAAAGGTTCCACTGTGAACACAATGCAAATTTCTTGCTTGCTGGGCCAAATCGAGCTGGAAGGCAAGAGACCACCACAAATGATATCAGGAAAGACGCTACCAAGCTTCCTACCATATGATACGTCACCGAGAGCCGGGGGCTTCATTGATGGCCGATTCATGACTGGAATCCAGCCTCAGGAGTTCTTCTTCCATTGCATGGCCGGAAGAGAAGGTTTGATCGATACAGCTGTTAAGACCAGTCGTTCAGGATACCTCCAAAGGTGTCTCATTAAGCACTTGGAAGGTCTAAGCGTTGGTTACGACCACACTGTGAGAGATTCTGATGGTAGCGTCATACAATTTGCTTATGGAGAAGATGGCCTTGACGTTTTGAAATGCCAGTTCATGAGGCAGGATCAGTTTGAATTTCTCGATGTGAATTCTAAAGCAGTCATGAGCGAGAAAGTCATAGATAAGCTAAAAGAAGACGTGAACACGAAACACCTCGCTAAAGCTAAAAAATCAATCAAGAAATGGAAAAAGAAATTTGGTGATCCAGCTGGGAAACACAGATTCAGTCCCTTCACTGAATTCTGTAAGTTGACCAGAGATGAAATTGCTGAAAAGAAGAAAAAGTATGACTCCGCTAGAGACCCTTGCTACAAGGAATTAGAGAGCCGATGGCGTTCGCTGGATGAGGAAGAGAGACAACAATACGCCAAAAAGTCCTGCCCAGAGCCAATACAGAGCAACCAATCACCTCACTTTAAATTCGGTGTCATAAACGAACAACTCGATGACCTCATACAAAATTACCTAAAAAATCGCAGCAATGCACTAATCTACTCAGACTATACAGAGAAAGACAAATTCGTTGATGTAATGCATGCCAAATACCTAGCGTCCATGGCAGATCCAGGTGAGCCAGTGGGTTTGCTAGCCGCCCAATCTATAGGAGAACCATCGACTCAGATGACACTGAACACCTTCCACTTTGCTGGTCGTGGTGACATGAATGTCACCCTCGGTATACCGCGTCTTAGAGAAATATTGATGACAGCTTCAGCGAACCTGAAAACCCCGAACATGGATATACCCTTCTACGACATGCCAGATGTGAAGAAAAAAGCAGAAAAGTTGCGATTGAAGTTGAACCGAGTTACCGTATCGGATGTTTTAGAAAAGATCGATGTACAATGCGTGTTAGTTACGCATCCAGAGAGACAGCTCAAGACGACTATAAAATTTCACTTTTTGCCACATAAGCAGTACAAAACTAGGTATGCAGTTAAACCAGCTACCATAATCAAACACATGCAGACAAAATTCTTCACACAAATGTTTGGAACCATTCGGAAATTAGCAAAGGCGACTGGCGGAGTAGTGTGGAGCGCCGAAAAGGAATCAAAAAAGCGAAAGGCGGCGGATGATGATGATGATGACCCTGAACCGGTTGAGAAGGAAACACCTGACTTGGATGATGACAGCTCGGACGAGGAGGCGCCCAATGACGACGATGATAATACTGATGTAAGTTTATTATGTCCTGTTTTTGGTATTATTTACGCTAAATTTGCGACCAAACGGTAGCGGCGTTTTGTTCGCATTAGATTTAGATAAAATAGATCCTGTGTGTCAATGCGATTATCCAATTCTATGCGTGTAATTAAATTCCCTCTGGATTTAAGTGTATTGCGTAGAAACTTTTAGATGTATAATTCTTTACACGAAAGGAACCACTAACGTTCAATTTTTATCGTATTAGCCGAGCCACGCGGGTTTACCCGCGGTTTATCGATTTTCCCATAGAAATAAGATATTTTCCCGCCAGTAAAACGTAGCCTATGTGTTAAGAGCTGTTCGCACTTCGTGACTAAAATAGTTCCATGCAATTTGATTACTTTTATCTTCACCACTCCTTACCAGTTTCACCTTACCAATTTCTTTAATCAACAATAATGGTTCACAGGCCAAAATACGTTCCAGAAGGACAGAAGAGCAAGAATATGAAGACCCTGAATCGGAAGAGGAAGAGAAATCCGACGATGAAGGTTTTCAAGAAGACGACCAGGCTGAGAACGCGGACCTAACTGCTAAAGACATCAACGACGAGGTGGACGGCCTAAGCAAACCAGAAAAGACAGTACAGATATCCGAACAGGACATTCAGGTAATGTCACACGTTGTTAACAGCTTCAGTGATGCTACAAACTACACCTTCGACACAAAGAAACATAGATGGTGTGAACTGACTGTGATGTTCCCCATATCTTTCTTAGAAGTCGATTTGTCCCAAGCCCTCAGAGAAGCAGCGAACAAATCTGTGATTCACGAAGTGAAGAACATAAAACGGGCTATCACTGATATTGAGAAAGGTAAAGTTACATTAAAAACTGAAGGCATAAACATCGTGCAGATGTTTAATTACAATCATCTACTCGACATGAACAAACTGTACAGTAACGATATCCACGCCATAGCTAATACGTACGGCATCGAAGCTGCAACTAAAGTGATAATCAAGGAAATCAAGAACGTATTCAACGTGTACGGAATCAAAGTGGATCCTCGCCACTTGTCCCTGGTGGCTGATTATATGACGTTCAATGGGAGATTTGAGCCAATGAGCCGGAAGGGAATGGAAGCGTCCTCTTCGCCGCTCCAGCAAATGTCTTTCGAGTCGTCGTTAGTGTTCCTCAAGGAAGCTGTTTTGAATGCTAAGTTTGATAGTATAAGATCGCCATCCAGCTGCCTAATGCTTGGCCAGCCGTGCAAGAGCGGCACGGGAGCATTCAGTCTTCAGCATTACAGTAAGAATATTACGTGCTAATATGGAGGTGCTATAGCTATAATTTTAAGGGAAAATCTACTATTTATACTTCGATAATAAATTGTGAAGAATCTCTGTGCTGTTTAGAAATGAAACTTCAGAAATGTGGTTTTACAAACCGTTTCTTGTATTTCTCTGGCGTTTTAAAAGTAGAGCTTATACAAAAACTTATTTTATCTCATATTACGTTTTAGTAAACTATAGAGGCTAGGTTTGTAATCAGTTTTATACTCATTTTTTCTTTGTACTCGCGTCCTAGGGCATATTGCAAAACAAACTAATCGCTACACGCTTTGGAGGACAATCCAACTTACTGTCTTTACAAAACCACGTACATTGCTTAACAGAAAACGAATTAGACTTAATAAAAGGTACATTAACCCATTTAAATTTATCTTCGGGTTGCGTGCAAAAGCTTAACAATTATATAATGATCACATCATCTCTGACATGGAGTGTTAAAAACACCATTCTTATAACTAAGTCTGCAATACATGTCTTAGGTAATCTTATACATAATATATTTAATAACGCTTCAACATGAGCTTTAAGTAAATAACATTTATTTTTCAACAACACAACAATTTTCTGACAAGGGACCAAAGGTCTTTGTTAAGATTTTATTTGAAATCTAACTTGAACAAAGAAAATTCTATTCGAGTATCTGCAATCTATTTTGTCAGTTTTACATAAAAACATGAAATGTCAAGGCATTTTCGAGGATACTGTAACAATGCAATCACTGGCTAGGACGGTTCTTTTACACTTTGGACCCAAAATGATTTCTACAATTTATATTTTAACGCCATCACTCGATGACGTTAAAAGAATACTAGAGCGGTGAAATAATGCAGCAATAAATAAATAAAATTAAAACTGACTAATCTAGTTGACTGACCCGATACAAGTTCCCTTCAGATTTACACAAGATTATCACAGCCGTCTTGATGTGCGTCTAAAGATAAAATACATTTTGTTTTGTTTGACAGATTGCATTAATATTTTTAAACTATTTTTTTTTTTCAAATTCGAAAATAGTGAAGACTTTACATTAAACTAAATCCGAATCATTAACTTATGTTTTGGAACTCGTATCGGGTCGAATGCTTCCAAAAATACTCGCTTTTCTAAACAATTTCAAATCTCTTCAATATTATGCAACAGTAGTCTTATTTTATCAATCGATTATTCGTTTAGTCATTATAATTAATGCGGGTAGTTATTATTTACGACCGACTTACTATTGGACATTTTCATATACCTGGTAACTGCACAACTTTTTTTAATACAACATCGGTTCAAAGCCGTAATCATAATAAAGCAACAAGACAATTATAATCTACTTAAAATTGTCTTGTTGTGTTGTTATAATTAGCGTTCAATGTAAAACCGTCCGTTAGCGAAATTCGATCGCAAACGATGCAACCTACGGTGGATTTAGCAAAGTGTATGCATTCCCGGAAGCATTCTATTTTCAAACGGCCGGTCATTGCGCGGTCTCGGCCTGATTCTGACTCTCCGCTTTCTTCCCGATTTTCGCGGCCTTCTTGTCCGCCGCCTTTTTGGCGTTAGCCGCGTCATCGGCTGGATTATCCCACTCCTGCCTCCTGCCCGCGCCGAAGATATTGTAGAACGTCGCACAGAAAATGTAAACTCCGCCGGCGATGTAGAACACCTTCTTCCATTGTGCTTGCGTTGGCTGGAAATAACAAGAACCATTAAGTTTTTCAAGAAAAAATAAAAGTCAAATGTTGTTAAAAGTTCTCGAAAACTACGCTTTTAAATCTGTGCTTGAAACATAATATCGCTTACCCTGCCCTCGATGATGTATCCAGCAACAATGGGGGCCAGCAGACCGGTTAGATTGGCGAGGCAGTTGGTGAAAGCCATCAGGATACCAGCGAAACGGGGCGAGATATCCAAGTGGTTCACCTGAGAAAAAGAAAGAGTTTTGTTTCAAAAAAAGGTTTAAAATTTGTGGGTACTATATGGGAACTTTTCAAACGGTTCTCGGTTATCATCGTCTTATAATGCGACTTTTCCTGATTACAGATTTAGAGTGTTTCTATGACGGAGTTTACACGTTCAGTCTGGTTAGACTGACGGCAGACTGATTGTCTATTCAGTGGACTGATATTAATATTTTGATTTTTTGATTTGCTTCATCAATCTGGTATCAATCCGAGCTTGATCAAGGTCACGGACTGAACTGACGCCAGATTGAACGTGTAAACTCCGTCAATTATTACAGGCAATCATCATAGCGACAATGTTTTCGCCGAGTTAAGTGTAACTGCATTACGCTAGAGCCTAAAAATGCTGTCCCTTACCTTGAAACCAGAGTAGATGCCGCCGTTGAAGCCGACGCCGATGGCGAGGATGGCAACGGTGGCTGCGGGATTGCATCCAGTATTCGCCGCGATGAACAGACCAATCGCTGGGCCGTATTCACCTGAAAAATGGGAATGGGCGTGTGATCACTAGAGTTTCTGGCTAACATTACACATACCTTAACTCACGCCTGTATCTCGCATGCAGAAACCAGGGCCACTCACCACGACCTTAAGAAACCTCTTTCACATTATCACCATCCATTCATTTCGGTTAAATAGGTATTGTCTTTCAATCTAGTAAGAGAAATTCAAAACCGAAATGTTCACGTTTCAGAAATAACTTGAACGGTCCAAAGATATGATAATGCGCGTTTTTTGTTCTTCGATCCTTCAGTACTTCTCCTGGAGTATCAGGTGTAGTATTTAGATCTTCCACGCCTGTCTTTCTATCCATTTAGAGTAAGATTAGTTTCGACCGTGTTAGTTCCTTGATATGTATGGACTATCTACGCGTAGGCGATGACAACTTTACAAGCTTGGTTATATCAAAGATCTTAGTTGGCTAATTGAATCGTCAGCTTATTCAAAACTATGCCAAAAAAGCCAAAACCTTGTGGGCAGACCAGCGACTCGATAAGTATTGACAGACAGTTTGACAGGGACACTGTAGGACCGATAGAATAATTGAAGCAACTCACCGATACTGTTGATGATCTTCCTCACTTGCGTGTGGTTGAAACGGCCGCTGGACAGCATCCAGTCGGCCACCACTGAGATAAACATGGAGAATAGCCACATGCAAAGGTAGGGCAGAGCCGATACGAAGCCGTTCTGAAATTTAATGAGACGGGGGATGAGGAACTTGTGGTGCTGAAGAGTTTATCTTGAACTAATTGATCACTAAGAATGAGAACGAATGGTACCTGACGTGGAGGAAGTTTTTACAATCTTAGCCATCAGCCCACTTTTGTGTAAGTACCTACTCATCATCATCATCATCATTTATTACAACCAGTTTACAAGGTGTTGATATAACAGGCATATGACCTACCCCAAGGCACGCCTGTCGTTAGACGTTGATAATACCTACATCTTGACCTCTAGAAGTTTACAGAAGAATAATGTCCTTGTTACTGGAGCAATTATAACTTATGTAGGTAATTAGAGCATATCTGTTGTGAGCTTAAGATCTGATTGCGTCACGGTCACACTCACACAAGAGGTAATATTGTGTCTCCCAAAAAAATCGTGAATTTGTGTTGTTAATCAATTTTGGCGTTGAATCGCGAGCCGCGGCTTATCGCTTATTTCTGTGACATCAACCACCGCCTAATTACAGCATTAAAATCACAGTGAAACCGAATCCACCGAGTCAATTGAACGCTCACGCCCACAAGTGATTTGTTTCAATTAGCGCCACTGAACCGGCGACCTCGCCAGTACATTCAACTTGAAAAGTTTCAGTCATATCTAACTGTAATAGGATGGCGAATGTCAAGAGATATGTACGCACCTACTTAATTATTAGGTAGATTGGTTAGTAGGGCATGTTTGACATGTTGCATGTTAGTATCGATAGGTAGTTCAGGACGACTGAACGGACGTTAAGCTCGTTTTCATGTCGGACGCTTTTGTTTCATTGGTTCATATCAACACGCGATCACAATTATTATTGATCCATTATGCCTGACTCATGCATGTCACATAGGTTAGTCATAAAAAGGTTCAGAAGTCCGGGATCAAATGCTTCGGGATACATTTGAAGGAGACGTCTGCAGTCTGGATTTATATGATTCTTGATTTTCACGTACCTAGTACCTACCTACCTTATAGCATCATTTCAATTTTGTATCCAAGACGTCGTTCTTTAGGATGAAGAGCGAATTTATCCGTGTCATTAGGCACTAGTACCTAATCGCTCTATTACTCATTGGGTGCTACCTAGTTGGCAATTTGTTGTGTATGGTCAGGTTTTACTACATTACTTAGCAAGTGCTTACGAGATAGAGTGTGAGGGTCAGTGTAATCTATTTAATTGATTGACTACCGTCGTAGAATCTCTTGTCTTTTGACAAAATATTTTCCACTAACACAGATTGCGATTTCTGTGTATACGTATGTATTCCGTTTAGGCAACGCTTAGCTACCATTTTACAATTAAAGGTAGCTAAGCGTAGTAGCGTAGATACCTATGACCCAATAAGCTTCCACTAGTAACTACCGTCTAGGCTCAAATGCCGTGGCTCACGCGCGATTAGTTAACCATGTATTGTCAATATAGTTAACTATTTGGGGGTCTTGCATAAGCAGCCTATACCTACGTTCCACTGCATGACACATGCCTTCTTTTAGAGATAGATAGTATGGACTTATTAGATATTTCAAGTTTCCTATTCCTCATATGACATCTTCCTTCACACTTATTAAGCAGTATTGGGCATTGGTAGCCCTCCGCTTGTATGCGCTATCAAGTTTCTTTGCAATTTCAACTTTAAAGCTTTTACCCTTCATAGTTATATACATCAGGTCAACCCTTACATTTTTATTGCAAAGTCACATCCGTAACGTAACTGAATACAGTACACGTATGTATTGTGCAAGCTGATCTGCTGTTGGTACAGTCGACTACAAGTTGGTTAAGTTAGTGTGTAGAACTGGCCTTGAACAGCGTAAGAATTAAAGCAGTAGTTCTACATTATTTTAATAATTATGTAAATTCTGTTAATTAAGGACTTTGAAAAGACTAAGTTTGGAGTTTCTCCATTTTTCTCCGAAATTATCTAGATTTACCTAGTTTCACTTGCATCGTTCATTAAGCCGCAGTTTTTGTGCCATTTTGAGTAAAACCATTTTGATTTGATATGTAGGTATTAGGCTGGCCGCATACATACGTTTTCCGAATGCGGTATGTAGACTCGGAATTCCGTGAGACTAGCGCAAACGTTCGTTTTCCTTCATTCAGAGTGCTTAGTGCGAGTTTTTTAACTACTCGATCGCGTTAACGTAAACTCATATTTCTATGGCATCGAGGAAGCGCCACCTAGCGACATGTATGGAAATAAAAATTGCTGAGTGCGAGTTGTAGGTAATGGTTTACGTTGAGAAGTGAACACCAGCCAAAACACGAATAAAAGCGAGTGCGAGTTGTACTGTGACAGCGTTTTGCCAGTTCGAACGGTTAACTTACTCATACTCACTACTCAATGCTCGATTAACGCGGTAGGTAGTAAAGTTATTCGATTGGATCTGTCAAACTCGCACTAAGCACTCAGAATGTATCCACGTCGGTATAGATAGTGATAGCGTGGCGAACGCACGGCCATGGAGGACGACGATTTATTAGTAATTGCATTTCTGTTTTTAGTAAATAAGAAAAAGAAAGGTCGTCGGTAAGCTGCAATGAAAATAACTCACATCCGTGATGGAGAAGTGCAGCACTTGTCGCATGAACGTCGGCAGCTCGGTCATGAGGGTCTCGTAGCCGTAGTTCTGTCCCATGTGCGCCAGCATGATGGCCCAGAACGGTGTCGACATCAGGATCTTGCGCCAGGGGATCGGCGGGGACTGTAATGTTGAACAATTAAGAAATTAAACTAAATTAGTGGCGGCTTCTTGTGTCGCAGATCCACTTCGGGTCACTGGGGCCCAGTTTCTGAATTGAGAATTTCGCTAAGTAAACTGTCTCTTTTAAAAAACCTATTTAGAGGCTAAAAATTCCACCCATGCCGGGATTCGAACCCGCGACCTCTGGCTATCCGTGCCAGCGCTCTTTCCAACTGAGCTAATGGGCGACTCACCGGCATCAGTGAAATTTCGAACCTCTTTACACTATTCTCTGTATTACGGCTGAAGTAGATTGCATCACTTACAGCCCCGACTACCTACTTTGCAGTTAGGTTTTACATCGAAATGATATCGCTGTACCCACATGATTATATTACTTTTAATGCACTAACCCTAGTGCTAAGGACAATTTAAAAAAACCTATTTAGTACTGAGGCTAAAAAATCCACCCATGCCGGGATTCGAACCCGGGACCTCTTGCATGGTAGGCATATGCGCTACCGCTACGCCACAGAGGTTTTATTATTTATGAATCGCGGTAACTTCGTTTTATCTATAAAATAACTGCGATTAGACCCGTTTGATATATTAATACGGAAGTAATTAATTCATCACTCACGCTGGAACCGGCGGCGCCCCACAGAGAGCTCAGGATGTACTTCTTCTCGGCGTCCTTGATTCCGGGACTGTGCTCCGGGTCTTCAGACACGAACAGCAGGAAGGCGACCGACCATACAGTGCCGATGGCGCCAAACACGTAGAAGATGGACGGCCAGCCGCCGGAGAAGCCGTATTCGGAGAGAAGCCCGGAGAGAGGCATAGAGATCACGGTCCCGAATTGGGCACCTAACGGAGAGTCGGCTAGTGAGATTTGGTTATATAGTCCATTTATCCTTTCTCGTCCATTTTGGTAGACGGGATTCTACGGGAAGAGTATGACTTATTAGTCGAAAACTGTGATATTCCCATAAATCATGTAACCTGGTATACTATTTCAGAGAATGCGCTGTTAATTTTATATAAACATATGTACCTACTTAATGAACGCTCGAGAAAATAATTAGATTTGGCATCAAATGTAAATTTTGAGGTTAGAATCTTGTTGAATTGGACATGTAAGTATATTGTCCCACTAGGACAAAAGTCCCGAAATAAATTAAGATATAAAAAAAATTGGACATGTAAGTATAAAATGACTAGGTATACGTAGGTAGGTACATGCTCTCGCTAATTTACTGTTCTGTAGCTTTTTCTTTTTAATGTGTCTGTTACAAACGTTCAAATTTTATTAGCCCAGATTCTGCTAATGTATTGTGATACTTACAATGGCAATCGTAATAACATGGCTATTTAATTTCGTTGCTGCTTCAAGTCTACGCGATCACATGCATCGAATCTTCTAGGCGTCTATGACGGAGTTTACACTCCGTCATAGACGCCTAGAAGACGCCTTTCAGTCTGGCGTCAGTCAATTCCATCAGTCTGGTTAGACTGACGGCAGACCGATTGTCTATTCAGTAGACTGATGGACCAGACCGTCAGGATATTCGAATATTTTGATGCTTCATCAGTCTGGCATCAATCAAGAACTAATGCCAGACTGAACGTGTAAACTCCGTCTTAGCTATGAAAAAACGTGACCTGACCACGAATCTGTCATCATGGTACCTACTATAATGCACTAACAGAACCGAGACCCAGAATTCGGCCACGCTCACAACTAGGGTTGCCAACTTTTTTTGTGACAAATATAGTATTTTCGAAGCTATTACCCGTAAAATTATAGTAGGTGGCAAAATAATAGTAAAAAATTGTATGTAGTTATATATTTTCTTTTTTTTTTAAAAGAATATTTTATACTCCCCTGCGCCTTAATAATAATATTTTTATTTTTAAGAAAATAATTAGGAGAAAAACTTCCTGCCATTTTTCCACGGTTGATTTAGAAGAAATTTTTTGTTCAGAAAGTACTATGCCCAACATTTTGTTGATTTAAATAATTTCTGAATATAAATTATTAAAATTGATTTTTTACTCAGAATATAGTAGTTTCGCCTACTATATATTTTTTTTTTAAATATAGTATTTGAACCCCTAATATAGTAGGATACTATAATATATAGTAGGGTTGGCAACCCTACTCACAACTGTTTCCGAGGCCTTATGTTCTGTAGCTAAGGTTGTCCTTAATTTAATCTCCTCAGTCTCGTCATTAAGGAGGTAAGTACTATTTAATTTATTAGCTATTAGCCTATTAAGCTATTTAATCTACTTAATACGTAGCACTAAATGCTACTTAGCATTAAGTACATTCGATATTAACCCTTGTTTGTCCCCACTGCTGGGGCACGAGTCTCTTCCTGCATCGCAGGAAGGTTAGGCCATACTCCACCACGGGGGCCAAGTCCGGGTTGGTGAAGGATTGTAAAACAGGGGCGGGTCTTACTGTCAGAAGTTATCAAGCCGCCAATAAGGACTCTGACATGGCTTAACGACTGCCATTACATGACAGCCGGCACCAACGGCTTAGCGTGCCTTGCGAAGCACGGAAGCGAAAAAATGCCACTAGCGGTAGTCACGGGATGTTCACCCATCGTGCACCTGACCGCTCCTGTTGTCGCTTAACTCAAGTAATTGATTCCAATCACTTGGTTCGACTAGGCCACGAGCGCTTCATTAAGTACATACGTATCTTTATCAAATACTTTGTGCTTTGTATTGCACAAAGTATTATATAAGTAGACAGACTTGACAGATGAAAGAATTTAATTATACGTAATCTCATCATTAACGAGGTTAATAGTCCTACTACTGTTAATGGGGATTTTGATGTGCCTACTTTATAAAGGACAGATGTTGATCTTTATCTTTACTAATGATCTTTAAAATAAATTTGTTTGCTCTATAATTTTGCAAGTTGTAGGAAACTACTATAGGTTGGTACATAAATAAAAAAAAATGGCTACCTTTAAAACTAACAGTTGGGACCCAACCCGAGACCTCCACATAACACAATAATAATGAGCTATTAAGATTATAAAGGTCTTATTTACAAAAACACGATTCCGTAAAACACTCCTCAGAGGTATTTAAAAAGTATTTGGTGAAACAAGAGACATACTTACAGAATACTTAAACTGTCTATGAGGAGTGTTTTAAAGGAATCAGACTTCGATGGAACTAAGGAACACACGAAAAATGTTCGGATGAATGTAGCGGGTATAGAATCTTGAGCATTAGGTACATATTGATATTGTCATACAGTTTGATATGGGTGAAATTGCCAACATTTAGTTAACAAGTTGATAAATAAGTGTTACCAGCATAGACAGCTGCACCCATTCTACTCCTCTCGTTGGGCGGGATCCACTTAGCCAACATAGCATGAGAGCACGGCACTATTGGACCCTGAAACCAAAACATAGCTATATCATTGGTACGCTGATGCATAGCTTCTGAGAAAGTATTGTCTCAGGTAGCTATTACAGTCTTCACCTTATATATTACATTATATATACAAGGTATGTTCTTTATTGGACACAACAGTTCGGATGACTTCCAGCACTTTTTAAGCAATTTTCGGGTCATTTTTTGAGACTAGACCTCTTCAATGTCATGCAGTATCATATCGTCTCTCCGCCTTTGGGACACTTTCGAGTCCAGTTACTTATGTAAAATAAGTTTTTCGTAACAGCTCACAATATTACCTAGCAATCATTGAAAAAAAGCAGTATCAGTACTGTAGATGTCTGTACCTCGCCAAGTCCCTGGATAAACCGCACAAGGATCAGCCACTTCCATCCAGCCTCAGCGGCGACCGGCACCAGAAAACCGAAGGCCGAGTTGATCAGCATACCGACCCCCAGAAACATGCGGGCTCCGAACCTGATGAAGAAGAGAGCGTTGAGACTTATTTGCATAGGAAGAGCTAGTATTGGGAATCCTAAAACGATACTAATTAAGGGGGAATAAGGAACGTCTTACAATCCTCCACCAACCCGGACTTGGCCCCACTGGTGGAGTATGGCCTAACCATCCTGCGATGCAGAAAAAGACCCGTGCCCAGTAGTGGGGAGTGGGGACATACAAGGGTTGATATCCATCGATCGTATTAGTGCGGCAGTATTAATAAAGGCGATTGGGGCTCCTAGATGGTTTAGCGGTTAACACGCTTGAATACCGAAGCAGAGGTCGCGGGTTTGATTCCCACTGGAGGCCGCCGTAGGAAATTAGTAAAAATTGCCTCAGTCTGAATGTATTAATTTCCATGTTTGTGGTGTCCATGCCTGGTGACTATAGCACAGGGTATGCTGGTTTAGGATTGGGATAAGTAATTATATCTTCTCTTATTGTGTGGAAGTTATTTATTTATTATAATTATTATGCTCCGGCCATCAAAAGAAACGCTTTCCTTATCAATCTAATAAACGGCGTCGTATTTGCAAGTGTGACCGTTTAATGACTTAATCTCATTTTAGTGCTTTCGGATGTAAAATTGTTCATTCGTATTTGCCAACAAAGCAATTTCGTCATTGGTGCCATGGTCTTAACGTTCTGTTTTCTAAGTGACAATAAACAGATAAAGGCTTTTATAGTGGAACCGATAAGATACTGAGGCTTTTAATTGGATTGCTCAATCTCTCTGTGTACTCAACTTTAATCCTTAGGTTATGCTAATAAAGGCCTCTCCGTCCACATCTAGGACAGAATTCGTGGAATATATTCTTGCCGCAAGATGTGTGAAAATACCTCCAAAATAGAATACTTCATAATAAAATGCTGCAGTACATAGTTTAGTACCTATTATGTATGTAATCTAAGAAAATATGTATGTAGATAAATAAGTGCTAATTTCTTAATGAACATTGATTTTCGTTGATATCTATTTGTTATTTTAATAAACACATAAAATTATTCTTCATACATTCGATTATCCGGATTTTCGATTATCCGAATGCCTATCGACAACAATTAGTCCGGTTAATCGAGTTTCTACTGTACTTCGGTAAACCGTACCTACCGTAATGTTAACGTGATTAGTTTTACGTGAAAAGTGCGATAGATACTACGGCTTGCGATGTTAAACGTGACGTTTACGTGTGGTTGCGTTTATTACAATAAATAATAATATACTTTTATTTATTTTATAGTAATAATAACTTCCACACAACACAATCCCTGGTCCAGAGTGCTTAGTGCGAGTTTTTTAACTACTCGATCGCGTTAACGTAAACTCAAATTTCTATGGCATTGAGGAAGCGCCACCTAGCGACAAGTATGGAAATTAAAATTGCTGAGTGCGAGTTGTAATGGTTTAGGTTGAGAAGTGAACAAATTTACTAGCCAAAACACGAACAAACGCGAGTGCGAGTTGTACTGTGACAGCGTTTTGCCAGTTCGAACGGTTAACTTACTCATACTCACTAGTCGATGCTCGATTAACGCGGTAGTAAAGTTATTCGATTGGATCTGTCAAACTCCCACTAAGCACTCTGGTCCCAAACTAGGATACCCTGTAGGTACTATGGTAACCAGGCCAGGACGTCACAAACATGAAAAACACACAGACTGACATTCGTACAAATCAAGTACGGCCTCTAATGGGATCGAATCCACAACCTCTGTTTTAGTAGTCAAGCGTGTTAACCGCTAGACCAAGGAGGCAGTCATTGGCCGCCAATAAAACCCACCCTTTAATTTATCATCAGCATCCGTCAATGCCCCATTAGGATTATAGCTGCTGGTACGCCTTCCATTGTAGCTCGGTCAGAAAATGGTGATACCTGTTAGGTAGTATCATCCTGTTGGACTGAGCCATCAATATCTGAGGAAGATGGTTTTAGAAGTGCCTCTCAGTGTAACGGTGCAAACCTCTTAACACCATTTTTTATACTTCTTTCATTTTCAAAAATTTAAAATACGTCATCCATTTTTGCCTCATTTTTAGCCTTACTACTTTACATTTTGACTAGACCTGCCTATATTACCTGCTTATTCTGTTTTATCTTGTTCCAATGGGACACCATTTCAGAAAACACTCCTTTTTCGTAGCGTATAGCTTTTTCGAAACGTTGTTCGCCATCGAAGTAATAGGAATAGGATTTTCCAATCGAGAGTTAAGGAGGACTGTTCTCATGACCACTCCTTAAATAAAATAGGTATCTACGTACTCTAAAAGGAAAATTCAAGGGTCCTACCTTTTTGATAGGATGCCGAAGGGGATCTGCGTGATGACATATCCGTAGAAGAAGGAGGACAGGATGTATCCCTGCAGCGTCGAGCTCCACACGAAGCTGCCGTCTTGTAGCACCGCATGCTGTGGTAATGTTGAATTTTATTCATTTGTTCAGTGACCAGAGTGCTTAGTGCGAGTTTTTTAACTACTCGATCGCGTTAACGTAAACTCATATTTCTATGGCATCGAGGAAGCGCCACCTAGCGACGAGTATGGAAATTAAAAGTGCTGAGTCGAATTGTAATGGTTTACGTTGAGAAGTGAACTCGTTTACCAGCCAAAACACGAATAAATGCGAGTGCGAGTGGTACCGTGACAGCGTTTTGCCAGTTCGAACGGTTAACTTCCTCATACTCACTACTCAATGCTCGATTAACGCGGTAGTAAAGTTATTCGATTGCATCTGTCAAACTCGCACTAAGCACTCAGCAGAACCTAGGTTCATACATCCATGATGCATGACGTTTGCTATCGAATTCCTAGTATGGCATTTGACAGTTGAAACAATAAATTGTTCTGAGGCCAAATAAACTTTACATTTCGACAATTCGTAAAAAGTTACATATTTTGTAAAGTTGTATGACAAGAGATGTCTAATACCTAAACCTTAAAATTATGTAAAAAAAGTCACACGTAAAATTGTTACAAACATGGGAAGTGTAAATGCTTTTTAATAAACGTTTACAAATTGTAGAAAACATCTGTAGATTTCGATGACAATGTAAGTTATTAGTTGAATGAAGCGTAATGAAGCGAAGGTGATCTGCCAGGATTGTGGCAAGTGGCAGTCCCTGGTCTCTGCCTACCCCTCTAGGACATACATACATAACCTCACGCATATGTATGTTTTTTGTTAAAGATGCCTAGATTAAAGGGGGGGAGGGAGGGTAAGAGGGCAAAATCGGTCATTTTTAGCGGAAATCGATTAAGACTTAGAATGTTGATACTACGTTCTAGGCTGTATGCTCCAAAAATAGTTATTACAAATATAAAGATGCTTGATTGTATGGAATCAGGCGTTACTTTGCGGAAATCCATAATAGCATTAAAATGGGAGTGCTTTTGCGGTGACGGTCACTTGTGAGCCTGAGGATGCCTCGTGTAATCAGTTGTGTTAGAAGCGAAACGCGTCGCGCATTTTCTCACACAAGTATGGTGTCGGTGGTGGTGTATTCGTGTCTTGCTTCTGCTTGAAAAAGTGGGAGGGAGGGCGGTGCATTAACTAACCGCATGGTGCTTCTGGGTTTTTTGACGGAATTTAGCAAAGTAATTTTCACATTTTAATAAGATTTTTTATGTTTACTTTTTGAAAAACAAGTATTATTTTTATTCCCTTGGTGGCGCTAGTCAGCATCCTTAAGCGCCTTAATAGTTTTTTACATACGAGCTCTTATTTTCTTACCGTGGTGTTACTAAAGTCTGTGCCACATTCGGTGTCAACTGGCTCATCTGCGGCTACCGGCAGCGCCGTGTGGTTGACCATGGCTACGATGGCCACCGACATGTTTGTCCTCATCACGTAAGCGTTCGCCATTCCCAGGAACAGCATAAACGTGACCCAGTGCCGGGTTCCCAGACCGCCTGCGAAAACAGAGACAAAAAGTTGAAGTCTATGGTTTGTTATTTGGTGAGGTTACTTTTTTAAGCATTGTTTTTTTATTTTTAAGAGAAAAGGAAGAGTTTTACTAAATTTAGAAACTCTTTGCGTGCTTTACGGTGTCCCATGACCAGCAAGGCTAGAGAGCTGAACACCTAATTGTAAAAGCTACGTACATTTTACGGCAGACAAGCAGGTACCCAACTGCGTACTTACATAACTTTATAACTTTGCTAATCTAATATCGAAGAGCTATCCATATTTTTAATAGCACGTCGGATTGTCATTGAGAACTTCTAGACCTCCCTAAGGTTGCTATGCAGCAATAGAATATAGCAATGTATTATAAAACAAAGTGAAATAGAAACATGGTCAGTTAAAGAAGGGACCGGAACATCCCAATCTTTTATTGGCTCGGTTATATACTAATTGTTCTCCTTGTAGAAACACGTCTCTTCCTTTAGGATAACGCATTACCCATTGAAATGTAGGTACCTACTTAAAATTCAACAAGTAACGATTCAAGAATTTGACCTAATTTCAGATCTTCGACTATACATTTTCCAGGAAATGACCCACAGCCTGCCTAACTCCTTATTTTATTAAAGTACCTACGTTGAGTAAGAAGACGATGACCATCAGAGTCACTATTTTCGGGGCTTAATCGCGTAGTCATCACTAGTCTTGATCTTGAGCCATAAATACAGTTCCATTTACCTACTGAGAGTGGGCATTGGCAATATTTTATCCTCGATAGCATTTTTATTTCTGTGCTTCCACGTAGGCAAATTAACGTTAACTCAAACTTGGCAATGCCGGTAGGAAAGCACGCCAAAATGCCAATTAGACAAAATGTTTAGCTGAAGGCATGACCGAGTGAAATCAAAGGAGCTACTGTCTTGGCACCTGAAGCAACAGTTTAGATGTCAATCTTACCATCAAGCATTAACGGCGACTTAATCCCGACGAAGAATTTACTTACGAAGCCCCGTTTTATTAGAGCCACATTTTTTTTTTAAATTAGGTACGATTTTGTCCCTCTGCTGGGCAAAGGCCTACCCTTTAGATTTCCACTCCTCCTCGTCTCTGATCAATTCTTCCCACCCGGACAAAAATATAACTACTACCTTGTTATAAATTTTCATCTCACTTAACCTCACGATTGGTCATTTTGGCAAAAATTAGTGACATTGTACGAGGGCTGCTACTTATGTATGCGGAATAGAAAAAATAAACAAATGTATTTGTATATGGCTAAATATGCTTTTATTGTTTTTCAAAGTATTCTCCACTTTTGCATTCGATGAAACCAATTTGTAAAACACTTTTTCCACTCTGATTGAGGTATCTCCAAAACGTGCTGTTTGAACACATCTACGGCATCTTCACGGGTCGAAAATCGTTGACCACGTAATTTATTCTTTACATTTGGGAATAAATAGAAATCATTGGGAGCCAAATCAGGGCTCTACGGTGGATGACCCATCAATTCTATTTTTTGACCATCCAAAAATGTAGTTGTTTCCTGAGATGTATGTCAGCTGACGGCATTGTCATGGTGAAGTATGATTCTGCGTCGCTGGTTGTTTTGGCGTATTTCTTCAAATACTTCCTGCAAACAAATGGTCGTGTACCACTCCGAATTAACCGTTCTGCGATTCTCCAGTGGTATTGTAGCCACATGGCCATTAATAGCAAAAAAGCAGGCCACCATTTACTTTACAGTGCTTTTTGCACGAGCCACTTTCGTAGGGTTCGGCTCATTTTGAAACACCCTGTTGATTGTTGTTTAGTTTCGGGATCGTATGCGTAGATCCAGGATTCGTCACCTGTGTAGATATTATAAACAGATTTTGAGTCGCCTCCGTTGAATTTTTTTAATGTTTTCTTGCACCATTCGACGCGAGCATCTTTTTGATCCTGAGTTAAGTTGTGCGGGATTCAACGCGAACAAATTTTTTTTACAGACAAATGTTTATGTAATATCCTATGAATGCTCGTCATACATATGCCCAGAATAGCCTCTATCTCGCGATACGTAACATGGCGGTCTTGCATTATTAGTTTTCGCACAGCTTCAATATTTTGTGGCACAACCACCGATTTCGGGCGACCTTCTTTAACTTCGTCCGTGAGCTTACTGCGCCCGCGATTAAACTCACTAAACCAGTGATACACAGTCGTTTTTGATGGAGCTTCACCACCAAAAGTCGAAGTTAATTGATCTACGCACTGTTGTTGCGTTAAACCACGTCGAAAATCGTAATAAATCATAGCACGAATAATTTCACGAGTGAGTTCCATTTTTTCAGCGATATGACATTTTAAACCCAACAAAAACAAAACACTAACGTATATAACACAAAAATATTAGCGGCCAGTATTTAAAAAAAGAACGAATTTGACCATGGAGGTCAGACATTGCGTTTATAATTATTGGAATCCCAGATTCCGCATACATAAGTAGCAGCCTATGTACATAAACTAATTGCAGCTTTATGAAACTTTAGCCTGTGCCTATACTATCAGCAAATCTAATCTGCTAACGCTGATTGACAAAAATGTTTTACTACGGTGGCCAACTTCGCTTGACAACAACGCGCAAAGAAGACAAAAATACTGGCCTCATCCAAATTATCTATGGATGCCGTATGAAAAGAAAAACTTTTGAAAGTTTTGTTACATTCGGCGGGAAACCAAGTTTTTTTATCTCAAAAAGTGTTGAAACTGTCTCTATTGTGGGGCAGGCCTGCCAAACAGATGTTCTTTATTTAGAAACAGCACGTGAGTTACCAAACAGACTGACAGTGATATTATATACATATATACGATTGACGACAGTACCGGAAAATGGAAGACGATATACATATTTTTAAAAATGTGTCTCTGCCGTAAGCCGCGGAAAGGGACGGTCAAGACTTCTTTGTGACTACGGTACTTTGAAACGAGTCTAGGTGAATTTTAGATTCTTACAGTGAACGCTCTGTGCGTATGTGTACTTTACATTACAGCACTCTTATACATGTTAGGTAGGTAATTAACGTAATTAATTTGCAAGGTTGTAAATTACAAGAACATGCGTTATGTCTTGTTCCGAAAATACCTAGGTACCTACTTGTTTACCCAAACGCTTGCAATTTGTTGATGACTAAGTATTCACATATTTAGAGATGCAGATATTTACTCTTGGTCATGGTCATAATGGTCATGCTAGACTTGACAACTTTTTTTTTCTCGTTTACATTCCTCGCGGCCATCACGTGTATGGAAGATTTTAACCTTACTTTTGCACCCGACCCTACCTCTTGCAGGAAAGCCATAGAAATAAATTAACTTTGAGCTTCATGCACTATTATTACGTCTTCTGTCATTCATTACATTACAATGCCGTTTCGAAAACATTCACCTCTCATCTCCTTGCTCAGACTTGATGCTTCAAATAATATAAGTACTTTAGAACTTAGTCTTTGTCGGTATTTAGTGTCAAATAAAATTATCTATGCAGTCTACGCTAGCCATTTTTACAGCCTGAGTTGGGTGGTGGGATAGCAACTTATCTATGCTCACCTGAAAACGTACCTAGTGAGGTACCTAGTCGATATTTAAATGCATACATACATACCTACGTAGTTTTACCTACGCAACTAAAGTAGTTATTGTGTAACAATCTAACAATAGTGTAGATGCGTCGTGCGTCTGGATCGTGTCTAGTCATTAGAGCTAGATCATCAAACGTCTACAGTTGCCCATTTTTTTTAAATACTCCTACTCCTGAATCTCACCAAATCCTGCGCACCGATTCCAGTGATGTAACTGTTAGTTACATACAATGGTTCTGTATGTGATCACTTTTGAAGTAATGAGTTCTTATTTAGCATAATTTTAGTGGCGCCTCCTAGGTAATATTTTTTTAAACTAAATCGGACGGGGTGAAAACCAGAGCTGCGACTACGTATGCAGTGACGGCAATCAAGCTGAGCCCATTCCATTTTACCACAAACATGTAAATGATAGAAAACTTGCTATTTATTATTATAGTAAAATCTGTGGTAAATAAAATTATTTTCAGTTTCATTGCTACATCAAACGTCAGGATAAGGTGGGGACAACTGGTCATACATTTTACTTGGCAAGTCGTATTTACGTATTGCGCAATTATGAACCATCCATTGTCGGGTTTTCCAAAGAATCTATTAACACAAATTTTGTAAACCTGCTATGTATTACATATATTAAATCGAAGGCAAACAAATAAACAGCCAGCAACACATAAAGTCTTACACTGACTGAAAGAAATTAAACTTCGCGGTATAATTATGTGTAACGTAGGTACATCCAGAATCGCTTGACTGTGACAAATATACTATACAAGATGAAAGTTCCCTAGATGTCAACGTTTATCAAATTGTTGATAAAGGTTGATCGGTTATACATGCTTTTTAGTTTTTTACCCTTGATTTTTGCGATATTAGTGGGGTTTGTATAATGTCCTTGTCTGATTATCACGGGTCTGATTACCGCTTTGGGACCAGAGACAACTCCTTTTAACACAGGAATTTATTATTTATCTGTTGCGGTAGGTACGGATTTAAAAATGAAAACCAACTTTAAAACGCTATTTCTATCTCTCTGAGCGACGATCGCACTGAGTTAGTTTTCTGTTTACATCTAGGGATCTTTCGTTTTGTACTGCGACTACAGAAAATGTGTTATCCGCAAACAATGGCGTCCCACTGTGCAGTCAGCAGACAGGCTTGCCGTGACGTCATCAAGCCATTCTAGTCCTTAATTAAGTTAGAGTTTTCCGGAAAAACACCAGAAATGAAAATGATATGATACAGCCAAGTGCCCTAGATATATGGGTTCATTCAATATGTTATACGATCATGATGACGTCAACACTTACTTACGATGCTATTTATAAAAAACCGTGTCGGTCTGCGCACTGTGTAGGGTTCCGTAGGTGGCCTGGTTTATACAACTATCGAATTAATATTTTGTTAAGTTTATATCACGTTTTGTTTAGACCTGTTATGTTATATTCTAAGCAATGTTTGATTTTATGTTGGCCGACAATTACTCGTTAGCTTGTAAAGCCTACTAAGTTGTGTTAGCAATTGTTGCCCTTTTAATTTCATTGTATACGTGCCTTACTTCTCTGATGATCATTTTTCCTCATACAACCGTTTAGGCGAGAGAGGAGAAAGCTCTATTCTAACAAAAATATGCTTTTAAAAGATTAATATTTAAACAATGAGAAAAAGGATTTTGTAACACCCTTATACCTATTCTTCTTCTTAAAGTGCCTCTCTATCACTGGAAGTTTGCTGTCATCTCTTTATGCCCATTAAAATCATTATCATCATATAATCAGCCCGTTTCAGTCCATTGCTGGACTTAGGCCTCTCTCCAGGCACGCCACTGAGCCCGTCTTCGACTCTTCTCTTCCAGTCACTGCCCATCGCTTTGCGAATGTCGTCGCTCCACTTGGCCCTAGATTTTTCTAATGCATTGTAGTACAATGACCACTGCACGAACGTGACGATTTCATTTCAGTGCTGCTTGAAGTCCAAGCCCGCACACGTATCAAACCTTCTAGAAGTCAGTGGTATAAAAAACACGTCACGTCACCCGTCCAATTATCTGTCATTGTATTGTAATGCAATAACATAATCGAGGCCCTGGTCACAGGGCGGGCGTTCCACACTGCCATTAAAATAGTCTACGGCAATTGCAGCAACCCTGTGTATTAGGAACCCTATATTAGGGTTGCATAAAAAAATGTTTTGTATGTGCTAAATACAGAGGCTGGCTCAATTGATGCACTACCATTTCGGACTTTGACCAGGCGGGCGGCGTTCTTTTTGCTGAATTCGCAGAGCGTGACATCACATTTTTTCACGTTAAGCTGTAGTAATGTAACAGATAATCGTTGTCTAAACACATTTTATTTTGGTCAGGAATAGTAAACAGTGAGTGCCAAAACCATCGCGAGAAAATTAAAATTACTTATGATGATATTATTAATTGCGTGTGCTCAATGCTTTCATATGGTTCGCCTATTTCCATTTAGAGGGAACCCTATCTGGCACCATACAGAAATAATTGCTTTTGGTAATTAAAATAATTGCTTATAAAAATAGTATTAAGCATAAAAAAACAAAGCAAAGAAAGAAAACATCGCAAGGTAACAAAGTGTCTGAGCTGTTCAAATATCTCAGCGCTTGAAATAGACAATCCAAAATGGGCACGCGTGGTAATTAAGCCCACACTCTCTCTCTGAGAGAAGGCCTGTGCCCAGTGGGAGATATATAGGGTACTTACAAGGTTAGGAAGGTTCAAATTGTAATGTCACGTCAATAGAATCTTAACCAAAGCTTCCAAAATAATAAGTGGTGCGTGTCTACTAGGCAACCTTTCGAGTGTCTATGTCTCTTTGTGTACCCACGGTTGTATCCGTGTAACCTAATTATATTCGTTGCTAGGTGGTTGCCATGAGAACCAACCATAGGAATTTCCCATACCGCTTCGACATAAAACATCACCGCAGTGCTTGTAGCATGACAACTTCGTTTGTGACGCATTTTAAGGCTGCCTTTTTTGGAAACTTAGACGCACCACGGGTTATGACTGCATTGTTTTACCTGTTTTCTTTCTGTTGTTGTTAATACATATGTTATTTTTTACATTGTTTCTGTCTTGTATCTACATTTGCTACCTACCTACATTTTCTTTTTACAAATTAATAAGTTAAAATCCGTTGTTGTTAGCCTCCAAGTGGAATTAAGGTCACTTGTTTCCAAGAACTCGGTGTTTCATGCTACAAGCACAGATAAGTATGACGAAAACTCGTCTCTGAATTTATGGACTTCCTGCTAAAATATCAGTGGAAACGATCATACATAAGTTAAGGTATAAAAGTTGACAGCCGGTCTTATGAACTTCGGTGGACGGTGCAGAACAATGGCTACTAATCAATTTTGTAGCGTTAGGTGTCGATGAGTATCGATTGATGATTAATGATGACACGAGTGAAAAAAAAACCTGATTTTAGATCACACGTGGCGACCTAAGCAAGAAGTAGTTTTCTTTTTATATGCCCTGAATTCTGTCACTCTCTTTTCTGAGAAATTTAAAGACAGTTCTACAATTAACTATTTACTTAACCGTTTAGCGAAATTCCCAAATTAAATATTGGCCGTAAGACTCCTAGACAGAGATCTAGCTAATATGTCGTGGTGGGTAAATGGAGAAAACTGGAACGTAGTTCACAAAAGACGGCCGGGCTGACCTTGCTTTCGAGTTCCTGACGTCATCCCGAGAGTAACAAGCCGTAAAGTAATGGTAACCACTCACCCTTGTACGGGGCAGTCCTCTGGTCTTCTAAGCCCGGCTGTTCCCAAACCAAGACATGGCCAGCACGCCCGCGGGAAACCATTTTCCGAATTTAAAAGAAAAAAATATCGAAGAGGAAACTCGAAAAAAGTATGCGAAAATCGAAACCGCGCGCAAACTAAGCGATTACAGAAAACAACATAGATTAACCTAATTAAAAAAAATGAAATTAAAAAAATTGGTGCTACGGTACGCGACCTACGTAACGTTACTTAGGGAACCGTCGGCCAATAAGGGTACGGTATAGCACGACATTTTGACGCGGTGAAAAACGGGAAGTTTGCCGGTAAATAGGGACGCCTGACGATCAGAAGCCTCGACTGAAACCGACTGAACTGCGGGTTCGCGACTTCGCTTGTGCAGACGTAAATATAGAGGCCGGCGGGGGAGGCGCGGGAGCGCGGGGCGGGGTCTGCGCACGCGCCTAGAGCATGCTCCATCACTGACGGCAGACGAGGAGTTTTTTACCTGACTCCGGACTGGTTCGCTATTCTGATGTACCTACTAGCGGGTTGGTTGGGGGACTGAGTGATAGTGGCAAGAAAAACGACCGCGAGGATTCCAACTTGCACCAGATAACTGCATAGATCTGCTCAAGGAGCGTTAAAACGCTCAATTCACAAAAAAATCGTATTTTATTATGTCAATTCGATGTCTACAAGCAGTCTACCTACTAGTGAATCTGTAGGTTTTCGACTTCGTAATGTAGGTACCTTCATAGAAATGTGATAGTAAATAAAATAAACCACGAATTGCACATTTAGAAAGGAATTATGTAGGCATAAGTAAAATAAGCAAAACTTATCTGATCGTATCAAAAGTTTTCAACGAAAGCTACGTTGGAACTTAGCTTCGTTCCTAACCACTCGTAAACAACAGAATAGTCACCCAATTTGAGCAGCAGCGGATCTAATCAGTAAACTAAGTAGGTAATGGTCCAGTTCTTCAGGATAATGTGGCCGGGACGAGCAAAAACTCCAGTTTAACTTTTTTGAATTAACACCCTGATATACAGCAGAACTTTTTGTAGGAAGTCGATTGGGTGAGAAATGTAAGTGGGCACTCGTATTGTGTTCAGAAAGCTATAGGCGTGCGAGGCGTAATAGATGCGAGGGATGATGATACCCCAGGATGATGTCCTGATGATCATCCTGGGGATCCTGGGGGAGGAACTTATTAGAATTATTCTCCCACAAAAATCCGCTATGTGAACTCATAATTTAAACTTGCAGACATATATTTTTTTGATTAACTTTTTTTTTCTTTTGGCTAAACTAAAGTCCAAATAATTCTATATAGGTACCGCGTCTCTGCCAATGAAAGCCGAAATACTTCTCAGCATTTGTTACAGTTATTTCTTAATGAAGCGCTCGTGGCCTAGGCGAACCGGGTGATTGGAATCAATCACTTGGTTAAACAACAACAGGCGCGGTCAGGTACAGGATGGGCACCCATCCTGTACCTGATCCTGAGCGCTTCCGTGCTTCGCAAGGCACGTTAAGCCGTTGGTGCCGGCTGTCATATTATGGCAGTCGTTAAGTCATGTCAGAGGCCTTATGGGCGGCTTGATAACTTCTGACAGTAAGGCCCACCACTGTCTTACAATCCTCCACCAACCCCGACTTGGCCCCCGTGGTGGAGTATGGCCTAACCTTCCTGCGATGCAGGAAGAGACCCGTGCCCCAGCAGTGGGAACATACAAGGGTTGATAACGAATTTCTTAACACCTCGCTATGGTCTTACGTTAAACGTTATCTATATTGAACTACTCTAATCCCGATTATTTATTTAGTAACCGTAAAACCGAGTAACGCTTCGAATAAAAATCGAAATGCCGTCTCCGGATAAATTAAGGAATCACACGAGGCCTTTAAGGCCAATTTTGGGTAGAGACTGACCTAGAACTTTTCTAGTTTGTCTAGAGTCTTGGATGTTATATTAGTAGATTATGCATTAAGGGAATAAAACCATGTATTACGTCATGGGCGGTATATTGAACCCTGAGCGGAGCGAAGGACTCCGAGTTAACTCTAAATTTTAACTCCTGAGCGAAGCGAGGGAGTTATGTAGAGTCCTGAGTGAAGCCAGGGGTTCATACCGCCCGAGACTAAGACATGTTTTATTCCAGAGGTGAATACTCTACTTTTCACACCATCTGGGAGACAATAAAAAGACAGGGCTGCATAAGTTGAAAAAAAGAAAAAAGGGGTGAGTTTCGAACAACAATTCAAATTTCGAATTGCAATGCGGGGCTTCTTCATAGTTTTCATGCGAATTTTGACATTCTAAATTCAAATCACTTTATTCCCTAGGGAAATTCTTCATTATTATTGCCCTCGAGAGACAAGGCTATGCTTTACGATGATATTTGACGGTACGTAATAAGGCATTGTCGAGCAGGAGGTGTGAAAAATGTATTTATTGTATTGAATCTATATTGTCGAGTTAGCAGACAAGTCATTTAGTTGTACTTAATTTAGGGCTAACGAGATCTGTGTAATATGACCATGTATATATTTTTATTTATATATTTATTTTCAAATCCGAGTTTATTTTATACAAGATTTTGACAAATTCTTGACAAACAATTGACAAATCTTGTCTACTGACAATATAGCTACTATAATGTAGTTCTATACAGGTTGTTACTTGACTGTAAGTACAGTCGACAGCAGGTCTGCTTTAGTTGTTAATATGTGGGTGCACTGACCCTGGTCTTATCGCTTTTATTTCATTTCCCTTCATGCTAATACTTGACTTAAGGCGCTATGGGGTGCTGACTA
Source organism: Yponomeuta sedellus (assembly GCA_934045075.1). Lineage (NCBI taxonomy): Eukaryota > Metazoa > Arthropoda > Insecta > Lepidoptera > Yponomeutidae > Yponomeuta > Yponomeuta sedellus. Next base: position 5,055,541 of record OW203733.1, read on the forward strand.
GCGCCACCAATGGAATAAAAATCATAACTTTTTATAGAATACGTTTACAACTATTTTTACGACGTACAGTTTAGAACCTAGGATCAACAACCTAGATTGTTTATCCTAGTTTAGAGAAATCGATTAGTCCTAGGATGTTGATACTAAGTACGTCCTTAGCTGTATGTTCGAAAAAAAAATATGATTTTTATTCCATTGGTGCCGCCAGTTATTTTTAATTTCATTTGTTGGGGTTACAACAGGATGAGTTACACATAAAAATAATCATATAGGTAGTAAAATACACAAATGAATAAAGTAAATTAACACATCCCTTAGAGCATCCCACTGAGGACACAACTGACTGTAGTTTACGAAGATCAATGTTTTGTGACGAACAGGACCTCATCTCACGGAAGTGCAACACCCGGTCCCCAATGAAAACTCGAGGTACTTAATCTTAACTAAGATTAAGTCACCGCAAAAAAAACGAGTTTCAGTGAAAAATAAATTAAGATGTAAGCATTTCAAGTTAGTTTGATGTGTGTCGACGTAAGACTCCATTTTCTTTTTTATCGTCGAGTAAAACCCATGAAGTAGGTCTCCGGAATTTAATATGGAGGCTATCACGTCATCAATTTCGTGGCACATATGAAATAATATGACATTTAACGGGAAAATTGAGCAATAAAAATAAGTGGCTAAGTATATTAACAACATGGCCATCAATACCATTATGTCATGACATTTGGTAGGTATGTGTTTTTACCTATGACTTTGTTTTCTAGTTAGGTACATTTGTGAAGTTGTAGATTTAGGAACACCCGCTAAAGTGAAGGAAAATATCGTAACGAAACCCTAGTGTCCGAGGGTTTCACATACTTGAAAAACGGGCTAAGTTCGCATCGGGCCACGCGTTTCGAAGAAGGAGGGGTTTCTACCTGTTTTAAAATACTGACAACTGCATCATAGTATGTAGATATTTTCATTGGAATTTGTATTGTTTGAGTTTAAAAAATGAAAAAACCCAAAATTAAAATGAAAATCTAACCGCCACATAATCAGTTTTTCGCCTTCGCCTGCTACTCGCTGACGAAGTATGTAATAGGCGACGACTCGATGGCGAAGCCTACTTGCGGTGATAGTTTTTTTAATTAGGTGCATTCATTATTAATCTATAATATAAAAATGAATCGCTGAATGTGTTGGCAAGCGCAAATCTCGAGAGCAGCTGAATCGATTTCGCTAATTCTTTTTTTAGAATATTCCATAAAGCACGAGGATGGTTCTTACGGACAGAAAAATATAAAAAAAAATTAAAGAATCGACTGTTAGGCGGTACGAAGTTCGCTGGGTCAGCTAGTCTATAATATAAAAATGAATCGCTGAATGTGATGGCAAGCGCAAATCTCGAGATCAGCTGAACCGATTTCGCTAATTCTTTTTTTAGAATATTCCTTGAAGTACGAGGATGGTTTTTACGGAGAGAAAAAATTAAAAAAAAATGAATCGACCGTTAGGCGGTACGAAGTTTGCTGGGTCGGCTAGTATAATAATAATTATGTACAAGCCCTGAATGTTTTCACTGCCCTGAATGTTTTCATGTTTCTACAATCAACTGTTTATTTGGAAGAGGCGGGGAGGGGAAGCTTTGCGCCGGGTTCTGAATTAAGAAAATAATAAGAAATACTTAAGGCGCCTTGGGGTGCTAACTAGCGCCACCAATGGAATAAAATTCGTAACTTGTTAATACGTTTTTTTTAAAGTAAACGTAAAAAAATCTTAATATCTTTGATAACTAAATGCCTCACTCCTAAGCGCCTGAAGATACGTTCTGTCACGCTCTTTTCTGAGAAATTCTAAGAGACAGCATCACAGTTAACAATTTACTTAGCGAATTTCTCAATTCAGAAACTGACCCTTAATCGCCCTTAACGTAACTGATTAAAGTGAGCATATTAAAGGTCGATGTGCATTTGATGTCCAACAGTGAGTGTTTGTAAAGTTTGTCCAGTTAGTACAGTCTTTCATTGGGATGTACTAAGTAGAGCTCAGAAATACTCTACCAAATACAGATCCCTAATTTAATGACTATATATACGAACATAGATAGATAGAAGTCTAGGAGAGTTGTGTGTGTGCATGGTATTGCTGATTTCGTAAAAACTTCAGCGCGCAGTTATTACCAAAGTACATTAGGATATGCGTCAGAAGCAAAGTAAATGGAGTTGATGACTCATTCATTCAAAAGGAGGAAAACTTGTTGTAAAACGTGTGGCGCCATCTCGTAGATAAAAAGTGAAATACGAACGATAGAGCAGACAAGAAAAATTATCCTCTTTCTGGGCCAGTTTGTAACAAGTAGTACCACAAAACATCACTAGGTGGCATTACATGTTTTTTATGCGGCGGGAAAATCTCTATAGGTACCTGTTTTATTGTTTTGTTTCATGAATATTCTCAAGACTCACTTTTTTTTCACTGCGATATATACACCAGGATAATATGCTACATTCCGAGTCTAATGTGCAACGCACTGGTCTACTACCGCTTGTCATTCCTGTGGGCTAGGGCGATTAAGCTGTCAGGATATTATTGGTAGGTACTGGGCAAGTCTACTCCATCAAAAACAATGTCCCAGGCTCTATTGTAGGCGTCTTCACCCATAATAGAGTGAGTGAAGGTGCTACTGAACGCTGTATAAATTATCACACTTAAATTTCGTAGATGCAAAAGCCAAAGTTTTTTGCTTCAATAATATAATGAAGTTTTATTGGTAAGCAAGACTCGATTTTCTTAATTGGGTGTTACCAGCCACCTTCTATACCTACATAAGCCGCGTTGGTATAAGGTCCAAGACAAAAGTGATGCCCTTGGCGACCCTGCAACGAATGATTCAGATGCTTAATTGCCTATTGTTGTCCATAATCGACCAATGTATGTCCAGCTACCCACGCGTCAACATTCGACTTTGTACAGTCAAAAGAGCCAACATATACTCACACCTGTATCCTTTAGGAGTAGGCAGAGACCAGCCCTTCTATTACGTAACATTCCACTCTATCGAGCTAAGCATTAGATAGATAAATAGATAGATAAATAATTTATTTTGCTTAGAGACACACACACATAAAGCATCACATAAAAAGTTCCGATCCGATTTTAACCCTGTTTGTCCTCACTGCTGGGGCACGGGTCCTTCCTGCATCGCAGGAAGGTTAGGCCATACTCCACCACGGGGGCCAAGTCCGGGTTGGTGGAGGTTTGTAAGACAGTGGCGGGCCTTACATAAAAAGTTGATTACAGAAAATAGTTTAACTACAAGTACAGACGTCTATTTAGACGCTCTAGTGCAAGGATGTTTTAACCAACGTTCTTCCTCTAGTGTCAAAATGTGTATGCACAAGCTGGTGCCTGCTACTTCGTCTGCGCAGGATTATCGGTTAGAATTTTTTCCTTCTAACTAGATTGACATTTAACGTCATATTTTGGACAATACGCAAAATATCTTTAAAAATTCTAGCCTACGTGTTATTCTGATATATAAGCTATATTATTGTAAAGTTTCATTAAAATACGCGAAAGAGTAACCAACGCGACGTCCATCCGTACTCACAAACTTTCGCGTTTACAATGTTATTACTAGATGTGTCCCGCGGTGTTACCCGCGGTTTATTAGGGAAAATAAATGGTGTATTAACAGTCCCGTAGTAAAGAGAAGCCTATGTGTTATTCCAGGGTGTCAGCTATTACCATACCAAATTTTATTAAAATCGCTCCTGCCGTTTAGACGTGTAGAAGTAACAAACATACACACTCACATACTTTCGCCTTTATAATATTAGTGTGAAGTAGGTAATTTTAGATTTGACAGCTGGAGTAACTTAAAAAAGGTAAAATCAACGTCTCTCAACTCAGTGGACACTTAGACGGAGTTTACACGTGCAGTCTGGCGTCAGTTTAGTCCCTGACCTTAATCAAGCTCTGATTGATGCCAGACTGACGAAGCATCAAAATATTCGAATATCCGTCAGTCTGGTTCTGAATCTACAATCTGTCTCCCGTTAGTTTAACCAGAATGATGGAATTGACTGACGCCAGACTGAACGTGTAAACTCGGTCTTACATAATAGTGCTCCCGGATCTGCCGCTTGGCACGATCCTGAATCCTGACATATATCTTTTTCGCTTCATCAACATTAGTCCTTGCACGCACGCCGGTTTCGTGTAGGTACCTATTATATTGCCCATTACTAATACATCGGATGGAGGATTGTGAAACAATGGCGGGCCTTACCCTTAAAACTTGTTCCTGGTAATAGGTTGGCAAAATTAATAAACTAAAATAAGAAAGTAAAATGCCTTAACAATTCAAAGCCTTTCAGAGCTTTTCAGATAAATATTGTACAGACGGGGTAGTACGGGTAGGAGGAATGCCGCAATTATTTAATTAAAAACGATATTTAGACCAGTACCTAGGTAAGTATAGAATAAAAATAAAATACTATTTTTATTTTAATGCACTAACCCGTGCTAAGGAACTTTAGCCTCTAAATAGGTTTTTAAATAAAAATAAAAGAAATGTTGTTTCGAAAAAATCGCGAATAAAATTAGTACCTCTCCGTCCATTAGAATTCAGAGCAATGACCCGCACTGTAGGCCCGCAGACCCGTCGCAGCGCGCAACGCACCGCTCTATACTTCGTTTTTTTTAGCATTAGAAATTTCATACTATAAACAAAGAAGCAGGGCTAGTCAACCTAAAAATCGTCTGCCTAATTTATATATTTTTTTTAAATATACATACATACTTTGTTACTGTTGAGCCAAGTAAATACAGCTTTCTATCTACGTTTCAGATTTTATATCTACGTAATAATAAGCAGTAGCCCTGCTTCATTGTTTACGAAATTTCTAATGCTAAAAAAACGAAGTATAGCTGGGTACCAAAGATTTTTACAGATTCAGTTTGCATCGAGATATCTTATGAAAGCGCCTTTTTAAAAAAAAAAACAAACTTTCGGGTCGATACTTATTGTTTATCTATTTTCAAATCACTCAAAATGAATTGTGTATAAAAAATGACAGTAGAAATACAGACCTGAACAACTGCCAAGTTGCGTTGTCTTGATTACCTTATAAGAAACATTATGTAATCGTAAGTACTCGAGCTAGGCAGCGCATGAAGTGGCAAGTTAAGGCGCTGTAAGCCTGAGCAGCCACTTGTAATAAACATTGTAACGAATGTTACATTAGTTACATAGAAGCCTTAGATGGAGCTGTTTGTATTAAGAACTACATATATACAGGGCGTCCCAAAGTTATGGGCCATGACGGGAATCGAATACGGCAGTTTCATGTATGTTTTTAATTTGATTATAAAGATTAATTTCACGCTGTTCCTTTCTTTTAAAATACTATGTTACTTAGGAAGAGTTATTAGTTTTTGGCCATTATTTCGATTGGCATCATAAAAGTAGGGGTGTTTTTTTTTTTAATTTAAGTCGGTTCTTTTCCCAGACAAGGCAAGTAATATTTAGAAAATCTTTGAATGCAGAATTACTAATTTTAAAAATAACATAAAGTCTTCTTTCAGCAAAATATCCTATCTACGATATTTAAGGTATTTTCCCTTCATGGCCCTTAACTTTGGGACGCCCTGTATACTGCTTATTGAATCTTACTTGCTAACGAACGAATACCCAAAAATACCCTGATACCGAAACTAAGTTTTTACATTTTAAAGTTGATTTCGTAGGTACCAATTAAGCCAGAATTTTTTTGTAGGTTGTACAGGTACGACTCAGTCCAGGCCACAGGCCTTCCCTTAGAGAGAGAGCAAATATTATTGAATTATTATTGTTTATTGCTCTATATTCTATTCTAAAAACAGGATGCAAGAAAATCATAGATAATGCATTCGCCCTGCAATGAGACCTACCTAATACAGCCGACATAAAACTACTAGCTTAATTGGTAAATACGAAATTAATTTAAAACTTAGTTTGAAAGAAGCGCTCGTGGCCTAGGCGAACCGAGTGATTGGAATCAATTACTTGGTTAAGCAACAACAGGCGCGGTCAGGTACGGGATGGGTGAGCGTCCCGTGACTACCGTTAGTGGCATTTTTCCGAGCGCTTCCGTGCTTCGCAAGGCACGTTAAGCCGTTGGTGCCGGCTGTCATATAATGGCAGTCGTTAAGCCATGTCAGAGGCCTTATGGGCGGCTTGATAACTTCTGACAGTGAGGCCCGGCCACTGTCTCACAATCCTCCACTAACCCGGACTTGGCCCCCGTGGTGGAGTATGGCCTAACCTTCCTGCGATGCAGGAAGAGACCCGTGCCCCAGCAGTGGGGACATATAAGGGTTGATAACGATATTAGTTTGAAACCATTGTTAGCGAGGTTTAATACGATTAGGTTCGGTTTCGGGTTTTTTTGGGTATTCGTTAATTCGCAATAGGGGATTTTCTCTTCAACATAATTTAAAAACAATACACAAAACATACTTATTATAAAAATCGATGAAGCCGTTTCGGAGGAGTTCGATAACAAAAAAAGATTTTTATAAATAGATTATTTAATTTTCCTATTTTTGTGAGGAATAGGAATTTATATTAAATTTTGTAGGTTTTTTTATGCAAATTACTGTAACTTTAAAGTTTTAGGACTTTGTGTTGGGAGATATGAGTGTAGTGTGGTGGTTTTGATTACTACTCAAAATATGAACACCATTGGTCGATTATACGTTGTATAATATCAGTCACTTGTGATTACATTGGATTTAAAGTAAAATATATTATTATACTAATATCACACAGCCGCCGGTCATGATGGCGGGCGGAAAGGGGAAGAGAAGCGGAAACAAAGTGGTAACACTAACCAGTGTTGTCAGTATTAAAGTAAAGCATAGGTATTCAAGGAATACACACGATCAATCTATCAATCTAACACTTTGGAGGTGATTTTTACAGATAAACTTTATCTTCAGTACATAAATATGTCAAGGTCCTATGCATTAGTCATGGCGGTTGATATCATTCTGTTCGACAAAAAGTTATACAAACGTTCAGGTCTGTCAGCACCTTAACAGGCAAAACGTCTTACGAACTGTGGGGATAAACCTCTATATTATTTTCCTGTGTACGTAGAAGTAGGTAATACTGCCATTACCGAAGCACCTTGGTAAAATTCGTATCTGTGATTAACTCTATACCTACCTGATTCTACAATATTATCTTACGCGTAAATAGAGTGTTATCCAAAATGCTGACTCTATGGTCACATAAGTCCAAAAAACATTTTTTGTGGCCGTGAAACAAACCTGTTTACTGGAAAATAATGGTGTCAGCATTTAGTTCTCCTTTGTACTTTTTAATTGGTTCTAATATTGTAATAAAGAATTTAAACGATAATATAATTAGTACAATCTACAATAATCTTATAAACCTATTTAGAGGCTAAAAATTCCGCCGATGCCGGCACTTGCCCATTAGCTCAGTTGGGAGAGCGCTGGTACGGTTAGCCAGAGGTCGCGGGTTTGAGTCCCGGCATGGGCGGAATTTTAATATTAATAGTAGTGGTGGTCGCGGAGCGGCAAAACTCCGGTTTGTTACTCCGGAGGTCGTGGATCCGAATCCCAGCATGTGCTTGTTTTCTAGTTACGTTATTGTAGCAATACCACCCGCTAAAACATCGAGTGTCTGAGGTACCCAAATACCTCAATGCTTGAAATAACATAACATAATAAATAACATTTACATACTGGCACATACATTGCTTCTGACCCCACACTAGGATACCCTGTGTCGTGGGAATCAGACACAACGACATCACAAACATGTAAACATCCAAGATGGGGTTTTTTTTGTCTCCAGCCGGGATTCGAACCCGGGACCTCTCACAGAGGTCGTCTAATTGCCAACGGATGGTAATTAAGCACTTACTGCCTCTCTCTCACACCCTAAGAGAAGGTCTGTGCCATGCAGTGGGGCGTTTACAGGCTACATAAAAAAGGTATTGATTTATCTGGAAAAGTAAGAACTATTACGAACATTATTAAATTTTAAAAACCTATTTAGAGGCTAAAAATTCCACCCATGCCGCGATTCGAACCCGCGACCTATGGCTATCCGTGCCAGCGCTCTATCCAACTGAGCTAATGGGCGACTCACCGGCATCAGTGAAATTTTGAACCTCTTTACACTTTTCTCTGTATTACGTATTTTAAATTATCAAATTACACTTTAGCGTAAGCTATCTTCATGTTTTATTTCATTTATTGCATGCATAAAATAATCTGGTAGATCTAGCAAAGGCAGGTCGAGAATTCGTGATACACAGACACCAAGCCCCTCACATGACACATGCATTGTATTGTAGCCTAACATCAACTAGGTAATCGGTACAGTCACTGCAATAACACCTTTTGATGCTACAGCTGTATAAATTAACACTCTAGTGAAAAATCCATTAGCAGATTTACCAAGACCAAACTTAAGGGAAAATTTGCAGAGTCTAATGTATAAAAATCTCGGGCTAGTGTTTGTTACCGAAATCCTCCGAAACGGCTTCACCGGAATTTATGTTGAGTACCTATTATTTGCTCGAGGCCTAGTGGAACCGAGTGATTGGAATCAATCACTAGTGTTGAGAAACAACAGGCGCGGTCAGGTGTTGGATGGGTGACCATCCTGTGGCTACCGGCTTCCGGGCTTCCGTTTTTTGCATTTTTCCGAGCGCTTCCGTGCTTTGCAAGGCACGCTAAGCCGTTGGTGCCGGCTGTTATATAGTTTTTTTCTATATTTTTTTCGAACATCAGAAATCTTAACTGCGACAACTATTTTTAGAAACACACAGTCTATAACCTATGATCGATAACATAGGACCTTCATCGACTTCCGCTAAAAACGGCCAGGAATACTGCTTTAAAGTTCCAGATGCTTGGACCTAGGTTTTTGTCAGTAGGTTCCAAAAAAAGAGTTACTTTTTCCAAAGACGCGTTATAAAAGATATGTTTTTTTTCCATTGGTGGCGCTATCTAGCACCTTCCAGCGAGCAAACAGATAGGGCAAGGAAAAGACGCAGAGAAGACGCGCAAAAGACTTGTCATACAAAAGGACGAAGACCATACAGAAGAGACACGGCGCGATTTGTACATAACAAGTCGCGTCTTTTGCTCGCCCCCGTCCCATGACGACTCTGTGTCCCAGCGGTAGCGCAACTGCCTACCATGCCAGAGGTCTCAGGCTCGAAGCCCTGCAGGGGACAAAAAACCCCAGGTGTTAGATGTTTACATGTTTGTGAAGTCACTGTTCCCACGACACAGGGTATCCTAGTGTAGGGGTAGAAGCAATGTATGTGCCTGTATGTAAATGTTACCTATGTTATGTCCTTTCTGTTTTCTGCGCGGCCGCTGTTCACCACACTCTCGCACGTAGCGTAAATCGCCATTTTAGCCCCGATTCTCGCCCTTAAAAACCTCCCAACGGGCCAACACTTTCGTCCTCAACAGTCCACGAAACAACAATATCAGTCAACAGGGAACCGAGGCGTGTGCGCATCCGGCATCCATTGCATGCAATGCAGCAGGCGGCGACAACAAACGAGTGCGATTTGAATGTGGAACACTAAACGCGTTGTCCAATAGGTTTCGAAGTGACTAATAAAAAAAATACCGCTTAGGTCATGGGTGTTTCTGATCGTCCAACGAGTACTTACTACTTATATAGTAGTATCTAATCAACTTAAATATAATATGGAAAAGTGTCTGCAGCATCAACAGAAGCGTGTTTTATTGACTGGTTTAATGTTTTCTTTAGATCAAATCTCAGTTAAAGTCAGTCAGTCGGTTCGAGTCCCGGCATGGGTGGAATTTTTAGCCTCTAAATAGGTTTTTAGAAATCAATCTCAGTTGAGCTTAAGCTATTTTTATTATTATTGCTGATATAAATTTACTTAGTTTTTTATGTAGCCTACATACGGCCCACTGCAGGGCACAGGCCTTCGCTCAGAGAGAGAGTATGGGCTTAATTACCGCGCGTGCCCACCGCGGATTGGCAATTTCTAGCGGCGAGGTATGTGAACCCCTCAAACACTCAGGTTTTCACACGATGTTTTCTTTTACAGTTAGCGAGTGGTTTCGCAACTGCTCCTTCACAGTTTAAAGTAACTAAGAAAACAAAGTCATTGCTACGTGCCGGGATTCGAGCCCACGACCTCCCGAATGTGAGCCATGCGTTCTACTGCTCCGTTACCACAGCTACCGTCTCTATTAAATAAGGTTGTTATTAAGATGACAGCCGCCGTCAAATGTACTGTGCTCGCAATATTAAAACGCAAATTTCATCAACAATATAATTTTTTCAATAGGTATCTCTTTTTTATCGAATCCCTAGCCTATCTCGGGATCGACTGACACCTAAACAAAACATAACGATTTTTCAAATAATAAAAACTCCGACTTGAAGGCTGCGCCGGGCAGCTTTTATTCGTATAAAGAAGTATTGTTAAAGTACAATCAATAGCAAATCAACCTGTACTCTACTCAGTAACGTTATGTGCGACTTAACAACGAAAATGTACAGAAAATGTCGGGCTGCCGTCGACTGTACAATGCACCATAATATGCATGGTGCAGTGCAATAAATTACGATAGCTATGTACGTATGTGTATGCAATTAGAAAGAAATAGAAAGAAATTTAGTGGGACAAATTAAGACATCACAAAAAAGAAAGAAAACGCATAGGTAGGTACCACACATCGTTGCAAATAAGGAAAAGAAAAACTATTTACATAAATACGAGATAGGACATGCCAAAGTCAGAGCGTACCTACCTACAATTAGCTGTATGAATGATGCACAAGACAATAGGCTGACAATGCGACCGCGGTGCATTCTAGGACACCGTGTTGATTTACCGTTTGACAGCTCACGTTGAGAACATCAATGAACGACCGGGCGTTTGCCCGTAGGCACGGATATAACGGCATAGTATTTGGTGATTTTCTTAATGCCGATGTGTAACGCCTATGCATATTAGACTCACCCAATGGGCATAACATAGAGAAATAGCTTTAAACACCTACATGAATGTCCTCTATATTACACAAAATAAATAAACAATTTCATTTGATGTGGCGTCTGGTGTGGTGTCGGCCTAGAGAATAGCACCAACTCAATTCTTCCCGCGGGTGTCGTAAAAGGCGACTAAGGGACACAAACTGGGGGGTGGGCAGCAGCGCCCCCCGCAGTACAATTCCACCGAACTGCGATCCCCAACCCGCATGCCCAGCGTGGGGATTATGGGCATTACCCCCTATGATAGCGCAACGTGGCGCTCTTTAGGGGAGGGCTACGTCCAGCAGTGGACTAGTATAGCCTGACGACGATTTGATGTTGTCAGTAGTAGAATTTTGCAGGTTGACGCGCTATGCGTTACTAACTAGCGCTACCAATGGTATATTATATTACTTTTTTTTTTCAAAAAGTAAACATGATCAATCTTAATATCTATGCATAACTTATTAGAATATACAGCTTAGAACGTAGTATCAACATCCTAGGACTTTAATCGATTTCCGCTAAAAATGACCGTTTTTGTTGGAAATCAGAGTCCACTGGGCTACCACCGCTCTATTTTAACAAAGTAATAACAAAAAATGTAAAGGTTGATGTGTTGTCGACAGTGCGGTACCTATTTATTTTTATTAGGTTGGTACCTAGCAAACAAGAAAATGTCTATAGCCTATCGAGCTAATGATGATGGTCGTGCAAAGACTAATTGTGTTCTAATAGCCTCAATGGATATACCTACCCACGCTTTACCCACAGAACATAAAATGTTCTGTGGCTTTACCAGTGGGCCATAGATATACCACGTGAAGACAGTATGTCTAACGAAATTCCGCCCAAAAGCGAGGCACTACACACATACCAAGTGTGTGCCTAAACGGGTTATAGTAAGTGATGACTACTGATGACGTCCGTAACGTAGGCACGTATACATTCGCATTAATAGTGCTACACTAGCAAAGGGCTATGGAATGCTAACCCCCAGTTTGGTAAACTAACGCCGTTGATCTACTGTTAAAAGCTGTCTATTGAAAAAAAAGTTTGACAACTATTAACGGTAGATTTATTAATTGTTAGTGTACGAGAAACTGGAGGTAACCATGTCAAGTTGGCTACCTACCGTTTTGTTGCCTCTTTGAAGGCTCGGACTGTGGGTCTACACATTATAAATCTATGTAGGCTATCGCAAAATACATTTTCGGCGACTGGGGCGAGCGAGGCTCAATGATCATGATGGGCGGGACGGGCACGTGAATCATTGACATTGCCCGTCCCTGATGACGGTGGGGTCAATGTCTGGCTCATCATAAGTACAGTCGACTGGTAGCGGAGCGGTGTAGAACGCCGGCTTCTCAATCGGGAGGTCGTGGGTTCGAACCCCGGCATGTAATGACTTTGTTTTCTAAGTTATGTACATTTGTGAAATTATAGTAGCAATACTACTCGCTGACTGTGAAGGAAAACATCGTAAGGAAACCCTAGTGTCTGAGGTGTTAGCGTACCTCAGCGCTTGCTACGTACAATGGCCCAAGTATGAGGCTAAGTGCGGAAATCTCAGGTCTAACTAACTAACTAACTAAGTACAGTCGACAATGCAGATGTGCAAAAAATCATTTCCAAGCCAATTCTTTCTCTGAGCGTATCGATGGCAAACGTGACTCGCCATCGGGCTTCAAAGATTGCCAATTATAGTGTCAGGAGCTGACCGTTTGTTGGTGGTGGTACTGAGTTAATGAATAAAAAAGATAAAATCGTTACTGATATTTAGTTCTGTGCAATAAGTATGGTAAAATTAAGAAACAATATCAAAAAGAAATGATAATATAGCAAAAATACAAAAAAGAATAACAAGTATTTTTCCTGTCAAATCTATGCTTTCGAGGCTTAAGTTTGAAATGAACTGTAAAATTTGTGTTATGCCAAGTTTATTTGCAAACTGCTTAGAACGTAGTCCCCGACACCATGGTGTGAACTCTGACTTTTTAAGTTAATATTCCATAAGTATATTGTTACATAAAATTGCAGTGCCCTTGCGGGGCTCATGCCATGTATCTACCTTATTGTTTAACAACTGTTATACAACTTGAAGCCATAAACTGATTTGATTTTATTTTAGAAAATGCCATAAACATCAGACCTAACGTACTTGATCTAACCCTTAAGTGGGTAAGGGGAAAATAGTTCCCACGTTAAATTGAACTTTATCACCTTAAAATAGAGTCCAAAAATAATTAAAAAAAATCATACTACCCATGAAGCGCTCGTGGCCTAGGCGAACCGAGTGATTGGAAACAATCACGTGGTTAGGCAACAACAGGCGCGGTCAGGTACAGGATGGGTGAGCGTCCTGTGACTACCGCTAGTGGCATTTTTCCGAGCGCTTCCGTGCTTCGCAAGGCACGTTAAGCCGTTGGTGCCGGCTGTCATATAATGGCAGTCGTTAAGCCATGTCAGAGGCCTTATGGGCGGCTTGATAACTTCTGACAGTAAGACCCGCCACTGTCTTACAATCCTCCACCAACCAGGACTTGGCCCCCGTGGTGGAGTATGGCCTAACCTTCCTGCGATGCAGGTAGAGACCCGTGCCCCAGCAGTGGGGACATATAAGGGTTGATAACGAATACAACTTGAAGCTATAAACTGATTTGATTTTATTTTAGAAAATGCCATAAACATCAGACCTAACGTACTTGATCTAACCTTTAAGTGGGTAAGGGGAAAATAGTTCCCACGTTAAATTGAACTTTATCACCTTAAAATAGAGTCCAAAAATAATTAAAAAAAATCATACTACCCATGCCTTATTAAGGGCTAACCTACTAGATCCTAGCGTGTTGCTGTTTTCCGTGACATGGTATTGGATAGGTATTATTTTGTTATGGATTCTGCACCACAGATTTTATTTACATTCACAGTCTGTTTAGTTTTCATTTTCGAATTCTGCTATTGTAAGTTGAAATATAACCACACGTACCTACAGTACAGTCAGCAGCTGAAGAACATTTTGGTATTGGATCAGAAGAATATAGTTGAATGCTGACAGTGCAAAGGTTTAAAAACCTATTTAGAGGCTAAAAATTTCACCCATGCCGGGATTCGAACCCGCAACCTCTGGCTATCCGTGCCAGCGCTCTACCAATTGAGCCAATGGGCGAATCCCGGCATGGGTGAAATTTTTAGCCTCTAAATAGGTTTTTAAATTTGTTCCTTAGCACGGGTTAGTGCATTAAAATAAAAATTGTATAATCATGTGGGTACAGTGATATCGTTCCGATGTTAAACCTAACTGCAAAGTAGGTAGTCGGGGCTGTAAGTAATGCAATTTGCTTAAGTCAGATGTCGCTGCCTGTACGTAATACAGAGAATAGTGTAAAGGGGTTCGAAATTTCACTGATGCCGTGAGTCGCCCATTGGCTCAATTGGTAGAGCGCTGGCACGGATAGCCAGAGGTTGCGGGTTCGAATCCCGGCATGGGTGAAATTTTTAGCCTCTAAATAGGTTTTTAAATTTGTTCCTTAGCACGGGTTAGTGCATTAAAATAAAAATTGTATAACAGTGCAAAGGTGTAAAGGTGCATGCTGTGAACTAAACCGAACGATGCCTTTAACCAAATATTTAGTGATAATAAGTATTTTTATTCATAAAGATGATACATTACACTTAGCATTAAGTTACGCTTTAATTTAATACAATAATAATATATGTGAATATGTGTAGCCTCTGCTTTCTAAAAGAGAGATAAGACCTTTATTAAAACCTTTTGATTATGTTTTAGTATTGATTTTCTTGATTTAGTACGTAAGAATATTTGAACCACTTTCTACACAATAATACAAAGTAAACTTTTAATCATCACAATGCCCCCAAAATATCGGACGTTTAGAAGTGTACGAAAATTTAAAAACTAAATAAAGTATTTTTAACTTTTGCTTATTGAAAGTGGTAGGTCTGTCGATCTATCATTATGTTCTTTTTAATGCACTAACCCGTGCTAAGGACAATAATTCATTACTAAAGAAACTGCTTTCAGGTTTTGTGTCATTTCAATAACACTTTTTATAACATAGCACAGGATATCCTAGTTAGGGAGGGCAGGTGATTGTGAAGTTTTTTTTTATTTGCAATGTGAAAGAAAACTATTTAATCAGCGATAAAACAGAACTCTTAAGTATATTGTGTGCCTGCTTAAAGCTAGTTAGGAGATTTGATTTTAATAATAATGGTGGCGTGCAAAAGTTGCGTGATAATGGATAACTATCATTATACGGCGCTGAATACCTTTGAGGTCAGACAATTGAGGCGTAGCTTTGTCATGATGTAAATCTGTCTACTTATGAATAGTCCACAATAGCAGATAACATTTTCATAGATCTAATTACAATATTGATAAAATTTGGCTAAGTTGTTTTAAATCAATTTACTGTGTAGAGTTTGTTATTTTAGAAATGTATGTTCGAATATTTTCGATTCTTTTTTACTAATTACTAATTATTTTTTTTAAACTATTTTATTTACAACTAGCTAACCCAGCGAACTTAGTACCGGCTAACAGTCGATTCTATAATATATTTTTTATTTTTCTCTCCATAAGAAACAAACTTCAAGGAATATTCTAAAACAATAATTAGCGAAATCGGTTCAGCTGCTCCCGAGATTTGCGCTTACCAACACATTCAGCAATTCATTTTTATATTATAGAGATCTAAATATGTATTACTAATTATAAACTAAATCTAAATACCTACTAACAAAACAAATCTAAATATACTTATAAATTAATTTAAAACACTACTACCTAAAAGCCAATATATTGTAAAAAAAATGAAGTTTTGCGCTTTATATGTTTTTAGATAGGTATTTGTACCTATTATTTCTATTTTACAAAAAACAATTTGAAGTTACTTCCTTTTTTTGTACATACGTGTATACAATGGACACCCTTTGTTCTATTTAGGATAAGATATTAACTGCTTTTATAAATTTTATTTAATTAGCGCGTAGATTGCTACTACTGCTGTGTGGTGTCGGCGTAGAGAATAGCACCAACCCAAATTCTTCCCGCGGGTGTCGTAAAAGGCAACTAAGGGACACAAACCGGGGGGTGGGCAGCAGCGCCCCCTGCAGTACAATTCCACCGAACTGCGATCCCCAACCCGCGTGCTCAGCGTAGCGATTATGGGCATTACCCCCCAATGATGGCACAACTTTGCGTTATGGCGCTGATTAGGGGAGGGCTATGTCCAGCAGTGTACTAATATAGCCTGAAGAAGAAGAAGATTGCTACTACAACTTCATAAATGTACGTGACTTAGAAAAACAGAGTTATAGGTACATGCCGGGAATCTAACCCGTGACCTCCCGAATGTTCACTACCACCGCTCCTATTTCACTTATCGTTATTGACCCACTTATCGTTATCAACCCAACCAACAGCTGGGGCATGGGTCTCTTCCTGCAGTCCAGGATGGTTAGGCCATACTCCACCACGGGGGCCAAGTCCGGGTCGGTGGAGGATTGTAAGACAGTGGCGGACCTTACTGTCAAAAGTTATCAAGCCGCCCATAAGGCCTCTGACATTCCGTGCTTCGCATGGCATGTTAAGCCGTTGGTGCCGGCTGTCATGTAATGGCAGTCGTTAAGGTATTTCACTTATAGGTAAGTTCAATTAGATATTCAGTTAAGTGCGGTGGTAGCGGAAGGGTAGAACGTCGGCTTCTCAATCGGAAGGCTGTGGGTTCGAATGCCGGCATGCACCAATTTCTTTGTTTTCTAAATTATGTACATTTGTGAAATTATACTCGTAGTAGCTATACCTTTCGCTAACTGTGAAGGTAAACATCGTGAGGAAACCCTAGTGTCTGAAGTGTTATCACACCTCAGCGCTTGCTACGTGCAATGGCCCAACTATGAAGTTAAGTGTGGAAATCTCAGGTCTAACTAACTCAATCATACAAGCTCGTTGTCAATATCCGTCACTCACACCGATACGTAAGTTTACCATACGTAATCTAATGACACAGCTAAAATTAGGTATCGCTACACCTCAGTACAGAAAGACACGTTATCTTGAGACAAATACAGGAAAAACAAGCATTTTTTTTCACTATCAACACAGAACAAATATTTGTCAAACAAAAAGTGCCTTGCGAAATATACTTTGTTCTGTGTACATAAGTGTTGAGGCCATATCACAAGTTACTCGTTAGAAATCCTAGAATTCGGTTTTTGTATGTTGATGACAGGTGGCACCAACGGCCTAACGTGCGTTGCGAAGCACGGAACGTACCCATCCTGCCTGACCGCGACTGTTGTTGCTTAACTCAAGTGATTGATTGCAATCACACGGTTGGACTAGGCCACGCGTAAGTTTTACAGTATTACAATGGAAGTAAACCAGGGGTGTGACCAAGTAAGACCACTGTATGGAATTGTCTGACCACTCTGAACCTACCTCGAACTGTAAAATACATACCTACATATTTAGACACTTTAAAATCGTCTGAAAGTAGATCTGAAGTTGCCCCAGGAGCGTGTTGAAATGATTACCTTAACTATTTCTTCAAAATGTTGGGCATAACATTTACGATTTTTTCAATGATGTGATGACAAAGTAAAAAGAAAAAAAAAATCTGGCCAGCCATAGGATAAAAACAAAAAAGTCGGGAAAGCGGCAATCTTCATTTGTTTTTTAAAGTTGTAGAGTTTGGTTAATACTTTCCTTATATTCGTAATGAACAGTATCAGTGTTTACCTCGGGTTAAAGACTTATTTAGTCCCTCAAAAGTGGGCGCCCTCGCTACGCTCGGTAGCCAAACCCCGGCTCGGGACTAAATAAGTTACTTTCACCCCGAGGGTAACAATGTTCTATTAAACATTATTGTCGATACTGAAGAAACGGCTACAGGTTTTTATTTACGTAGGTATTACCTAAAAACCGCATATTTCTTTTAAATTTTACCTAAGAAGCTACGTAAAACCGTTTTCAGAAGACTGCGCAGGCGATGCTGACTCACTCAGTTGGTTTGTGACTGCAGTAACGAAACTTCTTCTATAATATAAAAATTAATCGCTGAATGTGTTGGTAAGCGCCTCGTAAGCGCAAATCAGGAGAGCAGCTGAACCGATTTCGCTAATTCTTTTTTTAGAATATCTTTGAAGTACGAGGATGGTTCTTACGGAGAGAAAAATAAAAAAAATTAAGAATCGGCCGTTAGGCGGTATGAAGTTCGCGGATTCAGGTAGTACTTAATATATGTGTGGCATAATACACAACCTTTACAATTTCTGTTGCAAAGTCGTCCTTAACGTAACTGGTTAGACTGCACGTGTAAAGATGGGATCAGCTGCCGACTGTACGCATCCAGTCAATGACTTTTGAGGGTAGTGTGATACTTTATCGGGCGAAGTACTGAGCGAGTGTATTCATAATTTGTAAACTAAGTAAGCATATTGTTTGCTCGTCTGCTGTTTACTTATAAAGTTGCGGCAACTGTTTAAGCCTGGCGAAGTCGACGGCATGTCTGCCTTTACATTTGTGCAATCTACTCAGTTACTTTACGTGCGAATTTGCAATGGGAAACTTGCGTCAAGCTTCGATTAGAAGACATAGATAACCACAAGATTCTTTTAAAAACCTATTTAGAGGCAAAAAATTCCAGCCATTGCCCCAAATTGTCCTTAGCACGGGTTAGTGCATTAAAAAGAATATAATCACAAGATTACAAGACTGTCATTAATGCCTCTAGTATAAGTGATTGTTGTGTCTTATTTCGCTTGAAGACAAATAAATATATTCTATTCTATTCTATTCTATTATTTACAAAATAACACCATGAATTTTTTTTTGTTTTACGGGATCCAAAAAAATTGAGACACTAAAAAAAATAATCTAATGTTTCTTTAAGAAACAAGATTATTTTTTTATAAAATTTTAACGTTTTCTAAACGTCTTGTAGGTGTAAAAAAATATACTTTACGAGATAACTCTAAAATACTCGTAAACGCCTTATTACATAAGGCGACACGTTCAAATTGAGACCTAATAGTTTGAGTCCGATTTGTATGGAGCATTTTTGTACCACGTGATCGGAACGAGTTTTCGGACAGGTCAATTATGAAAAGTACCTAATAGTCGTAGAGAAAAAAACACGTTTAATTGTATTGGTCCTTTAATAATAGACTTGCACAAACATTTTAAAACATTTTTATGCAAGTTTATGTACTGTCGACTGTACAGATCAACCAAATAAATGCGAAGTGCGGAGAGAGAACAAATGAATGAATCAGTCAATATAGAGGTTATATAAAATAAAAGCCACGATCCTGACAGATCACCTTCGCTTCATCAACTTTCATAAGTCGTTGCATGCACGCACGCCGGTTCCGGGTACTTTTTATCTTTCCCTTTGCTAATACATCCCCTATTTGGTCGATGTAAGTCCGTCTGGGACGTCCCTTACCTTCCACTCACATTCGCAATATATTTGTTTCGTCAATCTTTCTTCCTTCATCCTCTCCACATGTCCAAACCAACGCAACATTCTTTTCTCAATTCTAGTCACTACATCCTCTTTCGTGGCAAGTGGCAGTCCCTGGTCTCTGCCTACCCCTCTGGGATACAGGCGTGAGGTTATGTATGTATGTAATATAAAAGCAAGTTATAGTACGAGTAAATAAATCGGACTTTATTCATCAGTCAAGTTCAAAATACAAAAGTTTTATTGTAAATAGGTACTCAAAAAATAGGTAAGTGATGAAAAGGACAGAGGCTCAGCATAATTGCTGTTTTACAGACTCGGCCGGTGTATGACAGCAGACCACATAATGCTCTCACAAACCCAGGAATATAGTAGTAAATCTGATTTAGTTTTATGTAAAACAGGCACTTACTCCTCCGGAATACAGGCGTGAATTTATATACATATTTATATATGTATGTACTTGAATTGGCCGGTTTGATTGTAAGCTTTATATTTAATTGAATATAAGAGGCTGTGGCATAACCTCCCTGCGATGCAGGAAGACACCCGTGCCCCAACATTGGGGACAAACGAGGGTCGATATCGATAAGAGGCTAACAATTCAATAAAACAGAAAAGTATTTGTACTCTTTTCTTTTAATGCACTAACCCGTGCTAAGGACAATTTTAAAAACCTATTTAGAGGCTAAAAATTCCACCCATGCCGGGATTCGAACCCGCGACCTCTGGCTATCCGTGCCAGCGCTCTTTCCAACTGATCTAATTGGCTGAGCTCACCCATTAGCTCCAAGAAAAGTAGGTACTTGCACTACAATAATATTAATAGTGCCGAATGAATAGTCCCCACATTAAATGGAACCTAATCAAAATTAAATAAAGCCAGATTTTCATATTCCTCCGTGCATGTGTTTTAAACGCCACCTGTCATGAATTAGGAACCGAAAGTACGTTTGTAAAGCGCCATCGATTGTTCAGTAGATATCTATTTAAATCAGAGACGGGTACCTATACTTTGTCCAAAAAGACAAAGAAGAATGTAGAAATTAAACATTTCTATACTTTGAAATTAAAGAGTAAGGTTTTGCTCAGACTTTTTGTCTGTGTTAGTTAATTTCTTGCACTTAAAAGCATTATCAAAAATATTGTGCTTAATCAAAGTTAGTAAATGGTCTTAATTTTCGATAATATCACTAATAAAGTTTCTCTTCCGGTTTCTTGAATTTTTGGACAAACTGCACGTGTGCTTACTTCTTTTAGTTCCGAAAGTTACCACGTCTAGGTATGTCGCTGTACTTGCGAGAGTTAGCTCGCCGCAGACATTTGTTCCTGATGGTCAGTCTGTTCCTTTTTTCCTCTGTGGCACATGACCAATTAAGGCGCTATTAGGTGTTAACTAACACAACCAGTGGAATAAAAATCATAACTTGTTTTAAAATGCGTCTTCTTTTAAAAGTGAACATCATAAATCATAACAACTGTGACAACTATTTTTAGAACCTATACTCTAGAACCTAGGATGCACAACCTAGGACTTTCATAGATTTCCGCTGAACGGCCGTTTTTGGCAGATCTGCTTTAAAGTAGGTTTTTGGACCTAGGTTCTTGTAAGTACCTTCTAGAAAGGGCTGTTATATTTATTAACATTTTCCAAAGACGCGTTATAAATATGTATAATGGATGGAAATATAAAGAAAATATGTTTTTTTTCCATTGGTTGCGCTAGTTAGCACCGCCTACCGCCTTAAGGGTTAGCAACCTGCGCCTTATGATAACTTAAGAAATACGCCATTACGATGGATTTTGTCTAATTTGTAAAGATCTTTGTTCAAAGAACGTAATGAATGCATCCATTATATGTTTGAAAGCCGTAAATCGATGCTCGTGAAATAATAACAATTCAATGAAAAACTCGATGGGTACGAGTATAATACGGCATTACACAAAAGGATTATTACTTTCACTTAGCCCACTGTGATCTGTGTGACTGAGACCAATATATCTCTCAGTGGTTGTCTGGAACAAATTACTATTAGAAGAAGAAAAAGAAGAAGTATATTTATTTACGAACACAATACTAAAAACGAACATACCGAAACGGAATAATAACAATGAAATTAAATACGAACACAAGTAAAATCAATTGAAACAATTATACGTAAAATATAAAAATAAAAACAAAAATTATAAACATTTAAACAACAGTAATAACAGATATTGGTTTTCAGTATAGAGTCCCTAAAGTGGACTCGACTCAGCATGTGTTGCGGAAGTGTTACCTACCCACGAATCTGGTATTCTGTCGAGACCACGTTGCGGTTAGTTAGATTCGCGGAGATTAAAAGGACAAAAACTAACTGTGCTGACTATGTGTTAGTGTTATATGTACGAGTTTATAAAAGATGCAGGTGTGAATGTGTGATTACGTGTAAATATGGGTGATGTTATACATAATATAAAAAATATGTATATAATCAGATGAGAAAGCGGTATTCAAAGCAAGGGATCAAAGGTGATGTAAAGGTAAAATAGGCAATATACAGACTATACTTAGAATAACATACTAGAAAAAAAGAACAGATATATAAAAAGATATAGATAATTTATTTATTTCACCAGATCATAAACAGATTAGCAGCGACTCACGACCAGCCCTTTTTGAATTTCCAGCATGTACTTTTTGTAAAGTATTTTGAAACGGAATTTGCTCTTACAGTCTCGAATAGGCGGTGGAATGTTGTTCCAGCATTTTGTCGCTGCATATCGGAAACTGCCCCGAAAAGCTGCCGTCCTATGTGTCGGAATACTAAGTGATACCGTGACTCTTCTTACCCTCTCTGCCTGACTCGATTGACGCCACGTTAGTTTGGCGTATAAGTAAGACGGATTGTTCGACCTTATAACACCGAATAACAATGTTGCTAAATGGAGCTTTTGTCTTGCTTCCATTTTCAGCATATCCGCACCGTTGAGGAAAGGAGTCACATGCGCACGCGGAGGGACAGGGAAGCAGTACCGAGCACACGCGTTTTAGTAATAAGTAATAAGGCATTAGTAATAAGGCCGTTAATTGTACTGTACCATGTTATTGTTTAAGTCTCCTATGTAATTCCTCGTGTACATACAATAAAGAGTAATCTATCTCTCTGTTCAATTTCATAGGACTGCGATGAGGCGAAGACAACTTCACCTTTAGCTTGTATAGCGCACACTCGAGGACCAATCTTCCACTTTGCCCACCTCTTCCCACGGATTTTGATATGATTCGCACCCACATGCGGGTTCCCGCCGGATATCAATCTAGGTTCACTAACAGGCTGCGGTCAGCACCGAGCTGACCAGTGAGTGTAGCATGTCACACGTTTCGGCGCGACGTAGCGGCTTCGGACTATAGTGTGGCCATTAGCGCTGTGCACTCCCTGAGGTATGCGTGGCGAGGTGGGAGGTGGCGAGGTGAGGCGAGGTGAGGTGGGTTAACGGCGCACTGGCAGAGCGCAGCAGCCGATTCTCCCCCCTCCCCCCGTCTCGCCGCGCGCATACCTCAGGGAGTGCACAGCACTAATGGCCACACTATACTATGTCACTCATTTTGACAGCTGTGCGTCATAAAAGGCGTGACTAGAGATCCGGAGTGATGGTCGGAGAGAATGCTTTCGCATGAACTTACCGATTAAAAAATGAGGTAGTCATTCGATTTCATCTGATCAGTTATTCACTTACATATGCAAAGTTTACAGTCATCATAATCAGCCGGCATCAGTCCACTTCTGGACATAACACTACTATAACATAAAAGATAATTTAGATGACAATGATGTCTGGAATTAAAGCCAGTACAATACATGAGTTATATGTTTTATAATAATTATGTAAACTCTGTAGGACTTTGAAAAGACTGAATTTGGTGATTTTTTTCTATTGTTACTCCAAAATAATCTAGATTTTGAAATGGACACCTATTTTGTGTTGTAACGTCCAGTAAGCCGCAGTTTATGGGCTACTTTGAATAAAACATACAATTCATAGGCCTCTCCCAAGATGCGCCAATGGGCCCGATCTTCGGCTATCCTCTTCCAGTCACTACCCAGCGCTTTGCAAATTTCATCGCTCCGCCTGGACACAGGGCGTCCTACACTGCGTTTGCCGATTCGCGGTTTCCACGCAAGAACCAGTCTACCGCACAAAGTCTACCGTCATAAGCACAAAGTCGCAGCACTCTTCTTAGACCTAACCTCTGCATTTGACATGGTAGATCAAGACATTTTGATGGCAAAGTTGGACCACTACGGGGTTAGAAACGAGAGTTTAGATTTAATCAAATCATATTTTTGTAACAGAATGCAGTTTGTTGCATTTAAATCTATTGAAAAGAGTGTTGAGACCACATATAGATCTAAATTAGTAAACCTCACGCGAGGAATTTCAAGGCTCCCAAATGC
Source organism: Yponomeuta sedellus (assembly GCA_934045075.1). Classification (NCBI taxonomy): domain Eukaryota; kingdom Metazoa; phylum Arthropoda; class Insecta; order Lepidoptera; family Yponomeutidae; genus Yponomeuta; species Yponomeuta sedellus. The sequence goes on from OW203733.1 coordinate 5,079,510, forward strand.
AAGTTAACTTTGCATTTGGGAGCCTGAGGATGCCTCGTGTTAGAGGCGAAACGCGTCGCGTGTTTTCTCACACAAGTATTGGTGTTGGTGGTGGTGTGTTCGTGTCTTGCTTCTGCTTGAAAAAGTGGGAGGGAGGGCGGTGCATTAGCTAGCTGCATGGTGCTTGTGGGATTTTTGGCGGAATTCAGCAAAGTAATTCTAACTTTTTAATGCTATTATGGATTTCCGCAAAGTAACGCCTGATTCTATACAACAACGTAAATATAGATGCCAATCTAAGCTGGCAGAAAGAACTAAATGCTCTTGAAAGCTCGATAAGCTCAGCATGCTATGCAATAAGAAGCCTGAGAGAAGAACTACCCATTCAAAGCCTAAAGATGGTATACTACAGCCTGGTTGAATCTAAATTAAGATACAGTATTCAGTTCTGGGGGAATAGTTATGCGAAGAATATAAACAGGGCATTTGTGCTACAGAAACGTGCAATAAGGACAATGGTAGGCATATCGCAAACGGAATCATGTCTCGAGCATTTCAAGAAATTAAAAATCTTGACTCTTCCGGGGTTATACGCTCTTGTCGTTATAGTTTCTTTGGTAAAAAATCTCGGTGAACTCGAAACAGATGAGGAAAGACGTGAGGCCACAAGAAGATTGGATATAATTAGGAATCTAGTTCCAAGACTAAGGGTTGTAATGCATTCGACAAGTTTTCAATCTATAAGACTGTTCAACGCCTTACCCACTGAGTTAAAAAATTGGCATATCATAAAAGTTTTAAAATGAAACTGAAATCGTACTTACTGCAAAAGAATATGTATAGCATTAAAGAATTGTCTACAGGAATAAATTAAATAGTGAACTTGTATAAATGTAAATAAATTATATTATTGAATCTGTATAAATGTAAATAATTTTAATCATTAACATATTTTTATAACTATTTCACAAATTTTATCATACAGTCAATTAAGTTAGTTTAAGATCCTTTTATTTCACATACGATTAAAATTGTTATTGAATAAATGAAATGAAATGAAACCACAACGGTTATCGGTCCTGTGGCTGATATGACCCGCCCACTGCAACTTCAGTTTGCTAATTCGTCGAGCTATGTTGATCACTTCAGTTTACTGTAAAATATATCAATAAGGATAATCGTTTTAGTTTTTTAGTTTCCATGCAATTCTCGAGACGAATATCGCGGGAAAACTGCTCACGGATGTCGAGAGCAGTTTTCCCAAACCCATCTTTCCACAATTCTGTAAGAACATTGTACTCTGCCCTTCATAACGCGGTACAAGATGCGCGTTGTTATGTTACCCATCACTACGCGCGTACCATCACCGCACGTTGTTATGCTACGAACACCGGTTGTGCAGAACTGCAGCAACGAATTAGGTCTAGATAGGATAGGACCAACTTATATACAGTATAGTTATGTATAGTTTTGCGCTCGTGGCCTAGTGGAACCGAGTGATTAGAAACAATCACTGACGAGGTCAGGTGCTGGATGGGTGGCCATCCCGTGAAACCGCTAGTAGCATTTTTCTTAGCGCTTCCGCGCTTCGCAAGGCACGCTAAGACGTTGGTGCCGGCTTTTATGTAATGGCAGTCGTTAAGCCATATCAGAGGCCTTATGGGCGGCTTGATAACTTCAGACTGTAAGGTCCGCCACTGTTTTTCAATCTTCTATAAACCCGGACTTGGCCCCCGTGGTGGAGTATGGCCTAACCTTCCGCGAGGCAGGAAGAGACCCGTGCCTTAGCAGTGGGGAAATACAGCGGTTGATATCGTATAATATTGCCCTTTATTATTTCTCCACGAGTTCTTGGTTGACAGACGGATTTCCCACTGTCATATTGACAAAGTAATTATATTTTAGGACATCAATTTCGATCCACTTAGCTTGGAGATTCCAAATCACTATATTTAGTACAATTAAATATCCGTTATTGATACTTCTTAACTAGTAACGATTCTACTATAATTGTAACGAGCTACTGACGTATAAGCATACCAAGGTCGATACAAGTACCTATCGTCAACTAAAGGACGAAGATACGATAATATTTTTTAAATATGAAATTAAATAATTATCTTCGTCGTTGTGTGACGTCCTTCAGTATTACTGTAGGATTACTGCCTTCTACTAAGCATGCATGCAAGACACAGGAATTCTCTCAGCGTAACATGAGTCAGCTGATCCTTTTTTTGTGAGAAGTAAATGTATATTCTAGGCCTTTTGGCATTTCGGTTCTCGCAAAAAAGCTCATTGTTATTCGTCGCACACTCATTCATTACGCACTTATCCGAATCGGCGAAGGTTCTTGTTCAGTTTTTTTCCACTGAGTCAATTTCATACTGTCTTTTTGGGGTCCCGCGTAAGTCAAGGAAAAACGATATTTCTTTTATCACACGGTAAACAAGAGCTCCAAAAACGTCTAGAAATATTTGGCAATGTGGTCGAATCATTTGATCTTTTAAACCTGTGCCTGAGGCTTAAGGATCCAGTTAACTAACGTCACCAACGAAAAAAAAATGCTATTTACACGACTTGTAAAAGGATGTTTGTTCCGACACTTTTTTACCGATTTTTAGTACCCACGACACAAACCTAGGGCACAAACCTGAGTCTATATAGATAGCATTTACTTAGGTATGCCGAAATCGGCTCAAGTTTAGCTTCAGTTCCGCGACTATGGGTCCTAAAAAATACTCTCAACATGGTATTCAAATACTAGTCACGCAACTCGGTGGATATTTACATAATAGAATCAGAGGGGTAGCTAAAAAGTACTAATCGACGTCACTCAGTCCAGTGGATAGTTACATAATAGATCCTTAGTTCTATGGGCCCTTAATTTGCGAGTAACACTCGCACTTAGTAATTTTTTCTAATAAAAAGTTCGCTCGTCAACAAGGTTACCGATTAGTTCTGGCGTTTACGTATTTATAGTTAAAATGCATAAAAATAAAACGAATCTAGTAGCACCTAAATCATTATTTCCTAGTTTTTATGTTTAAAAAGGTAAATAACTGACTAAGCATATAAAATTTTATTAAGTAACATGTAATTTTTAAAATCAAAATGATTACTTTTGCGAGTGATGGGACATAAAAGATGACATCGAAATCAAATATTTACCTTCATTGTAACGCAGAACACAAAATCTAGTTACACTGCTATACAACTGTAACTAGATTAGGATTATTCAATTGATTATAGACATTAGGATTATTCAATTGGAGTTGAGAACGACGGGATGATTTTGCTTCAACAATTGTTCCCAATTTATACGTTACTTATTGCGCACATAAAATACATCCAGAAAACACAAAATATGACTTTGTTTTCTAAGTTATGTACATTTGTGAAATCATGCCGCTGACGCTGAAGGAAAACATCGTGAGGAAACCCTAGTGTCTGAAGTGTTAACGTACAATGGCCCAACTATGAGGATAAGTGAGGAAATCCCAGGTCTAACTAGGCTACCTATTCTCAGACTTACCACATAAACACAAAAAATAAATAAATATTCATGGACATAATACACAGATCTCGTCAGACCTATACTAAGTATAACTAAATGACTTGTGTTACAGGTGCTGACTCGACGATAAATTTAATACAATAAATACATAGATAACATCCAAGACCCGAGATAAACTAAAGAAGTTCATTTCCTAGTTTGACCCGGCCGAGCATCGAACCCGGGACCTTCGGTTTTACAGACAGCGTGCCACCGAGGCCGTAAAGTATATAAATAATCATCGATGAAGCCTTTTCGGACATTTTTAGAAATATGTTTTTATCAAATCCAAAACGTTTTATTGTAGTCACTTTAGACCGTCTAGTAACTGGATCATGTACCTGGGCTGGATTATCGAAAAACAAGTTTAGTGTTATTTAAATTATTGAGGCACTAAAACCAACCGGTTTAAGTGGAAGATAACAAGTTAATTATGTTTAGTCTATCTTAGGCATCCGCTTAGAATATTTTTAGACGCTAAAAAACTTTAAACTTCAATTTGAATGGCGTAGATGTATAAATATTATGACAAAGTAGGTACTTCTATTGTACAAGAACAAAAATTACCCACAGATTAAATCCGTGCTAAGCAAGGCACGTTAAGCCGTTGGTGCCGGCTGTCATGTAATGGCAGTCGTTAAGCCACGTCAGGGCCTTATGGCCGGCTTGATAAACTCTGACAGTAAGGCGCGCCACTGTTTTACAATCCTCCACCAACCCGGACTTGGCCCCTATGATGCAGTATGGCCTAACCTTCCTACGATGCTGGAAGAGACAAGTGCTCCTGCAGTGGGCACATACAAGGATTGATAACGAACGAAGGAGTGCTTTAGAGTAGGTTAGTACCTTCTAGCCGTGTATTGAATTTGATAATGCAGCATTGGTATAAGTTATACACTCTGAATAACTATTTGACGTATATCAATTTAAACTGGTTAAATCGCATTTAGCGTACAAATAACCAGTTGTCAGACCTCGCATAACGGCTGTATACACAGCTTATAACCTTTATTAGTAAGGCCGTTAGAGTATAAAGAGGATAGAGTTTGGGTCAGTTTCTGAATTGAGAATTTTGCTATGTAAATATTTAAATGTAGAGCTGTCTCTTCGAATGTCTCAGAAAAGAGTGTAACAGAAAGTATTTACTTAGTGAAATTCTCAATTCAGAAACCGGCCTGTGTCACGCATTCTGTGGCGCTAAAAATTACGGTACTTTCAACGATAAAACGCTCCACCCGCATCATCCGCCCAGCCTATGCTGCGATCATTGTCACTAAGGCGTGGGGCACATAAGAAGGTCGTGGGTTAAGGGTGCGCCAAAGGCTTTTAGTCTTTTAATTCATTTTCATACAAAATGTACTGAAGCTGAGTGGGAATAAGTCCATACAGACGATACGGGAGGCCGCTAACTTTATACAAAGAGTCGCGTGTCGCGTCTTTTCCCCACGTCCGTCCTTTCTAAAACAATCTCAGGCTGATTTGCGCCACCGCTATCTGACAGCACTACCAATCTGTTTATCCATAGATAAGCTACATCAAGTGGATAAATCCAATAAAAACATCATGCACCGTCACATTTGCAAGGCTTTCCTTAGATAAATTGCATGTCTGACAAGCCTGTCAATCAACTGTTTATCAGTTTATCTACTTAATTACTTACTTTGAATACCTCAGACACGCAGGTTTCCTCACGATGTTTTCCTTCACAGTTAGTGAGTGGTAGTACTACAACTTTCCTAATTTAATCTCCTTTAATTTCCTGTCAACAGAAATCACGATGATTGACCACTCTACGGTCCGTAGCCTTACGTAGGCCATTAGGTTTTGCCGTAGATAAAATAATCGAGTCTTGCTTGTACTCATTGTATACAGGGGGTCCAGAGCTGAGAAGGTAGGTATTGAATTTTGAAACTGGAAGTCTTCACAGTAACAAATCATTATGGTTTTGGCGCCACCCACCAATGAATAAAAAATAAAAGAAATATTTTACAGATCGGCTTTACATTGGCGTCACAGCTGTAGTCACATCTCCGTTTTAAATCTCTCAATAATTTAGTCATCGTACAATCGATAACATAAAGTCAGATCTACTTCGAACAAAGTTTGTGTTAGTGCGTCAATGCTATCATCTAGATGTCGGTTGTTAGTTTTAACAGTTTAAATATATCCTTGTCGAAGCTCATTAATTTCTTTATGGCTTGAAGTTTTAAAACCGGACTCTTAGGAAACCATTTAGTTCTATGCGAAAATACTTCATAAACATGAGAACTACCTACCTTTAGACATGATTTATCTATGAAACCTACCCATTGCATCACTACAATATTATAAGGGCGAAAGTTTATGAGTGTGTGTGTTTGTTACTTCTTCGCTGGAGCGATTTATATAAAACATGGTATGGAGCAAGCTGACACCCTGGATTAACACAAAGACGTTTTACTGCGGGAAAATGTCTTTTACTATACTATTTTTATTTTTAATGCACTAACCCGTGCTAAGGAACAAATTTAAAAACCTATTTAGAGGCTAAAAATTTCACCCATGCCATTCTTAAAATGTTTTCTTCCTAAAGTAAATAAATGCTTTGCATCGACTAAATATCGCGCTTGCATTGCTACAAAAAGTTTCCGCATGTAAAAGGCCTTATTTAGGTGGATGATTCTGCTTGAGATATATGTAGGAATTATTTATATCAAGTAGCTACTATACCACTTTATTCTGTCACACATGTGGAAAGGTGGATTTAGTTTTTACTAATAATAAAATTTGATAAATTTGATTGATGTTGAATCGCTCGTAGACCCGGCTGCATGAGTCATCTTAAAAAACGATTACGGGTTAAGCAACACAGGGCGCGTTCAGTGCATGGATGGGTAAACCATTTATGACTTCCGCTGGTGGCATTTTTCCGGGCGGTTCCGTGCTTCGCAAGGCACGTTAAGTAGTTGGTGCCGGCTGCCGTCGATAGAAGGCAGTCGTTAAGCCAAGTCAGAGACGTTTGTACTCGAAAACTTCTGACAGTAAGACCAGCCACTAGTTTTGCAAGCATCCACCAGTCCGGATTTGGCCTCCGTGGTGGAGTATGGCCTATTCCTTCTTCAGGGAAGAGACCCGTGCCCCTCGGTGGGGACATTTTAAGAAGATGATAGAATAATAAGTATATAGATATATATTTTATTTTAATACCGGAAAGCTATTTGATGGTGTCAATCTTATGGTTGCTCGATGACAGCACTTTCGCACCGTTTCTCAGGAAATCGGGAATAAAACCTATATTGAATGACAGGAATAAACTGAAAGCAATCAAATCTTAAAATAATCGAGAGGTGTATGGTATAGGGAGTGAATGCAGTAGTAATAACAAAAATTGGCTCATAAAAAATGTATCATAAGTCCGGAAATCCGATGAAAAATCGGCACTTTTCCCGGAAATCTTGAAAAAGTAGCCTTGTGCAGAGGAGGGTTCTATTAGATGATAGAGTTATCTAAAATCTTAGTCAAGCAATCGTGAACAGCAAGTAGAAGATAATGATATCGGCACGTGAACGTTGTTTGTCATTTCATATCTAGTGTCTGTACAGGTACGAGTGTAATGCACTCAGGTGCTGTTCTAGTGTCAGATCAAATGATATGATAAATAAATAAATGACACTGCATTGACGTAGATAGGGCGAGATGAAATCCGATTGTATCCGAGCCTATGAGGTGAAAGCGAGGAGCGAAATCAAGTGAAATACGAGCAATTTGTCTATTTGAGAGCCTGTCTATGGGAGGTGGAAACGGTGAAGGTGATATTTTATTTTTTATTTTATTTATTTATTTATTTCTTATCTATGGGAAACCAACAGCTGATAAACAATATATGAAACTTATAAACTAATTAGTGAGCCATTTACAGGTTTTCACCTATAGCAACAGACTGCTAGATTTCAGCAAGGAAACAACAATAGCAACACAATAGGTACATTAAGCATGCACTGCAATATATTACATGGAAATAGGTAACCATGATTATCAGTTTTTATTTTTTATTTTACATGGCAGTATTTTACATATATAAAGAAAAAGCAGGGCATTGTGTAAACGGTGCCTTGCATTCTCTCGTGAATCTATCTATCCACAATGGAGTGCTGATCCAACACTTACGTACGGTAGCAAAACATGAGTATCGCAGAAGAATCAAGAAAGTAGGTATACGGTCTGAAATGAAATAGGAGTCCTTGACCCGACCAGGTGGGATGACGATCTGCGAAAACTGCCGGCAGAGGATGCGGCAAGCTGAATACAGGGCGCTATGGCGCTCATTAGGGGAGGGCTATGGCCAGCAGTGGACTACATAATATAGCCTGAAGAAGAAGAAGAAGAGTCCTTGAGAAGTATGTGTGGTGTTACTTGGACTGACAGTGGCATTACAATTACGAGTACTCACTAGATGGCGCTGCGAGTTTTCCAACACGTGGTATGGTAAGATTGGTTTGTTAATCGTCAGCTCTATCTAGGGCGTGTCACCGCGCTACTAGATTACCATCACGGCTGACGATTATCATTTATCGAAGACTGCGATATTGATACATCGTGTCAAGTGAGAATTCGATAAAATTGTGTCAAACCAGCTGGGGAGCACAACGTCGTCAACGACAAAAGTTTTATCCCATTATCGGCTACAGATATTGCTTCATTTCACCGCGCCAAGCGTGATGCCGCTACTCGATAGTGGGATAAAACTTTTATCTTGACCTTGTTCTCCCTAGCAGTTTTTTATTTTACTTTAAGGTAGTCTATAAACTCCCACTGCAGGACACATGCCTTCTCTCAGAGAGACAGTGTGGGCTTAAATGCCACGCTTTCCCATCGCAGATTGGCAATTTCAAGTGCTGAGGTGACACACTAGACATTCAGGTTTTCTCACGGTGTTTCCGGGTTAAGAACAAACTCTAGTTGTGGGGTTTCAAGAAATAACCATGTATATACCTACATCGTCGTTGATATCGCAAAATGTCATATGTCAAAGAAACAAGGTTTTCTTTTTTTCTTCTAAACTGAAGGAAAACTTTATTATGAATGTAGTGTCTTACACTAAATTCATAATAAAGTTTTCCTTCAGTGTCTTCAGTTTTCCTTTAATGTCTTACATTATAATCTCAGCCTGAGTAGGTAACGGGTATGATGTCTTGCTATCTTTGTAATTCTTTAATTTTTCAAACAATTTTGGTGAAAAAAAGTCTTCTTTTATGACATGGAGACATTTTTCAATATGAACGACGATATTACAATGTCTAAGGGTGACTTCTATGCAAACAGAAAAAACAGACTGCATTAATGTTTTGAAGAGAAGTCGATGTCTTTCTATAACTACACTTTCCAGTGGTGAAGTTGTCACCGAGTCACAACTAGACGCTAATCGTTTTAGCACCCCTTTGAACTCTTGCTTGTTAGTTGATAATAGGAGCTAATGTCATGGTGCAATTTCTCTTTCTTATACGTATTTGTATTTATATTTTCTTATGATTTTTCTTACACGCTTACTTCTCAGCTAATCTTCTTTTCTTGCTTGTATATATTTAAGCGAATTTTACATTTCACAATCGACTAAAAGTCAACAATCAAAATGAGTTGTTTCTGGACAGTTTAAGTTTTATACGTATCGAGAAGACGACATATTTTTTTGCATTACGACATTTGATAATGAATGTACTAAAAAATTGTGAAAGTATACACTTACATCATTAGCAATCATCATCATTATTAGCATTATTATTCATTAATAAGTAGGTGACTCTTATAAAAAATTCAAGCTACACCAACTCTGCAGAGAAGTACGAAGTGGCACAAAATTGAAATATCACCTAAACATAAATTCTGGAAAAACTTCTCCGAGTAATTTTCATGATTTAATAATAATATTGGCCTTTTTGCATCTACTTAATGAGATGATTTATACAGCGTCCAGTGGTATCTTCACTCACACTAGATGGGTGAAGGGACCACTCCGACGCTGTAGTGCCTGGGTCATGGTTTTATAGATGGTGTAGGCTTGCCCAGCACCTATACCATCCTGACAGCTTAGTCGGCCTAGTCCACAGGAAAGACTAGTCAATACGTGCGGAGCCAACCAAGCCGCGGGTTTCCTCACGATGTTTTCCTTCACCGTTAGCGTGTGGTATTGCGACTGCAAATTCGCAAATGTACGTAACTTTGAAATTAAACAAAGTCATTGGTACATGCCCGCACTCGGGATCGAACCTGGGGCTCTCGCTTGCCAGTCTATGGTTCTACCCACTGAGCTACCACCGCTTTCATGATTTATTACCATAGAATATATCATAGCATGGAATTACTGAATTAATCACAGTAGATGTATCACAATAATGTACCTACCCTACCGTACCACTGTGACTACAGTGGTATTACAATGACTCGCTGCGGTTTCCATTATCCGTGCTACTACGACGCAGCATGGTTGTACTCGAATGTATCTCTTTCAGGTGTATTGTTATAAGTCGTGCTATTTCTCCGTTTACGTCAGACACCAAACGAAGCTGAATGAAATGTGGATTCTTTCAAACATGAAAATATTTTCTTCTTATGTCAAAAAGAAAAAAAAATCTATTCATACTTCTGTGATATTTAAACTCCTCTAAAAAGAAACACCAGCTACTACTTACTACGTTTTGTATTGTCATCATCATCATAGCCAGTGACATGACAGTCCACTGCTGGACATAAGTCCTCTCCCAAGACAAGCCACTGAGGCTCTCCTCTTCCTCTCACTAGACAAAGACATCATTTATTGGTAATATTCATTACAAGTCAAGATTAAACTTCGTAATGACAATCAAATTTACAAATGTCAAAAAGAAACAAAAAAAAAGTATTACATGTCAATATCATAAGAATGTCAATCTGTGAGGTCAATCAATTATTCTTGGTCTGTGTGTGTGATATTTTATCATGTATTTCTATAAGCGTAAACAATACATGATATTTTAGAAAATTTATAATAAAGAAAAATAAAATAATAATAATACATTATTTACATTTATTTTAATTATTGTGCTAATTTCTGCTAAATAAGCTTAAAACCTTTAAAACACTACCCACCGCTTCGCGAATTATACTATAATACCTAAGACCTCTAGTAAGACTATGGACCTATGACGATCTGCGAAAAACTGCCGGCAGATGCTGGATGCGGCAAGCTGAAGACAGGGCGCTATTGCGCTCATTAGGGGTGGGCTATTTCCAGCAGTGGACTAATATAGCCTGAACAAAAAGAAGAAGACCTAGATAGTGTAAGTAGTCTTATCAACAAGGATGACTTCACCAGTGTGTTTACAGAAAGGCTAAGTACCTATTTCAAGGTCTAGGGCATGTCACTACTGCTCTAGATTACTATTACAATACTCGTACCTGACGACTATCATCAAAAACGTGATTCACGTCACGTCTTACTTCATATTCGTTGGAAATACAGTGAGTAAAGTTACCATACTGTTGCAAAAATATATCACATCTACAACTATAGGCTACCTATAACATAATGTAACCGGGTCATTTTCCACCATTGACATCCTGAGTGACCTTAAAAATAATAATAAAAAGCATTGTTATTTTCAAGGTTTAGGGCTTAAACTGTACTAATCTTTTCCCGTGGCTATTGAACTTTTATACTACGCAGTATAAATGGAGCATACTCGTATGTGTATAATCATAATAGACTGCTGGTACCTACACCCTACACTTATAGATAGAAAGATAGAGATAGAGAACACTTTAATGAACATAAAAATGGAAATTACACAAATATTTCTTAACCTAAGAGTACAGACGGCGGTGTTGGTTACCTACTATGTAAATATATTTCAAACAGTTGGTTAATGGGTTTTATGTATTTATTAGAGAATATGTACACGCTTCTGTAGATGTCAAAAAATATATCTTCCTAGAAAAATGCACCACAGATAAGTCCACGCCGCTGCCGTCAGATCTCCTTGGTTATGCGAACGTGTGCGTGAACAGGCGGCCTTATCACTAACAGTGATCTCTCCAGACAACCTTTGGTGAACTGGTCTAATACATTAGAGAAGGAAATAGATGTATAAAAAACATAAAAAATGATAATTTCATAGGTACCTGTATAAATATGTGCCTAAATAACAGTTAATAACAATAACAATAAATAAAATTATCAACTAATACATACAAATTATTTATATAAATAACAATAAATATTATATATAAATACATAAATCATTAACACTTACATACAGAAGGATATGGCAGAAGAACCAAGAAAGTCTGATTAATGCAGTAGAAATTAAGATCCTTTTGAAGTATGTTTGGTGTTACTTACTGTGGTGTTACTACTAATTGACAATCACCGAGTTAATTTGTGGGTTAAACGGCTATGCAATATACGTCGAATTAGCATAATCAAGCAATGAATTGCTGTTCTATAATATGGGCCCCTGAAAAAGCTTATTACCTAAGTCTGCAAATGATTAGCAGCCATTAGTCAGCGTTGGGTCAAGACAACTTAGCATAGTCTGCCTGTGTCGTTTGCGATCGATACCTTAAGAAGAAAATTATTTGCTTAAGTGTTTCATACCGCTCTTAAGGTGTGTTTGTTTTGAACTCAGTGTGTTGTGTACAGTCGATGACTCGCTCGCTCGAGTGTGTAAAGCGTTTGCATGATTACTGGAAGCGACCGCTATTGTTGTCGACCGGCCGTCCCCCTTGCCTTGTGTTGCACATTTGTTGTCACAACAAAGAAACGCGCAGTTGTGAGTCAACGCAACGGTACAGTTTTTAATTTTATTTTTACGGCGGCCTCACATTCGGCACTTCGTGGATTTGACACGGATCCCGGATCCTAATGAAACAAAGTTAGTTAAAATTTATAATTTTTTTAAATGTTAAATAACTCTAAAACTAAAATATCGCAGAACATACATGGGGGTGATTCGGGTAACCCTAGAGGTACTGTATCTATGGATTTCCGCATGACGCAATTTTTTTGCGACACCCTGTATAGACGCACTTAGAAATATTGTTTTCTACCGAGTATTCGCAAGTACCCGGTAGATTAAAATAATGGAGTAAAACGGTTGTTTATATAACATAGATTTTTGAAATACTTCCACGTTGATTCAAGCTTTTTATACCGTTTGTATTGCACAGACTTACATCTAGTGTAGTAACGAAAGTAAAACATGCTTGTAATCTTTTCTTTTAAATAAAACATTTTGTATTTTTTTTTTGAGTCTTGGAACACGACTCTACATTTTATTCGTGATTATTACGAAGTACCTACCTACGTGTCCCCTTTTTAAAGACAGGTTGTTAGGACCACATATACCATCACGATGACATTCCCTAAGGCGGACGTACCTACCTACAGAAATCTCATTGCTTTTGACGGTGGTATACCGATGCCAAGAAGGATTTTCGTACAATTTTAAGCAACTTTCATTCCTTTAACATTAAATAACTTCCACATGACACAATCACGTGTCCTGGTCCCAAACTAGGATATCCTGTGCTACTGTAATCAGGCAAAGTAAGCAGTTTTGTTGACAAAAGTAAGGTTTCAGTATGTCAATATTGATGTCAGTGAAGAAAACCCAATTGGATAATATTTTCTCTTTCTAAATATTTCACTAAATTCTAAACACGGTAGAGTCCTAGAGTGTAACACACAAAATTAAATAGGTTTTCAATAGAAACAATTCCAACAGACTTTTTTATAAAAACACTCGCGATTCCTTGAAACACTCCTCAGAGGCGATTTAAATAATCTGCAGCAAAGAGAATGTGGTTACGTCCTCTCTTTGCTACAGATTATTAAAATTTCATAATCTGCCTCTGAGTAGTGTTTTACAGGAATTATGTTTTTTTAAATAGCTACGCCAGTTTCTAGGCTGTAGCTTCTAAACATAGCTCCAATAACATCGTTATTAATGAGATTTTGTGATGGGCAGTTTTTGTGAAGGCGTATTAAGAGATATGTTTTTTTTCCAGTTACTGGAACTCGTTATAACCAGAGACCTGATTCATAAAACTATATAATTCAGGTTTAATATGACGGTTTGAGGTAGATTGCATAGTCGATAAACCCACAGATTAACAAGTAGACTCTGCGAGACGCAATACGAATTTTCTTAACAAACTACGAATTGTTGTTTTATGAAACTCGATGCAGGCAGCCCTTTATTTTTTTTTATTTTTCATATTTCTTTTCTGTCTATCATTTTCAAAATTTTAAATTACCTCACCCCTTTTTGAGTTTTCCCTCATTTTTGGCATTATTACTTTACATCTTGACTAGACCTGACAATTTTTACCTGCTTATTCCGTTTTTGTCCAGTTTTCTGTTTTTTATTATAAATAAAACATACTATAAATAAAGCACAAGGTTGAGGTTGTTCCAGTTTTATTACTTATAAAAAGATATACAACACTACAGTCTATTTATTCTTACTTGTCCAATTTAGTAAACAAGATTCTACCCTTAAACTGTGACTTTTTAGTCCAAAACTGCCATATTTCCATAAATGAAGTAACCTGGAACACTTTTAGATAACACGCTGCCAATTTTATACACATAGTTCATGATAGTTCATGAATTTGCGAGAAAATGTCTAGTTTAGGCATCTAATCTCAATTTTAAGGTTAGAATCTTGTTTACTAAATTGGACAAGTAAGAATAAATAGACTGTACATCCTAACCCACCCGAAATCTGTCAAGGTCACATTCTACAACATCAATTTGGTCAAATTACACTTCGAATTGGACAGACAGGTTGGACGGGACGGAAGACTATAATTACACATAAACGTTAGCCAGAAAGCTCTTATCGCTCATGACATAGGAGCCAGAATCGAAGAGAAATCTGTTGTGTATTGTAAACCTAAAATTACACATCTATGGCTGTGATGACAGAAGGGATATGCAAGCGCATTCTACCGCCGCCATGCGCCAGCGTCGATTATGGTGTAACATCCGGACTATAATGAGTCCTCAAGGATGTCTACGATTAATTAGAAACCATTAGTTTATTAAATATATTGCAGTCTTATCGTGATTTTGCAAAATAATAGAAAAGTAGGACTTTCCTATTATTTTGCAAAATCACGATTTTGTTGACGCTTTATTTAAACATGTTTTAAAAAGAAAAATGTGGAATTTCTTTGTTAGCTTTTTCACCAATAATCTGTTAATTGTAAAACTAACAATTTTGACGGTCATTAAGTAAACATTTTGTTTTTGTAGTGAATACTTTTTTTAAGTTTGAGTTCAAGCTCAAAATAAAAAAAATCCACTACAAAAACAAACTTTCCAGTATGTAACTTTATTTCAGTAGCTAAACTAATAAAGGCTTAATAGGCTTCCAAAATTTTTTGTTGTTAGCACTTCCCATGTCAGTGTCAGGTAAATGAACTTTTTTAGGTGCGATCAAAGCTAAAATACTCTTAATGCTACTCAGGATAAATCAATCAATGACTTATTGACTTATATATAAAACAAACATAATTACCTACTAAACATGTAAAGAAAACGAAGACCTATTTTGTTGTTTACATTGCAAATAAACGGATGAATAAAAAAGAATACCTTATTGAAAATGTAAAAAAAACCAGACCTATTTTCTAATAAAATATTTGAGCCAGATCGCTATCGGGCGGTAGAGTACCGGAGTACTTAAAATTAACTTGATTATTGGAATATTTTAAAACTTAAGTACCTAATACTATCTGTGAAATGCACTTCAAAAACTTTAAGTATGATACAATTTATTATAATAAGACCTGTTTTTTCTGTTATTTTCACGAGTCTTGTCAAATGTACTCCTAAATGTGTATTTACCTATGTCTCATAAGCTGCGATCATCATTTACATTGACTGTTGACAGTACTCATTACAATTCATATCCTTAACCTTAACTTAGTTATTAACTATGAGTCAAGAAGAAGAAAAAAACGGAGTAGCTGTCATTGTTGATTTTCGTATTTAATCCCAGAATGTAATCTTGAAATTAACTCTACATTATCCTCGTTGAGTATTTAACATTATGATGACATAATGTTACATACCCAATGTGAGAAGACAAAGGAAGTGATGAGATTATGTAGAATACCTACCTAATTATAGTAGTTAGTAGTAGGAATGTCGTTTTAGGCCAGTTTTAATTAAAATAGAAAATTAAAAAAAAAACGCTTTCCTCCACTTTTTTTTAAATGTTCTATTTGTTAATTTTTAGCTCAAACTGGGCATTTTGTTACGCCATCTAGCGGCACAAACCAAGAGGTCCTTAGTTGGAGGAGCTTGGAAGCTATTACCTAGTTGTTTAATTCTAAAGATACCATGGTAGAGTACTTTATTGGATTTTTTATTAATCAGAGAAAATAACTGACACTGTAAAGACAAAATCTGCACACATTCTCCTAGCAAAAGAGACAAGTCAGTCCATGAGAAACCCGTCCCACAAAACAAGTTCTTCGGGAAAAACCAAGATGCGAGCAACGAGCCTTATTTGAGACTGCACCAAGTCGAATTTCCGACCAATTATCCTTATTGCCAAGCCCGAGGTGGCATAAGAAGAAGGAGGCTTTGGAAGACTATGTATTCTCTTTGGAAGTATTGGTAGCAATAGCCCGATAGGATTTAATAAGTATTCCATTCTTACCCTACTACAAAATCCATGTGAGGTCAGGTGTTAAAGCTGTATGAGCTATGCCATGCGAACGATGTCCTGTTTAGCTTTATCCAGGCCCTACTTCTCAAGTAACCACTGTCTTTGACAAGTTTGAAGTAGACAAACGCATCAAATCTTTGAGACCTTGACGAACTATGTCGCTGAATGCGGACGGCACAAGACCGAGAAGCTTGGAAAACCATGAAGGAGGTGTATGTCCTGCAGTGGGCGTCAAATGGCTGATGATGATGGAGATAATTAACGATTTTTTTTATTTTACTACTTTTCTTTTTAATGCACTAACCCGTGCTAAGGACAAATTTAAAAACCTATTTAGAGGCAAAAAATTTCACCCATGCCGGGATTCGAACCCGCAACCTCTGGCTATCCGTGCCAGCGCTCTACCAATTGAGCCAATGGGCGACTTACCGGCATAGTAAAATCATGTGGGTACAGTGATATCGTTCCGATGTAAAACCTAACTGCAAAGTAGGTAGTCGGGGCTGTAAGTGATGCAATTTGCTTAAGCCAGATGTCGCTGCCTGTACGTAATACAGAGAATAGAGTAAAGAGGTTCGAAATTTCACTGATGCCGGTGAGTCGCCCATTGGCTCAATTGGTAGAGCGCTGGCACGGATAGCCAGAGGTTGCGGGTTCGAATCCCGGCATGGGTGAAATTTTTAGCCTCTAAATAGGTTTTTAGATTTTTTTATGTAGCCCATAAGCATTGGTAATCCATGGAGGAGGAGAAGTCCAGCAGTGGACTTCTTGTGACTGAATGATGATGGTGATGATGTAGCCTACGAACATCCCACTGGAGGATGCAGTCTTTCTCTAAGAGAGAGTATGGGCTTAACAACTACGCGTGCCCACTGCCGAATTTTTATATTGTAAAGTAAAACGCATCAAACAATCAGAGCATTCATTGGCGATAAATATTACACTGACGTAGGAATGCATTGTGATGCCATGGATGCGTTTGCAACCTCAAGAAACAACGTTGCAGCTTTTTGTCACTTATTAGAAGTTTATGTCAATTATGAAGATAGCCTGCAATTTCAATACCGACGTGGCCATAATACTGCGTGTTGCAGAAAAGTCTGGGGAGACTTGTGTAGAGTACATATTAAAGTTATTCTAGTCATCAATGCCTACAACTTTTATTATGGGAGCACACTGAAATCGCCAAAGAAATATCATCTGTTCCTTATACGAAGATACATTACACTGCTGATATTTATTCTGCGGTTTCATGGTCTTGTTCATTATAAAAGTCGTTTATATTCTTTTAATAATCGATTTTTAAATGTCCTAGATTGGGACTAGCATGGGTAGCATGAGTAACGAGTATTGTGTTGCTAAAATGTCGGAATTTGACAATTAATATACTGTAGAAGAAGAAGAAGATACTGTAAAAGTCGCAACGTACGTACAAAAGGCGTGACTAGGGTCGTCGTACTACCCATGCAGGAAAAGCGATTGCATAACCTGGAAACTTTTTTTCGGAACTTGTTATTGAGTAACTATCGTATCGTTTTATATCGTATCGTATTATCGAACGTAAAACGGTACGATATGATACGTACGTAACAAAAAACAACTTAACTTTAGCTTACATTGCCTAAACTCACAATAAGTTGTTTCCATCACTGGACCTTTCTACGACATACTGTATGTCTCTTAAGACCTGAAGACCTGTTTCCATAATTTGACGGTCATTCAACTCGATTTTTTGAGGCACATGAACGCATACAGCTAAAATTGCGTGCTCACGCTCACATTGCAGATAAGGTCAATGTATGAACAAAGTAGGATGTTACAACTGGTTACTAGACAAGTTATCGTAAAATGAGTAATTAAAGCGTCTACAGACGCTTACAACGTAAGCTGCAAAGGTAGACGACCGAGTCGCGCTAAAATTTAACAATGTACTGGAAAGTATGCGTTACTGCAAGAGGACTTATGACTTTCGAGTGCTTCAAAAGGCGAATGTCGCGCTGTCATGCTACCTGTGCTGAATATTGTATTCATTGTGTTTTGTGTTATATGCGACACGTTGAGGGACGTAAAACAAAGAGGAGCCTTCGTCTGCCAACTCAAAATAAGGATCCATCTTGCCGTTGAAACATTAGATGCAGATTGTCGAACCGAGACTTTATTTTAGGAGCAAAAAAGTGTAAACACAAAATTCCAATGTTCCAATTTTCCCAGGTAATATCCACTTCTAGTTTTACAGGATCTTACTGATAGAGCAACATTCGCAATGTATATGTATCACCTATGATGGCAATGTATATTATGTATCACCTATGAAAACCAAGTCACTACCTAAACACAGGGCTGTACTCCGGAGGGATAGACAGAGAGCAGGATTTCCCACTTGCCGCGAAGATCAAGTTACGTGATGATAGTAATACGACCCTTAATGCCTTATTTATCAAATCAATGAAAACAAAAGGTTACATTCTAAGATGAGGACCAGTTTAACCGAAATTTATTGATTAAACTAATCTATTTTAAATCTAGATAATTTTGGGGAAGAATTGGCCAATAAAACTCAAAATTATAAAAAAAACACTATCCTCTAAAAACACTCAAAAAACGCTGTCTAAAATTGTCTCTGGTAGAGATTTCACAAGGAAAAACGCAACCACAGATTAAATAAATTGCCTTTGAGGAGTACTTTAGGAGGAGGAGTGTTTTTACAGGTGGACATTTGCATAAGACAATATTAGATAATTTTCCTCAGTTGACGATACGTGCGTGATTCATTTATTGGTTAGCTCTAACGTAATCACTGACAATGTTATTATTATTCACATAACTGCATGTAACGGTGCATTGGGGCAAGTAAGCGCAACCGTGTACCTCTATTTCTCAATATTCAGTTACACAAATCCTCTCTGATTGGCCAATAATTTGGTTGACTTTAAGTTATTGCTTTTGATGGATACAATCACACTATAATGTGTTGTGTAGGTACAATGTGGATGACCACAGACGGTGGTAACGCAATAAGTAGTTTCCTTGCTATCGAGCGGTCTTGGTTCAATTCTTGGTATAGGTTATTCCCAACAAAAAACTTGAGCAGATTTTAGCGTGGTCGTATTTTGAGTTTCATTGGCGGGAGCCGCGGAAAGCTAGGATGTTTTAACTGGATGGCTGGAGGATGTCATAGATGTTAGGATAGAATCACAGGATGTTACAGCATAAGGTGCACCAAGTAAGTGTTCAACCTGCGTCTAGTAGGTCTCTCTCTTTCAACAGGTCTTAAAATACAAGATAAAAAATAGAAAGCAAGATCTGTTATTAGATAAATAATATTTTATCTACTATATGCGTGTGTTTCTGTGTGTGTGTGTGTGTGTGTATTTGTGTGTGAGAGAGAAACTTAGAATGAATGTGTGAATTTTATTTTAGTGAAATTAACAAATAATTGAAACTATATCTATAACATTTTTTCATCTATCTATCTAACATCTACAACTACAACGAGAGCGTAGCCAGGACGAGACCCGTGCCCCACCAGTGGAGACATACAAGGGTTCGTATCGAAAACAATATCTCGTAAATTCATCCCGTCCGGATTTTTCTTTAATTTACCTCTTTACGTCTAACTTTATACAAACAGTGCTCAATAGTTTTGCCAACCCAATGGCAATTTCTGCATCTTTAAAGGCGTAAAACCTGGCACTATTAACACGCATTATGCTCGTGTACTTGTGTGACCCAGATAATAAATCTATCGTTAATTTTAAACAGTAGTGGGGACTTTGTATTAAATATAAAACCTGCGCAAGGAAGCCCCGCTTTTCCAATATAATGATTACATTTTTTTTTCACAGTGAGTTGAAAAATAAATATATGTAAATAATAGGATTCTAAAGTATTTAAGTAAGAGTTCCAAGACAAAATTCCATTTTATGATTCATCGTGTAACCGGATATTTTGAAGTTTAGCTGTTGCACTAATTAATTTTACATGTTATTACATTTTTAAAATAATTTTAACTCCTTAAAGTATTTGTGTGTGAAACTATGAATGTGTGTCTAAATGTATATTTTTACAGCCCCCCAGATGTGGGGTGGATCTTTGCACACGCATTTTGTATGTGAATGTGTATATAAATGTGTGTTTTTTAAGAGCACACGACGGCAACGCGCGGTAAATCGCAATCAGGGCCGAGTTTCATAAAACTGCAATTCGTAGTTTATGATGACAATTCGAGGTAAATTGCGTAGCAGAGATGTACGACAAAATACAGTAGATATTTCGTTTCTGCACGCAGGCGTATACATGAAAAGTTATATAATCAAGGCGCTGAACACTCAGTAAACGCAAGGTCGCGCCGGTAAGTTGCATTGTAACCTTTGCACACGATCCTTGCGGTTTTAATCGGCTAATACGCGTTGATAGCGCGCAAAGGACGCACTCGTCAACAGGTGTGGAAAGACCCTTAGATTGGGCCTTTAATGATCCGAGATAAGAAGGGTTATTTGATGTACAGTCACAGACGACACTCGTTAAATCCAATGTTCCTTGGTGGTTGGTGGTCATACTGGCAGGACCAGTGAGAATCGCTTGTATTGGTGGTCATACTTGTCATTGTCCCTCTGAATATAATATTTTTCTTAGCCCTGTACATATAGAGGTACCTACATCCTCGATGAACTCTGAAACCTTTACGGTTCTGACGCTACATAATTTATGCGACACTAGAGAATGTAAACGACTTAATTCTAATTTCATTTTAAGCTTATAGGCTCGTCTCTAGTGTAACCAATAAATAGTAACTTACACACAACACAATCACTCGTCCTGGTTCCAAACTAGGATACCCTGTGCTATGGTAACTAGGGAAAGACATCCAACCATAAAAATACACCCAGACACAGCCAGGTACAAATTTACGACGCCCCCCATTGGAATTGTACCCTCTGGCATGGTAATATGTAATGGCATGGATACCACTAGACCATCGAGACAGTCAGTGTTGACGGCCTCTGTGGAGCAGCGGTAGCGCATCTGCCTACCATGCAAGAGGTCCCGGGTTCGAACCCCGGCTGGGAACAAAAAAAAACCCCAGGTCTTGGATGTTTACATATTTGTTATATCATTGTTTCTAGTTCCCACGACACAGGGTATCCTAGTGTGGGGCCAGAAGTAATGTATGTGCCTGTATGTAAATGTTATGTCATGTTAATTAAAAATTTGTCACGCAATAACGTTTTAACGTTAGATGTAGATAAAACTCCCGAGTCCCGACCGAGAATATTGTTAGTCCATATCATACATGATAATTTTTAATCAAATTTCACGCGACGCCCTGACCAAGTACTCGTACAAACTATGTACTTACATGGATAAACTCTTACCCTACATTTCGCAACAGCAAAAAGAAAGTTACTACGGATTCCCCGCGCGAGAAATCAATAAGGAAAAATAGTGTCTTCATAAGCCGGTTTACCAACTTCATGCACATTAAAATGCAGCTGAGCGAAGCGATTATGTTTACCCCTGCGTGCAGACAGACCAACCGAAGGCAATCGCCGAATGAAGAAATTAAATGCCTTCGTTCGGTTGGTGTAGTTAGTTAGACCTGAGATTTCCGCAATTAGCCTCATAGTTGGGTCATTGTACGGATTTGTACGCAGCAAGCGCTGGGTTACGTTAACTTTTTAGATACTAGGGTTTCCTTACGATGTTTATCTTGACTGCCAACGAGTGGTACGATACTAAAACTTCACAAATGTACATAACTTAGAAAACAAAGTCACTGGTGCATGCTGGGGTCCGAACCTCTCGATTGAGAAGCTCGGATACCACTTCTTCTTTCGATTGGTCTCCTCGACAGCAAATAAACCTTTCCATTTTAGTTGCAAATTCACCCGTAACGTAACCGAGTAGAGTTCACACGTATAAAGGTCGATGTGCTGTGGACACTGATACTTTATAGCTGCGTTCGCATTCCGGTATTGGTCTGTACCCAAAATTGTATAATTTCGGGTAAATACCATGAATTCTGGGTGGTTTGAAAGCGACAGCAAATCCAAGGTGCCTTAAGGCGCTACGCGATGCAAACTAGCCCCACCAATGGAATAAAAATCATTACTTGTTTTATAATAGATTTTTTTCAACAAGTGGACATCATAAATGTTAACAACTGTGACAAGTATTTTGAGAACCTACACTCTAGAACCTAGGATCAACCACCGAGGACTTTAATCGATGTCTGCTAACGACGGCCGTTTTTTGGAAAGCCCCAGATTCTTGTACCTACCTAGGTTTGTCAGTAGATTCTAAAAAGAGCTACTATGGACCGGTTTCTGAACTGAGAATTTCACTAAGTAAATAATTAAGCAACGTTCTGTCACACTCTTTTCTGGGAAATTCGAAGAGACAGCTCGACAGATATTTACTTAGCGAATTCTCAATTCAGAAATCGGTCTCTAATCCGTTAAGATTTATGATAACTTTTTCCAAAGGCGCGATATAAAAGAAGATATGATTTTTTCTATTGATGTTTCCTATGTATATTCTTTTTAATGCACTAAACCCGTGCTAAGGACAACTTTAAAAACCTATTTAGAGGCTAAAAATGTCAGCTAGCGCCCATTAGCTCAGTTGGTAAGATCGCTGGCACGGATAGCCAGCGGTCGCGGGTTCAAACCCCGCATGGGTGGAATTTTTAGCCTCTAAATAGGTTTTTAAAATGTTTTCTAATGTTCTAGCGAATACGCCAGTTTGTTTGTTTTTTTTTAAACAGGCACTTTACAAAATTATCTCGATACACTCGAATACGTATTAACGAATATCATTAGTAGCCGGCTAGAGCGGTGCGTGCACGCCGCGGGTCCGCGGGTCATTGTTCTGATAGGCAGAGAGGCAGTACTTTTTTCGAAACTAGATTTGTCAGCTCAAAACCAGATATCTCAACTATTTTTTTTTTTCATTTTGCATTTTATATTTATAAGTAATAGTCTAAATAGATTTCAATTGTTTATTAGGCAGTTACCTTAATAGGCCTGACGAGATATTTAAATCCTCTTCCATGATCCGGGGACACATTTATTATTTAAAAAAAAACCTATACTTCAGTAAGTCATAAACTATAGTTTAATGAAGGTAAAGCCATTTTTCTAAAATTATTGTTGAAAAGCAGCTCGCAGTGTCATGGCGTCGAATCTGACGTCACGCCCAGGTAAGCAAAATCGTAATCACTAGTAGTCACTGTAATCACAACAAAGCACGGCTGAAGTTTACCAATAGTAACCTAAGCGTGACGTCACGCGGTGTGACGGGAGTTTCAGTCAAAATGGCTGAAAGCAGTATTATAATGTTTTATTTTATTGGTAATCTCTTTTTTTATAAAACTAAATCAGTGTCTTAAATCCTTTCAATATTACTTTCCCCAAATATGATTAATTCTTTGATTATTTGATGCTGTCGTAAGGTATATAAGCATCGCGAGTTATTGAAAAATACAAAATTATTCCATTTTCATTCGCTAATTACATAACGGCGACTTTCAAACCAGTCAAATTTTCAGCGTGTATTATATTAATAGTGCGAAAGCCTTTTCGAAGGAAGTAGATAGAAATCGTAAAAATGCGGGAAGCAACAGTGTATTAAGTGGTTTGCTCGTCGTAGCTCATTCAATCATCTCATTAAATCAAGAACGTGGTTAAAGTATTAAATCGACATCTTTTTTTCTATGTCCCACTGCAGGGCACAAGCTTTCTCTCAGAGAGAGAAAGAGTGCATGCTTAATCACCACGTGTGCCCACCGCGGATTGGCAACATCAATCGCTGAGGTATTCGAATACCTCAGACACTCAGATTACAATATCTACCATTTTTTTTTTCTTATTTAATTATTATTAACTTAATTCCCGATTCAGTTACTCGAGTCCGACCGGGTTCCGTACTGATTCGCAAATCATGAGTAGAGACGGATCTCGCGTCGTCGCTTGCGGTGGTCGGTCGGTCAGTGAATCCGGAATTTAGTTAATAATGTGTAGTGTCTTAAAAGAGTGGAATGGAGACATAAAGCGGAGGTCTTTGCCAAGGAGTGGGACAATTAAAAAAACATATTGTTGTTTACACCCAGACCAAGGCTAAAAGAAATAAATATAGTGCTATTTATAATGAACGACACACTTGCGAAAAACAAATCAAACAAAGCATTGAATTGGCACTTTGCAGTAACCCGCACTAGGGTACCTACACTTGTAAGGAAACCCGAGAAATTGTGTCACGTAACAGGTCATGGTCTGAAACTACCAAGTGATGGTCACACTTGATTAAACGTTAACTCTCTCTCCCTGTCTCACACACTATATCTTTCTTACTTTTTATCTTTATTTACCTGAGTCTGGGTGTACCTATTTACATATTTGTGACGTCCTTCACTGATTTCCACAGCACAGGGTACCTATGTGTGGGACCAGGACTAGTGATTGTTTTAGTTCACCCTCGATATTTCCTACGCTTTAAAAAATATCAACTGTAACTTATCTGTCATTTGCGTGTTAAAAAACACGAGAAATTCAATACCCGCTGGGTAGTGGCTGCGCAAGACTCTTAATTCAACCCATGCTCTTTCTGAGAGAGTGCCCTGCTGTAGGACGTCTTAAGTAGCTTACGACGTTACGTGAGTGCAGAATAAAGGTCGGTCTATTTTTAACCATTTTGTTGACAACCGGTTTTGCCACCTTGGCTAGGTCAGGGAGACCAACAGGAAAACCGAGAGACTGAGCAAGAGGTCCGGCGCGGAAGGTAAGAGGGGTAATCGAGATGCAAGATGTGTCCTCAGCTATGACTAAGATCACAACAAAGTGAGGAAACGAGTGACTTAATCTTTCCCTACGGCCGTTACTCAGCAGTCGTCACAGCTAGAATCTTAGCATTTGCTTATACTGAAGACCTACCTCCATTTCGCTAACAAAATTAAGTTGGTCGGTATATACTCGTATTGTACTTGCCTAACCTTCCTGCGATACAGGAAGAGACCCGTGCCCCAGCAGTGGGGACATACAAGGGTTGATAACGATAACGATATTGTACTTGTGTCCCACAGCTGGACAAAGGCCATACTTCTCCGGCGAGATTTTCGGCCCTTCACCAACTTAAAACACACCAAGAAATGCTCGTCGACATCATTCCTCCACATTCTTCTTTTCCCATCAATCTCAGTACTTAGATCCATTGACCAGACCATTATGGACCTTGTGAACTCAACTATTTATTAATCGTCAGCCGCTCGCTAAGTTGACATTCATAGAGCGCTATTGTAAATGTCGTTACCAGAGAGGGCATCTAAAAATAATCAGCCCATATTCATCCACTACAGAGAATAGAACACTTTTTCTTTTTTTCGCCATCCTCATCCAGCCGCTGGCAGCAATATGCCTGGGATCCATCGTCGGTGAAGCGAGGTGATGGCCGCCCTTCGCAGCGAACACAAATAGTATAGGTATACTTACATAAAAGTTGCGAAAATTCATTACAATATAGAATTTTTCAATCGCTCTGTGGATAGAACCTCTGAACACAAATTGTATAACGATTGCGAAAATTCTTTTCAATATTGAACTTATTGAATACATAAGATCGTACGTGCATCGAATGAATACCCTTGACATGGTACTCGAATAATAACATACGATACGGGTGAAAAGAATCGGTTATTCGAATACGGTTAATAATGTCGTAACGTTATCGATAGTAGTATCAATATCCGTTGAGGTTGTTCGATAAGAGAGTGGTACGGTCCACGTCTTCATCGGACCAATTGCAGTTTTCGCACCTAGTAACTTATATTAAGAGCTCCTAAGGAGAATTTCTCTTGACGGCTACTTTACCGACGACGGCGACGTACACGTGAGTGGCTTTCATAACGTTTTTTTAACAACGTAACTTCATTTATTACTTCGTTTACTTGTCAAAGGACTTGGTGAGTGTTAAGGCCTTCTGCACACTGGCGTGGTCACGGCCTATATGTATATAACGTTTAAGTACAACATCAAGGCCACGTTTCAAAACTCTACATTTCATAATGTATTATGTAAATTGGGAAACCGCCCTTTGGGTTAATCGGCTATGCAACGGACATAGGATTGTCATAATGAACCGTGTTCTGTGTAATAGGGGCCTGGCTGCGATTTCCAGAGGAGCGCGGCCGCGGCCTCCAATCGATCGCCTCCGCGACCACGCGCGTGGTTGGCATGGAGCACGCCTTAACACTCACCTCACTCACTCACCACTCACGGCTAACTAATAGCCGCAAACCCAAACCATTGATTTTTTAAATATTAAATGCCCAAACATACGATGAAATGAAATAAAATGGAATGAAATGAGATGAAATAAGATGAAACGAAATGAGATAAAATGAGATGAAATGAAATTGGCTTATTTATAAGTTTAAAAACCTATTTATAAGTGTTGTATTTTCGTAGGTGTCGCGTTCGATAAAAAGCAAAAACATCATCTTGCCTTACACACAGCATGGTGCCTTGCATAGTGTATCGAGTCCGGCACAAACACCGGTATACTCAGAATTCCATGGAAATGGGATTGAGAGTGTACCCGTTTTAAAATTACCTAACAGTTACTTAATATGTTAAGGCAATAGACGAAACTAACTATCAAATGTACGAGTATACTTCCAACAACTGTAACTTTTCCTATACAATAGTATACTTAAAGCCTCGCTCCACTTTTTCTCATATCTATCGAGCTACCTTTCAATCAGATTTCATCAGCATTCCTATGTACTCACTTATTTTTGCGGCAGGTTTGTCTCAATCGTAATATGCTGTAAGATATAGTGTCTCTGTTGCTTATCTCATCGGGAATGGTATCTGAGTATAGATTGGACGCTACTGTAGCGTCCCTTCTGAAGGTACTCGTCCGATCTAACATACATAATAAAATACATCAATACGATCCCGGAGAGCGAAAATTAACTAACTTACATTTTGTGATCTCGAGAATACAGACGTTCAAAGTTTTAAGAAACAAATTATACTAACTTTTGTTATAGACAAAAAGAAGTGGGTAAACCTAAAAAAAATTTAAATCTAAATCAATTTGGAGAAAAAATGGACAAAAATACTCCAAACTGAGCCTGAAATATAAAATCCAGCTGGCCAGTATTCTCACGGTGTTACCTAATGACTATTAGCTCTGGCTTTGTGTGAGTTGGTAGCGTAATAATTAATTCTCCCTTCGGAAATCCCCTCCTATTCTACAGGGTATCCCGTTGCTGACTAGATTTTTACCTGACTGCGCCAGTGGGAGGGTTATGTTTTTCAAATCGTAGGTATGTATGTATATTTCTTTGTTACGCTCTATAGCAAAAGAAAAAGAAAAAGCTTGGCGGATTTTAGCTTGAGAGGTGTCGTTTAATTGTAAGAGAAACGCTCGATTTATAACGAATGTAAATGGATTGAAAGGCCTATAATGCTTTATTAAGAATAAAAAATACGAAAGTAAAAAACTAAAGTACTTCACATGGTGACTACATTTTTCTCAAATAGGGGAAAGCTAATAAAAAGTTAGTGTTCCCGTACTAATTTAAAACCTGACTGTGATAATTAAAAAATAACATCTATCGCACTTACGATGCGTTGAATAGACAGAGAAGTAGGAAAAACGTGATTCACGTTAGAGTTCACGTGAAAAAAACTATGACCCGACTGCTAATAGATGGCGCTAGGAGTATTCATACATGCTGAAACATAGTGAAACTGTATTTGATTCTGTGTTTTTTTTTTAAATTATTGTAATATATATTTAACTGTAGTATGTGTGCGTGGTATACAATTAAGAATAATCTTATGTTATCTTATATTTAAGAACTCAGAATGTTCTCCTGTTTAATTCGAAATCCCTCTCGAAATTATAGCATACATTTTTTTTCTTCAGATTCCACCTCTTTTTAGAGTTCTGTATTTCAAAAGGAAAAAAACGGAATCCTTATAGGATCACTTTGTTGTCCATTCGTCTGTCTGTATGTAAAGACCTTTTACTGAGGTGAAATTAAACTTCAAACTTCTATGTTAACGTAAAAATCGATAAAGCCGTTTATGTCGCAAAGGACCTTATTTCAACACTCAAGGTAATTTTTAGAGTTATTAAATACTACAGGACACTCTGGGATACTAAAGTAACGTGATGAATCATACCGTCAAACTCTGAATCAATTTGTGACGGTGCAAACCTCTTTACACCATTTTTATTTCTTTTTCCATCTATCATTTTCAAATATTTAAATTATGTATGTCACTCATTCTTCGATTTCCCTCATTTTTCACACTACTACTTTACGCTTTGACCAGATCTGACTTTTTACCTGCTTCTCCGTTTATCCGTTTTTATCCAGTTTTCTGTTAATATTACTACAATTCTACAAATAAAACCACACCTAAAGTCGTTCCAGAGTTTATTTATTAATTATTAAAGTTATAAAACGTTCCACTGGCGCCCAACGATAATAACGAAACCCAACGTCACCCCACGGTTTGATACGCCGAGGCGACAAAGCCCACCCACCGCGACTACGCTGCGAGTGCAAAGGCAAATACGAGTACGATTACCACGATTATACGTGTGCACAATCGTCGAACTGTTGCTGCTGCTGTTTCATACCCACGACCCACGACCTCATACATCACAGACGCATCCCTTGGAGCTCCCCAGCCTTGCTCAAGGGTTCTGTCGGACTTCTCCGCCGCCCCCAACTTTACCCACAAGACCTGCAAGATTTTTTTTTTGTTAAGTGTTGTTGAGTGTTTTATAAATAAAATATTAAATTAATTTTAAAGTGCGACTTGACTTCTGGACCACAAGGTAATTCATCATAACTACTCATTGACCATTCTTCACTAACTAGATTCACCCATAGTAACAAATTTTTTCGGCCCTAATAAAAGTCCTATTCTATCTATCTGCACCCCACCTAACCGAAACATACCACAGTTAGTATACACCAACAGTATACAATCAATAACTTCTACACGCATTTATCAGACAGTTACACAACCACAGGCTGCTCACTAGCAGTTCCATAGACCTCGGTAACCTGGAATTTATAATTCCAGGTGGGACTGGTTACTAACTTACGTTGCCTCAGGAGAGTATCCTGGGTAATTACACGTAGACAGCCTAGCTTTACCCTCTAGGTCTTCGAGGCCGACTCGAAGGTAAGGCGAAACTGCACTCATACAGTCTATTGATAACAATATTATATTATTAAAATTTAAAATAAAATTATTTACAAAATCTTTGCAAACCAAATTTCTAGACGTCAGTAATTCTGACACCATTCATTGTCATAAAATTTTTCAAAATTCAAAACAAAACCTCCACAGGTTAACCTACAAGGAACTCTTTGGCAATAAAATAAAACTTCACCCTCACCCCATCCTTACCTCATTACTAAAATAATTTCCTAACCTCTTTTCTTATTATCCGTATTCCTTTTTAAATATTTTAACTGTCAACTTGTACAAAACCTACCAATGCCACCTTTTTATAGTTCTGATTTTCTGTATATATAATCACCACATTACCTTTTCGGACACATTTGCGTCATACTATTTATCTATTTATTTATTAACTATACACTTACACCACTATCCTCCAGGACATTTGCTAACCAATTTTTTTTATAACAATCCAAACATTCAATCAGGTGCGGCGACAACACGTTAAATAAGCCTAGGTCAATTAATTTACTTATCGTTACTTACCTAACGCGTTACGGTGTTTACCCCACCATAGCTCTTGAGAGCACTTCTACGACGGATTCTACCCCGTCGGGTACTATGTACCCAATATTATAAATATTGTTAAAATGTAAATAACTTTCATAGAGCGGATTGTGACTCAATAAATAAGCCTTACCACTACCGAATACCAGCGGGTGGTAACTGGCTAAATAAGACTATTACTAATTTAGGCCAGTTTCTGGATAAATCTAATTAATAAAAATAGATTTTGTCTATACTGAATGAACGTCTTCAGCTTCACTTTAGATGAAGACAATGCTAGATGATGCATGCTAGGGATGAATGATAGGTGATGAATAAAAGTGGAACTGCCTAATGTAAATATTCATTGTAAATATCACTCCACACACTCTAAATTTTTTTCATCGCCCATCCTTTATATTTTATTTTAATATTTAAGAATAACCATATTTACTTACCCATACCACATCCCCGACCTTCATCGACTTTACTCTCGACCTTGACTTTAAATTTTAAATTATATAAGTTAACTTTACTATATTTTTTATAAAAAAAAAAATTTTTTTTAGATATTTTTTTTAAATAAATATATCTAAAAAATATTTTTTTTTACCGGTGCCCCCGGGTAATGTGACGGTGCAAACCTCTTTACACCATTTTTATTTCTTTTTCCATCTATCATTTTCAAATATTTAAATTATGTATGTCACTCATTCTTCGATTTCCCTCATTTTTCACACTACTACTTTACGCTTTGACCAGATCTGACTTTTTACCTGCTTCTCCGTTTATCCGTTTTTATCCAGTTTTCTGTTAATATTACTACAATTCTACAAATAAAACCACACCTAAAGTCGTTCCAGAGTTTATTTATTAATTATTAAAGTTATAAAACGTTCCAAATTAATTTAATTTATCAACGATAGATTAACTAAATATACACTTAGAGGCAATGGCATGTAATGCTTAATTATGAATAAAAAACTACGAAAGAAATTAAGTAAAAAATAGACAGAGCAATTTTTTTGAAACGGAGTAATTTAATAAGTTATATTTTCCGTACTAAATTAATAACTTTCAGTGCAGTTGATGATTTTTCAAAAACAAAAAATAAATTTATAACTGTCTTTCGCACTTACAGGTATACGTTGATTAGACAGAAAAGTAAAAAACGTGATTGGCGTGGAATGGCATTTATATGATTATATTCTTTTTATTGCACTAACTAATATTTATCTGGTTGTGCAATAAAGTGTTCTCTATCTATCTATCTAACCCGTGCTGAGGACAATAATTTTAAAACCTATTTAGAGGCTAAAAATTCTACCAATGCCGGGACTCGAACGAGGGTGGAATTTTTAGCCTCTAAATAGGTTTTTAAAATGGAATTTAAAAATAATTTTGGGAATTTTTGCTAGTTGATGACTTTTAGCTCTACGGGGATGATATTTTGACGATATTAAGATATTGATGATATTTCAGAAACGTTAAAACTGATTTAATAACTCGATACAGTGGACAGTAAAGTAAGATGTTGCCTCCTTGTTGGTAGAGAAGAGCTACTAACAAGACCCCCTGGTTTCCTCAAGATGTTTTTTTATGATACTTAAATGACAAATGTAGAGCAACTTGCTTACCACGCAAGGCTGCACCTAAATAGGGAAAAGGCTAATGTTTTAATTGCTTGCTCACAAACTTCAGAAAACAGAAGCCCTAATGGTAAAACTCCACTGCAGTTATTACATAGAATTTGAGATACAATGATTTAATTCTTCAAACTAAATAGCACGGGCTTATATATTTATTGATGGGCCAAGGAGAATGGTTTTGGATAATTTTCTTGCATGACCAAACCGTAAACGAAACAAAACACGGCTTGGTTAAATAAATTCCGCTTAGTTACTCATTGTAATTTACAAATATACTAAGATTACAGAAAATTATTTCAATAAAGATAATTTACACTTTTTCTCAATTTCATAGTTTACGTCGTCGCCCATCACTAGTTACTTATATCACTGTAAAATTTGTCATATCATTGTTGTTTAAACTTCACTATAAACATGTATTAATACAAAGTAAAGTTTAAAAACAGATCTAATATTTCAAAAGATTAATTGTCAAATTCTGACACATTATCGCAACAGAACGCGTGACTCGAGCCATTGTACTACCTAGGCTGGTACGGAACTTAAGTGGTTGAAC
This sequence comes from Yponomeuta sedellus, assembly GCA_934045075.1. NCBI lineage: Eukaryota > Metazoa > Arthropoda > Insecta > Lepidoptera > Yponomeutidae > Yponomeuta > Yponomeuta sedellus. Next base: position 5,111,699 of record OW203733.1, read on the forward strand.
GCTTGACTCGTGCCATCGTATTACCCAGGCTGATACGGAGTTTAAGGGGTTGAACGCGTGACTTGTGGCATCGTATTACCCAGGCTGATACTGAGTTTATGTGGTTGAACGCGTGACTCGTGCCAGGCTGATCTGGTACGGAGTTTAAGTGGTTAAATGCGTAACTCGTGCCACTGCCAGCCAGCCAGCCAGCCAGCCAGCCAGCCAGCCAGCCAGCCAGCCTGCCAGCCAGCCAGCCTAGGTAGTAACCTAGGCTGGTACGGAGTTTAAATTTGAACGCGTAACTCGTGGCAGGCCGATACGGAGTTTAAGTGGTTGAACCACATCGAACCTTCTGTATTCTATGGCTAGTGAACAAATAGGAACTCTCATAGCCCTACAAATTAAGCCTTGATGAATTCATCTTAAAAGTACTTCCTCTATTGTCTCACTTTTTTATAGATAGTGATAGAAAATGTCTTTAGTGTGCGATAACAGTTTATTCAAAAAACCTATTTAGAAAAATAGGTTTTTTGAATAAACCTATACTAAAAATTCCACCGTCCATTCTAGAGTTTTAGCACCAGTTTATGAATTGGTAATTTCATTATACAGAGTTAAAAGGCACAATTTCTAAAACGTGCAATTTCTTGCTCATCAGTTAGAGTTTGTCATTTAACGATGACTTATGTTCTAGTATATCTTTTTCAATGTATAATTATTATAGACAAAGAACACATTTTTGCACAACTCTTTGGGTGTATCAGGAATTGCCAATTGTAGAAATAACTATCGAAGTACATGTATGTCTCATTCTTTTTAGGGTTCCGTAGTGAACAATCCTTATAGTTTTGCCGCGTCCGTCTGTCTGTCCATCCGCGGCCTAGCACAGCGAAGACAAGTACTAGAAAGCTGAAACTAGTATAGATCAGTAGGGATTCCCCCTCCCGCTCCCTCCTCTCTCGGCTAAAAGGTTGATTGTAGAAACGTGAAAAAATTCAGGGCAGTACCGCATATTTAATGAACTTAAAAGGAAAACTATCACGGTTAAGTAGGCTTTAGTAGGCTTTGTAGGGTTTAAGTAGTGATTATTATTGCTTACTATGTTTGAAAACAAATAAATTCATATTCTCCATTTCTATTTACTGGTTAACGAGTAAAATAGTATTACTTTTATGAAGTTGTTAGGTCTGAAAAGAAGATAAAAACCCCTTCATTTTACGGAACCCTACACTGCGGTTAGACCGACACGCACTTGGCCGATTTTTTATCTGAAGTGACAGACTTATTCTGAGCCGATTATTTAGCGAGCTTCTCAATGCAGAAATCTGCGGTAAGTACTTAACGTTATCTACTGTTGAATTTATTTTTTAAACTAATGGTAACATAAAGAATACCTGTCATGCGTACAAAAGCAGAATGATAACTCGTTGGTTTTTTTCCAGCTGACTCGGCTTTATTTTATAAGTGGGTTTTCCATTTCCCCAAGTCGTCCGTTCCCGATTTGACAAATGTATAGCTAAACCAATTCTAAAGAGTGTGGAAACAAAGAAAAAATAGTTTAGGAAACTTGGCTGAGAGACTTGTGTTCTTGAGAATTTGAGATATAACTTTTTTTTAGCAATATATTTTTTTAACTATTTTCGTATTTGAATCAAGCACAAAATAAATACAGAATCACACAATGTTTGTAATTTTACCGTCGATATGTAAGTTTGTTAGAAAAGTACTAAGAGTAGAAAAGTAAGGTACCTACCCAAAGTTATTGTCATGAAAAATACTGCATTAAAAGAATAACAATAGAGAAAGAAAATAAAAGAAAAATATTTCAATTTTTCAGAATGATTGGATTGTTTTATTCATACCACAATCCCCATCGGAAATCTCCATCATTCTTTTCCACAAATACCCACCAGGCCACTACTTCGTGTCTTTTGGGGATCGTGAGTCAAAAATACCACAAATTGCCACTTCTGAGGATTCACAATGATGGTTAGAGGAAAAACCGGTTCCATTATGCAAAAAAATTTCAATTGCATAGAGTTTACTCGACTTATTAAAGATAAAATTAGCTAATTGGCCAAAATTATATTACTTAATAGTACCTTACCCAAGGCGTGGGGACCTTTAGAAAGGTTTTATAGTATAGTGGAAGTTAGTACACGTAAGTTATAGGTACAAAAGAACATGTCTGATAATAACTGTCGGACTATAACAATAGTTTCCGTGGCAACCTTACTGCAACTTTAAGAAGCAATTATATCAATTTAAATAAAAAACCAATTAGCAAAATAGGTTCAAATTTGAAGGGGTTTTGCAAGAACATAGCTTAAAAAAGTGAATTCTTATACGCGTCGCATTTAGAACCTCCTACTTGTTTGAAGACGGTTAACAAATATTCATGTAGGCGTTCCTTAGCGGGATTGTGAACTCCTATTTTACGAAGCACATTTACCTTAATTGAAAGATTGCTCTACAAACCAACACTAAGTAGGTAGGTACCTACTTACCTAGCTAGTGGAATCCTTTGGAACTATTAACTAAGCCACGTTTGTGTACTAAACAAGATTTCTATTAGCACATAAATTATTTCAGCAGCAAACATGCGATGTTTAAAACTAAAATAGTAATTACAGACCTGAAATGTAGAGCACAATTAATTTTGCGCTGCCCTGCCTCTACGTATTTTTTTGGAAACGACATTTTTAGCTTACTTGCCGGTCAAAGGCCTGCTTTGTCAAGATTTTATTAATTAAGTAGTAACGCAGGTAAGCTGAAAGTAAATAAAATTGAGAGCTAAGGAGAGGTAAAGATGCACTAAAAACTCACTTGGTTTGTCCGAGACATCGTCATCCATAATCGCCAGCTTGCTGGGACGTTTGTCATCGTCCGACCTCAAACCCATTTTCACTGCCAAGGAAAATTTAAAAGTAAAAAAGAAAAACCCGCGAACTTTCTCGATGAAAAAAAAACACTAGAATCGTTTGCAAACACTGGCCGTTTTATTATATTTGACCAATATTTTTAATAGGAATTTTGAACATTAAAAAATATGTTTTTTATTTTATTATTTTTTCTTTCGTTTTAGCGCGCGTCCGAACGTCACGCGGATGGCAAGTGAAGCATGCTTGTTGTTCGCCGCGCGAAGGTTACGAAGTCGACTGCCACGGCAGAGTGGACTCAAGTGGTTTTTAAGGTACGCTACTTGTTGTTTGTACACTCCACAGGAGACGCTTTATCAAATCGCGAGATCTCCAGATCAGACAATTGACAAGGCCTTGATTGTGAAGAGGTTACAGGGTTTTTATCGGCATGGACTTTTTTCCAGACGCAGCCACTAAGCAATTCGCAGAAACTACTTTGGATCTACGATTTTTCGCTGTACGTGTACCTATTCAATATAATAAATATGACATGTATGACTAAAATGACGCAAAACCTGAAAACCGCTAAACTTCTGGCTAAAGAAATCTTTCTGGTTAAAAAAACCCGCCTTTTCGCTTTCCATTTGCAATTTGTTTGAAAAACAAATATGAAACAATATTGAGAGTTTTAGAACTAAAACAAAACTTTTATAAGCACTAAGCATTATTATTTACTTAATTAAATAAAATAAATTGAAATATTTCCATTGAGAATTCTCAACTTTAGCCTACATTTTCCAAGCAAGGTTTCATTTTCGAGAGACGGATTTCAGGTTTTGAGCTATTTCTCTGCAATGTGGTTGCAATAAAAAGAAAACTATGTAGGTACCTAGGTAACTTTTCGGTAATGAGCTATGTTTGGTTTGTTCTTGTCTCTGCTATTAAGTATTGAAGAGTACCCTCATGAGAAGATGAACCTTGCTGCAAAATCACTTCATGGCAATCATTATGTTCCTTCTTCTTCTTTCTTCTCAGGCTATATTAGTCCACTGTTGGACATAGCGCTCCCCTAATGAGCGCCATAGCGCCCTGTGATTATGTTTAGGTACCAAAATACAACGTATCCATATTACTAATGACATCAAATTTATTCTATCATTTCAGTGAATTGTTATAACATCTGAACAAGCGTGGTAAATTTCATTGTTGTAAGTTAACAGAACTGGAGCAAATTTGGCATGAAAAATTTGAACGAAACAAACATTCATAACCACATGTGCTGTTAAATAAAAGCTGGCAAAATTTGTCATCCACAGTGACGATAGTGTGAGGTCACGTTTTGGTCACTAAGATCAATAATGATTTGTATTCTGAAAAAAAAAATTTAGAACAAAATGGGGTTTGGTTTTTTTTCAAGTTGTTTTTTTCATATAAGAGCGGTCGTAGCAGGTCGGTAGAGACCCGGCTTCTCAGTGGGGAGGTCGTGGGTTCGAATCCCGGCATGTACCGAGGACTTTGGGACTTTGTTTAGAAGTTATGTACATTTGTGATGTTATAATAACATCACTCAGTGGTATCACTCGCTAACCAGGCAGGCAGGCAGGCAGGCAGGCAGGCAGGCAGGCAGGCAGGCAGGCAGGCAGGCAGGCAGGCAGGCAGGCAGGCAGGCAGGCAGGCAGGCAGGCAGGCAGGCAGGCAGGCAGGCAGGCAGGCAGGCAGGCAGGCAGGCAGGCAGGCAGGCAGGCAGGCAGGCAGGCAGGCAGGCAGGCAGGCAGGCAGGCAGGCAGGCAGGCAGGCAGGCAGGCAGGCAGGCAGGCAGGCAGGCAGGCAGGCAGGCAGGCAGGCAGGCAGGCAGGCAGGCAGGCAGGCAGGCAGGCAGGCAGGCAGGCAGGCAGGCAGGCAGGCAGGCAGGCAGGCAGGCAGGCAGGCAGGCAGGCAGGCAGGCAGGCAGGCAGGCAGGCAGGCAGGCAGGCAGGCAGGCAGGCAGGCAGGCAGGCAGGCAGGCAGGCAGGCAGGCAGGCAGGCAGGCAGGCAGGCAGGCAGGCAGGCAGGCAGGCAGGCAGGCAGGCAGGCAGGCAGGCAGGCAGGCAGGCAGGCAGGCAGGCAGGCAGGCAGGCAGGCAGGCAGGCAGGCAGGCAGGCAGGCAGGCAGGCAGGCAGGCAGGCAGGCAGGCAGGCAGGCAGGCAGGCAGGCAGGCAGGCAGGCAGGCAGGCAGGCAGGCAGGCAGGCAGGCAGGCAGGCAGGCAGGCAGGCAGGCAGGCAGGCAGGCAGGCAGGCAGGCAGGCAGGCAGGCAGGCAGGCAGGCAGGCAGGCAGGCAGGCAGGCAGGCAGGCAGGCAGGCAGGCAGGCAGGCAGGCAGGCAGGCAGGCAGGCAGGCAGGCAGGCAGGCAGGCAGGCAGGCAGGCAGGCAGGCAGGCAGGCAGGCAGGCAGGCAGGCAGGCAGGCAGGCAGGCAGGCAGGCAGGCAGGCAGGCAGGCAGGCAGGCAGGCAGGCAGGCAGGCAGGCAGGCAGGCAGGCAGGCAGGCAGGCAGGCAGGCAGGCAGGCAGGCAGGCAGGCAGGCAGGCAGGCAGGCAGGCAGGCAGGCAGGCAGGCAGGCAGGCAGGCAGGCAGGCAGGCAGGCAGGCAGGCAGGCAGGCAGGCAGGCAGGCAGGCAGGCAGGCAGGCAGGCAGGCAGGCAGGCAGGCAGGCAGGCAGGCAGGCAGGCAGGCAGGCAGGCAGGCAGGCAGGCAGGCAGGCAGGCAGGCAGGCAGGCAGGCAGGCAGGCAGGCAGGCAGGCAGGCAGGCAGGCAGGCAGGCAGGCAGGCAGGCAGGCAGGCAGGCAGGCAGGCAGGCAGGCAGGCAGGCAGGCAGGCAGGCAGGCAGGCAGGCAGGCAGGCAGGCAGGCAGGCAGGCAGGCAGGCAGGCAGGCAGGCAGGCAGGCAGGCAGGCAGGCAGGCAGGCAGGCAGGCAGGCAGGCAGGCAGGCAGGCAGGCAGGCAGGCAGGCAGGCAGGCAGGCAGGCAGGCAGGCAGGCAGGCAGGCAGGCAGGCAGGCAGGCAGGCAGGCAGGCAGGCAGGCAGGCAGGCAGGCAGGCAGGCAGGCAGGCAGGCAGGCAGGCAGGCAGGCAGGCAGGCAGGCAGGCAGGCAGGCAGGCAGGCAGGCAGGCAGGCAGGCAGGCAGGCAGGCAGGCAGGCAGGCAGGCAGGCAGGCAGGCAGGCAGGCAGGCAGGCAGGCAGGCAGGCAGGCAGGCAGGCAGGCAGGCAGGCAGGCAGGCAGGCAGGCAGGCAGGCAGGCAGGCAGGCAGGCAGGCAGGCAGGCAGGCAGGCAGGCAGGCAGGCAGGCAGGCAGGCAGGCAGGCAGGCAGGCAGGCAGGCAGGCAGGCAGGCAGGCAGGCAGGCAGGCAGGCAGGCAGGCAGGCAGGCAGGCAGGCAGGCAGGCAGGCAGGCAGGCAGGCAGGCAGGCAGGCAGGCAGGCAGGCAGGCAGGCAGGCAGGCAGGCAGGCAGGCAGGCAGGCAGGCAGGCAGGCAGGCAGGCAGGCAGGCAGGCAGGCAGGCAGGCAGGCAGGCAGGCAGGCAGGCAGGCAGGCAGGCAGGCAGGCAGGCAGGCAGGCAGGCAGGCAGGCAGGCAGGCAGGCAGGCAGGCAGGCAGGCAGGCAGGCAGGCAGGCAGGCAGGCAGGCAGGCAGGCAGGCAGGCAGGCAGGCAGGCAGGCAGGCAGGCAGGCAGGCAGGCAGGCAGGCAGGCAGGCAGGCAGGCAGGCAGGCAGGCAGGCAGGCAGGCAGGCAGGCAGGCAGGCAGGCAGGCAGGCAGGCAGGCAGGCAGGCAGGCAGGCAGGCAGGCAGGCAGGCAGGCAGGCAGGCAGGCAGGCAGGCAGGCAGGCAGGCAGGCAGGCAGGCAGGCAGGCAGGCAGGCAGGCAGGCAGGCAGGCAGGCAGGCAGGCAGGCAGGCAGGCAGGCAGGCAGGCAGGCAGGCAGGCAGGCAGGCAGGCAGGCAGGCAGGCAGGCAGGCAGGCAGGCAGGCAGGCAGGCAGGCAGGCAGGCAGGCAGGCAGGCAGGCAGGCAGGCAGACAGGCAGGCAGACAGCGACAGGCAGACAGACAGACAGACAGACAGACAGACAGACAGACAGACAGACAGACAGACAGACAGACAGACAGACAGACAGACAGACAGACAGACAGACAGACAGACAGACAGACAGACAGACAGACAGACAGACAGACAGACAGACAGACAGACAGACAGACAGACAGACAGACAGACAGACAGACAGACAGACAGACAGACAGACAGACAGACAGACAGACAGAGACAGACAGACAGACAGACAGACAGACAGACAGACAGACAGACAGACAGACAGACAGACAGACAGACAGACAGACAGACAGACAGACAGACAGACAGACAGACAGACAGACAGACAGACAGACAGACAGACAGACAGACAGACAGACAGACAGACAGACAGACAGACAGACAGACAGACAGACAGACAGACAGACAGACAGACAGACAGACAGACAGACAGACAGACAGACAGACAGACAGACAGACAGACAGACAGACAGACAGACAGACAGACAGACAGACAGACAGACAGACAGACAGACAGACAGACAGACAGACAGACAGACAGACAGACAGACAGACAGACAGACAGACAGACAGACAGACAGACAGACAGACAGACAGACAGACAGACAGACAGACAGACAGACAGACAGACAGACAGACAGACAGACAGACAGACAGACAGACAGACAGACAGACAGACAGACAGACAGACAGACAGACAGACAGACAGACAGACAGACAGACAGACAGACAGACAGACAGACAGACAGACAGACAGACAGACAGACAGACAGACAGACAGACAGACAGACAGACAGACAGACAGACAGACAGACAGACAGACAGACAGACAGACAGACAGACAGACAGACAGACAGACAGACAGACAGACAGACAGACAGACAGACAGACAGACAGACAGACAGACAGACAGACAGACAGACAGACAGACAGACAGACAGACAGACAGACAGACAGACAGACAGACAGACAGACAGACAGACAGACAGACAGACAGACAGACAGACAGACAGACAGACAGACAGACAGACAGACAGACAGACAGACAGACAGACAGACAGACAGACAGACAGACAGACAGACAGACAGACAGACAGACAGACAGACAGACAGACAGACAGACAGACAGACAGACAGACAGACAGACAGACAGACAGACAGACAGACAGACAGACAGACAGACAGACAGACAGACAGACAGACAGACAGACAGACAGACAGACAGACAGACAGACAGACAGACAGACAGACAGACAGACAGACAGACAGACAGACAGACAGACAGACAGACAGACAGACAGACAGACAGACAGACAGACAGACAGACAGACAGACAGACAGACAGACAGACAGACAGACAGACAGACAGACAGACAGACAGACAGACAGACAGACAGACAGACAGACAGACAGACAGACAGACAGACAGACAGACAGACAGACAGACAGACAGACAGACAGACAGACAGACAGACAGACAGACAGACAGACAGACAGACAGACAGACAGACAGACAGACAGACAGACAGACAGACAGACAGACAGACAGACAGACAGACAGACAGACAGACAGACAGACAGACAGACAGACAGACAGACAGACAGACAGACAGACAGACAGACAGACAGACAGACAGACAGACAGACAGACAGACAGACAGACAGACAGACAGACAGACAGACAGACAGACAGACAGACAGACAGACAGACAGACAGACAGACAGACAGACAGACAGACAGACAGACAGACAGACAGACAGACAGACAGACAGACAGACAGACAGACAGACAGACAGACAGACAGACAGACAGACAGACAGACAGACAGACAGACAGACAGACAGACAGACAGACAGACAGACAGACAGACAGACAGACAGACAGACAGACAGACAGACAGACAGACAGACAGACAGACAGACAGACAGACAGACAGACAGACAGACAGACAGACAGACAGACAGACAGACAGACAGACAGACAGACAGACAGACAGACAGACAGACAGACAGACAGACAGACAGACAGACAGACAGACAGACAGACAGACAGACAGACAGACAGACAGACAGACAGACAGACAGACAGACAGACAGACAGACAGACAGACAGACAGACAGACAGACAGACAGACAGACAGACAGACAGACAGACAGACAGACAGACAGACAGACAGACAGACAGACAGACAGACAGACAGACAGACAGACAGACAGACAGACAGACAGACAGACAGACAGACAGACAGACAGACAGACAGACAGACAGACAGACAGACAGACAGACAGACAGACAGACAGACAGACAGACAGACAGACAGACAGACAGACAGACAGACAGACAGACAGACAGACAGACAGACAGACAGACAGACAGACAGACAGACAGACAGACAGACAGACAGACAGACAGACAGACAGACAGACAGACAGACAGACAGACAGACAGACAGACAGACAGACAGACAGACAGACAGACAGACAGACAGACAGACAGACAGACAGACAGACAGACAGACAGACAGACAGACAGACAGACAGACAGACAGACAGACAGACAGACAGACAGACAGACAGACAGACAGACAGACAGACAGACAGACAGACAGACAGACAGACAGACAGACAGACAGACAGACAGACAGACAGACAGACAGACAGACAGACAGACAGACAGACAGACAGACAGACAGACAGACAGACAGACAGACAGACAGACAGACAGACAGACAGACAGACAGACAGACAGACAGACAGACAGACAGACAGACAGACAGACAGACAGACAGACAGACAGACAGACAGACAGACAGACAGACAGACAGACAGACAGACAGACAGACAGACAGACAGACAGACAGACAGACAGACAGACAGACAGACAGACAGACAGACAGACAGACAGACAGACAGACAGACAGACAGACAGACAGACAGACAGACAGACAGACAGACAGACAGACAGACAGACAGACAGACAGACAGACAGACAGACAGACAGACAGACAGACAGACAGACAGACAGACAGACAGACAGACAGACAGACAGACAGACAGACAGACAGACAGACAGACAGACAGACAGACAGACAGACAGACAGACAGACAGACAGACAGACAGACAGACAGACAGACAGACAGACAGACAGACAGACAGACAGACAGACAGACAGACAGACAGACAGACAGACAGACAGACAGACAGACAGACAGACAGACAGACAGACAGACAGACAGACAGACAGACAGACAGACAGACAGACAGACAGACAGACAGACAGACAGACAGACAGACAGACAGACAGACAGACAGACAGACAGACAGACAGACAGACAGACAGACAGACAGACAGACAGACAGACAGACAGACAGACAGACAGACAGACAGACAGACAGACAGACAGACAGACAGACAGACAGACAGACAGACAGACAGACAGACAGACAGACAGACAGACAGACAGACAGACAGACAGACAGACAGACAGACAGACAGACAGACAGACAGACAGACAGACAGACAGACAGACAGACAGACAGACAGACAGACAGACAGACAGACAGACAGACAGACAGACAGACAGACAGACAGACAGACAGACAGACAGACAGACAGACAGACAGACAGACAGACAGACAGACAGACAGACAGACAGACAGACAGACAGACAGACAGACAGACAGACAGACAGACAGACAGACAGACAGACAGACAGACAGACAGACAGACAGACAGACAGACAGACAGACAGACAGACAGACAGACAGACAGACAGACAGACAGACAGACAGACAGACAGACAGACAGACAGACAGACAGACAGACAGACAGACAGACAGACAGACAGACAGACAGACAGACAGACAGACAGACAGACAGACAGACAGACAGACAGACAGACAGACAGACAGACAGACAGACAGACAGACAGACAGACAGACAGACAGACAGACAGACAGACAGACAGACAGACAGACAGACAGACAGACAGACAGACAGACAGACAGACAGACAGACAGACAGACAGACAGACAGACAGACAGACAGACAGACAGACAGACAGACAGACAGACAGACAGACAGACAGACAGACAGACAGACAGACAGACAGACAGACAGACAGACAGACAGACAGACAGACAGACAGACAGACAGACAGACAGACAGACAGACAGACAGACAGACAGACAGACAGACAGACAGACAGACAGACAGACAGACAGACAGACAGACAGACAGACAGACAGACAGACAGACAGACAGACAGACAGACAGACAGACAGACAGACAGACAGACAGACAGACAGACAGACAGACAGACAGACAGACAGACAGACAGACAGACAGACAGACAGACAGACAGACAGACAGACAGACAGACAGACAGACAGACAGACAGACAGACAGACAGACAGACAGACAGACAGACAGACAGACAGACAGACAGACAGACAGACAGACAGACAGACAGACAGACAGACAGACAGACAGACAGACAGACAGACAGACAGACAGACAGACAGACAGACAGACAGACAGACAGACAGACAGACAGACAGACAGACAGACAGACAGACAGACAGACAGACAGACAGACAGACAGACAGACAGACAGACAGACAGACAGACAGACAGACAGACAGACAGACAGACAGACAGACAGACAGACAGACAGACAGACAGACAGACAGACAGACAGACAGACAGACAGACAGACAGACAGACAGACAGACAGACAGACAGACAGACAGACAGACAGACAGACAGACAGACAGACAGACAGACAGACAGACAGACAGACAGACAGACAGACAGACAGACAGACAGACAGACAGACAGACAGACAGACAGACAGACAGACAGACAGACAGACAGACAGACAGACAGACAGACAGACAGACAGACAGACAGACAGACAGACAGACAGACAGACAGACAGACAGACAGACAGACAGACAGACAGACAGACAGACAGACAGACAGACAGACAGACAGACAGACAGACAGACAGACAGACAGACAGACAGACAGACAGACAGACAGACAGACAGACAGACAGACAGACAGACAGACAGACAGACAGACAGACAGACAGACAGACAGACAGACAGACAGACAGACAGACAGACAGACAGACAGACAGACAGACAGACAGACAGACAGACAGACAGACAGACAGACAGACAGACAGACAGACAGACAGACAGACAGACAGACAGACAGACAGACAGACAGACAGACAGACAGACAGACAGACAGACAGACAGACAGACAGACAGACAGACAGACAGACAGACAGACAGACAGACAGACAGACAGACAGACAGACAGACAGACAGACAGACAGACAGACAGACAGACAGACAGACAGACAGACAGACAGACAGACAGACAGACAGACAGACAGACAGACAGACAGACAGACAGACAGACAGACAGACAGACAGACAGACAGACAGACAGACAGACAGACAGACAGACAGACAGACAGACAGACAGACAGACAGACAGACAGACAGACAGACAGACAGACAGACAGACAGACAGACAGACAGACAGACAGACAGACAGACAGACAGACAGACAGACAGACAGACAGACAGACAGACAGACAGACAGACAGACAGACAGACAGACAGACAGACAGACAGACAGACAGACAGACAGACAGACAGACAGACAGACAGACAGACAGACAGACAGACAGACAGACAGACAGACAGACAGACAGACAGACAGACAGACAGACAGACAGACAGACAGACAGACAGACAGACAGACAGACAGACAGACAGACAGACAGACAGACAGACAGACAGACAGACAGACAGACAGACAGACAGACAGACAGACAGACAGACAGACAGACAGACAGACAGACAGACAGACAGACAGACAGACAGACAGACAGACAGACAGACAGACAGACAGACAGACAGACAGACAGACAGACAGACAGACAGACAGACAGACAGACAGACAGACAGACAGACAGACAGACAGACAGACAGACAGACAGACAGACAGACAGACAGACAGACAGACAGACAGACAGACAGACAGACAGACAGACAGACAGACAGACAGACAGACAGACAGACAGACAGACAGACAGACAGACAGACAGACAGACAGACAGACAGACAGACAGACAGACAGACAGACAGACAGACAGACAGACAGACAGACAGACAGACAGACAGACAGACAGACAGACAGACAGACAGACAGACAGACAGACAGACAGACAGACAGACAGACAGACAGACAGACAGACAGACAGACAGACAGACAGACAGACAGACAGACAGACAGACAGACAGACAGACAGACAGACAGACAGACAGACAGACAGACAGACAGACAGACAGACAGACAGACAGACAGACAGACAGACAGACAGACAGACAGACAGACAGACAGACAGACAGACAGACAGACAGACAGACAGACAGACAGACAGACAGACAGACAGACAGACAGACAGACAGACAGACAGACAGACAGACAGACAGACAGACAGACAGACAGACAGACAGACAGACAGACAGACAGACAGACAGACAGACAGACAGACAGACAGACAGACAGACAGACAGACAGACAGACAGACAGACAGACAGACAGACAGACAGACAGACAGACAGACAGACAGACAGACAGACAGACAGACAGACAGACAGACAGACAGACAGACAGACAGACAGACAGACAGACAGACAGACAGACAGACAGACAGACAGACAGACAGACAGACAGACAGACAGACAGACAGACAGACAGACAGACAGACAGACAGACAGACAGACAGACAGACAGACAGACAGACAGACAGACAGACAGACAGACAGACAGACAGACAGACAGACAGACAGACAGACAGACAGACAGACAGACAGACAGACAGACAGACAGACAGACAGACAGACAGACAGACAGACAGACAGACAGACAGACAGACAGACAGACAGACAGACAGACAGACAGACAGACAGACAGACAGACAGACAGACAGACAGACAGACAGACAGACAGACAGACAGACAGACAGACAGACAGACAGACAGACAGACAGACAGACAGACAGACAGACAGACAGACAGACAGACAGACAGACAGACAGACAGACAGACAGACAGACAGACAGACAGACAGACAGACAGACAGACAGACAGACAGACAGACAGACAGACAGACAGACAGACAGACAGACAGACAGACAGACAGACAGACAGACAGACAGACAGACAGACAGACAGACAGACAGACAGACAGACAGACAGACAGACAGACAGACAGACAGACAGACAGACAGACAGACAGACAGACAGACAGACAGACAGACAGACAGACAGACAGACAGACAGACAGACAGACAGACAGACAGACAGACAGACAGACAGACAGACAGACAGACAGACAGACAGACAGACAGACAGACAGACAGACAGACAGACAGACAGACAGACAGACAGACAGACAGACAGACAGACAGACAGACAGACAGACAGACAGACAGACAGACAGACAGACAGACAGACAGACAGACAGACAGACAGACAGACAGACAGACAGACAGACAGACAGACAGACAGACAGACAGACAGACAGACAGACAGACAGACAGACAGACAGACAGACAGACAGACAGACAGACAGACAGACAGACAGACAGATAGATAGACATGGGTTACACATTTAGCAGTTGCTATTTAAAATAGATTCACTTAATCTCGTCTCGTAAGATTTGGCGATTTCAGATGAATGCGCTTTATTCAGTTACGTTAAGGGCGACTTTGCAACTGAAATGTAAAGGTAAGGATGATGAACAGTACACCAGCACAGGTAACATGGAGGCGAGAGTCGTGTTTTGTGGTGCGTATGCATAATGTGTACAAAAAAGAAAAAAAAAACAATTTGGACAGTAATTAAAACTGTTTTTATACGGATTTATGCTCGTTTATTACATTTTTCAATTTTCCAACGTTTCCAACAGGGACCACGGCACCTGAAAAAGTGCCGAAACGTTGGAAAATTGTAAAAATGTAATAAACGACATAAATCCGTATAAAAACAGTTTTAATTATGTCTACTGCTCGTGTTAACCTTAGAAAATACTATAATTTGGACAGTTTCACGTTGGACAATAAATAGAGCAAATTTGTTTTGTCACATCATCACATGCTTTAAGGGCCTGTGTCGCAGATATCTAATATAGAGGTACTTAAAGAATTATAAAAAATTAAGTACTTCTAAAAATCAGTAACTTTATTTGTTTCCTATATTTGTGAAATGTGTATCCTGATCGGCACATTAAGTAGAGAAAAACTAACTACCAAAATACAGGTCCACCTAGTTTGGCAATTACGTAAATTGATAACTGTACCATTAGGTGATAACTGTACCAATGGGAACACTGGCTGTCTGTTGTTTTTTATGGTAAGAAATAAACTTTATCCTTGCCAATTTTTTCACAATAATAGAATCTGTCAGCCGATAGTTTTGAATTTGCGATCGCTCACCCCATAAGATGAGACAAGGATACTTTTCATTGTACACCCAAAGAAAATCAACAAATACAAAATATCACAAATGTAAATAGTACAATTGACGGCCTTATTGCTTAAAGCAATTTCTTTCAGACAGCCTTACTATGGAAATTTGCTGAAGATAATTAGAAAGATCTTAATTCATAATCCGTAATTTCCTCTCGTCAATTTACACGGAAAATTGCAACTTACATTTTTGTAAGATTACTGACGAGAGACCAGATTAAAACAAAATAAAAAAATATGCAACAAAAATTGCAAAATTATGCACAAAGATCCATAAATGGCCGGTGGATGTCCGGCAACATGAAGTAATAAAAAAGTTGTACTTTTAAATGCTTTTTAGTTTTAAAAGCTATTTATTAATGCACTCACTCAATCGTATTTGCGAAAATATTAATCACCTACAAACTATCATTTGTCAATAAAATTTAAACTGTTACCTTTACAAATAAATACTACTGATTGCCGTTCTAAATGTTCCAAATAAGGATTCAAGCATGTCTTAAAACAAACTTAACTTTGATTTTACTCGGGAACAGCTTTGGCAACGACAAATCCATAAGACAATTTTTCCTCGTATTTTCCTCATTTCTACAGAACGAGATAAATAGGCATGATTTCAAAACTTTAAAATATGCACCTGCTGCTAACGGGCTGAATATGCAAATGCATGCAAACGCAAATGCATAATATCCGGTCTCTACGAGAAGACCTTAGCAAGTATTTAAGGTTGATCTTTTACCTGACTTGCTGTCAAGCTCGCAAATTGTATGTTACATCTTAAGAGATTTTCAATTATTCAAAATGTTATATAAATCGTACATTTGCGAATTTTTAGTCGCAATACCACACGCTAACGGTGAAGGAAAACATCGTGAGGAAACCCGCAGCTTGGTTGGCTCCGCACGTATTGACTAGTCTTTCCTGTGGACTAGGCCGACTAGGCTGTCAGGATGGTATAGGTGCTGGGCAAGCCTACACCAATAAAAACCATGTCCCAGGCACTACAGCGTCGGAGTGGTCCCTTCACCCATCTAGTGTGAGTGAAAATACCACTGGACGCTGTATAAATCATCTCATTAAGTAGATGCAAAAAGGCCAATTATATAAAATGAGTAGGTAAAGATAAGATTAAGATACAAAGTACAATTGGCGGCCTTATTGCTAAAAGCAATAAGTTATAATAACTTTGATAAATTTGGTTCAAGGGTTTGATACAAAACCAAATTAGGGCCATCTTGAATACATTTTTGTATCCCTATCACAGCTCACAGCTGTGATAGGGATACAAAAGAGTCACAGCTCATAATAACATAAAGTTGTTTCCAATATTAATAATTACAGTATCAAAGGATGATGGGCGTTTTGGTCCTTATGTCCAATCAAGATGAGTCATATGTCGTTGGATAGCTCTTTTCAAGTGAAAAAATAAATTCTATGAAGACGAATCCGTATGAATTGTCCATTTTGAAATATGCTCGTCGGAAAGTACCATTTTTTGCTCTAAATAGAAATTAGAAAAATTCATATTTCTGGTTTAACTCAACCGATGCTCATGATTTTTACGAAAATCACATCTATGCATACTCTGTCATAAATCATTAGAGCGAGACAGCGACATTGCGCTCTCTCTCCCACTCACGGTCACGGGTAACGCTGGAATTCGGTTTTGACCCCTCTCGCGCTTCGGGACACGGCGCGGGGGCAGGTATGTTAGGGTGAGGAACGCTTGGCCGCTTGCGCAGGTAGTCAGTCGTTTGCTGATATTGTGTTAAGTGCTACGTTATTACGCTCCTCATTGTTCACATCGACTTTGACCTTGGCATCATTTTGGACTCTGTTACCCGTTTTATTTGTTGACCGTGGCTTTATATTGGACTTGGGTGCTTAACGATTGGATTGTTTCGTTGCAATGGAACGTTACCGTAACTGTGTAATGTGCCGAAGAGGGCTATACCGAGGCAGATATCAAGTACGCGTTCTGTCGGAAGCCTTGACAAGAACACACGTGGAGCTAGTAACATTTATACGAGAAAACGCTGCTCTGGAGGTTTGTACCTATTGCACTTTTTTTTTCCACTCGATCCTCACTGAACCTTCGATATAAAAGGAAACCAATTGAAATCATGTGCAACTGCATCCCAGATCTATTCTAGTAGTAAATGAGGTAACGAAGACGTAAAAGTGAAAACCGATTGATAAGTGATTCTGGTCGCTTAAAGAACATTCAAGTGATTCCTTTTTCACTTTTACGTCTTCCACGATGTATTTACCACCAAAACAAGGCCTACACAAAACCACAACCAATTACTGTGGTTGCGGTTTTGTGTGGTTGTGTGTATGCCTTGTTTTCGTACACACAACTACAGAAAACCGCAACCAGATCTCTGAGAAATCTGTGAATCTGTGGCATATATTTGACGATTCGCACACCTTCTGACAGAAAAACAAATCCCTCCCACAAATGACCCCCAATGCGTTATTTTGTTAGGTATTTTTCGGAAACCAAAGTTGTTTTTCTTTTCCTTACATTTTCATATATCATTTTCAGGTCGTGTTTGACAACACCCGAAGAGTATGTTACCGATGCTGACAAAGAGCCGAAAATGCGACTAGAGGTCATGCAAACCCTCAACCCGAGCCGGAGCCGCAAGAACAAGCAGAACCGCAAGAACAACTACAACCGCAAGAACAACTACAACCGCAATTAGAAGAAATGCTTCATATTCCTGAATATATGAGAGCACCTAATACCGCGACGCATTGTATCTTTCATGGCTGCGCTAATGAAACCCGCCATCGAATTCCAAATGTTGTTAAAATCCACGTATTTTCTCAACATAAATTGTATATCCCCGACAGTGCCAGAGTATGTCACGATCACCTTAATGGGAATGATTGGGATGATTTGCCCCAACATTGCAACATTTCCCATGACTTTACGGCTGCCCACTTCAGGGATGTTTGTGACCTAATGCGAAATGCCTTAAACTCACCCAGATTACGTTTTAGCGACCGAGGCATGAATGAAGAAGAAATGCACTTTTGGACTGGACGTACTAATGATGAATTTAATGCCATCTTAGAGCAAAATCCATTATTAAGAAATAGAAGTGCAGATCCCAGAACCACTTTGGGCATTTTACTAACGAAACTACGCACAGGAGAACCCAACGCGAGACTTGCGACGTTGTTTAACATGTCTCGGAGAAAACTCGAACGCCAGTTGGCCATCGCACGAGAGTGTCTTAGCACTGACTACGTTGTGCGACACTTGGGAGTGGATCACATGAATAGAGAAGATATATTGGAGAGAAACTTGAGGATTCCAAAAGCACTGTATGGAAATGAAGACAACAATAAAGCCATTATTATTTGCGATGGTACGTATATTTATATATACAAGAGTTCAAACTTTTTGTTTCAGAGGCAATCCTACAGTTTACACAAGTTCCAAAACTTGTTGAAACCATTTTTAATCGTAACCACTGACGGATACATTATAGATGTTAAAGGACCATACGCTGCAACAAAAACTGATGCGCAGATAATGAGCGACTTAATGACTGACGAGGAAAATCCCCTTCATATATTGCTTCAGCCGAATGACGTATTTATTTTGGACCGCGGGTTCAGGGATAGTCTGCAGCATATAGAAGCATGTGGCTACGAATTTCACGTCCCCCCGACGAAGAACCGGGAAGAGTCGCAGCTCACGACTTCTCAAGCAAATGATTCCCGGCTGGTGACAATGTGCCGATGGGTAGTGGAAGTGGTTAACGGGCGTTTCAAAAGAGATTTCAAGCTGTTGCGCCAAAAATATTTTAATAACACAATGCCTAATATGTTCGGGGATTTTATGATTGCAGCAGCAATTACAAATCACTTCCACAGGCCTATTGTCGATAGCCAACACGCAGAAGCTTTTTTACAAAAAATTGTTGAAAGAAGGCAAACCCCAAACGTGTTATATGATTATGTAGAAGCAAAAAGATTAAACAACAGAAGAGCCAATTTCCAGAGATTGGAAGCAAATGACATTCAAGACTTTCCACGATTGAGGGAACAGGACGTGATTTTGCTGTCATTGGGGACATATCAGTTAAAACTGGCAAAATCATATTGCAGCGAGCACCTCAACAACGGCTTATATCTTATAGAAACTTATAGAGAAGCTGCTTTGGAGGATATCCATGAATATGGGATCCACGAAGATGCGTGGCTGTTGCGTGCACGCATACAGTCCCGACATGTACGATCAAAACAATATTTTTGCTATATATTATTAGACAGAAATAGTAGAAACATATTACAACATTATTGCACATGTTTGACAGGACGCCGCACGATAGGTTCCTGTGCGCATATTATATCTATTGTGTGGTATTTAGGATATGCTAGACATGAAGGCTTTACTGAACCAGCACTATTTTTAAATAACATTATCATGGATGAAACACATTATACGATAAAACTTACTCTGAACTTGTTTTATTTACTTCGATAATAAACAAACAATGATAATATAATAATCAATGCTGATCATTTGTAATTAAAATCGATATACAATGTCGAAAAAATATCAAAAAGAATTAAAACAACAGAAAAAAAATTAAATAAAAAAAAACTTTTAACGTATGATTACTCAAATTGGACAGAAAATCGGGACTAGCGCTTCGATTATTCTTATTCTACAAAAAAATACCTTTCCAACGACGTATTACTCATTCCGATTGGTGCCAGGACCAGGTTCCATACATTTGTGCCCATCATCCTTTTCTTAATCAACAATTAGGTACAGGATAAGAAAAAATAAGTCTTGAAAGGCCGTAATTGTATGCAAACCATGAGAAAACATTAATAAAATTTGAACCAAATATCAACAAACATTTTAAATTGTGCGAGAGAGACAGCTTGCTCGACGTAACAGCTAGCAGCCATAGCCGCGTTTTCACGGCCTTAGTCCGCTCGGTCCGAGTAAACGAGTAAACTAATGCTTCAGAGTGCTTAGTGCGAGTTTGACAGATCCAATCGAATAACTTTACTACCGCGTTAATCGAGCATTGAGTAGTGAGTATGAGTAAATTAACCGTTCGAACTGGCAAAACGCTATCACAGTACAACTCGCACTCGCGTTTATTCGTGTTTTGGCTGGTAAACGTGTTCACTTCTAACCGTAAACCATTACAACTCGCACTCAGAGTGCTTAGTGCGAGTTTTTTAACTACTCGATCACGTTAACGTAAACTCATATTTCTATGGCATCGAGGAAGCGCCACCTAGCGACAAGTATGGAAATTAAAATTGCTGAGTGCGAGTTGTAATGGTTTACGTTGAGAAGTGAACATGTTTACCAGCCAAAACACGAATAAACGCGAGTGCGAGTTGTACTGTGACAGCGTTTTGCCAGTTCGAACGGTTAATTTACTCATACTCACTGCTCAATGCTCGATTAACGCGGTAGTAAAGTTATTCGATTGGATCTGTCAAACTCGCACTAAGCACTCTGATTGGCTATTTTGAGGTTGTCACGAAAAGCCGTCCAATAAGAAGCATTAGTTTACTCGGATGGCGCACTCGGTCCGAGCGTACTAAGACCGTAAAAAACCTATTTTTCATCAACATCATCAGCCATTTGACGCCCACTGCAGGACATAGGCTGCTTCATGGTTTTCCAAGCTTCCCGGTCTTGTGCCGTCCGCATTCAGCGACTCCCCGCCCCGTAACCAGGGGCATTATTACGTAAGTGTCCACTGAGTCGAGTGACGTTGATTTTTACTTTTTTTAAGCTACTCCGGCTGTCAAATGCATACATTTTTTGACACTTAGGAGTCGTCTAAATGCTTCACTCGATAGAGTGGAGTGCTACGTGATAGGAGGGCAGGTCGTCCGGCACGCATCTGCTGTTGGGGTCTGCCCACACTACATCATCAATGTCCGGTGCGCGGTGGCCAGGTCATATTGGTAATAATATGGCATAGGTTTACGTATTATCTTAGTCCATTTGGCCTTTGTATTAATGTAAACAATTGGTTACTTGCACTAAAAATATTTTATTGAAATATAGAGGTCACTTTAAAAGATAAATAAACGTGGTCTTTCTTTCTCTGCGTCCAATACTTTTTATAATATGACCATTTGTATATAAACTCAATATAGTCATGTGGTACTAAAACGCGTCATACAAAATTAAATGGGCATTAGACTATGACGTCACTCCCTCACCTCATGCCTTATAAATGTGTGAAGCCGTTATCACTATTTGAGTTATGTATGTAGTAAAATAACGTGTTTATGCATCTGCACCCCTGTCATCTCTATTATAGAGGCAAAAGTTAGTGAGTGTGTATGTTTGTTACTTTTTCACGACTAAACGGCTGGAGCGATTTTAATAAGGGTTGGTATGGAATTAGCTGACACCCTGGATTACCACGTGGGCTTCGTTTTACTGCAGGAAAATATCTTATTCCCATGTGAAAATCGATAAACCGCAGAACACAGCTAGTGTTTCTATATCTCTTAGCATAAAAGCAGTGTCACCATCTAAGTAAGACGCAAATTCCAAGTATTGCTTCCGTATTTTGGCAATTTCTGACCACGGTTTGTCTACACATGGACAGAAGCTGGGTGAATTTAAATATACGTAGTTAAGTTGTTTTTGTATAATAACAAGGTCTATTATACGTAATATCATTATAGTTACAGCGC
Organism: Yponomeuta sedellus; assembly: GCA_934045075.1. NCBI lineage: Eukaryota > Metazoa > Arthropoda > Insecta > Lepidoptera > Yponomeutidae > Yponomeuta > Yponomeuta sedellus. The sequence goes on from OW203733.1 coordinate 5,133,878, forward strand.
TTCGCTAACAAACTGGTTTGCAGTTTGCCGAAAATTGTGTTATAAGTAATATTAAGGTTTTTTATACTGAATTTTAACCGTATATAAAGAAATTTTCCGCCCCTCGGTCATAATTTTTGTAGTCCTTCCTTCTATTTACCTTGCTCATAATGTCGCTGACCGTATTCAGTTCATTGCCAATGCCATTATGTCAGCTTTATCTACTGTTACTCGCATTACAATGAATTTAATCAACTTTGCATCTACCAACTTTGCAAGGCCTTTGCATTTACGTAATGAGATGATTTATACAGCGTCCAGTGGTACCTTTACTCACTAGATAGATAGGTGAAGGGACCACTCGGATGGTGCAGTGACCGGGCCCTATAGTCTAATACTAACATCGTTTTCCAAAAGAATGAACTAAGCTCGACAATGGTTGATATTTGCCTCAATTTGGTAGTCTACAAAGCAATAGCAGTAAATGTCATTCCTTATAACCCGCGCAAATTAAATAGGCATCTCTCGCGAAGAAGATCGAATCGCGAGGGGACCCGATTTAAGTAGCACGGGATATGCCATTGCAATGCGATGGTTGCTAGACTACCGACAGTGTGAATGAAACACAGGTTACTGGACTAATATGACTCTATTAAAAAAATATGCATTTTATAGTCTATTTATCCTCACTTGTCCATTTTAGTAAACAAAATTCTACCGGTAAAATAAGACTATTTTCTGCTGCTATTTTCCCGTAAATGAAGTAACCTGGGACACTGCCTTAGATAACACGCTGCCAATTTTAAAACCGAAGTTCGTGAAATTGCGAGAAAATATCTAGTTTTGTCATCAAATGTTAATTTTAAGGTTAGAATCTTGTTTACTAAAGTAGGAAAGTAAGGATAAACAGACCGTAGTGATTCACCCCCCGAGACATCGTTTTTTAGATAGAGTAGGCTTGCCCAGCACCTATACATACCTACCATCCTGACAGCTTAGTCGACCACAGGAAAGACAAGCCAATACGTGCGGAGCAAAGGCGCGTATTTCCTCACGCTGTTTTCCTTCAAAGTTAGCTTGTGGTACCTATAGCTAATATAAATTCGCAGATTCGCATTAATCAACATAAGTACATAGGTAATAAATTCCATTCTTCCGGAGGAGTTTAGATCACATGATCTGCGTGAGCGAGATAACTTTTGTCAATTTTACAATCATTGCTTAGGATGTTGCTATTGCTAAGCCTCATGTTATCAGGCACAGGCATCCCATGCGCAGTATACTGGTTGGCAAAATCCTCGTGTCTTTGGACGTGGGATGTTTCTCCTTCTATTCAACATTCTCAGGTGTTTTACGGTAAAAACTCAATACTCAATAATTTATTGCATTCCACAAGAATATACAGATGACCTAACTAAAAATATGGATCTTTGTAGACCCTGTAGGGCACGCAACATTATAAATTATAGGACTCTACAACACCAAGGTTAACTGGAAGGTATTAATGTTAGGACTGTTGTTGACATTAATGTTAGGACTAAGTTCGCCTTCATACTTTTATTTTTAATAAAGTATTTGATTAATATTATATTGATAATAATTAATAATAAACATACTTACGACAGCAACATGTATGTTGCTGTCGTAAGTACGTAAGTATGTGCTGTCGTAAGTATGTTTTAATAAATTTTAATAAACATTTTAATAAATAGATAATAAATAAAAAATAAAATAAATGTTATGACCACACTATATTTGTGGATATGACATGTTCACAACAGTCATGTCTACTATTTTGGTATTCTACCACCCTATAGGTACTCGAACATTTTGTTTTCTAGTGTATACTTACCTGGCTATTTTATTTTCGTTTGAGTTTGGAAGTTATTATTAAATTGTTAGTATAATGTGACTAAGAAATTTTCCCCTTCAGCCACTTTGGAAACCAAAGGTTAGAAACCATCCTCGAAAACAGAATTATTTTCATTATACTATTTTTATTTTTAATGCACTAACCCGTGCTTTTTAGCCTCTAAATATGTTTTTTAAGAATTATTTTCTTTTTAGGAAACCTGGTTTTGAATAAAGAAACATTCTGTTTTTATTGAAATTAATTTATGGATCAAAGATATTATTATGTATAAAACCAAATTTTTTAGCTCTGACAAAGGGTCTTTGACATATTAATTTATTAATTATAGCGCCATATGGAATACAGTAACTTCGAAAGTAGAAAGATGAGCTGCAAATGACGTCAAAATACGGAAAAAAGATCGTCTAATAATTTTCTGTTCTAGATCATTCGTTCATTGATTAATCCAAGAAATATGTATCTTTTCGTGCTATACTAGCCGATAAACAGGGCGAGAGCCCATCTAGCTTAACTAAACATAAGTTATGAACGTTGATGAAGCGAAGGTGATCTGTCTGGATCGGGGCAAGTGACAGTCCCTGGTGTTTGCCCACCCCTCTGGGATACAGGCGTGAGGTTATGTATGTATGTATGTATGTATGTATGTATGTATGTATGTATGTATGTATGTATGTATGTATGTATGTATGTATGTATGTATGTATGCATGTATGTATGTATGTATGTATGTATGTATGTATGTATGTATGTATGTATGTATGTATGTATGCATGTATGTATGTATGTACGTTCTTTAAAATTCAAACTAGACCGAATTACCGAAACAAATCTCGCCACATTTGTTGCAATGAATGTCGCGTTAGGTAAGAAATCACGTTAGCCGCAGCGAGACAAAATTTTATTGTAGGTATTTTTCGATTTTTGCGAAGCACAATGGTGGACTAATGAAAGCATATCTAGAGGGCCAAATTCCGAGAATTTTTCAGACGTTTACTCTTGCGGCCCCGCCATACATGGTTAAACATATTGTGGCCTCTTAACTCCAGCTGATTCCTATACCTATACTTTTTGAGTGAAATTTTTCATTTAGCTGAGAACCGATTCATCAAAGTTCACTTTTGCGTTGAAAGTTTATAGATTCTGAATGAGACAGATTTCAATATGTAACCGTTTTTAATACATTTAAAACTCGGGATTCCATATTATCGTTCATTGTAATGTCTAGCTCTCTATAAGTCAACCTCGAGTACTCAGTAATTCTTACCGGCTATCTCAAGTGGTAAAAAGACCTGTATATTGGTGTAGATAGGTACAGTCGACACAAATTCACCTATCCGTACACTCTCCACAATAGGCATGACGAAAGATTTTTAAATTCTTTTCTATAATGTGGTGACCCATTATTATTATTATTAATACTTTATTGCAGCATAAAATTGTACAATGCGGCGAACTATTATTATACTATTTTTATTTTTAATGCACTAACCCGTGCTAACCCGACCCATTATTATTTACAAAAAAACTATATTTCTGTAATGAACAAAAGTTTAAGCCATTTTACTAAAATTATTTTAAATCTGTGGGAAAACAGCTCGCAGTGTCATGGCGTCGAATCTGACGTCACGCCCACGTAAATAAACATCGTAATCACTAGTAGTCACAACAAGCCATAGGTGAAGTTTACCAATGTTAACATAGGCGTGACGTCACGCGATGTGATGGGTGTTTCAGTCAAAATGGCTGAAAGTATTAAGATCTTATATTTTATTGAAAACTGGCTGACCCAGTGAAGTTCATACCGCCAAACAGTCAATCTTTTTTTTTCTCTACGTAAGAACCAACCTCGTACTTCAAGGAACATTCTAAAAAAAGAATTAGCGAAATCGGTTCAGCTGCTCTTGAGATTTGCGCGGTTCATTTTTATATTATAGATTCATTTTTATATTATAGATATTGGTATTCTCTGTTTTAATATTTTTTTAACTATATAAGTGTTTTAAATCTACTGTCCCCTAAAATCGTAAAATCTTTAATTATTTTATGTTGTCGGCTTGCCTATTGTGTATTTAAATATTTTACGGGTGACTTTGCAACTAAAAAGTATAGCATAACGTGCTGCCGCTTGTACCTTCAGTGCGCACGTAGGTACACGCATGAATGTAGTATGTGCTGAGCGTGTAACGTGCAAAGATAATCGCCCAGACAAATAATATTGTTGAGTGACAGAGGCTTAGGCCAGCCACATACCGTCGGGATTCCGTTTCGGAATTTCGGTTCGAAATACCGATTCCGATTTCGAAACGCAGTAAATTCATACAAACTCGTGGACCTACCAGATACGTGCGGCAGTTTTCCGTCCGATTTTTTTTTTCATAAACTCTCACGCCTTTATCCCAGAGGGGTATGCAGGTACTGTTGGTATACTTCATAATATGATACTGGCAATACTATAAAGAATGACACATTGTCCCTGTGTTGCTCTCTCTGTCTGTACTCTACTTCTGGTTCGAACCTCCATTGATGTGCGCTGTACTTTCTTGTGAGTCGACAATAAAAATCTTTCTGCATCTCTAAATGTGTGTTGTAAATTGCGCCTGTAGCCACTAAAGTTCACAGGTACCAGGGACAGGCAAAGACAAGGGACTGTCGCTTGCCACGTTCCTGACAGATCGCCTTCGCACATCAAAGTTTATTAATCGTTGTGTGCGCACATGCCGGCTTCGGGTACTTTTACCCTGCCCTTTGCCAATACATCTCCAACTTGGTCGAAGTATGTCCGCCGTCCGTTTTTTATTCGATGCGGAATTCCGCTTGGTAGCCTGTGCCTCTGGAATCCCGTGAACAAAAAGCCGTTTCGTACGCAAGTCGCAATGTATTTTCATTTCTTAGCAAGCAACGATGCAATCTGAATCACAAAATCGGTGTCGTTCGCCAAAAAAAGGTCTAAACTGAAAGGTCTCTCAACTGAGCGTTGCTATTCTGAATGGAAAATAAACGCATGTATAGTATTTTCTAAGGTTAACACGAGCACTAGACATAATTAAAACTATTTCTATACGGATTTATGCTCGTTTATTTTTTTCCGTTTCCGTTTTTCCGACGTTTCGGCACATTTACAGGTGCCGTGGTCTCGGATAACTGAGGTGGTAGGCGTCTTTTTGAAAGCATTAACTGTTAGTTTACTACCCTCAGCAAAAATTACAAAAGTTAATTATGAAGTTACGTTCCAAAATAGGTAAATCAATTATTTTATATAAAGTCAAAAATGTTGATTATTAGTAATTGAAGTTAAAAAGTAAATTTATAAAACCAATTATTTTACATGAACTAAAAATATTGATTATTAATTGAAATTAAATTTATTTTTTATTTTTTAACTTTTGTAATTTTTGTAATTCCTGTAAAAGTGCCGAAACGTCGGAAAAACGGAAACGGAAAAAAATAAACGAGCATAAATCCGTATAGAAACAGTTTTAATAAACGTATGTGTCTGGTGTATTTATGAAAATCCGCGTCGATATTTCCAATCGAAATTCCGAAACGTAATTCCGACTGTTTGTGGCCGCCCTAAACTCGCCAGTTGGGTACTCTTTACCCTTTGCGGTGGAGCCCAAAAGGAGGGTTATGTGTTGGGCTCGTATGTATGTTTGTAAATATTTCCCATCCTATGTCCCCTCCTAGTACTTAAACCTAATGTAAAGAGTTTGATGTATTTTGTTTTCTGATGTGTGTAAGAGTTCTAATCTAATCTAATTGTTAACTAACGGTCAGATTTTGAAAAATATCTCAAAAGGTCTCAATCGAGTCTTCGTGTCGGCGCGAGGGGCATAAATCCAAGAAAAAATATAAATAGGGGTGATTATACAAAAGTTGGGTAACTCTTGAGGATATTTTGTGTACTATAGTTATTCAATCAAATTTCTACAAATTCGGGTGTATAAGATGGCTAATGTAATGAATATATTGTTCCAAATCGGGCCAGTCACTTTTTTAAGTACATTGTGAGATATTTCAAATTTTCAGAATTTGACTGCCAAGGGACTGACGAGGGTGACATAGTACTGATAAAATACACCATTTTGTAAGAATTATACGGAAATTTAATAAAAATTTGTACAAATCTCTTAGGATTTTATAATGGCACATGTCGTTTAAGTATTTAAATCACTTAGTAACAATTAAAAATAATTATTAATATGTAATACTGGGAGAAAATACCATCTTAGTTTTCAAAACAGCCTTTTGACATTTAACAGCCTTTTGACATTTTTATAATGTTATAGGTATTACTTAACTTTAATATATAACATAACAAAAACATGTTATGTTATGTTTCTCCACAAAAAAACGCAAAATAAAGTACAGATGTATCAAAATAGATCATATTGTGTTTTCTTTGCTTTCCTGGTGTCATGTCTTCAAATTTTTTTCTGTGTCCTTTCTCTTTTTACTTAAGTACTGAAGTTTTTGTTTTTCTTTGTATTCCGCTAATTTAATGGGGTCGCTTTTAATTTTGGCCAAGCGAGCCTTTACGGCTTCTCTCTTTTTTTTTTTGTATTTCGTCCCGAGTCAATTTGCCGCATATTTTAAACTGAAATATAAAATAGAAATGTTTTTACACGATAGAAATTAAGATAAAAGTGCTCTAAAATAAAAAAAAACATCAGTACCATGGAAACACGTGAGTCCTCTGGCGCGATACCTGACAAAGGACTGACGCCAACGGACTGACGAAAAAGACATAATTTGAGGTTATAATCAGAACTAATGTTTTTTTTTGTAATTTCGAGCATCAACAAACTACATTTTAACAAATCATAGTTAACTAAGTATGTATAAATGAAAATAAACCTGAGATTAACAAGAAAATAAAGACTCACCACAGGACTGACATTTTGACTGACTCAGCACGTGTATAGACGACAAATACAACCCAAGTACGAGTACAGTTATGGCGGCCGTCAAATTGTGCGGTCCGCAACTAACTGCATTACAAACATTAATTTTCAAACAGCGATTTGACGTTGAGTCGGTGATAATTTGGCGCAAATTTGAAATTTAAACAACGCACAACGGACTGACGAATGAAACAAACACAAAGTTTATTAATTTTTTTTAAATAATGTGGAGAACATTGCATTATGAAAGTTGTAGTATATATTACTATGTACATCACAGATTGTAGTAGATAAGTAAGTTTTCTTAAATCAATGATAATTTTTAATAGATAGTCACTTGATTGTTGGTTTTCGGGATTGTGACATGCCAAAGAACTGACGTTTCAAGCATTTATTGTGTTTTTTTATTAACTTGTATTTAAAATGAAGAGCTGTAATTGGGTGACCAAATAAAGGACTTTTCATTGTTTTAAAATAAATTGTAATCTCAATAAAATATAATAAGACTTTGTAAATATTGACTGATGACATTGAGTTACCCAATTTTTGTATATTCACCCATAGATACATAGAGTACACTTTACAGCAAAACCAGAAAAAAAGAATTACAATACAAGAAATATAAACAATGTATAATAAAAAATTGAAAAAAAAACCTCATAAAAAAAGAATTTTCCTTTTATCTTTGAACTTTTTCTTTTCCATGTCTCCTTAAATTGTGAAGAATAAGAAATTTATTGGGTTACGAACGTCTGTACAACAAAAAAAAAAACATGAATTGGATACATACAATGTAGTTAGGCGTGTTATTGTATTGTAGTGTTTGCACATCGAAAACCATACTAGGCAAGCCTGTATTATGGCTTTCGACACCTCTCACCGAGTCTGAAATACACTTCACTGTTGTGGGTATGTTGATAAAATTTAGATGTGCCGAAACATGATAATTTATTTTTACTTATTTTGATTAAGGGTTAGTTAAAAGCAAGCCAAATCATCCACTATACATTATACGCAACACTGGTAGAACAAATATGATTGGTTACATGCGATCAAACTAAAGTACTGTAACGGTGCAAACCACTGGTGCAAACCTCTTCACACCATTTTTATTTCTTTTTCCATCTATCATTTTCAAATATTTAAATTATGTACGTCACACATTCTTCGATTTCCCTCATTTTTCACCACTAATACTTTACCGTTTGACCAGATCTGACTTTTTTACCTGCTTCTCCGTTTATCCGTTTTTATCCAGTTTTCTGTTAATATTATTACAATTCTACAAATAAAACAACACCTGAAGTCGTTCCAGTTTTTATTATTTATAAATTATATACAACGTTACAGTACTAAGTTGTTATCTTACTACATTAGTGCTACACTCAAACTTTGAACTTGGAAAAACTCTATGCGCCATAGTACCATAGTAGTGAAGCCTTAGAGGTAGTCGTTTACTTTTTAACTTCATTATTTATTGTGTTGTGTATTGTAGGAAAACACCGTGAAGAAACCTGAGTATCTAAAGTGTTTAAATACCTCAGCGCATGAAATTGCCAATCCGCGGTGGGCACGCGTGGTAATTAAGCCCATACTCTCACTCGGAGAGAAAGCCTGTGCCATGCAGTGGGAAATTTATAGGCTTTATATAAAAAAATCAGGTTTCTACAATCCACTGTGTAGCCCAAAAAGTGGGGTAGATCCTACTTGAATCAAAAATTGCACTTTGAAGCTTAATATTTCGCAACCGGATCCCTAAATCTGAAAATAGTTTTCCTACACCCACAGCTTATGTATGAAAATTATGTCAAACCGCCATTTTTATTCCTCAGATAAAAGTTATCTGACTATTGAAAAATCAGCCCTAAATGTAAGTTACTATTCCTCACACTACACTAGAAAAAACTTAGAGAAACTTTATTTTTACACGCACCTCAACAGAATGACTAACAACAGAATATAAGTCATTCTGTTGAGGTGCGCCTAACATCTAGTGTATGACGGTGCCCCTTGCATGAATCTGCCCCACATACCCTATTGAAATATCGTTAAGGGAACTGGGGCAGGTTCATACAAGGGGCACCGTCGTACACTAGAATACATCTGATGCTAGGCGCACCTCAACAGAATGACTCAGATGTATCTAGTGTACGACGGTGCCCCTTGTATGAACCTGCCCCAGTTCCCCCTACATATTTTACTGCGTGACATTCTCTATTCAGAAACAGGCGGTTAGCTTCTTACGACACAGCTAAGCACTTAACTGGCGTACAGTATTGACAATAAAATTATCATGACGGATTAGAAATCTCAATTGTTCAAGAAGCATTAACTTGTTTGCCGTATCGTAAACATTTACAGCACTGCTTATGTCCTAGGGAGAGCATAAGCCTTTCTCGCTAACATGAAGTCTTTAGGTATACGTTCCACTGCAAGGGACAGGCCTTCTCTCAGTTAAAGAAGATGTAGATAATCATCACGCGATGCCTGAGCCGCTCGTGGCCTAGCGGAACCGAGTGATTGGAATCAATCACTTGGGTTAATCAACAACGGGCGCGGTCAGGTACGGGATGGGTGACCATCTCGTGAGTCTCGTGACTACCGCTAGTAGCATATGTCAGTCCGAGTTCCGAGCGCTTCCGTGCTTCGCAAGGCACGTTAAGCCGTTGGTGCCGGCTGTCATGTAATGGCAGTCGTTAAGCCATGTCAGAGGCCTTATGGGCGGCTTGATAACTTCTGACAGAAAGGCCCGCCACTGTCTTACAATCCTCCACCAACTCCCCGTCCCCGTGGTGGAGTATGGCATAACCTTCCTGCGATACAGGAAGAGACCCGTGAACCTGCTGTGGGGACATACAAGGGTTGATATCAATGCGCGAGCCCACCGCGGATAAGACTTTTCAATCGTTAACATATTCGTATCTATATAATCTCCCAGAACTCAGGTTTTCTTACAATGTTTTCCCTTCGAGAAAAAGAGCGACTCGTGGTATAGCTATACAATTGAATTTAAAGTCAGGAGCTATACTACAAATTCACATATGCGCCAAAGTTAAAATAGTATATTTCATTACAAGTGCGGAAAGGCTGTCTCGGCGAGGGTTGACAGTTGGAACAAGTTGCAATGACGGTTCCGCACGTGTACTGAACGACTATTTTTAATACAATGGCGCCAACCGTAAAAGAATTCAATTCTGTTTTATGGACTCAGTGCACTGATTGTCCAGTACAACTTCGTCAATATCACGTGTTAGACAAGACTATAGCCAATCACAAGCGAACAAGGCTCGGTCAGAAATTTGAGTCAATCAGAGTTCAGAACTGTTTGTTTTTTTTCCCTTATTATTTTTGTAAAATTTAAAAAAAACTAAAGTTTGATATCATTGTCTGAAAGAAATTTACCTATAATATAAACAAGAGGGGTATTTGCCTGGGAGAGGATAAGTTTAAGATTTGTAGGTCGGAAAATGTTATCACTTATCAGACAGGACATCCATAAGAGAAAACCGGAGATTGGGGCAACTGAAAAGCAGGTGTTCTGCGGAGCCGTCGTCCAAACCACACTCACAAAGGGAGTTGTCTCTCACTCGGATCTTAGCCAGGTGGACCGGTGTGCAGGCATGCCCTAAGCGTAAACGACAAATAGTTGAGGTCACGCGTTTGTCCAAATCACGAAAAACCGTAAAAGAATATAAGCAGAGATTTTTTTTTCTTCACCCATTCTGGTAGGCAAAGGGAACCATGCCCGTACAGCCAGTCTTCAGTAGGATTTTTTTATTGATATGAAATTTAATGAAATGAAACCTAACCTAACTCATTCAATCAAATCATTAAATCTGATAATGAAACAAATTAGTAGCTTCTTTTTAGAAATATATGTATTCGCATGAATCATAAAAACTTCTATGATTTTTTTTAGTAAAAACTTCATGGTTGGTTTTTCCTCTTAAATAGACATTATTTTGACATGTTTGAATAGACATTATTTTGAATATGTTGGGAAAGAAAACGCACGTCCCTGCAATACGCCACATACGAGAATTGAACCCAATATCTCATTTGCTAGGCAGTCGGTCTCCCGCTACCACTTATGATTCATCATATTTTCTAAGCTCCTTTCATACTAAGATGTCTGTTTTGGCTGGTACAGTCCAAAGCATGTCAAGCTCTATATTTTTGTTGCGTAGTCGCCCGAAACGTAACTAAATAGTGATTATAATCAATTCACTCCTATTCGTCGACTGCTAGACAGAGGCCTACCCCAAGCACCACACTGCTTTGACCTCCGCCATCCTCACCCAGCCACTACTAGCCATCTGCCTCAGATTGTCGGTCCAGCAAGCTGGTGGGCGTCCTATTAGAGTGCACGTATATAAAAGTTAATGTGCTGTCGACCGTGCAGACCCACAAACGAATCTGTGTAGACAAACTAATTAGCAAACTTCATTGACGTCCATAGTATTTGAGTATGTGAAATTTCGAACCTCTTTACAATATTCTCTGTATTTCGCACAGGCACGTACGTATTATTAACGAGTGTCAATCGTCAAACGCTTCATTGAAAAGAAATGAATGGTTAGTTAATTTTCTTCAAATAATTAGTTCTTCGTCCTTAGACCCGCGTTATTTTGCAGATGAGAATGGATGAATGAGTTAAATGAACGACTAACTAGTAAAATATAGTCCTATTGGTAGATGGTACATTTCTCATTCTATTTTCTTAAATAAAAATGTGGTTACGCTGTTTTACGTCTACTAGGTACCCAGTCTAGCGAGAGAAGGACGAACGGCGATAATGAAGACGTCCAATGAGGTAAAATAATATTTGGAGGAGTTAGTGAAGGAGATACGTAATATAGTATGTAATGAATTAATTAATTTGTCTTTTTACAAAGTGATGCCCTCCTTTTCAAGCATTCAATTAACCCTTTAGTAGTCGTGTGTAGTGCGAACTACACTCAGTAAATCGACCGAATTACTATTCATCGGGAGCGTTCTCTCGATTCGTTTTTAGGCAGCTGTTGGTATGCCTGGGTAGTGCGATGACATGACGCGAGTCACGCGTTTTGTGGCGATGAAATGTCAGAATTTGACAATTAATGTACTGGAAAGTCGCTACTTTTGACGTTAAAAGGCGCGACTCACGTTGTCGTACGACCCAGGCTTAGTGCAGGAAGGTAGGCACTACTAAAACTCAGTAGGTCTAAAAAAATCTTTGGTACCTACCTACCTACCAGCGTGACCAATGAATTGTTGACCTTTGAAGAGAGAGATGAACACGGAAGCCACATAAAAATAAGAATCTATTGGTTGGCATTAACAAGAATACAAATACTCACTCTTGCTTCCATCTGTGTATGGTTTACTGCCGTCACCTACGAGTACATTGCTTGTAAACGTGTTCCGACTCTACAAGTGATAAAGTTTTGCTCTCCTTTCTTATGAATATCTAGTATTATCATATAATCAATAGTAAACAAAATAATTTAAATTATTTCGCAACAAATCTGTGGCATTGACTACCATCACCAACGAGGTTTTGCATTTGCTTTTCAATCTGTTGTTTTGCAAAAATCTTAGCTTTGAATATTGAATAAAGCTTCTTACCTACCCCCGTTGACCTCCATGGTATTTATTTTTCCGTGTAGCCTGAGGAAGAAAACCCATTGTTATCTATGCAAATCCCAATACAGTGATGCATGCAGTATCCTGGGGTTAGCCTAGACGATTTTGGGGTGCCTCCCACCCCTCTCAATGTTCTCTGTGCCAACAATTATCCCCTAATTAAAGAAGCTTATTGCAAGCTTCCGCAAAATACACTAACATCCATGGTACCAAATACTATGAAATCTAATCTACCTTTGTAAACCTAACCACATACTACAGGCACGTTACCGTTGGTACCGGCTGTCATGTAATGGAAGTCGTTAAGCTATGTCAGAGGCCTTTTGGGCGGCATTCTGACTTCTGACATTAAGGCACGCCACTGTCTTCTGTCTTACAAACCCCCCACAACCCGGACTTGGCCCCCGTGGTGGAGTATGGCCTTAACTTTCCTGCGATGCAGGAAGAGACCCGTGTCTCAGCATTGGGTAGATACCTACAGACAATACCATACCTTCTATTTAGTACAGTACTTATGATGCACCAAGTTGGCGGCTTTATCTGAAAGGAGCTGAAACAATATTATTCTCATGTGACAAAGTAGTAAGTACACTTAAAATCATCGTGATAAAGTAATCCGTTCACGAGACAATAAACTGACGTTCAGATAGAGCGCGCTTCAGCCAATCAGGCGTGGGCATTGGCAGCACGCCTATATTTCATGAACTACCCACGCTCGGCCCGAATGGTTTGACGGAGAATTTCTTATGCGTAAAATGTACGCTTATAATCATCAATTCATCACGATAAAGTAATCCGTAGGTACTCGAAAATATAAACTGACGTTCAGATGTCATGCGTCTCAGCCAATCAGGAGGAGGCATTGGTAGCATGCCCCTATTTCATGAACTACCCACGCGTGGTCTGTGTGGTTTAACGCACAATGCCATGATTCGATAATCTCCTTTTCGAAAAATTACTTGTCACTCTTATACAGAGTGTAATAAAATCACCTGAACTAAATGTACATGAACACACCCCCGTCCAGTCGTCAATGCGAACAATTTACTATGGGGATTTTTTTAAATCGTATCAATATATCAGCTGTTTTTAATGCCTCTTTAACTTTAGTTTTCGCGATTTCGAAGCTTTTACGAAATAAAAGATTTTCGTTTTGAGCTCCCAATTTTCAGACGTAATGAGAATTTCGTTGCGCCCTGTTTAAAATTGTTGCAAAGTCTTAATTCATCAATAGTAGCTACTAACTACAAGTCTTAACTGTTTAGAGTACATGTTCCTAAGTAAAGGTATCTACTGCCTAGGTAGTAGATTCGACCGAGTCACGCGTCTTGTCTTGTGGCGCTAAAATGACAGAATTTGACAATTAATGTACTGTAATGTAATTCGACGACCTCTATGGCGTAGCGGTAGCGCGTCTGCCTACCATGCAAGAGGTCCCGAAAAAAAAAGCCCAGGTCTTGGATGTTTACATGTTTGTGATGTCGTTGTTTCTGGTTCCCACGACACAGGGTATCCTAGTGTGGGGCCAGAAGCAATGTATGTGCTTGTATGTAAATGTTATGTTATGTAGGAACTTATGACACTCACAACGCGCGAGTAGCGTCGACATCGTCGTCCACAGTCGTAGTTTATTCTGACAATTCGAGGTACATTGCGCAACAGACTTTTCCTAATGGTAATTCTAAGGTTTAATTTACTTTTCAATCATAATTTCTAATTCTCAAATTACATCAGCATTGCATCGAATAGTCATAGAAAAACCATGATTTCCAAGTGTATTAAAAGTGCAATTCATAGTTTTTAGGGGTGGGGTGCATGAAAGGAGCTTCCCCGAACAACGTACCTACTCAAGTTCTCACTGAGCCCGTACGTCTGGCGCACCCTAGGTAACAATCAGCAAGTTCCTTACCACTGATGGGCAAATCCTTTCACCTTCCTTCCAAATCCTTTTTTTTGATTTGGTTTAGTTTAGATGGCACTTTGATTTAGATGGCAAAGATGGCATTTTACGCTTAAGAAACAAGTACAAAAATTCGGCATTGTCCGCGAATTTATTGTCATGGTAAATGATGAATTTATTGTAGTTTCATGACTCGTGGCCCACTAGGTATTACAATTACAATGTACTGTAGGGACTCGGAACGCTGAGTCAACATTTGAGGCAACAAAGTAACATAGCGCAACGATCACGCGCGGACGTCTGGTATCCAGCCAGTCGTCCCCCCGAAACCCTTTGAGGCAGTCGCCTCCGAAACCTTTTAGAGTACCGTAGTATAAAACGTAAAACCTAAGATTGTGTGTAACCTCCTGTGTAAACCATTTTACGTGTACTAAATTGAATACAGACTTTTAACCTTTAAATTGCAACCTTCTGATATATTTATTTGTGATCAACACATCCACACCAAATACCTTAATAACTCCAAAGTACGTTCAGGCAAGCGCGTGAATGTTGTACATTGTACACAATGTAGCAATACGTGTCTGATAACGGCGATGAACCACCTTTCAGCAAATACTTGCTCTCTGATGTGCGTAGCATCATCATCATGCATGCATGAGGAATTGTTCTTTCGCTATGTGGATGTTTGCTTTTACCTAATCTATCTCCGTACTAAAAGATAGGTGTTTGTTTCCATGCAGATGTTTTTATCATTAGTCAGACAGGAAAAAAGTTTACTTGCACACTTGAGCAAAGTCTCGATTATCTAAGTAAGATAATCCCTAGCTGAGCAACAATTTGGGGAAATACTATTGACAAGCAATGTTGCAACATTTTAAGTACCTAGGTATTAAGGATTCCGCACCCAAACTGCGGGATCTTTTTATTTATTTAGGAACGGCAGCAGACTACACATCAACCAATACCCTGGTAAGAAAGTGTACGCCTTGGTATGTATCCCAATTAGAGGCATCGACATCATTTGCAGAGATATATATTATTTCGTCTCCTATCAATATTGCCCAATATTCAAGACTGTCTGTCTGACTGTCAGTCCGACCTAGAGTGCAGCTTTGGTGTAAGAATAAAAAAAAATATTGCCAAAAAAATACGTCTAAGACAAGAAACAAATTTTACAGCTGAAGTAACTAAAATACATACAATTATGTATTTTAAGTTAAAATCATGACTTTTTTGCCAATAGGATGCGCCCTATGTGTCGCTCGATTTTAAAGAAACACTAGCGGGAGGTGCTGGCACTCGTATATATAACGTTAGGTAACGCACTCTTCTGGTAAACCAGAGAATGCGGGTTTTTTCACGGTGGAGGGCGCCGGTGAAAGTCTACCTATTAGGTCTTTACCTATGAAATAGCCGTTTTGTATGAAAAAAATTAAACAATTTTTTTTCATGTATTTTTTATTTGTATTAATCGAAGTAATCACCTGCAATCAACGCATCTTTGCCAACACAGCGGCAGCTTATTGATGACCTTAAAGAAATCAGCTGGACGGGAGGCAACAAAGTTTTCCAAGGCATTTTGTACTACCCCTCGGGTATGATAAGATAAGTTAAGATAAGAATATTCTTTATTGTACACACCAGAAAATAATTACAGAGACAACAGTTACAAAAGAAGAGGTACAATTGGCGGCCTTATTGCTGATAGCAATTTCTTCCAGGCAACCTTAAATCGGAAAGATTGCTGAAGGAGAAATTGAGACGGGTAGTTGGTGCTCATCGAATATTTATATACATACGTATATGTAATAAAATAAACTTATATAGATAAATACTATCATAAACATACATAAACATTAAGTTATAATAGCAAGCATGATGGGAAAATAAATGGGATTTATCTACAGACAAAAGAAAATAAGAAATTATTTGGAAAGAAAGAATTCTACTACTTTAGATTTCAATATAGCAGGAGATGGGGAGCGCCTTATACAAACCGTCAGCTCATTTCACAGCCGGACCGCTCTTACAGTAAATGAGCTGGCAACGAAATTTGTCGTATGACGAGGTGTTTTCAGCGTCAAATTGTAGTCTGAACGTAGTGGCCTTTAACTAAAACGCTCTTTGAGATAAAGGGGAGTAGCTGGATTGAACAGTACAGAGTACAGCAGGAAAAGAATGTGAGCATTCTTACGGAGGCGGATGGAAAGCCACTTGAGCTTAGCGCGATATTCAGAAATGTGGTCATATTTGCGTAAACCAAATATAAACCTTATGGCGAAGTTTTGGAGGCGCTCAAGTTTATTAAGTTGCTCCTCGGTCAAATCTAGATAACTGGCATCAGCATAGTCGAGGATAGGGAGCAACAGAGATTGCGCAAGCGCAATCTTGGTGGCAGTTGGCAGGAAATTCCGTAACCTTCTCAAAGAAGCCGCCGAAGCGAATATTTTCCGACTCACTTCGGCCAGCTGCGGTGCCCAGGATAAATACCTGTCCATAATAATCCCCAAGTTCTTCACCTTCTCACTGTATGGTATTGTTACACCTTCAAATTGAATTCGAAGTAGCTGTTCCTAGTCAACTCTAGACAACATTCTAGGACTGCCAATAACAATAACTTGCGTCTTGGTAGGATTAACGTGTAAGCCATGAGATCTGCTCCAATCCAGAATGCGTTTGAGATCAGCGTTAGAATTAGTAATAGCCAAAGGCAGACTCTCTACGGGAGAATGCGCGTAAATCTGAAGGTCATCTGCGTAAAGGTGGTAGGAAGAAGTAAGCGTTGCAGAAATATTGTTGATGAAAATAGCGAAAAGAAGTGGAGACAACACGCCACCTTGCGGGACACCGGCTGTAGTATCACACCACGCAGAAAAGGAATCGTCGATACGTATACGTTGCCGGCGTCCATGCAAGTAACTTTGAAACCAGCCGATTGCCGACGGAGATATGTTGAGAGAGCATAGTATTCCTAACAATACGTCAAAGTCCACCGCGTTGAACGCATTGCTGAAGTCCAGCAAAGTGAGCACGGTGACCTCGCCGTCCTCCATACCCAGTCTAATATCCTCGGTAATTTTAACCAGAGCAGTTACTGTGCTATGCCCAGGACGAAAACCAGATTGGAAGGGATTAAGGAGTCTATTTTTGTTAAGAAAAAAGCTAAGTTGATGATGGATGAGGCGCTCAAGGACTTTTGAAAGGAAAGGAAGGATAGATATAGGACGATAGTCGGAAGAGGATGAAGGGTTAGGTCTTTTGGGCAGTGGAGTGATTTGTGCTTCCTTCCAAGCTTCCGGGAACACACTAGTTGCAGCGGACTTGTTGAGCACACCGGCGATTACCGGAGCAAGAACGTCCAAAATAGGAATTATCATCCTCCGACTAATTCCATCGGTACCAACAGCGCTGGAAGTGATGGAAACTATGTTCTTCTCAACATCACGATCGGAGAATTGACTAAGACGAAAGGATGGTAAATGGTAATGACGAACGTTTTACTAACATTGTGCTGAATAGTCGGGAGGAGTTGGAAGTGCTGAAAGAGAACTTAGTGTATCGGCTTTAGTAGCTTCATCGAAATTAGAAGCAGAAGAGAAATGGTGATTGAGAGAGTTGACATCAAGGTCATTAGGTATTCTGTCTGGCCGCGGTTTTCCAACTCCAAGAGACTTAAGAAATTTCCAGACTTTAGCTGGGTCACCGTTTTCTACAGACTTGTGAATATGGCGTCGTTGTGCGTCCCTACACACCCTGTTGCAGTGATTTCTAAATTTCAAAAAGCGTTCCCGCTTGTAAGCTGTTGGTCTAATCTTATAATTATATTTGGCTATCGTTTTCTGATGCATAGCTGTTTGAATATCATCTGTAAGCCAAGGTGCTGGCAGATGACGAACTTTTACAGACCTAACTGGTGCATGAATGTCATAAAGTTCAGTGAGAAGGGTGTTAAAAATGGTGATTTGCTCATCGACGGTATCCGCCCTAGACACCACAGACCAGTCGGTACTAAGCGCATCCTCTCTGAGTTGGTCCAGATCCATACCAGCAAAATTCCGCTGCAGAAGTATCCTCGGTTTTGCTTTAGGGGGACGAATTTTATTGAACGAATGGTATTGAATTTCTTTACCGTCAAAAAGTTATCCAAATTCTGGAAAAAGTAGTAGTCTGTAGGCACAAGGTCTGGTGAGTATGGCGGATGACGGAGAGCTTCCAAGCCCAGTTCTTGCCACTTGGAGACCGTCTGCTGTGCAGTATGAGGTTGCGCATTGTCGCGCAGGAGCAGCGGAGACGAGCGATTGACCAATGTTGGTTGGAGATGTGCCAGCTTCTCCATCATTGTGTTCAGTTCTTCACAGTACACATCTCCAGCAATGCTCACCCCATTTGGAAAGAAGCTGTGATGAATCACACCGGTGCTAGACCACCAAACAGTGACCATCACTTTTCTAGGGGCCAGTTTTCGTTTAGGGCATTGTTTAGGTACTGGACCAGGATAAAACCAATTTGCTGAGCGCTTGCGGTTATCAAACAGAGTCCATTTTTCATCGCAAGTAACAATGCGGTTCAAAATTTCTTCATTTGTGTGTCTGTTGAGCAATGCAAGGCATGTCTCGACGCGTACTTCGCGCTGCCGATCATTGAGTTCGTGGGGCAACCATTTTTCATGCTTTTTTACCTTGCCAATTTGATGTAAATGGACCAATATTGTTTTGACGCTAGCGTCGAAAGCTGCTGCTGATTCAGCCGTAGATTGTGTATCATCGGCTCCCACAATCGCCTTTGAATCGTCATTGTCGACCAAAGTCTTCGGACGGCCGCGAGGTTCACTTTTCAGGTCGAAATTTCCAGAACGGAAGCGAGCAATCCAATAACAGGCGATGCGTTGGTTTGTGGTTTGTAGTAAACGTCGTTGATGCGTGCCGCTTGTGCCGCGTTGCTGCCTGCCACGACGATACTCATATTCCATAATTACACGAATTTTTAACGTATGGAGAAATCATCACAGATATTAAGATTTTTGATGTTTATTTTTTTTAAAAACCTTTCGTAAAACTTTTTTAGTCCGTCGGTGGCGGTAGTTAGCACTCTAAAGCGCCTGAAGTAGAATAACAGTGTATTCTATCACAGAGGATAGCGCTGTATGCGATAAAACGCTAACCGCACGTTTATTTTTACTTTGTATCGAGATGTGTCGTGGGATTGAACCTCGGCATGTATGTACCTACCAAAGACATTGTTTTAATTAAAGGTATTGCCTAATTACTACATTTTTGAGTTTGTAATAGCTATACCACTCGAGGAATGAATAAAACATCAACTTAACGTACATACCCCAGCGCTTAAAATTGTAAGCGCGCAAGTGTAATTAAAAAAGTTATCTATCTAAACTAATGCGCGGTGAGCACGCGTGGTCAAATACCCTCTTTATGAGATAATACCTGTGGGACGTTTATAGACTGTATTTGACAAATGTTGCGTGCGGAACCCTCGATACAAGACCGACTCGCACTATCCGCTATTTGACACGTATCAAATTTGACGCGATAAATGAATATTTCCTACTAGCTTTTGCCCGCGACTCCGTCCGCGTGGACTTTAGTTATTCAGCATGCTTCAATAAAAGGTGCAAATGACTGGAAGATATCACTTTTTGTGATAAGGCCGCCGTCTGTACTCTTAGGTTAAGAAATATCTGTGTAATTTCCATTTTTATGTACAATAAAGTGTTCTCTATCTATCTTTCTTATTAATGATCATTGCAAAACTGACTTTAAGGGGAAACTGCAGTACTAAACTAGGGTGGTTATACAAAGAAAAGCCGAGATCGCAGAAGTTTGCGGCCCGAGCTGCAAGCGAGGGACGTAAATATGCGATCGAGAGCTTTCTTTATTACCTCCCGTGTTGTGTACATCTTTTTATGTCTACACTTGGCCAAAAAGCCACTTTATTGCCAGGTGTGGCATAATAGTTATTTGTTAAACAAGAGTGCAAAGTTGCTTTTTATCCGCGTGTTCAATTTTGATGACCGAGCAAGCGAAGGATTCAAAATTAGAATCCTGAGCGTTAGGGAGGGAATTAAAAAGAGCACGAGGTGAAAAATCTTTGCACTCGAGTGCAACACGTAACTTTTCATTCCACCTCAGCGAGGAAATGACTAAATGCAAAAAAAAACGTTT
Source organism: Yponomeuta sedellus (assembly GCA_934045075.1). Taxonomy (NCBI): domain Eukaryota; kingdom Metazoa; phylum Arthropoda; class Insecta; order Lepidoptera; family Yponomeutidae; genus Yponomeuta; species Yponomeuta sedellus. Next base: position 5,154,338 of record OW203733.1, read on the forward strand.
ACAATCACAAGATAGGTACACATTTATTTCAGTTTAGCTATTAATTACTACATGATGACAGGTAAGTATTACAGAATAATCTTTAAATTATAACAAAATAATACTAAGGTATAATTAAGAAAATTTTAAAGTAACTTTGCTACAGTTATTTAAATCGAGTGTAATATTTTTTTAATTCAAAAACTTAGTGCACACGATGTTCTAAATTCAATTTACTTTATCCTCTAGAGAATAAAAACGGCTTTTCCACTCAGATATTGAAGATTAAAAATACTCTTTCCGAGATGGTGGGATGAAAAAATAATTTTTAATACAGTTGCTCAAAAAGTGGCGTATTGCAGGGACGTATTTTATAGCGTTCGGAAAGTGGGCTATTAACTCGCACTCGTCCTTTTTTTTACCTTTCCCGCACTCGTGCGTTCTCTTTCCCAACTGTCAAAATAATGTCTATTTTTATGAATCATGCGAATACGTATATTTCTAAAAAGAAGCTACTAATTTGTTTCAATATCAGATTTGATTGATTAGTAGGTTAGGTTTCATTTCATCTCGTTAAATTTATTTTCATTTCATATCAATAAAAAAAATCTACTGAAGACTTAGCTGTATGTGCATATATAGTTCCCTTTGCCTACCAGAATGGGTGAAGAAAAAAAATCTCTGCTTATATTCTTTTACGGTTGGCGCCATTTTCCAAATATTTTTTCTTTTAAATTGCTTATTTTTTTCGCAACTGTATTAAAAAAAAATAGTCGTTCAGTACACGTGCGGAACCTTGACAGCCTGTCCGCACTTGGGTAATGAAATATACCTAATATAGCGAAATCGGTTCAGCTGCTCTCGAGATTTGCGCATACCAACACATCGGCGAATCATTTTTATATTATAGATGTACTCTGTGTATTCCGATGGTGACTTAAAGACAGAGAATAGATAGACGCACAGAACAAAGATAGACGAGACATAACCATAGAAAAAAAACAAGAAAGAGATGATTAATACTTTTAAAGTGTAAGCGAGAAACAGTAATGATCTTCTGTCCCTTACGCGCGAATGCGATTTTTTTGTTTGCCACCTTAGACTAAGGACTAAAGCATAGAAGGAGCGTTATAAAACGAACACCTGACACATGTCTGTCTCGTTAGTTTGAAACGTCGCCAACCACGTGTTAGACAGAGAAAAATATAGTAGTATGATGTTTTATTATTCAAAACGTACCACCCTCAATTGTCAAAATGGTTACCTTTGGTTACCATTATGCTACCGAATTAGAGATGTTTAGAAAATCACAACTTGTAGTAGGCTGCCAAGTACCTTCGATTTGGCAGTGTGTTAGACGACAGATGTTGGAGTGCGTCGTCTCAAAAAACCTTGTGTTTTTTGGGTTGTTTTAAGATCAATCTGAAGTGGATTTCAGTGGATATTCGTAGTATGGAGTATACGTAATACATCGGAATGGCGTGTGTGATATTGGGATGTAAAACCCATTCGGGAGAAGAGAAAACAAAACCACCTTCATCAGCTTCCATCGGTAAGGCTCAATTTTGTGTACTTTATTGTGGTTTTTTCCCTTGAATTTTAACTTTGACCTACTGGAATTGCAACATAGCTTTAATATCATTTGAGAATAGTGTTTCAAACTTTATAAATCATGAGTATAATCAATTTAATCACAGTAACAAGTTTGTTGTTTATTTTAGGCCGATAGGGATGGGTGTTTCCACTCCCTCAGTGAAAAAGTTATCGACACTTACTAAAGAAGTTTTTTTTTATTTCTTGTGTTTATTCCATTATATATGTTAATTAACTTTTGAAAGCTCGATTCAGTAACGTTCTATGAAGTTACCAATTCGATTGTTGATGATTATTGATTAATATTTTTCCTGTTTGAATCTATTCATTGCATTGATATATTTATAGATTCAGCATGATAAATTAAAAAACTACCAAAAGGAGTTTTGATATTATTTTTATATACAATAAATCCACCTACTTTCATAAACCGTTATCCGGGCACATAATGTTTATATTGTTCAAAATTATTTTACAGGTACCCAGCTGATCAGGCTCTACGGACCATATGGGTTAAAGCCACGGGTCCTTTTGACTGACTGGCAACCGACAAAGTATACCCGTGTTTGTTCCCGTCATTTCGAGAGTCGAGACCCATAGTTTTCGAAAAACAAAGAGTTCTACTTTTCTGACCGAAGGTTCCGTTCCGAAACAGTTTTTGCCGGTAAGGACTCCCTAAAATTATATTAGTTATAGGTACTTTTTAGTGATGCAATATATTCGTACATTATTATGTTATAGTTTACCTCACAAATATATGCGAATAGACCATTCAATGCATTATTTGTAAGGGTGTAAATAATGTTAGTTATGGGTATATTTTAGTAATTCAATATATTCATTATTATGTTATGGTTTACCTCACAAATATATTCGTGAATATACCGTTCAATGTAAAATTACGTCTTTGTCCTGGGTCTATTATTTTTTCAATCTCTACTTAATGTATAGTTAACTAAGGTTGTAAACTATAGTATACTTTGAAAGGTATTTTTTTAAAAACGCCGTTTATGTTCTTTCCAGGCTCTTCCTGAGGCTACATCATCGTATTCTCCATCACTTGCGGTTGCAAGTACTAGTACAAGAGCTACTGATATTCCTACGATGGACAGCCTGAAAAATCCTGATTTGGCTCCGTGTGACTTCTTTTTAATTCCCTAATATTAAAAATCAGCTCAAAGGGATACAGTTGTCATCACCGGAAGACGCGCTAGCAGCGTTTGGGAAGGCCGTGGAAGAGGTGTCTGCGGAGGACTGGAAAAAATGTTTTAAAATTGTTTCAGACGCATGAAACTTGGTATAGAGGCTGATGGAGAGTTCTTTGAAAAGATTTAATAAAAATATTTTTTTCATAGAAGTTAGTTTTTTAGTTTCTCAAAACTTTCTGAGTGTCCCACGAATAATTTAAATATTTTTTTTTACTTCTATTGAGGTATTGATTTATTTCCGGATTTTCTGTTTACAACTTGTAAATACGCAAAACATACTTTTGGGAATTATGGGTTATGCTAGCAACTCTTATGAAGTACCTTCTTCTATCACCATCTCAAAGGTATACGCGCAGGCCCAGTCTATTCTATTCTCGGTCTACGGATGGTGATCAATCAGGCGTGATTGTGAGTTTACACCTCAGAATAAGGAGTTCTTATTCTGAGCACTAATTTTCCACCATAGACAATTTTATTTTATTTTTTCGTTGGCTTTTACCGGTTTTCACCTCGCTAGCCTTTGTCTGTGGTCTTTGATCATTTCCGGTTTCGAGGCGATGATGTATTTTTTTTATTGTTGGACGCCATCTTGCTGCTGTGTTAGAAGTTGTGTTTCCTTGTGGCGTTTATTTATAATTTTCAAGCAATAAACTGGGCTAATTAAAGTTTATTTAGATATAGCTTTATAATATATTTTTTATTATTTAGGATCACATAAGTTTAGTCTTCCGTACTTCGTGAAATGGGCAGAAAGAAGAAGAAGGCGTCGAAGCCATGGTGTTGGTATCCTTTTCAATGCAGAAAATAGTTCTCAGGCCAATCGACCTTCGGAAAATAGGTCGCTTCGGCAAGTGTGACGTCGATAATTACTAATTAGCCGCGCTGTGTGTTGAGATACATTTTCCTTAGCCAGACATTCTCAGGTACTGTAACCGCGAATTTGACGACGAGAAGATCCTCATCCAGCATCAGAAGGCGAAGCATTTCAAGTGTCACATTTGCCACAAAAAGCTGTACACAGGACCCGGATTGTCAATACACTGCATGCAGGTACGGACTTCAGCCAGCCCTACCGACTTGGCACTTTGCCTCCACACCCACGCACATTGCGCCCGTCCTTTTTTAACCCACGGCGTTATTAGCTAGAGAAAATTTTGGCGCGACTTACACGCCCAATTCAGCTCCCATAATAGTACTACGTAGGTGAATATTTGAAAACTATCACCTGCAATCTGCTCCCATGATAATATCACGTAAATATCCGAAAACTATCACCTATAGAGTGCATTACAGATATCACAAAGTTGTTTCTTCTTGCAGGTACACAAAGAAGCAATAGACAAAGTGCCTAATTCTTTACCAAATAGGTCGAATATTGAAATAGAAATCTATGGTATGGAAGGTATACCGCCTGAGGATATAAGGGAGCATGAGAAGCAAAAAACAGGTATAAAATGTTGCATTTTTATTCTAACTTCAGTCTTTGGTTGATCGTAACTGTAGGTACCTGAGAAATTATTTTTTATCTATTTCTTGCATCAAATATGTGTATTGGATCACTGTACTGTCTTTAGATTGTGTTCTAGATTAGCTTATTAGTGTGCCAGAATGAATAAAAGCATGCTTTTCATGTTTTTGAGTGTAATGTTACTTTCATGTAAACCCTTTAATAGAGTTGATGTCCACAGGTGGAGGCAAAGGCTCCGACAGTGAGGATGATGAACCTGCTGCCAAGAAGAAAGCCACACCGGCCTTGGTGAGTGAAATCAGCTAATAAATAACAGTTAACCACATATTAATATACATGGACTCCAAGTGGTAGCATAAAATACACAATGGATGTCTGCCCACTGGGGCGAGTACCAGACAAGGGGCATAGACAGCTGCAAAATAAAGATAAACTGTGGGCGTAGGTGATCTAGATGTCCACTCAAGGGATGCATGAAAATTTGAGCATGTCTCAGCTGCTAACCTGCATTTGCTTACTTTGCTTAGTGAGTACGTTATCAACCCTTGTATGTCCCCACTGCTGGGGCACGGGTCTCTTCCTACATCGCAGGAAGTTTAGGCCATACTCCACCACGGGGGCCAAGTCCGGGTTGGTGGAGGATTTTAAGACAGTGGCGGGCCTTACTGTCAATAGTTATCAAGCCGCCCATAAGGCCTCTGACATGGCTTAACGACTGCCATTATATGACAGCCGGCACCAACGGCTTAACGTGCCTTGCGAAGCACGGAAGAGCTCGGAAAAATGCCACTAGCGGTAGTCACAGGACGCTCACCCATCCCGTACCTGACCGCGCCTGTTGTTGCTTAACCACGTGATTGATTCCAATCACTCGGTTCGCCTAGGCCATGAGCGCTTAGTGAGTACAGACAAACTTTATTTTCGGAGTTCGGAACATTGTAACGGTAACCAGACAAAAACTTTAAAACTTTTTGCTAGATTAGCAACGAATGTGCCTGTATACCCCTGGAAACGTAGAACCTGTATTTTAGCAACTAAACCTGCTATGCTGTCATGTAATAGCAGTTGTTAAGCCATGTCAGAGGCCTTATGGGCGGCTTGATAACTTCTGACAGTAAGGCCTGCCACTGTCTTACACTCCCCCACCAACCCGGACTTGGCCCCCATGGTAAAGTATGGCCTAACTTTCCTGTGATGATATACAAGGGTTGATATCGTTCGATATCATAGACTGGACTCTCAAGAATTGCCTCACAAGAAACTTTACATGTCTTACAAATCTCTTCATTGTGGTTGCATTATTAGTGACTTAAATTGCAACAAAATGGTATAAGTACAAAGGTGAACTGTAATCACAGCATGATGGCCTTAAGCAGGAATCTGTGATTAGTTTAGAAGAGGTATCTTGATGATTAACGGTCTAGAGATTTATTGGATTAAATCTCTTATCTGTCGTTACATTTTCTGCGTAAGCAAACAAGATCATTAACGGCAATAAAGCAATGCTCCATTAGAATAAAGTAGATGCTTAAGTAATTATCTAACAACACTATTAATAGCTTTAGAACCTCACTCTTATGAATGGATATTTCCATAGATACAAATGTGTTGACACCTTGTCACCCTCATTCCGGTAGGAGTGGATCTAAATGCTGTAAAAACCGTAGGGACATGTAAAAGGATAGTAATAGTAAATTCCACAAAACACAATCTTGTCGTGGTCCCAAACTAGGATACCCTTTACTATGGCAACCAGGCATGGATATCATGAACATGGTACACTCAGACTGACACAATTTATACAAGTATATGGCGGCCCCAAGTGGGACTCGAACCCACAACCTTTGGTCTAGTAATCAGACGTTATACCGCTAGACCTACGATGTAGTCAATTTACGTTTAATTTCACTCGCTTTTTCTCTAAAAAACTATTTGTACATTAAAATATCGAAAGCAATGATGTCTCTACGATAGCTTACTCTTTTATTTCATAAGAAGTATTTAGTATCATATGAAAACCATCCATCGCATTTTTAGGAAATATGAACTCTGTGTATCTGTATCAATTTACTGATATATTATTTACTGACACTATCAAGAAAGTGTTTAAAAGAAATGTTTTCAATTTGGTGTCGAAAAAATGTTTTTCATTTCCTTGACAAGGATAAGCTGATTTAAATTAAATATACCTACATAGACTTACACCTGTATCTCCGGGGAAAACACCAGAGATCCACCTCTTTCACTTTATCAACATTCCTTGCTACAATAGTTTATTCACTAAAAGGATATTCTAGAAAGGGCTGAATTAAAACAGCAGTTTGAAATTAGTTTTATTTCCATTAATTTTTTTTTTATATTATCGACATCGAACTTGAAACTTTGAAAGAAAACCGCTAGACTAAGAGCTAATTAAATTGTAGCGCATCAGTGCTCGCACATTCTAACGTTTTTAAACATTTCCTGAAAGTTAGTACATATAAGATTTCGATAAGATCATGTTTAGAATGAACTTTTACCTCTTGGAAGCTATCATATTTAAATGTTATTTCTTATTATTATACTTAGAATCGCATGTAGCCCGCTCTGCGTGAGTGATCTAAAACGATCTCGAAGGCTAAGCAACATAGGGCACGTTCAGTGCATGGATGGGTAGATAGGGACTAGATAGATAGATATAATATTCTATACTGCATGTGCGTAAGAGACTTGAAAAGTAACTATAAATTACGCTAGTGGCATTTTACCGTGCTTCGCAAGGCACGTTAAGCAGTTGGTGCCAGCTGCCGTCGATAGATGGCAGTCGGTAAGCCAAGTCAGGGGCCCTAGTGCGGCGCCTGCAAGTAAGACCAGCCAGTAGTCTTGCAAGCAATCCACTAGTTAAACCAATCCGGACTTGTTCCCCGTGGTGGAATACCTTCCTTAGGGATGACACCTGTGCCCCTCGGAGGGGACATAATGGGTAGATGATAATCATTATTTTCACACGAAACATTAAAAAAAACAACATGAACAAAGGCAAACTTGCAACAAACCTGGAGAGAGTTAGAGGCAGTAAAAAACGGGTCTATATGCAATAAAAAATAAACTACCACAAATCCTAAATACCTAAAAAAACAATAAAGCTACATTGATAATAATAATGCTAATTCGACTGCTTTCTTTAAATTTGAATTTATTAAAAGCTAGTCTAGTATTTTGTATAAAGTGCATCTTACGCTCTCACATTTTCATTGTAGTTTTACATAATCCGTTTCCGTCACAAACTGAAGTAAACCAAAGTTTACGATATTTACATGGTAAATATCGTAAACAAAGAATTTAAATTTTGCATTCGTGAGTGGAGTTTTTTACAACTTGCACTTACCATTCACTGTCGAAATTGACATTGAAAAAGCTTAGTATGTCTGGTGTTGTATAATAATTTGACTAGGTATATAGTATGACATGCGATAGCTGCTACTCAACCTGGATACATTGCATATTATCACTGAAACATGACACTTGTCAGTCCAGTTTCATTATGTATATTACTTTTCTGTATGCAATTATCTAAATTTCAACATTTACTTCAATGCTAGTATACACTCGAAGTATCCTACATACACGGCACTGTCGACCACCACAAGGGACCATCCATAAATTACGTCACACGTTAAGGGGAGGGAGGGGGTCGACGACATTGTGTGACAGAGGGGTGGGAGGGGTCCTAAATTTCGTGACGTCACATTTCCAAATTTACGTGATATTAACACGAACTTACAGTGCACTTTTTACGAAAAAATGTACTCAGAACATTTGCAACTCTTGTTATAAAACTAATTTTTGAACTGCTGTTTCAATTTAAAAAAATTAAATGTAAGTTTGCAAAATCACGAAATTCCAATCTTGGATTGGACCTTGGATTGGCCAATCACGTGTGTGAATATGTGAACTCATCAGACACAGGTTTCCTCACGAGGTTTTCCTTCACTTGACTAGTCGTATTGATACTACAAATTCAGAAATGTATAATATAACATAGCAATAACAATATAGTGTAAAAAATTATAAATCTAATCTAGGATCTTTCGGCTCCCAATTCTCTTACCCCGGGCTTATCGTAAACTAACAATCTGTAAATCCTCTTTTACCAGCTATCTGTTTGTTCTTTCATAAACGCAGTGCACTGACATTCCTTGTTGTTTTTAATCTAAAATTAAAAATCCTTTACATTGTATTTTATATTCTGTCATTGTACTGTGTTTAAGTGAATAAATTATTTCAATTCAATTCTTTACACTTTGGAAACTAACAGCTCATAATAGTGGATTAACAAATAGTTAATGTACGAGAAATAGGAAAAAAGTTTTGTTCCTCTTGTTAGCGTGTCGATGGCAAAACATTTTTTTATTAAAAGCCTTAATAAACAGTTGCGGCCCAGAACTTTGGCACCTCACTGCATATCAGTTGCAATCATGGGGTCATGCTGTGTGCAGGTGGTAGGGCACGGTGAAATCGTCTGTGATGTGAAGTACTTACCGCACAGACTAAATTATTAATTTTGTTCCTGAGAAGCATTAAAGAACGATATTAATATAAGACAAGAAGATAAGAATATTCTTTATTGTACACCAGAGCACATATTATAAAACATGTAAAGATATAGAGTACAATTAGCGGCCTTATCGCTAAAAGCAATTTCTTAATTAACAATAATAAACTTACTTGGCGGCCTCGGTGGCGCAGCGGTTTAGCACGCTGACTGTAAAACGGAAGGTCTCGGGTTCGATCCCCGGCCGGGTTAAACTAGGAAACGAACTTTTCTAGTTTGTCTCGGGTCTTGGATGTCATCTATGTATTTATTGTATTAAATCTATCGTCGAGTTAGCACCTATAACACAAGTCATTTAGTTGTACTTAGTATAGGGCTAACGAGATCTGTGTAATATGTCCATGAATATTTATTTATTTACACTATTTTTATTTTTAATGCACTAACCCGTGCTAAGGAACAAATTTAAAAATAAAATTTTTAAATAATAAACTTGCCTAAAATCCCACTGTCTTCTTCACCAGCTCGGGCCGGGCCCTTCGGGTGTCTCCCAAGGCATCCTGCCCACGCCTATGGGTCACATGCCTCAGGGCATGTACCCGGGACACATGCAGATGAACCCCATGATGGGACACATGGGGCATCAGTTCATGCAGGCGCCCAGGTAAGATAATTTTATATTTATTGATACTTCATTGGTAATGTGTCGTCCATGAATATATATTAATTTTATTTTACTTACATTATACAAGACGTATTAAGAGGCTGAATTCCATAAGCACTTTCTATCAGTCAACCAGTACAATAAATTGATTGATTGGATTAAAAAATAAAGATGCCATATTATGGGAGTTGTTACTAATGACCACTCTATAGGTGACCACAGAGTGCAGTAACGGGGTGACATCCAAAAAAAACTAATAAAGGTTTCAATAATACTGTAAAACAGGATGTTAGAAATGGATACTGCCATTTCTCGAAAAGAAACAAAAAGTTTAAAATTGTTTTTATTGTCACCTATTTCCTACGGAAATAAATATATTATATGATTAGATTAGAACTTTTTATTGTACACAGCAGAAAACAAAATACATTAAAAGGCTTATCTAAGTTTTGCCGTATACAATGGGCGGTCTTACCGCAGTAAGCGACCTCTTCCAAACAACCTTGCGATGGTTGAAGCTAAAACTAAAAGATGAAGAGAGAAGGTAGGTAGGTGTACATGAAATATATTAGATATCAGATGTTGCTATACTTGTAAGTTTCACAAATATTCCACTTTTTGTTTACGTTCATACTTGAGTTTCTAACGACCATGTTTTTACTGTACCTTATTATTTATTTAACTCGCTTATTCTCCCCGCAGGATGATGATGCAGGGCATGCGACCGTTGTTCCCCGCTTCGAGCGTGCCCACCTCTACGCCTAGCAAACCTACTTTCCCTGCGTACAGGTAATTCCCTACCCATCTAGCCTTCGTATGTCCCCACTGCTGGGGCACTGGTCTCTCCTGCCGAAAGGTGAGGTAATACTCCACCCGGGCCAAGTCCGGGTTGGTGGAGGGTTGTAAGACAGTACAAATACAAGTAGTTTATTATTTCTGCATAGAAAATACATTTCATCCTTATTATCTAGCTAGACAATACAATATCTAGTAGAGCGGGCTTTACTGTCAGAAGTTATCGAGCCACCCACAAGGCCTCTGGTTAACGACTGCCATTACATGACACCCGGCACCAACGGCCTAACGTGCCTTGCGAAGCGGAAGCGCTCGGAAAAATGCCACTAGCGGCAGTCACGGGACGGTCACCCATCCTGCGCCTGACCACTTTATTTATTGCACAAATCATAGTATCGGGTACAAAGGCGTAATTTATGCTGAGCAGCATTCTCTTCCAGTCAATCTTTGGTAGCGTCCAAGACTTCTTATATTCCTCTTTTATACATGTTTTGTTTATTCTATTCAACCTTGGCTCGGAAACCTTGACACGGTCGGCTGTATACAAATTGTAACACACTAATCGAAGCAATTGATTGCACTTGACCAAACAATCTAGCGAGCCGTGGTAGTGTAACGACAGTCGTGGCGCACTTGCGTGAGGTCGAGGGTTCGAAGCCCAGAAAGAACCGACGAGGTACTTTTTGTAAAATCGCGGCCTCGGTAAGGGTGAAGAAAAAAATTTGAAATGTATATCCTACTAATATTATAAACGCGAAAGTTTGTAAGTATGGATGGACGGATGTTTGTTACTCTTACACGTAAAAACTACCCAACGGATTTTAATGAAACTTTACAATAAGATAGCTTATACATCAGAATAACACATAGGCTACAATTTACAAAAGTACTGTGTACTGTCCAAAATATGACGATAAGTGTCAAGATAGTAGGAAAGAATCTACCATCTGCGAGCTATTACACAGACGAAGTCGCGGGCATCAGCTGGTACACTGTAAAAACAAAATGTTTGCCTAATGAACATCAAAGTTGTAGCTTCACAATTATCAGATAATGTGGAGAATAAACTCTTAAAGAAACCCCACATGCTTAGTTAGTTAGACCTGAGATTTCCGCACTTGGCCTCATAGTTGGCCCATTGTACGTAGCAAGCGCTGAGGTACGCTAACACCTCAGACACTAGGGTTTCCTTACGATGTTTTCCTTCACCGTCAGCGAGTAGCATTGATACTATAATTTCACAAATGTAGATAACTTAGAAAACAAAGTTATTTTACATGCCGGGGTTCGAACCCGCGACCTCCCGATTGAGAAGCCGGCGTTCTACACCGCTCCGCTACCACCGCTCTTACCCCACATGCTTTTCAAAATATGTTTTAACTTAATTAACCTGTTGACCAGAGTTTTAAACTTAATTTACACTACACTTGACACAAATTGTCAGCATTAACATTATTTAAATACCAGATATATTCTTCCCAACAATCACAAATCAAATCAAGGTCAGTTTCTGTGTTATTCTGTTCAAAATAACACAGAAAATGACTGAATGAAATTCAAATGTTAAACTAGATGTTCATTTCAAAATGTAGGTCACATTAAATAAACGATTAACATACAATTAAATCAATCAACTTTAAATCTAAAAAGAATGGACCGAATAATAGTCAAGTGTTGGATGGCCCTTACAAATGTCTTATACCTTGCTCGACAACAAAGGCTACTGTTTGTTATCTCGTGTGTTATTGTATTGCACGAGCTAGATTTCTAGGGCTATGTACAGCAGTGGAATAATATAGCCTGAAGAAGAAGAAGATTTCTAGATTTGGAGCTAAAGCGCCAATGACTTCTGAACTTCTTAGGTTTGTTCACGCAGGGTCTGGTCTGTAGGTCTTCACAACACTGTAGGTAGGGTATTCGGTAGGTTTCTAAAAGGCTAGACGTATGGGTTCAGTGAGTACGTGGTTCGGGGTGGCCCAAATGAATTGAAAATGTTTTTCACGAATAAACTTCTTCTTCATCAGGCTATATTAGTCCACTGCTGGACATAGCCCTCCCCTAATGAGCGCCTAAACGAATAAACTATTGTAGCTATAACTAATGAATTTTGATAAAGATAAAGAGAAATGTCACAATATTTAATATCTGTCTTTCCTCGGTGGTTACAAGTATGAGTTTATGCATGTATATTCCAGTTAATTCATATTTTCTTTGCCTGGGTTCCACATTAAATTGAAAACTTTTTGACACTATCAAAGTCATGAGATGGGTACACGGGGTTCATATTTCCGACATTGCCGAGGTTTCCATCCTTCACAACGGCTACGCTCTGTCCACAGTAACGCCACTATAAGTGCCCCGCCGACTACATCGGCCGGGGGAGAACACAAGGACAACGGCGAAGTGCGACCGCCTGCCGCCAACGCCTGTCCGCTCGTCACAGCCACCGGCGCCGGCTCCAAGATCGTGCACCCGCCTGAAGACGTCTCCCTCGAGGAGATAAGGTAGCGTATACCTAGGTTATTTAAGAATGACTGGTTGATTTTTCCAAATGGCCAAATGGCAAAATCTGGAGGAGGCCTTTACCCAATAAGGGGCATCAATGTTAAATTTGTACTCATTTAATTTATTACTACCTGTTTTACAGTTTTTTAGTTGTGTACATAACAATTCTTCGTGTTCTAAGATGCATTACAGGCTATTTTATTTTATATATGGTTGATTTTAAAAAACAATGTAGTGTTTGAGGTTATGTTTTGGGAATTTTAATGAAAAGACTCTATTTTTTTATCTACATTTTATGTCCACCTTATGGACGCATGTCAGCCCCATTGTGAAAAGATTCCTAAATCAAATCTTTCAACTGTACCTTGCACCAATATCGTGCCTGAGGACATCTCAGTTAAGGAGGTTAGGTAACTACACATGCATTGTAGTACGATGACGCTAGGCGCGGCTTTCCAGTACATTAATTGTTAAATACTGTCATTTTATCGCCACAAAACGAGTGATTTGTGTAACGCGTGAGCCAAAGTTGACGTTGATAGCTTTCGAAAAATTCTGGGAACGTCATTTTCGAATAGTCGAAGGCATTTTCTAGGAATTTGGTTTATAAATTATTTAAGATAAGATACGAATATTCTTTAATGTACACCAGAGCACATGTTATAAAACATGTACAGATACAAAGTACAATTGGCAATTTATGTTAATTTATCTGATAATATAAAAATGAATCCTTAATGTGTTGGTAAGCGCAAATCTCGAGAGCAGCTGAACCGATTTCGCTAATTCTTTTTTTAGAATATTACTTGAAGTACGAGGATGGTTCTTACGGCGAGAAAAATAAAAAAAAAAGAATGGACTGTAAGGAGGTACGAAGTTCGCTGGGTTAGCTAGTTTAATATAAACGCAAAATAATAATCATTAACTGCACATATTTTATGCTATTTTCTACAGCGTTAGACGCCCACCAGCCCGTTGAACCGACGGACTGGTGGCCGTTACTGGATTAGAATAGCCGAGGCCAGTAGGAAGTGGCGTGCTATGGGCCAGATCTAAGTCCAACAGTGGACTAGTATTGGTTGATGGATTGAAATAATTTGAGAGTTCCCCATAATGTTATGTTAATTACCCCCATAAAACTGTCACACTTTTTTCTCCTCCCCTCCGCAAGACTGTACTTGGCGCTAACTCCACCGTTACCAGGTTATGCAAAGTACTCAATCACTTTAGCAATACGTTTGACATATTTTCAGACAGTATATTTTAAAATCAAAGGAATTGTGCAGACTTAACATGATTATGTATATCTACGTAATTTAAATTTATATTCTAAGCCGCTTCTACTTGCAAAAGGCACTTATTATTTGCATGTCGTGATAACTCGTAAGTAGCCTGTGTATTTAGACTTAAGTTGTGTCATATCTCCAATTGAATGTACTGATATACAAGCTGTGAGTAATTCAAGTAAACAAAATAAAATGAATAACTGTTTGCCGTTTGTTTCAGAGCACGACAAAGCAAGTACCGGCCGCGGCCGAAGCCCGACGCGCCGCCGCCCGCCCAGCCCTCGCCCGCGCCGCCCTTGCTTACGCCCACCACCAGCCAAGCTGAGGTAAATTTATTATTATTTGTAATTCAGGCAGGCAGTTATAGAACTGGTGAAGCCTGTATCCAGATGTACATTTGTATTTAACTCCTTGTCTGTTATAGTTATGAACTTATGTACTTACGTATTTACTAAGTTTATTAATCCGATACTGTTAGTTTCCTTGTTGATTTTTGCTGTTATTGTAAATAGTTGTTGGTTTTATATACGGAATCACAGCCTGGCGGCTCTAGACAGCCTTCCCGTGAATCATGTTTGACTAATACAGACGACAGCGATTAGAATAGGGAATCCGAAATTTGTATAACTATAATTTGTTTAAATAAGAATGTTTGAAACCCCTGAAACTTTTTTTACATTCTTTATCTCGTCTCATTGGCCTTCCTTTAGTCGTTTCCTGAGATGTATGACAGCTGGCATTGTCATGGTGAAGTATGATTCTGCGTCGCTGGTTTTTTTGGCGTATTTCTTCAAATACTTCCGGCAAACAAATGGTCGTGTACCACTCCGAATTAACCGTTCTGCGATTTTCCAGTGGTATTGTAGCCACATGGCCATTAATACCAAAAAAGCAGGCCACCATTTGCTTTACAGTGCTTTTTGCACGAGCCACTTTTGTAGGGTTCGGCTCATTTTGAAACACCCAAACTGTTGATTGTTGTTTAGTTTCGGGATCGTACGCGTAGATCCAGGATTCGTCATCTGAGATATTATAAACAGATTTTGAGTCGCCTCCGTTGAATTTTTTTAAGGTTTTCTTGCACCATTCGACGCGAGCATCTTTTTGATCCTGAGTTAAGTTGTGCGGGATCCAACGCGAACAAATTTTTTTTACAGACAAATGTTCATGTAATATCCTATGAATGCTCGTCATGCATATGCCCAGAATAGCCTCTATCTCGCGATACGTAACATGGCGGTCTTGCATTATTAGTTTTCGCACAGCTTCAATATTTTGTGGCACAACCACCGATTTCGGGCGACCTTCTTTAACTTCGTCCGTGATGCACAGTCGTTTTTGATGGAGCTTCACCACCAAAAGTCGAAGTTAATTGATCTACGCACTGTTGTTGCGTTAAACCACGTCGAAAATCGTAATAAATCATAGCACGAATATTTTCACGAGTGAGTTCCATTTTTTCAGCGATATGACATTTTAAACCCAACAAAAACAAAACACTAACGTATATAAGAGAAAAATATTAGCGGCCAGTATTTAAAAAAAGAACGAATTTGACCATGGAGGTCAGACATTGCGTTTAAAATTATTGGAATCCCAGATTCCGCATACATAAGTAGCAGCCTATGTACTTACTGCCCATGCTGGACAAGTGATTGCGTTGTGTATTTTTTTAGTCATTCATGTATTTCCAGCAAGTGGCGGCGCACATGAACGCCGCGGTGGCGGCTGCGCGGCACCAGCAGGCGGCGGCCGCGGCCGCCATGCGCCGGCCCGTCATGCAGCCCGTCATGGGCATGCTGCCGCAGCCCGTCCGCGTCGGCGTGCCCGTCTCCATGCCGCCCGTGATGGGCATGCTGCCCGTCATGCCCCAGTTCAACCTCATGCGTCCGCTGCAGCCCGGTCAGTATTCATTGCGGTAGGGACCGAACGTGGAGACGACTCGTGGCCGTTGCCTGTCAACGATCCGTGAATAGGTAGTGGTAAACTTTGGCCGTTTTACAAGTTAATGTGGCGTGTAGTTTGTTTGAAATTGGAACTCGTTACCTGTACGACAAATGTTAAATCTTGATGTAACTTTGTCACAGTTATTTGTAAAGGCTTATCTGTTGACGGATTGAACCTTAGGGAACGGCCAGTACTTAGTTTTGTCAGTGAATACTATACTACTATGCCAAGGAATTCTATCATGATGATAAACGATGTGTTATTAAAATAACGCAAAACTAGACAAAACCAATTCTCTAGATAAATTCATAGCCAACTCCAATGTGAAAAGCTTAAAATTACAATTTTTATTTTTCATATAAATTAAGTTTTAAGATTACATGAAAAATTTAATGGAAAATATCGTAACTGAAGAGAGAATAAAACAAATAAAAACTTGATTGTACTTCTTCAGTAACATCAAACTGCCATTTAGGTTTTTAATGTGTTGCCATTATCAAGACAACACCTGTTGATAGGGCACTTAGTTACTCGAAAGAGAATACTTATTCTCGCATCTATCGTAGATGATTTATACACCATTCAATAGACGGACACTTCACATGTGTATCATTTGTGATAATGTCGGCATAAATAATCTCCATTATCAGCAGAAGCCTACGGTTTTTTTTGTACCAAATGGTCAAACTTGTACAATTTCTTTGGCTTCCAGGTCAACTCGCCCACATAGGAACTTCTTCTTTTCTTGTCAGCGATTGACCGACGTAAGAACTGACCCACTAGGTTAATAGGTAGTTAAGTCTTACTGGGTGAGTCTACCCCTTCAAAATGAACAAGGGGCAATTAATCCAGTGAGTTACTATGTGGTTGAGTTGGCCTCTGAATATTTTTTATTGACACAGTTAAATAAAAACCTATTTAGAGGCTAAAAATTTCACCCATGCCGGGACTCGAACCCGCAACCTCTGGCTATCCGTGCCAGAGGTTGCGGGTTTGAATCCCGGCATGGGTGAAATTTTTAGCCTCTAAATAGGTTTTTAAATTTGTCCTTAGCACGGGTTAGTGCATTAAAAATAAAAAATAGTGTAACAGTTAAATAACACAGAATTTACATTCTGACTTAGTTTAGGGTACCTATCATGAGTGTTATAGTTAGTTTAAGTCACTCGACACGAGCAGCATGTATGACTTATGCAGTACTTACTTGTTGACTAGAATCATTGTGTGTCCCAAGGGTTATTTCAGAGTTCAAATTTGATGCTATAGGGACCATTGTATCCACAGAAGAATTTGTTTACTTCTACAGTAAGTTCAACTGACCAGGGTTAGTTTTCCTAGCAGCATTTACTGTGAAATATTATACCTAGTTGTGTAGGGAATAAGTTTAGAAATTAGTCTTAAACGCCATTGACTAATCACTACATGTAATGACTGATTAGAAAATCGTTTAGTTTGCGTGGACCTACCCTATCACTAAATTCGATTAGCGTAAGCCAATTTGCGACTTTGAGAAAGAAACATTTTCCTCTAAAAATTACTGCTAAAGATGTACTAAATATTTCCATACGAGTATTTTGTAACATCCTTTTTCCATCTAATTGTTACGTAATGTTAGGAATATACGAATATTTAATATGTATTTGACTAAACTTGAGAAATAAATGGAATTGATACTTTATTGCATTTAAATAAATAGGTATGGAGAAATTTTAATGTCCTTACAACACCTTTTATGAGTTTGAATGTTAGCTATAAAAAGCCCTGATGATCGTTTCCGCGTGAATAATCAGTGGATATTTTTCAGGGCGTTGAGGGAAGTTCAAAATCAAACCAGGCAATATTCATAAATTATACCTTCATCATAATAATAAGTGTACTGATATAAATTAATATTATTCATACTTTTTTCTTTTAGTCGAGGAGAACTCTTCATAACTGACTAACTACGTAGATGTATCCTCAAAAAATTTAACATCCCACCCAGTAATCAACTAAGCAAAGCAACAATCACTTTCATTCCCACCCAACTGACACGTCGACGAGCCGTGTACTACTGTTTGGAATGCTATAGCGTCAGCTCAACAAAACTCTTTACCAAAATAGCTCAGACCTCAACGTATGTAGACAGCTATTATCAAAATTGTAATACTTCTATTAAATTTGTGGATGCCATAGTACTGAAATGGCGAGGCGATGGCGCTCGCTCGACACCCAGCTCTCGGTGGGTGCCCTCTGCTTCACAATTTCTGGACACCTATTCTTTAAGTAATGAAACGAAATTTACACGAAGCTGTTTGCTAGTACAGTCTTCTTGCCACAACTAAATAAAAAGAAGCCGATGCTGGCTTTGTGAAAGACTCAATCTAGCTTTCCTTCGGCTTGGATCGCTGGTGTAATGCTAGTTGAACGTTTCTCTATAATTTAACTCGAGAAACCTATTCTTTAAGTAATGAAACGAAATTTACACGAAGCTGTTTGCTAGTACAGTCTTCTTGCCACAACTAAATAAAAAGAAGCCGATGCTGGCTTTGTGAAAGACTCAATCTAGCTTTCCTTCGGCTTGGATCGCTGGTGTAATGCTAGTTGAACGTTTCTCTATAATTTAACTCGAGAAAGCGAATTAAATTGCTATGGTATTTTGTAATACGCTGGTTCGTACTAGCGAAGTGCCTCGTGTAGGTGCCCTCTAGCCCTAGAAGTCTCTAGTCGTGCCAGTTTTACGGAGGCTATGTCTAGTCTAAACTAGTCTCCGATAGAGAATAGGTGTCCCGCTCGGAGTCCGCATGCCGCGGCACCCCCTGGCAACGACGCTTGCCCTAACCCCGACTAACACGGGTCCTCGCCACCGTCATCCACCAAGCTCTAACCTGTTAGACTACCTTCACCCTGTGCCGAGAGTAAATGTTACTTTTGATGTGCCATCCGCACTGTCGGAGGAACGGAATGAAAACGAGCGGTAATTTTATTCACATTCCTTAATGGATTTGCTTAATGTAGTAGCTCTCTTATTACTGTCTCGATTTTCTAAAGTAGTGTCATATTAATTGAACAATGTGACTTTTGTCGGTTTATGGGTGGGTACACTAATATTATATTTACGTACAGTAGTTTGTCGCTTTACAATGTGCATGAACCGATGAGTTAATAGTCGTTGGCTGAGTTGGACAATCTACGAGCGACCGTCTCGGATCACACGGACACATGCATGACATTACGGATACGATATTCATATCGCCGAGTAATATTTGGAAGTGTGATTTTTCATGTGAATTATGTTTATACCTACCTACCTGTGTTCCTTCGCTTATACTGCACCTTAAACGATGAGTCGCCACACTTGAGTGCATACATGCGAGCGGGCGCGTGACGTCACGCGGCCGCTCCGCTCACACTACCAACACTCGCTAACTGTACCCTCTGCCGCGAGCGCCGTCGCGACCGTGTGAGGCGCATGGATGCACAGTGTCGCGGGCGAGGTCGGGTGACAGGCGATTGTGATGCAGTCACAACGGCACCGCCGTGTGTTGGACCGACGGTCCCCTGTTGCTCTCACGGGCGCGCCTCGCTTCGCTGCCGGCGCTAATCTGGCTCTCTGTCGCAGGTATGCTGCTGCCCGGCGGGATGGGAGGGATGGGAGGCATGGGCGGCATGGGAGGCATGGGAGGCATGATGCCCATGAGCGCAATGTTCCCCGGAGGGCTGCAGATGATGCAGCCGCGCTACCGATAGTGACCGCGGTAGGTCCCGCGCCCTCGGCCGTCGCCGCGCGCCCCGCACTCGCTAAACCGTTACAATTTACTGTTGACAGAGGCCGGCGCGTCCGCACTTAGCCGCCGGCCTCGTTGTCTCGGTCGCCGAGCGAAGGTAGGCCCGCATTCCGCTCGATTATAACGTTTGCCATTTATTTACCATCTATATTGCGCGGGGCGTTGGGGAAAGGCCTTGCCACGCTTTGTTAGGGGGCTTTCGTTTGTCGTCCTCGCCAATTGCTCTTGCAATGTGGTCAACACTGAAATCACGAACGTGAATCCGGCTGTTTCATACATTTGATGCAGTAGGCATCGGTGGTATGGACCAGCTAATAGTTACTTCGAGATACCGTTGTTGGTCACACGGCAAAATATATTTGCGTGGATGATAAACAGCGCCTTAAAAGTAAGACCAGGGGCTTTCCGTAAAGTCCTGTACACGTCCGCTTGAACGGTTGTCTCGCATTAAATAGCGGTGACGGGATACTAACGCGACCAGGTAAGGGCCTCTTTGTCTACCTGTTGCGTGCACACCGACGTGCAACGTCGCTCGGTTCAGGACTTTCACTTCCATAATAATATATGTGGACTAGTAAATAGAGTTGTAGTGTTAATAATTAACGTTAGGTATAAATGCGTGTTGAGTCGTTGTTCCATTGAGTCTCGGATGTGTTAGGTTTGAGTTGACAATATCGGGCGACCGACAAGGTACAGTGATGTCAGTATGCGAGCGCGGGACAGGTGAACCAAATCGCCCGGCGCGCCGCCGACTCTCGACCCGAGGCCTTATTAGCTAACTATATAAGCATTGGCACATCTGGGGTCATTTTCGAGGGGGGGGGCTGCCCCCTGAAAAGCAATCAATGCTCTGCCAAACTGAATCCCAATACATATTATACAGTAACCCAACATCCTGTCGTGGGCATGGTCCCTTTGGCAGTCCCTCTATTTAACCCGTAGTATTTTAACGTTTCTTTTTAAATTGATGCAGCAGCTAAAGACCTATGTCAGGATCTTGCAGATGTGAGTTTATGTATGTATGTGCTGCTTCAAAGACGTGCACTTATTAGTGATCTTTTGAAGGGGCGTGAACACATTTGTCAGATTTTCGACAGGCTTGGGCATTGATAATAAATTGTGGGGGGAGGAGTTGTTCCGTGCTCACCCTAGAATGGTCGGGGCCGTGCTATAAATGGTTTCGGCTCGCATTTGTCTGTTGGATTACTGCATACATGTATTGGCATCAGAGGCCCCCTTTTGAAAATGACCTTACGTCCAGGCTTCGTAAACTCTAGACTTTAAGGTCAGGCCTCGGCCGGAGTCGAGGCTTGGCGAACCGTGGCTGGGCCGGCGATTCCCTGCGTCGCAGGCGACGTCCGTCACAACTGAGGGCGGCCGACGCAGCCTGTTGGATCCTCGACTATGTCCATCGTCGGAAATGAAAATGCCTTGGCTCGTGCGTTCGAGCGGTTTGGTCATTTCAGACGATGGCTCGCGTCAGGAGCGTGGCTGAGCACGGTCGTTTAATGTTGTTGGATTGGCGGCCCCCTGTCCCCTAGAATAAGTTACTACCCTCTCACGCTCTCACCTAAATAGAAAGTACCAGGCAACAGTTTCTTTTTTCGTTTCAAAATTTAGTAATACCGATCATAAGTCTTTGTTTTTTTTTAAGAATTGGTAATTATGAAATGTGAGTAAAAGTTGTCGAGAATTTAATGATTGATTGTTATATGCCTTGACGATTTCTCTTCTTAAGCATTTCCAAGAAGTTGTGATGTTTGCCTACTCTTGTAGTGTTTTGACTATTTTACTCAATAAATGCGCTGGACTTAAAATGAAGTTTTTAATTTATCTTCCTTAATTAGGACCTGGGCAAAAAAAATCGTGTGCTGTTGGTATATTGCGAATAAATCCATTTATTTAACCCAATAAAAATGCAATATTCATATCATAACAGATGCTATCAATAAACAAAAACGATTAATTTAATTGTTTACAACAAATTGTTAGGTACATACTTAACGCTAGTTATGGCAACATTAATTATATAGGGAGCAAGTCCCAACGCTAACGCCTCTCGCACATTGTAACCGTGAAGTCTGCGGTAGAAAAAGTCGTAAGTATATTTCAACACACAAATTTTCTACATCTCCGTATCGCTAAACATTCTGTGATAGCTATCGTGTCACATAACACAAATCAAAAAGGATTCACATTTAGCTGGTACTGGAAAACATAGATTTATTGCCGGCTCCTCACTTGGCCACACGTTATTGCAAATTTTGCTGGATTTTCTGACGAATGTAGCGCTTATTGTGTATTTATTTATTTTATTTATTTATTTATTTAATGACAGGGAAATCTACAGCGAAATCAGTAACAAAAAAACTTAACATTTACGATAAATAACATGGCCAATTACAGATTTCCACGGAATTACTTATTATTTTTTCTTATCTTGGGGCAGAGTATTTTAAGTTTTAAAGTGTTTTACATCGTTACCACAAACAAAGGAAAAGTTACAGAAAAATGACTTTAACATTGTGTTTAAGTTATTGACCAAAGTGATCCAAATTAACGTTTAAAAAAAAAGAAAATAGTCTCATTGTGTGGCGTGAGTGCGTGTGTGTGGTGTGTGAATGCGTGTGGTGTGTGTGTGTGTCTTCGCGGCTTTAACATTGTGCGGTCTTAAGTTAGTCAAAAATCCTCAATGTGCGGTCGGACCTCATTGTGCGGACGTCCGCACAATATTTTGAGGAAGCTTCAAATATAGCTATCGAATTCTCGCGTTCTGATTGTTTGACTGGTGAAGTATGAGCAAATTTTCGGGAAGGACCTCATATTCGGTATTTTTGTCGAGTTGAGTTAACACAAACCAAAATATAGTTCAGGTGTGTACCACCACGTGGCGCCACCAGTCCCCATTGTGTATATAAGCACAAAATGTGATAAAATGCGGACCTGTAAAAAGGACCGCACTTTATACGAGAAATTAGACTCATAAGAACCACCACGTGGCGCCTCCAGTTCCCATTGTGTGTATAAGCACAAAATTAGTACCTGTGAAAGGACCGCACTTTATACGAGAAATTAGACTCATGCTAAGTATGTATGTTCAATAATTGAGAGCATCACAGAGTTAAACCACTTATCAGTGCCACTATAGCAAAGACAAAACACATCGTAGGAACTATTCATTGCGTTACGCAAAGATCCTGTTATCATTGAAGGGATTAGGTTAGGTTGGGTTTGCATGGTTCTTAAGATTATTAGGTTTGTAGGGTTAATAATAATAATATTCCCTTTTTTGCATCTACTGAATGAGATGATTTATACAGCGTCCAGTGGTATCTTCACTCACACTAGATGGGTGAAGGGACCACTCCGGCGCTAACAGTGAAGAAAAACATCGTAAGGAAACCCGCAGCATAGTTGACTCCGCACGTATTGACTAGTCTTTCCTGTGGGCTAGGCCGACTAAGCTGTCAGGATGGTATAGGTGCTGGGCAAGCCTACACCATCTATAGAACCATGTCCCAGGCACTAAAGCGTCGGAGGGTTAATAATAAATAATAGTAAAAAAACAAGAAAACATTTTTCCAACCAAATCACTGCTCTAGATCCTTTGTTAGGACCCTTTCGGATTTTTTTAATGACATTTTAAAAATAGTTTTTTACATCTGTCCAAGTTCTTCTGTTCAGGTCAGTTCTTGGCTTAGGCATTCCTCACACTCTTTCTTGATGGGTATTTTCTTCCTTAGCCAGTTGAGATCTTATTCAGGTATACACATTCTGTGAAAATTTCAAGTGTCTACCTATTACGGTTCAAAAGATAGATCTCTGTGATAGAATAGAACTTTTATTCTTAAAAAATCGTCGCAATTATACTTAAAGATAAGGTTAAACAGACAGCGAAGTATTGTCAAGTAATAGGGTCTCGATTTGCACCCATTGGGTACGGCACCCTAAAACGAGAGGAGACAAGAATCGTCATAGTCTAGAGTAGTCATCACGAGTCGTGAACCAATGACCTTGAGTGCGGACGGATCCTTGGAAGAAGGCGAAATGTTTCTAAAACTTATGACATCATTATGTGGAAGGAAGTATTCAAAGAGCTGATATAAATAGAACTAAATCTTCAGGGTCAGAGGTCAGGATGGGAGTGCCACAGAATCGATTTTGGGGCCGTTCCTCTTCCTCGTATATGTAAATGATTTTCCTTTCAAGGTTCAAAATATGTCAGAGATAGTATTATTTGCAGATGACACGTCACTTATTTTCAAAATTAAGAGACAAGAGAATGAATGATCTTGACAGTACAAATAATTCTCTCCCTCAGGTACTAAACTGGTTCACGTCTAATAACTTATTGTTAAATTTAAAAAAAAAACAATATGTATAAAGTTCTACCAAATGTCAAAGTAGTTGACAGCAAAGTTATATTGGGAAAGGACAAACTAGACTCTGTCAAAGAAACTGTATTTCTATATTTGCTCATATAGAAAAATTGGCAAATAAGCTTAGCTCTGCAGCATATCGTCCCCGTAGGGCGGAAACTCACCAACTCGAAAAACACCGTTTCGAGAAATCGACGTTCAAAGTTTTGAAAACGAAAAAAAATCTAGCCTCTGTTATACAGGAGATATTTTGAATGTTATTATCTTCAAGCATTTTTACTACAACAGAACATTGTTTGATTTGACTTATAGGTATAAATTTACATCAATTTAAAAGTTATGATGGATAAACAGTTTTTCCCTTTAATATTTTGATCTTAATCCCGAGTTAGTGATTTTCTACCTAAAGTTAGTTAATTTCTACCCAGATTACTATTACAAGCAGAAATAACTCGTTTTATTGAATTTACAACTAGTCTCTGGAAATGCATAACAGTCTCGGACATAACTAACTAAATTTGTTTTTTTGCGAACCAAAGAAGAAAACACTACAAAAAACTTTCAAAACTTTATTCAAAAAGAACAAAAAGTTTCATAAATGACCATAACAAAGAACAATGGCTAAATGTCTTCTTCATCGTGTTCATTAACATCGGGCTTGGCCAGTCTATCAATGTTGAATTTAACAGTAAGAAGAGAAGCAAAATTAAATGAAAAGGTTTTATTCAAAGTAGCGCAGAAACTGCGGCTTAATGAACGTTACAATTCAAACTGGGTGTCCATTTCAAAATCTAGATCATTTTGAAGAAAAAATGAACTAAGTTCTTAATTAATAAAGTTTAAATATTGAGATTTAGAGCGGTGGTAGCTCAGTGGGTAGAACCATAGACTGGCAAGCGAGAGCCCCAGGTTCGATCCCGAGTGCGGGCATGTACCAATGACTTTGTTTAATTTCAAAGTTACGTACATTTGCGAATTTGTAGTCGCAATACCACACGCTAACGGTGAAGGAAAACATCGTGAGGAAACCCGCGGCTTGGTTGGCTCCGCACGTATTGACTAGTCTTTCCTGTGGGCTAAGCCGACTAAGCTGTCAGGATGGTATAGGTGCTGGGCAAGCCTACACCATCTATAAAACCATGACCCAGGCACTACAGCGTCGGAGTGGTCCCTTCACCCATCTAGTGTGAGTGAAGATACCACTGGACGCTGTATAAATCATCTCATTAAGTAGATGCAAAAAGGCCAATATTATTAAATATTTATTATAAAACATAGAACTCATGCATTATCTTTAATTCCAGACATCATTGTCATCTAAATAATCGTTTATGTTATAGAAGCGCTTTTGGCACAAAGTTTGTTTAACATTTTTTGAACCGCGTTTCAGGTAATCTTCAGGGATTTTATTATAGAAGCGTATACAATGCCCCATGAAGGACGTATTAACCTTTACCAGCCTAAATAGAGGAAAAAAAAGTTTGTTTATTTCTAAGCAGTTTTACATTGTATTGGCTACTTAAAGTTTTAAAGTTAGTGGTATTTTTCCTGACGTACTCGTTACGTTGACATACGTTAACGTAATGTTTTTATAGACATACTGACTGGCAACTGTTAGGATAGTATTTTCTAAGGTTAACACGAGCAGTAGACATAATTAAAACGTTGGAAAATTGTAAAAATGTAATAAACGAGCATAAATCCGTATAAAAACAGTTTTAACTGTTAGGATGTTAGTTTCTTTATAGAAATCTCTACTGCCTAGCTTATAAATGAATCTGATCGCTCTCTTCTGCAAGACAAAGATGGTCTTAATGTCTGCTGCCCGTCCCCACAGAAGTATGCCATAGGACATAACACTATGGAAGTTATTAAAATAAACAAACCTTGCAGTTGCGACGTCAGTAAGTTCTCTAAATCTTTTAACTGCATATGCTGCTGAACTAAGCCTATTTGCATTTTTTTCTATATGTGGACCACATTGAAGCTTTGATCCATTGTGATACCTTAAAATACAGTTTCATTCACAAGTTCTCATTTGTCATTCCCCAATATAACATTGCTATCAACCGTTTTGACATTTGGAAGTGTGAACTCTATACATTTTATCTTTTTTGAATTTAATAGTAATTTATTAGAAGTAAACCAATTTAGCACCCGAGAGAGAGCATTATTTGTATTGTCGAAGTCATTCATTAGTCTCTTAATTTTAAACATAAGTAATGTGTCATTTGCAAATAACACTGTCTCTGACACATTTTGAACCATGAACGGCAAATCATTTACATATACGAGGAAGAGGAACGGCCCCAATATCGATCCTGTGGCTACCTCTGACCCTGAAGATTTAGTTCTATTTATTTATATCAGCTCTTTGAACTCTCCCTTCTAAATATGATGTTATAAGTTTTAGCTAAAACCTTTAGCTAGACCAAAAAGGTATTTTTGGTCTTTGCCAAAACTAACTAAAGTGGCTAAGGTGACGACGAGACTGTACTTTTGGTAGGCATAAAATAATTAAGTACATTTAATTAATTGTTGCTTTCAATGTGGCGGTAAAACATTGTAATTAGTTAGTTTTTGAAGTTTTTAAATTTGGAAGTATGGCTCCTTTGAAAAAACTGGTTAGACAGAAATGTAGAGAAAAAAAATGCGATTCTAATGCTACTAAACGCTCATTTTCTCCTTAAGTCGACTTGGTGAGTTTCCGCTCTACGGGGACGATATGCTGTTAAAAGAATTAGGGAACGCGGCGCAGCGGAGCGAGCAGATCGCGCGCGGTTTTTTAAAATTTTTACAGATTAAGATAGTTTGAAAACGCATTCACGAAGGAATATTATGAGGACTGCAGGTTAATGTCATTTAGTGCGTATTATAATATTGCGAAGACGCATTAATTAGGTACCTACCTAAATACTAGAAAAGGATTGATTGAGTATGCAACAACATCAAAATGCGGTCCATGTGTAACTTCTCACAAACGGCACTAAATTGGGACAGGTGTAAATGCATTTCTACTTAGCATAAAATGCGGTCGGTGTGTAACTTCTCTCAAACGGCACTAAAGTGGGGACAGGTGTAAATGCATTTGTACTTAGCATAAAATGCGGTCGGTGTGTAACTTCTCTCAAACGGCACTAAAGTGGGGACAGTGTGTAAATGCATTTGTACTTAGCATAAAATGCGGTCGGTGTGTAACTTCTCTCAAACGGCACTAAAGTGGGGACAGTGTGTAAATGCGTTTGTATTTTGCATAAAATGCGGTCGGTGTGTTTTTTCGCACGCCTTTGTTCGAAAGTGCGGTCCGACCGCATAATAAATTGGGACCGCACAAGCCCGATTTTTGACACAAATTATGAAGAGCTCTATCTCTGTCTCAGTCGTGTGTATGGAAACTTCAAATAAAAGTTCATGCCAGAACGAGATAGCTTCAGATTTTAGACAGATTTACACACTGCTAAGTCAACGGGAAAGGTAGGACCGCATAATGGGGAATTCTGACAAGGTCCTCACAATATATGAGCCGCGAACAAGGGTGTGTGTGTGTGTGTGTGAGAGAGAGTTATTTGTTTTTCATTTGTTCGATTATGTTGTTTTTGAACGTTTGTTTTGAATATATGAAAGGATCTACCTCACTAAATTGTTTATTGTACGTGTTACATAACCTAACCAGAATAGAGTTTTTCGTATAATTGGTCCTGCGAAAGGGCACATGCAGAAGGCGAGTGTGCCTGGTCCGCCGTGACGTCACGTGCAGTCCAAGCTCACTCAGAAGACTCGGACAGTCTAAGGATCCACGAAGAATACTGTACAGTACCGTCATGTCTATTACGATGCGTCGGTCTTGTAGGGGAGACAGTCTATGATGTTCGCAACTCTTTTCGTAAGTGTCAAACCATTTGCCAGTTTTATAATTTAAGTAACTTATGAATTTACGTTGGATTCGTTCTATTTTGTGAATTTCAGTTATATATTGTGGATACCAAATACAGCTTGCATACTCAAGCGTACTCCGTACGTAAGCGTTGTATATATTTTTTATACAATTCACATTTTTAAAAGGTTTGCTGGCTCTTATAACGAAACCTAAGTTTTTAAAAGCTTTATCTGTTATGACGTCAATATGCTGACTCATAGTTAACTTACTATCCAGATAGACACCAAGATCTCGTACCATATTAGTCCTATTTACTTTTGTATTTTGGATTGAATAAGTGAAGTCCAACGGTTTGTTTTTGCGCGTGAAGGTAATGACTTGACATTTAGAGGTGTTGACTTTAATTCTATTTAGCTCGTAATAACTTGAGAGGCAATTTAAGTCAGATTGTAGTTTATGACAATCATCCAATGTACGAATCTCAATAAATATCTTGGTATCATCTGCGTACATTAAGTAATTGGAATATTGCAAACATGTGTAAATATCAAATAAATACGCGTTATAGAGAAGTGGTCCCAAATGAGATCCTTGTGGAACTCCAGATGAAATCGTTACAAAGTCAGACTTGTAGCCGCCAAGAGCTACAGCCTGAGAGCGGTTTGTTAGGTAGGATTTAATCCAGCGTAGCAAATCTCCAAGAATTCCGAGGTGCTGCAACTTTTAACTTTTGTGTAAAACTTGCTATCTATTTATAACTAGCAAATCATCATCATCAACACATTAATGTCCCCACCGAGGGGCACGGTTCTCTTCCCTGAGGAAGGGAAGGCCATACTCCACCATGGGGGCAAAGTCCGGATTGATGGAGTCTGCAAATATTCTCCGAATAGCCAAGTGAAGCACCAGCATAAACCCAAATTAGTTTGCTTCATTTGCAGTTCGCGGTGTCCATGTGCGAAAGGCCAGTAATACAGGTTTTAAGGGTACACATGCGTATTGACAGTATTACGTGTTTAAAATGTTAAATACATTGATACAGTATTTGGTCTGAGAAAACCGTTCATATAGGTATTAAAAACGTCACGTCGAAATTGTTTGAGCTCACCTACTACCACAATTACAAAGAAACAAGATAGTAGGTATCTGTATCGCCTATCCACTAAAGATTATTTATTTTTACATTTTAAAACTAATATAAAATACCTACCTAGGAATAAACAAGACGATGCCACGATATGTACCAAGTCGTTTTAACTATTTTCAATAATTCATAATATATAATAAGTATCGGCTACAGAGCGAAAGCTACTGAAATTAGAATCACAACCCTCTGCTAAACAATTGAATTGCTGAACACACCCTTATTATTGGCACTTACCTTTAAAGCTACGTTTACAACATGCAAGCAAATCCTTCAAAAGGTCGTTCTTGTAGGTAAGACTTTGAAATTAAATGTCTTATTGTTTGGCATCTGCGTGATTGTTATAAACTCCGCTTAGCATATCCAAATGCAATGAATGAATGAGACTAGCAATGGGCGAAGACGTATTCGGTATCAATATTTATCTACTACTAGCTGACCCAGCTAACTTCATACCGCCTAACAGTCGATTCTTTATTTATTTTTCCATCCGTAAGTACCATCCTCGTACTTCAAGGAATATTCTAAAAAACGAATTAGCGAAATCGGTTCAGCTGTTCTCGAGATTTGCGCTTACCACATTCAGCGATTCATTTTTATATTATAGATAGATACGACGTTCGTGACTCTAGTTTATTTTCAATTATATATTATAGTTAAACTAGTTACCTTGGGACACCCCAAGGTAACTAGTTTAACTATACAACACATTCTACGTCGTATGTTTCATTGGTGTCACTCTACCCTTTACCCATGGCTTTCGGGTCCAGTAGATAACCGATTTACGAAGGCATTCTTGAACAATCATTGCCATCTGCCTGCCCAAAATAACCATTTATTGCTTTATTTTGGGCAGGCAGATGGGAATTATGATTGGTCATTGGCAATGACCAACTCTTGAGTAGAAAGAGGTAGCAGTTGACATAACTTATTCCGATCTTTCTCACCTGTTAGTCAGCCTCCACTGTTGATACGAACAAAAAATAATGCCAACAGATCAGGTGGCCGATGGGAATGTTTAATTAGTGTCAAACCACCCGATAAGCGGTATCGCTCTTTTATAAGTCGTTTAAGTTTTTTTTGTGACTATTATGAGATGGAGAGACTATGGTGTGGCAAATGCGAATTATCGTTCTAAAACCTGTGTCAAAACTGGAACACCATTAATGGAACCCTAACACTAAAGGCCTTATTGAGCTACCCCAAATGGTCAGGCGAAGGCGTGACGTTTCTCCAATCCAACGTCGTGGGTGACACTGACCTCACAAGGTCCGGGCATGGGGTATTGGCTCGAGTCATGCTCTCGAACCTTTCTCGCATAGCAGCCACATGGCCTGCAATAGCCAAAACCTCCTTTTTGTCACTCTCCGGAGTTTCTTCAGTAGCTCTATCAGGCCCTTCTAAGTCTGAAAGTAGGGAGACTTCAGAAGACGCTGTGTAGTACATTTCACTAGTAGGTTCAAACTGCGCCGCGACTGGCTCAGTGTCAGTCTCGACGTCCTCCACTTGACCAGGGATCCCTCCCTGGTCAAGTTGCGACATCGAATCACTCCACCTCTCTGCACTGTATGATTCTACCATTTGAATGGAGCTTGTTTCGCTGTAGGACTCGACCTTTTGCATGGAACTGGCGTCGCTCCACCGTTCTGAACTATATGATTCTACTTTTTGAATGGGGACAAACTCATTCGCGGATGGTTTCACTTTTTGTCTTCCGTCTGAATTCTCAGACTCCACTTTATGTATAGGATCATAACTTTTTACTGGGGATTCTACCAATTGCGTTGCGGTGGACCAGTTTTCAGAACTGTACGTCTCTACTGTCTGCACCGATATTTCTTCGGGATTCACTAGCTCCCCCTGCCTACACTCAACGTACCGGGGTGTTTCCGCGACCTGACTATGAATCGAAGTAACTACAACTTCAGACTCGCCTTCTGGCTCGTACACGTCGTTGTCGTCGTAGCTCGATGTCTTCATGTCGTCGCATAGCCTGTTTATTGCATCGACCACGTCCCGTAGATCGCTGACGTCTCCTTCGGGCATGGTGAGGTCTTCGATGGGCAGTACCTTTTCCTGTGGTTTTTCTAAGGCTGGGTTGGCGATGTGGCTGGCCGGGCCGAGTAAGGCGTGGGCCACGGAGAGAAGGGCGTGCGCGGGGTGCCCGTCGGGCAAAAGGCGCGGCGTGGAGGCTTGGTGGGCGGGCGGTGCCCGCCGCGAGGGCTAGCAGGCGCTCGAAGTGCCCGACCAGCCCTCCAGAGGGACGCTGAGTGGAGGCTTTGGCGCTTGCGCTTTGCTCACTGCACCGCGGGAGAAAAGTCTGGCATTAGTCAAGACTAATAGTTTCAGTAAGTAGAAAATTATGATTTCTTTTGTGTATTTACATGTTCTGGTTACATCTTATTTGTAGTCATTCTGTTATTTGTTATAAGTATTAAGTGAGCCCCTGAAGTAGAAATTCCCATGCAAGCGTAGTTTGATTTTAATTTACAAACGATATTTCGGATCGCAATGACAGTTTTACAATATGTTTAGACAACACAAATGAAGGTTTGCTTGTGATTTCAACTAACCGAATAAAAAATAAAATAGTGCCTCATAAGACTTCATAGAAACTATTCACAAGGCAATAATTTCTTGGCACAAGGCATTAATTGATAAATTTATTGCTAATCATTTTAGCCCTCGATTTGTGTCCTCTAAAAGTATTGGCAAAATTCATTTCGATCCCGCATGTCGTGTGTACATTAAAACCAAACTGCGTTTGTGTGGTAGTCGCCAGTGAGGGGCCTTCTTAAATTAACTTAAACTAGCATTTAAACCTTCCTGCGATGCAAGAAGAGACCCGTGCCCCAGCAGTGGGGACATAAAAGGTTGATAACGAGCGTTTAAACTTATGTTGCAAAGTGTTTTCATGCTAAGCCAATTAAAGTATTGTCTTGCTACAAAACGGCATACAGAGGGATGCAATGCTACGACAATGAGTTCGAGAACATGCTTGGTTAGTGTTGGATGAAGATGGAGAGCTAGTTAAATAAAGATACAACATAACTTACCCTTACTTCATGCTACTTGGAGACGATGCACATAATGCCAACATTTAATGCGACAACAATTTATTAATGTCTATTTCTGTACCTGCGTGATCTGTACCTATTTTAGTTAAAACAAAAATTATACTTAGGAATTTAACCAGTAATAAATTGGTAGGTATCTGAACCTAGATTGGTGTAAAAAAAATTAAATACGAACACAAAAAAGGAAAAAATTCGTTGCATGCTAACGAATTAATTTGAAGTGTGAAAGTTTGACGAATCGCAAATAAACTTCAGCAACAACACAAGGTAATGAAAAATACTACGACCAACTTCATCGATAATAGCTGTTTTATTATTAAAAATATTAATAATAATGATAAACGTGTACATTATTATTTAATAAGCATCGTACCACATCACTATCACAACTTGTCTCTTCACTTTTTTTTTCAAAAAGTATCTTCGGTTAACTTGGAAAAAATAATTAAGTAATTACTTGGTTTTCATTTTCGTTCTTGATTTTAAATATTTGATACAGACTTTAAAAGTGTAGAGTCTATAAGCCCAACTTTGGTTATAATTATAATTATTTTTTTCAAGTGAAAATCATCGCTTGTGTCTAACAAAAATGTGAAATCAAATCTACAAAAGCTGTCAAAGACAACGACGTACGTAACATATTGGCAATGGCACCGGATTAATATAAAATCACAACACATAATTAAATGACAATAACAAAAAAAAAAAAACAAAAATGTTTTTGATTCCTGTTTTCGAACTATTTTCGAGAATATTCTTAGTTATGCACGATATGCGGGAATTTAATTAACTAAAGATAGTACAGATGAAAAATAGTAACTAAGTGACTGAAGAATACACTACACTAAAGTCCCTAAATTATGAATATTTTAAATGTTACAAAATTTTGGTTTTAAATGACTTAACTTCACTTGAGGATGATTTTGAAGCCAAAATGAATTGAGAAAGTAAAAATATGGAAATTTGGATATTATTTGACCCCCACCAACCCATTGACAGTAGTTATTAATTTTAGGGTGAATGGTTAGTCATAATGAGATACAATCTACGCTTGAAGACAGATTATAAAATTTTATTTAATTACCTAGTTACTGGCAGTTACAAATCTTGGTTTAAAATTTTACGATGAAAACACTTTGGTGAAGTCTATTGTAAAATTTTGGAATGGCCTTAAATGCGGGATTTTCAAAAGGGAGGACTTAAAAGGATTTTTAAATACCTTTTTCAATATACCAACTATCAACATATACTTAAGTAAAATTAATACCCAAGAAAGGAGATACACGGATAAATAAAAAGAATACTCAACATCAGACTATACTCAAGCAAGAAGCTTCTTTACCTATGTGAAGAAGTCCCGCGTACAATATTGTTCCCAATATCCAGCTTCTATTTACGCAAAGGGGTCTTACTACAATAACATTCAATTATGCATAGTTTTTAGAGAACTACCAAGTTATACGCAGAAAGGCCCCTCTTTTAATAAGTAAATAGGTACGGAACATAGTCATGCAAATACTTGCGAATAAACATGCTTATCACGCGACCATAATACTTCCGAAAAATAAACTAAAATTTGGTCTAAAACTAACAAAAAATGTTATAGCATACTCAGCCCGCGATGCACGGTTCTTTAGACTTTAGTGGCATCTCGCTTTATATCACTAGGTAAAACAAGATGGCGCTACGCGTAAGAAAGACAAAAATGTTTATCGCGGAGACGTGCAGCAGGGGCAGATACTGAAAAAAAGGTGTGTAAAAGGACAATTCTACAACCCAATGTAGGCTTATACCTTTGTCTAGGTTAAGATAATAATATAATAGGACCACCTACTCGTTTAATATTATGTCAATCAATTATACTTTATGACTTGTACCTATTGTCCTTAATTAAACAATTAACAATACAATATAATAATACTTTTATCTCTATAACTTCTATGCTATATGACTATTCAGAGCATCACTGATATGTGCGCTATTGCTCCGTTTCTTTTCATCAACATTACAAAATAAAATCTCTCTAAAATACAGTAATAACTATAAAATAACGTCGTTACCCAACAGTCCAAACATTCACAGAATTTACTGTAACTTTTAATCCTATCAACAAAGTTACTAAAAGGTAGCATTTAGCTCTACGGAATTATATATTTTTAGTTACTTTACTATACAAAGAAAAGCCTCAAAAATATTTTGCGTTTCGAATCGTTTGCAAATAAATAAGTGAATCGCCAAAACAAGCTTTTCCTCCTTCACAAAATAGGCTTCTAAAAGTCCATTGAAACTGAACAAATCCACAATGGCCAGGCGTAACCCTACGGAATGCCTTCCTGAATTTAAAACTTATCGACATTCACTCTTATCCCACATGTAACAAGGGACAGAAGATGTATACTACAGTCTGTGATTGATTTGGTCCTTCGAATAAAGTATTTACCGACTAATAAGCTCGAGTCCCGTATGGCGTAAGAGCGAGTGTTGATTGAGAGCCAATTTCATTCTGATTAGTGTGAGGCCAGCCAAATTAGTATAATTGTTATGCAATAAACTTTTTTTGGCAAGAGTCCGTAGGCTGCCTTTGCTTGATTATTCTTTTTATGGTTGTGAATTTGTTTAATTTCTTTTCTTTATATTCTTCCGTTTGAAACAAAATAACCCAGACAGCATTCGGCTGAAGTCGCAACCTATTATTCCCTCTGATACAACGTTTAATTTCGCATGCTCTTTCATTCAGGCAAAGCAAAAAAACAGGAAGACTATCGCATTGGAACCTTCTGGTCCAAAGTCGGTTTTTTAAAATAAATAACTACTATCTATCCACGGATTTGAACTTACGTAATTCAGAAAATGTTGATAATTCAGTCTTTTTATAAATTTTCTGAAATACACTATCTGAGCCGCGTTTCATACAACTACAATACAGTTTATAATGAATTCGATGTTTTTACATTGCGTGGCCGACTTTGCTACTAATTAATCTGTGGGTTGATCAACTTTGAAATGTACATCATATTGTCATAATAAACCAAGAATTGTAGT
This sequence comes from Yponomeuta sedellus, assembly GCA_934045075.1. Lineage (NCBI taxonomy): Eukaryota > Metazoa > Arthropoda > Insecta > Lepidoptera > Yponomeutidae > Yponomeuta > Yponomeuta sedellus. Next base: position 5,189,603 of record OW203733.1, read on the forward strand.
TTATGAAACGTCACTCTAGAACCATACTTCAATCTTGATTCACAGAAAAATTATGTAGTACAACTACCTCCCTGTTTCTCGTACACTAACTATTAATGTACTGTTTACAGGGGTCAGTTGGCCAAAGTTCATGGAAAAAAAGAACTGACAGCTGATAACAGTATATTGAAATTCTGTTAGCGTATGAGAAAGCGGTGGTAAGTAGCTGAATACAAAAACCTATAACGAACACTGTTCACCCTTGGATAGATGGTTACTTAAAACATCACGGTAACCCAAACAATTCGAACGTTCAATTCAAGGCACTTCTTAATTATTTAGAGACATTTCAATCCTATCTAGACACGGGCGATCCCCAAAAACTATCTTCCCCAACGGTAATGAAAGCCAAAAGTTGAGAATACGCAGAATCCCAGCGAGTTCTGACTGTGTTAGTTGGTAGGAGGAGTAGGTCCTAGAGCCTAATAAGAGCATCCATGTTCAATAGTGATATTAACATGACAATGGGTGTAACTTAAAGCTTTTTGGTAGCCCTAAGCAATGAATGGCATGACGTTACTCACTGATTCTGGCACCCTGGACAATAATCAGCGGCCTAGCGCTGATTGGCAAATCCTTTCACCACGATTTCTTGCCATCGACACGCCAAGACAAAGATAGAAGTTAAAGCACATAACCAGCTCAAATTAAATGAGGCATCTCGCGAGGGAGATCGATTCGCAATGTATGTGCCTGTAAATGTTATGATATGCTATACACGGGGTACATATACTACTGGAAAGCGATTGGTTAGTAGACTACCAAAAGTATCAACGGTACGACCACTGTCTTGTAAATATCACTATTGAACATCGACTACTGTACCTCTACTCAACAACTATTTAAGAGACTGCGGGCTAGTTTCAGAATTAAGAATTTTGCTAAGTAAATAGTTAACTGTACCTACTGCTATGTCTTCAAATTTCTAAGAGCGTGATAGAACGGTTACTTAAATATTTACAGTGAAATTGTCAATCCAGAAACCAGCCCTGCATATATGCGTAACTCGGGCGCCTCGCGCGTATCAATCATCTTCGCGAGAAATACCTATTTCATTTCCGCGTTTAATACCATCATCAACTATACGTTCATCAGACTAGGCACAGATTTCAATCCGTTTTTATCACGTCACGGCCCGACATTCGCAGCTAAGAGGAAAACCATTGTCAGGGATCGCCGTTGCAGCCTAAAACATGTACTTACCGGCGACGGTGGCGCTGCTGTAGCCTTTAGCGATCCTGAGGAAGGGCTCGGGGTCTGGGAAACGGGCGACGGGCCGGAACCGGTCCGCGAAGCGAGCCTCGAGGTCGAGCGCGATCTCCGAGTGGCGGATGGAGGAGCCGCGGACGGGCGGCGCGGGCGCCGGCGTCTCGTCGACGGACGGGCCGTTGGTACTCTGCGGGTTTAGTTGATTTTATTTAATGTTATTAAATCAGATGGTTCGAGGGCTGCGGCTCGTAATTAGTCATTAAAAATGCCATCTACTTGTGTTACTATTAAGTATGGACGCTAAATCAAAAATATAATATTTGAGGGAAAATATGTATATAAATTTATACATTAGAATTTTGTTTCGAAAAATTCGCGAACAATAAGCCTCTCCATCTATCGGCCAACAGAAAAATATTTTTATTGAATATTCCACGCCACTAGAAAGGAACGTAGTCCGTTAGATCTCAACCTGCCAGCGGCAGAACTATAGATCATCTTATCACTAAAACCTAGAAGTGACTGCTTTTATCCCCTTTAACACCCGTATTAATAGCTATACAATATTCAGGTAGCGCTTATCTGTAATTTACCAATTCTGCCGGCCGATTACTGCAAAATAACAATTTTATACTGGGCATTAGGAGTAAAATAGATGGAGAAAACTTGATAAGATTACGATTACATAAAACGAAATACTGTCTGGTTTTGGCTGTCAGAATCAGGATCTTTTCACGAGTTGGTTGTTGGGAATTTCTTTGCACTCACATGCAGCGGCAATCAGTGGGCGTCGAGAATAATTTTGGGTGGTCGCAGTGCACTCACGTTGTACCGAGTGTGGTGTGTGGCGCGAGTGAGACATGCGACCACTCTCCTTCGCAATCAGTGGTGGTCGTTGCGCATTCTGAATGATCGCAGTGCACTCACTTTCTGCCGAATATGGTGCGGTAAACGCGCGCGTGAGACGTGACCGCTCCTTCGTAATGAGCGGTGACCTTTGAGGATTCTTGGTTGGTCGCAGTGCACTCACGTTGTACAGAGTGTGGTGGGGCGCGAGTGAGACATGCGACCACTCTCCTTCGCAAACAGTGGTGGTCGTTGCGCATTCTGAATGGTCGCAGCGCACTCACTTTCTGCCGAATATGGTGCGGTAAACGCGCGCGTGAGACGTGGCCGCTCCTTCGCAATGAGCGGCGGTCGTTGAGGATTCTTGGTTGGTCGCAGTGTACTCACGTTTTGCCGAGTGTGGTACGGCGGGGGCGGCGGCGGCGGGTGAGCGAGTGAAGCGTGCCTCGCGGGCGGCGGCGGGGGTGCCCCGGGGGGCGGCGGCGGGCACACGCCAGGCGGGCGTAGGCCGCGCGGTGCCCGCAGCGTGCCTGCAGGTGGAGAGAGGACTTAGGACGTGTGTCGACGAGACGGCTTCTGTCCGGCACGACCAGTTACGTTTAAAGCGCCATACAAGTCTGCACATTCGGTGGATATTGCGAAATAATGCTTAGCAGATTTTTGTTCGATAACAACTGCGCTGTTCTCTTTTTAAAATCCGCAAAGTTTTATTACATTCAATTCAGTGAGAACAAGGACGGGCCGATAATAAGCGCTGTGATGATGTATGCACTCACAGCACTAAGCTGAGCCCTATCCTTTTTATCACATATTTGTTTCTAATTTTTTTCATAGTATTCATATGTTCTTTAATCTGCGTGATAAATAAACATAACATAATATTTACATACAAGCACATACGTTGCATCTGGCCCCACACTAGGATACCCTGTGTCGTGGGAACCAGAAACAACGACATCACAAACATATTTCAATTTCACATGAAACCGGCGCTACCGGTACTAATGCCGGTCCGGTTCGGAGCCGAGCCTGGTAGAAACCGTGCGACACTTCTTCTTCTTCAGGCTATATTATGTAGTCCACTGCTGAACATAGCCCTCTCCTAATGAGCGCCATAGCGCCCTGTCTTCAGCTTGCCGCTTGCTTGCTTCGACACGGCATCGCCCAACATACGACCTCGCCGCTCTTGAGGTCTAATTATGCTCACATAATCCTGTCGGAATCCGGGCGTTTGCGATAGCATTTTGTACCTATGGAATTTTACAGTTAATCGTTTAGAATCGTTCAGGATTTGTTGCGTGTAAAATGGGAGCAGTTAGACGAATGGAATCCATCCGAATTGAATGCGCATGAACTGATCGGCGCGGCACTTGAACGTGAAATCAGACTATTTACTCAAATATTCTCTTTCATTCCTCGATCATGCAACATAGCCGCTGCGAAATTGTTCCGGACGACGGGTGAAGGAGCGCGTATACGCTTACCTATTCACACCGAACGCACAGAGAATCATGGGTGTAATAAGTAGATATTTTTTATGGCCAATGTTATTTACTTTTATTTCATTTTAATTGGTGTGTAAACAGAATAGAAAATTAAAGATCAATTTATGTATTATTTATTAAAAATACATCTAAAATTACCCCGAAGTCGATTTGCAGCACTGGTTGAGAGAACACTCATTGTTTTACCATTTTAATTATTCCAAGATTAAAGAATTTAGAACGTTCGAGCGAGAAGCGAGTCACATAGCAATCAATTATTGATTATTAAAAATACCTCACATATGGCTGATTGGCAAGGTCACGAGTAATCTAGGCATTAGGACAAGTGATGGGTCGATTCTTGTAATGGGGTCTCACCGAAATGCGAGGCGGGGTTCTTGGTGGCGATGTGATGGGGCGCCGGCGGCGGCTGCGGCCGCGCTGGCCCGCCACCTGGCGGCGACGGCGGCGACACTGGCGGGGACCTGCGGAAGTTACGTTCTTAGTCATGCCGTGTTAACCGTGTAACGGTGCAAACCTCTTCACACCATTTTTATTTCTTTTCTACCTATCATTTTCAAATATTTAAATTATGTACGTCACACATTCTTCGATTTCCCTCATTTTTCACCACTACTACTTTACCCTTTGACCAGATCTGACTTTTCACCTGCTCATCCGTTTTTTATCCAGTTTTTCTGTTTTATTAAAATATTATACTAAATCTACAAATAAAACCAAACCACACCTGAAGTTCCAGTTCCAGTTTATTATTAAGTTAAAAAGTTATACAACGTTCCAACCGTACTCCATCTGAAACAATGTCCCAGACACTGGCAGCGTCCGAGTGGTCCCTTCACCCGTCTAGCGTGAATGAAGCTGCCAGTGCCATATATTAAGTTTGACTGAAGCGCGGTTCAAAAAATGTGTAAAGTACACTTTGTGCCAAAAGAGCTACTATAATATTAAGGATTATTTAGATGACAATGATGCCTGGAATTCAAGCACGTAAAATGCATGAGTTTTGTAAAATTTGTATAAACTCTGTTAATTAAGGACTAAGTTTGGAGTTTTTTTGTCCATTTTTTCTCCAAAATTATCTAGATTTTGAAATGGACACCTAGTTTCACTTGTAACGTTCACTAAGCCGCAGTACCTGCGCTACTTTGAATAAAACCATTTCATTTCAGTGGACGCCGTATAAATCGCCTCATTAAAAACAATGTACCAGACACTGGCAGCGTCCGAGTGGGCCCATCACCCGTCTAGCGTGAATGAAGGTGCCACTGGACGTCGTATAAATCGCCACATTAAAAACAATGTCCTAGACACTGGCAGCGTCCGAGTGGGCCCATCACCCGTCTAGCGTGAATGACAGTGCCAGTGGACGCCGTACAAATCGCCTTATTAAAAACAATGTCCCAGACACTGGCAGCGTCCGAGTGGGCCCATCAGCCGTCTAGCGTGAATGAAGGTGCCACTGGACGCCGTATAAATCGTCTCATTACGTAGATGCAAAGGCTTTTTTATGTAGCCTATAAGTGTCCCACCGCAGCGCACATGTCTTTCTTCAAAGAGAGAGAAAGTGCAAAGGCTTAGCCGTAATAAAACTAAGTGCATGCAAGTCACTTCTGAGACAAGATTGCGAATTGGGGAACTTGCGTGACTCTTAGATTGAAGTGGCATTGTTTTATACCGCAAAAGTCATAAAGAAACACAAGATTTTTTTAAAAATGTAACCATGAAAAAAATCCGGTCTTTTCGGGGTCCAAAAAATACGAATAAGTAATCAAGTTACCTACTCTAATAATGAAAAAATACATGGGATTTCATTTTATCATTAAATTCTAAAAATTTTCTAAAAAGGATGTTCAGATGTATAAAAACATTATTTTACGAGGTAACTGGAGTACGCATAAACGCTCCATACATTATTATAAGCCGTTCAAGTTGTGAAGTCATGGTCTGTGTCCGATTTGTATGGGGCGTTTTTGTACCTATACGTATGTAACTGGAATATGTTTTCGACAAGTTTTCACAGTATGAAAAGTAACAGGCGTAGAGAAAAAAAAATAAACTCCTCAGCGCGGAGGAGGAGTTGATAAATTTGCATGGAGTTGATAAATTTCAGAGCGTTCAAACGTTTCGTTCGCTTTCAACTGCATGTCAGTAAATAATACAGAGAGTATGGCACATAGGTCCGAAATTTCACTGATGCCGGTACTTGCCTATTAGCTCAATTGGGAGAGTGCTGGCACGGTTAGCCAGAGGTCGCGGGTTCAAATCCCGGCATAGGTGAAATATTTTGCCTCTAAATATGTTTTTAAAATTGTCCTTAGCACGGGTTAGTGCAACGAAAAGAATATAATCGCTTTCAACTAGATTACCAAATTATTATAATTGTTTTTTTTTTATGTTTGTGAACCACGCACAAAAATACTCACCTAGGCACTCTCATACTCTGCGCTCTGGCCGCCATTTTTCCATTGACGATGAGTTTCTTGGGCGGAGGCGAGGGCCGCGTGTCGGCGTTGGCGACCAACGTTGGCGGCTTGGGCGCCAGGTTGGGCTTGCCGTGGCTTGCCACGCGTGCTGGTCGCTCCGAGAGGTCGGAAGTGGAGAAAGAGGAAGCCGGAGTGGGGGTGGTGGGGGCCGAGGTTAGGGAGGTCATACTGCCGCCTGCGGGGTGGAAAGTTAGGGTTTATTATTATTATCAAATTCTTTATTGCACCAGCCGTCGTCGTCAGGCTATACTAGTCCACTGCTGGACATAGCCCTCCCCTAAAGAGCTCCACGTTGTGCTATCATAAGGGGTAATGCCCATAATCCCCACGCTGGGCATGTGGGTTGGGGATCGCAGTTCGGTGGAATTGTACTGCAGGGGGTGTTGCTGCTCACCCCCGGTTTGTCCCTTAGTCGCCTTTTACGACACCCGCGGGAAGAATTGAGTTGGTGCCAACAGTAAAGATTGTACAAATGGCGGGCTTAATACTAAATAGTACTTTATTCTAGCCAACCAACAGTGGACGTGGAGAAGGTGAGGGCGTGCCAAACAGTGGATGACATTTTAATGTAATTATCTTTTAAAAGCGCTCGTGGCCTAGTCGAACCGAGTGATTGGAATCAATTACTTAGGTTAAGCAACAACAGGCGCGGTCAGGTGCTGGATGGGTTACCGTCCTATGACGTCATATGAGCTTTCTTGCTTCGCAAGTTGGCAAGCACTTTAAGGCCTTGGTGCCGGCTGTCATGTAAGTGGCAGTCGTTAAGCCATGTCAGAGGCCTTATGGGCGGCTTGATAACCTCTGACAGTAAGGCCCGCCAGTGTCTTACAATCCTCCACCAACCCGGACTTGGCCCTCGTGGTGGAGTAAGAAGAGACCCGTGCCCCAGCAGTGGGGACATACAAAGGGTTAATATCGATATCGATCGATCTTTTAAAAAGGATTTAATCATTCATTCATAACAATAATAGCATTGTACATTGACATTCAACAGACTGTAAATTCTTTACGTTGAAATAAAATGGTGATTTCTAATTCTGATGATAATATATAAAAGTCGCGTGTCAGTGTATGTTATAAAACTCCTCACTGATTATTATAATTTTTTTGTGTATATTCGGTAAGTCTTAAAATATGTCGTAGGCTAATTAATATCGAAAACCAACGCTTGCGCGGCCATCTAGTTTTACTATAAAAAGAGAACGTTAAAGTGACAGCTGTCTTATTAATAAACATGACCCAATTGAAAATCCTTACCCATGGCCCCCTGCCCAGTGTGCAGTGAGCTTTATTGTTCCTATGCAGAGAATGTTAAAGTAGCAGCTGTCTTAAAACAAAAAATGACCCAATTGAAAATCCTTACCCATGGCCCCCTGCCCAGTGTGCAGTGAGCTTTTGTTCCTATGCAGTGTAGAGGCGACATGCTGGGGCAAACCCTGCTCCGAGGTTTGGGAGACACGGTCGGATATCGCGCCGCCGGTGAGTACCGAGTCCGATGAGCTCTGCAACAAAAAATACTCATTTAAACATCGAAAAGTAACTCTAAAAATACTCATTTAAACATCGAAAAATAACTCTCAAAATACTCTAAAAATACTCATTTAAACATCGAAAAATAACTCTCGAAATACTCAAAAAATATCTCTAAAAATACTCCTTTAAATGTCATTAAAAGTGTAAAGAATAAAAAATATTATCGCCATGTCTCTTCAACCATCACCAAAGTATTGCTTGAAGAGAATGCTTTTAGCACTAAGCACGGCCTAGTATATTTACGTATGTAATTAGTGCATTACAGAATTAAATTCAATAATAGTAAAATAATCGACTTGCTTATACCTATTATGTAGCATTACTCTTATAGTCATTTGTGGAAACGTTTATGACTGTCTGTTTTTATAATATGTTTGTTAGGTATTACTTTTCCTAAATATTAAATAATGTCTCCTTCTACGGTCATAACTCCTAGGGGAACCTATACCTCAACCAGAGATTTCCATTTCTGTCTGTGGTTAGCTGTAGCAAATACAGGCTAGATAGTGCTGATCGACTTGGCCCTTTGAGCCAAAAATACATTATAGGAAGCGTGTGCCTGGATTAAACGTTCGTTGTGCTCGTATGTCTGTGATGGCTGATTGAGGGTTGTCTGAAACCTTATCAGCCGAAGATGCGAACGGGCACCAGCCATCAGTCTTCTCGTGACCACGATGACTGTAACGTCGAGGTAAATAGCGATAAATTACTACGCGATTAAGCCACGAAAATATTCTAACAATTCGTATCGGAGCATATTTTTTGTACTTTTCTATGAAAAGTAATTAATGTTTTGGAATTAAAGTTATTCATGACAATAAGGCAATTTTGGCAATTCCCAACTGATGTATTAGGTTTAAGATGATTTTAGAAAAGACGGTCAAAATGGACTCTTTTTCCCGCTGACTTTTTCTCAAATACAAATTCGCGCCGAAGACAATAGGTAACGTACATTAACATGCAGTAAACAACATGGTAATTCTTTACGTTGAAATAATTTTTTGATTTCTTAAATCCAGATTGCAGTCAACCCACTATGCGAAGTAGCTAAAATAATATAGCTACTCCGTGTAGCGAGTGCAATGGATTTATTATACACAGTATCTTTCTTTGAAGCATAAGGTCCCGTTCGCAAAACGTCCCTAGGCTCATAAAAGTTCCATTCGCAAAACGTCTCGTTCGCAAAACGTATACATAGGTACTATGAACATACTATGAAATTAGTAAGAAATCGAAAACAGGATTAAGGATAAAACTAAATATGGCAATGACGTGGGCATTTCTGTCGCACTTAATTTTCCTGGTAAATGGGTATTTCACTGTAACCCATAAGCCCATATTCGTCGCGAGGCCCAACGCTTCCGGCGCTAAGAGTCATTGGAGTTTGCAGAAGTTACAGTGACAAAATTCCTATAACAAGAATATTACGCAACTATGGTTTTCAGGAGTGACAGGAAAAGGAGGAGGCCGGGGACGGGCAAAGAACAAAAGGTTGACATTTAGGACAAACTGGCTGTGCCCCGCGTTGTTACCCGCGCTGTATCGATTTCCCATGGGAATAAGATATTTTCCCGCAGTAAAACGTAGCCTATGTGTTAATCCAGGGCGTCAGCTAACCCCATACCAAATTTTATTAAAATCGCTCCAGCCGTTTAGACGTGATGAAGAAACAAATATACACACTCACAAACTTTCGCCTTAATAATATTAGAGAGTGATAAGATAACATAACCTCACGCCTGTATCCCGGACGGGCAGGCGGAGCCCAGGCATTGCCACTTGCCACGATCCTGACAGTACCGCTTCATCAACATTCCTTATAGTCGTGGCATGCACGCACGCCCTTTGCCAATACATCCTTTATTTAACTATTTTTTTATTAAAATCGCTCGATAATAAAATTGCATTTAGACGTGAAGAAGTAACAAATATACACACAAATTTTCGCCTCTAATACTTAGTATGATGATACTGATATGATGTGATATTGTGATACGATGAGGACAAAAGATGAGGCATACGTTTAACAGTGGACAATGTGCAAAAGAAAATACATCATGTTGGTCCACCCTCGGCGTGCAACATAAGAGCCAGTATCGAACAAAGACGGAAATCCTTAAACGTGCATGTGTCATCCATCCATTTACTTCCTAAACGTGTTGGTTTGCCAACTAGAGAAAAGCTTACGGCGCGTTGATGGAATACGTAAACAGACACGAGTCGGTGTCATATGAGATCGGCAGGTCAGGAGTGATTCAACGTACATTAAAACAAACTGAATGCATGGCAACTTTATCAGTGTACAGAGGAAGTTGGTAGTATCTTTAGCTTGACACTTATCGTAAGTAATCGCAAAATGTAGAACTTTACCGAATAGTCAACAACACACCGACTTTCACATTGTATGCGTGCACAAGTAGTTACCATACAGTCGAGTTTGTGTGTACAATTAATATTTTTTTAAAGACCGCGATGCTTTACGCATACATTTAATTCAGAAAACGTATGAGTTTTAAGTGTATGTACGACCGAAGTCTGGGTGTACTGAAATGTTTTTGATATCCTTGCCTGTTTACCACAGCACGCGATATCCTAGTTTGGGACCAAGACACGTCATTGTGTTGTGTGGAAGTTATTATTATGTAATATATTAACTAGCTGAACCCACAAACGTCGTCTTGCCATATTTAATTGGCCTACGACATATTCTCAGACCTGCCAAATGTACGCAAAACTTCATCAAAATCGGTGAAGCCGTTTCGGAGGAGTTCGATAACAAACCCTGTGACGTAAGAGATTTATATATTAGAAGAAGATGATAAGAAACATTTATTTACATATTATTTTTATATTCTAGTAGAATTTGAACAGGCTTATAAGCCCGATAAACCGTAGCTTGGTATAGTGGTCTGCAGATTTTTTTAATGGTGGGTACAAAGCATATGAACGAGTATGAAATTGTTCCAGTCAGCTTCTATATCACGCGCATTAAATCCTAAACCATTCCCATAGTCCATTAGTATGAAATTTGACAGTTAGATGATTGGAATAGCTCAGTATTTGATGCGGATAATAAGGCTCAAAACATACTAAGCATGGCGATCGACCAGTCCTGGCACGCTAAACCGTTCTTCTTATTCAATCTATACCCAAATTAAAATGGACTGAATCAAAAATGTCAAGTGTCACATTTAGAAGAGATCCCACACATCTGCACTACTTAACCAGCTAACATTATATCAAGTGCCTTTTAACACAGTAGGTAAATAACATTGAGTCATCGCGTGAGTCATCCACAATGACATGTCAGCGAAGGCTTCTAGGGTTCTCTGAGAGGCGGTGGTCAGCCTTCACCAAGGTTGGGCCCAGCCTTTATGTGCAAATGATCTGGATATGCGTCATCGGATGACAACAGTCATCGTGTGTAGAGCTTAGATCTAAGCAAAGGAATAAGTTGCTTGATGTCATCACGAAGAAAAAGAAATTGAAAAATTAAGACACTCCTCAGAGGCAATTTAAATATTTTTTCCCTGTAGCACCGAGCATTTAAACTGCCTCTGAGGGCCGCTTTAAGGAATCGTGTTTTAATTAAATAAAACCATAATTCTTTTCAACATTTGGCATATATAATTCTAATTATAATATATACTTATTATAATTATATAATTACCAGCTGACCAAGCGAACTTCGTACCGCCTAACAGTAGATTCTTTATATATTTTTTTTATTTTTCTCTCCGTAAGAACCATCCTCGTACTTCAAGGAATATTCTAAAAAAAGAATTAGCGAAATCGGTTCAGCTGCTCTCGAGATTTAGCCTTACCAACACATTCAGCGATTCATTTTTATATTATAGATAATATGTACTTATTATAATTATATAAGCTAGTCACAACAGTATTTGTTAAACCGCGCTTTTTACCTATCATATAAATTAGACGCTATATTTATACAGGATGTAACAAAGTCTACAAATGCAATCGAAAAAGATTGTATTATTGCTAAGAGTCAACGGTCAAGATATTAATAACGGCAACCGGTAGAAGCTTGAAATATTCCCAGAATGTTTAGTTGTAAACCTAAATAATTTAAATAAATATTAAAGGGGGCCCAATACGACAAACTTGTTGCTGTTTTTTTCTCGATATCAATAACGGTAGACGCTTGAAATATTCACAGAATATTCAGTTGTATATTCACTTCAAAAACTGATAGCTAAATAATTATCTATCGTCGAGTTAGCACCCGTAACACAAGTCATTTAGTTGTACTTAGTATGAGGCTAAGGAGATCTGTGTAATATGTCCACGAATATTTATTTATTTATATTTATTTTGTTAATTGTACGGAACCCCCCGAACGCGTATCCGAGTCGCACTTGGCCGGTTCTTCATAGACATCTCTAGAGCTATCGCAGCAAAAGCAGTCGACGCCTGCCTTGTTAGGCCTACATGAAGTTTCTATTTGCGGGGCGTTGAAACAACCTTCCTTTTTATTTAATCATTATTTACATCAGTTCCTTCACTTAGTTACGCAAAGTTAACGGACGTTAATTGGTTTCCAAGTAAATTAAACTTATCATCATTAGCGAGAATTGTTCAATTAACCCTTAACCAGGTACCTAATTTAGTATACAGGACCACATTGAATTGAACCTTATCTTGAACCTTATTGAACTTAAAAAAAATCCTAAACCAATGATACATTCACACTACCCATGCCCGGTTAAGGGTTAATACAGCGACGGTAGCCCAGTGGGTAGATCAATGGATTCGGAAGCGGGAGACGCAGGTTCGATCCCTAGTGCCGGCACGTTTGCACCAACGACTTTGTTTTCTAAGTTATGTACATTTGCGAAATTACAGTAGCAATACCACTCGTTAATTGTAAAGGAAAACATCGTGAGGAAACCTGGGTGGAGGTGTTCAAATACCTCAGCACTTCAAATTGGCAATCCGCGGTGGACACGCGTGGTAATTAAGCCCATACTCTCCTTCTGTGCGCGAAGTTTTGTGCCCTCAGTGGGAGGTTTATTTTTAAGCTACATAAACAAAATACAGCGACAGTGCAAGAATCACCAGAATTCCTGAATCACATTTTATATTTAACTAGCTGACCCAGCGAACTTCGTACCGCCTAACAGTCGATTCATTATTTATTTATTTTTTCTCTCCGTAAGAACCATCCTCGTACTTCAAGGAATATTGTAAAAAAAGCATCCGCTATTTGACTCTCTTTTCAAGTAAGTCTTAAACGGTAAATAACTTTTACATTAGACCAAAAATATTTTAGTATATTTTTTGAGGACCTAAAAGCAACATAAAAATATATTTTAAAACTTTATTTTCCTAAACAGCCAAAAACGCGGTCAGCCATTTTTGTCTATGTTTTGAAGTCCAAAAAATTGTAAACAAAGTTTGACATTCAATTTTCTGTAAGTGATCTCTGAGCATAGTAAAATAACAACAACGCAACCATGATTTCATCGAATTTACATCCAAAATATACCAATTATCATTATTGCATTGTTCGAGAATGAAAAAACACGTCAATAAAGACCCCCGGGAAGTTGTGGATTCGTGTACCCAGTGAAATTAACATTCGAAAAACTTGGTTCAAACTTGCCAAAAGAGGCCCGACTCTGTAATTGAAACTCGGGTGTATTTATGTGAAGATCACTTTGATGTAAGTCCTATAATAATCAATGTCCACTGGCTCTGGCTGAAAGATGTTTGTTTACATACATTAGATGGTTTCAAGATGGCGGATAGCGTTTTCGCCGTTACGAATTAAACGAAAATTTTTTTTTACTTTGCAAATTTGGCAGCCATCCTGCATACTTACTTAGCAAAATCAATATATTTCCGTTTCTTACGTTAAATACTATAGGAAATATTCATTTATCGCGTCAAATTTGATACGTGTCAAATAGCGGATTAGCGAAATCGGTTCATCTGCTCTCGAGATAAGTAAGTAAATATTCATTGACATATTACACAGATCTCGTTAGCCCTATACTAAGTACAACTAAATCACTTGTGTTATAGGTGGTAACTCGACGATAGATGTAAATACAATAAATACATAGATAACATCCAAGACCCGAGACGAACTAGAAAAGTTCGTTTTCCTAGTTTGATCCGGCCGGGGATCGAACCCGAGACCTTCGGTTTTACAGTCAGCGCGCCAAACCGCTGCGCCACCGAGGCCGTCTTACCTTACCTTAGATTTGCGCTTACCAACACATTCAGCGATTCATTTTTATATTATAGAAAGATTTTGGGAATATTTATGCCGACCAACAGGGATTATAAACATTACAAAAACAAAAGAGAAACATTACAGTAGCGTTAGTAGGCGATTTTATTTTTAGACATTCAGGATCCTCATGATGGCACAACCTTAACCTTAATATAGCCTGAAGAAGAAGAAGGATCCTCATAATGTTTTCCTTCACCGTTAACGAGTGGCATTGCTAGTAACCTCATAAATATAATGTAACATATAAAACAATATCCTTGGTACATGGCGGGATAAATATATAAATAATCCATAAACCATTTTTAGCAATACACGCAGCCAGATTTATTCCAATCACATATTTTTTAATGGTGCAGTATTTTTTTATAACATGTAGGTAAAATGTAATACACGTAGGTACCATTAAACCATTATATGTATGTACCACTTTTAAATAATTTATTATTGAGCAATGGTACCTACATATACGGGTTTAAATAGGGACGGGGCAGCAAAGGTAAAATTAATGTACATACATTATTATTGAGGAAGTAGGTAATTAGAAACGAGAACAAAATTCATGAAAATTCGTAAACTTCTACTATTAAGTTTCTTCTATTAATAATTGTCATATCTAAAGCGCTCGTGGCCTAGTCGAACCGAGTGATTGCAATCAATCACTTGAGTTAAGCAACAACAGGCACGATCAGGTGCAGGATGGGTGACCGTCCCGTGACTACCGCTAGTGGCATTTTTCCGAGCGCTTCCGAGCTTCGCAAGGCACGTTAAGCCGTTGGTGCCGGCTGTCATGTAATGGCAGTCGTTAAGCCATGTCAGAGGCCTTATGGGCGGCTTGATAACTTCTGACAGTAAGACCCGCCACGGTCTTACAATCCTCTACCAACCCGGACTTGGCCCCCGTGGTGGACTATGGCCTAACCTTCCTGCGATGCAGGAAGAGACCCGTGCCGCAGCAGTGGGGACATGCAAGTGTTGCTATCTTATATCTAAAGCAGTATCTACTAAGTTTAGCATACGGAAGCTATCCGGGGCCTGTTTCATAGAGCTACAATTCGATGTTTACTGTGATAGTTTGATGTACATTGCAGCCGAGGTATATTCTTAAAGCTAACAGACTGCAAAACTTTTGCTTACTTAACTTAGTAGCAACTTTTACAAACAATTAGATATTAAATAAATACACATTCATGGACGTATTAAACAGATCTCATTAGCCCCATACTAAGTACAACTAAATTACTAGTGTTACAGGTGCTAACTCGACGATAGATTTCATAGATTTTCAAGACCCGAGACAAACTAGAAAAGTTCGTTCTTTGTATGAACCGGATCGAACCCTAGACCTTCGGTTTTACAGTCAGCGTGCCAAACCGCTGCGCCACCGAGGCCTTCAGAAGTGACCGACAGCCATATTAAATACGCTGCCTCGATAAAATCATAACCTATAACTTTCACTAAGGAAGAAACCTATGTGCAATAACTTATTACTTAAAAATATCTCAAATAGTACGATAAATATATTCAATGCTACTATTACGTTGTACCATACAATACCGCGAATTAAAAACCTACTGGTTATGTATTTGCTCCTCGCTTTTACAATAAAATCTTCCATATTGTGTGAGAAAGAGACAAATATTTATAGAAAAATAACAACAATGATAATTAGGTCACCCAAAAACAATCACGATTACACCCGTTAAATGTATTTTAACTGTATAGTTGTCCAATCGCTTCTTAAACTAACAGTGCTATAAAATAAATAGAATATCCATTAATGTACTTTAGAATAAATTATATCAACAGAAATTCAATATAATATCGAAATATAGTAAAATTAATTGCGGCCCTAAAATAGCAAATTTTTAGTAGCACTTAAATAACTCTATAACCTATATTACTAGTTGACACCGCAAACGTTGTTTTGCCAAATTAATTAGCCTATGACCTATACTCAGAATACCTATACACAACAACCTATGAAATATACACAAAAAACATTATAAAATTCGGTGCAAAGTAGCACTTTCCAGCTATAATGATTACATTAATACACTTTATTAATTATTACACACCATACATTTTGAAAAAGTTACATGTTATATACAACTAGCTGACCCAGCGAACTTCGTACAGCGTAGCAGTCGATTCTTTAAATATTTTTCAATTTTTCTCTCCGTAAGAACCATCCTCGTACTTCAAAGAATATTCTAAAAAAAAAAATTGCGAATTCGGTTCAGCTGCTCTCGAGATTTGCGCTTACCAACACATTCGGGGATTCATTTTTATATTATAGATTAGCCGCCTCATCGCTAAAATCGATCTCTGCCAGACAACCCCTTCCATGTTGTCAATACACGTCTCTTAATTTAATCTTCACTTCACGCCACCTTTGAAACCAAACTATGAAGCAATGCTAACAACACCGAGCTATTAAAAAAATTTACTCATTGCGCCAATGAGAACTAATTTCATACACACAGACAAAGCGAGTTAAATTGAGTAGCAGATGATATTATGAGGTCAGTGCTTCCTGAAAAAACGATTGTACGAAGTGGTAGCCTCATCGTTACTCGACCTCTTTACTAAAATGCCACATTACCTACACATTATAAATCTTGCCCGAGAAAAGTTTATTATGATAGCTGACGTCATATGCTACCTTTTCGCAGCTTGTAGGTAGTTACAAGCATAATATATACAGACAAATAATATAACAAACTCCCGAAAATGGGATATTATCTACTCGTCAACATGGACCACCGGGTATCCTAGTGTAGGGCCAGAAGCAATGTACGTGCCTGTTTGTAAATGTTATGTTATGTTTTACTGGTGAGGAAAACTTGATAATAGCAAAAAAAATTGTATGTCCCCACTGCTGGGGCACGGGTCTATCGCAGGGAGGTTAGGCCATACTCCTCCACGGGGGCCAGGTCCGGGTTGGTGGAGGATCGTAAGACAGTGGCGGGCCTTACCGTCAGAGGTTATCAAGCCGCCTATAAGACCTCTGATATGGCTTAACGACTGTCATTACATGACAGCCGGCACCAAAGACTTCACGTGCCTTGCGAAGCACGGAAACACCCGGAAAAACGCCACTAGCGGTAGCGCCTGGTTCTTGTTTAACTAAAGTGATTGATTCCAACCACTCGGTTCGACTAAGTCGCTTCACACCATGTAGTATATTATGTGTAGTATATGCAGTGGAGAGTAGAATATTGCTTCTATATAATAATAATGAACACAAAAGTATGTAACGTTTTTCACGCACTGGCACGAATCCAATATTCTAAGCCGAGTAACAACCGCATTTGGCTAAAATTCCCTGCGAATTCTGGCTACAGAGACCGCGATGTTTTGCAACACAGACATACAAGTACATTTTCTTATTTAGCCTATAAACGTCCCATTAGTAGCGTCCCACACGTCACAGTAGCAATACTGCTCGCTAACTGTGAAGGAAAACATCGTAAGGAAACCTGAGTGTCTGTGTTCAAATACCTCAAAATAACCTGCGTTTGAAATTGCCAATCCGCGGTGGGCACGCGTGGTAATTAAGCTCATACTCTCTCTCTCTCTCTGAGAGAAGGCCTGTGCCCTGCAGTGAGATGTTTATAGGTTACATAAAAATCGTCCCAAGTACACGCCTTCTCTCAAAGGTAATTATGGCGTGGCAATTAATCCCAAACTCTCTGTCTGAGAGAAGATTAGAACTATATTCAAGCACATTGATTATAAGCTGACTGAGCATAACAGTACTGCAGTTAACTTGGTGAAATTATGATGAAACTGAGAAATTAATCGTATAGGTCTGAAAGCCAAAATATGAGGGTAGAACAAAAATGCGAAGAACAAATAAGTTGTAAAAATCACCATGAAGAAAATATTAACCTAATTATTTCGCTCTCAGAGCGTGCCCTCGAAAGTTACAGCCTGCTAGCTTTTAAAATATACCTCGGGCTCTTGAGTAGGCTTCGGATACTACTTCCTGCTCTTTAATCTTCGAAATTAAGTGTCATATTAGTTCAAATATTTCTATTACACGAATATATCCGATAGTAGGAGGTATAGTCTAAAAGCTAACAGAATGTATCTGTATTATGAGTTTATATACAAATACAAACTTTTCAGCAAAATATTGTTTCTTTCTTTTCAATTGCATATAACATCGATGGTCTTTAACCATGCATTAGCAGACCTAGGGTAATGTTATATTTCTACCCATTAAACAAAGAACTTCGCATACGTAAACGTCCGCCGTCTAGTTCTAGAAATAAAACATCCGACACTAAGTAACGCAACGAAATAATTATCGAATCGTCCAGATAACGCGATGGCGCGGAAAGAAATGTCTGAGATAAGAGTGTATCTCGAGATAAAGCACTGACAGCCGATATACTGAACAACAGTGTTATTTTATTCGTTGTTGATGGTCATATATGTAGATTTAGGATAATCAGTTCGGTTTTATAGGATAAAAGTTAGATCTTTACCTCTATTTGTAATGTTCTGGTCCTTAAAAAAACTTGGGCCTCTGCATCTACGTATTGAGATGATTTATACAGCGCGCTTTTAAAAGAAACGATAGAGCTTTTCGAGCCCGAAGAATATCTTGATGATTCACTGATGTACGTAGTTGAAGTCGAATAGAAATTATTTTTTTATGTCACAGCACTTGTTCGTACTAAAATATACTTTTAATGTGTGTTTCCAAGCATTTTCATTTATTTGTAACTAGCTGACCCAGCGAACTTCGTACCGCGGCCGATATTAGATTATCATATGTTCATCATAGAAATATGATGTCATATCTGTCAAATTCTAGGATATTTTTTTCCTATGATGCTACTCTTTAATTGCATATTACATATAAGGTCATATCCACGTCATAGGTAATGAAAATGCATACCAATTTAGCCACGTTTTCCATTGCTATGAGCGCAATTATAGTAATTGCCCTGAGGTTGAGAAAAAAGTAAGCAATAAAAAAGGAAAAATATTTACGTATTTGGGATAGACCGTGGATTGCGAGGCAATCAGAGATAGGATTCATCAACATAGTACTAGAAGAACTTAGACTGGAAGACTTAAAGTCCTACAAAATGTACCTCCGTATGGACGGAGACGTATTTAACTATTATATTGTCAATCATTTCAAAACAAAAAATCATTGAAAATGTCCAATCAGTGCAAAAGATCATAAGATAAGATAAGAATATTCTTTATTGTACACCAGAGCACATACTATAAAACATGTAAAGATACAAAGTACAATTGGCGGCCTTATTGCTAAAAGCAATTTCTTCCAGACAACCTTACGACGGAAAGTTGCTGAAGGAAATAAGAGACGGGTAGTCGGTGCAAATATGAATATTTTAATACACTACTTATATAAATAACAATATACCTACATAAACAGTTACACACATAGTTATTATAAACTTACATAAATACGTACGCGATGAGGAAATAAATACAATATTGTGTACCTATATGGAGACATACGGAAAAGACAAAATGAAAAGGACAATGCACGAATACTAAACTTGCAGGGACAGATAAAACTCCTTAACTTTGCTTTTAAAGACAGCTGAGGAAGGGGGAGCGCCTTATTGATACCGGAAGATCATCTACAAGTAACTCTGAAGTTAGAAATATGATCATAATTGTACGCATGCTGTCAAACTTACTTACGTACTTCAATGATCATAGACAATATGAATCATATGTTGAAATTACACCGTCATAGATTTTTCATATATGTAAATATGAGTCCTACATCTGTGATCATATTTCTATGATAGTGTAATATTGGCCTAACAGTCGATTCTTTGTTTTATTCTATTTATCTCTCCGTAAGAACCATCCTCGTACTTCAAGGAATAGAATTAGCAAAATCGGTTCAGCTGTTCCCAATATTTGCGCTTACCAACACATTCAGCGATTCATTTTTAGGGTTCCGTACCTCAAAAGGAAAAAACGGAACCCTTATAGGATCACTTTGTTGTCCGTCTGTCCGTCCGTCCGTCTGTCAAGACCCTTTTTCTCAGGAACGCGTGGAGGTATGAAGCTGAAATTTATATCAATTACTCAGGTCTACTGTCCCTTGAAGCTGTGAAAAAATCAAACTTCTAAGCCAACGCAATCAAAAGATACAGCCGTTTATGCCGCAAATTTTCGACACTTGCAAGGGAATCAAAACCTACAGGGTGCTTCCCGTGAACTCAGAATCTTGAAATTTGGTACGAAGCAACGTCTTATAGCATAGATAAAGGAAAAATTACGAAAACCATAAATTTTTAGTTACATTACATAATATATATTTTTTTAATAATTTTAAACTTACTACCCATTTCCTCATAAACGCGTAGAGGTATTAAATTGAAATTCATACCAAATACTCAGGTCTATAATACAGGTTTGTACGGAACCCTCGGTGCGCGAGTCTGACTCGCACTTGGCCGGTTTTTATACAATACATTAGAAAAAATAAAAAAATATTTTTCACCGGTTTTCAAAGCATTTTGCTCGTCCGTGCAGCGTCCAGTGGCTCCTTCACTCACACTAAAACTCACGCTCGAACGCTGCAGTGCCTGGGACATCGATTTTGTTGATGGCGTAGACTTGCCCAGCATCCTGACGGCCTAGCCCACAGGAAAGACACGCCATTACGTCTGGACCCAACCAAGCCGCGGCACGATGTTTGCTTTCACAGTTAGCGTGTGGTATTGGTACTACGAATTCTCAGATGTACGTAAGTTTGAAAATAAAATCATAGGTACATGCCGGCACTGGGGATCGAACCTGGGTTTCTTGCTTCCGAGACCATTGTCGAACTCTCTCGAGAGTCGAACTCTCTGGACTCCCGAACTATCTTCCAGGATTCTTTTGACTGCGTATGCTACAAGCAGAAGTAAGCCTATTTTCGAATTTATCTATATGAAGAAGCCATTAAAGACGCATCATTTGTGATACCTAGAAATACAGTTACTTCTGGAAGGCCAGTCCAGTATGGCTGTCAACTATTTTGGTAGAGTAAATTTTATACATTTTCACATTACATTTTTAATTTAACAATATTTTATTAGAAGTGAGCCAATTGAGACCTGAGGGAGCATGTCGCACCCTCAGAACGAAAGAGGCTTAAGTCAAAAAATAGTGAAATTGAGTTACAATCATAGAGTCATAAAAAGGTATGTCGTGGACGGAAGATTCATTTAGGTACTCAATTTATTGAGAATTTTTTGAGTATTTAAACAATTTTTTGACTTAGGTCTCTATCGTTCTGAGGGTGCGATGTATTGTATGTTAAAGATAATTTCTTAACTCTTGTATTTTAAAATAAGTGATGTGTCATCTGCAAATAATACTATAACTGGTATGTTTTGTTCACATATACGAGGTAAAGGGATGGTCCCAACATAGATCCCGGGGCCTCTGATCCTGGCGATTTGATTCTACTTATGTCAGCTTTGAACCCTCCCTTCTAAGTAAGATCTCATAAGATTAGTATTTTCCCATTTATTCCGTAGTTTTTTAACTTCAAGAGAAGCCAGGGCCTGGATCACTTTATTATTTTACATAGAGTTTTAAGAGATGGAGAGTTAAAGAGCTTTGATCAGGAGGAAGCTAATAGCCAACGATGGAGAGGCACTAAAGGAGCTCACACACTAGAGTCACTATCAGTGTCGTTTGATGCAGTAGTATTTGTATGGAGGAATTCAAACCAAACGCGCTCTGACCGCGACTGATTAATTGACCGCTAAACAAGTGATTGCTGGTCAGAACGCGTTGGTTCAAGTACGTCATTACAAAGACTACTCCAATAAATAACCGCCATCGCCACCGCGACCTCTTTGGTTTCTCAAAAAGAAGAAGCTTGAAAATAAGTAGACCACGGTCTATGTTACACAACCAAGGTTACGGTTTAACCCTTTTCTACGAGACCCAATCATGAATGAAAAACACGTAGGAAAATCAAATCTAATAACAAATCGAATACGATCTGTTACGTCACCCTGCTTCAACTAATCGAGAATCGAATGAGTACAGAAGAACACAACGAAGAAGACCAAGCTAATACGGGTTAGGGCACGGCGAGAAAAAAAGATTAAATAGTCTCCAAGAGTTGATTAAGGAATTTACCTACATCGCTCAAGAAGCTTGTAGAAATGTTAACAGTAATTTTTATACAAACACGATTCCTTAAAACGATCCTCTGATTCAGTTTAAATAGTTTAAATCATATTATTTAAACTACCTCTGAGAAGTGTTTTGGAGAGAACATTTTACGATATTACGATTTACGAATAACATCGTAAGACTTTCGATTTTTACTAAATTTGTATAAAGGATTTATTATTGTGTCACACATACAGAGACGTGGAGTTATTTGCCACTACCTAAACGCACTCCGTTTCATACTATAACTTAAATTTTTCAGTGAATTTAATAAACAGATTTTTTTCAGAAAAATAGTTAATCATTTAGGGTAATATAATAAATAATATAAGAGTCTAAGAATAACCTCCTCTTTTTTTTTTGAAGTCGGTTAAAAACACAATCCCTTAAACACTCCAAAAACGCGATCTAAAATAGTCTGTGGTGGAGATTTTACAAGAAAAAATGTTACTACAGATTAAACAAAACGCCTGTTTTAAATGAAATGAAATGAAAAGGTTGTATTCAAAGTAGCACAGAAACTGCGGCTTAATGAACGTTACAATGCAAACTAGGTGTCCATTTAAAAATCTAGATCATTAGTGGAATAGTATTTTTATAAACTGGTATACTTATTTTTTATAAAGTGACATAGTGTTTTCGAGCGCCTAATGATTTTGTAAGGCTGCACCGCAGTCTTACTTCTGCGACAATCTACTTTATCGCGGAGGCAAGAGGTGAAACCTTTTGCCTCAAGGTTAATACGTAACTTATGTAAATAATAACAGCCGTAGCCGGCGAGTTTCCAAATCTGTCCGCGGACCCCCACCCACTGGTTGCACTATAGTACCGACTTAGCAGACTTCCAAAGAGGAGGCAACTCTCAATTGGCCATGAACGGAAATGTCATAACCATTTCGAGAATTTTGCTTTCCGTAAAATTTCTATTTATCAGATTTGTAAATAAGTCTTTATTTTTTAAGATATTGAATAAAAAGCTTTGACCTTAAATTACTTTTGTATGACGTCAGCAAAGGCAGATTTTTTTTTAGATATTTAAATTTTTGATAAATATTAAAAATTGAAATTGTTAATTAATAAAATTAGAAAACTAACGAAATTAGTTTCTTGAAATGGTCCATATTTTCGAAATTAATTATAAAAAACGTATATCAAAAATAAGTACCATGGCCAATTCGACGTGACTGATATTATTTTGTTATGTTCTCTTTTACCTTCGTCAAATCTGAACCGATTCCCAAAATTCTTTTTTGCTTTCATTAGGTGTAATATCCGACTGGTCCCATTTTAATTTGGGGATGATTAAGACTTTCGGAGTTGGAGAAAGGAACTCTTAAATTGACAGCACCAAATTAAGCCTGATTTGAGCAATCTTTTAGTAATTGGTGTATGTCACCTAAAATGTATTATCGGGTCATCACGAAAAATCGTGAAATATTATTTTTAAAATATTCAGAATACGATAATAATTTGAAGTCTTTGCCTAGCTTTATGACCAGTGAATACTTTGTATTCCACTGTAAATTATTAATTTATTGATGGTAGATTTAAATTTTTATTAAAAAGAATCACAGATGGTCACTGATTCACTTCTGCGACTTTGATTAATTTATATAACTACTGACTCATACAATCGACACGACATGTCCGGAACTATTTATCCGAAGCCGCCATTTACGTTCGAAGCTAAAACCAGTTTTGTTATTGGGTCGAATTCATCAATAGGGAGACGCCTGCTAAGTTTAATGCTACACCGAATTCAATGAAATTGAAAGAAAACTCTCATTATACTAACGAGTAAGATGGTTTTAGAAAAGAGTGGAGTTTTTTTCTCTGCTTTTATCCACTACAAACTCGAGCCGAAGGCAGCGGCTAACATTGACATTGAAATTCAACAGAACCTAAATTCTGTAGACTTTTAGTCCGGATTTCTTTTCCGATATAACAAAACCCGTAAGTAAATCCGTAATCCCTGTTGTGCTTACGAAAGTTTTAGTTCAAAGAACCTAAGTTCCGTACGCTGAACAAAATTTTAGATTTCCGTCTAGATTATTAAATGTTGTTCGGTCGGTTGCTGAATTGAGGATTTTACTAATATTGGCCTTTTTGCATCTACTTAATGAGATGATTTATACAGCGTCCAGTGGTATCTTCACTCACACTAGATGGGTGAAGGGACCACTCCGACGCTGTAGTGAATGTAGTGAATTGAGGATTTTACTAAGTTAATACTTAAGTAACGATCTGTATTTACTTAACCCTAAGAATATTAAAATAAGCAGGAAAGAAAAGGTACGTACGCGTCGGAAGTATTTTGGAAAGTTCGGAAAGTGTTTAGCGCTAAATAATTTTTTTTAGATAATTTTTTGCCGCTAAATACGTAAAAACGTATTTAGCGGCAAAAAATTCCAGCCATACAGGGATTCGAACCCGCGACCTCTGGCTATCCGTGCCAGCGCTCTTTCCAACTGAGCTAATGGGCGACTCACCGGCATCAGTGAAATTTCTAACCTCTTTACAATATTTTCTGCATTACGTACGTTTTGTCACAAATCAGAATGTTAGTTTTTTAGGTAGAAAGTCTATAAAAAAACGATTAATACAAAAGCCAAACGTTCAGCGATGCCTTTGTTTTTAACTCTCCTTTGGTCTGTACTATCTCTGGCGACTGTAAATAATTTCACGTTTCCAACAAGAAACATTGATTCATTTTTATGCTACAAAACAGAATGCTTGCACTTAATTTAACCTTTGTAGGGGGTTAAACCGTGGAGTATTGTCTCAGTTTGTGAATGCCAGCGCAGGAGGACGAGCAAGATAAAATTAACCTGGGGCGTGCGTATTTTAGAACTTCAACCGTTGGACGGTCAGGGCCAACCGCGTAGTTCAAATATAGAACACAATATGACTAATATTCGATGACTGATTAATATTGCTGTGTGGTGTCGGCCTAGAGAATAGCACCAACCCAATTCTTCCCGCGGGTGTCGTAAAAGGCGACTAAGGGACACAATCCGGGGGGTGGGCAGCAGCGCCCCCTGGAGTACAATTCCACTGAACTGCGATCCCAAACCCGCATGCCTAGCGTGGGGATTATGGGCATAACCCCTATGATAGCACAACGTGGCGCTCTATAGGGGAGGGCTATGTCCAGCAGTGTGGACTAGTATTATACTTATTACAGGCTATAATAGCCTGACGACGACGACGACGACGATTAATATTGCTTATCGAAATATTACAAACAATTGTTTTTTTATTCTTATTTACTAGGTATCTACTGTCATAGTTTATTACAAATTAGTGTCCATCTAAATTGGTGTAGTTTTGATACAAAAAACTAATTCTAGTATGTAAATAAACCTAACCGCGATTTAAACGGTTTAGCCAAATTTTTTACGTGTACAAGTACAAAAATGTCAGTTCAAGGTAATTCTTTCTAGATTTTCGCAGATATGCGATAAAAAGGATGCAATAAAAACTTATTACTTCGTTTAAATAGCATGTTGTATTTTTATCTAATGTCTACACAGCCATACAGGGCCGAACTGGGCCTAAGGGGCCCGGGTGGCATTTGGCTTAGCGGCCCGCCGCACGCATACCATCAGGTAGTCAATTCACACTTCATTAGCAAATAAGTCGTATAGACTCTTAGACTTGGGATTTTACGTAAAAAGTCGAGCGACAGCCAAAATCTGTATTCTGAACCCCATGCTAGATTGAATTCGAATGATTTGTCATAAATGCCTAATGACTCTTATTTTCTCATTCTCATCTTACTTTATTTTTATGCGACAAATGTCTTTTTATGCGACAAATGTCTAAGCCTTCGAATATTTTGCGTCTACGCTTTAATTCCCTTGGACGAGAATCTGACCCCAGGTCTATCAACAAGGTAATTAATAGAAGGTATTCTTGTGGCTCAGTCCACGACCAGGTTGAGAACCTAAATTATCAAAATTAGCACCCACTCATACAAGTAGTCTACAAATGCCGTGTATACCTTTAATTGCAATAATCGCAAGCCCTAAGTCACATTTAGCAATGTCATGCTTGCGTGCTTTATGTTGGTGTACCTAATAAATATAATAAACAAAAATAAAAATAAACACTAACAAGGCAATGGCATTATAGTATTCATATATTGAACCTTATCAATTTAAAAATACAGTCCAAAACCATTCAAACTTCATACTACCTATATCCGGGGTTGACATCCTATTTCAATTTCGTTCAATGTTCCTATATGGCAAAAAAATCGCTTGGGGGGGCCCGCACAGGTCGGGGCCTGGGGGCGAAATGCCTCCCTGGATCTATAGCCAGTCTGATGCAGCAGCCAGAGACATTGAGAATAATTATTCTGTAAAGTTACTTTGCATCCTAGTTAGGTATCTTGAGTCATGTTTTAGTAATTAATGTAAAAACCATTCATATCCGTGCATCAGGAGTTCACATTATCATTAGCTCAGTAACCCCACTCGATTCTTTTGGTATTGCTGTGCATATCTAAACGATAACTTCTATAGTATGGAGGTCAATAACTTACTGTAGACTGTAGGTACTGGATGAAAATCAATAGCTAATGTCTTTGAGCACAGATTGTGACCTAATTGAGAAAGCGCTTTCCTTAGTACTCCATCCATAATAGATGACTCGCGACGCTCATATATAGTTAATATTAAAAGGGGCTAATTGCTACTTATTATTCGTCAATAGACATTTACATTTTCATATATGTCTAGCTACAATTATGTTCATATCATCGACAGATCGCAAAGCCGTTGCGATAGGCTTGCCGTAAGGATGGTAATGTGTGGTATGTATTGTATGAATCACCTATGGAGAAGGTATGTTATTAAAACAACAGTCTACAAAAAACGAATTATAGACGATTTATAGTGTGAACGTAGTTAAGATCGATGTGCTGTCCAAAGTGCTCCGATACAATTTTAAACATATCACATTTACATCCAATCGAGAAAATATAAGCCATAGCTGAAATTCTCATTCAACTGACTGATGTGCTCACATACCTTAGTGCTTGAAATTGCCAATCCACGGTTGGCATGGTGATTAAACTCTCTCCCTGAGATAAGTGTCCTTATACATTCCTATACATTGTAATTTAACTCTTGCTTTTTACAATGGCCCAACTATTCCAAGTGTGGAAAGGTGTAACAAACTATGAGGATAAGAACTAGACCAGCTGTGTCTCACGCAATATGTCATTTGTAGTCACTTACCAAAGGCATAACTTTGGGGACGGGCGGCTGGGGCGGAGGTCCCCGCGCGCGGACCTCGCTGGGGTGTCTCCGGACGGTGGGGCGCGCGGGTGGGGGCTCCCGGAGCGCGTCCCGTGACGCCAGAGCCCCCGACAGAGCCGCGGACAGCGCACTGACTCCACCGGGTACCGTGGTGGTGGGCATTGGGGGCTTGACCTTCTCAGGGGACGACCGCTGGGGCTGACTTGGAGGGAATCGCGGTGCGTCTGGCTTCGGCTGCCCATTTTGCAATGCTGTTGCTGAAAGGGATTGGGTGTTTATGTCGGTTGATAGTTGGTTGGAGTTGTAAGCTATTCCATGATATGATTTTCACTCAAAGTTGCACCAATTTGAATTCCAAAATTATTTTTCATACTACTAGAAAGATTAGGAAACAGTTTTCCACCATATCTACTGAGGGAGCAAATACTGTGATTATTCTATAACAATAACTGAAAGGTGCTGTTTTCTGACCTAGCCATTGTAAACTATTATTAACTGATATTGTCAAAATTCTGTGTGAAAAGGGCAACGAGGATTCAGCCATATAGTAATTTTGATGCTTCTTCAAAAGTAAAATTATTCAGACATAATCATTCAATTCAATATCTTTGTATTGTATGCTACCAAGTGTAAACACTTTAAAAATATGCAGATAGTCTTGAAAACAGAACAGGTTCTTAGCAGCCTTGTTATAAGTTATTTAATATTAATTCCAAGAGGTTATGAGTTTAATGTATAATTAAATTGTATGTTACTTTTAGCATGGCCTTTTAGCTATGTAAATGAAAGAATTACTTTTATTGAAAAATTATTTTTTCTGCTTCCTTTGCTTGAGTAGCGAACCTATGTACAAACAAAAGTGATGATTCACCAGGTACATTTTTAACATTCAAAGATTTAGCAAATGTTTAGATGCTTTAGAGATTGATAGAATACTATCTATGAAAGAGTTCTTGACTTATCAATAAGTTTTGATAAGAGAGGTCTGAAGGCATACCACTTGTCTTTAAGAGTGTACTAAAAGAATAGTTTTGGATTTTCATTCAAGAAAATTGCCCTGAAAACATCTAAAATTATGTTACAATTTCAGGATTTTGATAATTTTAATTTGAGAAAAAATTATGCAGGATTTTGGTGTTAAAAAACATTGAATCCTTGAATCCATTTTGTATTTTTGTATATGTTTTCTTTTATTAACTTTGGTCTCTCATGACAATCATCTTTGTAATATTTGTGCTGACACTATCTCATTGCCCATTTGTCCTGCAATTTTACTATTTTACTATAGGTACTTCATTTTATAACCATTTTCTGTTAGTTTTATTTATTTATACAGTGCATTCTTCAACATTTGAGTAACATAAAAAAAATCATAGCTTTAATTCCATTGGAATCTCTGATAATCATGTAAGTCAGACTTCAATAACTTTGGAATTTTTCAAGGCAATTTTCATTCAACTAGAATGCTTCTGAAGCCCTGATATACATAAAACTAGTTGTAATACTTGAAACTTCTTAAATAAAACCTTGTTTGGAATATAATTGTTTTAGGATATGATATACTGCAATAAAGTATTGAGTATGATTGGAATCACTAGGATTATGTCACAAGATTTATGATTTTAACTGCAGTACATGATTTTTGGATATTGTGGTGATAATCGATCCAACACAGCCAACAATTCAATAGAAGAAATACACCTTGAAACTTTGGATGGCTGGAGTGATCTCACAGCCCTGCTATGTACAATGGCCCAACTATGAGGCTAAGTGCGGAAACCACAGGACAAACTAACTAACCTTGAAACTTTCTATTAAAACTCAATAATTAGTACATATATTACTTACGACATACTCTGAGAGAAAACGCCACGAAAAATTGTTACAAGGTTCCAATTAAAAACAATCAAACTAAATTACCTGGCAGCTTCCCCGTCGGCCTCAGCTTGGGCATGCCACCGGCAAACAGTCCTCCCAAGCTAGGCGGGCCTGCGTGCCCGCCGTTCTGCAAACCAGGACTACTCCTGACCCCATTCCCAACTGGCGAGGGATTATTCGTTGCATTTGACACTTTCCCTGGTATGTACGGTCCACTTTTGTCCACTGTAACAGTCTTCTTGAGCCTCGCGCCCTGTCTTATAGAACTGAGAAGGGCGTTCCTGTCGTCTGCTCCTCCGCTAGCCTTGGCCCCACCGCCGAAAATGGGCGGCGGAGGCGGGCCAGGCGGTGGAGGTGGGCCAGGCGGAGGCGGCGGTCCAGGGGGCTTCGGAGCCATTTTGCACACGACCTCTCACGCTCGCAACGCACTGCAACTGCCGCTAAAGGCCATCAACTCTGCCCTACAGGAACTCAATATTTACGTCGTTGTGTCAACCACTTGGCGTGAGACGGTCGTGACCGCTTCCCTTCCCCACACGCGTACCGCGCCGCACGTGATGGAGCTTCGCAACACTGGCGATGTATCGCTCATACTAATTTACATAAATAATCAAAGAACCTTGCCTCAACAGATTACTCATTTAGGAAGTACTTGGATAGGCACAAGAAAATTGTTTTCACTGGGTTTTCCTATAGTGATCCCTTTTGTTTAGAGCACTAAAGGCGCGCGACATTGTTAATGTATTGCTTGTGATAACGTACACTTACTAAATTGCGATAAATACTTCTTCGATCGAAACAAGTCTACAGAATACTACGAAATACACAATTTTCAATAAAAATATCTCAAAAATATGGCCGTCTTCGCCAATCGCAGCTGTCATAAATGTTGCCATAAATAAAAAAATAAACCTGGTATAAAAGTAGAAATGGGCATTGAACTAAAAACAAAGTTCTGTTTTTATAAAAAAAAACTATGCAGCCAGTACACATTGGTTGATACTGGCCCACTGCTCGCCATTGAAATTGTGTGTACACGACGCAATGGTGTGCAGTGGCGGACAATTGCCTATCGTGGCGCGCAATCGGACATTTAGATAGAGATAGAGAACACTTTATTGTACATAAAAAAGGAAATTACACAGGTATTTCTTAACGTAAGAGTACAGACGGCGGCCTTATCACTAAAAGTGATCTCTTCCAGACAACCTTTGGATGGACTGGAGCAATATATTGGAGAAGGAAGTAGATGTAAAACATGCTTAGTTAAGAAAATAATTATACTAACCCTAAATAGATACATACAAATAATGATATACTTACATACATAAAAAGTGATATAAAAATATATATTTATCAAATAAATATACATTTATAGGCATAACAATATTTGTAGAGGACATAAATAAAATACCAACAATAGCAGGACAGTACTACAAATAACAGCAAAAGTTTTAGATAACACTAGCGAGATAGAATTCCTTTACATAGTTTTAAAAATGGGTAGGGACTTGGCTCTCCGTACTTCCACCGGCAGACTATTCCAGAGACGGACTGCTTGCACGGTGAAAGAGCAGCTGTAGAATGTGGTGTGATGGGAAGGGATTTTTAGGAGAAGGTTTTGGGAGGAGCGAAAGTAAAGATATGAGAAGAGTGAAGGAACTCAAAGCGCTCTTTGAGGTAGGAAGGAGTTGCTGGATTAAACAGTATGCAGTAGAAAAGAGAGAGTATGTGCGTATTCCGGCGGAGGCGGATTGAGAGCCACTTGAGCTCTGTACGAAATTCGGAAACGTGATCATATTTGCGCAGACCAAATATGAACCGGGTGCAGAAGTTTTGAAGACGCTCAAGTTTATTCAGTTGCTCCTCGGTGATATCAAGATAACATGTATCAGCGTAGTCGAGAATAGAAAGAAGGAGTGATTGTGCTAATGCAACTTTGGTAGCAGTGGGTAGAAAATTACGAAGCCGTCTAAGTGAGCTTGCAGACGCGTACATCTTCCGGCTCACCACTTCCAGCTGTGGTACCCACGATAAGGTACTATCAATAATAATTCCAAGGTTTCTAACCGTTTGACTGAATGGAATAGTTGTACCTTCAAACATTACTGTAGGTAGCATGTCCATGTCAGCCCCAGAAATAAATTGACGGCTACCAACGATAACAATCTGCGTTTTATTGGGGTTGATCTTGAGACCATGACTATTACTCCACTTTGATATCTCTAAAAGATCATTAATAATGGTTGATATGGCCACACTCAGGTTATTTAAAGTAGCCTGTGTTTAAATTTGGAGATCGTCTGCATACAGGTGGTAGGAAGAAGAAAGCTGATGAAAAATACTATTAATGAAAATTGCAAAAAGGAGAGGGGACAACACGCCACCATGCGGTAAACCGGCAGATATTCCACACCAACAGGAGAAAGAATCTTCAATGCGAATACGTTGCCGGCGCCCGTGTAGATAACTACGAAACCAGTACGAAACCTTATAAAGATAATATAAATAAACTATGAGTTCTATACTAGTACTGAATATATGTTACAATATTAATGCTAGACGTCCACCTGCCAGCAGTAAGAAAAACAGCAAAAACGGAACGCAGCGGAATTATTCTGTGAATGACACAAAATATAAAAGTCACAGAACAATAAAGTAAAGTTAATCTGTGAACCGACTAATGACATCTGTCAGTACAGTACGAGAAAAATGTAAGCATTGAGAGAAACAAAGACAATACCCACAAAAAAGAAGGTGGGACAATAAAATTAAACAAAATTTAGTTGACAAAAAAAGAAGAACCCAAAGTACATAATTACTTCCGTGTGGATCTGACCGGGCGTTCTGTATTAGTCTTCGTCGCCTTCTTTTTCTTCGGCGATGAAACAGCGGCTTTGTCAGCTGGCGATGCTCTAGGAATGTTGCTCAGCTCGGCTAGTGAGACAATTCGATGCCTTGAGCCATCCGGTGCCTCTACATGCACTGTACCGTCACGTGTCCAGCAGTTGGTTACTCCGAAGCGCTCCCTCGCTGCCATGAAGGCATCGTGACATCGCGTGGTCAAGAATTCTGACAGCGTGGTGCCTGAACCCTTAAGCCGCGTCTTGGAAAACCACACATTGTCTCTGACGCTTACGTCTAGGAACTTTATCAGGATCGGCCTGTGCCTGCCACTTGTGGAACGTCCCATCCTTTGACAGCGATTAATGTTGGCCTTGCTGAAGTTGGCTGTACCCAGCTTGTCCGCCACCAACTTGACAACGGCTGCCGTTGTGTCCTCCTGTTTTTCTTCAACAACATCATGCACAAGCAGAATCTTGCGTCGCCCCCGCATCTCCAACTGGTCAGTCTCTCGTGCCAACATCTCCACCTGTTGCTGGAGAAGCTGCACAGCCTTCATGATGAAAGCCCTGAAGCCGGAAAACTCAGTTGCGAGAGTCTGTTGTTGTGCTGGATGTTGCAGCAGAAACCGGGCCCTTTTGAAGCTCCTCTTCGAAGACCGCCATCCGGCTATTGAATAGCACCATCATGTCTTCAAGGGACTCCTTTATTGATTCCATAGTGGCAATGAGTGTGGTTCGGTGACAGTGTTGTGTGGTTCAGTGAATAAACCAATTCTAGAATGCGGCCGTTCTAAGATGTACAATGAATTGCTGGCAGGTAAAAGTCCACTATTAGTTATTGAAGCATGTGAGTAACAGTTAATTTCACTTGTAATATATTTAAAATTAAATTATATTTGCAGCGAAATTTTTATGCTGTTTACTTTTTGACATCTACCGCCCAAAAAAGTTGACAAAGACAGTTGTCGGTTTTTTGGGCTCACTTCAAAGGAATCGTGGCATAGCGTATCCCATCCCTGTTTACACAGTGGCCCGGCCCATCGTTTAGTCAATTGACCTTCAAGTTTTTTTATTTATATCAATCTGAGACCGTAATTTTGCGCCTTTTGCGCCATTTTTTTTTTATGATTTTGATGTTGTATATACTTCTATAATACTTGTAAATAAATAAATAGCTAAGGCCGCAACGTCCATCGCAAGTGGTTTGCCAGACAGCAATGAGCCGTGCGCCATTGTGAAAACAGCAAGTGATCGTGGCCTACAGTTGGCAATCACGAGCAGTGGGCCAGCATGGGCCATTGTGTACTGCCGGCTTTAGACAAAATGTTCCGAGGGCTGAATTTTTCGAAAATTTACAGCAATAAAAATTACCGGAGTTTACTAAAACTGAAGTACGTCATCAACGACATAAGATCATCTCACTTCGAACATCAACTACTACGAGCTGTCAGTTTATACAAAAACCTCAGATTCATTAAAATCACAGGTATAAAAAGTACTTTATACCTACTCTAATGCGGCCCACTGCTCGCCATTGCCATTGTGTACACTAGACTTGGGCAAAGTGTGTCCTTAGAGGGAGTTGTTATATCTTTGCTCACCGAGATACACTGTATCTCTATCATATCTCGCTCGCCGCTTGTGTCCTAGCTCATACGACGTCCAAAGAACTAAGTGCGTGTGAAAACCAGAGACACAAGTGGTGAGTCAGTCTAGTCTGCCTATTCCCTACTTTATCCAGATCAAACGTTTTTTTTGGTGAACTTTCTCTCATCGCTCGTTGGTTACGACGAGAAATGCGGCCGAATGTAACCGATGTAAGACGATGTTGATCTCGCTCTCGCGCATAGTGTGATCTGGATAAAGTAGCAGGAAATGACTACCGTACTGAGTTGAGAGTATGTAGGTTGCCAGATAAAGATGACATCTCTGGGATATGAATGGGATACACTTGACGGCGAGGGAGTTGTGTGTCCACTCATATTTAGCTCTCGAGTTACCCAAGGCGTACACGGCGCAATGGTGTTCAGTGGCGGACAATTTTCTATCATGGCGCGCAATCGGACAGTTGGCGGTTTTTTGGGCACACTTCAAAGGAATCGTGGCGTAGCGTGGCCCATCCCTGTTTACACAGTGGCCCATCCTTTAGTCAATTGACCTTCAAGTTTTTTGATTTATGTCAACCTGAGCCTGTAATTTTGCGCCTTTTTTTAATAACTTTGTTGTTGTACATGCTTTTGTAATACTTGTAAATAAATAAATATTTAAAAAAAAAGCTGCGGCCGCAACTACTTCCACGTCCATCGCAAGTGGTTTGCCAGACAGCAATGACCCACGCGCCATTGTGTAAACAGGAAGTGATCGTGGCCTACAGTTGTGAATGGCAAAGCATGGCCCATCATGGGCCACTGTGTACTGGGGCTACAAGATTTTGTATAACGAATCTTTCCTCGTCAATTTAAGGCTTAAATCTGTCACACATCTGTAATGTTTGTCCAAAAATTCGAGAAACCGGACGTGAAACTTTATTATTGGTATTTTCGAAAATTAAGACCATTTATTAAGCACAATACATCTTCTAAATGAAATGACACCGGGTAGTTTTTATTTTATTAAGTGCAAGAAATAACTAACGCAGCCAAAAAGTCTGAGCAAAACCTTACTCTTTAATTTCTACACTTTTAGATAAAGGTTGCATACATTTTTATTTTCACCTCACGTCAAGTCAAATGGATTGCCTCGTTAGTCTAGCTTTATCACGTTTAATTACCATTCTGTAACACGTGGGTTCTATTTCCACTGGGGAACATTTACCGGCGTACATTTGTACAATGAGCCTCATTGTGGGTGTTTTTCATGGTTGTCATATTCTTTGCGCGCCAATTCTTGGGCTATTTCTAAATGTCAAATTAGTTTAGTTTACACTTTATTGTATATACACGAAACATTTAACAGGACATTACATAAGAAAAAAACATCTACAAAGGAGAGCTTATCTCTGAAAGAGATTTCTTCCATTGATAGAAATTAGTGTGGAACTTGACAGTTGTGCACATTGAATTCCCTCAGGATTTAACTGGTCTGGTGACTATAGTACAAAGAATCCTAGTGTAAACCCAGAACAAGTTATTGTTTTGCGTGGAAGCTATACAAAATATTCATTCAAGGCGGAATGGTTAGTCAATCCGAGAAAAGTGTCTATAACACGGATTTTTGTTTTGTAGCTCCTTGACCAATAATCCCCAAACTCTATGTTTAATAATTCTGTAATAAAATATTCTCTCTTTTTTCGCTATAAGAAATGATTGAAAATGCTAAATTGATAAAAATAAGATAAGATAAGAATATTCTTTAATGTACAACATGAAAAAAAATCTTTGCAGTTACAAGTTTCTTTTTTCTCGTCCCGAAATAGATTATCATGTATAACATTAAAATCTTTCAGATAAATTTTTAGATTGTTTAAGAACGCTAACTGATCTTGCAAGTACTTACTTTCTTTTATTTTCCAAGTGCTTAGTGGCAGACGATTGCTCGTCATCTTTAAATTCTTTTAAGTTTATCTAATATTTCGGTTAACTTGTTAACTCTATGGGCTACTGTAGCGTTAACCATAAAAGTTAGTTTTGTACCCTTTTCTCCCATTTTTTTTATTTTGAAATATAAATGAGATTTACTTTTAATCAAATCATAAATTATATGTTTCAAAAGACTTAGTTAATTCATCAAAAAGTCAAGGTCGTTCGTAGTGTATAATTCCACTAATATTAATAGCTAATTTTATTTAGCCATTGAAAATCTTCAACAGCTTGATTGAGTTTATATTGGTGGGGTAGATCACAATAGGCTTTTTAACACTTAAGTTGTTCCAAACATATCTCAGTTATCTCCTTATGCATGTCTTCGATTAGTCCTGGTTCCAATTTCATATTGGAATTTTTAACACTGCGAAGATTGAGGTGAAATAATATAAATATTTATGACGAATACATAAATCATTTATGGTGTATTCTATTGAACCACAAACATTCTCTCGTGAAATATATTTAGTGTAATACTAGTGTATTACTACCAATACTACTCTAATTTCATAAAAGCAGTTAAAGTGCTTTAGAAATAAATAACAATTTTTATATTTTGTCTTTCTTCAATATTTATCTTATACAAAAAATAATAATACTTAGAAATATAATAATCAGGTTAAACAAATATGTGTTCTTCGGATGTAGTAGCTGATACTGATAATCAGGAAAATATAATTTGTAGGAAAATCCGCAGTTTGGCGAAATTTCAACCAGCCAATATCGACTTTTTTAGCCATTTCAGTCACAATAATTACAGGTGACAATGGTGGAGCAACAGGAAAAATCCATGAAATAACGGACGACACACAAAACGGTTTTATGATGCTGGCCATTCTAAAGGCCCCAGTACACAGTGGTCAGTACTGGGCCATGCTTTGCAATGCACAACTGTAGGCCACGATCACATGGTGTTTACACAATGGCGCATGGCTCATTGCTGTCTGGCAAACCACTTCAACAAAGTTATTTTAAAAAATGGCGCAAAATTACGGGCTCAGATTTGTATAAATCAATAAACTTGAAGGTCTATTGATTTATCTTCATTGTTCCGCCATACGGACATTTTGAGCGATTTAAAATTCAAGATTCAATAAAATTCAAAAATCATCACAACAAAAAAGTACTCTTTGACTATCCTGGTCAGCGGTCGGTGACGAACTAAACGATGGGCCACTGTGTAAACACGGATGGGCCACGCTACGCCACGATTCCTTTGAAGTGTGCCCAAAAAACCGACAATTGCCCGATTGCGCGCCACGATGGCAATGGCGAGCAGTGGGCCAGAATGAGCCAATGTGTACTGGGGCCTTAACGAGGCATAGCGTGGCGCGGTATTTCACAGATTAAGGAAAATATTTATAATCACATCCCGAATATAAAGTAGAAATTAATATTTTTGCTATAGTAACACCGCCATTCGCGTCTACGATTTGTTTCCGAAAAAGAGGCCGTCGATGACTTTGCGATTATACCTACAAAGGAAAAGTGTAAAACCGATCTAGTGCGAATATATGTTGTTTTTTTATAGTGTAAGCATATAAATATACACATCATGGCCGGTGCAATGTTGTTCGAGAGATCGCGAGTCTCGAGCTCGACGAAGAGGGACGACGACGTCCTCATGACTGACAAGATGGTTCGCACGGGCGAAGTAGCCGAGGACGAAGAGAACATACGAGCCAAGGAGCAGGGCATCCTGAACCTCGGCGAGAAGTACAAGAAGGAGGGCAAGGCCAAGGAGCTGGCGGAACTCATCAAGGCGACGCGCCCGTTCCTCAGTCTAATCAGCAAAGCTAAGGCCGCGAAGCTCGTGCGCTCGCTCGTGGACTTTTTCCTGGATCTAGAAGCCGGCATCGGCATCGAAGTGCAGCTGTGCAAGGAGTGCATTGAGTGGGCCAAGGAGGAGCGCCGCACCTTCTTGCGACAGTCGCTGGAGGCACGCCTCGTCGCTCTTTACTACGATACTGGCATGTACACGGAGGCGCTCGACCTCGCAACAGCGCTGCTCAAGGAGCTCAAGAAGCTCGACGACAAAAACCTACTCGTGGAAGTGCTCCTACTGGAAAGTAAAACATACCATGCACTTAGTAACCTTCCGAAAGCTCGCGCCTCGCTCACTTCCGCCAGAACCACAGCCAACGCTATCTACTGTCCGCCCAAAATGCAAGCAGCCCTTGACCTTCAATCAGGTATTCTTCACGCTGCTGACGAACGCGATTTCAAAACTGCTTACTCCTATTTCTATGAAGCTTTTGAAGGTTATGATGGTGCCGACAGCCCCAAGGCCTTGACAGCCTTGAAATACATGCTGCTGTCCAAGATTATGTTAAGTCAGGCTGAGGAGGTCTCTGTGGTGTGTGGCAGCAAGGCAGCCCTAAAGTATGCAGGTAAAGAGCTGGAAGCTATGCGGGCTGTGGCGACAGCATCACATAAACGGTCACTGGCCGACTTCCAAGCTGCCTTGAAGACATATAAGCGTGAACTAGAGGAAGACACTGTGGTTCGCGCTCACCTTGGAGCCTTGTATGACACCATGTTGGAACAGAACTTATGTCGTATAGTTGAGCCATACCAGCGTGTGCAAGTAGACCATGTGGCCCGTTCCATCCGCCTGCCTGTTGTTCAGGTGGAGAAGAAACTATCCCAAATGATCCTCGACAAGAAACTGAATGGTATCCTCGACCAAGGGGAGGGTGTTCTTATTGTGTTTGATGAATCCCCCCTGGAAAAGACCTATGAGACTGTACTGGAAACCATCCACCACATGAGCAAAGTTGTTGACACGCTGTATCAGAAAGCCAAGAAATTGTCATAGACCCTGTGTGTAAATTGTTGTAGCATTAAAATTATATAAAATATCAACTAACCAATAAAATTTTCAGTTCAAAATTAAACGGAAACTATTTTTGAAGGAATTAAATTTCATCCCGCTGTAGTAATATTCAAAGCTATAAATAATGTTTTACGAATAACTCTTCCTATATTCCCAACTGGATCTACTTACTAATCTCTATTTTGAATGATTTAACTTTCCATTTCATATTTAAGCTAGGAAGATTATATTCTGTTTTATTGAGATAAATAAATGAGGTGTTCACCCAATATTTGTGTTTTGTTCACCTTTCCGCCCACACATGCACTTTCTGCAAGTCACTTGGCAACAAGAAGGAGTGACTCAACAAATCAAAATATATGTTAAGACAGACCTATGTGCACCGTTTAGACGTTCTAATTAAATAAGTACCCAGTTAACATTGAAGAAACTGTAAGTAGGTGACTGACTTCACTTACCTTTTAAGTCACATTGTGTATGTTTGAGGATTGCATACAGATATGTGGTAGTTTTTACTAATATGGCTATAGTTTATTGCACATGGTAGTAATTAAAATCAAAGACTGGATAAAAGAATCAACATTTATTGAATAATGGGGTAATTGCAAGAATGTTTTACCCAGGCTGCTCTAAGACGTCCTTGGGTATTTTGTAATTAACTTTAGAAACTTAAATATAAAATTAGAAAATCAAGTCACATTTCCCTTACTGCTAAATCACAGACTTAGTAATTGAATTGCTTATTTAATGTGGTCCCAATAGCTATTTATAAGAAATATTATAGAACTTCGTAATTTCGCAGTTTGTCCAATAAGCTGTAACAAGGTTGTATACAGTGTCACTACCACAGTGTTGTATTCCTGCATTTCAAGCTCTATGACCAGTTAGTATAAGATCGTAGTATTCAGTCTATCATGCATTATTCTGGCAGTTGCACAGCTCATTGTCCGAGGCACATTCCAGCGTAGGTTCCAGAAGTTTGGCGACTGGCGACTATTTTATATTCAACTCATCTAGGTAACAGTCGTAATATATTAAATTGTGTTACCCTAGCGGTTGAACACCTCAATGTCCTCGTCTCAGCGTCGGCTCCAGAAGTCTTGGGGTGGGCTGTGTCGCGAGCAATTATTCATTGTGCCTTTCGAGCTCTATGACTAGTAATGTTCAGAGCTGAGCTGCGCCTGCCTTCTATGTAGCTTAGGGCTGCACGCACGGAAATTTGGCTGTACGTCATCCATTGTACTGTGAATTGGAGAAAGGCAGGTCATGTTTGTCGTTGGGAGGATGAAAGATGCCGTGGTTCCGGGCCTAACGAGTAACGGTCCTTAAGGAAAGTCCGCCTCGGGTAATATCATAATATCACAAGCTCGTATGTAGTCTAACGAGCATTATTCCGACGGTTGAACGCTTCCGTGTTCTCAGGGACCTCCCAGCGCGGGTTCCAGAAGTTAGGCGGGGTCTTGGGTCTGGCCGGGTCTCGCTTGCCGCGGTGTCGCGAGCACTCCTGCATTTTGGCGAGCAACATTTCCGGGTTGTCGCGATAGAGTTCCCCGTAGAACTGCGGGAGAGAAAATGTGGTTAATCACATTTTTGTTATGTATGGGCCGCGATGACAAAAAGAGACTCCTTAGATGAACGTGAGATTGAACGTTCCGAAGTAGGTATATTTAATCACAGGTGAAAATAGGTTGTATTCTCTTTTTTACAATTCTTTTACAAAAAGTCAGTATATAACTGGAAGTATAGATAATTCTACCACGAAGCCACAGCGAAACACTCATACGCCCTATACTATGTCAAGGCGCAGCATAGCTTCCATAAAGACCGGATAACCGAACCACTCGGCCGCTATAAATTCCACCCATGCCGGGACTCGAACCCGCGACCTCTGGCTAACCGTGCCAACGCTCTCCCATCTGAGCTAATGGGCATCCGTGAAAATAATCATCAACGCTCGTCTTCACCGCTTGTTAATTTGTTAAAAATCTCCGTCTGACAAAAGGCCCGTGGTGTGGGAGTAAATAATTCACTACACCGCATTGTCCGTATTTCATTGTGCACGCTTGCTTGGAATTTGATTAAAACGAGATTTCGT
Source organism: Yponomeuta sedellus (assembly GCA_934045075.1). Lineage (NCBI taxonomy): Eukaryota > Metazoa > Arthropoda > Insecta > Lepidoptera > Yponomeutidae > Yponomeuta > Yponomeuta sedellus. The sequence goes on from OW203733.1 coordinate 5,230,161, forward strand.
CCTGCGATGGAGACCCGTGCCCCAGCAGTGGGGACATACAAAGGGTTGATATCATCACACATTTCGGTAATTTTTCGGTAAACAAAATTAGTGAAGTTTCAGTTTCAATATTTTTGTCTTTGGCACTTATTTCACCAGATCCCAACATCCTGGAAACGGTCCATGGGAGCATGCCCACCGGGGATTCTAGACAGGCACAGACATCTAGAACTTATTACATTAAAATAGTAGTTCCCGCGTTACTTTTTTTGCCATTTAAATGATTTTTTTATATAATCAACATCACATAAAATAAAATATTAACAAACCTATGAATCAGTACATATTTTTTAAATGTGACGTCATAGCACAAAGGACCCCTCCCATCCTTTGTCACATAATGTATCACTTTGTTGCCTCCCCCTCCCCCCTTATCTTGCGATGTACTATATAGATAGATAGATAGATAAATCATTTATTTTTGCTTAAAGACACACACACATAAAGCATCACATAAAAAATAATAATATAGATGACCCCTATGAGAGTAAAAGACTCGATAAGTTGTCATCCGATCTGGACCACCTACTAGAGGCTTGGTCCCAGTAAGACGTAGCCCCCGCCCCCGCCAGTGTCCCCGATACAGTGTCCCCGCTAGTGGGGACACTGCTCGCTCCGGTTTGTAACCAACTTTTCTAAGCGGACGCTCCTCTAGGGAGCTCCGCTCTGGGCCCTCTTCGGACTCGAGGGGGGTCGCTCACGATGTGGGTTTAGGGGTCCTTAGGACCAAAACCAGCCCCAAGGAGGTGTTTAGTGAGTATTCACCACCTCCCTCCTCCGTGTCTTCCGGAGGGTGCCCTACAAAAATGAGGGCAAAAAAATATATGTAAAAGACTCACATTTTTGCACTCGTCGCAGCTCCAGCCTGGTAGCGCTCGCTTCTCGGCCTTCGTCCTCGCGGTCCGCTCTTTAAAGATATCTTCGGGCTTATCCGGAGACCGTCTGCAATGTGCACATTTTTTATTACCAACAATAGAATGTACTCGTATGTAAGCATATTCGATTCTATGTTCCCTCATAACGATATCAATCGATTCGTCGTGTTAGCGCGTGTCAATGGCTATTTTAGCATTGATTTTTCATTTATTTCAGGGTTTTTACATTGTCTCGCCTGAATCGTATTGGACCACAAAATAACTTTTAAACATAGAAACACAATTTACTTATTAGCACATTCTGTATTGTGGCACGAATTTAAAACAAATTCATGGCAGAACATTGTTATAAAGTCTCCGACACATAACTTGAACTAATTACTTGGACGTACTTCGGCTCACTTCAAATTTGATTAACATGAATTTAGTTAAATTAACAAATAATAAAACAAAACAATGCTCGTACGGGTCCATCCAAGAAATCCCGACTACGGGGATCCTCTTCAGGCTTTACTACTCCACTACTGGACATCACCCTAACGAGCGCCATAACGCAAGGTTGTGCCATCATTAGCACAATTTTAGACAAGCTTTAGGGGAGGGCTATGACTAGTCCACTGCTAGTCATAGCCCTCCCCTAAAGCTTGCCACGCTGTGCTATTATAGGGGGTAATGCCCATAATCCCCACGCCGGGCATGCGGGTTGGGGATCGCAGTTCGGTGGAATTGTACTGCAGGGGGCGTTGCTGCACACCGCCCGGTTTGTGTCTCTTAGGCGCCTTTTACGACACCCGCGGGAAGAATTTGGGTTGGTGCTATTCTCTAGGCCGACACCACACAGCAGTTACTCAAGTTATCCGCAGGGAATTAGACCATACCTTTTGTTGCTAACAACATCTGTCTTCTTCGGGGTCCTGTTAAGCTTGAGGTCGCGGTGGAGTAAAGAGACGCTGACTTCGCTGTCGCCCTGAGCCGGCAAGTTAGTGGCGTTCAAGTTCTCTGCCAACGGCCGCTTCGGGGGACTGTTGGGACGGGTGTAAAGATAAAGAAAACATTAGCATCTACGAAATGAGATGATTTAAGTATACAGCGTCCAGTGGCATCTTCACTCACAAAGGATGGGTGAAGGGACCACTCGGATGTTGTAGTGCCTGGGACATGGTTTTATATACCAATCCTGAGAGTTTAGACGGCTTAGCCCACAGAAAGGACTAGTCAATACGTGTGGAGCCAACCAAGCCACAGGTTTGCTCTTCACTGTTAGCGTGTAGTATTGCGAATAGAAATTGGCAAATGTACGTAACTGAAATTAATCAAAGTCATTGATACATCCCCGCACTGGGGATCGAACCTGGGTCTCTCGCTTGCAAGCCCATTGTTCTACGCACTGAGCTACCATCGCTGTGGATAGATAAAAAAAATATACTTTATTCTACACTGAAAAACAAACATAAAACATTTAATAGGCGAAGTTAGAAACGGACTCGCGCACCGAGGGTTCCGTACAATTTTCAAGGTCCCTACCTTGAATCGAGTCTCAGTTTTTTTCCGAGCTTTCTACTATTACACGTCGGTACTACAAAATGACCAAGGAAAAATCACAACATTATTCTCACCTCTTAGATTTTCGCTTGTCATCGCCGACTGGGGTATCTTTCTCAATCTGAGCGACGTGATGCAGCAGGGAGAGGCTCGCGTTGGTATCAAACTGCAGGCAGTTCTCGTCTCCACCTACCGGGCCTGGTGGTTTCTTAGGACTAGAAGGCGCTCTGCAAACAAAAAAATATACATAAACATTATATTCTTTTTTTTTATTCACTAAACCGTGTTAATTAATGTACGTAATACAGAGAGAGTATTGTAAAGAGGTTCGCAATTTCACTGATGCCGGTAAGTCGCCCATTAGCTCAGTTGGAGGAGCGCTGGCACGGATAGCCAGAGGTCGCGGGTTCGAAACCCTTCATGGGTTTTATTTATTTACTTTTTTCACACAGTTTTTGTACAATAAACCACAGCGCAAAGCTAAACGTAAACACTGACTGAAAGTCAAATAATTTTATCATCATCATTAGGCTATATTAGTCCACTGCTGGACATAGCCCTCCCCTAATGAGCGCCATAGCGCCCATCGTTCGCGTGCCGCATCCAGTATCTGCCTGCAGTTTTTCGCAGATCGTCATACCACCTGGGCCTAGACTCTGCTAATGCATTGAGGTCAATTGTGGTACAGTGACACTTACATGCATGTGGAGATTTAATTTTGTTGCAGCTTCAAGTCTACGGGCGCACGCACATACATCGAACCTTCTGGACGTTAATGACATGAAAAGACACCCCACGACCCGACCCGACCATCCATCTGTCATGGTACTATGATGCACTAAAAGAATCGAGGCCCTGGTCGGAGGGCGTCCTGCACTATGTTATAATTTATAATTATACTAAAATTCATAAATGCTAACATGCTATGTTTATCCATAAAGATATGAGAAGAAAAATTGAGCATTTTTATATGAAGTAACCGCGTGGGTGTATGTGTGTATTGTATTTGTCTTTTTAAATGTGGTAAGAAGATGAGGGGGAGTAGATTTGATGACAATTTGAGTCGCTAAGGATCCTCTTTATGTCGGATTTAAAGGGTTCCTCGGAACTGCAGAACGGTACTGATGAGCTAAATTGCTTGATGAATACAGACGCGATAACGTAGAGTTTAGGGCATAGATAGTTAGTGTTGGGATGGCATAGGTAAAACAAACAACTACTTGTGTGGCGTGTTCGGCGACTAGAAACGGAGAAGTTTAACTCGGAAGCCAGATCAATCAATCAAGCCTACCAGACAGAAAATCGTGGAGCAGGAACATATAATTTGCGACGGTTTAAAGCTCATGAGAGGGAAAATTTGACAGGACGCCAAGTAATCACTGTTCAGGAATTTAGTTCAGATAATTCACGAACTTCGACTCTATGCTTTCGTTTTTTGGGAAAGTTTCATGTCTTTAGGAATACATAACCATCCCCCCAGAACTGGCATATTCTAAAATAGTATTTATAGTTGAGATAAGTCACGAACTTTGGCTGTCTCCTTTCGTTTTTTTCGGGAATGTGTTATGTATTCCTAAGTACTATGCAGTCTTAGCAGACCAAGCGGTCTTTATTAGTATGTTGTAAGATAGTAAAATAATAGGAGCATTGACGTTGATGGGGTGAAAGTAGACCATGAATTTATAGCCAATGCCACTGTTAGTTAACAATGGTATCTTATGCTATGTTAGTAATAATGTGTTAAGGGCTCACTTAAAGAATCGGAGAGTGACGGAATTCTCGAAGCGTGTGGCATCAGGATCCAGTGGGGGCTGAACATTGTCTGCAGCTAGGTTTGTTTCCTCAGCGTCCACCGGTTCCGTCTTGAACACAGACGGCTTTATGAACTTCTGTGGACTGCCTTTGATGGTTGTGGACTTGAATCTGTGGGGAATCAAATTAATTCAATTAATGAATGAATAAATATATCCGTCCGTCCGTCAATCGGTCCCGTCCGTCCTCAGACCGACCGTCTATGAGTCCGGCCCTGAGACCATCTATTTAATCAATCAATCACTTGCAATCGTCAACTATAGAACAAAGAGGGAGGAAGAATTAAGTAACATGCCTTGAGGGTCTCAAGGCACGTTACTTGTTTCTGTTCTCGGCCATCCTTATCCAAATGAATGGATATCGATATCAACCCTTGTATGTCCTCTTGTATGTAAGGTTAGGCCATACTCCACCACGGGAGCCAAGTCCGGTTCGGTGGAGGATTGTAAGACAGTGGCGGGCCTTACTGTCAGATGTAATCAAGCCGCCCATAAGTCCTCTGACATGGCTTAACGACTGCTGTAATATGACAGCCGGCAAGTGCCTTGCGAAGCACGGAAACGCTCGAAAAAATGCCACTAGCGGTAGTCACGGGACGGTCACCAATCCTGCACCTGACCGCGCCTGTTGTTGCTGAACTCAAGCGATGGATTCCAATCACTCGGTTCGTCTAGAACACAAGGGCTTCTAATGAATATTTCAACGAAATTGTGTGGAAAGCGAAAACTGTTTGGGCTTGACACGGAATATGCTAATCATTACTTACATCGTGCGTATTGGTCCGCTGGTTGGTGATGGCAGTATCGTGTCTTCATTGTCTAGGGATTCCTTCTTTATTTTCATCTGCAAATATGGCTTCGATACAGTTATGTAAGCTGAACATTATTGGGCGTCACATTTTAATCACGCAACTTAGCGCACTTCACAGCTTATTTTCAATTGAAAATGAAAATGAAAAGAACTTTATCTTATCCTATATCTTTATAGAATATTCTTATCTTATCTTTATTGTAAAACGGTTACAAAAAATTGTTACTGGCTCCCAAACTAGGATTCCCTGTGCTATGGGTAGCCAGGCTTCTTCCAAAATACATAAGAGTATAGGTATGCGTTTTACAATTATAACTACTTACAAACTGAAAGTGGATCTTCCTGTGTACAGGAAACAACACAAAATAATAACAATCAGCTTATTCACTCCGAACACGTTTTAGTTTTTAGTGTGAAGAATCCAATGTAATAGACACTTAACAAACACTGAGCGATCTATTATTATCTATTATATTTCAAAAACTCTTCGGATTGGGATTAAATTTTACGATACATTACAAAGACACATATGGATGTATGCTAATGGTTTTATATTATTTATGTTATATAGTAGACATTCGACATTCATTCGCCCTCCGACCAGGTGGGATGACGATCTACGAAAAACTGCAGGCAGATGCTGGATGCGGCAAGCTGAAGACAGGGCGCTATGGCGCTCATTAGGGGAGGACTATGTCCAGCAGTGGACTACATAGTATAGCCTGAAGAAGAAGTAGACATACTTATTTCTGGTTTATTAAAAAAATTATTCAGAGACTGGCTGTATGATCCTTAAATACATTGAGAGAATGGAGTGTGAAGGGGCCAACATTGACGTTGACTGCCTCGTGGTTTAGGCAATCGACTACCTAAACTGGTTGTGGATGCGAATCCCGCTGAAGGCTGGCATACTTAATTGGTAAAAATCTTCTTAGTCTGAGTGTCCTTGCCTGGTTACAATACCACAGGGTATCCTAGTTTGAGACTACAAGTCATTGTGTCTGTTAGTTATTATTGTTTCATAATCTATAATATAGAAATGAATCGCTGAATGTGTTGGTAAGCGCAAATTTCGAGTGCAGCTAAGCTGATTTCACGAAAATTTTTTTAGAATATTCCCAGAAGTACGAGGTAATCTACTTGGAATCCTGTGAAGTTACGTTATAAAGATAGCCCATTCGCACCTATTCTATTCGTCGTCGTGTCGTCGTTGCTGGACATGTCCCTCCCCTAATGAGCGCCATAGCGCCCTGCTTATTCTAGTGTTTCTACTTAAATCTTCTATCCTATTTAAATACCAGTTCATCATAAAGTAATTTTACACGAGTACAGTCAAACAAAATATCTACACACCTCCAACTTAGTCTCATCCTTTACGTCAATATCCTGTAGATTTCTGGCACTTCCTATCAGTTCTGGGGAGCTTGTCAGGTCCACAACCAGATTCTTTTTTTGCTTGACCAGTTCGAGTCGCGACTGTCTCAGTTTGCCTCTATGTCCGTGCGCTTTTGGTGTTTTCACGAGACTTTGGTAAGGGTAGCTCAGCTTCAAGTATTTGGACTCTGGAGTTGGCCTAAAAAAACAAATGATTTCGTAACGGCAAAGCGCCCCAGCAGTACAATTCCACTAAACTGCTGTCCCCAACCCGCATGCCCAGCGTGGGGATTCGTGGGATGGATGGAATGCCCATAATCCCTACGCTGGGCATGCGGGTTGGGGATCGCAGTTTGGTGGAATTGTATTGCAGAGGGCGCTGCTGCCCACCCCCCGGTTTGTGTCCCTTAGTCGCCTTTTACGACACCCGCGGGATGAATTTAATCGCAAAAAAAACCACATTTTTGTGTTATTTAAATAACACAAATACATTAAAATAGACTAAATTAATGACTTAGTTCATAAGTTGAATACTATGTGCGATAGGGTACACTCAGCCAAATGCGTGTGCGAACATCAGTGGAAGTACAACTATAATATTTAACTCTAGTCTGTACTATTCTTAGTACTAATAGGATAGGATAGTAATAGGATGGCAGAGAAGTGTTATTTACAATAACTTCGCCTTTTCCATTAAGTGTATGAACAAGTGGCACTTTAATTGATAAGACAAAGGCCCTCAATTGTATGAATAAATCAAATGCTTAAGTATTTTAGTTCTTGGACAACATCAGGTCAGTATTATACAATATGAGGGTAAAAAAACTTTGGCCTTTGCCAACCAAGAGTTTCCTCACAAAGTTTTCCTTCACAGTTCGCATGGTTTTGACAAAAATTAGCAGATGTAGGTATGTCACTTTGAAAATAAACAAAGTCACAGCTAAATGTACTGGGAATCGAATCTGGGTCTCTAGCTGGCGGTAGAATACCAGTGGGTAGAAGATTGGACTCTCAAGAGAAAAAAAGTTGTGTGAAATAGTTAGCAACACAATTTTCAGTAGAACATTGGACTCTCACGAGAAAAAAATGTGAAATAGTTTGCCACACAATTTCCAGTAGAACAATGGACTCTCAAGAGAAAAAAATGTGAAATAGTTTGCCACACAATTTTCAGTAGAACAATGGACTCTCAAGAGAAAAAATGTGAAATAGTTAGCCACACAATTTCCAATAGAACAATGGACTCTCAAAAGAAAAAAAATATGAAATAGTTTGCCACACAATTTCCAGTAGAACAATGGACTCTCAAGAGAAAAAAATGTGAAATAGTTTGCCACACAATTTTCAGTAGAACAATGGACTCTCAAGAGAAAAAATGTGAAATAGTTAGCCACACAATTTCCAATAGAACAATGGACTCTCAAAAGAAAAAAAATGTGAAATAGTTTGCCACACAATTTCCAGTAGAACAATGGACTCTCAAGAGAAAAAAATGTGAAATAGTTTGCCACACAATTTCCAGTAGAACAATGGACTCTCAAGAGAAAAAAATGTGAAATAGTTTGCCACACAATTTTCAGTAGAACAATGGACTCTCAAGAGAAAAAATGTGAAATAGTTAGCCACACAATTTCCAATAGAACAATGGACTCTCAAAAGAAAAAAAATATGAAATAGTTTGCCACACAATTTCCAGTAGAACAATGGACTCTCAAGAGAAAAAAATGTGAAATAGTTTGCCACACAATTTTCAGTAGAACAATGGACTCTCAAGAGAAAAAATGTGAAATAGTTAGCCACACAATTTCCAATAGAACAATGGACTCTCAAAAGAAAAAAAATGTGAAATAGTTTGCCACACAATTTCCAGTAGAACAATGGACTCTCAAGAGAAAAAAATGTGAAATAGTTTGCCACACAATTTTCAGTAGAACAATGGACTCTCAAGAGAAAAAATGTGAAATAGTTAGCCACACAATTTCCAATAGAACAATGGACTCAAAAGAAAAAAAATGTGAAATAGTTTGCCACACAATTTCCAGTAGAACAATGGACTCTCAAGAGAAAAAAATGTGAAATAGTTAGCCACACAATTTCCAATAGAATAATGGACTCTCAAAAGAAAAAAAATGTGAAATAGTTAGCCAGACAATTTCCATACTTACCAACTATTAGAACACTTCTTCTTTACGCCATTTTCAACTGAATCACCTTTGGAATTTTTTGATTTCTTGGGATGTATGATAGGGCTTACTCGCCCGGTTGGTGTACTTTCTATTTCTGACACAGATTCTTCTTTGATACTGGCATCTAAAATTGATCTCCCTTGATTATGCAAGTTTGATGTTGAAGTGTGCTTCAACAATGTGTCTGTCTGCACTGTGCCTTTATTCTCAAAAGATTCAGTGTCTTTAGGTGGTGTCAAGGTGGTTTCCCCAAATATTATCTTGAATATTTCACTGATTATGCTTAAGTTTTTTGTATCATTCAATCTGGTTAATGCTGATGCTGTAACAATTTATTATTTATATTTCTTGTTGTTTTATTTTTACTTATGTGAACAAGTGAAATTCTTACCAATTAGTTGAATAATGTTATCTTTTGAAGCTATACCATTTTCAAGATCAGTGCAGTTGCTGCACTTCTTGCTGTGAAATAATTGCTAGGTAAATAAGAGGTATTGTTATATTATTATAAGACTATATGTATAACTGTTTACACCAATATAAAATATATTTTAGCTTTGCATAAACAGTTATATAATCATATACAAAATTGTACATAAAATATTACAAAATAAATCTATTACTAAATGAAATGTGATTTTTTATTTATTATTATAATAGATGTATAACGCATAACAAATATTGAAAAAAAATTTTAGCATAGAATTTTTTTTATTACTAAACAAACCACTCCTGGAAATATCCCAAACCAAAGGACCCCAAAACACTAAACACTGGTGGCATTGCCACGCTGCACCGACAAAGAGATCCTTAGGCCATGATAACCACCAGAATAGCAGTCAAGTCTCGGTCCCTTAATCGGCGCAAGGCTAAGGGACCTTATGAAATGAAAAGAATTTATTTGTAACCAAAATTAATTTAGCCACGGACAGAAAATACATACCTAATAGGTATAGTACAATACAGTCGACAGCTGCTCAACCCCTAAGAATTAGATATGTAAACTTTATTAGTTTGACCTTAAACCAGGTTCTTGGTCTGAGCCCCCCAAAACTCAGTGTCTCCAACAACAATATAATTATCCATAAGGGCACTTCATTTTTAACGCTTGAGCCTCCCTGCCAATTCGGTAGCAGCACCCGGAATAGAAGCGGAAGGAATAACTAAATGAAAATTAGTTGCTATTGAAGATTCTTACGTATCGCAGTCTTCTTTTTGTCTCCTTATTTGTAATTTATAACAATCTGTTTTGATTTGTAGATCTTGAAACTCTTTTACAAGGTCTGTAAATAAAAATAAATATTAGTAACTTCGAAAACTAAACAATATAAAGTTGTTTACTATTTATTACCTCTAAAGTTTGCAGAAGCCTGTCGTAAACTTAGCCCTAACGCTTCAATTTTATCATTTTTAACTAGTCTATTAGATTTCTCAATGTCTTCATTAATCACGTCGTCGCTTAAATCCATTGCCATCAAGTAAATATTATTAATTATTTCAATATTATTCTCTCAAGGGCACAAAAGTTATTGTTCTTCTGGTTCTGAGATGGTTCTGAGCACAGAGCATATAAATAAGAGACGGGACCTCCCTATATGCTTTTGTAATGAGTTTAGCCCCGTTAGCAATACCAACCAATAGAGCAAAAATGCAATGTCAAAAGTGCTACCAACATAACAACTTGTCTGTGCATTAGGGACGTCCACTTACATTGGTACTACATTTATCGATATCGATAAATTTTCATCCAGGGGCTCCGCAGTTAGCCTAATAAAATTAATAAAAATCAATGTTTTCAATAAAACGACAAATGAAATTAGTATTTTATTATTGATTATCAAATCACAATAATTGTGGTCAAGGTCTATTGAATTTATTTCAGCAGCTATTTGGTTTTTCCTTAGAGGTGTCCAATCTGAGCGAACTTCATCAATCGGTGGTTTGGATTCAGGTGCTGAAAACGTCAAAAAAAAGTTAAGTTGAGTCGTTATTGATTATTAATTTGTTGGTAAACTATGCTACTTACCGGGATAGTTCTGATAAATATGCTGAGATTCCAGGCCACAATAATTGTGGTCAAACCCTACTGGACCAATAGCAACAGCTGATATTTTGACTGCTGTACAAGGTGCTGAAAATGATAACACTTTGTAATTTATCAAAGTAAACAAACTCTAGTCACAAAAAACTTCAGCGATACATGAAAAGTCTACGTACCAGAGTTGTTTTGTGAAGCTAGACAACTAATAGGTTTTTGTATAGCTGAATCTGAAAATAAACAATTGCAAGAATAGTCCGAAAAAAAAATAGTTTGTTCCTGTTTACCACATAACTGCATAATTGACTATGTAACTATCAAATACACTTTTATAAAAAAATATTTTAACACCATTTTTATTTTTAATGCACTAACCCGTGCTAACCCGAGTCGCCCATTGGCTCAATTGGTAGAGCGCTGGTACGTATAGCCAGAGGTTGCGGGTTCGAATCCCGGCATGGGTGAAAAATTTTTAGCCTCTAAATAGGTTTTTAAATTTGTTCCTTAGCACGGGTTAGTGCATTAAAAATAAAAATGGTGTAATCATGTGGGTACAGTGATATCGTTCCGATGTTAAACCTAACTGCAAAGTAGGTAGTCGGGGCTGTAAGTAATGCAATTTGCTTAAGTCAGATGTCGCTGCCTGTACGTAATACAGAGAATATTGTAAAGAGGTTCGAAATTTCACTGATGCCGTGAGTCGCCCATTGGCTCAATTGGTAGAGCGCTGGTACGTATAGCCAGAGGTTGCGGGTTCGAATCCCGGCATGGGTGAAATTTTTAGCCTCTAAATAGGTTTTTAAAAATATTTTAAGTTAAAAATTAGTAAAAAAAAAATTTTAGTAATTCCAATCACTAACCAGTTTCAAGTGATGCGACGTGGCTACGTGGTAAGGAAACTCAGCTAGTAAGTAATCAGGAAGAGGAGGCGCATTTGTAAGTAGAGAAGATACAGCCCTGTAAAAAAATGTTTATCAAAGTATGTCATTTACGTATTAAGACGTAATAATAATATTGCGTTCTGAATGACGGAGCAAAATATATTCAAATGTTCGACGTAAAGCAAGGCGTATTTTGTATTTTATTACATAATTATTCATGAAATGTAGTAAGTGTTACATTATAAGTTTATAACACAACTCACCATTTCTTTAATCGGCTTCCTTTTAAAATAGTTGTAAAAATCTTTCGGCCGGAAATGATCTCTACAAACATATTTATGTTGGTGGAGTTTTTCGATGGGGATATACGATATAAGATCTTCCACAATTTTCACCCATTGTCTGCATCTAAAAAAAAAAACAACATTCAATGCAGCCACTAATAGTGCATCGTTGAAACATTGTTATGGCTTACAGCAATTCACCCGTCATACACTGAGTAGTAATTCTGACCAAGGTACTTATCAGATATTTTTTTATCTATATTGAATATGTGTATGGCACATCACTATGACATTGAAACATCTGAGTATTTTTCTCATAGTATATTAATTACGTTATATAACATAATTTATGGTCTTGCTCTTGGGCAAGATGACAAAAACTGTAGCCAGAAATACTTACCGGTCTTCATCCCTAGGAAATTTACCCATAAACTTTCTTTTGGTACCCTTTGACCGGCTGCATCTTATTTTACAAATAGCACAAGTTCGACACCATCCGATCAATGCCATTATTAAAAGAAAATCACTAAACACTGTACAACAAGATACACACAGCTAGATATTGAACAAACTTAAAACATAAAAAATTTAACTAGAAAACGTTCTATGTGCCGCGTTCCGCCATATTTGTTATGTTTTCAGTTTGACATTGACAGCAAAGAAAGAGTAAGTAGTATTAAAGAGTGAGACAAAAATATGTCCGCCATTAAAACGGGGCTAAATGCGAACAAAAATTTCAAAGTTCCTACTTGCGCTAGGCTGGTTCTGAGCACAGAGCATATAAATAAGAGACGGGACCTCGCTATATGCTTTTGTAATGAGTTTAGCCCCGTTAGCAATACCAACCAATAGAGCAAAAATGCAATGTCAAAAGTGCTACCAACATAACAACTTGTCTGTGCATTAGGGACGTCCCGTTACATTGGTACTACATTTATCGATATCGATAAATTTTCATCCAGGGGCTCCGCAGTTAGCCTAATAAAATTAATAAAAATCAATGTTTTCAATAAAACGACAAATGAAATTAGTATTTTATTATTGATTATCAAATCACAATAATTGTGGTCAAGGTCTATTGAATTTATTTCAGCAGCTATTTGGTTTTTCCTTAGAGGTGTCCAATCTGAGCGAACTTCATCAATCGGTGGTTTGGATTCAGGTGCTGAAATCGTCAAAAAAAGTTGAGTCGTTATTGATTATTAATTTGTTGGTAAACTATGCTACTTACCGGGATAGTTCTGATAAATATGCTGAGATTCCAGGCCACAATAATTGTGGTCAAACCCTACTGGACCAATAGCAACAGCTGATATTTTGGCTGCTGTACAAGGTGCTGAAAATGATAACACTTTGTAATTTATCAAAGTAAACAAACTCTAGTTACAAAAAACTTCAGCGATACATGAAAAGTCTACGTACCAGAGTTGTTTTGTGAAGCTCGACAACTAATAGGTTTTTGTATAGCTGAATCTGAAAATAAACAATTGCAAGAATAGTCCGAAAAAAAAATAGTTTGTTCCTGTTTTCCACATAACTGCATAATTGACTATGTAACTATCAAATACATTTTTATAAAAAAATATTTTAAGTTAAAAATTAGTAAAAAAAATATTTTAGTAATTCCAATCACTAACCAGTTTCAAGTGATGTGACGTGGCTACGTGGTAAGGAAACTCAGCTAGTAAGTAATCAGGAAGAGGAGGCGCATTTATAAGTAGAGAAGATACAGCCCTGTAAAAAAATGTTTATCAAAGTATATCATTTGTGAGAGAATATGTCATAGTCATATTATTAAGACGTAATAATAATATTGCGTTCTAAATGACGGAGCAAAATATATTCAAATGTTCGACGTAAAGCAAGGCGTATTTTGTGTTTTATTACATAATTATTCATGAAATGTAGTAAGTGTTACATTATAAGTTTATAACACAACTCACCATTTCTTTAATCGGCTTCCTTTTAAAATAGTTGTAAAAATCTTTCGGCCGGAAATGATCTCTACAAACATATTTATGTTGGTGGAGTTTTTCGATGGGGATATACGATATAAGATCTTCCACAATTTTCACCCATTGTCTGCATCTAAAAAAAAAACAACATTCAATGCAGCCACTAATAGTGCATCGTTGAAACATTGTTATGGCTTACAGCAATTCACCCGTCAGACACTGAGTAGTAATTCTGACCAAGGTACTTATCAGATATTTTTTTATCGATATTGAATATGTGTATGGCACATCACTATGACATTGAAACATCTGAGTATTTTTCTCATAGTATATTAATTACGTTATTTAACATAATTTATGATCTTGCTCTTGTGCAAGATGACAAAAACTGTAGCCAGAAATACTTACCGGTCTTCATCCCTAGGAAATTTACCCATAAACTTTCTTTTGGTACCCTTTGACCGGCTGCATCTTATTTTACAAATGGCACAAGTTCGACACCATCCGATCAATGCCAATATTAAAAGAAAATCACTAAACACTGTACAACAAGATACACACAGCTAGATATTGAACAAACTTAAAACACAAAAATTTTAACTAGAAAACGTTCTAATATGTGCCGCGTTCCGCCATATTTGTTATGTTTTCAGTTTGACATTGACAGCAAAGAAAGAGTAAGTAGTATTAAAGAGTGAGACAAAAATATGTCCGCCATTAAAACGGGGCTAAATGCGAACAAAAATTTCAAAGTTCCTACTTGCGCTAGGCTGGTTCTGAGCACAGAGCATATAAATAAGAGACGGGACCTCCCTATATGCTTTTGTAATGAGTTTAGCCCCGTTAGCAATACCAACCAATAGAGCAAAAATGCAATGTCAAAAGTGCTACCAACATAACAACTTGTCTGTGCATTAGGGACGTCCACTTACATTGGTACTACATTTATCGATATCGATAAATTTTCATCCAGGGGCTCCGCAGTTAGCCTAATAAAATTAATACAAATCAATGTTTTCAATAAAAGGACAAATGAAATTAGTATTTTATTATTGATTATCAAATCACAATAATTTTGGTCAAGGTCTATTGAATTTATTTCAGCAGCTATTTGGTTTTTCCTTAGAGGTGTCCAATCTGAGCGAACTTCATCAATCGGTGGTTTGGATTCAGGTGCTGAAATCGTCAAAAAAAGTTAAGTTGAGTCGTTATTGATTATTAATTTGTTGGTAAACTATGCTACTTACCGGGATAGTTCTGATAAATATGCTGAGATTCCAGGCCACAATAATTGTGGTCAAACCCTACTGGACCAATAGCAACAGCTGATATTTTGGCTGCTGTACAAGGTGCTGAAAATGATAACACTTTGTAATTTATCAAAGTAAACAAACTCTAGTTACAAAAAACTTCAGCGATACATGAAAAGTCTACGTACCAGAGTTGTTTTGTGAAGCTCGACAACTAATAGGTTTTTGTATAGCTGAATCTGAAAATAAACAATTGCAAGAATAGTCCGAAAAAAAAATAGTTTGTTCCTGTTTTCCACATAACTGCATAATTGACTATGTAACTATCAAATACATTTTTATAAAAAAATATTTTAAGTTAAAAATTAGTAAAAAAAATATTTTAGTAATTCCAATCACTAACCAGTTTCAAGTGATGTGACGTGGCTACGTGGTAAGGAAACTCAGCTAGTAAGTAATCAGGAAGAGGAGGCGCATTTATAAGTAGAGAAGATACAGCCCTGTAAAAAAATGTTTATCAAAGTATATCATTTGTGAGAGAATATGTCATAGTCATATTATTAAGACGTAATAATAATATTGCGTTCTAAATGACGGAGCAAAATATATTCAAATGTTCGACGTAAAGCAAGGCGTATTTTGTGTTTTATTACATAATTATTCATGAAATGTAGTAAGTGTTACATTATAAGTTTATAACACAACTCACCATTTCTTTAATCGGCTTCCTTTTAAAATAGTTGTAAAAATCTTTCGGCCGGAAATGATCTCTACAAACATATTTATGTTGGTGGAGTTTTTCGATGGGGATATACGATATAAGATCTTCCACAATTTTCACCCATTGTCTGCATCTAAAAAAAAAACAACATTCAATGCAGCCACTAATAGTGCATCGTTGAAACATTGTTATGGCTTACAGCAATTCACCCGTCAGACACTGAGTAGTAATTCTGACCAAGGTACTTATCAGATATTTTTTTATCGATATTGAATATGTGTATGGCACATCACTATGACATTGAAACATCTGAGTATTTTTCTCATAGTATATTAATTACGTTATTTAACATAATTTATGATCTTGCTCTTGTGCAAGATGACAAAAACTGTAGCCAGAAATACTTACCGGTCTTCATCCCTAGGAAATTTACCCATAAACTTTCTTTTGGTACCCTTTGACCGGCTGCATCTTATTTTACAAATGGCACAAGTTCGACACCATCCGATCAATGCCAATATTAAAAGAAAATCACTACACTGTACAACAAGATACACACAGCTAGATATTGAACAAACTTAAAACACAAAAATTTTAACTAGAAAACGTTCTAATATGTGCCGCGTTCCGCCATATTTGTTATGTTTTCAGTTTGACATTGACAGCAAAGAAAGAGTAAGTAGTATTAAAGAGTGAGACAAAAATATGTCCGCCATTAAAACGGGGCTAAATGCGAACAAAAATTTCAAAGTTCCTACTTGCGCTAGGCTGGTTCTGAGCACAGAGCATATAAATAAGAGACGGGACCTCCCTATATGCTTTTGTAATGAGTTTAGCCCCGTTAGCAATACCAACCAATAGAGCAAAAATGCAATGTCAAAAGTGCTACCAACATAACAACTTGTCTGTGCATTAGGGACGTCCACTTACATTGGTACTACATTTATCGATATCGATAAATTTTCATCCAGGGGCTCCGCAGTTAGCCTAATAAAATTAATACAAATCAATGTTTTCAATAAAAGGACAAATGAAATTAGTATTTTATTATTGATTATCAAATCACAATAATTTTGGTCAAGGTCTATTGAATTTATTTCAGCAGCTATTTGGTTTTTCCTTAGAGGTGTCCAATCTGAGCGAACTTCATCAATCGGTGGTTTGGATTCAGGTGCTGAAATCGTCAAAAAAAGTTAAGTTGAGTCGTTATTGATTATTAATTTGTTGGTAAACTATGCTACTTACCGGGATAGTTCTGATAAATATGCTGAGATTCCAGGCCACAATAATTGTGGTCAAACCCTACTGGACCAATAGCAACAGCTGATATTTTGGCTGCTGTATAAGGTGCTGAAAATGATACCACTTTGTAATTTATCAAAGTAAACAAACTCTAGTTACAAAAAACTTCAGCGATACATGAAAAGTCTACGTACCAGAGTTGTTTTGTGAAGCTCGACAAGGTTTTTGTAAAGCTGAATCTGAAAATAAACAATTGCAAGAATAGTCCGAAAAAAAAAAATAGTTTGTTCCTGTTTACCACATAACTGCATAATTGACTATGTAACTATCAAATACATTTTTATAAAAAAATATTTTAAGTTAAAAATTAGTAAAAAAAATATTTTAGTAATTCCAATCACTAACCAGTTTCAAGTGATGCTACGTGGCTACGTGGTAAGGAAACTCAGCTAGTAAGTAATCAGGAAGAGGAGGCGCATTTATAAGTAGAGAAGATACAGCCCTGTAAAAAAATGTTTATCAAAGTATGTCATTTACGTATTAAGACGTAATAATAATATTGCGTTCTAAATGACGGAGCAAAATACATTCAAATGTTCGACGTAAAGCAAGGCGTATTTTGTGTTTTATTACATAATTATTCATGAAATGTAGTAAGTGTTACATTATAAGTTTATAACACAACTCACCATTTCTTTAATCGGCTTCCTTTTAAAATAGTTATAAAAATCTTTCGGCCGGAAATGATCTCTACAAACATATGTTGGTGGAGTTTTTCGATGGGGATATACGATATAAGATCTTCCACAATTTTCACCCATTGTCTGCATCTAAAAAAAAAAAACAACATTCAATGCAGCCACTAATAGTGCATCGTTGAAACATTGTTATGGCTTACAGCAATTCACCCGTCAGACACTGAGTAGTAATTCTGACCAAGGTACTTATCAGATATTTTTTTATCGATATTGAATATGTGTATGGCACATCACTATGACATTGAAACATCTGAGTATTTTTCTCATAGTATATTAATTACGTTATTTAACATAATTTATGATCTTGCTCTTGTGCAAGATGACAAAAACTGTAGCCAGAAATACTTACCGGTCTTCATCCCTAGGAAATTTACCCATAAACTTTCTTTTGGTACCCTTTGACCGGCTGCATCTTATTTTACAAATGGCACAAGTTCGACACCATCCGATCAATGCCAATATTAAAAGAAAATCACTACACTGTACAACAAGATACACACAGCTAGATATTGAACAAACTTAAAACACAAAAATTTTAACTAGAAAACGTTCTAATATGTGCCGCGTTCCGCCATATTTGTTATGTTTTCAGTTTGACATTGACAGCAAAGAAAGAGTAAGTAGTATTAAAGAGTGAGACAAAAATATGTCCGCCATTAAAACGGGGCTAAATGCGAACAAAAATTTCAAAGTTCCTACTTGCGCTAGGCTGGTTCTGAGCACAGAGCATATAAATAAGAGACGGGACCTCCCTATATGCTTTTGTAATGAGTTTAGCCCCGTTAGCAATACCAACCAATAGAGCAAAAATGCAATGTCAAAAGTGCTACCAACATAACAACTTGTCTGTGCATTAGGGACGTCCACTTACATTGGTACTACATTTATCGATATCGATAAATTTTCATCCAGGGGCTCCGCAGTTAGCCTAATAAAATTAATACAAATCAATGTTTTCAATAAAAGGACAAATGAAATTAGTATTTTATTATTGATTATCAAATCACAATAATTTTGGTCAAGGTCTATTGAATTTATTTCAGCAGCTATTTGGTTTTTCCTTAGAGGTGTCCAATCTGAGCGAACTTCATCAATCGGTGGTTTGGATTCAGGTGCTGAAATCGTCAAAAAAAGTTAAGTTGAGTCGTTATTGATTATTAATTTGTTGGTAAACTATGCTACTTACCGGGATAGTTCTGATAAATATGCTGAGATTCCAGGCCACAATAATTGTGGTCAAACCCTACTGGACCAATAGCAACAGCTGATATTTTGGCTGCTGTACAAGGTGCTGAAAATGATAACACTTTGTAATTTATCAAAGTAAACAAACTCTAGTTACAAAAAACTTCAGCGATACATGAAAAGTCTACGTACCAGAGTTGTTTTGTGAAGCTCGACAACTAATAGGTTTTTGTATAGCTGAATCTGAAAATAAACAATTGCAAGAATAGTCCGAAAAAAAAATAGTTTGTTCCTGTTTTCCACATAACTGCATAATTGACTATGTAACTATCAAATACATTTTTATAAAAAAATATTTTAAGTTAAAAATTAGTAAAAAAAATATTTTAGTAATTCCAATCACTAACCAGTTTCAAGTGATGTGACGTGGCTACGTGGTAAGGAAACTCAGCTAGTAAGTAATCAGGAAGAGGAGGCGCATTTATAAGTAGAGAAGATACAGCCCTGTAAAAAAATGTTTATCAAAGTATATCATTTGTGAGAGAATATGTCATAGTCATATTATTAAGACGTAATAATAATATTGCGTTCTAAATGACGGAGCAAAATATATTCAAATGTTCGACGTAAAGCAAGGCGTATTTTGTGTTTTATTACATAATTATTCATGAAATGTAGTAAGTGTTACATTATAAGTTTATAACACAACTCACCATTTCTTTAATCGGCTTCCTTTTAAAATAGTTGTAAAAATCTTTCGGCCGGAAATGATCTCTACAAACATATTTATGTTGGTGGAGTTTTTCGATGGGGATATACGATATAAGATCTTCCACAATTTTCACCCATTGTCTGCATCTAAAAAAAAAACAACATTCAATGCAGCCACTAATAGTGCATCGTTGAAACATTGTTATGGCTTACAGCAATTCACCCGTCAGACACTGAGTAGTAATTCTGACCAAGGTACTTATCAGATATTTTTTTATCGATATTGAATATGTGTATGGCACATCACTATGACATTGAAACATCTGAGTATTTTTCTCATAGTATATTAATTACGTTATTTAACATAATTTATGATCTTGCTCTTGTGCAAGATGACAAAAACTGTAGCCAGAAATACTTACCGGTCTTCATCCCTAGGAAATTTACCCATAAACTTTCTTTTGGTACCCTTTGACCGGCTGCATCTTATTTTACAAATGGCACAAGTTCGACACCATCCGATCAATGCCAATATTAAAAGAAAATCACTACACTGTACAACAAGATACACACAGCTAGATATTGAACAAACTTAAAACACAAAAATTTTAACTAGAAAACGTTCTAATATGTGCCGCGTTCCGCCATATTTGTTATGTTTTCAGTTTGACATTGACAGCAAAGAAAGAGTAAGTAGTATTAAAGAGTGAGACAAAAATATGTCCGCCATTAAAACGGGGCTAAATGCGAACAAAAATTTCAAAGTTCCTACTTGCGCTAGGCTGGTTCTGAGCACAGAGCATATAAATAAGAGACGGGACCTCCCTATATGCTTTTGTAATGAGTTTAGCCCCGTTAGCAATACCAACCAATAGAGCAAAAATGCAATGTCAAAAGTGCTACCAACATAACAACTTGTCTGTGCATTAGGGACGTCCACTTACATTGGTACTACATTTATCGATATCGATAAATTTTCATCCAGGGGCTCCGCAGTTAGCCTAATAAAATTAATACAAATCAATGTTTTCAATAAAAGGACAAATGAAATTAGTATTTTATTATTGATTATCAAATCACAATAATTTTGGTCAAGGTCTATTGAATTTATTTCAGCAGCTATTTGGTTTTTCCTTAGAGGTGTCCAATCTGAGCGAACTTCATCAATCGGTGGTTTGGATTCAGGTGCTGAAATCGTCAAAAAAAGTTAAGTTGAGTCGTTATTGATTATTAATTTGTTGGTAAACTATGCTACTTACCGGGATAGTTCTGATAAATATGCTGAGATTCCAGGCCACAATAATTGTGGTCAAACCCTACTGGACCAATAGCAACAGCTGATATTTTGGCTGCTGTACAAGGTGCTGAAAATGATAACACTTTGTAATTTATCAAAGTAAACAAACTCTAGTTACAAAAAACTTCAGCGATACATGAAAAGTCTACGTACCAGAGTTGTTTTGTGAAGCTCGACAACTAATAGGTTTTTGTATAGCTGAATCTGAAAATAAACAATTGCAAGAATAGTCCGAAAAAAAAATAGTTTGTTCCTGTTTTCCACATAACTGCATAATTGACTATGTAACTATCAAATACATTTTTATAAAAAAATATTTTAAGTTAAAAATTAGTAAAAAAAATATTTTAGTAATTCCAATCACTAACCAGTTTCAAGTGATGTGACGTGGCTACGTGGTAAGGAAACTCAGCTAGTAAGTAATCAGGAAGAGGAGGCGCATTTATAAGTAGAGAAGATACAGCCCTGTAAAAAAATGTTTATCAAAGTATATCATTTGTGAGAGAATATGTCATAGTCATATTATTAAGACGTAATAATAATATTGCGTTCTAAATGACGGAGCAAAATATATTCAAATGTTCGACGTAAAGCAAGGCGTATTTTGTGTTTTATTACATAATTATTCATGAAATGTAGTAAGTGTTACATTATAAGTTTATAACACAACTCACCATTTCTTTAATCGGCTTCCTTTTAAAATAGTTGTAAAAATCTTTCGGCCGGAAATGATCTCTACAAACATATTTATGTTGGTGGAGTTTTTCGATGGGGATATACGATATAAGATCTTCCACAATTTTCACCCATTGACTGCATCTAAAAAAAAAAAACAACATTCAATGCAGCCACTAATAGTGCATCGTTGAAACATTGTTATGGCTTACAGCAATTCACCCGTCATACACTGAGTAGTAATTCTGACCAAGGTACTTATCAAATATTTTTTTATCGATATTGAATATGTGTATGGCACATCACTATGACATTCAAACATCTGAGTATTTTTCTCATAGTATATTAATTACGTTATTTAACATAATTTATGATCTTGCTCTTGTGCAAGATGACAAAAACTGTAGCCAGAAATACTTACCGGTCTTCATCCCTAGGAAATTTACCCATAAACTTTCTTTTGGTACCCTTTGACCGGCTGCATCTTATTTTACAAATGGCACAAGTTCGACACCATCCGATCAATGCCAATATTAAAAGAAAATCACTAAACACTGTACAACAAGATACACACAGCTAGATATTGAACAAACTTAAAACACAAAAATTTTAACTAGAAAACGTTCTAATATGTGCCGCGTTCCGCCATATTTGTTATGTTTTCAGTTTGACATTGACAGCAAAGAAAGAGTAAGTAGTATTAAAGAGTGAGACAAAAATATGTCCGCCATTAAAACGGGGCTAAATGCGAACAAAAATTTCAAAGTTCCTACTTGCGCTAGGCTGGTTCTGAGCACAGAGCATATAAATAAGAGACGGGACCTCCCTATATGCTTTTGTAATGAGTTTAGCCCCGTTAGCAATACCAACCAATAGAGCAAAAATGCAATGTCAAAAGTGCTACCAACATAACAACTTGTCTGTGCATTAGGGACGTCCACTTACATTGGTACTACATTTATCGATATCGATAAATTTTCATCCAGGGGCTCCGCAGTTAGCCTAATAAAATTAATACAAATCAATGTTTTCAATAAAAGGACAAATGAAATTAGTATTTTATTATTGATTATCAAATCACAATAATTTTGGTCAAGGTCTATTGAATTTATTTCAGCAGCTATTTGGTTTTTCCTTAGAGGTGTCCAATCTGAGCGAACTTCATCAATCGGTGGTTTGGATTCAGGTGCTGAAATCGTCAAAAAAAGTTAAGTTGAGTCGTTATTGATTATTAATTTGTTGGTAAACTATGCTACTTACCGGGATAGTTCTGATAAATATGCTGAGATTCCAGGCCACAATAATTGTGGTCAAACCCTACTGGACCAATAGCAACAGCTGATATTTTGGCTGCTGTATAAGGTGCTGAAAATGATACCACTTTGTAATTTATCAAAGTAAACAAACTCTAGTTACAAAAAACTTCAGCGATACATGAAAAGTCTACGTACCAGAGTTGTTTTGTGAAGCTCGACAAGGTTTTTGTAAAGCTGAATCTGAAAATAAACAATTGCAAGAATAGTCCGAAAAAAAAAAATAGTTTGTTCCTGTTTACCACATAACTGCATAATTGACTATGTAACTATCAAATACATTTTTATAAAAAAATATTTTAAGTTAAAAATTAGTAAAAAAAATATTTTAGTAATTCCAATCACTAACCAGTTTCAAGTGATGCTACGTGGCTACGTGGTAAGGAAACTCAGCTAGTAAGTAATCAGGAAGAGGAGGCGCATTTATAAGTAGAGAAGATACAGCCCTGTAAAAAAATGTTTATCAAAGTATGTCATTTACGTATTAAGACGTAATAATAATATTGCGTTCTAAATGACGGAGCAAAATACATTCAAATGTTCGACGTAAAGCAAGGCGTATTTTGTGTTTTATTACATAATTATTCATGAAATGTAGTAAGTGTTACATTATAAGTTTATAACACAACTCACCATTTCTTTAATCGGCTTCCTTTTAAAATAGTTATAAAAATCTTTCGGCCGGAAATGATCTCTACAAACATATGTTGGTGGAGTTTTTCGATGGGGATATACGATATAAGATCTTCCACAATTTTCACCCATTGTCTGCATCTAAAAAAAAAAAACTACATTCAATGCAGCCACTAATAGTGCATCGTTGAAACATTGTTATGGCTTACAGCAATTCACCCGTCGTACACTGAGTAGTAATTCTGACCAAGGTACTTATCAGATATTTTTTTATCGATATTGAATATGTGTATGGCACATCACTATGACATTGAAACATCTGAGTATTTTTCTCATATTATATTAATTACGTTATTTAACATAATTTATGATCTTGCTCTTGTGCAAGATGACAAAAACTGTAGCCAGAAATACTTACCGGTCTTCATCCCTAGGAAATTTACCCATAAACTTTCTTTTGGTACCCTTTGACCGGCTGCATCTTATTTTACAAATGGCACAAGTTCGACACCATCCGATCAATGCCATTATTAAAAGAAAATCACTAAACACTGTACAACAAGATATACACAGCTAGATATTGAACAAAATTAAAACACAAAAATTTTAACTAGAAAACGTTCTAATATGTGCCGCGTTCCGCCATATTTGTTATGTTTTCAGTTTGACATTGACAGCAAAGAAAGAGTAAGTAGTATTAAAGAGTGAGACAAAATCTGTGTGTCCGCCATTAAAACGGGGCTAAATGCGAACAAAAATTTCAAAGTTCCTACTTGCGCTAGGCTGGTTCTGAGCAGCCTAGCGCAAGTAGGAACTTTGAAATTTTTGTTCGCATTTAGCCCCGTTTTAATGGCGGACATATTTTTGTCTCACTCTTTCATACTACTTACTCTTTCTTTGCTGTCAATGTCAAACTGAAAACACAACAAATAT
The DNA here is from genome assembly GCA_934045075.1 of Yponomeuta sedellus. NCBI lineage: Eukaryota > Metazoa > Arthropoda > Insecta > Lepidoptera > Yponomeutidae > Yponomeuta > Yponomeuta sedellus. The sequence continues at coordinate 5,254,675 of OW203733.1, forward strand.
GGCGGAACGCGGCACATATTAGAAAGTTTTCTAGTTTTTTTTCTGCTGTCAGAGTGATTGGGATTCACACGTGTTTTTGATTTTCTGCAGTGAAAAATACCTGAAAAGGCTCGAAAGTCCGGCCCTTTGGGTCCCTTAACCCAGTAGAAAGCTTTTGTTTGTGTTTGTGTGGTAAGGTAAGTGTGTTTTGTTAGTAGGAGCCCCCGTGAATTTATCATGGGGGACCCAAAACCTCCTGATCCCCCTAGTGATATGGAAGTATCTCTTACACCTTCATTGGACAGTGCAGTCCCGGAGAGTGGTGCGAATCCTCGTAAGAGAGCAATCGACGGGCAAGACAAAGCGGGTTTTAAGAAAACTATAAAGGATCCAGCTCAGGCGTCTGCCTCCATTCAATCCGTGTACTCTCTTCCATCATTCGCGGAAAAGAAAACGTATGATTCAGTGATTGACAAAGGACCATACATTGTTCATGTGTCACGTACAGAGGAGGACCCCTCAGCTTGGTCCACAATTCGCCCACTTAAGTTTGGCCAGTTTTTATTCAGAATTGGAATAAAAGACATTCTACCGGACGGGGTCAAGAGCGTTGGTCGAAACCGTATTTCTATAGAATTTAAAACTGCTTCTGCAGCAAATATCTTCTTGGAGCATCCCTCCCTCTCTCTGGCCAAGTACTCTGCAGCAATTCCATCGTTTAATATATGTCGAATGGGGTTAGCCCGCCGTATTCCGGTGGACTTCTCTATGGAAGAACTAGTTGAGTCTGTCGTGGTCCCTGAAGGCTTTGGCCCTGTGGTTCGCGCCCGGCGCCTGAACAGAAAGTCCTTTGATGATGGGGTTCCAAATTGGATTCCAACTCAAAGTGTAGTCCTGACTTTTGCTGGTCAAACACTTCCACCAAGGGTTTTTAGCTATCATTCAAGTATTGTAATTGACAATTACCTTCTGCCAACAATTCAATGCCTGAACTGCTGCCATTTTGGCCATATTAAAGCTCAATGCCGTTCCCGGCCGCGCTGCTATAAATGTGCACAGCCCCACCAAGGAGACACCTGCAATGTTGCTAGCCCATCCTGTCTACACTGCTCTGGGTTGCACCCAGCGAACTCGCAAAATTGTCCTGAACTCCACAGGCAGAAATCTATTAAGGTTGTAATGAGCCAAGAGAACCTATCATTTCAGGAGGCCTCTGCTAGATTCCCTAAAATCTCGCGAAAACCGTTCAGTGAAGTTGCCAGTGCTCTCTTCGCTCCAGTGCCATCTCCCAGCCTCCCTACATTGCCCACAGGGCCTACATCTCAATCCAGCCAGTCTCATACCAAAACAGTGGTCCGCTCTCGTCGCTCTCCCTCTCCAGCGTCTTCTGCAGGGTATGATGTCTTATCACATCGAGCCCTCGTACAACCTCTCCCCTCATCGCAGCCTAATGGGTGTGCCCTGCAGCAGCCCATCAATGAAGTCACACCTCATGACAATCTTCTGGAGAAACTAGCCTCAGCGCTTACCTCCATAATTTCCCGCTTTGAACCAGAGCTTATACCGAACAATATTCGTAACAGTCTGTCGCAACTCCTAACCTCTCTTAATAATGGCTCTAACAACCCTTCAGTGGAACTGTAGGAGCATCAACAACAAAAATTCAGATCTTTTATTTTTAATATCCAAATTCAATCCATTAGTCTTTGCCCTCCAGGAGACATGGCTGAGGCCTAGCTCCCGTTTTAAGGTGTCGGGCTACTCCTGTCTCCGGGAGGACAGAGCTGATGGGTACGCCGGTACGGCGATCTTAATCTCCAAACGGATTTTATTTCATAAAATTGACCTTCCTTCCCACCCAGATGGGATTAATGCTCTGGCGGTCAGAGCGCTTGACATATCATTTATGTCCTTCTACATTCCCCATCCCCAAGCAGCTTTTATTCCTGAAATTGGTCTTTTACTTTCCTCCCTTCGGTCCTCTATAGTTATCCTTGGGGATTTTGATAGTCACAACATCGCATGGGGATCTTATCATAGTGACTCTTTCTCCTATCTTTTGCTGGAACTTTTTGATGAGTTTGATGTAGTCCTCCTGAATGATGGTTCTCCTACCCGCAGAGTTTACCCTACTCAGAATCCTAAGAGTGTAGTTGATCTTTCTTTGAGTTCCTCTGTCCTAGCTTCCCAGTTATCCTGGTCTGTATTCCCAAGCACTTTTGGTAGTGATCATTTCCCAATCATCATTCATCTCCCAAACAGGGTACTTCCAGTCATAGAATTCTCTTCTTTGTTAAAGCATAAAATTATCCCTTCCAAATGGGAGCAATTCTCTGACCTGACTGACATAAAAATTGCAGATCTTCCCTTGGTGCAGAGCAATAACGTTTTATCTGTGTACAATGAATTTGTAGTAGCTGTTACTGAGGCAGCCAATTCCACCTTCCCTTTAAAAAAAGATTCCTCCCGTGGTAGGAGATTATCTCCTCCCTGGTGGGACTCTGATTGTACGCAGATGATAAACCTCCGTAAGATGGCAGAGGAGCAATATAGCATTTCAATGACCCCGGAGAATTTCTTGAACTACCGTAAGGTTTAATGCTCTTCGTGTGGAAGAGCATTAAAAGATACCGCGGTAGCTTTAATAATTCAAATCCTGTAGCAAATGATCCCTCTTCTTCCTGGGCTGACAGTTTTGCCAATCAGCTAGCTCCAGATTCGGCTCCGACTCAGGCAGAAATATCCCCTGTTATCTATCCAATTATATATCCGCGTCTTTCTTCTTATCATGCCCATAGACTGTCTGATCCCTTTTCTCTCGCGGAACTATCCCTTGTTCTAAAATATTTGAATGATTCATCCCCTGGCTTGGACGGCATTCCTTATTCTTTTTTGGTAAATTCTGGCCCCTCCACTAAAAACATTTATCTAGCTATTGTTAATGCTATCTTTTTAACCAGTTGTCCCCCCGAGCAGTGGAGGACGCAAGTTATAGTCCCTATTTTAAAGCCTGGCAAGAACTCTAATAACTGTTTGGCATACCGTCCTATCGCGATCTCGTCCACTTTGGGTAAAGTAATGGAACATCTAATTAAAAACAGACTAGAGTGGTTTGTGGAGAGTAAAGGCCTTCTTGCAAAAAGTCAATTCGGTTTTAGGAAGGGCGTTGGTACAATGGACAGTGTAAGCATCTTAGTCTCGGACATACGTCTGGCTTTCTCGAACAACGAATCTTGTGTGGGAGTCTTTCTGGACGTCTCATCAGCCTATGACAACGTACAACTTCCACTGCTCAGGCAGAAAATGCTTCAGCTGAGCATCCCTGAGAAGATAGTACGTTTTGTCTCAAATATTTTAATGGCTAGAACCATTATTGTACGTGTTCAGGGGACCTTTCTCCCTCCTAGAATCGTCTGGAAGGGCCTCCCACAAGGCTCCGTCCTTAGTCCCCTCCTTTATAGTATATATACCTTCGATCTTGAATTGTCAGTGAATTCTTTTTGTGAAATCCTCCAATATGCAGATGATCTAGCCTTATATGTAACATCTGCTGATGTTTCTCAGGCTTCTTGCCGTCTTAATAATGCTTTAAGTTATTTAAATGATTGGCTTTTTTCTAATGGTCTATCTTTGTCTGTTCCCAAGAGTAGTGTTGTGGTTTTTACTAGAAAAAGAAATGTCCCTGATGTCATAATTAAGTCTGGATCCCAAACAATTTCAGTTCTCGATAGGGTTAAGTTTCTGGGTGTGATCCTTGACTCCCATCTGACGGGACTTCACCATTTAAGGTATATTGCCGACAAGTGTGAGAGAAATATTAATATACTTCGAACTCTATCAGGTGTGTGGTGGGGTGCTCATCCATACACCCAAAAACTTTTGTATAATGCCCTCATAAGGAGTCATTTTGACTATGGTACTTTTCTCTTAGAGCCTTGTAGTAAGGCTGCTCTTCAAACCCTGGATAAGATCCAGTCTAAGTGTCTTCGTATTATTATCGGTGCTATGCGGTCTTCCCCTATCAATGCCCTCCAAGTAGAATGCGTCGAACCCCCTCTCCACCTTCGCCGACAATACTTAGCGGATCGCTTCATTTTCAAGGTTATTCAGTATTCTCAACATCCTCTTCTTCCAAAGCTTGAGTTGCTCTCTAGGGCGTCTTCTGGTAAATACTGGACGCATAAAGAACTCCCCTGTATTGTAAAGAGCTTTAACTATTTGTCGGATATTCCTTCTCATATTTCCCAATCTTCTAAATGCCCTATTTTTGAGACTAGCTTCGATGCATTAGTATTTGAACCTAACGTTATTTTAAATTTCGGGATTAAGAAAGACTCCCCATCGGCAGATGCTACGTTCAACAGTATTGTTTGTAAGGACTGGAGTGAATGGGTGCTTGTATTCACTGACGCCTCAAAACTCTCAGATGAGGGTTTTGTTGGCACAGCCGTGTGGATTCCTGTTTATAAAATAGTTCTCAATTCAAAGTACCCACCCTTATCGTCTGTCTTCACAGGCGAATCCCTTGCTATGTTGGAGGCAATAGAATTCATAGAATCCCATAAAATTCCCCAATCAATTATATTTACAGATTGCCTCAGCTGTTTACGGGCCATTTCCTCCAGCCAATTTCGGGCCAAGATCAAGTTCCAAATTATTTTAAAAATTAGAGAGGCTCTATTCAGATGTCACTCTCAGAATTTCAAAGTAGTTCTAGCTTGGATCCCCAGTCATTGTGGTATTAAAGGAAATGAAGCAGCAGACTCTTTTGCTAAGGATGCCATTGAGATTGGGTCAGATTCTCAATTTATTTTTTCCCATGATCTTTGTTCCACTGCTAAACCCAGACTGCGGAGTAGTTGGGATGAGCTGTGGAGCATTTCGAAGAATATTAAGGGTAAACATTATGGTGACATCCAACCTATGATTCCGGTTAGACCTTGGTTCTTCAAATTCCGTCTGGCTAATAATAGAACCACTTCAACTATTTGTCGCCTGCGCCTTAATCACATTTGCTCCCCGATTTTCTTAGCTAAAATTCGTGTCAGAGACAGTTCTCTCTGCGAGTGTGGTCTTGAGGATGGTACCCCGGATCATATTTTCTTCAACTGCCCAAATTTGTCCTGTTCTCTTTATGAACTTCTGCCCCCTTATGTCCAAAGACCGGCTACATTTAAATCTGTCCTGAAATATGTTAATACCCCCTTTGTCAAAACCCTAGCTTCATTTATTTGTTGTAACAAGATTAAACTGTAAAGCGTCTGCTATATTTTACTAATATTCTAACCCTGGTGAAAGTATAATGTGTGACGTCCTTTGGGTTTTAGGTTCCCCATTGGACACGCGATGGAATCCAGTTTATGAAAGGATTGTCTAAACCGACCAAAGTCGAAGTGTCACTCCCATGACTGACTCGTCATTGGCAGAAATAGTCGTCCAATTAGGACCGATTTGAGTTGCCATTAACTAAAACAAAAAAAAAAAAAGTTTTCTAGTTATTTTATGTGTTTTAAGTTTTTTCAATATCTAGCTGTGTGTATCTTGTTGTACAGTGTTTGGTGATTTTCTTTTAATAATGGCACTGATCGGATGGTGTCGAACTTGTGCGATTTGTAAAATAAGATGCAGCCGGTCAAAGGGTACCAAAAGAAAGTTTATGAGTAAATTTCCTAGGTATGAAGACCAGTAAGTATTTCTGGCTACAGTTTTTGTCATCTTGCACAAGAGCAAGATCATAAATTATGTTATATAACGTAATTAATACCTATATTATGAGAAAAATATTGAGTTGTTTCAATGTCATAGTGATGTGCCATACACATGTTCAATATCGATAAAAAATATCTGATGGGTACCTTGGTCAGAATTACTACTCAGTGTACGACGGGTGAATTGCTGTAAGCCATAACAATGTTTCAACGATGCACAATTAGTGGCTGCATTGAATGTGTTTTTTTTTTAGATGCAGACAATGGGTGAAAATTGTGGAAGATCTTGCGTATATCCCCATTGAAAAACTCCACCAACATAAATATGTATATGGAGATCATTTCAGGCCGAAAGATTTTAACAAAAAAGGAAGCCAATTAAAGAAATGGTGAGTTGTGTTATAAATTTATAATGTAACACTACATTCCATGAACAATTTATTATTTAATAAAAAACAAAATACGCCTTGCTTTACGTCGAACATTTGAATGTATTTTGCTCCGTCATTTAGAACGCAATATTATTATTACTTCTTTATACATAAATGACATTACTTAGATAAACATTTTTTTACAGGGCTGTACTTTCTCTACTTATAAATGCGCCTCCTGTTCCTGATTACTTACTAGCTGAGTTTCCTTACCACGTAGCCACGTCGCATCACTTGAAACTGGTTAGTGATTGGAATTTCTAAAATGTTCTTTTGTACTAATTTTAACTTAAAATCTTTTTTTTATAAAAATGTATTTATACAATTTTTATTTTTAATGCACTAACCCGTGCTAAGGACAATTTTAAAAACTTATTTAGAGGCTAAAAAACCGGGATTCGAACCCGCGACCTCTGGCTATCCGTGCCAGCGCTCTATCCAACTGAGCCAATGGGCGACTCACCGGCATCTATTCTCTGTATTACGTACAGGCAGCGACATCTGGCTGAATTAGATTGCATCACTTACAGCCCCGACTACCTACTTTGCAGAGTGCTTAGTGCGAGTTTTTTAACTACTCGATCGCGTTAACGTTAACTCGTATTTCTATGGCATCGAGGAAGCGCGACCTAGTGACGAGTATGGAAATTAAAATTGCTGAGTGCGAGTTGTAATGGTTTACGTTGAGAAGTGAACACGTTTACCAGCCAAAACACGAATAAACGCGAGTGCGAGTTGTACTGTGACAGCGTTTTACCAGTTCGAACGGTTAACTTACTCATACTCACTACTCAATGCTCGATTAACGCGGTAGTAAAGTAATTCGATTGGATCTGTCAAACTCGCACTAAGCACTCAGTTAGGTTTTACATCGGAATGATATCGCTGTACCCACATGATTATACTATTTTTATTTTTAATGCACTAACCCGTGCTAAGGATAGTATAATCATTTATTAATCATAGTATTTGATAGTTACCTATTGACTATGTAACTGTATTATGAAGTTATGTGGTAAACAGGAACAAACTATTTAATTTTCTTTGGACTATTCTTGCAATTGTTTATTTTCAGATTCAGCTATACAAAACCTATTAGTTGTCGAGCTTCACAAAAGAACTCTGGTATGTAGACTTTTCATGTATCGCTGAAGTTTTTTGTAACTAGTGTTTGTTTTTTTTGATAAATTACTAAGTGTTATCATTTTCAGCACCTTGTACAGCAGCCAAAATATCAGCAGTTGCTATTGGTCCAGCAGGATTTGACGACAATTATTGTGGCCTGGAATCTCAGTATATCAGAACTATCCCGGTAAGTAGCATAGTTTACAAACATATTAATAATCAATGACGAATCAACTTTTTTTTACGATTTCAGCACCTGAATCCAAACCACCGATTGATGAAGTTCGTTCAGATTGGACACCTCTAAAGAAAACCCAAATAGCTGCTGAAATAAATTCAATAGACCTTGACCACAATTATTGTGATTTGATAATATATAATAAAATACTAATTTCATTAGTCGTTTTATTGAAAACATTGATTTGTATTAATTTTATTAGGCTGACTGCGAAGCCCCTGGATGATAATTTATCGATATCGATAAATGTAGTAATGTAAGTGGACGACCCTATTGCACAGACAAGTTATTATGTTGGTAGCACTTATTTTTGTCATTGCATTGCTCTATTGGTTGGTATTGCTAACGGGGCTAAACTCATTCCAAAAGCATATAGGGAGGTCCCGTCTCTTGTTTATATACTCTTTGTTCTGAGTACAGAGTATATAAACACTACTGAGGGCCACTTAAGTGTACACAAGTTTACACAACACAACACAGAACACCTTAGAATAAGGACGTAACTTAGATAGGTACCTCATCCCTCAGAATAAGTCCTTATTCTGGGCCTCATCCCTCTGAATAAGGACTAAAGCATAGAAGGAGCCCTAAAATAAAAAGTGATTATTGAATAGCTTTCCTTGTTACTCTTACGATGATTCTTTGTGCCAGAAAGGGACAACTCGTACACTCGAAATTTATAATCTTAATAGGTTGCATATAGAAAGTCATAGTTATATAGAGGGTCATAGACAAAAGTAGAAATCCATAAGGATGAGACATTCATCACGAAAACGTCGATATTATTTATTTCTTAACTAAACATTCTGTAAATATAGCAGTCCATATTAATATTATATGGTATTAGCTGGCGCAGCAAACGTTGGTGTGCCATATCTATTAACCCTACGATAAATTCTCAGCTCTCCGAATTCTTGTTCTCACCTACCTATATGTTGCAAATACACAAACTCATCAAAATCGGTGAACCCATTAAGGAAGAGTTCGATAACATGCACAGTGAGGTTGTTATATATTTGATTTACTAAGGTTGTAACTTGTAATTGCTAAATCTGGTATGTAATGTAAGTTTGTATGTATGTACAACATGACATTGAGCCCAGGTTAGCTGAAAAAAACTACAGAAAACTATCTATTTGTACAAGTTCAATTTACATCCAATAAAGAAATTTACCTCAATCTAACCATACCTAGATAGCGAGCTTTGTGCATTCAAAATTTTAGAGCGCAGCTCATAGAAAAAGTAGTATAACAATAACTTGTGATAGATTGTTTTTTATTTGACAAAAGTTAGTAGACGTTTTTACGGAAATTAATTAAATAATTTATTGCACAACCAGCGTCACACTCACATTGTTTAAAATTCCTGGTTCCTGAAGAAGGGTGACCTGTGTATCAGGAACCAGGGCAGTGCCTTTAAATTACACAGGGAATTACAAAAAGCAAGAAGAACACGTAAAATAAAATAATAGGAAATATTAAAAAACATTTAATGTTTGTCCTTCAAATCCAGCGATAGCCTGGGTTAGTACTACTAGGAAGGGGTATGGAAATATAAACATTACAATTCTGGCTATTTATAAACATACTTATAAATCAGTAGAGAACTTATACAAATTAATTTGTTTACATGAAATTATTGCTCGTTAAATGACAGTTTTTGTTAAAAATAAAGTCCTAACCTAATCTTGTAAATGAAGCCATCTTCCTAAAAATGTCTGCTGCAATCGTACGTGATTTTGTTCAATACCAAGTTGACCGTGAAGACATGCTGTCTATCCACATTTGTTGCATTGGCTATATTCGGGTAACCTGAAATAAATAAATATCAATTAAAAACCGCCATAATCAGTCTAAACGTTATTTTTATTTATGACAGATCGACATCCTTGAAGTTCTTTATTAATTTGACAGCAAACCGTAGATATAAAATCCAGTACTGGACACCTTTTTTCACAATAGTGATGCGATTTGTTGGCTACATTATTATTACATTACTACACGCAGATTGTGCAGTGAAAACTCTTCAAGTTCATTTTCTATAAGATATATGAACCTATCTTATTACAAGTTAAAAATTTTATAAAAGTAGGTGGAATTATTGTAAATAAAAATAATAACACTATTTTTATTTTTTATTTTTAATGCACTAACCCGTGCTAAGGAACAAATTTAAAAACCTATTTAGAGGCTAAAAATTTCACCCATGCCGGGATTCGAGCCCGCAACCTCTGGTACGTATAGCCAGAGGTTGCAGGTTCGAATCCCGGCATGGGTGAAATTTTTAGCCTCTAAATAGGTTTTTAAATAAAAATAATATCAAAAGCCCTTTTGGTACTTTTTTAATTTATCATGCTGAATCTATAAATATATCAATGCAATGAATAGATTCAAACAGGAAAAATATTAATCAATAATCATCAACAATCGAATTGGTAACTTCATAGAACATTGCTGAATCGAGCTTTCAAAAGTTAATTAACATATATTTATAATAGAATAAACACAAGAAATATAAAAAACTTCTTTACTAAGTATCGATAACTTTTTCACTGAGGTAGTGGAAACGCCCATACCTATCGCCCTAAAATGAACAACAAACTTGTTACTGTAATTATGATTAAATTGATTATACTCATGAGTCATGATTTATTAAATTTGAAACACTATTCTCAAATGATATTAAAGCTTTGTTGCAATTCCAGTAGGTCATATTTAAAATTCAAGGGAAAAACCACTATAAAGTACACAAAATTGAGTCTTACCGATGGAAGCTGATAAAGGTGGTTTTGATTTCTCTTCTCCTGAATGGGTTTTACATCCCAATGTCACACACGCCATTCCGATGTATTACGTATACTCCATACTACGAATATCCACTGCAGATTGTCTTAAAACCACCCAAAAAACACAAGGTTTTTGGAGACGACGCACTCCAACATCTGTTGTCTAACACACAGCCAAATCGAAGGTACTTGGCAGCCTACTACAAGCTGTGATTTTCTAAACATCTCTAATTCGGTAGCATAATGGTAACCAAAGGTAACCAACTTGACCATTGAGGGTGGTACGTTTTGAATAATAAAACATCACACTACTATATTTTTCTCTGTCTAACACGTAGTTGGCGACGTTTCAAACTAACGAGACAGACATGACTGTGTCAGGTGTTCGTTTTATAACGCTCCTTCTATGCTTTAGTCCGTAGATAGATTAAAACTACTCCCTCTACGCTGTAGTCCTTATTCTGAGCCTCATCCGTACGCTGTCACGTGACCATCGTTTCTTCCACAGAGCACTATACTAATAGAGTCATCAGTCACCTAACCGACATAGCGACATCTAGTGTTGTTGTCAAGAACTAAAAAATGTTGTATGTATATCTATAGCTACACCTAAACGATATTGGGTGGACGATAGGTAAAATTTATGTGGCTTTAAATTCTCCACGTAACATGTTATTTGTAAAAAAGCTTTGGAGAATCCTTTACCAAAATGTTAGAACCTTTATAATTAGTAATAACATGTTACGTAGAGAAAACTGTAGATGAACAAAGCCGGGCCTGTCGGTAGAAGGAATAAAATACAGAAATATTATTTGCGGTTTTTATTCATTTTTTTTCTGTATTCACAGGCGAGTTTCTTCATTTTATCTTGGGTGTGGGATAGTGTGCTGGTGCCATTTAACAATTTATTAATATCCCGGCACCAGTTAAATATAAAAAATCGAGAGCACAGTTCAAAAAAGAATTCTGTTAATTCATTTTTGTGGGCCAGGCAAGAACAACAGCTGAAATCAATTTTGGCATACAAAAGAGTTTTTAAGTAACTTTTTATATTATTTAAATTACTTTTATTTTGCAAAATATAAGTAGCCACATCCTGGATTTCTGAAAATATTTTTATAATTGCCTCAGAAGGGTAGGTAAGTGATGTAGTTGAGGAAAATTCTCGAAGTTGTATATAATCGTTCCCATGACTAGAAAACAGCATCTTTCTTATTTCTCAATTTTTTAATGGTGTTTTTCAGTTTTGCAATGTATTTGACTGAAACAAAAATAATAATAAAGTTTTAAAGTCTGACAAGGTAAGATCAAATTATATTTGCATAACAAAATATTTCTTATCAATACTTTCCAGTACGGCAGGTAGGCACAATAAAGAAGGAAAATAATATTATTGACTTACACAAACTTATTAAAAATAATTGTATGCTTCCCTCCATAGATATTTTGAAATGTTCAAAATACATCAACATAAATATTACATGCAATATACTGTGCAATGTACCTTTACTGGTCTTTGCAGTTCCTGGTTTTTGAGACATGCTTTCTGGTGCTGACATCTTCAAAGGCAAAGTCAAAGTCTATTAATCCAAGTCGAAAGGCAAATCGAAGTCCAAAATTAAAGTGCGGTAGTCAACAAGTATAACAGAGATTCCGGAGTCCAAAACAGAAACCAAATTTGTCGAAATAATAACGAGAATCGCAAGAAAAGCACAATACACAATGCAAGATCACAAACAGTCAGAAGCCAAACAAGATGGATGACGTCGGCGCATCGCGTTCCGTTATAATACTTGTAATATCTCCGAGCTCATTATTAACGTAGGGAGAGTAAATTATTAGAGAGTATTGTTAGGATCGTAGTCTTTTTAATTATATAATTTTGGAGACTATGTGTAATTAAGTATTAGAAATAGATTTTTTTACGTGCACCGTTAATTGAGAGATTGTTACTTTGTTAGTATTTTGCGTAAAGAGAAATGCTCATCGGACATACTGATTTAGTGTTACCAGTGTAAAAAAACAAATGTCAATTACTTTCTATAATATTTTTTTCATAATAGCGCCATCTATTGATAATGTCAATAACTATTTTGCGCTCATTAGCCACTCTTTGGTGGCCTTTCTACTAAGTGATAGGACCGTGGTTTCTTCTATTGGTTTAATTGTTCTGTGGTGTCATCCGTAGAGGTGTCATCAGTCTTTTTTTGACATCCGTTTTCTGTGTTTCTTCTATTGTTAATTATTCTGTGCTGTTAATTTGTGTTGGTTTTATTATTCTGTGAATTTGTGCATACATAAAAACGTAGTGTTTATATACTCTGTGCATACATAGGTACTATTTTTCACAAATTATACAGGTATTTTTTTCTGAAAGCAGACAGGCGAATTCGGAATTCAGGAATTCAGTTCTTCAGCGGTGCACATAGAAAATTGAAACCACTAACTGAAGATTTTGATACAAAGCGTGTTTTGAGTTCAGAATCTAGGTTGAATGTGTAAAGTTATCCGAGCTTTTACTTTACCTCACGAAAGAAAAAAAATGATGTTAGGGTTTGTTTTTGTTCCTGCTGTTTGCTGTTTGTCAAAAAAAACTTCCTTGCTTCTCATTCCCATTCAATAACTAAAATGTTTCTTCTATTATATACAGCTAGCGTCTTAGAGTCAAGAAGAAATACGCCATGGAATCTGAGGAAGACGGAATTATTGTGGTTATCATCGAAGAATCCAGTGCTGAAGAAAATGAAACAGGGTCTCCACCAAAACTACGCCGGAATTCCGAAATAAACGTTGAAATTAAAGCGGAAGAAGTAAGCCACCTAATCGAAAAAGCCGAGATGCACGGAGAGTTCGTCGATTGGAAATTATTACAGGGCATTAGGAAGGAGACCGAAGTCGACCGAGACGATGGTTCCGATCCAGAATTTTATCCTAAGGAAGAACCTGAGGATGATGAGGCGGACGAAGACAATTTAGAGATGCAATTCAATAAGCATAAATATCGTCGGACAATGCTGCGCCCATCAGAATGTAAGTCCTACGTCAGAGAGTTGATAAAGGACAACCCTGAGTACAGCAAACAAACGGACAATCTTGTGAATCATCTGGCTACCGTTATGAAGGCAGTGAAGGCTCCACCGCCCCCGCAGGACTTCTGCACTTTACGTGATGATTCAATGTATGAGTAAGTTGCATTCCATCCTGATGTCTCTGTTTTGGGAATAGTTCCAGGGTTTTCCGGGGCTTACCCTACTAGGCTTAAACCCTGTTAGGTGGTTACCAGTGAAAGCATAAATAATATTCTCTAATGCATTCTAGATCAATGAAAATTGCATGAACGCAATGATGTAAGTTCATTGCCATTTAATGAAATGAAAAGGTTTTATTCAAAGTAGCGCAGCAACTGTGACTTAATGGATGTTACAATTCAAACTAGGTGTCCATTTCAAAGCCTAGATCATTTTGGAGAAAAAATTGACAAAAAACTCCTAACTTAGTCTTTTCAAAGTCCTTAATTAACAGAGTGTACATAATTGTCATAAAACAGAAGTCTTGCATTGTTCTGGTATGAATTCCAGACACCATTGTCATCTAAATAATCCTTTATGTTATAGTAACCCTTTTGGCACAAAGTGTACACATATTTTTTGAACCGCGATTCAGGCAAGCTTAATATATCTTCAGGGATTTTATTATAGAAGCATATACAATGCCCCATGAAGCATGGATTAACCTTTGCCAGCCTAAATAGTGGGAATAGTTTATGTTTATTTCTAGTATTTACATTGTGTTGGCTACCTAAAGTTTTAAAATTACTAATATTTTTCCTGACGTACATAATGTTTTCATAGATAAACTGACTGGCAACTGTCAGGATGCTAGTTTTTTTAAAAAAATCTCTTAACAAATCTCTACTGCCTGGCTTATAAATGAATCTGATCACTCTCTTTTGCAAGACGAGATGGTCTCAATGTCTGTTGCCGTGCCCACAGTAGTACACTATAGGATGTAACACTATTGATGTAATAGACAAGCCTAGCAGTTGCAACGTCAGTTAGTTCGCTAATTCTTTTAACTGCATATTAGATTAGAAAATTCTTTATTGCACAATAAGCATATTTGTACAAAGGCGAGTTTAATACTAATGAGTAGTACAGCAGCATATGCTGCTGTACTAAGCCTATTTGCTATATTTCTATATGAGGACCCCATTGAAGCTTTGCACCAATTGTGATATCTAGATATACAGTTTCATTCACAAGGTCTAAATTGTAGTAGCGAGTCTAGCGACAGCGACGCGACGCGCTTCACAGTCGCGCTGCAGAAGAATATGAATAAAAAGATTCTATTCAAAGTGGCGCAGAAAATGCGGCTTAATGATCGTTACAAATCCAACTAGGTGTCCATTTAGAAATCTAGATCATTTTGCGGAAAAAATGGACAAACGTTGAACTTGGGGTAACTAGCTCATTTCCACAATGGATCCAACCGAGGCACATTGTTACTGCTGCTCCTTTTTTTACTTCTCCGACACCATCGTCGTCGAAAACAAAGACGAAAAAGGCAGTACTGGAAAGTACCATTACTTAAAAATCTATGTGTAAATGGTGATTATACCTACAACAGTGTTAAAAGCGATATAAAACAAAAATCGATTATTTTGAACTATGTCCAAAAAAAATTCAGAATCGTATCTACCTGCTGTATTTTTTATGCTGCTTTTTTGTTTTCAAAACGCACAAGACTGACCAGGATTGGATTTCAGTTGTAAATTTAAGATTAAATTTTTGATATTTTAGTTTGCAACTTGCTATAAAATAGTCATATGCTTACAACCACTGCAACCACGCCGATTGATCGCACGCGACTACGTGTCGTACATATATATGCCACCGAAAGTTCGGAGCGCTGCAGTCGTGCTTCTGACGCGCAACCACCGCGCGGCTGCCGCTGTCGACTTAGAAGCGCTACAGTCGCGCGACAAAAATGTGAAAGCACTCTTATTGAAGTGAGAAAATGTGTCACTGTATCAATAAGAATATTTATTTATTTAAGAGTAAGAAATGTAAGAGTAGAGCGCTGGCACGGATAGCCAGAGGTTGCGGGTTCGAATCCCGGCATGGGTGAAATTTTTAGCCTCTAAATAGGTTTTTAAATTTGTTCCTTAGCACGGGTTAGTGCATTAAAAATATAAATAGTATAAAGAGTAAGAAATGTTTATTCATAAACCATACAATATTTAATGACAACATACAGTCTATTTATTCTTACTTGTCCAATTTAGTAAACAAGATTCTAACCTTAAAATTGAGATTAGATGACTAAACTAGACATTTTCTCGCAAATTCATAAACTATGTTTATAAAATTGGCAGCGTGTTATCTAAAAGAGTGTTCCAGGTTACTTCATTTATGGAAATATGACAGTTTTGGACTAAAAAGTCACACTTTAAGGGTAGAGTCTTGTTTACTAAATTGGACAAGTAAGAATAAATAGACTGTACAACGGAAGATTTGAATACACTTAACTAACATAGACTGTAATAATATACTAGACTAACATGCAGACACAAACAGTTTATTTCAGATAATTATGTAACAGGGATCCATTTGATTAGTAGGTGCGGTATATACTATGCTTTCTTCGATTTTTCTCCCTTCACGTTTAAATAAATCTAATTTCCAGGTGCTTAAAGTGCCTTGGTATCGCTGCGAACCTGCCAGCCTGCCAGCGCCACTATCAGGAAAAGCATGGCCCGCGGTATCTCATCTGTTTTGCTTGTGGAGTTGACTTCAGAAGGTTGGTTTACACTTTTTTCGGTTAAGTCTTTTTCCAAAAGCCTGGTGATTGTTATTTGTTTATTGATACACAAGCAGCTTTTAGTTGTGCACCATGCAATATCTGCCAAATGTTTTGTCAAAAAGTATTGATGAAATGCATACAAATTATGTTAAATATTAAAGAAAAACCCACACCGAACAAACCACTAGGAAGAGTCGCAAGTCAAAGGATCCCAACATGCTGGCAGCATGGCTATGTTGCACCGAAAAGGATGTTCTTTACACGAATATATGCACAATAACGGCATTCAAGAACACAGTCACGTAATCGGTGCCCCAGCTTTTTAACATAGATCTTGGCCTGTGCCCCTAAAATTGCTCCTAAGATTCGGCAGCGGCACCGGCAACAACAGCAGTACAGTCTATTTATTCTTACTTGTGAAATTTAGTAAACAAGATTCTACCCTTAAACTGTGACTTTTTAGTCCAAAACTGCCATATTTCCATAAATGAAGTAACCTGGAACACTCTTTTAGATAATACGCTGCCAATTTTTTTAACATAGTTCATGATAGTTAACGAATTTGCGAGAAAATGTCTAGTCTAGTAATGTAGATTAGATGCCTAATCTAATCTCAATTTTAAGGTTAGAATCTTGTTTACTAAATTGGACAAGTAAGAATAAATAGACTTGTAGTAAAGGGTATGTGCGAGGGAAGAAAAGTGCAGATGCAAATCCCGTCCCGCAGTAAAAATTAAAGAAATGAAATGGTTTTATTTAAAGTAGCGCAGAAACTGCGGCTTCATGAACTTTACAATTCAAACTGGGTGTCAATTTCAAAATCTAGATTATTTTGGAGAAAATTTTGTCGAAAAAACTCCAAACTTAGTCCTTTCATAGTCCTTAGTTAACAGAGTTTACGTAATTATTATAAAACATAGAAGTCATGCATTGCACTGGCTTTAATTACAGACATCATTGTAATCTAAATAATGTAATAAAAGCTTATATTATTATTACTGTTAACTAAATGGCTCCTTGTATTGTGCTGAAGCGCTCGTGGCCTAGTCGAACCGAGTGATTGGAATCAATCACTTGAATTAAGCAACAACAGGCGCGGTCACGTACAAGATGGGTGACCGTCCCGTGACTACCCCTAGTAGCATTTTTTCCGAGCGCTTCCGTGGTTCGCAAGGCACGCTAAGCCGTTGTTGCCGGCTGTCATGTAATGGAAGTAGTTAAGTCATGTCAGAGGCCTTATGGGCGGCTTGATAACTTCTGACAGTAAGGCTCGCCACTGTTTTACAATCTTCCACCAACCCGGACATGGCTCCCGTAGTGGAGTATGGCTTAACCTTGCTGCGATGCAGGAAGAGACCCGTGGCCCAGCTGTGGGGACGTACAAGGGTTGATTTCGATCGATTGTGCTGATAAGTGATAAGTGTTTCCACATTTACAGTAGAACCAACCTCTACAAGCACGAGAAACGGTGCCTCGCGCCGGACATTAGTTACGTGTTGCGCGCGCGCGCAGTTGCGGTCGGACTGAAGGGCCGCGGCAGGCCGTTTCTCTCCAACGAACTGAGGTCGAAGAATAAGTGAGTTATTATCAGGATCACACAACTCAGTGTCTGAGGCGCTAGCCGATGCTAACACAAAAATCATATCTTCTTTTATAACGCATTTTAAAAGTGAATATCGTACCTTGGCCTCTGCATCTTTCAAACTTTAAAACTTTCAAAGTTACGGACATTAGCGGAGTTGTAATCGCAACACCACACGCTAACGGTGAAGGAAAACATGATCGCATCGCACGTATTGACTGAAAGTTACGGACATTAGCGAAGTTGTAGTCGCAATACCACACGCTAACGGTGAAGGAAAACATGATCGCACGTATTGACTTGTCTTTCCTGTCCTGGGCTAGGCCGAGGTAAGCCGTCACGGTATAGGTGCTGGGCAAGCCTGCATCATCTAAAACCGTCCCACGCACTGCCGCATCCGAGTTGTCCCTTCGCCCATCTAGCGTGAGTAAAGATGGCACTGGACGCTGCCTGTATAAATCATCTCATTACGTAAATGCAGAGGCCATGCTTCCTTAGGGAAGAGACCCGGGCCCCTCTTCTTCTTCTTCTTCAGGCTATATGTTAGTCCACTGTTGGACATAGCCCTCCCCTAATGAGCGCCATAGCGCCCTGTCTTCAGCTTGCCGCATCCAGCATCTGCCGGCAGTTTTTCGCAGATCGTTTGCCGAGTCGCGGTCTCCACTTCCTCCGAGCCCCTCGGTGGGACATAACAGGTCGATGCTGAATCGCCTAACATAATTTTTCTCCTGCAGGATCCCTAGGCGGTTTATGTGCGATGTGTGTCCCGCGACGTTCACCACCAAGACAAGCCTGTCTGCCCACCAACATCTGCACCGCGGCGAGCGCCCGTACAGGTGCCAGCATTGCGTCGCCGCGTATACGTCCAAATGCGCGCTCACGGTCAGTGATGGCAAACTCAAACTCAATTTAATTTATTTGCGTAAACACGAGTATTGAGTAGCGCTCGTGGCCTAGGCGAACCGAGTGATTGCAATCAATCACTCGAGTTATGCAACAACAGGCGCGGTCAGGTGCGGGATGGGTGACCGTCCCGTTACTATCGCTAGTGGCATTTTTCCGAGCGCTTCTGGGTCTCTTCCTGTATCACAAGAAGGTTAGGTCATACTCCACCACGGGAGCCAAGTCCGGGTTGGTGGAGGTTTGTAAGACAGTGGCGGGCCTTACTGCAGGAGTTATCAAGCCGTCCATAAGGCCTCTGACATGGCTTAACAGTTGCCATTACATGACAGCCGGCACCCACGGCTTAACGTGTTTTGCAAAGTAAGGCCCGCCACTGTCTTACAAACCTCCACCAACCCGTACTTGGCTCCCGTGGTGGAGTATGGCCTAACCTTCTTGTGATACAGGAAGAGTCCCGTGCCCCAACAGTGGGGACATATAAAGGGTTGATATCGAAACACGAGTATTGTTACATGCAGATGTTAAACCGTGAGATTTGAAAAGACTAATTCATGGGGCATTGTATACGCTTCTATAATAAAATCTCTGAAGATTTATTAAGCTTGCCTGAAACGCGGTTCAAAAAATATGTTAAGCAGTACAATGGAGGAGTTCTATGTTTTAAAATAATTATGTAAACTATGTTAATTAAGGACTTTGGCAGCCTGCCGCCGCCACGTCGATGCCACTACTCACCAAAGCTCTCCGAATTACGATTGTCGCGGATCTATAAAATCATTTCCTATGCAAAATTACACCCATTAAACTCATTGAAGCTATCGAAAAACGTTGTATTCATCAGCTTCTCTTGCCAACAGCGTCATCAGTACAAGCACAGCGACGCGACATTCATCTGTGACCTGTGCGGCCGCGTGTTCAAAGTGAAGACCGCGCTCGTTACACACATGGGCATGCATCTGCGTACGTATACAACTCGGTTCTTTAACCTACGCTTTTTCCTGCTGTGTATGTCTATGATCTGTCTATCACTTAGAATAGGCGTGAGGACAGTATCAAATAATCAAAGATTTAGCGATTAAAAGGGAAAGTACATATGAAAAGGATTAAAAATATTGGCTCAGCTCCACCTTGGATGGTGAGGATCAAAATAGAAAACCAGTCTAACAGAGTAACGGTGATTTATTTAAAATATTCACAAAATAATGGCAGACAACTTGTCTTCAACCGTCGTTCACAATCGAATGCCTCGTTCCACCGACTTATCCCTCCCGCCACCAACCCCTTCAAAACTGTCAGCCGAATTCGTTCCTGTTTTGCTCGGGTTGCCAGCATCAAAAATGCACTTGAGAGAATCGAGTCAGTGAATCGATATATTATAATATGGTTTCGGTAATTTCTTAAAGTGATACATTGTATGATTTATATCTTTTTATTACCTAATAAACACTAATAATCTTATAAATCACTAATAAACAAAGATAATTTTTAAGACCCTATCAATATTATATTATTTTTAATGCACTAACCCGTGCTAAGGACAATTTTAAAAACCTATTTAAAACCTGTACGTAATACAGAGAATATTGTAAAGAGGTTCGAAATTTCACTGATGCCGGTTAGTCGCCCATTAGCTCAGTTGGAAAGAGAGCGCTGGCACGAATAGCCAGAGGTCGCGGGTTCGAATCCCGGCATGGGTACCAAAGTTACCAAAGTGGCTGAAGAGGAAATTTTTGGCCTCTAAATAGGTTTTTAAAACTCTAACAATATGTTAATACACAGTTATTTACTGTCCCTAATAAACCGCGGGTAACATCACTGGGCACAGATAGTTTTTTTCATAAAACATAAACTTATACTCAATACTGTTCAATCCAGCCACTCCTTCATATCTTAAAGAGCGCTTTACCTTCCTCGGTGATTCCCACAGCCGGGCATTAAGGTCTGACCTGAATATGTCGCTGGAGACTCCAACTCACTCGACGAGGTTCTTCAGCGATTCGTTTACCGTAACGGCCACTCGGCTGTGGAATGATCTTCCGGTGTCAATAAGGCGCTCCCCTTCCTCAGCTGTCTTTAAAAGCAAGGTTAAGGAATTTTATCTGTCCCTGCAAGTTTAGTATTCGTGCATTGTCCTTTTCATTTGGTCTTTTCCGTATGTCTCCATTTAGGTACACAATATTGTATTTATTTCCTCATCGTGTAGATTGTTACTATAACGTATTTATGTAAGTTTATCATAACTATGTATGTAACTGTTTATGTAGGTATATTGTTATTTATATGAGTAGTGTATTAATATATTTATATTTGAACCGACTACCCGTCTCTTATTTCCTCCAGCAACTTTCCGTCGTAAGGTTGTCTGGAAGAAATTGCTTTAAGCAATAAGGCCGCCAATTGTACTTTGTATCATTACATGTTTTATAATATGTGCTCTGGTGTACAATAAATAATATTCTTATCTTATTTTTATTTTATTTACAGCTGACAAGAAGTTCGTCTGCCATTACAAGGGGTGCCCGCGCCGATTTGCCACCAAGGTGCAACTGAACATCCACATAGATGGCCGCCACAGGCAGCTGCCGCCGCCCTGCGCCTGCGAACTCTGCCACAGGAGGTAAGCCATAGAGATAAGATAAGAATATTCTATGTGTACTATCGTATTATTAGGTACTTATTTATATGGTTATAAATATTTCTCCCTTCCTCCCGCTATCTCAATTCAAACACCCAATGGTAGGGTTGGCCGGAAGAGATCTCTGTCAGAGATAAGTTCGCCTTTGAAACAAATTTCATGTAATCATATTTCGAATTACTTTTTGCAATAAAGAATATATTGTACACCAGAGCTCATATTATAAAACATGTAAAGATACAAAGTACAATTGGCGGCCTTATTGCTAAAAGCAATTTCTTCCAGACAACCTTACTATGGAAAGTTGCTCAAGGAAATAAGAGACGGGTAGTCGGTGCAAATATGATATATTAATACACTACTTACATAAATAACAGTGAGCTCAGTTTCCTTTGTGAGAAAACACTAGTATTTGTCTTGCTGACATTATGAATTAATTATTATTAACTAGCTGACACAGCGAACATCGTACCGCCTAACAGTCGATTCTTTATTTTTTTCCCTCCATAAGAACCATCCTCGTACTTCAGGGAATATTCTAAAAAAAGAATTAACGAAATCGGTTCAGCTGCTCTCGAGATTTGCGCTTACCAACACATTCAGCGATTCATTTTTATATTATAGATTATTACGTATCATAAGTATAAATAGTGTATATTTACTTACTTATATATTTATTATATGTACTTATTGATTATTTGTCCTTATCTAATTTTAACTAAGTATTTCTTCTTCCGTTTGTTTCGAATGCCTACCATTAAATTTCTTGCACCACCTGTGGTTGACTGGTGGAAAATGCTTATAGCATTAAGTCCGCCACATTGCCATTGTATTTTTTTACTTATGTGCAACAAACGTATTAATAATAATAATAATAGTAGTATTAGTGTTGCTGGGATTATATAAATAAACACGTTTAAATAAAGCAAAAAGTCAAAGTCGTTCCAGTTTTATCGTTTATTAAAAGTTTGACTACACCACAAGTCAAATATAACTAAATATAGTTGTATAGTTGAGGCGGTGGTAGCTCAGTGGGTAGAACCATGGACTGGCAAGCGAGAGCCCCAGGTTCGATCCCGAGTGCGGGCACGTACCAATTACTTAGTTTAATTTCAAAGTTACGTATATTTGCGAATTTGCAGTCGCAATACCACACGCTAACGGTGAAGGAAAACAACGTTCGGAAACCCGCACGTATTGACTAGTCTTTCCTGTGTGCTAGGCCGACTAAGCTGTCAGGATGGTATAGATGCTGGGCAAGCCTACACCGTCTATAAAACCATGCCCCAGGCACTACAGGGTCGGAGTGGTCCCTTCACCCATCTAGTGTGAGTGAAGATGCCACTGGACGCTGTATAAATCATCTCATTAAGTAGATGCAAAAAGGCCAATATTATTTAAATATAGTTGTATGCGAGTTATGTGTTACTGCACAAAGTAGCCATAGTAGTATTCGATTCAATGTTCTACAGAATAGTACCTATGTCAAGTTATGACTGAAATGTAGTGGTTAGTTATAATTTTAAAAGTTTAAAAAGGACAGCAGCTTGTAAACAATTAACTATATTCTTATTGTATTTTGTGTACCTTCGTCACTTTGCAATGGAGTGAACTATATTTTCTACTATTTGTTTTTATGTTAGTAAAGAGTGACTTTTGAAAATTAAAATCACTCACTCGCCAACTCGCTTGCTCACTAACTCTCTCACTTAAACACTCGTTCACTTGTCTTTTCTAAAAATGATTTCCCATTGTTTCAGATTTGTAAAAATGTCCTTACTGAAGGTCCACATGAAAAAGGCACACGGATTGATCCTGATGACGCGAAAGGTAAGTGAAATTACTACTTTAAATCAATTAATCCCAAACCAGTGGCCTAAGTGGATGAGGCTGGGCGCATGTTGAGACGCAGGCGACGCAGCACAGCGCAGATTTTGTAAAGCATGAAACTTCATTGAGCTACGTACGCTGCGGCGCAGACACGTGCGACGCAGACATGTGTCTGCCCTGCTCTGCATCTCGTGCCGGCACATATTTCTGCGCGATGCGTGCATGTTTACTAACAATTTTGTTGCAATGACAGAACATTTAATTGAATTAATTCGCTGTGAACGTTGTTTGTATGATACAAATCATCCAGACTATTAAAAAAGACATTGAAAGAGTTATTATGGGTGAGAATTGACAAGGAATGGAGCTAATAGTTGCGTCGCAGCATGCGTTAGGGGCCTATGTCTGCCTCAACTGCCCTGCCCTGTACCATCCTGTACTGAAGTGTGCTGCGTCGTCTGCGTCTCAGCACGCGCCCAGCCTGAGTCTGGCTTAACGGAGGTTAAGCCAGACTTCTTCGGGCTTCTTCCTGCATCGCAGGGAGCTGCGATGCAGGAAGAAGCCCGTGCCCCAGCAGTGGGGACATGAAAAGGGTTGATGTCATCATTATCAATCCCAAACCAATGCTATTTCGTCTATTTGCTGCTGCGAATTTAAATGGTCTGTAGACTATTCAATAGAACATTGGTCTCACATTCGGAAGGGAGGGATTCAAAATATGACGTCATACGTTGCTAGTGACGCCCTGAAAAAGGGCATGCGTAAAGTCTCAAAAACATTGTGATGTCTTAACTTCTCACAGTTCATCACATTTGTTAGACCATCATTTTCCAATTCAAACATCAAGGCAGGTGGTAGCGGACGGGTAGAACACCGCCTTCTCAATCTGGAGGTCGTGGGTTCGAATTCCCTCATGTACCAATGACTTTGTTTTCTAAGTTATGTACATTTTGTGAATGTTATGCCGGCGCCAGACGAAGTGAAGTTCAAACAAGTGATCACTTCTTTGAAGACTTTGCTCACATGTTGTTGTATCTGCCAGATATGTGTTTCACACCTTTGAGCTCAAAGTTCTCAGTAAGACTTCAATCATGGACGACGATTTTGTCGACGCAGTTTGCTTATATAATTTATGTGGGTGTAGTTATTTATTCGTAATAGAACAAGGTTTCGGATCCCATATGGTGGCTCTTCTTGAAGCAACTCCATAAACTCGAAAACGCTCTCGTTACTCAACTCCATCGTTAGTTCGACTGATTGTTTACGCACGACTGCTCTCCACGGTGACGCTCGCGCAAATGAGCTCGCGCGCAGTGTGACAGGCACACAAACATTTGGCCTTTGATGTGCGCTAAAATACGGAAGCGGAACGAAAACGGAACGGCAATGCGCACTTAAGTGTTCAAATATGTGACAATAGTATCAAATGTCCGTGCCACACATGTGCACACTTATGTATCACTTGTTTGAACTTCTGCCTGGCGCCGGCATTACAGTAGCAACACAACTCACTAACTGTGAAGGAAAACGTCTTGAGGAAACCGGAGAGTGTCAGGTATTCAACTTCCTCAGTGCTCGAAATTGCCTACCCGCGGTGTGCGCGAGTGGTAATTATGCCCCTAGTCTCCTGCCGAGAAAAGGCCTCTACCCTGCATAATAAAATCATCACTGTTCTCTTCCAAAGATGTTCTTCAAAATGCTGCCGAATCTCACGGACACGCAAGTGAAACAAGGCAAGATATTCTACGAATCAGACTTAAACCGCACCTACCATCTGAGGCCAGGGGAAAGTTCTAGAGTTGACGAGCCGCCGAGTAGGTACTGTGTACTGCGAGAAGACACTGGGGAGTTCTCAGAGCCGTCCGCAGAAGGCTCCGAACCTCCGGAAGAAAGTGAGACCGTGGCCAAAGTGGTGGTGATCGAGAACGGGGAATTGGTGGTGGCGGACAGAACTTTGAATACGGAGGAGGGTTTAATTGACAACGTGAAGGCAGAGATTCTCGACGATGCGCATTCTATGCCTGAGATCTGAGATGTCAGGTATGTTTTAGTGTTTTTTTTAGTTATTATTTTAGCCGAGAAATTGTCGCGATTAGACCCGTTTAATATAAACCCGGAGAGGTGTGTTTTTAACGAGTCAGGAACTTTTGTAGCACCTATGCTTGGCTGTGACAGTCTGAAACATGTCGCAGGCGTCGGAGTGACCACTGCACACTTGAAAGGAATTTGAAATTGTTAGTACATAATGTGTTAAGAGAATGTTTTTTCTTCTTTGTAAATATGAATTAAAACCAAAGTGATTTTTGGAGATAATAGCGATTTTCAATGTTTGGTTTTTCCTCTGATTTTAAATCAAAGCGACACAAAGAGACGTGGCATTGAGAAATGTTTTGTTTTACGTTGAAGCTTTACGAGTTTATCGTGCGATGTGTTAACAATTGAAGGGACAAATGAGTTGACCGGTGCCGACCATAAGGCGCTCGAACCATATTTGTTTTTATAGCGTTGTGCAGATATGCCCGTTTATGATTCAGTGATCGATTTCCGTCAAAAACGGCCGTTTTTAGCGGCAATCGATTGAAGTCCTAGGATATTAATACTACATTCTAGGCTAGATGTTCTAAAAATAGCTATCTCAGATATTGAGATTTTGATAAAACACAGTTATGATTTTTATTTTATTGGTGGCGCGCCCTTAAGCGCCTTAAAGCCGTACGAAGAGGATTAGGATTGAGGTTCAGGTAACTCAGTTTGCGCAGGCACGAAGATAGACTTGATGTTCACTGATTTTGGTCATGAACTTTTCACTTTTCATTAAATTCATGGGCCCCATGCTTTTTTAGGGTTCCGCAGTCAGCAAAGAACTTCATACTTTCGCCATGCCCGTTCGTTGGTCCGTCCGTATATGTCCGCGTTGACACAGACTTTGTGCTAGAAAGCGGAAATTTGGCATACATATTGATCACTTCATATTGATTATTGAAGGGCCGGTAAGGGACGTCCCAAGCGGACATACGTCGACCAAATAGGGGATGGGGGTGACCAGACCAAATAGAATGACCAGATAGAGGGGGAAGTAGATAGATAGATAGGGAACACTTTATCGTACATACAGGGTTACTAGTTAAGTCGACCTATCCCCCCTAAGGGCTAATAGTAGACATAATTTCTGACCGATTTTACTATGGGACCCCCTAGCCTTTAACTTCTAACACTCTCACGACTAATCTCGTTAAGTTATCTACAGTTTTGGCTATCAACATAATCAATCATCTCATCGTCAATCTAAAACCGAAAGAAAATTGCAGTTCCACAATAAAAATAAAATATTCTCAGGTTTAAAGGTAAAAAATTGCGATTATTGAGTAAAAAGTTTAAAAGTGGAATAGCCAGAAAAGGGTTAGGTTTAGTCTAGGGGGTCCCATAGTAAAATCGGTCAGAAATGATGTCTACTATTAGCCCTTAGGTTGGATAGGTCCACTTAACCAGCAACCCTGTATAAAAGGAAATTAGCATGTATTAAAATTAGCGGCATGTGTTAGCAAAGGGGAAGATAAAAAGTACGCGGAACCGGCGTGCGTGCATGCAACGACTTACGAACGTTGATGGAGCGAAGGTGATCTGTCAGCAGGATCGTGGCAAGTGTCAGTCCCTGGTCTCAGCCTACCCCTCTGTAGTGGGGTAGGCAGTGCTGTGTGTTGTGTATGTATTGATCACTTCGACAAAACGACTGTCATAAAAAAGTACACTTAAATTAGGGATGTTTTATACTATTTTTATTTTTAATGCACTAACCCGTGCTAAGGACAATTTTAAAAACCTATTTAGAGGCTAAAAATTCCACCCATGCTGGGATTCGAACCCGCGACCTCTGGCTATCCGTGCCAGCGCTCTATCCAACTGTGCTACTGGGCGACTCACCGGCATCAGTGAAATTTCGAACCTCTTCACACTATTCTCTTATTATTTTATTGCCTGTACGTAATACAGAGAATAGTGTAAAGAGGTTCGAAATTTCACTGATGCCGGTGAGTCGCCCATTAGCTCAGTTGGATAGAGCGCTGGCACGGATAGCCAGAGGTCGCGGGTTCGAATCCCAGCATGGGTGGAATTTTTAGCCTCTAAATAGGTTTTTTTAGGGATGTTTTGTTTGTCGTTTACCCTACAGTGAAGGGTGAAGGGAAGACGGCCGGTGGACCAGGGCAGTATCGCAGTGGTGGCCAAGGGAGGGAAGGAGGTTGGTAGGCAGACCATCGACACGATGGTCAGGCGACATCGTGAGGGTTGCGGGTCAGAGATGGATCAGGTTAGCACAGGACCGTGAGGAATGGTGCAGTAAAAAGGAGGCCTGTGCCCAGCAGTGGGTAGATGTGGGCTGATTATAGATAGATAGAGGGGTGGGGTATCGGAATTGAGGGTATCGTCCTTGGGCGTCCAGAACAATTGTGACAGTAGAAAAACTAGTTTTCGATTTAAGGATCAGTTTGCGTAATATTAAGATTTAAAGTGCAATTATTTGTTAATCTATTAGGGCGTCGCACTCATCTCCTTGGTGTTGATTATAGAAACGTGAAAACATTCAGGGCAGCAGCGCCAACTGAGGTTAAAAAGTAAAATCACAGCCTTAAAGCTAATCGAGTAATAGTTGATCAACTTATGTAATGTTAATTTTACTTATGCAACTTATGTTGAAAACTTCGTACATTTTCCATTGAAAATTACTGGTGAAGTTGTTGTGTGTTAAGCAGGTGAAAAACCCCTTCTAATTTCTTATATTTTGATGATCAACTACGGAACCCGTCAATGTGCGTGACCCGACACGCACGTATTCCGGATATGTTAATGTTCAATGTGTCGTGCAGTTACTCGAACCCCCGATTTCTCGACACTAATCCTCTATTAATCTACTGTTGACAGCTGTCAGCTGATTAGATTATCAGATTGTTAGTAGGTATACGATAAACCACCAATCCGGACTTAGCCCCCGTGGAGGAGTAGGGCCTATATGATGATGATACGGGAAACCGGGCGCAATAATCCCATTTCCATTTGTTAATAACTGTATCTAGCACACTTTTTTCATACTTTGTCTCACTGATAGTTTAACAATATTTTATTTTCAAGTATTAAATCACTTTAATCACATATTGAGGCATATCTCTTTGTCTTTTTTATTGTTCTAAACGGTTTCAAATGTTCGGCGTTGGCTCAAGATATCCCCCACCCGAGTCGTTGTTATTTCACTGTGAAGACAAAAATAAGTATTCCTTGAAATAGGTTCGCTCGCTGTATCAATATGCGTAAGTGAAGGATGGTTGCGGTTTTTCCAAAGTTCTTGGGTTTTCTGTAGAGTTTGTTGTTCTAGCTCTAAATCCAGACTTCAGACAGATAACCAACTGACGCTATGTTTATTTTTAGCGCGGGCTTTCCAGTGTTGCCAGCCCCGTGTTTCCAGTTTAGTACTCATTGTTTGAAAAGGCACGGTTTGAAATCAAAAGGGACAGTTTTTTGCCACAACTTTATAAGTATTAAAAGGGAAAAAGATCACTGGTAACGCCTTACGGCTTACGACTGAAGTTAGAAAGAAGGTCTTGCGCACCACCGTCTGCTTTCACAGACATTGTAGTATTATATCGCAGTGAAAAAATACTATGTTATTCTCGACATAGAGGCCTACTCTCAAAGAGAGAGAAGAATATTTCTGAAAAAACCTTTGGCTCCAATAACATAACGCCCAAAAATTCACGAGGCGAAATTGGTAGATTACTTTTTGGTCACCGTTTTCTGTCCATTGACCCAAAATGAAAGAAGGACCACCGCGAGTCCGATTGGGCGTTTTTGTCCGAAAGGGGGCGAATTGGCAACCCTGAATCATGACATGAAGTGAGTGCAGTGCCGATAACTCAGTCTTTTTATTACCGGCGTTTAGTATAAGTGCAACGCATTCGCAGTTACGATTTTCAACTATCGATTACTCGAGTAATACGCACATTTCTGTTTTCAAATCAGTGATACCAATAACTTCTGAAGTTATCGTTTCAGGTAAGTGACTACAAAAAATATCCTTAAAAAAAGTTGATACTTACCACTAAAACACTCTTAAGACTTAGTAAAAGCCGGCGTTGACCGAGCAATAAACCTTTTTTTTATGTTTTTGCTTCTATAAAACCTTTTTCTATCTAATATGTCAACGCCAAACGGAGAAAAAAATATTAAAGATTCCTTAAAGTTAAGTACCTACTTTCGCGATTGCTTCGATTCTTACGTGCGTGCGTTTCAGCCGGTCTATTGGAGGATTTCGTGCTACAAACCGGCTTTAACTCCGTCTTAAGAGTGTATTAATTTAGTGGAATCCACTTTTTAGAAATAAGACCTTAAGTTTTTTTGTGTTACTTGAAATTTACTCCACCAATCCGGACTTGGCCCCCGTGGTGGAGTATGGTCTATTTCTTCCTCAGGGAAGAGACCCGTGCCCCTCGGTGGGGACGTAATGGGTTGATGATGATGATGATGACTTTAAATTTCTAAAATTTAGGATCACCATCGTCATCCTCACGTTGTATGTTGTTATTTTATGTTTTTTTGTGTGTGTTATTATATTCTAGTATAGATACTCGTAAATAAGCAGCCTATGTAAGGTCCAACAAAAAAGGTAACAATATTTATGCCACACCTGGCAATAAAGTGGCTTTTTCCGCACGCTGCGCGTACGGAAAAAGCCGCTTTCTGGCCAAGTGTAGACACAAAAAGATGTACACAACACGGGAGGTGATAAAGAAAGCTCTCGATCGCATATTTACGTCCCTCGCTTGCAGCTCGGGCCGCAAACTTCTGCGATCTCGGCCTTTCTTTGTATTACCACCCTAGTTATGTAATGGTCTATTTCTGTATTAATAGTAGATTAGTAGCCAAGGGCTGTAAGGCATCAATTGCAGCCCGAGATATTTACTCACGAGCGCAGCGAGGGCGCCTATAGTTCGAGAGTGCATTTGGTGCTTACACCCGAGCTAACTATTCTGCCTTACAAACCGGCATTTCAAGAATAAAACATTTTAAAATAAAAGTTTTCTATTCCCGCCTTTTTTCATTAAAAAGAATCAAGGAAAGAACTTTTTAATTTTTTTTTTCAAGAACGAAATTGAGCTTTGCCGTTCGATATTTAAAATTGATGACTATTATACTCGCATGAAGACAAGGCTGAATAGCAAAGCGACCTCTTTGGTCATTGGGCTGAATGCATGACGTCTATTGCCAGTATGATGGTTAGACGTACGCGAACTTTTTGAAAGAAAGAAGTGTTTTTTTTAATTACTTACCGCCCTAGGGCTTTTCTAGCTACATTATTACCCTAGAGCGCTAATTAGTCAACAAGCCCCATTTGGAGCTAATAAGAACCTACTTGCCGAACATGAGAGATGTAAAATAATATTATCGACTCATTCTATTGAGTGATTTTCAACTCATTATCAATATTTTAAAGGAATGGTATTTATTGTGATAAACTTGATGGATTGTGATAAAAAATGTGATAATTATTTAACAGTAATGGTATAACATCATAACATGTTCGTAATTATATTCGTGATAAAAAAAAACTGTCACACAACACAAACACTTAACCTGGTCCCAAACTCTGTAATATGCTAACCAAAGACGTCACAAACATGGAAATACGCCCAGATTGAGGCCACTTGTACAAATATACGGCGGCCCCTAGCGCCTTAACGGTTAGACCAACTAGGCCGTCTAATTTCTGGCTTTTGTTGGTTTGAAAGCCTGAATCTAATTCGGAATTGTGGTAACGTTGCAAAATGTTTTATATCTTTCTCTTTCTTTTCCTGTTAAATGTTTAAGGGTCTATCGGCTGATATGTAAAGAAGTAAAAAAACAATTCGATTGGCCGGAGCCGACCATAAGACGCTCGCATTGTAGTTTTTCTCGTTTTTATTACATTTCGCCCTGATATTGTTATGCTTAACATTTTTTTGTTTTTAAGGCGCATTAATAATGCTGCTCCAAATTTTTTAAATGTCCCTTAAAATCAGTAAACACATTTAATACCACTTTGTAGAAAGAAAAGTAGCACTAGCTTAATAAAACAAAGAAAATAATAAATAGACATATGTCTGTGTAAATTCCTTTTTATATAGGTACAATAAAGTGTTCTTTATCTATCTATCTAATACAAAATAGAAAAAAAGATTTAAGCGCTAAGTACGTATAAGAATGAAGTAGCTACTTCCGGGTTTTTTTTTTAAATTAGATCCTTTTATCATACTATTATCCCGAAAAATATCGGAACCTTTTTTGTTATACCCTTATGTATACACCCACAACTAACCTAAACACATTCATTGTACACATTCTGCGCAAAGAAAATAAGCCCCTAACTGTTAATTATAATTATAACACAACAACACAACATTTACATACAAGCACATACATTGCTTCTGGCCCCACACTAGGATACTAGGATAATTATAGATTCGGTCCATGGACGTCTCGTGCAAGTTTAGGCGTAGGTGGTTGGAGTTTAAAGTTAAACAAAAACAATGTCTGTCTTTAATATTTTAATAAAGTACGTAGTGTTAACATACAATTTTTCGTCATCATCATCAGGCTATGCTAGTCCACTGCTGGACATAGCCCTCCCCTAAAGAGCGCCGCGTTGTGCTATCATAGGGGGTAATGCCCATATTCCCCACGCTGGGCATGCGGATTGGGCATCGCAGTTCGGTGGAATTGTACTGCAGGGGGCGCTGCTGCCCACCCCCCATTGAATTTCTATCCCATACAATTTTTATCGGATAGAAATTCACAACATTAATTAATGATCTGCTAAAATATTTGTGCTTTCAGATGTCGGTGACAAGGAAGTTAGTAGAGTGTCTGCAAGAACTAAGGACTGTCGATTACGCGGACACTACCAAAGCTCGATTTATTACCGGCAAAGCGGAGGACGCTCTCAACTATATATATCATATTGGTTTGAAACAAAAAAACTTTACCACTGAAGAGAAGAATGCTATTGGACCTTTGATCGCTGACGCCATAATAGCTTTGCAAATAAACATCCAGAGCACAGCTTGCCTCTACCGAACAAGATTAGACAATTCTGTGCTTATGAAAAGATCTGCGATTCAATTTTTGATTGATAACTACTCACATTTTCCTGCTGGGGATTCGACTTTAGCCGAAAAGTTTCAGGGTGTCGACATAGAAGAAAGTGTGGAGATACTGGACAAAGTCATTGACAAGTGGTGTCATATGGTAGACCCTGACGAAGGCCCGAATGATAGAGAAAGCGCCGGCGCAAAGGAAGTGCCACAATCCCATACCTGGTGGTCGAAGTAAAGTGATTTATTAATCAAAGAAGATCTTAAAATTTCAAACATGAATTTCTTATCGAATGTACTAGATTCGATTCCTGTCGTAGGCCACGTCAAGGGAGTCATACACTATGCAGCTGGTGACACTGAAGGAGGAAACAAAGCTATGTACCAAAGTACCAGAACGTCAGCAGTTCTAGGTGGAGGCGCTGTTGGATGCCTTGCCGGCCCTGGTGGAGCTGTATTGGGAGCTATGTATGCAGGCCTAGCTGCGGATGGTGTGGCTTCAGTAGCAATGAATGAATCACAAGGAATCGTTAAAGGATGTAAACATATAGCTGAAGATCTTACAGACGGTAAAAATCCAACTGGTTCAATAGTGAGCACAGGATTGCAAGTCGGGATGGATGGAGTGGGTGGTTTAGGAATGGGCGGCGTTTCTAGTGCTGCAAGTCAGGTTTCAGAAAAAGCCGTGGCGAAGACTGTGGAAAATGTGGCGAAAAAGGCAGTCGCGACTGTTGGAGAAAAGGTTATCCAGAAAACTGCTAAAGTTAGTGGAGAAGAAGTGGTCAAGATGGTAACTAAAACCGTTTCGGAAAATGCGGTGAAAAGGGTTATACAAACTGCGGCGATTCAAGCGGAAGTAGCTCTGGTATCCACTCATGTTGCTATGCAGGCTAAAGAAAGAACCGAGGCGGAAAAAAAGAAACGCGATCAAGAAGAAAGAATACAGCGAGATAGAGAACGCAGGGCAAGAGAAGAAAGGGAACGCCGAGATAGAGAACGTATGGCTAGAGAAGAACGAGAACGGCAAGATAGAGAAGAAAGGGAACAGCAAGATAGAGAACGTAGGGCTAGAGAAGAGAGAGCACGGCAAGATTTAGAACGTAGGGCTAGAGAAGAACGAGAACGGCAAGATAGAGAAGAAAGGGAACAGCAAGATAGGGAACGTAGGGCTAGAGAAGAGAGAGCACGGCAAGATTTAGAACTTAGGGCTCTAGAAGAGAGAGCACGGCAAGATTTAGAACGTAGGGCTAGAGAAGAACGAGAACGGCAAGATAGAGAAGAAAGGGAACAGCAAGATAGGGAACTTAGGGCTAGAGAAGAGAGAGCACGGCAAGTTTTAGAACATAGGGCAAGAGAAGAGAGAGCGCGGCAAGATTTACAACGTAGGGCTAGAGAAGAAAGAGTACGACAAGATAGAGAACGTAACGCTAGACAAGAGAGGGAACGGCAAGATAAAGAACGTAGCGCTAGACAAGAGAGGGAACGGCAAGAGAAAGAACGTAGATCTAGAGAAGAAAGAGAAAGACCTTCTGGTTCTGGAACAAGCTCTGGGGCTTCACAACAACCACAAGGTAATAGAAATAATAATCAACCTGGAGAGGAGAAAGAAGATTTCTTTGCAATTTTTATGGATTTGTTGAATAGCCTTTTGGACCTCATTTTCGGCAAGGCAGACACAGACATAAAAAGAGCCATTTCTAAAATTTTCACGAAACTTAAACAGGGACAAATCGATTATTTGTCAACAATAGTCGAAAGATTAATAAATTGTGGAATATTAGAGGAGGTAATAAAAATTGTGATAAAAATATTTTCAGAACACTTTCCTCAAAATATATCATTCCAAAATGTTCTCAGCTTGTTGGAATTTGTCGCGACTTACATAACAGACGAGATAAGTTACCGCACTGTCCTTTTTAAAATGGCTGAGAAAATTTCGAGACAACGTGATAGATCGATACCGAGAATAGAACCCGAAGTTCTCCAAGCTGACATACTTTCTGATCTTATGAATCTAGAAAATATTGTTCAAATAATAGTAGATTTGTTTGAGACACTGCGATCTGATATCGAATCTGAAACTGCAGGAAATAGGGCCATATCCCCGGACTTCCGGGATATATTCGCGGCAGTGTACCACTACTTGAAACACAGATGCGTTCCTGGCGACGGGGTTCTTTCCGTTAGAGAATATTATGACTGGATAAGACTGCTCCTGCAAGAACTTGGAAGGAGAGATATTTACACTGTGCGGTTACAACGACAAAGAACTGGAACTGTAAGAGGAACCATTGTCTGTGATATGTATGTCTCTCGTTATGGAAGACGGGTCAGGATCGTTGTGAAATTTATAGGCAGTACCACTGTATTGTCTTCTTGTTTTGTTGTCGAAATTATATACGAAGATGATGACAAAGATGGAGTCGTAACCGTGAAGTTTTATCCGTAATTTTTTATCTTTTCTCGTAGCTTTCTCCAGGATTTCCGTTGAAAAACTGAATATGTTTGCTTATGTCTAATACCTACTGTGCACTAATAATAATATAACATATATTATAAAATAATATTAGTTAGTAAAAAACTTATATGTTGCTTCAAAGCGAATTGAACCGAACTGTAACTATCAAAAATTATCGTTTCGATTTGCCTGTAGACCTTTACCGAGTAGGTTCACCTTTTCCTAAATTACAGACATTGATTTATCTACATTTATGGCGGATATCTCGACAATAAAATGAAGACGTTATGAAGTAGTCCGCCTAGTGTGATGTAGTTTTAAAATAGTCATTGTTTTTTTGCGTGAACATGTCTCTAGTAAGTACATAGTCCCATCGAACATGGTTCATACAATAGGATTTAAAACATACACAAGGCAAAAATAAATTATGACGCTTTAGTCGCTAATGTAAAAATTTAAAGCCTTATTATATTCTTAAGTCGTAAACTGGTATGTTCCCATCACGTTAATAATTTCATTTGAGAAAGTAATCAAATAATAGTAGATTAGTATAGTAGCCAAGGGCTGCAAGGTATGAATTGCAGCCAGAGATATTTATAGTTCGAGGGTGCAATTGGTGCTTAGACCCGAGCTAACAATTCTGCTTTACATCTCGATTGTGAGGTAAGTAGAAAAAAACCGGCATTACAAGAATAAAACACTTTAACGTTAAAGGTTTCCATTCCAGCCACTCTTCATTAAAAATAATCAAGTAAAAAATTTTTTTTTTCAAGTACGTAATTTTGCTTCGCCGTTCGATATTTAAAATTGATGACTATTATATTCACACGAAGACAAGGCTGAATAGCAAAGCGACCTCTTTGGTCATTGGGCTGAATGCATGATGTCTATTGCCAGTATGATGGTTAGATGTACGCGAACTTTTTGAAAGAAAGAAGTGTTTTTTTTTAATTACTTACCGCCCTAGGGCTTTTCTAGCTTCATTATTACCCTAGAGCGCTAATTAGTCACCTACAAGCCCCATTCGGAGGTAATAAGACCTACTTACCGAACATGAGAGATGTAATAGTTATTTGTTATACAAGAGTGCAAAGTTGCTTTTTAACCGCGTGTTCAATTTTGATGACCGAGCAAGCGAAGGATTCTAAAATTGAATCACGAGCGCAGCGAGTGATTCAAAATTAGAATCCTGAGCGTTAGCGAGGGAATCAAAAGAGCACGAGGTGAAAAATCTTTGCACTCGAGTACAACACGTAACTTTTCATTCCACCTCAGCGAGGAAATGACTAAATGCAAAAAAAAAAAACGTTTACAATCACAAGATAGGTACACTTTTATTTCAGTTTAGGTATTAATTACTACATTATGACAGGTAAGTATTACAGAATAATCTTTAAATTATAACAAAATAATACTAAGGTATAATTAAGAAAATTTTAAAGTAACGTTGCTACAGTTATTTAAATTGAGTGTAATACTTTTTTAATTCACAAACATAGTGCACACGATGTTCTAAATTCAATTTACTTTATCCTCTAGAGAATAAAAACGGCTTTTCCACTCAGATATTGAAGATTAAAAATACTCTTTCCGAGATGGTGGGATGAAAAATATTTTGTCTCTTATCTTTATCTAATGTATAGCTTATTTCTAAGCGGTTTAAATAAGTTTTTTATTTTGTCTTTTGTATTTACCCACATTTTTCGTTACTGACTTTTTTCGTGTTTATTTTTGTTGTTGCATGAGTTAAACAAATAAAGATTTTTAATCAATGTGCAATCTTTTCATTAAATAATTTGACAGTGATGAATATACGATGATTCTTTTACCTTAATCAGTACATACATAGATCTCGAAGCCTGCAATGGCTCTACATACAATGGCTCAATTAGGAGGCTAAGTGCGCTAAGTACAGGGTAACCTAACCAGGCTTTGGTAATCGATCAGCGCAACATTGTTAAGTTGTGTGACCAATACTGCGTTAAATAAGGGGTAAAAACAGTTTCGCTTCTAGGTTGTAGAGTGGTAACGAGATCTAAAAGGTTGGGAACCATTATTCTAACTGTCGCACTTGCTTTGCCTTGGCGCACTACCTACGAATTTCTATGCCTACAGCACATGGGTAAACCCAACTGCTGTGCATGGCACGGCCGCTTCCCTATCACGGCAACTCTCTCGGCTGAAACTCGGGTGTATTTATGTGAAGATCACTTTGATGTAAGTCCTATAATAATCAATGTCCACTGGCTGTGGCTGAAAGATGTTTGTTTACATACTCTAGATGGTTTCAAGATGGCGGATAGCGTTTCCGCCGTTGCTGAATTAGACGAGGAAAAAATTTTCTTACTTTGCAAATTTTGCAGCCATCCTGCATACTTACTTAGCAAAATCAATATATTTCGGTTTCTTACGTTAAATACTGTAGGAAATATTCATTTATCGCGTCAAATTTGATACAAGGTGTCAAATAGCGGATTGTAATGCACACATAGTTTTTAATTAGAATTATGTAAGCACAACAGGTACTAAATAAAGTCGACAGCAGCTCGGCCTTATAGTTGCAATGTCGCCCATCTATACCTATCTATCTATAATCAGCCCAAATCAACCCACTGCTGGGCATAGGCCTCCTTTTTACTGCGCCATTCCTCACGGTCCTGTGCTAATCTGATCCATTTCTGACCCGCAACCCTCACGATGTCTGACCATCGTCTCGGTGTTCTGCCTACTAACCTAGGTACTCAGTCGCCCATAACGCAACTGAATAAAATGTAAGCTTTTAAGGTTGACTGCGAGGTATCTTGTGATTTGTGATATCTTGTGATTGAAATAGTAGATTGTTAATCTAACTACCGAGTGTTTCTTTGAAACCTGAGCGTGCGTGGGATTTAACACAAGTACACCACTCGAGTTAAATAGAATAGGGTAGCCCCTGAGGTGGACGCTCTACTTTTTGTCACCCTCTATGAAAAAATATGTAGGTAAGTACAACTTATGATAGGAATATAATACCTACTACCTACCTTTATTTATTTTGTACCACATTTTTGCGTCCGATACAGTGTTCTCTGGAGTTACCTAATAGAATACTTTCAATCTCAGTACTTGATTGAAGACACACTATAAAAACTTGTAAGATCTGAATTGAGAATGTAAAAAATAATAATTACGAACAAAGGCGGAGGAATCCATTTCGCGCGTGTTTTATTTTTTCACAAACTTTATTTGGATCGCGCGCGGTTTCTTTTTTACAGCCAGCCAGGTTCATACCATGTTCGTGATTTATCCCTTTGGTGATTGGAAATTATAGGTACTAGAAATAGCCACATTCTAAATTCAAATCACTTTTCATCCCTAGCGATCGAAGATCTATTTTCCTTCCTGTTTACGAGGGCTAAACAAGCTCTTTTTAAAAAGATGTCATAAAAAAATTAAATTGGTACTTATTCGGATATTGTACTGAGGGCAGCAACAGACTAGTGCAATGAGTACCTACCTAGTACTTTTCAGATTTATCGTTAACCTTTATCGTTGAGCATTTGATAAAAATGGCAAATACCTACTATAGATACAAACGGTCGTGAATTTGTATTTTCAGTTCCCCTCTTTGACGATACTGTAAAATATATTTATGATATGAAAAATACAGGAATAAAACAGCCACATATTAATACGAAAATTTGTTTTATTACGCACTTATCATTTCAACCAAATGTTTTACGAAATAGGTACTCATCTATAATAATAGCATACTACACGATCGTCCTTGAGAAAACCACAAAGTTACTTTTTTTGTTTTTTTTTTAATTACGCCTCGTTACACACTAACGGCCTTACTAATAAATAAGTTATACACTCTGAATAACTATTTGACGTATATCAATTTAAACTGGTTTAATCGCATTTAGCGTACAAGTAACCAGTTTGTCAGAGCTCGCATAACGGCTGTATACACAGCTCATAACCTTTATTAGTAAGGCCATAAGAAAATACAAAAATATTAAGCGGTGTCTTGATAATTAATATCTACTCGTTAACTTACGCGTGAATCATGCATTCAGTTTTTACCAAAACACCATAATCAAGAACAGAACTTACTAAGACAGTGTATTAAAAATGCTTCACAGACTAATCGCCAATTTCAAAATTAAGAATGTCACTAAGTCAAACAATCAATCTGTTTGTTTAATCTAAGTAAATACTTAAGTGTCAATCTGCCTCTTCCGATTTCTCAAAATAGACGTGGAAAAGAGTCGCTTAAAAGTTAGGGAAGCCATCATTACAAAATTGAATTGAATTTTTACCGAGTTAAATTCTATTTAAAAATAGAGATAATAACGTCAATTTTACGCCTATCTTGGTCGGACTTACACAAGATATCACGTTTTACTGCGAAATTATTCCTTTCAAGTGTGACATAGTTTGTTAAACGGCATAGCGTCGATAACGCCTATTTCAATAAAGTCGATTGTAAAAACTGTCGCGCTGATAACGTCTAACAGTGTTATTTACAAAAACACGAAAAGTCTCCCCTACAGACTATTTACACCGTGTTATAGTGTTGACACTCGGCAAACAGATTGTAATTGTAGAATTGTCGTGTTTTCATAATTAAATCGGAAGTGTTTAATGTAATCGATTATAGAGTTTTGGTATCGATTGTACAGTAACTAAGTTTATAAAATGCACCATTGGCGAATACACAGCTCATTCATCTTGGTCAGTTAACATTCCATGACCAGTTGTCTAGGCTCACTTCAAAATGTGCTCGATCTTTTCGCTTAACTCCCGCTAATGTTATCACTACAGTAGGTATGGTAATGACGTGGTAGCTTCATTTATATCAGGAAGGATTGTATCTGCGGTATAGTAGCGGATATAACAGGGTTGCCTCAAAAATTCGCAATTCTACAAACAAGTCACTTAGAATTTGTCGTCTACAATTTTTTTTTAATTTTCCATTTTTTCAATATTTTTGTATTTACAATAAGGTGAGGTGGAGTAAGAGGAACATAGGTACTCTATTTTCAGTAAAATATTTTGTGGGTTAGGAAGGACAGTTAAAGTCTTACAAGATCTTCGAAACACACAAAACTAACCTTTATGTGTTAGCTTCCCATGGACTAAGTATCATTGCGCTACTAATAGTTCTTACGATGATATTTGCATAAATATCCAGATTGTATAAACGTTCCTCTTCCCCCTCATATGGGGTAAGTCAACGTCAAGTCAAGACAAGATAAGGAGTCATTGTATTTCATAAAAATGAAGTTTGAATTTAATTTGTTGCTAATTTCTAGTGAAGTTCTGGGTAGAACTGCTTCAGTCAATATTGAATCTCACTATCGTTGAAATAAGGTATAATTTAGAATGAAAATAAAGAATAAACCAATTCGGGGTAAGAGGAACATACAGGTTCGATCAGGGGTAACAAACTAAAATGAACTAAACCAGTTATTTTTCTCTTAGTTTACGCTCCATACAAACAGTAATAATAAAATTAAACAGAATTATAGTAGTAACACAAAAAAAAACAGGGGTACTATGTTCGAATTAAAGATTAAAAGAAAAAGGCTGAAACGCGGTTTAAATACGTGGTTAACAATTGTTGCCCTTGGTATATTATAAAGTTTTGATGCAGCGCGTAAGCAGATATTGTTCCACTTTTTACTGCCCTGACAGCGTCCCTTAATTTTTCATTATCATATATGCTTTTATCCGATGTTCATATTTTCGCGACATTTTTCATATTATTCCTGTAACAATAATAATTACTATTTTACTGAATTCTAATTCAAAATACTAAAATTCGAAAGAAAGTCGACTATAAAGAGACGTATTATAAAACACAACTCTTTTATTTTGACAAAATTTTAATGTTAAATATTAGAATGTTTTTTGTTTTATTTTATTTCTTACACCTTTTCATTTTTACTAGTTATATACTACCTATTCAAAATGTTTGTCACCCCTGACATGGGGAAAGAGAAACATATGTTCCTCTTTCCCCGTCAATAGTGTCCCTCTTACACCAGCTAATGTTTTGGAGGTTGGAATTTACAAGCAAAAAAGACTCTTATTATTAGTGGTTTTTAATCTAAAATGACTAATAAAACGAAATACAGTTTTCTCCGTGTATTTATTCAGTGAAATAATTTTCAAGCAATTATTGGTTTGCAAAATAACGCGCCAACTTTGTGCTAGTCGAATTCACAACTCTGAGACATTTCTTCATTTTTTGCGGCCTTTGAGTATCGTAGCGACATCTCATGAAAACCATTCAAACTAATTTGCCTTGTCTGTTTTATCGACGGAAAAGTATAGTGATAAACGCTTTGGTTTACTAGTTATGGTCACTAGACCCTATTACCCCGGTGACCCTCTTAGCCCACCTCACCTTAAACGAGTAAAATCCGTATAAAAACAGTTTTTATAATTCTTGTATTTGTTTGACATTTTTTTTAAGTGGCGTGGTTTGATAATGCTTCAAGTCATATGGTCTTATAAAAACGATTCCATTAAACACCGAAAAAGCAAGATATTGTAGAGCGTGGTAGAGACTTTACCCCAGACTTTATAGGGCGTTCTTGAAGTGTTTTAAGGAATAGCGTTTTTATGACTAAAGCCGAAATATTGCGTGCTTCAGAGTATAATTATTCATTTCGCTAGAGCGCGTTAAGCGGCACTTTAATAAAATAAGTTAAGCCGTGTTCTTTTGAAAATATAATTCTGAGAATAAACTCAAAGATAACTTTTGTAAAAGACTAACGCGCGAAATTCCGTTCGTTAACTATTAATCTATAGTTACCAGCCTTCACTTGGAAAAAAATGCATAGGTACAAACTGACAGGTGTTAACAGTGGATTAACAGACTGTTAGCGTACAGGAAACCAGCGGTAACTCTAACTGGAGTGTTTCAGAAAATGTAAATTTTTGGGCTAGGTAACTGTGTATCTATATAGAAACTGGTTCGGATTCGCCACAGAGAAATTGGAGATCTTGAATAGATGCATGCATTGTATTTTATTCTATTGACAATCACATGACATTATCTAGCAATCATAACTAATTAACCGATCTATTAATTCAAGTCCACGTCCAATACTGATTCGCTTAGTTTTTACTTCTAATGGGGGCCAATGTTTGTGTTGCATACCAATAAAAAAATCTATAGTTCAAAATTATCTATAGCCACCTCTTTCATGGTAACCCTATTTTTAAAACCCTATTTATATGCTAAAAATTCCACCCACGCCGGGACTCCAACCCGCGAACTCTGGCTAACCGTGCCAGCGCTCACCCAACTGAGCTAATGAGCGACTTACCGGCATCAGTGAAATTTCGAGCCTCTTTACAATACTCTCTGTAACCCTATTTTGTTATTGAAG
Organism: Yponomeuta sedellus; assembly: GCA_934045075.1. Lineage (NCBI taxonomy): Eukaryota > Metazoa > Arthropoda > Insecta > Lepidoptera > Yponomeutidae > Yponomeuta > Yponomeuta sedellus. Next base: position 5,296,656 of record OW203733.1, read on the forward strand.
GAAGCCGCTTGGCATAGTTGTTCCTAGGGTAATTTTCAGCCGAGTTACCGACATAAAAAAAGGCTAAAGGTAAGTTAGTTTTTGGAGTCCAGGGATTACGGAAATACGTTAACTAAATAAATTTAGCGAATACAGGGATGTAGTTGTCTAGAGGAGAACACGATTCTAAAACATTGTGTCAATGACACAAGCCTGACATGTCGCTGATTTTGACTGATGCGCCGGCAATACGCGTGTTGTCATGACGACCATAGTACCTGGATCTTAACCTCTGAAGCGGTTTAACATAACATTCACATACAGGCACATACATTGCTTCTGGCCCCACACTAGGATACCCTCTGTCGTGGGTACCAGAAACAGCGACATCACAAACATGTAAACACCCTGGGGTTTTTTTGACCCCAGCCGGGGTTCGATCCCGGGACCTCTCGCATGGTAGGCAGATGCACTACCGCTGCGCCACAGAGGTCGTCGTCGTCGGTTTGTCAGTTTCCAGCTGTGGACTTAAGTTAGTTGACATAATAGGAATTGAGGCTACCCGCGTTCACAGAATTACCCTCGTTTCATTAAACCAGACGGGTGTCTTAAACCAGCAACTGGTTGGTTTATGTCGCTATTAGTAACTATTAGTAACCACCCACCAGAAAGCCAGTCCAAAGACCGCCAAGCGATTCTTCCTGTTCCAGCGTGATGTCCTCACGGAAAAGCAAGTATTAGTGGGCCAGTCAGAGTAAGTCCAGAGAGATGCGCCAAAAATATTCTAGTTTAATACAGTTGGTCTGCTTCTTATTACAGACATAGCGTATGAACAATTGATCACTGGTCGCACAACACAAACAGGCCTCAACAATGGTCCAAAAATATCTAACAGCGTCCTCAACGGTCAAGTAGAAAAATACTATTAAAATCCGAAATCTAGCCATAAACTTTTTAGTTAGCGCTCGGATCCAAATGTAGACTGAACAGTGTAGGTACTTTTATAACAGTTCAGTCGACAGCACATAAACCTTTACACACGGGATGTTGTAACTTAAATGTAAAGGCTGATGTACTGTGCACTCAATCAAAATGTCTACACTGTGTTAGAATCCAACTAACATAGTGTAGACATTAGTCAGAGAATCTAGCAGTTATTTTTTGTTCATGCTCTGTCCGTCTCAGTAGGGGTTAATCTGAGCTACGCACTAGCTCAGATTAACCCCTTAGGTACCTACTAAGTCGCTTTGGGTACTAACTAGCGCCACCATTGGAATAAAAATCATAATAAATAAATAGTATAATCATGTGGGTACAGTGATATCATTCCGATGTAAAAACTTAACTGCAAAGTAGGTAGTCGGGGCTGTAAGTGATGCAAGTTACTTAAGCTAGACGTCGCTGCCTGTACGTAATACAGAGAATAGTGTAAAGAGGTTCGAAATTTCACTGATGCCGGTGTGTCTACCATTAGCTCAGTTGAAAAGAGCGCTGGCACGGATAGCCAGAGGTCGCGGGTTCGATTCCCGGCATGGGTGGAATTTTTAGCCTCTAAATAGGTTTTTAAAATTGTCCTTAGCACGGGTTAGTGCATTAAAAATAAAAATAGTATAATAAAAATCATAACTTGTTTTAATTAAAAAAAAAAACATTTTTTTTTTTTCAAAATGTAAAAATCATAAACTCAACCACTATGACAACTATTTTTAGAACCTCTACTCTGGAACCGAGGATCAACAACTTAAAAACTTAAAACCTAAAAAAACAACAAGGATTTTAATAGATTTTAGCGGAAATCGATTAAAGCCCTAGTCTATACTACGTTCTAGGCTGTATGTTCTAAAAATAATTATCATATCACAGATATTAAGATTGTTGAGGTTAACTTTTTGAAAAAAATACGCATTTTGAAACAAGTTGCGATTTTAATTCCATAGATGGCGCTAGTGCTAACACCTCAAAACGCCTCAACACAGCTGCTGGCGTGCGCAGTTCTCTGACATTTAGTTTTAAAGGGGTTTCGTAAAGATTGAGCACCGAATCCCATTTATTCACTCTTCATAACGATAAGATTATCCGAGAATCCACAATATCCTTCTACATATTCTTCTACTCTGTGCATGTTAAATTACTATTTTCATTGAACACTTCTCAGCGATCCACTTAGCCATTTTAAAAGGTTAATTTCATTATTCTACGATAACAAGAGTACGATTAACGATTACATTTAATAAACAGACGTGATATTGTAATAATGCATTTTTTTTGTTTTTTCACACATTTTCATGCACTCTACTATTTAAGTAGTTGTTTACAAAAGCCGCCTGGTATTTTCATGTTATCTATTATCCCTCCTAAATATTACTGATTAGGTATTTCACTAAGCTGTCTTCATAAGAAATTGCTTTTTGCTCTTTCTTGTGGCTATAGAGTCGGGGTTGGCAACGCAAAGTCAGAATAAGAGCCGGAGTGATTTACCAGTTTCATCCCTGGCGGAAACAAAGTTTATTTTGTTGCCTTCCCCGTCCCATGTATTGAGAACGATAAAATGGTTTACTGTGATGGTAATTTATAGTTGATAGGAGCAATAAAATGCTTCTTCTCGTCACACACGACTTTTGTACGAATAATTATTAGACACTAAACAAATCTGAAAGTCTAAAGTAGCATTCTATGTTTTATTAGTATTAAAAAATAAACATTTTTCATCGTCAAACAAGCATCACTTACGAATTTCACTTTTACATGGTAGTTATTATTTTTACGTTAACACGACTTATTTTATATGCTAATGGCAGTTGTCAACTCTGGTGTAGTGTTATTAGCTGTGTTCATGCATCGCGAGATATGCCTCGTTGGTGGTTCTGTCGGCAGCGCGTAGGCCTTTGAGTACGTATACTGTAATCAGTTACGTTAAGGGCGAGTTTCCACCAAAACTGAAAAGTGACCCTGATCGACTGTACGCTAATGTTTTGGACGGCAAACCGAGCACGCTCTATCGTTCATATAGTTGGTCCAAAAATTCAGGAAACCTGAAGTGAAACTTTATTACTGGTATTATCGAAAGTTAAGACCATTGATTAAGCACAATAATCATTGAAATGAAATGACTGCAGTTTTTATTTCTATAATGCTTTTAAGTGCAAGAAATTAACTAACATAGACAAAAAGTCGGAGCAGAAGCATACTCCTTAATTTCTACAGTTTTTGGACAACATATACGTGCTCTTTAGTTTCGGCTCTCGGCGTCCAATTCGTAGATCGGCAGGATAGTTGGTAAGGCCATGTAATGTGTATGATTCCTAACCTGCCTGAAGAGAGGCATTCGTGGCTACCTCGCGATGTCTGCTCACACCCTTACTTGCGACGGCTGATTTTACTTTAGTTTAAAAAGTATCTTAGTAACCATGGTCAATATGGTAGAAGTATATCGGACGTCAGTTGTTCACAGAGTAGGAAAGTTATGAGTAATTTGTGATTCTGATGGTCTTCGATTTGACTGATACTACGATATAAAGATAGAAGCTCATGCAATGTCTTAAGTTATTTAATGTGTAACAGATGGATGGTACTTATGTATTAAGCTTTTCTAATACACGAGTGGATAAAATAACTAAGAAATGATAGTATAAACATCAAGTCTTCTCTAGTTCGTTAAACAAAGAAAGTTTATCGATAGAAACAATAAATGTATAATAAAACCGCCTTTCTAAGCGTATCTTAACCAGACGTGTTATACAATATTATGTACGCCTATCTTCCTTCGATTTATATAAAAATAACTAATTGTAGGTAGTTTTAGTACATAAGTATTTATTAAAAAAAAGCATCTACATGGAGACAACTCATTAAAAAAGGTTTGATGAAAATAAAAATTAATTTTACCTAAACCAGTCGAGGAAGCGGCTGAAAGAAACCATTAAACCTAATAAAATTATGAACAATAAAAGTGTTTCCTTGAACTGTTCGTTTCGACTGGTTTTTTTACACGCAACGTTTTTTGCGAAAAAACTAACAAAGCCGAATCTCTAGGAACATACGGTCGTCTCTATGAGCAACTTCATGAAAAACCTATTCAAGAAACTCTAAATACTAACATACTTATCACAGGTTAAAGGGGACAAGAGAAAGTACCAATTGTCTCTCACGGTTACGACTTGTATAAAAAAAAACGACTACACAGCCGACAGAAAGTCGACGAAGAAAAAAAACCAATTTAAATTCCTTTTGTTTTATTCTAAGCCCAAATAGCCCGTACGTCGGGCGATACGTTGAGATCGATAACTTATGTATAAAAAATTACAATTACCATAATAATACGTTGACTGGCGGTGCTCACAAGCGTCAAAGCCTCCTAATACATAAAGAGCACATAAGGCGTCACAGTTTGTGATATACATTGAACAACTTGAAAGCTGGCCCCCGCAGTGAAAATATTGGTCTCGCTTTGAACTATCGAGAGCGGGACGCACTGCCGACTGATCTTTATCACGGGACTAGGTGCAACTAACTGAGGCTTGGTTTACACAGAAGAAACGTGGCGCGGACGTGCGACTGTGACGAATAGTCATAGTAACACAATATAAACATTAAAAGTAGCATAACGTCGATTTTGTCGTAAGGAGAATTGCGCTCGAGCCGAGCCTTAAGGCTACTTAGTGGCGGGACGTCGTCTGGTCGCGCGGGTGCAATTCCCCTCACGATAAAATCGACGCTATGCAGCATACTATTAAGGTTTATATTGTGTTACTTGCACCATCCGGCACCCTCGCACGTCCTAGCCACGTCTCCTCTGTATAAACCGTGCCTAAGGCAACGTGAGCGAATGATGGCCGACTAATTTACAAGCAAGCATGAACCATCTGAGGCTATACCTACTTATTTTAATGTACTTATTCGGCGATGCCACTTGTCGACCTTCGTTCGCTCCCGTTTACTTCGCACGGCGAGCCAACGAATCCCAACCAGGCTTATTAATAATTAACCAATGTGACAAAAATACTCTAGTATTCCTCATTCGGATTCGCCGACTTGCCGGCAGCTGCTCTAAGCTGTTCTAGTTATTGAGAGGCGACCATATCGCCTGGCCACTTCATCAAGAAGGCTCGGCGGGCCTTAGGTCCTTTGTTTCACCCACCATCACTGCCAACAGCCCAGTCAGGGCATCAGTCTAAGAGGCGGACTTTTAACACCAGCAGAGATCATAGTGGGACGTCTGCGTCCCCACCACAGTTTATCACTTGTCACTAAGTCACTGTTCTCCACCGCTAAACGGTGGATCGTGGTCCTAGTCCCAACCGTTCTCTTTCACCATGTGGGCCAGCTCGATGATGAACTTGCCCTCCTTGTATTTTTGACTCGATTCGAATGCGTGCTCCTGGAATAGAAACAACAATCGGTTAATCGCGACGGCGGAAGTGGGTCTTCATCTAAGGCGCGTACTTCAGACTGAGATGGGCACTGACCACGGGGTCTTTTGTTCTTCGGCTATTCTGTTAAGAACTGCCTATTTGTGGATGTCTGTTATTGGCCCTGTGAACTGTATTTTTATTATTGTGTACAACATTTTTGTTTTCGCTGTTGATGTCCTTAATAAAATAAATAAGGCAAAAGTTTACAATTTACAAAACCACTGGGGAACCGAGGACTTTGACATGTTTGTAATATATTGACTCCTTTGGTGCGAGCTTTCTTAAAGAGACAATGCAGTCAAAAGCAATTTTTAATAAGATACTGGGAGCTTGCAATTTTGCATTAGCATAATCTAGAGTTTGATCAGTGATCTGCTACGCGTTGCAGAGATGAGAAATGTGTTTAGCAGAATTAACATTTTGGTGACTGCCAATTTACTAATAATAATACAAGTACGTATGTAAACTGTCTTACATACGTTAAGAAGAACGCAGCGAAAAAAATCCACTCTGATCATCTTTTCTTACATAATCTTAGGCTTGACATTAGTTGGCACGTACCTAATAAAATCCCGTGAGTGCGATCAGCGACTTCGGATACTAAAGTCATCTAAAGCATTAGTATCCTTACTAAAGAGAAAATGCTCCGGTTAGACACCCGAGTAGCACCAGTTCACGAGCATAACTCAGCGGTCAGTCATTACCAGTCTCAACCAGTGAAGGGAGATAAGCGACCCGGCCACCACGCCACCATTAGCGTGGGCTTTGGCAAACTTGTGTAATCAAGTGCTTGTCAGTTTAAACTGACACGTGTATAACCCTTGTCTAAATTAACACGCCACGGTCTAGACTGCTGTTTACTTTTTTCTACCTGTTAAGAGCATTAATAGAGGTTACTGGGTAGAGAGGAAGTTTATTTAATAGTAAAGTAACTTATATATTATACAAACATTATGATATCTTAAATATTTATAATAATAATAATAATTAATGATAAAAATGGAACTAAACCTAAAACATTCTAATTTAAATAAAATATTTGAGCCAGATCGCTGTCGGGCGGCAGAGTACCAAGAAGGCTGGCGGCATCGCCTCGCTGTATGGCCAGGCTATCCTTTGGCCAAAGTAAGCACCAGCCCTCGGGTCTCCTGAAGCGTCGACTAGGCGCGACGAGATCTCCTTAAAGAGGAGTCTCGCCTCCGGACCCCATGGACCCAGAGTCTCGACTCCGAAAGGCACAAATATATAGCCCTGCCCTATGGCTGCATATTTGTGCCTCTTATTCGACTCTGCGTTGGACGCCGCCGCCCCTGCATGGCAGGCGGTCGCATGGATATGGGACTGTGCAAGCGTATAAACACAAGTTGCGTCCCAGACCAACGACCGCCCATTCTTCCATGAAATAGTCATTCCGTCACGCCTCTTGCCATCGTCGCGCGCAATCCCAGTGGGCTCCAAGATTGCAGGCACGCCTACGCTGGCAAGAGCCCGACGGATTATGTCATTCAGGGCAGCGTGTCTAGACAGACGTCCAGCGCTACGGCAGCATGCCAGGCCATGGTGACCTAACGCAGCGACGCCTCCACCGCAGCGGCAGTGATGTGGCTCGTTAGTCCTGGCTCCCAACCTCAGACCAACTCCCAAACTAAATGTGGTTATCTCTAAGAGAGTACCTATGCTCGCCCATGGAGGGCCCTCAACCAGTACCCTGATTCAGGCTCGCAGCTGGCTAAGAGACGAGCACGCTCCGCTCAAGAGGTTACTTGACACTTACATATTTCCAACCGAGCATAGTCTTGCAGCACTCGCAGTAAATGTCCGCTACTGCGTGCAGTCCTGTCAACAGCACACGCTCCTCTGCCGGACCGCACCCCACGTTCACACTGAAATGTTGAAGAGAAGTTGACATTAGCGAGGAGTTCCATTGGCTGCCTCTTGCTGGAACCTTCTAGCAGTTATTGTGCAAGATTGAACTTTCGTCGGAGGCGATAGTATCAGCAAACAAAAACAAAATCGGGTCATGTGAGACGCCCCGCTTCGCATTGAAGTGACTTTGGTTACGCAGGTTGGTTATGCCATAGCTGTAGTTACTTTTGAACACTAAGGTTTAATTTTTATTCGGTGTTAGTTTTTTTGGTAATGTGACGTCTTAGGCACTTTTGGGATCTGTGACTTTAAATGTCAATTCGGCTGTTTTGGACATTAAAATTGAATCTCAATTTGAAAAAAGACATTGTAACGTTAAATCCAAGTAAGATGAGATACAATAGTATCTTGAAAATCACTTGTACAATATTATAGAAAGTTTGCTAATAATTTTTGGTCCAAACTTGATATATTTGGGTCAGTGTCATTTTGGGTTCCTACTAGAATTTGGTACGAGGCCTGTCCCGTTTTTGGACACTTTAGATATATTTGCCACAGTTTACCCAAATAGGGAGGCCCCAAAATATGTTTATTGGAGGTCAATTTTCGTTTCAGGTGGCCTCATTTTAAGGTACCTACTTTTGTCTTTACATAGAAGGCTATCTTGTTAATCAGGAATTTTCAAACGTAAGTACTATAGTCGATAAATGAACTTTAATATTTGTGTTTATTTAGACTGTGTAGAGTTCTTGCCAGGACTGCTTTAGAGGGTAATTTAGGGGAAGATTTATCAAAATTACCGAGTCCATTTAGTAATCTAAATTGAGCGCGAATGACTTATGAAAATGTTCCGTTTAGAATTGCTGCTTGTGCTCAAAACGGTTTCAAGTGCACAGTGCTGGCTCTCGAAATTCGCCCACTCGAAAAGTGGATGGTATTTCATTGTAAAGATCAAAACGCAGTCAAATAAAGAATAATTCCTGAGATACGCAGTTTAATGTACACGAGTGAAGCGTAGTTGCGGTTTTTCTAACAAAGGGTTTCCTGTGTGCCAGACAGCGTTAGCAAAAAGTGCGTCATTCCCGTGGATTTAGTCACCAAGGCCAACAGTAGAAGTTACATTTATATTCTCTGTACATTTGCTACCCAAGTCAGTAGCTCCAACCTAAGGATGCTGCGAGCGTTACAAGGAATATGCATCAGCTCATATTGTTATGATAATATGTATACTCACACTGAATTGAAGAGATATGCACGCCCCTGGCTCCCTTGGAACGACTGGAAATAACAAAATTATACGGTAAATATGTAAATTGCGCTCTATTGTATTCGTTGGAGAAACATCCAGACTTCGAAGGTGTATCATCGCTACCTTTAAGGTAACTATTGTCTTGTGTTTTAACATGCTGCGCGAGTCTATGACCAGTGTAACGACCGTGAAAGTGCGACACATATTTACCCAGGTAGGCAGTAACTGCCTTCAGATTTCTATCAGTACTTATTTCCGATTCTGTGGCATTCGAAATTATAATTGTTAACGTCGGTTTTGAGGACGCGTTTGGGAACCCAGAAAACAATAAAACAAATATTGTCATTATTCTTCATTTTATTGGAAACTTCTTAGGTTTCCAGGAGCAGTGGAAGCTATTTTTCGGAAAGGCAGTAAGAAATGGTGTTAAACGACCATTACCAAGAGGTGAACTCGTTATACCGCACATAAAAGTGGTAAGCATCCTTATCGTAGTAAAATTATTCAGACAAATTACTTAGAACTTAGAGGTTGAACCGAACCATTACTTCAATAGTGCAATAATAAGTCGCTCCACCTACAGCTGTATCGAGTTCATACCAGGCCTTCTAGAGCAGAAAAACATGCTCCGGCCAGACATACCTAAATCTACGCAACTATTCTACGACGAAATTCACTGCGCGGTATGTCGCGTTGCATAGTATGGGGCGAATCGTTTCGCGAAATATTTTGAAGTCTGGATCGATTTACGGTCGTTCTGCAAATAACGTGGGGTGTTTTTTGCAAATTCCGAAAGAGGTTGCATTAAGGCGCTTTAGGATGCTAACTAGCGCTTAGCATCCCAAAGTCATGCCTTGTTTTATACGTTTTTTTTTCAAGGTAAACATTACATATTAACTTTTACTTTTTGAAAAAAAAAACGTACTCTTATTACGATTGCTATGTGATTTTTATTGACTAGTGATCACCATTGTGACACAGTGTGCGGGGCTTTTAGGGTAGTCAACAATGGGTATATATGCCTTCTCATATTCACAGTGTAATGAAGTCCTGCCTGCACCTACGAGTATGTATATGTCGCAGGCAATTTGTATTATTCCGCGTTTTACCAACGGCGTTCTCCAAAAGAGGCGTTCTCGAAAGCAAAATGTTAATAGCCTAGGGACCGTTCAATTGTTAAAATTTAGACGTTAATTGTTATAATAAGGTGACTATGATAAAACACAGGTTTGACATATCAGATTTATTTTAGAAATCAGTACGTTTTCAAGTAGAAGTAAGTTAATACTTCTATTTGAAAAGATTTTCTATATTTTTCTGTATCACAAATCCACTACTCGACGCTATTTGTCTTGTTTTGAGTAGCGGCGCCGGGCGTGGTAAAAAAAGAACTAAATACTTCAAAAACCTATTTAGAGGCTAAAAATTCCACCCATGTCGGGATTCGAACCCGCGACCTCTGGCTATCCGTGCCAGCGCTCTTACCAACTGAGCTAATGGGCGACTCACCGGCATCAGTGAAATTTCGAACCTCTTTACACTATTCTCTTTATTACGTACAGGCAGCGACATCTGGCTGAAGTAGATTGCATCACTTACAGCCCCGACTACTTTGCAGTTAGGTTTTTACATCGGAATGATATCGCTGTACCCATGGGAATGATTTAGCCTCTAAATAGGTTTTTAAAATTGTCCTTAGCACGGGTTAGTGCATTAAAAATAAAAATAGTATAAATACTTCAATTTGCCGCGTTATTTTGCAAACGGCGATCGAACTGTCTTTCAAATGATGTGGCATATTACATAGTGACAAGACTATTTACATCTTGCCTTCGGCATATTTCAAAACAGCGAGCGTTTATAAACGGACGACGCAGTTTGTGAAACGCGAATTAATACAAATTGCCTGCGACATATACATCTTAATCATGTAAACACCAACGTAAACATTTTACAATTAATAAATATATCTTGAATTTTATTTATTTTATTTTTGGCGTCTATAATTTAAGCTACCTCAGAGAAGAATCGGCTACTTAAAATTTGAAAAAAGGCGAGATCAGCTCCTAAGTTCTTGGCAACACTGGTGACGGATTACCTTTGAGATGAGCTCGTCGTGGCTGGCCAGGTGCGCCCGGCAGTGGATGCAGCTGTAAGTGCGGTGCGCGGGCGGCAGGTACGCCTGGAAGGTCTTGACGGACGTGCGCGCCGCCGCCGCCGCGCCGCCGCCGTCGCCTGCCGCGCGGGTGGAGTCACGCATGAGTGTCGGCTACCTGGTTGGGTGAATTGCCCCGTCAGCTATGCGTCAGTACGGTTTCCAATCGGTTTGAGGGTGGGCGGGGGACCGCTGGCTCAATTTGAAATGGACCAGTTCAGAACTGGGCGTTGAGCGATGACGTTGATGTTGTTTACGAACATTATACGCTTAGAAAGTCAATTTTGAACATACTGTGTCGCTTTTGTGGACGTGCCAATGGGTCCAAAGAAGTGTATGAGAGCATATTCGGAAGTGACAGCGTGAAGGTCTACTTAGATACAAGAAAGTGTCTCACTGAAAACTAAACCCGGTTAGTTCTCGAAGCGCTTATGAATTTTGGGGTTCCACTTCGAAGAAGAGCAGTTTAAAACGGAAAAATTACATTGGTAATAATGGAACCTCGAAATACAATGCTATTTCGCCGAATCGCAAAGGCGGGTAAAGACCTCAGCGTAAACTTTAACGGGCATTGTCACTTATAAAGTCATCAGCACAGATACTCCAATATTCACCGCCATCTAGTGACTAACGGTGATTATAGGGATCAGACATTCAACTTTTACACTTCTTCGGCGGGTACTCAACGTTCTATAATCCAATTACATGTACTTGTAAATCAGCGATTTTATTGTCATCGTAACGCGGTATAATCCAATAAAGTTGATGTTGTTAAAAGACTGCCACCAATGGAAAAATAATATTCTTTTATAACGCGTCTTTGGAAAGAGAGATCATCATGGAAATAAATATAGTAGCTCTTTTTAGAACATACTGACAAGAACCTGGGTCTAAAAATCTAGGACTTTAAAGCATTTTTGCCAAAAGCCGTTCTAGCGGAAATCGATTAGTCCTAGGTTTTTGATACTAGGCTCTGAATTGTAGGTTCTAAAAATTGTTATCATAGTTATACTGTTTTTATTTTTAATGCACTAACCCGTGCTAAGGACAATTTTAAAAACCTTTTTAGAGGCTAAAAATTCCACCCATGCCGGTATTCGAACCCGCGACCTCTGGCTATCCGTGCCAGCGCTCTATCAAACTGAGCATGGGCGACTCACCGGCATCAGTGAAATTTCGAACCTCTTTACACTATTCTCTGTATTACGTACAGGCAGCGACATCTGGCTACATATTATCATTGAAATGTTATCATAGTTCTTAGGATTTATGATGATCAACTTTTGAAATAAAAACGTATTATGAACCAAGTTTTTTTGCCATTGGCGGCGCTAGTTACCACCGGTACGCACCTAAAAGCGAATTTCGTTTAGCTAAGGTGACGACTTCTGTCGGAGGGGCTTTCGTGTCATAGCTGACAGGGCATCGCCCTCAGCGAACTAAGGTTGTCGACAAGGCTGTCTCGCCTATGATTCATTCTGACGAACTAGAGTGACTTAGGTATTTGTTTAGGGTAACAACACTCATGCGATGTTCAACAGGTGAAAGAAAAATTAGATGACCTGCCTAAGTACATAATTCACTCATTCATTTTAATTGGGTCTTTCTTTTCCTTTCCCACCGTTATCTCGACATTGATTGATCGCTTCCTAGCGCAGACCTGATAAGTTTTTGTTTATCAAACTTTTCTTTGGCCACTTTCATAAACTGACACAAACACAAACAACACGAGGCGCGGGAAAAAGTAGAAATTTTCCCGCTTTTTTCACCGAATGACAAGAACTTTTTCCTTTTTTGTGCCCTTCTCGCTGGCCAGTGTTTTTCAGACCTCCTTTCAATGGATAGGAGTTTTGTTTTACTAGTTTCGTACCCAAACATGGAAGAGTTGCAGTTTCGTTATAATCCGTATTCGCCAAGATAGTTTGTCAGTTTGTAGTGCACCTCGATATAACTATCCAATATAAATGTTGAAGTAGATTAACACCCTTAAAGTCTTATTGGATTTTTCTGCAAGACCTATTTCTAAAAAAAATATACCTTTTTCTGTCAGCAATAAAAGTCTTGAGCTGCACGGACGGCAGAAACTTGCTGTGGTGGACTGATCGAATGGCTTTTTGTTATTTTTTGCTGGTCATTTACGGTGTTACTTATAAAAACACATTCCTATAAAGCACTCTTCAGATGCGGTTTATTTAATTTGTGGTTACGTCTTTTCTTTCACGTAGACATAAACATCGACGAGACATAGTTTTTTTTGTTTTTCAATGCTTTGTCGTGAGGAAACCCGCAGTTTGCCCTCTCAACGTCTTTCATGTGTGCTAGGCCGACTAAGCTATCAGGATGGTATAGGTGCTGGACAAGCCATGTAAATATTTGTTTTGTAGCCTATGAACCTCCCACTGCAGGGCACAGGCCTTTTCTCAGGGAGAGAATATGCAGGGCTTAATTACCACGCGTGCCCACTGCAGATTGACAAATTAAGGCGCCGAGTTAAAACAATGTCTCAAGTCAATAAATTTCAAATTTCTATCTATGTGCCCCAAGCCGTCCCGCCTACCGCTAGTGGCATTTTACCTAGCGCTTCCGTGCCTCGCAAGGCACGTTAAGCCGTTGGTGCCGACTGTCATGTAATAGCAGTCGTTAAGCTATGTCAGAGACCTTAGGGGCGGCTTGATAACGTCTGACAATAAGGCCCGCCGCTGTCTCACAATCCTCCACCAACCCGGGCTTGGCCCCGGTGGTGTAGAATGACCTAACCTTCCTGCGACGCAGGAAGAGACCCGTGCCCCAGCAGTGGGGGCATCATCATCATCAGCCCGGTGAACTCCACTGCTGGGTATAGGCCTCTTCATTTCCACGCCAACCAACACGGTCTCGCGCTAGTCTCATGCACTGTTTGCCGGCCACTTAGGTCATCTGACCATCTGGCTGCTGGTCGGCCCACCGATCGTTCCCCCTCCCACGGCCGTACATACATAGTGGGGGCATACAAGGGTTGATATCGTATCCCAAGCCTCCCCCACAGTGTTGCCAGATGCACCGCATTTCCGCTTTTTTTTCCGCTTTTCTGATAGTGGATCCGCTTTCCGCTTTTTACTAACGCGGATCCGCTTTTTTCGAAATTGGTTCAATGTCATGTTCATTCAACTTTAAACAAGCCGGTTTCCGTTTGGTGCAATAATCTGTGATGCATATAGACAGTGCACTGTGCGTTCATACGGGCGTGTGCGCAGTCTATGCAGTAGGCCACATATTATAGTGGTACCTACTCTAGTCCATTCACACACAACAGCAAAGCAATAGGCGCGCTAAATTTTGATTTGGTTATCTGTGCATATTCAGTGTTATTTATAAATTATTATCCTAGCATGTATAAACATATAAAACCTGTAAACGGACAAAGAACAATCGGTATTGTATAATATTATATAATGATAAAAAATTATAAAAAAATCCGCTTTTTTTCTGAAAATCCGCTTTTTTAAAGTACAGGTACCGCATTTTCAGGTTTCGTATCTGGCAACACCCCCAGGCTAGTGTTGTTTTATTGTTTAGTGTCCCCACCTGCCTGCCGCGAGCAGCACGCGCCGGCCGCCCACATGTGACGGTCACCTGCCCCGTGCGCTCCACGCCCGCGCCTCGCGCACTCTCGCCTCACCCGCCACCCTCTGGAAGAGACAAAACACAGGGAGATTAATCACGGGCATACTGATCTGATATTTATCACACTTTAGGGCCTGTTTCACAATCTACAAATAAAGTTCCGGATAAACTAGGGCTGCCGTTTGTTCTATATTTAAATAAATATTACTATATTGCGTGTATTTGTTTATGGCTTCAAATTTAGAACAAACGGCATCCCTGGTTGCGGATAGCTTATCCGAAACTATATTTGCAGATTGAAACAGGCCCTAATAATAAAAAGGCGAAAGTTTGTGAGTTTGTATGTTTGTTACTTCTTCACGTCTTCACTGGGAGGGATTCTAATAAAATTTTGGTGTGAAGTCAGCTGACATCTTTAACTGTTAATACACAATTTATTTTCCCTAATAAACCGCGGGTGTCATCGCGGGCACAGCTTTTTTTATTGCACAAAAAACTAATGGCTGGGAGGGATTCTAATAAAATTTTGGTGTGAAGTCAGCTGACATCTTTAACTGTTAATACACAATTTATTTTCCCTAATAAACCGCGGGTGTCATCGCGGGCACAGCTTTTTTTATTGCACAAAAAACTAATTCGTACAAAGGCGAGTTTGATACTAGATTAAGTATTATTTATGTAATAAATCTTACAGCCTTAACTGGAGCGCTACATACAGCACTACAGCCGCGATATAAGACTAAACGTACCTATATGATTATACTTTAAAATTTTTACACAATTGAAAACGAACAATTATTAAAAAAATTAAATTATTTATATTCATCTCCATCCTTCCTCCATCCGTAATATAATATATGTTTCTTATTTTTGTAACAGTAACAATGCGATTAATTTAATTAGCCTCTATTTGTAAAAACTGGTGATTAGCTTTTCGTTAATAAAACGTGTATTTTCATAAGCTAAGCTACAGTGCATTCACATTAACTTGACGCGTGAGAGAATTGGTAGCACTGAGATGTTTACTGTTACCATGTTAAATAAGAAATCATTCCCATTACTTGGGGAAAATAAAAGGATTGAGGGCTTGTTTTACCATCTTCCGATTAGGTCCAAAAGCTAATTCACATGTTATGTCCTGGTTACTAATTCTCTCACGCGTCAAGTTAATGTGAACGCACTGTATAACTTTTCCTTGAGGATATTTTTTTTTAAAAATAAAAAATATTTTTTTTTAAGTAGAGCGTTCCAATAATAAATTGTGATGTTTAGAATAATTAGTCATCTGTAATTTTGCGGATAGAAAATAATGGATCTTGGCGCAACACCACCAATGTCTCAGGACATGAAGCTTCGTTGAAATTAATAAACATATTGTAAGGCGAAAACTGCCGGCAGATGCTGGATGCGGCAAGCTGAAGACTGGGCGCTATGGCGGTCATTAGGGGAGGGCTATGTCCAGCAGTGGACTAATATAGCCTGAAGAAGAAGAAGAAGAAGGCCACTTTCGCGTAGTGACACGAGCAGGAGGACGGACCTCGCCTGCTCGTGTTTTTCATGAAACATTACACGAAACAATCGTTTTTACATACATACATAACCTCACGCCTGTATCCTAGAGGGGTAGGCAGAGACCAGGGACAGCCACTTGCCACGATCCTGACAGACCACCTTCGCTTCATCAACGTTCATCATAAATCGTTGCATGCACGCACGCCGGTTCCGGGTACTTTTTATCTTTCCCTTTGCTAATACATCACCTATTTGGTCGATGTATGTCCGTCTGGGACGTCCCTTACCAGCCCTTCCACTCACATTTGCAATATATATTTGTTTCGTCAATCTTTCTTCCTTTATCCTCTTCACATGTCCAAACCAACGAAAATTCCTTTCTCAATGAGGGATTTTTCTGACAGCTAAGAAAAGTAGTTCCTAATTTGTCAGTAGATGGCGTTTTCAAGTAAGGGTTTTTGTTTTTTTAATAGGATAAGCCACTTTCCAGTTTATTCTGTGGTCCACAGTCCACAGATCACGTGGAATTTCCTCCCGCTTTTTTTTTTTTGCTCTTGCACTATTGTTATTTGATTTCCGTGCTAAAATCATGGTTGATCAGTTGACGTTGATTGATCAGTTGATCACAGATTAGATTCCTTCCAGTCGATGAAATCGCAAAACAGCAATAAAGTTTTTACCTGTGGCAAGCAATAACAAACAAAAAAAGGTAAACCCTTGCGATTCAGCGCCATCTCATGGTAGCTTTTAGAACTATTTTTTTTTAATAGCTGTCAGAAAAATCCCTCATTCTAGTCTCTACATCCTCTTTCAGTCCACAACGTTCTTTATTCAGACTATTACGTATCCTGTCATTCAAAGTACCACTACGTTACAATCGTTTTTCTTTGCGCAAAACATATTTGTTGACAGCAACTCGGAGAAGCAATATAACAAATAATTGAAACATTGAAAACCATTTTATTTGTGTATTGTTTCATGAAAACCACGGCTTTAAAATTTCGAAACGCCCTGTTGGCAACTCACCACCCATATTTTATGCTTCCCCGAGGAACCATATAATAGTGGGCACCACAGGGCTGAATTGCTGACGAAATTAAGAAGGCTTAATCCGTCACTGTACACATCCATTAAAGAAAGGGAGGATAATACTCAAAGTATTTATATTTGATGTTTACTTTCCAATTACAGATACCCGTTGAGTATATACTCGTAATTCACTTAAAGTTTTTTTTGTCCCAGTCTCTTAATTGCTTAACGTTGTCGGTTCATTGTATGTTATTAACTCTACACTGACAGCGACTTATCTTGATTTGACCACAAATATTACGCGAGGTCAATCGTTAAAAAAAATGTAACATCGTCACGACTAATGAGCAAGTGTCTATTGAAGGTTTAGAACAAAAAAAAAAACAATGAGAGATGTCTATGAACTCCAACGTGTTAGCCACAAGGCTACCTCAGTCAGTCATTGACCACGCGAGGGTTGAAGAACTTATCGCTAGACGAATTAATAAATTCTACTTAGGTACAAGCTTATAGCAAAGACTGGCCACGTCTACGATTTTATTTTAGGCACGAACTTGTTGTTACTTAGGTAAGTACCTACTTACAGCAGTCAATGGACTCAATTCGTTTTTTCTCATCCCAACTGTCCGAAAAGGCGGACAGCTTTCAGCAAAACCTCTTTTAAGTGCCAACCTGCCTGTCTGCTTGGTAAAAGTAACAATTAATTTTATTTATTGCCGACCATTTGTCCATTTGCTACCAAACAATATTTTATAAAAAATATTAATTTAATATTGTTACTTATTCAACAATTTAGAATCAATCTATAAATTCAGCTAAATAAAATGTAAGCTCGATTTTGGTCATATACCTAGTTCCATACATTGTGTCCCCATCGAGGGGCACGGGTCTCTTCCCTGAGGAAGGTATCTCCACCATGGGGGCCTAGTGGCGACTTAGAAACTTCTGACGGTAAGACTAGTGGCTGGTCTTACCGTCAGAAGTTTCTAAGTCGCCCTAAGGCCTCTTGGCTTAACGACTGCCATCTATCGACGGCAGCCGGCACCAACTGCTTCACGTGCCTTGCGAAGCACAGAACCGCTCGGAAAAAGCCACAAGCCTTAGCGCTAGTTCACACATGGCGGAATTCGCGCGGATGCAAATCGCGCGGTTAGACCGGGCGGATCTTATTTACATTAGCACCTATTAATTCGTTCATACCTGTCCGCGCGGATTGGCAATCCGCGCGGCTACCGCCACTCAACCGCTTGAAAATCAATTCGCGCGGTCGCCGCTCGGATCTATTTATTACTTGACGTACCTAGAGCGAGCGCGTTCAGTCGCTGCGCGGAAGCCGTGCGCCTAGGACGGTGACAGTGGATCGCTTCGACACCGAGCTATTCATCGATGAGGTGGAAAAAAGACCTGCTTTGTGGGGCATCCAATTGACAGAATATTCCAATAAAATTATTAGAAACGGAGCAGAGCGGGTAGTACCAAAAAATACACACATTATTGCTTCTTCGACTTCCATGATTGCACTGTCACCCCATGCGGATGACAGCGCTCTCCGCGCCTGACTGAACACATGCGTTTAGAACCGCGCGGTTTGCATCCGCGTGGAATCCGCCATGTCTGAACTAGCTCTTACTCATAGACGGTCACATATCCATGCACTGAACGCGCCTTATGTTAATTAACCTCGCGATCGTTTAAGTTCACTCAGGCAGTCGGGGCTACGAGCGATTCCATACAATGTATCATCCAAAATGTATTTACAAAAACACTATGCCACGGTCCAAACATACGATTATATTATTCTACGATTATACTATACTACGATTATAGTATTCTGCCTGAACCAGAATCCTAGAATATAGCACATCACAAAAATAAAATGATATCTAGGTGTCTATTGAGTGCCATATAGCACAAGGTTGTGCCATCATTGGGGGGTAATGCCCATAATATAGTGTCTAATTGAAGCTGAAAACAAAGAGTCACGACCTTATTTATTCCTTGGTACAGACCGAAAAAGCTGACTAAAATAGTCTGCGGTGGAGATTATACAAGGAAAAGTGAAATTACAGATAAACAGACTTTACTAAGGAGTGCTTTAAAGGATCATGCTTTTATAAGGCCGTAAAATTATGAAATCTGCATGAATTAAATTATAATTTTAAAGCTTAGGGAAGTCTTAAAATTTTATATAACCTTCCAAAATTGACACAGGTAAACTTCAGTTATTCGGTATACGGCAGATTCTGAATTCGACAGAATCGAGATTCGGCAGATTCGCCACACTACAGATTCTTTGATTTATATAACTCAACTCGATTGATTGGAATCAATCACTCGAGTTAAGTAACAACAGGCGCGGTCAGGTACAGGATAGGTGACCGTTCCGTGACTACCGCTAGTGGCATTTTTTGCGAGCGCTTCCGTCCATCGCAAGGCACGCTAAGCCGTTGGTGTCGGCTGTCGTGTAATTGCAGTCATTAAGCCATGTCAGAGGCCTTATAATTTAACTTCTGACAGTAGGGCCCGCCACTGTCTAACAATCCTCCGTCAATGCGGACTTGGCCCCCGTGGTGCAGTATGGCCTAACCTTCTTGCGATGCTGAAAGAGACCAGTGCGCCACCATTGGGGACATACAAGGGTTGGTATCGAAACTCATATATTCACACCTGTATCCCGCAGTGGTAGACCAAGGCCAGGCTAAAATAGAATAACCCCGAAATAGAATAAGTAATTTATTATTCAGTTTCGTCGAAAAAATCTCCAACCCTTCCTCTCATGTTTATTCTAGTGAATAGGTACCTAATACTGTAACGTATCATGGTAAATTGAAACGAATACGTATTTCCATATTTAGACTCTTATATACGAAAACCGACTAAAATATTTTTTTCTAAATACATACCTGAGTATAAGTTAAGTAGGTTTTTTAAAGTTAATAGCATTTGTGAAGTTAGAGTACAATACCACTCGCTAACTGTGAAGGAAAACATCGTGAGGAAATCTGAGTGTCCGAGGTGTTAAAATACATCAGCGCTTGAAATTACCAATCCGCGGTGGGCACGTGTGGAAATTAAGCCCATACTCATTGCACTTCTTCTTTTTTTCGAGTCATCGATTCGACCAGTTTGTATCGTAGTAATTCCTGGTGTAAGTAACTACAGTAAAAAATATTCTATCTATCTCTCTCGAAGGCTTCAATCAATATCCCTCTCTCTCTCTCTCTCTAAGAGAAAGCATGTGCCCTACACGATACGTTTATAGGCTACATAAAAAATACCTACTCAAGTAATTTGCTAATCACATTTGCTATCCAATTTCGTTGAAGGAAAACAAACTTAACCTAATTATACATTTTAGTACAAATACACATTACCCACATCGGAATTCTACGTAGTACATCGAAGCGTGCTAGTTAGATAAAAATATCTGATCATAGTGGATGCGTAGTTTGCAAATGCGTACGTCGTCGTTTAAAAATGGAATAAGTTTTTTTTTATTGGCAGCTCTTGCAAGTCACTGTCAAAGTGATGAACAGCGTGTCCGGCATTTGTTGACTTCAGTACTGGAATCACGAATAAATGAGGCACTTTCGTAGCGTTGTTCGATACGATACAAATGTATGGAAACTGAACAGCGCCAACGTGTTCACTTTTGGAACTAACAATTTGGTATCACGAATCGCCTATCGATTGTAGTATCGAATGCGTATAGATTCGAAACTAGTTAGCCCTACCATTTTGACATTTTTGCGATCACGAACAAAATTTGACGTATAGATTCGAGTGAAGTTCGAACGTTAGCGGTAGATTATTTCGAAACTTTAATCACCCTAAATATTAAAGTGACTTCGGTGACGAAAGTGATTTGCAAAGATTTATATTAATTTAAAATGCTCCGTGCGCCAAGGATTGCCCGTAGGCCTGCCCATTACTATTTTGCATGGCGTATGGTTGAAGAAGAACGCAGAAATCAAAGAGATTCGAGGTTTGTATATTTCTAGGGTAGTAAATACAAACTATTTTGTTTATGAAATGTCGTAGGCTTATTTATTGGAGCTTATAATCCAATTCCAGAGAAGTATCGAGCAGAGTCCAATTGCGGAGGACATTCGACCATACTGCTTTGACAGAAGCGGAATTTAGGTGTAGGTATCGCCTATCTACTCAGGCTTTCCAATTCCTCTGTGAGGAGTTGGAGGCAAAAACCACACTAAGAGCTTCACAAAGAATAAGCCTGAAACATAAGGTATGGAGACAAGTAATTTAATTTGAATTTCTGTTAAGTTATCCTATGATCATTTTAACATAAGGTATTATTTTCAGGTATTGTGTGCATTATCATTTTATGCCACAGGATCATACCAGAGGGCTGTTGGTATGGGAAAATATGTTGGGCAATCAACCATCAGCAAATATGTAACTGAGGTTACAAATGCGCTGACATGCCCAGACATAGTCAACCAGCATATCCACTTTCCCACCACGATTCAAGAGAGGATCCAAACTAAACAAAGGTATACTTACTTACTAAACTAATCTTCTAAACAATTTGTGAAGTTAATTACCTCCATGAAAAGTTAAATAATATATTTACAGATTCTACACTAAGTTTGGAATACCGGGAGTCCTTGGTTGTGTCGATGGGTCCCACTTCCACATTTTCCAACCCAACAAGGCTGTGGAACATTTATTTTTTTGCAGAAAAAATTTCCATTCTTTGAATGTTCAAGTTGTAAGTTGTTTTTGGATAGGTACTATAAGGAAATTGAAGGAGTGTTATATAATTTTGACAATTGATGAAGTATACTTTTTTTACAGATCTGTGATAGTGATTGCAAAATTATAAATATTAATCCCAAATATGGTGGTGCGACCCATGATGCCTTTATCTGGGAAAACAGTCAAGTAAGAGACTTTATGGAAAACTTAAATAGGACTGGAGAGCAAGGATGGCTTTTGGGTAGGTACTTACCTAATTAATTCAACATTAGATTCTCAAATCCAATTTATTATTGCAATCATTAAATAAACATAGGTACATATATGTATAACAATGAGTATGAAACTATTTTTATTTCCAGGTGATTCAGGTTATCCTCAAAGGCCTTGGCTTATGACGCCAATAAATGATGCTGCAGACGAAAGCCCTGAGGCCAAATACAACAGCATCCATGGGAAAGCGAGGGTTCTCATTGAAAACACATTTGGAAGACTCAAAAATCGATGGCGATGCCTCAACAAGGATCGCACACTACACTATGCTCCAGAAAAGTGTGCTAAAATAATAACCGCCTGTGCAGTTTTGCATAACATCGCCATCGATTATCAGGTCCCACTACCCGAGGAGGTTGAAACTGGTCCGCAGCAAGTCCAAGTTGTGGAAAGTGCAGCAGTGTGTGGGTCTAGACCGAGGGAGTCTTCTTCAGAAGACTTGGTTCTGGGAAGGGCGACACGACGTGCACTAGTGGAAAGACTTAACCATTTACATCGGTAAATGTAAACATCGTGAGAGGAAACCTGCCCATCTATAGGTATCATCGGTAAATCTTTTTCAGCCTTCTCTATCATTAAATGTAAACATTGTGATAGGAAACCTACCCATCTAGGTATTTAATAATTGTTTTGTATACTTATACATAATGTGTTATATTATATTGAATCTATATTTTAATACTTCATGTACTTACACTGTTGAATTGTATGTAGTTGTGCCTACATAGTTGTACAATAAAGTAATATTGTATTGAATCTAGATTTCAGATGTAGGTGAAATTGTAAGTATGTTCTACATTCTACAATATACTGCCTACAATGTAGTTATTACATAATATCTATTATTTAAATATTAATAACTAGAAACCTATGCAACCCGTCACAAGCTGTCCTGCGGGGTAATTAAATGTTATATCATATTTATAAAATGTTTGTACAGTGTACAATGGTAAACATTAGTTATAATTGTAAGTTTACTGTAGTACCTGTAGTAAAAAAATAAGTTATAAAATGTTTGTACATACAATGGTTAACATTAAATTGGTTCTAAGGTTGCTCTTTTCAAATAAAATAAATTCAGAGTAGTAAAAAAACAAATTTTATTTAAAATAAAACATTCTTTCATCTCAAACATACACAGACATACTTCTTTCATGATCTCTCATTCAAAAACCTTTCAATTAAGTTCATTCCATCCCTCATGAACTGGAGCCATTGAGCCTGCAGCTGGAGTTCCCTATCCCTCTGCTGCAGCTCAATGTCTCTCTGACGTATCCTCTCTTTTTCTAACTCATACATACGATCATCACGTTCTTTCTCACGCTCCCTGGCCTCCCTTTCACAATTTAAAAAAATCCTACTAGTCTCCTCCCCTCCCCTTCCTTCCTTCTTTTTTTTCTTAAGAGGTGGCTGCCATGTCTGCTCCGACTCTTCACGGACTGGTGGTGGTGGCTCCTCAATCTCCACAATAAATGGTACTGATGCCTGGCTGGATCCAGGCATATTCCATTCTCCTGAGTCTGCAATGTAAAAGAGTCATAGTGATAATCATCATCATCATCCGACATAGGCCTCTCCCAAGGAATGCCACATGGAGTGATACCATGTGGCATACCTTGAGATTGTATGTATATGGAATATATCTATATATAAAAATCTTTTGCTCATCTATCTAGGCGAGTCGCTTGAGAATGGTCGACCCATTCTCAAGCGACAGATTAAGCTCTTTAATTTTTTCTCGTTTGGATACGTCATCATCATAAATAAGATGTGTGTAGCAGGAGTGGTCATTAGTTAATGATAAAATAAACTAAAATCAAAAAATTAAATAAAAAATATATTTTTTACCGGGTATTGTCGGTGTAGAGGGGACAGATGGTTCGATGGGTGGATGGTCGGTCTGCTCAGTTTCTACCTGAACCTGTAAAGATATATTTAACTAAAATACATTTCACGCTGATAAAGACATTGTGTTTTATTGAATGTAGGTATACAATAAAACACTTAAAGTTGATAAGCATAAGATATATCTCCTTACCTACATACTTGTTTCAATAAATAAATAAAAATACATTGATACATATACATACCATTAAAAGAACAAGATTCACAATCACTAGGACAAGTTTAACAAAAAATATGCAATTATTGAGTTGGCCGTATATGTGATCTAGTAAAATTTATATTGAATGGTTTACAGCACTGATTGTGTATCTAGTTCTTCTAATAAAAACATACAACAGAGTCAGTACAAAATGTTAAGTAACCTGTGCAAAACCAACTTCCTCCACATTATCCAGACCAGTAGCTGCCTGGATACCCACTACCGCCACCACCCGCTGCTCTACATCCGTCAAGTAGGAGGTCAGCGGAGGGCCACCACCAGTCCCATTAATAGACCTATTAATTTTGGCCACTTTTTTCTTGGCATTGTTCTTCATGTCACTCCAGACCTTATAAGTATAAAAAGTAGTGCAAAAAAATCATGCAAAGGATTAAAATAAATAAAGAGCAAGTAAAATATGGGCGAACAAAAACAGTGCTGATAATATTCTTGTATTGAAATTAAATGAATTGTATTTGCAAGAAACCAGAAATAAGTTTGAGTTTGATAATATGATATGCTATAAAGAGGTTTTAACTGCTCACTTTTCTCCATTTCTCCTCAGTCTTCTCCGCGCCTAGGGAATCACTATTGAGGAGGTTAGTGAGCTCCTGCCACTTCTTAAGGACTGACTGCCTGCCATGTGGGCCACCCAGAGGCTTAGATAAATCACCATGCCTTAAAAAGTTTGATTAGTTTGGGTTAGTTCAATAAAACATTCCACTATTGAGCACATCGTAATATTATAGGTAAGTACTTACTGTTCCATGAACTCTACAATCATGTCAAATTGAGACGAGCTCGTGAACACTTTCTTAGTATTCATATTTAAGAATAAGAATTCTTCAGTCGAAATCGAAAACTCGAAATCAAAACTAACTAAAACTTTTATTATCAAAAGCGCGAAATTTTGAGGTTATGAAATTCGTTCAAAAATTTAATCACCACGATATAAAATGTTGAAAATTTGCTTTAACAAGTAATATTTTTTTTTAATTTAACATTGAATATTTAATTGTATAAATAATATTGTAGAATAGTGGTTATATGTTTCTTAAAACCAAAGGAAATACAAAATTTAAGATATAATAAAATCAGGAAGACAGGTTTCTAAACGTAGTTGCGAATTACCTAGCGTTCTACGCATCGATCGATCGATAGAGTTCCACAGACATTCGTGCTACCAAAATTGATTCACTGTAGATTCGAATGCGGTATCGTATAGATGAAACGATACGCAACGTTTACGGAGCTGTGAAATATTCGGGATAGGGGTACAGACTTCGCCGTATATCGTACTGTGACTGTGACATCGCGTGGAGATAGGCGTGACGACAGTATCAAATATTTAACGATAGTAAGGGAAAGTACATATTAATAATAGTTTATGATACAGTTGCATAATGAGGGTTCTTATAACACGAGTGTGTTTTAAAAAAACGAGCAGTAGGCGATTTTTTTATAGTATCACACGAGTGTTATAAGAAAAAGTCATGTACAGTGTCTACACTACCTTTTCTACTTTCATACAATAACACATAAAATAATATTAAACAGAACCAAACTTAGTTTTATTGTGTATGTAGGTAGATGCGCGAGACCGGCGTGCCGCCAGTCTGCAATAAATGGTTGTACCCACAAGACACGCCTTTTATTCATCAGTGGCGAACGCGGAAACAAAATTAAATTAATAGACTTATCAGTGCAGTGATCCCAGTTATAATGTCGGTGGGACAAATGAGAGAGTTTGTGTTACAAACAAGTAATTGGACGGGCTATGTGGAACGGCTCGAAATGTACTTTTTGGTTAACAAAGTTGCTGAAGATATGAAGCTACCTACACTAATATCGGTTATTGGCGAGGAAACTTACGAATTATTGTCTACCTTGGCCAGTCCATCCAAGCCGTCACAACTGACCTACGCCAAGGCAGTGGAGCTATTGACTGCTCATCTGCAGCCCAAACCGTCAGTCTTAGCGGAACGCTACAAGTTTCGTCAGCGGCGGCAGTTGACTAACGAGTCTATATCTGACTATGTGACAGAACTAAAAAAACTGTCTAGGAATTGCGAGTTCAAAACTACATTGGATGACAATCTACGCGACCAATTTGTGTGTGGCATAAAAAGTGAAATGGTAAGACAGAGATTATTCGCCGAGGAAAACGTTCAGTACAACCAAGCGGTTAGACTAGCCTTATCATTAGAGGCTGCCGAACGCGATGCGAGCGCAGTGGAGCAAGGGAGTGTACTACCAACAACGGAAGGAATACACAAATTAAATTTGAGGGAGTGTCCAAGCTGTGGTGACAGCAGGCACAGAGCTAGCGAATGTTGGTATAAGAATTATTTATGTAGCGCGTGCAACGAGTATGGCCACCTAAGGCGGATGTGCCCAAAAAGGGCCAGGGATATGCAGCACAACCATGCGAGACGAGCGAAAACAGCGGGACCTGCCGGTAGTTACAGAAACAAATTATCACGCGGACGCGGAGCTGCGGCGAGAGCGGGCGGACAGACCTCGCGGGGATGGAGGGTCGCGGCACAGGGTGAACGGGAACGCGCCCCACCGGTCCATTTGCTGGAAGAAGACGACGATGTTGCCAGTAACAGCGATATTCGCAATAACTCCCGGGAAGAAGAAGAGCCTATTTACCAGCTATCGTTAAATAAATACAAACCGGTATGTATTGCAATTAAGGTACAAAATCGTATGTTGAATATGGAAGTAGACACCGGTTCAGCCCTGTCTTGTATAAGTAAACAAGTATATCAAGAGTTGTTTAGTCACTTGCAAATAAAGCCGTGTAATATAAATTTAAAATTTTATGATGGCTCTGTTATTCAGCCGGAAGGATATTTAGAAACACTAGTAAGTTACAAAAATTGTTGCAAAACGCTGGACTTATATGTAATCAATAGAGGAACCACTAACTTATTAGGTAGGCAATGGCTAGCGGAATTAGACATTCCTGTGAGGGAAACTTTATAAGCGGAGCGGTTTGCTTCGAGTCCATATACGCCACAAGTATATGGACTATCCTCTAGCCCAGGAGTTTTTCAGAAATTAATGGTAAACACATTAAAAGGGATACCAGATATAGTAGTGTTTTTTGATGATATTTTAATAAAAAGTCGGACTTTAGAAAGTCATTTAAAAACTATTCAAAATGTTTTTGAAACTTTAGAAA
Source organism: Yponomeuta sedellus (assembly GCA_934045075.1). Lineage (NCBI taxonomy): Eukaryota > Metazoa > Arthropoda > Insecta > Lepidoptera > Yponomeutidae > Yponomeuta > Yponomeuta sedellus. The sequence continues at coordinate 5,323,746 of OW203733.1, forward strand.
GAAATGGATTAAAAATCAAAAGAAATAAATGTGCGTTTTTAGCGAATCAAGTGAAATACTTGGGGTTCATAATAGATAAAAATGGGGTTCAAGTTGACCCCGATAAAATTAGACCAATAATAACTATGCCGCATCCTACCTGTGTGACAGAATTAAAGTCTTTTATAGGAATGGTCAACTTTTACGGAAGATTTATTAATAACTTAAGTAATTACTTGAGCCCCTTGTATAAACTCCTTAAAAAAGGCAAGCATTGGGTGTGGGGACCCGCGCAGGAAGAGGCTTTTGGGCAGGTAAAACAACTATTGAGTAAAGCGTGTGCATTAGCTCATTTCGACATAACACAGGAGACCGTAGTAACTGTAGATGCGTCTGCGCGTGGGCTGGGGGCAGTGCTGGCGCAGCGTGGGCCCGCGGGCGAGCGAGTAGTGGCGTACGCGTCACGCGCACTCACGCAACCGGAACTACATTACAGCCAGATTCATAAAGAGGCACTAGCGATTGTGTTCGCGGTAGATAAATTTCACCAATACATATACGGTCGGAAATTTGTACTACGCACCGATCACAAGCCGTTGGTGACCATCTTTGGTCCAAACGCAGGCGTTCCAAGCGCAGCAGCCAACCGGTTGCAACGGTGGGCGGTAAAATTATCTGCCTACGACTTTAATATTGAGTATATTAGAACAGACTTAAATACAGCTGACGTACTGTCCCGTCTGATTAAATCTCATAAAAATGAAAATAAGAATGAAAAAAGACTACGTGCCTGAACAAACATATTTACATTTTGGTACGGATGCATTATTATTAGATGCTAACAATTTAAAAGCGGAAACGCGATCAGACCCTATTCTCAGCAGGGTTTTAAGCTTTATCAGGGATGGGTGGCCTAACGAAGTCGAATTAAGAGAATTAAAGCCATATCAAAATAGTAAAAGTGAGCTATATGTCGAGCTTGGATGCATAATGTGGGGTCACCGGGTCGTCGTTCCACCGTCATGCAGACCAAAGGTACTCGCAGAACTGCATGACTCACATATGGGAATAGTAAAGAGTAAGGCCCTTGCTCGCAGTTACGTCTGGTGGCCGGGGATAGACGAGGCGGTCGAGGCGGTGTGTCGCGCGTGTGCCGTGTGCGCTGCGGTAGCGGACGCGCCGCCCGCGCACGAGCCTCGCTGCTGGCCGTGGCCTTCACGGCCCTGGTCTCGCATTCATGTGGACTTTTTAGCATGTGCTGGTATGACATACTTGGTGGTTATTGACGCGTGTTCCAAATGGATCGAGGCATTCAGGATGCAGAGAACCACAGCGGCGGCTGTTATTCATGTCCTGAGAGACTTGTGGGCTAGGTTCGGACTTCCAAAGCAGGTGGTAAGTGATAACGGCCCGCCGTTTTCAAGCACAGAATTTCGTTCTTTCCTGGAACAAAACGGTATCGAACAACTGTTCTCAGCGCCTTACCATCCAGCTTCTAATGGAGCCGCGGAGAATGCCGTCAAAATTTGCAAACGTGCTATAAAAAAGGCAATAAATCAAAAAATCGATGTTCATGCGGCGCTTTGCAGATTTTTACTCGCATACAGAAATACCGAGCATGCAACCACTGGGGACAGTCCCGCCAACGTGTTAATGGGGCGCAGCCTTCGCATGCGCCTTGACTGCCTCAAACCTGAAAGGGAGGCACGGGTGGCGGCGCGACAGGTCCGCACGGTGCGAGACGCAGCGGGAGCACCGAGAAAATTCTCACCGGGAGACGCAATATGGTATCGAGATTACCGTGGCGTAGACAAATGGCTACCAGGTCAGGTTAGTGAGATCTTAGGAAGTACAGACTATACAATTAAGGCTACACTAGGGACCGAGGTACATAGGCATGTCGACCAGTTAAGGAAAAGAGTCACCGTTGATGGACGGGCGATTGAGAGTAAACCGCCATACCTAGTAGAGCATAATAACCGCGCATACTCTAGAAGGTCATCTCTGTTGTTCCCTTCACCAGAGGGTGAGAGGGGCTTAGGTGAGTCGCCACCGCGAACGGCATCACCGCGTGCGTCACCGTCGCCGCACCGTACGGAGACGGGGCGGGGGGCAAGCGGTGGCACTGATTCGTGCACTCCTATTCGCAATAGCTTGCAACTACCAGTCGAAACTAATATGTCACCTACTGTGCCAACGAACGAAGAGGTAGGGAGTAACGAATCACAAAGAAGATACCCTTCGAGAACCCGTAGAGCTCCCGTTAGGTATGGGTTTGGTGAATTTGATTAGATTATAGTTCTATTTGATAAATTATGTAAATAAGACAAGGCAATGGATGTAAATCCGATTTAGTGCTATGTCCTTTAAGTTCAAACATATTGAGTGTTAATTTGTTTAATGTTATTAATTAAGGGTGAAGGTATTGTGTATGTAGGTAGATGCGCGAGACCGGCGTGCCGCCAGTCTGCAATAAATGGTTTTACCCACAGAACATAAAAAAAGAGTAGAAGTAGCGTCATGACACATTAGTACGAAAACCAGTGTAACCAAACTGATACTTACAAACCTAACGCACACTACGAATGCCAACCTGCCATTGGTAAATAAAGTCAATGCCGAAAAGGTTTACATCATAAAAGTTTCAATTAAAATATGCACCTTTTAGTAATGTTAACAATGATCAAAGTCAAATGAAAATGATGAAATTAAGGTTGACATTTTGTAGTAACGCTACTCTACACTAGATGGAACTACCGCCGCGTCGGACCGAAAAGAACTTTTACCTAGTAAGACAGAAAGTTCAAACTTGAAAAACAAGTACATTCTCAGTTTGGGATGGGACAATGCGAGTTCTAGTTTGTCGATAGGGAGAACCTATCGACAAATTATACTCGTACAAACAGTTTACACATTAACGGCCGAATATGAATACTGGTACTTAGAAGTATTTTTAGCTATTTCTTTTTTGCCTGCGGGTTGACTGGTAGAAAATGCATCTTTTCTACATTATCTTTTGTGGAATATAGTAAATTTCATTACAAGTGCGGAAAGGCTGTCATTGAAAAGAGTTCCGACAAGTGGCAATGACGGTTCCGCACGTGTACTGAACGACTATTTTTAATACAGTTGCGAAAAAAATAAGCAATTTATTAAAGAAAAAATATTTAGAAAATGGCGCCAACCGTAAAAAAATATAAGCAGAGAATTTTTTTTCTTCACCCATTGTAGGCGCCATTATTAGTTATGGGTACATCGGAACGTTTTTTAATACGCGGATATGGAAATAGCATTACATTATTCCATCCCTTTCTCCTACCTACTATTTTCCACTCTCCATCCCTCTCGCTCACGTACCAAAGACTCAACAAATGTGCAAAATTCAAAATGGACAGTTTTGCGTTAGAAGTGCCCCTGCGATGACTCGCATTATCAAATAATACATATTATTCGTGAATCAACTCTGCTAAAATGTGCTAAGCCTGTGGGTGACAATCGTGCAGCTGTTATCCAGGGATCTCTGAGAAACCATCGATCAACGGTCACAAGTGAGTCACCTTCTGCTCCTATCATTTTCTATTGTTTTGCTATTTTCCATAATAATTATCGACCTATATCATTTTTGCAAGTTGAGCAATAACCCAGCGCATACACTCATTCTAGAAGGCTAAGGGAACTATGCCCATACAGCCAAGTCTTCAGAAGATTTTTTTTATTGATATGAAATGAAAATGAAATTTAATGAGATGAAATGAAACCTAACTTAACTCATTCAATCAAATCATTAAATCTGATATTGAAACAAATTAGTAGCTCATAAAAACTTCTATGATTTTTTTTAGTAAAAACTTCATGGTTGTTTTTCTTTTTAATAGACATTATTTTGACATTTGGGAAAGAAAACGCACGAGTGCGGGAAAGGTAAAAAAAAAAGCACGAGTGTGTAATAGCACACATCTCGCATGCTATACGTCCGTGTAATACGCCACTTTTTGAGCAACTGTATTAAAAAAGAATTAACACTAATAGGGTACATAGCCGCACAAATAAAACAATGTGGTAGATTTCATATTTTAAAATGTTATCTCTTATTTAAAACTAGCTTTAACCCGCTGCTTCGCGGGCGTTAGAAATTATAACACGGGAAATATAATGTATTCTACGACTCAATTCAGATCTTTGTCTGCCTGTACGCCATGTTTCATACGTTATACTAATTTTATTGACGATGGTACTAATATATTTCATTTATGCGCAAGAGTCTAACCTGGAAGTGAAGCACATTTTTTCTGGTATTGCTGCATCACATAAGTGCCACCTTCCGCCATTTTTTGTGTTTATGAAGTGTTCATGAAAATGCTTTAAATATATTGTATTCATCGTCGTTTTGAACCAATTTTGCCTTTCTGTCGCTGCCATCCATTTTAATTTCGTATCCGGTTCCATAGAAAACTAAACGAAAACTCACTTCCAAATTGTTTTGATTCCGAGAGGGTTGTTGTAACATTGCCTCAGTTTTCTGTTGTCAAAGGGGTAAGATGAAAATTACTTCGATAGTTTCTTAGATATTACAGTCACTGATAAACTGGTGAAGAAAAACTATATCGCGATCTATGTGCTCATGTCATATCTTGTATGAAAAGTAGTAATGTATGAGCTCCAATGACAGTTTTCACATGCACAACGACCAGCCGGCGACCGGAGCTCATACATTACTACTTTACCCGGCCCGGCGACCGGACGGCGACCGGGCGCATGTGAAAAGGCACTTAGGAAGTAGGTATAAAATAACAACAATTATTTTACCTACTTAGATGAATTGGAATTTACAATACCTAAGTACCATTAAGTATGTAGGACTACTAAGTCATAGACAATTATCGATAGATTTTTATCATGTGTGCCCCCATCCGTAATTGAGTAGAATTAAAATTATGACAGAAATTTCTAGAGAAGGTACACTTTCTTCGATGAAAATTTAACTTTACTAACTAGTAAATAAAGGTGGTTTCACTTTTCCATTTTCGGATTGGTTTCCGTGTTCATGTCATTACAAATTTAATTAAAAATACAATGAAATACGTCTTACCGATGAAATATTACGGCATGATCGGTATATTTTAGTCCCCAGCTTTTATTTTTGCTCTCTAACACAGCACAACAAGGCATTTTAATCAAGTTTTCACCATTTTTTTCTTTACTAGAAGCGCACGGCAACTGAAGTGAACAAAACTGTCACCGACTACGCATAGGCAATACATTGCTAATGTGAGGCACGCGGGCACCGCCCACTTACGACTTCTACTCTTTTTTTATGTTCTGTGGTTGTACCCACAAGACACGCCTTTTATTCATCAAGTTTAAATATTGAAAAGTTTTTTTAAATGTAAAATGTTGGCGCCAGGGCGCAGACATCATTGCGCATGCGTGTTGCGTCGCCGCGGACTCGTTCATTGAAACGTATTTTTTTAAGTAGAGTTTCAACCTTCTTGGTCCAGCTGGAGGTTGTATAGGTGTATCGTTATGATTAAAAAGTTATATTATGATACAGGTGTCCATACAAGACCTGTATCTTAATTAAACTTTTATTTATTATTTTTGGCCTATGTAATGTTTGTCGTAAGAGTTTTGTTTTCAGTTTTATAAACTTTGTATTATAGTATCAGAGTAGATAAAAGTATTTAAAACACTGATTTAGTTTTATAAAAAAAAAGAAATTACCAATACTTTTAATAAAATCGTTATCAACCCTTGTATGTCCCCACTGCTGGGGCACGGGTCTCTTCCTGCATGGCAGGAAGGTTAGGCCATACTCCACCACGGGGGCCAAGTCCGGGTTGGTGGAGGATTGTAAGACAGTGGCGGGCCTTACTGTCAGAAGTTATCAAGCCGCCCATAAGGCCTCCGACATGGCTTAACGACTACCATTACATGACAGCCGGCACCAACGGCTTAACGTGCCTTGCGAAGCACGGAAGCGCTCGGAAAAATGCCACTAGCGGTAGTCACGGAACGCTCACCCATCCCGTACCTGACCGCGCCTGTTGTTGCTTAACCAAGTGATTGATTCCAATCACTCGGTTCGCCTAGGCCACGAGCGCTTCTTCAAGAGATATTATTGTTTGTTTATTAGGTATTATTTGTTGATATTCGACTGCCTCGTTGGTTTAACAGTATCAAGTCTGATTACAATGCCAGAAATCGTGGGTTCGTTTCCCAATGCGGGCCGCCGTACATTTGTACAAACGGCCTCAGTCTGGGTGTATTGCCATGTTTGTGATGGCCTTGCCTGGTCAACATAGCACAAGGAATCCTAGTTTGGGACCAGGGAGCCAATTCTCAGTTCATTAGCAAATAATTCGTAAATAAATTAAATTAAAATTCTTAATTTTTTATGCAATCATGAACTCGCTGGGCAATTTTGTGTCACATTAGTTTAAAACATATATAAGCACGTAGCCTATCTATACGTCCCACTGCAGGGCATACCCTTTCTCATAGAGAGAGAATATGGGCTTAATTACTACGCGTGCCCACCGTGGACTGGAAAATTGAATACGCAACACTTATTCTATATTTTGTATTAAAAATGTAGGTACCTACGTAAACTCAAGTTTAAGTTACTTAGGGCCGTTTTCTCCATTTGCTGCGCAAAACTGTATTTCATAATCCGGATCATGCTTCAACGAAGTTAAAAAAATAGATTTATGACCATCCGATTTCTCCCGTAACTTTTTGATCTAGTTCACGAAATCTAGTTCTTGTTACAGATTAGACAAAAAACGCTAAGATTTGAGGGTTTATTTTTTTATTTTGAAACGCAGCTGTCTAATATTTCGAGAATTCTGTGATATTTCCGGTTATTCTGTGTAATTTCATAAACTTTTTCGGCAATTTTGAATTTTGTTTCTGGCGCGGTTTGTTTTGTGCGAGATAAATTTTGAACGGCTCTCATAAAAGATGATGTTAAAACGAAAAAGAGATCCAACATTCACCAATAGTGAAAACAATATTTGGTAAAGTAAAACCTTTGACGTCTTTTGGCAGCTGATATCTGACATTTATCTGAATGTTAATCTGGTTTTAGAAACTAATCGTCCAATATCGGCCGTTCAGAGACTTCAGTTTAAACTTTGGTTTACGATGTTAGAGAAATCCAATTTGTTATTGTAATCTCGATTAGAGTCCAAAACCGGATTTAGCTTGCCGTAATCTAGATTTGGTTCTATGGAGAAAACGACCCTTAATGAATTGGCCCAATATGTGCATTAGGGGTCGGGGGTAAGATTTGAGCGCGTGCCAGACCAACCAGTTTGGATTGGACTGAATGCAGTTGACCCACTTCGCTCCTCTGACCTGGGTCAGGCCGACTGTTTCTACGGGTACAGTACAACAGTGTTGCCAACACAAAGGACAGTTTAGAACCAGGGAGAGGTTTTGAATAAATTTTAAATTGGCGACATTTAAGGTCTGACGACCTCACTGGCGATGGCGCAGCGGTTTGGCACACACTGTTTGTAAAACCGAAGGTCCCGGGTTCGATCCCCGGTCGGGTCAAACTAGGAAAGGAACTTTTGTAGTTTGTCTCGGGGCTTGGATGTTATCTACGTATTTATTGTATTATATCTATCGTGGAGTTAGCACCTGTAACACAAGTCATTTAGTTGTACTTAGTATAGGGCTAACGAGATCTGTGTAATACCTATATCCATGATTATTGGTTTATTTTAGTTTGTTTCGACGGTGAAGTTCTAACAGAGCGTACTCGTAAGTCAAGAAATATACTTTACAGTACATTGCCCTTTTGCATCTACGTAATGAGATGATTTATACAGCGTCCAATGGCTCTTCACTCACACTAGATGGGTGAAGGGACCGCTCGGATGCTGTAGAGCCTGGGACATGGTTTTATAGATGGTGTAGGCTTGCCCAGCACCTATACCATCCTGACAGCTTAGTCGGCCTAGCCCACAGGAAAGACTAGTCAATACATGCGGAGCCAACCAAGCCGCGGGTTTGCTCACGATGTTTTCCTTCACATACAGAGAGTAATACAATTATAAAGTATTAGTTAGCAATGTAGTTATACATTTTGAAAAAGGATTCCGTCATCGATTCGGCAAGATGTGCGCGTGAACTTTCTTCAACGAATGGCATAAAATGTTAAAACCATTTACGAAAATAAAATACGTTAAAAGGCTTACCTATGTAAGTATTGCCGTATACCTACAATTGGCTATCTCTTCCAGACATTCTTAGGATAGATAGACGAAGAGAGTAGGGAGGTAGGTGTACTTGAAATATATTGAAACAATACCCAGGAACTATTAGAATTTCACTGACAGTTTGGTGAAGGCTGTTTCTCGGTTTTTTTTGTACTCTAGCATTTAGTAACGGTTGTTGTACTTATCTAAGAAGTACAGTCTGTTAGCTTTTAGAATATACGTCGGCTACTATCGGATAGAACCGATTATATTGCAATAAGGTAAGGTTTATTTTGTATTGTTATTTATAACTTTACATAACTTTTCAAAATAGTGAAGAAAAGTTTTATACAGAGCAGGAAGTAGTATTACACTCGTGTGCTTTCGGCGAAAACCGAAGCCTGCTCTAGAGCCCGAGGTATATTCTTAAAGCTAACATACGTTGAATTCAAAAATGCTTTGTTTAGATCTATGTAAAGTCTATCTAGTACGTAGCATACATTTGTATACTAGTATAAGACGCATAGTTTTTGCAGGCGTTTTTTTGGAGACAAAAAAGTGTTCGCAAAAAGCGTCCAACAATGAGTCACAGTTTGAGGAGGTCATCTTCTTTGTAGTGTTTAATCTGATAAATCGTTATTGTCGAGCCCGCTATGACTTTTAAGCAGCCTTTTTTATCTGATGGCAATAACTTTTCAGTAGACTAGGTGTGATGACAGTACTGACGTCTGAGAAAAACGTGGTATGGGAACAAATTAAAGTAGGCTTCTCTACTGCGAAATGTCAGAGGCTTTATGGGCGTTTAATAACTTCTGTCAGTAAAGCCCGCCACTGCCTTACAATCCTCCACCAATCCGGACTTGGCCACCGTGGTGGAGTATGGCTAGCCTTACTGCGCGCAGGAAGAGACCCGTGCCCCAGCAGTGGGGACATACAAAAGTTGATATCATCTTTACTGAGGCTGCATAAAAAATAGCTACATATTCCATTCCACAATTTTATGTATTATTTCGTAACTAACTTTTACGGTGTTTTTTTTTGTGTTTTTATAAATTAGACTGTTAGTATTTAAAGGTAAACATTTTTAATAATACTCACGCCCGTATTCTTTTGGTAGGATTAAGGCAATTCCAGCCTAAAACTATAGAATGAACTACCTTGAAATATTGACGATGAATTAAAACGCGTTTGATTATAACATTTTGACAACTTAATTGATCAAATCTGTTCATATTTTAGTAGATGCCTACCTTTCACCGATACAAGGTTATTTACTTGACAAATGTATTTAAAAACCTATTTAGAGGCTAAAAATTTCACCCATGCCGGGATTCGAACCCGCAACCTCTGGCTATCCGTGCCAACGCTCTACCAATTGAGCCAATGGGCAACTCACGGCATCAGTGAAATTTCGAACCTCTTTACACTATTCTCTGTATTACGTACAGGCAGCGACATCTGAGCGCTGGCACGGAAAGCCAGAGGTTGCGGGTTCGAATCCCGGCATGGGTGAAATTTTTAGCCTCTAAATAGGTTTTTAAATTTGTTCCTTAGCACGGGTTAGTGCATTAAAAATAAAAATAGTATTGACAAATGTATTTAAAAAAAATGCTGTTTATTATGCGGTAGTGGCGATAGAAGAGTCACTTGTTCGTATTTGTCAAGTGATATTCGATATCGATCGATCGGTTGGCCTTACTGTCAGAAGTTATCAAGCCGCCCATGAGGCCTCTACATGGCTTAACGACTGCCATTACATGACAGCCGGCACCAACGGCTTAACGTGCCTTGCGAAGCACGGAAGTGCTCGGAAAAATGCCACTAGCGGTAGTCATGGGACGGTCACCCATCCTGCACCTGATCGCGCCTGTTGTTGCTTAACTCAAGTGATTGATTCCAATCACCCGGTTCGACTAGGCCACGAGCGCTTCTTCAAGTGATATTATTGTTTGTTTATTAGGTATTATTTGTTGATATTCGACTGCCTCGTTGGTTTAACAGTATCAAGTCTGATTACAATGCCAGAAATCGTGGGTTCGTTTCCCAATGCGGGCCGCCGTACATTTGTACAAACGGCCTCAGTCTGGGTGTATTGCCATGTTTGTGATGGCCTTGCCTGGTCAACATAGCACAAGGAATCCTAGTTTGGGACCAGGGAGCCAATTCTCAGTTCATTAGCAAATAATTCGTATACGACACTAAGGATTTGATGAATTCTACATTATTATACTATTTTATTTTTAATGCACTAACCCGTGCTAAGGACAAATTTAAAAACCTATTTAGAGGCTAAAAATTTCACCCATGCCGGGATTCGAACCCGCAACCTCTGGCTATCCGTGCCAGCGCTCTACCAATTGAGCCAATGGGCGACTCACCGGCATCAGAGAAATTTCGAACCTCTTTACACTATTCTCTGTATTACGTACAGGCAGCCAAAGCCAAGCCAAGCTTAAGCCAGATGTCGCTGCCTGTACGTAGTACAGAGAATAGTGTAAAGAGGTTCGAAATTTCACTGATGCCGGTGAGTCGCCCATTGGCTCAATTGGTAGAGCGCTGGCACGGATAGCCAGAGGTTGCGGGTTCGAATCCCCCGGCATGGGTGAAATTTTTAGCCTCTAAATAGGTTTTTTTGAATTCTACATTTTTATGTAGAGTTCATCAATTGATGAAATCCTTAGTGTCAAGCGACAGCCAAAATCTGTATTCTGAACGCCATGCTACATTGAATTCGAATTAGAAAATGTTTAATCCTTTGAATATTTTGCGTCTACGCTTTCAATTCGCATGGGCGAGACTAGAGTGGGCTTCCTGGCCCTAGATTCTGTTAATAGGTACATTCAAGTACAGTGACAATTGCACGAACGTTGCGATTTCATTTCATTGATGCTTTAAGTCTAAGCCTGAACACTGATCAAGCCTACTGCCTACTAGGCGCCAATGATATAAAAAACACGTCTTGTGACCCATACATTTATCGGTCATTGTAGTGTAATGCACTAATGAGGTCATGTGATTGTATTGTAACTTGTATAGAAGTTGTTACTTACCTATTTATTTTCTATGTCCTGATTTCCCGATTACGATCGATTTAAAAACTATTTCTTTCTTATTTTATTATGGGTTCGAACCCCGGCTGGGGACAAAAAAAAACCCCAGGTCCTGGCTGTCCCTGTTTCTGGTTCCCATGACACAGGGTGGGGCCAGAAGCAATGTATGTGCCTGAATGTAATTGTTATATTATGCACGTAATTAAACATTATCTACGCAGACTCTCTTTGCAGTAAGTTGGAAACTGCTAAAAGGAATCTTGCGGATCACGATTTAAAATTTACACATTTGCCTGAACCACAAAACCTTGAGTATTCAAAATTCGTCTTTACTTTATTAGCGCAAAGTGGTTTTTCGCGTAGCAGAGAGCAAATTAACATTACGAAGTAGGTACACTGACAGTGGTTAACCACGATTTAAGTTGCATTAGACAGGAAATTATGCTATCTACGCCACAGTATTCTGCTAATGAAGTCTGAAGTGAAATGTTTATTTCTCACCACATTAAAGCTAATAATAATAGGCATGACGAAAGTTTTGTAAATCCTCTTTCGTAGTGTGGGGACACGTTTATTATTTACAAAAAAACTTATATCTTCTTCTTCTTCAGGCTATACTAGTCCACTGCTGGACATAGCCCTCCCCTAATGAGCGCCATAGCGCAAGGTTGTGCCACCATTGGGGCGTAACGCCCATAATCCCCACGCTGGGCATGCGGGTTGGGGATCGCAGTTTGATTGAATTGTACTGCAGGGAGCGCTGCTGCCCACCCCCCGGTATGTGTCCCTTAGTCGCCTTTTACGTCACCCGCGCGCGGGAAGAATTTGGGTTGGTGCGATTCTCTAGGCCGACACCACACAGCAAAAACACAAAAAAAACTTATATATCTGTAACAAACTAAAGTTTAACGAAGGTTAAAGCCACCGAAAGCCGCGATCGATCGGGGTATCAATCACGGGCACACTGCATACGAGTATGCATGCATAATTTATCATCACACGAATATTATAAAGGCGAAAGTTTGTGAGTGTGTATGCTTGTTAATTCTTCACGTCTAAACGGCTGGAGCGATTTTAATAAAATTTGGTATGGAGTTAGCTGACACCCTGGATTAACACATAGGCTACGTTTTACTGCGGGAAACATCTTATTCCCATGGGAAAATCGATAAACCGCGGGTAACACCGCGGGGCACAGCCAGTTGTGTATATGTATGTGATAGTGTAATGAGGGATTTTTCTGACAGCTAAGAAAAGTAGTTCTAAATTTGTCAGTAGATGGCGTTTTCAAGTAAGGGTTTTTGTTTTTAATGGGATTTCCCACTTTCCAGTTTATTCTGTGGTCCACAGTCCACAGATCACGTGGTATTTCCTCTCTCTTTCTTTTGGCTCTTGCATTAATAATGTTATGCCAGAACAGTCCAAAAGAAAAGCCAGGGTCGTCGTAACCACAGGAGAAAACGAATGACATAGAATAGATGATTGATCAGTTGATCACAGATTAGATTCCTTCCAGTTGATGAAATCGCAAAACAGCAATAAAGTTTTTACCTGTGACAAGCAATAACAAACAAAAAAGGTAAACCCTTGCGATTCAGCGCCATCTCATTTTAGCTTTTAGAACTATTTTTTTTTTTAATAGCTGTCAGAAAAATCCCTCATTAGAGTGTAGGTATACAAATATTATGCACAAGAACTTAGTTGGATCACGATTGAACTTTGCCACTATGGACACCTAAACTATATTTTAAGCGACGGATTCAATAAATAAATATTTTAACTACAAAGTTACGTCCACAACTTTTCTCTCTCGGATGGAATTCAGATAAAAAAAATCGCGCCCAAGTGAAATAAGTTCATTACGTATGAGCAGTTTCAATCTGGAGATTGACTATTGACTGCCGGTCTAGCGGTTAACACGCTTGCCTACCAAAGCATAGAGTGTGGGAGTCGATTACCACTGGAGGCCGCCTACTTGATTTATACAGTGGCTTCACTCGGTATTTCCATGTTTGTGATATCACTGCTCGTTTACCATAGCACAGTCATAGGTTGCACCTATAGTCCGTTAGCTTTTAGAATATACCTCGACTACTATTGGATAGAATCTTATATATTCGTGTAATAGAAATATCGGAACTAATAAGTATGACACTTAATTTCATATAACTTTTGAAAACCTATTTAGATTCTTAAATTCTTATATTAACTTAAATTCCACCCATGCCGGGATTCGAACCCGCGACGTCTGGCTATCCGTGCCAGAGCTCTTTCCAACTGAGCTAATGGGCGACTCGCCGGCATCAGTGAAATTTCGAACCTCTTTACAATATTCTCTGTATTACGTACAGAAATAAATAGGTTTTTAAAATTGTCTTTAGCACGGGTTAGTGCATTAAAAATAATATAATTCATATAACTTTTCAAAATAGTGAAGAAAAGTTTTATACAGAGCAGGAAGTATATTATACTCGTGTGCTTTCGGCGAAAACCAAAGCCTACTCGAGAGCCCGAGGTATATTCTTAAAGCTAACAGACTATACGTACTTGTGACTCAACTTTCATTAAAATCGATTCAGACTTATGCGTGATTGCGTGTACAAAAACAGGGTGCTAGAATACTGACTCTCTACGCGAAAGTTATGAGGGTTCTTGTAGGTACAATAATAGAATGTACAGTTTATTTATCCTTACTTGTCCATTTTAGTAAACAAGATTCTACCCGTAAAGTATGGATTTTAGTCGCAAAGCGCCATATTCCCGTAAATGGCGTAATCGTGGAGACTATTTTAGATAACACGCTGTCAATTTTATAAACAAAGTTCATTAAGTTGCGAGAAAATAAGTCGTTTTGGCATCAAATATCAATTTTGAGGTTAGAATCTTGTTTACTAAAGTGGCCAAGTAAGGATAAATAGACTGTATCTATACGACTTCCAATACACTGTTTTTAGGAAGTCGGAAGTGAAACAAAACAGTTGTCATTGCTTATGGTCTACAGTTTATCTAGTAAGTCGTTGCTGCTGGCTGTCATGTAATGGCAGTCGTTAAGAAATAACAGAGGCCTTTTTGCGGCTTGGTAACTTCTGACAGTAAGGCGGGTTGGTGGAGGATTGTAAGCCAGTAGCGGTACCGCCAGAATCCTCCACCAACCCAGACTTGGCTCGCGGGGTGGAGTATAGCCTAAGCTTCCTGCGCTAATACCTAGTATTTAACTATACTTTCGTTATTTGTATGGCCAGTGATATGTATCTTAAGACAAATTGTTATCGTATCGTCGCCGTGTGTGACGCCCTAAAGTTTTGCCAACTACGTACGTAGTAAATATTATTCATTGAGTTTAGGTCACACGGGTCAATGTTATTGTAGTGTCAACACAATGGCACCTAACTGTTAGTTGAGGTTCGAATCTTTCCCCAGTCTATTGAGCGAGTGACTCATTCATTACCTTTAACTACTACAACGTATAAAGCGGCATGGAGTTCAGCTAAATTCTACTACGGCAAATATGGCCTAAACAGAAATATCTCTAAATAGACATATTGTAGGCTTTTTTTACACATTCACACACACACACACACACACCCTCACATATATATGCACACACACACACACACACACCCTCACACACACACACACACACACACACACACACATACATACACACCAACATACATGCTCTTTGTTTTTTCTCATATTACCTACTTAGTTTTAATAACTTAAATATTTTTTTTTCTGTAAAAGTACAATAGATTTAGAATACTATAAAAGTCTGTTGACCTTAATTATGTAAAATGTGTTTCGGAGGAGCACTGTTTATCCTAAATCCACAGGTTTTAGTCTTTTTTAGGGAGCAGGGTACCAATGCCTTAGTGATAAGGTCACTGTAAAATGTTTTTTTAAATAAATTATCTTTATCTTATACTTACATAGAGTCGTTGGTATTATAAAAAAAATATGGTCGACCTTTCATAAAATTTGTATAAAAAATTAAAAAATTAGAAAGATAGCAAGACGTCATAATCCTTAACTAATCGGGTAGAGGTTAAAATTACTTAAAATTTACACTGAGAATTGAGTTTTCCTTCAATTTAGATGAAAAACCGAAAATCGTGTTTTTTTTTCTAATGTGACATTTAACAATACGAGTATCAACGACGATAGGCTATCGTTATCGTTATCAACCCTTGTATGTCCCCACTGCTGGGGCACGGGTCTCTTCCTGCATCGCAGGAAGGTTAGGCCATATTTGCTGTTAAAGACAAGACCAAAAATAAGGACGTGTCCCGGGGCGGTTTATTCTCTTACAGTCTTATAGTCGGTCACACCAAAACACTCTTAAGATGGAGTTGAAGTCGGTTCATCAGAGGAATTCCTCTTATAAATCGGCTTTAACTCAGTCTTAAGTGTCGCTTGTGTTTTCTTTGTTTGTGTCTTCTTGTGTGAGTGTATTGTAGTGCTTTCCATTTTTACGTTTGGCGCAGCTTTTTGCGAATGAATTGAATTTTACAAACTTTCTTATTTATAGTTTTTGTTTCGGTTTTGTTTAACGAAGCTATAATGCAAATTAGACTGGGGTAAATGTATTAATTAGTCTAGAGCCCACTAATCAGTAAGTAGGCCACCAACAAGGAATTGAAAAAAATTAATGACTAAAAATATACCTATTCTTTTTTTTTAATCCACTAACCCGTGCTAAGGACAATTTAAAAACATATTTAGAGGCTAAAAATTCCACCCATGCCGGGATTTCAACCCGCCACCTCTGGCTATCCGTGCCAGCGCTCTTTCCAACTGAGCTAATGGGCGACTCACCGGCATCAGTGAAATTTCGAACCTCTTTACAATATTCTCAGTATTACGTACAGGCAGCGACATCTGGCTAAAAGTATGATGATCTTTATTTATCAAGGCTTTATAGCGTGATGGGGAAAAAGCCTTTTACCATATCCAGCAGTTGGCAGAGGTAAGCAAATTGTTTGTTTTTTTTTTGTTAACGATTGAGTATTCTGATAATCTAATAAATTCCCATTGTGTAAACTTCGAAGTGATTCAAACGTGGACACTTAATTAGGCAAATGTCCACGAGAATATTCAGACTGGATAATTTCGGATGTATTTAGGCCGTAATGAAACATTTAAGCTGCAAGGTCGTGTTTGTTTGTCTACATTGTTTGTCTATGTTACTCATTTGCTCGATAATTGCCTCATGAGGACTGATTTGTTACTTTTGTTGTAGACATTTTAGAGGCCAAGTGGTTGACGTAATTGATATGTTACAATCAAAACTCATAAAAGGTCAAAACTAGTTTTGACTATATTCTTTTTAATGCACTAGACCCGTGCTAAGGAAAATTTTAAAAACCTATTTCGAGGCTAAAAATTCAGGCGACCCAGTCGCCCATTAGCTCAGTTGGAAAGAGCGCTGGCACGGATAGCCAGAGGTCGCGGGTTCGAATTCCAGCATGGGTGGAATTTTTAGCCTCTAAATAGGTTTTTGAAACTAGTTTCAAAACTAGTTTTAAAAACCTGTTAAAATCGGTCAAAAGTACTTTTGTCCAAAGCTTCTGGTCAGTAACATTTGAAATACCAAATGGTAAAAACATATGATGCATCAACGACAACATGTCAGGTTGGCTTATTCTTTAGGGAACATCCACAAATTGACTGCCTCGTTGGTTTAACCGTTAAGGCGCTTAGCTACCAAGACAGAGGTCGTGGGTTCGATTCCCACGGGGGTCGTCCAACATTTATACTATAGAGGCCTTAGTCTGGGTGTTTTTCATGTTTATAACGTCCTAGCCTGGTTACCATAGCACCGTGTAACCGCGGACCCGAATAAAATTTTGACTTGCGCCAAGTGTGTCTTTGGCAGACTATATCTTAATCATAGCAAGTATCTTTCAAATCTACAGCATCTCTCTATTCAACAACTCGCACGTATTTCCTCCTTTAAATCCAGCTCATACGGCTCTCTGAGTTGGTGAGTTGATAAGTTGACTGAATGCATCCGATGTTAGCCGATAAGGCCGCTTCTGCAAATCCATATGAGTGACTGTGAGTGAGGGCGCGTTGAGGTCGCCTGCGGCCTTTATATGTCACCACTGCTGGGGCACGGGCTCTTCCTGCATCGCAGGTAGGTTAGGCCAAACTCCACCACGGGGGCCAAGTCCGGGTGGTGGAGGATTGTAAGACAGTGGCGGGCCTACTGTCAGAAGTTATCAAGCCGCCCTTAAGGCCTCTGCCATGTCTTGACGACTGCCATTACACGACAGCCGGCACCAACGGCTTAACGAGCCGTTGCGAAGCTCGGAAGCGATCGGAAAAATGCCACTAGCGGTAGTCACGGAGTGGTCACCACCTGACCGCGCCAGTTGTTGCTTACCCCAAGTGATTGATTGCAATCACTCGATTTCACTAGGCCACGAGCAATTCAATAAACTGTTTATTTAACTGTTGAATTTCATACTAATTTGACAGTTGGACGATTGCAATCGCTCAGGATTTGGTGCTGCGCGTAATATTCGTATAGAGGTTGCTATGTGTTTCTTCTTCTTCTTCTTCAGGCTATATTAGTCCACTGCTGGACATAGCCCTCCCCTAAAGAGCATCTTCCTAAAGAGTATGTGCTATGTGTATCTTCTATTATATCTCGCTCCCGAGTCACCAAAGTCTAATAAAATTGTGCAACTGTCAGTATCCAACTGCAGTCGGCACAATGTGGTGTATTGTTCTTGTGATACAATTTAAGTATGTCCGACTCTTACAACACCGGTAACCGTGCTGGGTTCGCAATACCACAGAAGGTTGGCTCTCGCTAACTAGGAACTAAATGAAAAGTGAAAACCTATTTAGAGGCTATAAATTCCACCCATGCCGGGACTCGAACCCGCGACATTTGCCTAACCGTGCCAGCGCTCTCCCAACTGAGCTAATGGGCGACTTACCGGCATCAGTGAAATTTCGAACCTCTTTACAATAATCTCTGTATTACGTACAGACATCAAAAAGGTTTTTAAAATTGTCCTTAGAACGGGTTAATGCATTAAAAAGAATATAAATAAGTGAAACAAATTATGTCGTGTACGGAAACCTCGGTGCGCGAGTCTGATTCGCGTTTTTTTAAATATTTCTCGATGTGTTTATTGTGCCAGTATTATGATTTAAAGCACCCAAAATCTGCTAAAAAAGGTCCGTTGCGACCTTTCAAACTAATGAGGAGAGCTGACTGCAAAGATTATTTTTTTCTATTTATTTCAGTTATTTTTATTTATCTGGTGTAAGAAAAAGGAAACTGTGGAGACCAAGAATATCATGGCTACACAACTTACGACAGAGTGCACTGGTACTCCTTGTCCAGTTTCACAGCCTCGAAAAGCCAGATCTAATAGAATGCGGCACATAAAGAAGGAATCCTGGTGTACGTACAATAAAGCATAATATCCTATCTAACTACCCGAAAAGGCGTCGTCGTCGTCATCGTCAGGCTATACTAGTCCACTGCTGGACATAGCCCTCCCCTAAAGAGCGCCACGTTGTGCTATCATAGGGGGTAATGCCCATGATCCCCACGCTGGGCATGCGGGTTGGGGATCGCAGTTCGGTGGAATTGTACTGCAGGGGGCGCTGCTGCCCACCCTCCGGTTTGTGTCCCTTAGTAGCCTTTTACGACACCCGCGGGAAGAATTGGGTTGGTGCTATTCTCTAGGCCGACACCACACAGCAAAAACGCGAAAAGGCGTTCTCGGTCTGTTATTCTGAGCCGCTGCACTGGCAACGGAGTACAATGCACAATGGTGCATTCAGCGCCCCTGCGAAACCGATTTGTAGGTATCCCCCGCGTTTCTATTGCGACAGTGTCGTGCGAGGTAAGAACGTACAGGGACTTGCGCAATGACAAGCGGAGATGTCAATCAAAAAGGTTACGAGAATTAATTAAAACGATCGGGGCCTTATTCATAAAACAACAATCCATAGTGCCAACTCGATGTCTATTGCGCAGCCGAGTCTTCCTACTTGTGAATCTGTGCGTGGATCCACTTGAAATAAAATGAAAAGGTTTTATTCAAAGTAGCACAGAAACTGCGGCTTAATGAACGTTACAATTCAAACTAGGTGTCCATTTCAAAATCTAGATCATTTTGGAGAAAAAATGGACAAACTTTGTCTTTTCAAAGTCCTTAATTAACATAGTTTACATAATTATTATAAAACATAGAAGTCATACATTGTACTGGCTTTAATTCCAGACCTCATTGTCATCTAAATAATCCTTTATGTTATAGTAGCCCTTTTGGCACAAAGTGTGCTTAACATACTTTTTTAACTGCGATTCAGGCAAGCTTAATATATCTTCAGGGATTTTATTATAGAAGCATATACAATGCCCCATGAACCTTTGCCAGCCTAAATAGTGGGAACAAAAGTTTATGTTTATTTCTAGTATTTACATTGTGTTGGCTATAGTTTGCAATGGACATCGAATGGTCATAGTAAACAATGGATTGTAGTTCCATGAAACATGCCACGGCACAAAATACGGATTTGGTCACGAACAAAGTTCCCCGCAAGACTCTTCCCGAGTACGCCTAAGATGCGGGGCATTTGGTTAGGTGAGAAGACGACCGATGGAGTAATGTAGTCACTGAGTGGTGGCCAAGAACGGGTTGACGGTCGGTGGACCACCAGCGCGGTGGTGGGTCGACGACATTATCATATGGTCAAGGTTTCCTACTTGTAAATCTGTGGGTTGATCGAACTTCTGATGTTAGTCGGGTTGTCTCGGCGAGCCGTGGGGTGTGGTGGTATGAGATGAGGTCCTGTAGTCTTAAGATAAATGTTGTTATAAATATGTAAGTACTTTATTTTATTAATTTATCAAAGCCCACAGCCCAAAACAATATAAAATAAGTAAATTAATGTAGCCCAAACATAGGCCAATTACGGACTATTTTTTTTTTTATACTGAGTAATCTTATTTACGAAGCACAGAGCAGCCAACAAAACTTTACTTATAATAAAGTTTAGTTTCTAATTATTTTCATTGTTGTAAACTAATTTGGAAGTAGCCTGGCTACCCATAGCAGAGGGAATCCTAGTTTGGGAGCCAGTAACCATCATTGTAACCCTGTTTTAGAATAAAGTTTTTTCATTTCATTTCATTACGAAAACGGCTGCGAAACATTAGACTAGCTTCCGGACATTTATAAAAATGGCCTAAGTCTGGGTGTATTGCCATGTTTGTAATGTCCTTACCTGGTTACCATACCACAGTGTATATCCTAGTTTGGGACCAGGAAAAAATATTGTGTTGTGTGGAATGTTTATTTAGATAGATAGAGACCACTTTGTTGTACATTAAAATTGATATTATATATATTTCTAAGATACCTAAGAGTAAAGACGACGGGCTTATCACTAAAAGTGATCTCTTCCAGACAACCTTTGGCTTGACTGGACTAATACACTAGAGAAGGAAGTAGATGCACAAACAAAACATACAAAATTATAATTTCAGAGGTATACAATAACAGTGTGAATAGATGAAATATCTGAAACCGGGTTAAGCTAGCTCGGTCAGATACGAAATTTTATCTCAATCTCGGTTGAAGTTACAACCCCCGCCAAGAAATAGACAAAACACAACAAACATTAATTGGGATTCATAACAAAGTACTACTTATACTAATTATATCTGTCAACGTAGATATAATTAGTATAAGCCGTAATCATAAAAAAAACAATAACAATTAGGAGCAGAGATAACTGTAATCGTTTTATACACTACTCTATCTCGGAGAAAGACAAACAAACACGGTATGACACAGTTAGAATGATAACTGATAAGGTATCTGTGTCAACACGCCTTTCTATTATTGTCCGGGACGGAATTTCATTTCGTTTCGTGCGAACATTATACCCAGTAGAAAGATTCCCAGCGCATACATAGAGCCCACTGCTGGGCGTAGGCCTCTTCTCTGTCACGTGAACCCCATCCGTCGCCTGCCAATTACAAATATCTTAATACTTTCTTTAATAATCTTCTTCTTCAGGCTATATTAGTGCACTGCTGGACATGGCAATCCTCTAATGAGCGCCATAGCGCAAGGTTGTGCTATTATTGGGGGGTAATGCCCATAATCCCCACGCTGGGCATGCGGGTTGGGGATCGCAGTTTGTTGGAATTGTACTGCAGGGGGCGCTGCTGCCCTCCTCCTGGTTTGTGTCCCTTAGTCGCCTTTTGCGACACCCGCGGGAAGAATTTGGGTTGGTGCTATTCTCTAGGCCGACACCACACAGCAAATGTTTAATAATACCTACATGAAAAAGTACTTTCTAGCTAGATTCTCAACATAACTGATATCGATATCAACCATTGTTTTTCCCCACTGCTGGAGCACGCACGGGTCTCTTCCTGCATCACTGGATGGTTGGACCATGCTCCACCACGGGGGCCAAGTCCGGATTGGCGGAAGACATGGTATATCCGAGTAGTCATTTTATTTAACTCTCTCGGTCTGGGTACACCAAGATCGTGATAACTCGGCTTTAGGATGGTCGGGCAAGAAGTTTTTGTCCATTACTCGATTAGACGTCGGACGGACTGGCAAGGTCACAAGTTGCATCCGCCATGTTTGCAGAACGTAGCCGGCTGCAGTGCAGTCTAATTATAGGCCAATTGGAAACAGAGCGACGGCCCACGCAACTACTCGGGAAGATTAAGAAGTTCCGACCACCCATTCGCTAGTAAAATTGGCCGTAGTGCATTATGGTTGTCTAAAGTTACACACGATTTAAATGCTCAAATAGGTAACCAACTTGGCTGTTATTAAGTCACAGATTGTGCAACTACCCATGATAACGCTAACACTTGCGTAGGCACAATATATCGTGAATATTACACACATAAACGCACACACGCACACATAAACCCACACAACTTTTTAAACGTATAAAAATACACATTAAAAAGTAATTTTAAGCCGTTTAAAATATACAAAAAAATATTATTACCAATACAACCCCATTGTTGGAATGTAAAAGAGTCCTGGAAGTCCGCAAACTCAAGAGAGTCAGTGGATTCACACTGGTTTTGCTAATAAAATCACAAAGCCAGTGGATTTATAGGAATGGCGGGTAGATGAGTATCTATCCGCGTGGATCGGTTGTAGGAAATGATGATAGATGACTAATCGTGAACATTTAAAGAAGGAAACTGCTTTTATTAGAGAGTTCCGAAAGTTCGCACTTTTAATTAGAGTTAAATTTTGCAGGATTTTTTTCGTTAGATCCCTGTTTCTTGTACTGATTCCTAGTGGCTGGCCCTTCTGTAAGTTGTTACTCTGCGCACACACGCCAGTAAATACGAAAACATCTGCCGAAGATAGAGACATGCAAATAAGCCGTTTAGTTTTGTAACCCACTGCCCGGATCTTTATTTGAACTGTGGCCCGGGGCTCCAGTGAAAACAAACGATAGTTACGATTTTGTTAAGAAACATAATATAACACAGCCTACACACGTATCATTGTAGGGCACATGCCTTCTTTCAGACTGAGAGTATGGGCTTTATGACCACGTTATGTGTAGTATATTCTTTTTGTTGCACTAACCCGTGCTAAGGACAATTTTAAAAAGGCTATTTAGAGGCTAATAATCTGCCCATGCCGGGACTCGAACCCGCGACCTCTGGTTAACCGTGCCAGCGCTCTCCCAACTGAGCTTATGGGCGAATACCGTCATCAGTGAAATTTCGAACCTCTTTACAATACTCTGTATTACTTACAAGCAGCGATATCAGGCTGAAGTAATTTGCATCACTTGCAGCCCCGAGTGGCTACCTACGTTGCAGTTAGGTTTTTACATCGGAATGATAACGCTGTACCCACATGATTATATTCTTTTGTTGCACTAACCCGTGCTTAGGACAATTTTAAAAAACCTATTTAGAGGCTAAAAATTCCACCCATGCCGTTATGTGTGTTAAATAAAATATGTACACATAAAAGTGGCACACTCTCTTGCTGCTGCTGTGTGGTGTCGGCCTAGAGAATAGCACCAACCCAAATTCTTCCCGCGGGTGTCGTAAAAGGCGACTAAGGGACACAAACCGGGGGGTAGGCAACGGCGCCCCCTGCAGTACAATTCCACCAAACTGCGATCCCCAACCCGCATGCTCAGCGTGGGGATTATGGGCATTACCCCCCCAATGGGCACAACCTTGCGCTATGGCGCTCATTAGGGGAGGGCTATGTCCAGCAGTGGACTAATATAGCCTGGAGAAGAAGACTCTCATGTTATAAATGTACTGAGTTTCTTTATTTGTAGCGCAGTCATACGAGCATAAATGATGCTACAGTGGTGAAAATTATAGGTGTTATTAGATATGCGTCACTGTATTGATGTGCGATGTAAAATTTTCCTTCTGCGAGCATGCAGGAGTTGCAGGACCGACTCGAGGGCAAGCGCTACGATATCGTACTTCATTCGTAGTTTTATATGGAGCCCATTTAAAGGCAATTTAAAAATAATAATTGAAATAAATGAATATGCTTATAGCATTAAGTCCACCGGGGGGTGGGCAGCAGCGCCCCCTGCAGTACCAAACTGCGATGCCCAACCCGCATGCCCGGCGTGGGGATTATGGGCAATACCCCCTAATGATGGCACAACCTTGCACTCATTAGGGGAGGGCTATGTCCAGCAGTGGACTAGCCTGAAGAAGAAGATTAAGTCCACCGCGTTGCCATTGTAAGATTTACTTATGCGCAATTAACGTATTAATAGTAATTACTATAGAATAAAATTACCACTGCAATAAAATAAACTCCCCTATAATTCAAATACATAATAATATCCGTCACATAACAATTCGATCTCAACCCTTTGTATGTCCGCACTGCTGGGGCATAATGGGTTTCTTCCTGCATCGGAGGAAGGTTAGGTCATAGCCTACCACAGGGGCCAGGTTCGGGTTGGCCAATTCCACATAACAATTATTATTCTTAAAAAAAATATTGCATAACAATTTTGAACATATGCGAACTTTATGCTACTTAGCATTATCTACCAGCTAACCTAAGTTTTGGCCTCTATTACTTATTATGTGGTTTTAAAGACGCAACAATAATTTTAGCAGCAACAATATTGTTCTATGTTGCCATTCATATTGTATGGTCTATTTGGTGTTATGGTTCATGAATAAACATTTCTTACTTACTTGCTTACTTACAATAATAAACATCTTTAAATTAGATGATTTCTACTATAAAAAAAAACTCCAATGTTTAAACGCTCATGGTACATTTTAACAAAGGAAAGTGAACTAAAGATAGTCTCTTGACTCGATAGCTTAGTGCTGTGGTGTCAAGATCCTAATACGACGTACCCGGGTTCGGTCTCCAACTATATTTTTTTAATAAATACTTCTATCCTAAGCATCGACCAAATAGGGATGGATTGGCAAAGGGGAAGATAAAAACTTCCCTTGAACCGGCGTGCGTGCATGCAACAACTTGTGAACGTTGATGAAGCGAAGGTGATCTGTCAGGACCGTGGCAAGTGGCAGTCCCTGGTCTCTGCCTACCCCTCTGGGATACAGGCGTGAGGTTATGTATGAGTGTCGTCGTCGTCAGGCTATATTAGTCCACTGCTGGACATAGCCCTCCCCTAAAGAGGGCCACGTTGTGCTATCATAGGGGGTAATGCCCATAATCCCCACGCTGGGCATGGGGGTTGGGGGTCGCAGTTCGGCGGAATTTTACTGCAGGGGGCACTGCTGCCCACCCTCCGGTTTGTATGTATGTATCCTAAGCAAAACTAGACTTCGTAGTTACTAACCGTAAAATTATAGAGCAAACCATGCAAACCAGAAAGGGGAAAAATTGATAGAGGTTTCAGCACTCCTCCCAAACTAGGATACCCTGTGCTATAGTAACCAGGCAAGGACGTCACAAACGTAGAATACACACAGACTGACGTCATGTGTACAAAAGTACGGCAGCCCCACTGGGAATAGAAATTGTACCAACCCACAACCTAAGGCGTAAACTATGTACATAAGTTACAGTTGTAAATCTCTATCTCAAAGTAAATTTGAATATTCCCCATTTACATACTCGTAAGCGAGAAACTCTCTCTTTGATATGAGATGATTTATACGTACTACGAGTATTATACATTACATACTCGTAGTACGTTTTAATTTCATTTCACCTTCTCCTAAGATACAGGTTTTTTCGCCTAGTTTAGAAGACAGGATGCAACGACAAGAATATTGTACAATAGATTTAGCACCAAACGATTGTAGTCATTTATTTACATGTAAAATTTTGGTATTTAAAATAAAGAATTTATTTATTATTATTATTTATACATTTATACTTTGACATATTGGCGTAGATAAAAACAATCTGGGTGGGCCACATCTTATACATACATACATAAATTCACGCCTGTATCCCATTGGGATAGGCAGTGACCAGAATCTGCCACTTTGTACGATCCTAACAGTTTTTTGCTTCATCAACATTCAATTGTCGTGGGTATTTTTTTTCTGGCCTTTGTTGACACACTATTTGGTCGAATTATGTCCGCCTGAGACGTCTCTTAGCGGCGTTGTCAATCTTTCTTCCAGATATTGCATGGAATCAGGCGTTACTTTGCGGAAATCCATAATAGTATTAAAAGTGAAAATAACTTTGCTAAATTCCGTCAAAAATCCCACAAGCACCATGCGGTTAGTACTTGCACTTGTGAGAGGGCGTCGGTGGTGGTGTGTTCGTGTCTTGCTTCTGATTGAAGAAGTGGGAGGGAGAGCGGTGCATTAACTAACCGCATGGTGCTCGTGGGATTTTTGGCGGAAATTAGCAAAGGTATTCTTTCTTTTAATCTTTCTTCCGTCATCTTCTGCACATGTTCATCGATGGTTATTCACGAGATTTACACCAGCGAATGACATCTGTTAGGATCGTGGCAAGTGGGAGAGCCTCTGCCTACCCCCCCGAGGTGCAGGCGTGAGTTTTTGTTATGTTATCCACATCTCATGTCATTAACGATATTTCTCCTTGTTTACATGATGCAGTGGAGTCACTTACCTACAACAGCTGACAGCTTACAATGGCCCTAGGGCTTACGCAACCCAGATAAGAGCTCGTGCGCATTACGGGCCACCAAGCCATAACCACCTGTAAGACACACCAGCAGAGAGCCGATAATCCCGCGAATTAGACGAGAAATCACCATTGGAGCGCTCACAGCTGTGTTTGCCATTTACATAATGTGGACGAAGACTAACTACGTTACGCTGCTTCGGCGACGGATAACCAATCAATTCGCCTTAGTGAAAGAGCTCAGTTTTATTTGTAATTTTGCAACGGCGCTTATGCCGTTTCGTGATTGGATAAGTGCCTGGTCGTGACTCGATACAGAAATGCTTCCGTGCTCTTTGTAGCTGTATAGAATAGGTTTTGTTTACTCGTCTATTGCATACAATTGGACTGCATTGTTGACAACTCTTAACGTAATTAACCTTTGCATCGGTAAATTATATAAACTTGTTATCAGCAAATGTTGATGTACTTGTCAATGCACTTGTTATCGACATTACTTAGTACACTATTTTAGTACATTACGAGTATTTGTACGTATCTATTAACAGTTAGTATAATAACTTTCTCAATAATGCATGTATAATTCATATATAGCTGAAGTAATTTGATTTGTTTGTACATCTTCTCATCATCCTTCTCTAATGTATCTCCAATCCAAAGGTTGTACTGTTAGGGATAAGTTTACATAGTTTACCGCCGTCTGTACTCTTAGGTTAAGATATATCTGTATAATTTCCATTTTTATGTACAATAAAGTGTTCTCTATTTATCTATCTACACTAACCACCTACTGGCATATTGTTTCTTTGTTTATTTTTATCAACGGTTGAGATAACTTTGATTGAACTTAATGAAGTTCGTTTGCGTCCATATCATCCAATTTCGTCGTCTCGTCTCGACTAATCTGGGCTCAATCTAATAAGATACTCATACTCTGTGGATTATACATACTTCTGCTTGGCGGATTTCAGAGTAGTCACGTAATTTCGTTGCGGAATAATAACTTGATATTTTTAAGACTCTGGCAGCCTTGGCCTTAGCATTGAGGAGAAAAAAGGTGCAGATAAAAAATATATACAAAAAAAAAACCTATTTTTTTTCTAGGCTTGGAATAAATAGAGTCGATTACGCACCAGGATATAAGCAAAGACTCTTTGTCTTGCTATGCGAAGTACAGGGTGATTTGTAATCGTTATTTTTAATTTGTAGTTGAAGCGCTCGAATCCTGGTAGAACAGGGTGATTGGAATCAATCATTTGATTTAAGCAACAACAGGCGCGTTCAGGATGGGTGACCGTCCCGTGACTACCGTTAGTGGCATTTTTTCGGGCGTTTTTATGCTTCGCATGGCACGTTAAGCCGTACTTGGTGCCGACTGTCATCTAATGGCAGTCGTTAAGCCATGGCAGGCGTGATAACTTCTGACAGTAAGGCCCGCCACTGTCTTACAATCCTTCACCAACCCGGACACGACACCCGTGGTGGAGTATGGCCTAACTTTCCTGCGATGCAGGAAGAGACCCGTACCCCAGCAGTGGGGACATACAAGGGTTGTTATCGATTTATATTTTGATAGAGTTCTTTTCCCTGTGAAAAAACAGTATTATTAATAATTTGCCGGTAAAGGTGTCCCATATTTCAAAATTCGTGGTTTCCGACCTTTTGCTCGATATTGTTAATTGAAATTCAATGTGGCAGAAGTGGCAGGACGTTGAAAAGTGAACTAATTTTGGACAAATCAAAAAAATAATATGTGGCCTCCAGCAGGAATCGCACCCAGCGTCTCTGTATTAATAGCTAACTGCGTCAACTGCTAAGCCAACGAGGCAGTCATAGTTTTAGTCAATTTAATAGCATTTACCCATATTTTGCTGTGTGGTGTCGGCCTCGAGAACAGCACCAACCCAAATTCTTCCCGCGGGTGTCGACAAGGCGACTAAGGGACACAAACCGGGGGGTGGGCAGCAGCGCCCCCTGCAGTACAATTCCACCAAACTGCGATCCCCAACCCGCATGTCCAGCGTAGGGATTATGGGCATTACCCCCAATGATGGCACAACCTTGCGCTATGGCGCTCATTAGGGGAGGACTATGTCCAGCAGTGGACTAATATAGCCTGAAGAAGAAGAAGACCCATATTTTAAATGATCGATGGAATTAATGTTTATCTATCTCTCATCGAACCCTGCGTGCCCTAACACCTACACTCAGAAGGAGTTGACTGCACAGTCTCGATAATGTCGCAAAATTTTGGGCCAAAACCATTTAGCAGCCTGTATCATTTTCCAACGTTACGCTAGGAAGAGGTTTATTTTAGAGGTTTACCCAAGTTTATTATATTACGGTATACATAATTTTACGCAATTTCTTCTGGCACTCTTTTCCAGTATTCACATAAACCAAGAATACCAACTAAAATTTTGCCCAAAGTAAGCACTTTGGGCAAAATTTTGGGCCTAAACCATTTAGCTACCGTTATCATTTGCCATCATTACGCTAAGAATAATACTCATTAGTATTAAGTTCGCCTCTATACAAGAAGAAGTTTATTGTGCAATAAAGAATTTTCTCATTTAATTTAAAAGTTCCAGGAATAAGGAATTTTGATACGCTGGTACTACATATACATTTGGGCAAAAACAATTTAGTAACCTGTATCGTTTGCCATCATTACGCTAAGAAGAAGAAAAGTAAATTATTTTATGTCCTATGTGATTTTCCGCAATCACTCTTTCCTGACACTTCCACTATTCACATAACCCAAGGTTAGCTAGGATAAAATACTCGTAATAAGTATTAAGCTTACACAAATATGTTTATTGTGCAATGAAGAGTTTCCTCGTCTCATCTAAAAGGAAGAAGGGGACTTTAATATGCTGGTACTACAAATGCCCTAACTTTAGACAAAAGTTTGGGCCAAAACAATTTAGTAACCTGTATCGTTTCACTAAGAAGATAGAAGGAGATCGATGTGTTGGTACTACTGGATGGCTGTTGTGTTCTTTATATAAATCGTTAATTACACACGTAGCCGAGTTTATGCCAAGAACTAATTTAGTCTTGTAAGTTGTAAAGCACGTGGTCGAGCGAGACTGTATGACTGGTGAATCAGCGCCCGTTCTTTCTTCTTTAACCGGCCGAAGTTTCTTTAAACATATGAACCACTTCATTATAATGTTGGGTCTTTTATAGCGTAATAATTATGTCTTAATGTGCTGGTATTGTTAGCTAAGTTAGTGGCGAAACAAAGTTTTCTCGTTGTTATTTGAATATTTTTTAAGCATGGACGCATTATGTTTTATACCTGGTACTGCGACCATATAGTAAGTAGACGGAAGAAGACAACAGTAAGTCTTGCCTCGGTCAATCCGTTTTGATTCCTAATCCTGTGGGATAAAATACAAAATCCTATCCGATTGACATTAAACAAACGATGTTCAGGTTGAGAGTTGAGTTTGAGACGGACCAAGTCATTGTCTAAGTGCCCACAGTGTTACTGATAGTCATCAAGCGGCCATAAAACCTTGATTGACAATAATTACGTATACATTGTTTCAAATTAAAACTGATCTAGGTAGGTAGGTACTAGCAGTGTTATTATTGCGTTTTTATCGACTACCTATTAAATAGCTATTGTGTTGTTGAATTACGAAACTAATTGCTTTTGGCTAATGCGAGCTGCAATAAAAAGTTGCGGCTCAGGAAACTCAAGTTCCAAAAGTGGAAAAAAAACGCTAAAAGGCAAAAAGTAGAGTATTCGTAGAAATAGTAAAGTAAGACCTAAAAGTTTTTCCTTCTTTTCCTGAACTGGGTATAAAATAGAACACACTTTGGTCGGTCGAGAGCAAACAGGTCGAGGTTTTTTCCTTCCTATTGACAATGACGAACTTTCCATAAATACGAATGCGATGGTTGGAAGCGGCGGTAAGGGACGTCCCAGGCAGACATACATCGAACAAATAGAGAATTAGCGAAGGGCACAATAAACAGTACCCAGCGCGCGCCTATATATGCAACGAACTATAGATAGTAGTAAGAAAGATAGAGAACACTTTATTGCAAAACGAGAAAAAAAGAATACAGCCATTATTTCTTAAATCTAAATTACCAATGAATGTTGATGAAGCAAAAGTTGTTTGCCAGGATCGTGATAAGTGGCAAACCCTGGTCTTTGGCTGCACCTCCAGGATACGGGCGTGAATTTATATAATCCATTTTATACTCTGACAAAAAACTGTAACGCGTGCGGTCGGGTAACAGTATACGGCGCTATTGTGATAAAGCTTCGATAAAAAAAACCCGACATAATCCCATAAAGTCCCCTACTATAGAACTTTTGTCGGTGAATGGGCGTTAATATTGTGAATTGTGACGCCGATCAATAAAGTGTCACACTTCGACAAAACGAGTTTTTTTTATTGTTTGTTGTTCGCGACAAAGCCGATTACGTTGGCACTTTCGCTTAGTTTTATCTAATCGACCGCGAAAGTGGTGATTTCACTCACCATTCGTATTTATTTTTGGTGACACGTGAGTTTGGTTTGTGTTTTCATCTGACCTCCGCCATCGAGTGGGTTCGAATTTGCATCTCATAATAAAACGCTTTCTTCTATCGATGTATTCAATATTTTTTGCTACTCTAGGCTTGGGTAAAGTTATTCCGCTATATCAAAACATCGATGTTTTTTAACAAAATAATAGATTTTTTTTTCAAGTATAAGAATTAAGATTGATGTTCCTATAAAATTCAATATATTTTTCTACAAGGCTTTGCGGCTTTATATTAGATGTCATGGTGTCTTCGATTAACGAATTTTATTTGAATACAAAATATACCTGTCCTTAGGCTGCCTTTCACCAAGTAACCGGATAAGTAAATATATAAATACAGGGATAAACTAGTAAATAGCTAACTAGGGTTATCAATATATTTATAGGCCAGTCACCGCGAAGATGATGGCAGGATGATCTTCCTCGGAGCACTCAGCATCCTTTGCTGTTCAGTGGAACACCCATATTTTGGAGGCTACATAAAAAAATGCTGCAAAAATGTCACGTTTCAAGACACTTTAACACTTATTCAGCGGATAGAGTGAAACCCTTGATACAGAAATAGACAGCATTGGCGCAAGCCGGTCTTAGGGCTACTTTTAGATAACTATTGGATAAACGTGGATAAAATTATGTATTAAAGTATAAATATTTTAAATTAGATAAAAGTACAATGAAAAAAAATATATATTTAAAAGAACAAAGCTATTTACAGAAATTGATGCACCGAAATACAACTTTATGTTTTACTAAATCTAACAATATATAAAAATATCGTGTCACAGTGTTTCTTATTGTGTTCCTCCGAAACGGGCTGACCGATTTTTTTTACATTTTTCTTTGTGTATACTTGGTAGACCTTAGGATAATTATTAATATGGCAAGACGACCTTTGCAGGATCAGCCAGTACGATATAATAATTGACATCCCCAAACTATCGATACTGTTTAGAATTATCGATACGATATTCCTCTTATTTTTCATTTACCCATCCCTACTTCCCTTGGAGCACTTTTGAGATTTTTAAAGGGGTGCGGTGGCCCATTCACACAGCCCCTTCGCTGGAGGTCTTTCCGCGCGATTAGTTCGGGCTATTATTAGAGCCGCCGGGAGGCGAGTTTATCAAGGCCAGCGACGACCTCCGCGGCGATTAGCTGACTTGACAACTCGCTCAGCTGTTTCGTCGAACACGCATGGGTGGGCAAGTGACCTGGCAAGTCATTAGCTTTGCGGGATACATGTGTGAAGGTTCCATGAACACATCGATTATCTTGGACTGCCACCTCTACGGGTTTGACCCGTAGGCGTAAATGGTGCATGTCCGTACTCCGGGGTAGCTACATAAGTCTCCATAAAATATACTACACGATCTGCGAAAAACTGCAGGCAGATGCTGGATGCGGCAAGCTGAAGACAGGGCGCTATGGCGCTCACTAGGGGAGGGCTATGTCCAGCAGTGGACTAGTATAGCCTGACGACGATGACATAACATGCGGAGGTAAAACGACAGCCTCCCACTTGGGAGGTCGTGGGTCCGATTCCGGGCATATACCAATGACTTTCTTAACGTAGATTTGTCAAGTTGTAGCAGCAAGAGATATTGCTGCGACAACTCGCTAACTGTGAAGGAAAACATCGTGAGGAAACCCACATGCACAACTTTGAAATTGCCAATTCGCGGTGGGTACGCGTGGTTATTGGGCACATACTTTCTCTCTAGAATGGCTGTGCCCTGTGGTGTGACGTATATACGAGTAAGGTACCTACATGAAAAGTGTTAAACGTTTTTATTCGCCTCATTACCTACTCACTTGCATACAATTTTCACATAGCTTTTTATTTTATGAAATGTTAAAAAACAACATTTATTACACTATTTTTATTTTTAATGCACTAACCCGTGCTAAGGAACAAATTTAAAAACCTATTTAGAGGCTAAAAATTTCACCCATGCCGGGATTCGAACCCGCAACCTCTGGCTATCCGTACCAGCGCTCTACCAATTGAGCCAATGGGCGACTCACGGCATCAGTGAAATTTCGAACCTCTTTACAATATTCTCTGTATTACGTACAGGCAGCGACATCTGACTTAAGCAAATTGCATTACTTACAGCCCCGACCACCTACTTTGCAGTTAGGTTTTAACATCGGAACGATATCACTGTACCCACATGATTACACTATTTTTATTTTTAATGCACTAACCCGTGCTAAGGAACAAATTATTAAGGAACATTTATTTTCACCCTACTTTTTTGCTAAATAAAACACTGTGTGGTAAGCGGGCAATATAAAAAAAAACTTTTCCCAAATCTCCGGGCCAGACTTTTTTCAAGGGCCTTAATTACAAGTTTAATTTGGTTCTGATTGAGGTTTCCAGTCGTGTTTATTCTCTGGGGAGACAATGTTATTAGACATTTTAATAGGTTTTGTCTAGGTCGTTGCTCAATTTGCAAATCACAGTTGTTGGGTAATTAGTTTTAGTTGATTTCAGAAACAATATCGAGCTAGCAACAACATATACTGTTTATTCCTCACCCGGTCACTCTCTAGGCGAATGATTCAGATCGTTGAGAGATCCTCAATAAGGGGGTCAATTGATCAGCTGATTCCGTCTATAGCCCTCCCATATCTACAGACGGAGGCATCTTTCAATCGAATGCTGACAAACAAACCAATTATATTACTATACCAGCTGACCCCGCGAACTTCGTACCGCCTAACGGTCGATTCCTATTTTTTTTTTCTGTCTGTAAGAACCATCCTCGTACTTCAAGGAATATTCTAAAAAAATAATTAGCGAAATCGGTTCAGCTGCTCCCGAGATTTGCGCTTACCAACACATTCAGCGATTAATTTTTTTATTATAGATTATATTCTGGCCAAGGATCTTTTTCCGTGTTGACCTGGCATGTAACCCGTGGTGGCCTATACACGTCCCATTGCAGGGCACAGACCTGCTCTCTGAGAGATAAAACTTTGGCCTTTGGTGGCCTAGTGGAACCGAGAAATTGGAATCAATCAATGGCGCGGTCATGTGCTGGATTGTGACCATCCTGTGACTACCGCTAGTTGCACTTTTTCCGAGCGCTTCCGTGCTTCGCACGTTAAACCATTGGTGCCGGCTGCCGTGTAATGGCAGTCGTTATGTCATGTCAGATACCAGGGCGGCTTGATAACTTAGTCCCGCCGCTGTCTTACAATCCTCCACCAACCGTCACGTGGCCCCCGTGGTGTGTTGGGGCCTATTTTCATAAAACTACAATGCGTAGTTTATTATGGCAAATCGACATACCAGACTATTCCTACTCGTTAATAATATGTGGGTCAATGGACTTCGCAACGTACATCGAATTGTCATTGAAAGCCATGAATTGCAGTTCCATGGAACAGCGCTCTGCTGTCGACTGTTTTCCAACTTTTCTGACGAATCTTTAGAACTGATTGTGTAAAAACTGCAATGTTCCACGACGGCGAATAGCCAATGGCGAAAGGCCAGCGTAATGAAGATAACTATTGAGTTTATTTGACGTCATCAGTGTAAAATCATTTTGAGCATTTCACTGTCTATAAGTTGGTATGGTTGGCGCAGCCTGCAGGCGTTGAGAGTGTATGTCAAAGACACAGCCGTATTTTCCTGTTTCACAATGGAAACAGCAAAGATCCCTATTTGAAATAAGATACTTAAAGACATACTCACATTTATATTCAAACTTCTATTATTAAGGCGCTACCAGGTGGAACTGGTGTAACTAGCTGCACCAATGGCAAAAAATCATAACTTGTTTTGTAGAAGTTATCCCACCAAAAACATTCTGTAAAAACTAGCCAAGTCTCGATGGAGCTGCTCGTTTATCTCTTAAAAGTAATGAAATCCAGACAAAGTCGTGCCAAGACTAAGGTTCCTTACTGCGATTTCTTTATTATCATAGTTTATGTCGTGTGACTTGGCCGTTGAAGGGTACACAAGCGTACAAAACCAGGTGTGGAGCACCTGACTGGACGCTCTATGCGCGCTAGATAAATTTAACTGTTTATTTCATAGAAAAAAAAGTATACAAAAGTTTTCTTGTTCTGGAGGCTAAAAATCTTTCATACAAGATTATAATGCTTCCAGAGGTTGCTCTATAGCTTATATAGATTATATAGATTATAGCTTACTGGATAAAAAAAAAATTCTGCGTTCTGGTCTTATCCAGAGGTTCTCGGATAGGGGCCTGAAACTGCGGCGATATGGTTCCAGTAATGATGGTACGGCAGTGGTTACTTCGCGCTCGACTTGGCGGGGTCACAGCCGTGCCCCCCGACTTTTTCAAAATATCGTTATCAACCCTTATATGTCCCCACTGCTGGGGCACGGGTCTCTTCCTGCATCGCAGGAAGGTTAGGCCATACTCCACCACGGGGGCCAAGTCCGGGTTGGTGGAGGATTGTGAGACAGTGGCGGGCCTCACTGTCAGAAGTTATCAAGCCGCCCATAAGACCTCTGACATGGCTTAACGACTGCCATTATATGACAGCCGGCACCAACGGCTTAGCGTGCCTTGCGAAGCACGGAAGCGCTCGGAAAAATGCCACTAGCGGTAGTCACGGGACGCTCACCCATCCCGTACCTGACCGCGCCTGTTGTTGCTTAACCAAGTGATTGATTCCAATCACTCGGTTCGCCTAGGCCACGAGCGCTTCAAAATATGAACATCATCAATCCTACCAACTGTGACAACTAATATTAGAACCTAGAATAATCGGTGATCAAAGGTGATACCGCTAAAACAACGAGGCAGTCGTTGAATTACCGATGTATTCGCTGGTCGCATTTCTGACTAAATGGCTTTATAAGATCGGAGGCCATTACATATTGGTAATGAAATTGCGTGTCTACAAATCAGTTCTCAATGCAAGAGCGGGATAGCGGAGCGGTGTAGAACGCCGGCTTCTCAATCGGGAGGTCGTGGGTTCGAACCCCGGCATGTACCAATGACTATGTACATTTGTGAAATTATAGTAGCAATACTACTCGCTGACGGTAAAGGAAAACATCGCAAGGAAACCCTAGTGTCTGAGGTGTTAGCGTACCTCAGCGCTTGCTACGTACAATGGCCCAACTATGAGGCTAAGTGCGGAAATCTCAGGTCTACGAGGGCTGCTACTTATAAATGTATGCGGAATAGAAAAAATAAACAAATGTATGTATTATTTTTCTGGTTGTGCAATAAAGTGTTCTCTATCTATCTATATGGCTAAATATGCTTTTATTGTTTTTCAAAGTATTCTCCACTATGATCGATGCACTTTTGCATTCGATGAAACCAATTTGTAAAATACTTTTCCACTCTGATTGAGATATCTCCAAAACGTGCTGTTTGAACGCATCTACGGCATCTTCACGGGTTGAAAATCGTTGACCACGTAATTTATTCTTTACATTTGGGAATAAATACAAATCATTGGGAGCCAAATCAGGGTTGTACGGTGGATGACCCATCAATTCCATTTTTGACCATCCAAAAATCTAGTTGTTTCCTGAGATGTATGACAGCTGGCATTGTCATGGTGAAGTATGATTCTGCGTCGCTGGTTGTTTTGGCGTATTTCTTCAAATACTTCCGGCAAACAAATGGTCGTGTACCACTCCGAATTAACCGTTCTGCGATTCTCCAGTGGTATTGTAGCCACAGGGCCATTAATACCAAAAAAGCAGGCCACCATTTGCTTTACAGTGCTTTTTGCACGAGCCACTTTCGTAGGGTTCGGCTCATTTTGAAACACCCAAACTGTTGATTGTTGTTTAGTTTCGGGATCGTACGCGTAGATCCAGGATTCGTCACCTATGTAGATATTATAAACAGATTTTGAGTCGCCTCCGTTGAATTTTTTTAAGGTTTTCTTGCACCATTCGACGCGAGCATCTTTTTGATCCTGAGTTAAGTTATGCGGGATCCAACGCGAACTAACTTTTTTTACAGACAAATGTTCATGTAATATCCTATGAATGCTCGTCATACATATGCCCAGAATAGCATCTATCTCACGATACGCAACATGGCGGTCTTGCATTATTAGTTTTCGCACAGCTTCAATATTTTGTGGCACAACCACCGATTTCGGGCGACCTTCTTTAACTTCGTCCGTGAGCTTACTGCGCCCGCGATTAAACTCACTAAACCAGCGATACAGTTTTTGATGGAGCTTCACCACCAAAAGTCGAAATTAATTGATCTACGCACTGTTGTTGCGTTAAACCACGTCGAAAATCGTAATAAATCATAGCACGAATATTTTCACGAGTGAGTTCCATTTTTTCAGCGATATGACATTTTAAACCCAACAAAAACAAAACACTAACGTATAAAAGAGATAAATATTAGCGGCCAGTATTTAAAAAAAGAACGAATTTGACCATGGAGGTCAGACATTGCGTTTAAAATTATTGGAATCCCAGATTCCGCATACATAAGTAGCAGCCTATGTAACTAACTATCAGTTCTCAATACCAGTCGAGAACCATCTGCGAGGTCGAAATAATAATGGAGTTTAGTTACGTTTTAGGCCTGTGCGCTACAGTGGGAGTTATATAGGCTTCTCTTAGAAAGATACAGATTATGGGTGTAATTACCACGCGTGCCCACCGCGGATTGGCTATTTCAGGCGTTGAGGTAGTAAATACTTTAGACACTCAAGTTTCCACACGATGTTTCCTTTCACTTCACTTTTGTTTTCCTTTCCTTAGCGAGTGGCATCGATGTAACTTAACATGTACATAATGAATACTAAGTTGGTACATGCCAGGATTCGAACCCACGACTCGATTGAGAAGTCGGTGTTCGCTACCACCGCTCTTATTTATATTACTGACAAATTATTTCTTGAAATGAAACACTTGGCTGTATGTGTCTTTATGCAATCGATTAGAGATACGCGCCTGTTCGCTATAAAAACTGGTCAAACCGATCGCCGGCAGTGGAGGACACGCAATGGACACGTGGACATAGAAAAGGTCTGTCTTTCCACATGTTCAACTGTTGACATATTTCATGAGAAGAAGCTAGCGTTCAGTCAAAGGGTAAAAAAAATTCTTAACAGTTCTACCTAATCTAAATAAACGTAACGACGACCATCGAGTTCAGCGTGAACTCTACAACCGATCCATAGTTAGTTAGACCTGAGATTTCCGCACTTAGCCTCATAGTTCGGCCATTGTACGTAGCAAGCGCTGAGGTACGCTAACACCTCAGACACTAGGGTTTCCTTACGATGTTTTCCTTCACAGTAAGCGAGTAGTATTGCTACTATAATTTCACAAATGTACATAACTTAGAAAACAAAGTCATTGGTACATGCCGGGGTTCGAACCCACGACCTCCCCATTGAGAAGCCGGCGTTCTACACCGCTCCGCTACCACCGCTCACAACCGATCCATATACCTACTACTACAAATACAAATGTACGTATATAATAATTAATACTATATCATCTACCGACTAATGCGTTGACCCGCCTACTTGTCTTGCTGTTAAAGCTAGTTGTTGCTTTATTTTTATTTTATGTTAAATATTATTGTCTACCTGTATTAAGCCGCGTTTTCACGGTCTAAGTGCGCTCGGTCCGAGTGCGCCATCCGAGTTAACTAATGCTTCTGATTGGCTGTTTTGGTGTTGTCACGAAAAACCGTCCAATCAGGAGCATTAGTTTACTCGGATGGCGCACTCGGTCCGAGCGTACTAAGACCGTGAAAACTTGGCCTTATACTTGATGTACTCGTACTTATACCCACAATTGGCATCCTTGTCACCTAGTTACTCTAGATTTTAGTTATTTAGTGAAAAATATTTATAGGTTCAGGTTTAATATTGTCCTGTAGTATTTTTTTGTAAGTATAAGCTTTAGCCTCTTTCCTGTTTTTTTTTCCAAATAAATAAAATAAAAAAATAAATAAAATGTTCTACTGTTTGCTTGCAACGTCTCTGGTTGTAGATGTAGTCGTGTAGTTGTGGGTAGTCACTTCTAGTTTTTCGCAGAGAGCCGACACGGCATGACCACGTCAACTGCAACGCTGCCCAAAACGTCAGAAAGGAAAGTAATTATGTTATACCTAATAAATAATCGCGATCAGACCCGTTTAATATATAAAAGTTCTCTACAGTAGCAAATTCATCCGCAATGTAATTGAATAGAGTGCACACATATGCTGTCGTATTTACGAAGGAATTTTTAACAATGTACTTTGTCCGTTATGATGTTATGTTTAATTTTTTTTTGTATTCAAATTTCTGTTTGTTTCATGGTTGTAAAATGTTCGAGTATTGTGCCGTTAAATAAATGTTTTTATCTATCTATCTGTACCTATCTATCCAAAATAAATAAATCCTCAACTACATTTGGCAAGTCAGTGACAATAGGGAGGATTGCATTTGCCAACAGCATCCAGTGCTGGAAGCTGTTGGCAAATGCAATTTGGTGAGAATTTATTTATTTGGAGCAGGCTTGATTTTTTTTGGTAGCACAGTCTCGACCTTCACCTTTGCTGCGTGTAGTGCACTGAGATACGGGAATAGAGAGATGCTTTGTTGCAAAGACTCCCGTAACCGAAATGAGATAAAAAGGTTTTATTCAAAGTAGCGCTGACACTGCGGCTTAATGAACGTTACAATTTTAACCAGGTGTCCATTTTAAAATCTAGATCATTTTGGAGAAAAAATGGACAAGAAAACTCCAACCTTACGTCTTTTCAAAGTCCTTAATTAACAGAGTTACATCATTATTATAAAACATAGAACTCATGCATTGTACTGGCTTTCATTCCAGACATCATTGTCATCTAAATAAACCCATGTTATAGTAGCCCTTATGGCACAAAGTGTGCTTAACACATTTTTTGAACCGCGTTTCGGGAGTCTTTGCAACAAAGATTTAGGTGGACTTGCTGTCAACTGAACAATAATTTGCATGTTGACAAAATACAAGCATATACAATAAAAAAATCTCCAATAAAGTGAGTCAGGTATGGATTTTTCATACAAGATGGCATCACATAAAACAATGTGAATGTTTTTTTAATATTATTTATTTTATAAGCCTAAGCCATACATCAAATGAGTAGCGGCTTTAAAATAATAACAATGTTGCTTAAACGTTAGAATAGATGTTACTTTAACAGTTAAGTTTACTACTTAATAAGTATTTTACCGCACGAAGCGCTCGTGGCCTAGCCGGACCGAGTGATTGGAATCAATCACTTGAGTTCACATCAGGCGCGGTCAGGTGCAGGATGGGTGACCGACCCGTGACTACCGCTAGTGGCATTTTTTCTGTGCGCTTCTGTGCTTCGCAAGGCACGTTAAGCCGTTGGTACCGGCTGTCATGTACGTCGACAGTCGTTAAGCCATGGGCGGCTTAATAAATTCTGACAGTAAGACCCGCTACTGTCTCTATCCTCCATCAACCCGGACTTGGCCCCCGTGGTGGAGTATGGCTTAACCTTCCTGCGATGCAGGAAGAGACCCGTGGCCCAGCTGTGGGGACGTACAACGGTTTATATCTAACGATTTATAGGGTCCAGGGTTATAGGGCCCATTCCGGGTTGGTGGAGATTGTAATCTCCACCAACCCGGACTTGACCCTCGTGGTGGAGTATGGCCTAACCTTCGTGCGACGTAGGAAGAGACCCGTGGCTCAGCAGTGGGGACATACAAGTGTTGATATCGATGGTATCGAGTAATTTTTTTTATATTCAAATCTAAGGCTCAATGTGTCTATGATGAAACTTACAAATCTACCATTAGGCAGTGAATCCTGAACATAATATTTGACGTAGAAAATTGCCAGTAAAGCACAGAAATTTTACTAACCCCCTGTTTCCCAAATACAAGCCGTTAATCGACTCTTAACACCTATGGGATAGCCCAGGTGCATGCAAAAAAAAAAACGTTGGCACTAAATACTGCATAAATAGAGTACGGAATTACTATGAGTGGATGGTGAAAATCACTTTCCTAAGTGGGTAGTTAGCCATGCATGAAATTTTTGCACGCTGGACCGTGCTTCAGACTATTGCCGAGTATGTGGCAGACTTGTAAAATTACGTGGAGAAATACCATCGATAGATCACATACTAATACTCGGCTTAAGAAAGTTCAGTAACCAGAAACTATGATGTTAATCTAAAATTAGTTTTTATTTGCGTAAATTCAGGCTGCGTTTTACGACTCTTAACCCTAAAACATATTTTAAAGCACATTTTTCTCTCTAATGGTTACTATTAATAATCTGAAGTATATAATACACTACACTAATTTTAATTCTCAATATCATATCAGGGTGATCGGTCATTATTTTTATGTTTTTATTAAATTTTACTGAAAAAAAAAACGTATTGGTCTAAATTATTATTACTACTAAGTATTTTTGATTTTGAAAAAAACATGAAAAAAACATTCAGAGATAACAATTTTGGTATATTTGCACTCGCTTAAATGAAGGACAAGATTGTGAGGAAACCTGAGTGTCTGAGGTGTTGACATAGCCGATTCGCGGTGGGCACGCGTGGTAATGACGCCCTCTCTCTCTAAGCGGATGCATGTGCACTGCAATAGTTTATAGGCTTCGTAAAAAAATTAATTGTATCTAAAACTTGGTAAATCAGAAACGACGTCGGTCGTCAAAATTCTGTTAATTACATCTGCATTTCTCTATTAAAAAAATGGCTCTTTTCCCCCCAACTATTTATTATTTATTTTAATTCTTTATTGCACTAATTACATGAGTAAATGCACAAGGGCGTGCTTAGTGCATGAAGCATTGTCTACCAGCAAACCTTTGCGTTGAAGAGACTGGCAAGGGGTAGTGCAAGAAAAAAAGGTGAAATACAATATTTATTTAAACACTACCTGACCCAGCGAACCTCATACCGCCTAACAGTCGATTCTTTAATTTTTGTCAATTTCCTCTCCGTAAGAACTATCCTCGTACTTCAAGGAATATTTAAAAAAAATAACTAGCGAAACTGTTCACCTGCTCTCGAGATTTGCGCTTACCAACACATTCAGCGATTTATATTAAAGAAGAAGATAGGGAGATACATTAACATAGACCTACAGAGGCGGGGGCTACTCTATCCGCTCGCGCCACGCAATATAAATCCAAGAAATCGTGCGGAGAATCCAGCCTTAGGGCCAAAGTTAGTCCCAAGTGCACGCGAGTATAGGTTGATGCGCCGTTGATGTACACGATCGTGTACTACGATAATAGCCGAAAAGTAAATAGAACAACAACCTAGAGAGAATTTCGCAAATTGCAATGGCGTCCGTCTTGGTTGTTTATGTTGCCCGATATATTTAGCTAGAGAAAGCCCAAACTGAATACAATCAGAAGTACTTTTTAGCTCAGCGTTTACCATTCATCAAATTACCCACCATCCACATCACAAATCTTACTTTTTAGTTCATCAGTCATCAAAACATCCACCATCCACATATCACAAGTCCTTCTTATTAGTTCAGCGTTTACCAGTTATCAATACACCCACCATCCACATAACATCACAAGTCTACTTTTTAGTTCAGTGTTTACCAGTCATCAAAACACCCACCATCCACACAACAACACAAGTCTCCTTTTTAGTTCAGCGTTTACCAGTCATCAAAACACCCACCATCCACACAATATCGCAATTCCAATCCTATTAACATAGCAAGCGTAGTCTCGATTTTTGTCTACTTATAAGAAAGAGATTTACGTGATGCTAAACACAATTGAATTCTCAAACATATTTACTCACGAATAGATCGATCGGAAAAATTCTATTTTAGAGATAAGTTGGCCTTTATCGGTCATAACAATGTTACGTAATAATGTTTCAAATTAATGAATAAAATACCTTTCTGCGATGCAGGAAGAAACCCGTGCCCCAGTAGTGGGGAGAAACAAAGGGTTGATATCATATCATATCAATAAAGAATGTAGTATGACAATGGACACACACACACACACGATCGCGCGATCTACTATGTGCAAACAGATCTAAATTAAGCGAATATATCTCAATTAGTCCTTCTGGGGTGTATTTAATCGCGGTACCATGAACGATGCATGCCTCCCGTAGCTCTACTGCGCTCGGAATAAGTGCGATTATCGCGCAAAATCTATATCTAGCGGACTGTACTCAGACGCTGTTTAGCAGTGAAAGAGTGTTGATGTTAACGAACCCGACTGATGATATCTATTTGCGGCCGCTTCCTCAATGCCCACTTGTTTTTGCGTTTGCGCTTGACATTGGCGCGACTTTAGCCGTTCAGTTTTGGCATGATACGTCTTCATCGATAATGCTGACGCCTGCGCCTCGCTTCTCAAGTGCATTAAGGGCATCACACACGGCGAATATACTATCTGAAGCCATATTCGCGGACTGCCTCGTTGGTTCAACCGTTAAGGAGCTTAGCTACCAAGATAACGGTCGAAATGAAATGAAATGGTTTTATTCAAAGTAGCGCAGAAACTGCGGCTTTATGAACGTTACAAGTCAATCTAGGTGTCCATTTCAAAGTGTAGATAATTTTGGAGAAAAAATGGGCAAGATAACTCGAAACTTATATAGTCTTGTCAAAGTCCCTTAATTAACAGAGTTTAGATATTTTTTACAAAACTCTTGCATAGCATGCGTTAATTCTAGACATCATTGTTATCTAATTAATCCTCAATATTATAGTAGCCCTTTTGGCACAGTGTACTTTACACATTTTTTGAACCACGTTTCAGTCGAACTTAATATAATATCTTTAGGGATTTTATTATAGAAACGTATACAATGCCCCATGAAGGACCTTTGCCAGCCTAAATCTTGGGATCAAAAGTTTATGTTTATTTCTAGTACTATTTACATTGTGTTGGCTGCCTGCAGTTTTAAAGTTGCAAATAT
Organism: Yponomeuta sedellus; assembly: GCA_934045075.1. NCBI lineage: Eukaryota > Metazoa > Arthropoda > Insecta > Lepidoptera > Yponomeutidae > Yponomeuta > Yponomeuta sedellus. The sequence goes on from OW203733.1 coordinate 5,367,557, forward strand.
TTTTCCTTATTTTTATAGATATACTGGCTGGCAACTGTCAGGATGTTTCGTCGTGGGTGGTGGGTCGTGGTTTCGATTCTTGTGTAAGTGGCCTCAGTCTGGGTGTATTTTCATGTCTGTGATGTCCTTGCCTGGTTACCATAGTAACCTAGTTTGGGACCAGGTCAAGTGATTGTGTTGTGTGGAAGTTATTATTATTTTTATAAAATTCAACGGCAGACTAAGAAGCGCCCTTATTCTGTTAGTGCATTAGGTACACTACAATGTCAGATAAATGGACGAGTCACGTGACGTGTTTTATACCATTGGCGCCTAGAAGTTTGGATACAGGCGCGGGCTCAAGACTTAAAGTAGCAAAGAAATGAAATAATCTAGGGCCTTGATAGTGTGCTGGAAAAGTCTACTTCTTCTAAAAACAAGTCAAGTGCAGACATCTAGTATGACTGCAGGTGCCACTGGACGCTGTATAAATCATCTAATTACGTAGATGCAAAGGCCAAAGTTGGTTAGAATTCATTGAACCATCACACACGAACAGCTAGTTTATAATATTATAAACTATCTGTTCGACTGTGGAATGCATTGCCAGAAGAAGTGCGGAAAGCAAAGTCCTTTCCTATTTTCAAAGGACTGGTAAAGTCTCACTACCTCGCTGAAGACGTGTAATGCTGTTACATATGATTATCTACATAACAATCAAAGTAAGTTTTTTAACTTTTTGTCTGTTTACATGTAAAATGTATATATTAGTATATTATATATGTATGTTTGTATAATATATAAATTAGTAATATTTATTATGTTAAGTATATATGTATATATATGTATGAATATTAGTTGTTAATCAGTTTATGTACATACTCTTCCAATATACTTCATGTACACCTACCTACCTACTCTCTTCATCTTTCAGTTCTATCCATCCAAGGTTGTCTGGAAGAGATCGCTTTTAGCGATAAGACCGCCAATTGTATACGGCAATAGTTAGATATGTAAGCCTTTGTATGTATTTTGCTTTCTAGTGTGTACATTAAAGAGTTCTAATCTAATCTAAACTAGCTGTGCCCCGCGGTGTTACCCGCGGTTTATCGATTTGCGCACGGGAATAAGTTATTTTCCCGCAGTAAAACGCAGCCTAGGTGTTAATCCAGGATGTCAGCTAACTTCATACGATTTTTTTTGTAAATCTCTCCAGCCGTTTAGACGTGAAGAAGTAACAATCGCATTTATAATATTATAGTGTGATGTGATGAAAGTTTGTGAAGATGTTTCTTTTAAAAAACCTATTAGAGGCTAAAAACCTAAGTCCGATGTAAAAACCTAACTGCAAAGTAGGTACTCGGGGCTGCAAGTGATGCATATTACTTCAGCCTGATGTCGCTGCCTGTAGGTAATACACTGAATGTTGTAAAGAGGTTCGAAATTTCACTGATGCCGGTGAGTCGCCCATTAGCTCAGTTGGAAAGAGCGCTGGCACGGATAGCCAGAGGTCGCGGGTTCGAATCCCGGCATGGGTGATTTTTTTGCCTCTAAATAGGTTTTTAAAATTGTCCTTAGCACGGGTTAGTGCAATAAAAATAATATAAAGATGTTTCTTACTCAATCACGCAATAATGGCTGAATGGAATTACATGAAACTTGGCAGACAAATAGACAAACGTTATTTTGCCATTGTAACTACAGTCTCTTAGCTCCTAGAATATACCTCGGGCTAGAGAGTAGGCTTCGGTTTTCGCCGAAAGTACAAGAGTGTAATACTACTTCCTGCTCATAAAACTTTTCTTCACTATTTTGAAAAGTTATGTGAAATTAAGTGTCACATGTTAGTTCCGATATTTCTATTACACGAATATATCCGATTCTATCCGATAGTAGCCGAGGTATATTCTAAAAGATAACACATAACAGACTGTACACTCGAGGGAATCAAACTGCATAGGGTAACTCCCGCTAACTATGAAATTTGGCAAGTAATGTCGTCTTATACTAAAATACAGGACATAATGTGCAACTATACATTTGTAATAAAATTTTAAAATATATTTGTATTTTTAAACAAACAAAAAGGTAAAAGATTGTAGCCTATTACATATTCTCAAACCTACCAAAGACACAAAAAAATCATGAAAAAAATAGGCCTAGCCTAGCCGTTTCGGAGGAGTTCGATAAAAACACTGTGACACGAGATTTCGCCAGGGGGCGCAATGTAATGCCGCGTCTCACGGTCTTAGTACGCTCGGACCGAGTGCGCCATCCGAGTAAACTAATGCTTCTGATTGGACTGTTTTTCTTGACAATACCAAAATAACCAATCAGAAACATTAGTTTACTCGGATGGCGCACTCGGACCGAAGGCACTTGAAAACCTGGCTTAAGCCTATACTTTAGTCAGTCTAGACTAGACTTAAGGAGCGAGATGCGAATCGATTCAATATTTTATTAAGCACTCTGCGGCTGCCTCCAATCCTTTAAAATAAAAGTTTTCAAAGTACGTCTGTACGATCAAATATCAATGGACTAAGGACTATGGGTTCTTCCACGTAGTCAAACTATTTTGTCAAACTGATTTGACCACGTGGAAAATTCGTTGCTCGTGGTCAAATTAAAGTAATGATCCTTCCTGTATAAGATTCTAAATGCCAAAAAGTACAGTCAAACCATAGTCAAACTAATGCCCATTTGGTCGACGGATGTCCGCATGGGACGTCCCTTACCGGCTCTACCACCTACAGTGTATCCGTTCTTAAATGGCAAAACGAGTAAACAAACCTCACTCGACCACAAAACACGAATTCCGGAAGCATCACTCGATGTAGGTTACCACATTTAGTTGTAGACACTAGTTAAGACATAGGGGCATCGTATTTTACCGAAAACTGGCGGAATTTGTGATTAAAACTATGATTTTTTGCCGAAATTCTAAATACACTGATTTTCTGATCACAGGTTAGCAAAACTACACAGATTAGTTTGTAATTTTTTTTAGTGTTGGGATGCGGTTGTATGAGGTGAATGAAAGAACGAATGAATGAAATTGCGCTGTTATGTTATTTAAGAAGTGCACATAGCACCGGAATAATAAAAATAACAAAATAGAGTAGGTATTGCGGTGGGTATTGAATAAAGAATTAAAGTTTGATTGATTTTTTTACTAAAACCTTGCATGTTAAGCGGGTGTTTCATTAGCGAACCACCAGTTTTCTTTACCGCAGTTTTTGTTTTCTGCTAGCCAACGGTATAGACCGCAACAACATCACCCCAAAAACGGCGATTTTTTTTTCAAATTTTGCTCTGTGGGTTGCGTTGATTCTTCGAGCATGCTTGAATTTCTGTCAGTTTTAAAGCGGTATACAAAACTGCCAGTGGATCAGCCGAGCCAGCGAGCAAGAAGTTTGTTTCACGTTGCTGTAGCCACGGTTGCCAGATGAGATTTTCTAAATATCTCCAAGTCATTATACTATTTTTATTTTTTTAATGCACTAACCCGTGCTAAGGACAATTTTAAAAAAACCTACTTAGAGACTAAAAATTCCATCCAGACTTTACTACAGCCAGATGTCGCTGCCTGTACGTAATACAGAGAATAGTATAAGGAGGTTCGAAATTTCACTGATGCCGGTGAGTCGCCCATTAGCTCAGTTGGAAAGAGCGCTGGCACGGATAGCCAGAGATCGCGGGTTCGAATCCCGGCATGGGTGGAATTTTTAGCCTCTAAATAGGTTTTTTAAAATTGTCCTTAGCACGGGTTAGTGCATTAAAAATAAAAATAGTATAATCATGTGGGTACAGCGATATCATTCCGATGTAAAAAAAGAACCTAACTGCAAAGTAGGTAGTCGGGGCTGTAAGTGATGCAATCTACTTCAGCCAGATGTCGCTGCCTGTGCGTAATACAGAGAATAGTGTAAAAAAAAACTAAAAATAATATCTTTTGCAGCACAAACCCCCATTTTAAATGGTCAAACATCTTTAATGTTCTACACGTTTTTCGATTCTACTTTTCCCCATAATTATCTTAAGAACTCTTTATTGAGGAGATAGCATTACCGCCAACATTTATTAGCGGAATTTTCTTAATTTTTTTTTGTCCCAGTTTGTATGTATATGGGTCGAGTTCAGTGTAGCAGATAGATTGCGATACTAATATTACATAATTATTTAGATTATTTTATGACTTAAACTTCATTCATTCCATTCATTCAATAATGAAATCCGTCATTCATTCAGTAATTTCAGCAACACTATGAAATGTCACAATTTATTGGTCAGCCATGTTTGTTTACTCGTTTTGCCATTTAAGAACGGATACACTGTACACGCGCTATTTTATTTGTAAAAACCAAGCTGCTGCACTCGGATTCGTTCGCGAAGAAATCCTGATACACCATAACTACATAAATTTCATACATTATTTGTATTTTTCCGGGATAAAAAGTAGCCTACGTGCTTTTCCAGACTAGAATCTATCTCTGCGCCAAATTTCAATGCTTGAAATTCTAATTTCAAATTTGGTTGCCATAGTGATAAGGTCACCAATTGTACTATATATTATATCTATCTATTCGTCCCAATCAGCTGTTCCGGGGTGATTAGGCAATAAACATACATACATACATACATACATACATACATACATACATACATACATACATACATACATACATACATACATACATACATACATACATACATACATACATACATACATACATACATACATACATACAAACTTTCACATTTATATGATCAATTGATCACAGCTATAAGTAAGATAATAACTTTAGTAAAAAGTAACTTTTCAGCAAAATTAAGCGTTTTGTGGTTTTAAATCTAATGAAAATCACAGATTTCTGTTGGTATAATGTCGCGTGGTTGGGGTTTACGTTTGACGTTATTATTAACTATTTTTTAATTTGACTAAACTAAACTCCGAGAAAATCTAAACTAACTTTACTTAGCGGAATTCTCAATTTGGTTTGAATTTTGAGAATTTAAGTAGCCAGAGGTCGCGGGTTCGAATCCCGGCATGGGAGATTTTTTTAGCCTCTAAATAGGTTTTTGAAATTGTCCTTAGCACGGGTTATATTTAAGAAAATAGTTAACTGTAGTGGGGTCTCTTCGAATTTCTCAGAAAAGAGACTGACAGGACGTTGCTTAAGTATTTACTTAGTGAAATTCTCAATTCTGAAACTGGCCCTTACTTGAGACTAGACTTATTTGAGTTGTTGATTTAGTATGACATAACATAGCTTTGAACTTAAATTTCCATGAAAAATAAGATAAATTTTCAAAAACATATAATATCGGTAATTTACCGGTCTTTGTTCGCGAATTGGAACGTTGTAGAACACTGATTACGAACCTGAGTTCATGCTTAGTTAAAAGCAAGTTGAAAACGTGTATCTTGTGTTTTGTGAAACACACTAAACTTAAGTATGTTCTTAGCGTTTGATATAAACTTACTTGATCAAACCTAGAATGCTCAACTCAGAAATCGGCAGTTAGTCACTTAGCGCGTCCGTCCCTCGCCAATAAAACCCGAAATACCTACGTCCATGCGAAGTCAAAGTAATTTGTTCACGACACTTCTCGCCCATTTTAACGCTTTTTAGTAAAGGATCATTGGCATCAAAATCTCAGGGCAGTAACCGCATTACGCCCACACACACTGCTTACATTTGAGGGCCGATGCTCAAAACGTAATCGCAAGGTCAGTCACCACTTCACCAGTGACAATACATGGATTCCCGCAGAACTGAGTAAAAACGGCATTATGTACCTGAAACAATAAAATATTAAGGTATAATTTTGTTTTTACCCGACTGCGCCAGAAGGAGGGTTACGTTTTTCTAGTATAAGTATGTATGTATGTATGTATGTATGTATGTATGTATGTATGTATGTATGTATGTATGTATGTATGTATGTATGTATGTATGTATGTATGTATGTATGTATGTATGTATGTATGTATGTATGTATGTATGTATGTGTGTATGTATGTATGTATGTATGTGTGTATGTATGTATGTATGTATGTATGTATGTATGTATGTATGTATGTATGTATGTATGTATGTATGTATGTATGTATGTATGTATGTATGTATGTATGCATACATGCATGTATGTATGCATACATGCATGCATGTATGTATGTGTGCATGTATGCATGTATGTATGTATGTATGTAATATGTGTATGTAAGCTTCGTGTTTCTTTGCAGAAAAAATATTTAAAGATGTTATCCAAAACCTGTCTTACAATCCTCCACCAACCCGGACTTGGCCCCCGTGGTGCGGACATACAAGGGTTGATAATTGGTATCCAAAACTTTATATTTTTTTTATTATTGTAATATACAACATACAATTTATTTGTCTTCTTTTAACGTATGTACTTTATCATATTGATATTTATTTTATTATATTGAGATTTATTAAACAGTGTAACCCTTGGTGAAACATCGTAATGTACCTCTATTAGCAAACATTGGTCATTGTGGTATATTATTATATTTATTATGACAAGCATAATTTCACACGATCAGGCTAATCGTTTACTTTACAATACAATATACCACCACTGGCGATGTCATCAACGAAAAGACCCTGTGCAGCCTGGGCGTCAAGGATTTTAGTTCTTATGTTACGATGTATTCCATCATATCGATCTCTCCTTTTTAATAAAAGTCTGCGGTAAAATTCGGGAACACTGCAAGATGGCACATGTAACACCGTTGAATTTATGTTAAATAAAACTTGTGTGAATATACCGGTTAGTTTGAAAGCTTGACTCATAACGAGTCTAGCTTTCATATTCTGTGATCTGTTAGCTTTTAAAATATACCTCGGCTACTATTGGATAGAATCAGATATATTCGTGTAATAGAAATATCGGAACTAATATGACACTTAATTTCGAAATCGGAACTAATATGACACTTGATTTTGAAATAAGAACTCGATTATCAGTACGAAAACCGGCGAAAATTGGCGAAAACCGAAGCCTACTCTAGAGCTCGAGTATATTCTAAAGGATAACAGACTATACTTGAGACTGCCACTCACTTTCTTTGTTTTAGATTATTTATAGACCAAAATACCCATTCTCATTTCGAATTTAGAGCCATAGGAGAATGGGCATTTTGTTCTTTCATACACTTTAACGAAATGGTTTAAGTTTACTTCTTTTTCGGTTTTGATGATCTTTCGAGGCAACAAGGCATCTATGAAGTGTACCGTCGAGGTAGAAGCATCCACCAACCAAGCATACCGTCGAGGTAGGGACATCGAGGAATCAAGCATCGAGCTATCGTCATTCGAAGTTGGTTACGAGATCCTAAAAAACCAGTACAGGCCGCATTATATGATTACATTGAAATGCCGCTTGATGTAAATCAGCATTGCTTTGTAAAGGTAAAGCGGTCACAAATCTTCGAGTATATTCTAATATTATTTTCGAAACGATAGATAGTACCCTTGTAGACTCTATATACAGGTTTCCGTAAAGCATTTTACAAGGTCGACCATCTTCTATAATTTAAGTAATGGTCTTTCAACGGAATAAAGTATTATCTTCTTAGATGATTCGCTTCTTATTTGCAGTGTAGTCATCAGGTCATCAGGGGCAAAGAATGGTTACCATGGTTATTAGATGGCTTTACCATCCTGGTGTTCCTAATAGCTCTACTTTGGGCCCATCACTTTAGGTAGTTTTTTTAAGCGATTTGGGCGTATGTTTTCAACATAGTAGCTAACTTTTATGCGCGGATTATCTAAAGTTTAGAGGCAGCTAAAAACATGATTGACCATCAGCGTATACAGGAAGATCTTAACAAGTTCCATGTTTTTCTTTTATAATAGTCTACTTACTTACTCTTGACCTCTAGCCTGAGGGTTAAGATGAGGTCTAGGATGGACCGAGTTTGATGATAATTATTCCGTTTGGTCCGTGTTAGCTTCTAATTACATTGTGTATTGAGCCTCTTATTTATGATTTCAGGATAACCTATCTGTGGGAAATGCTGAAGAATGGGCAAAATGTACTATATTGATTCTAATATTTTGTTATTTCATAAGTTTTTCAACCAATCCAGAATTGGCCCCCGTGGTGTAGTGTGGCCTTACTTTCTTGCAATGCAGGAAGAGACCCGTGCCCTAGCAGTGTGGGGATACAAGGGTTGATACCGATCGATCGAAGTTTTTCAATTCTGTTTTTTCTCCTTGTTTAAATAAAATATAACCTAGAAAACCGTTGTTGTTTTCAAGTTAATATAAGTAGTTCTCTATTTAAATTTCAAATAATATGACTGTAATGTTAATGAAGGTAATAAGAAAGTAAAGAAGGTTTCCTTTGATACATACCCTTCTAAGACATCAGCTAGAGAACACGCTGAAACTCCTTACAATGAAAGTTATCTCGGTATGTAGGTAGAGCACATGCCCCGACGCTATTGTAATGCAAAGCTAATTGTGCGCCATCTTTTATTTTCGACCAGCGACGACGCCATTCGCGCCGGAACTGCGTCGCAGGACCAAAAGAGACAAGACAAAGGGTTCGACAAACGTTTTGAATATTTTCCACAAAAAGCACTTTGGTATAATGCCAAGCAATCGAGACCGCAAAATGTCTTCGTTCCCCGAAGGCGAAATATGTGCCACAAAAGTACAACTCATCATACACTATATATCTTTTAGTTTCATAAAATCTATAAATTAAAATCTAGAAACTATAAATTAGAGACGTAGAAAATACACAAACGCAGTACCGTTTCAATTCGTTCGGTTTTCATAAGCAATTTCCAAACATTTAACTGTAGATAGTCACTTACAATTTTGTATGCGAGATCTTTCAGATGATATTGTCGAAATTCAGTTTTCAAATTCATCGTTCAACTTCAATAAAACGTAACAAAAGTGTTTATGTTTTATACTTCTATAATATGTGAGTCCAACTGATTTAATATTAAAATAAAATCGTGTTGTCTGTACAACGAGGTATATTGTGTCTATAGTGAACGTGCTCAAACATAGCAAACCGGCGAATACTCACTTTTAGAATCTGAATTGAATTGCCGTGTTCCAGTTGATGTGTAATTTTTTGCCAAATTGTCTTTCTGAACTGTGGTATTTGTGTCCAGATCACAAATTTTAGTTTCACCTAAACACGTTAATAATTTACAGTTAACTTGACACAGTGACTGAGGCTAATAATGTCACCCGTCGAAACGTATAGAGGTATTTTGCGTTTTATTTTGCTGGTTTCACTTTAATGACTCGAGTAGCTGTACCTAGTTCAGTTTGTACGGATGTCAATAGTGCTAACGGTAGTTTTATTATTTGTTCAGTGACCGAGGTGATTCACATTGTTCTGTTATGGATGAGCGTAATCATTCTTGCAGGTCATGAGCTAAATACACTTCGCACGCAAATTTCTTAGACCCTATTTGTACACAGTGTTTTTGCAGAATTTGTTATAGTAAAATCATCCTTAAAGGCTCTTTGAAACGTAGTAAATAGGGTGCTATCGATCACTGCAGATAATTGAACTAATCGATACCGAGGCACACACAATGTGGCGTTATGAAGTACAAAAGGCGTAGGAAATGTAAACACTCAAGAGAATGACAGTGACGTCCATTTCCGCGATGCTCCATAAATGGAGATTATGTACGTGTAAGAAAAATCGTTCTTATGTACGTGTAAGAAAAATCGTTCTTACGACAAAACATGGAAATATGTGAAAGAAATATGGTTTCGGAACACCCCAGGCTTACGATTTATTTATGCTACGCGAAACTATGAATATAATCAAGTTCCTGCCAATCCTGCAACCCTTTGAAAGACCAATAATACGAAGCAATTAATGATAATTTGTTAGGACCTACATGGGCATCGATCGGTTTTATGACAGTGCACATAGCTCTACTCTATACATCAGTGGCGTAATGTTAACGAAGAAAAAATGTGATATTTTACAAAATCAGGATTGATGATTTGATTTCAGGAGAAAAGCGTCCAATTGTTAGGTGTTACATATTACGCGTACTTTCACGACTTCGTTTGTGCTACCGCATACAACAATAACCATTAAAACCCACATACTCACGCGATGTCAGGGACTTTATATTATCCGTTGTTTCCTTCATGGCAGTTCATCCTTCAGACATGCTCTGCAGAGGAACTTATAAGCTTACTTCTAGTTCTAAGCTGACGTTCGCGAATTGGATCGAATCCAAGGCAACGACGCTGAATCGTTCCACACACGCCCGGTACGGAGTGGATTGAACATCCGAATGAATCACGATTGTTTGTCGGCTTAGTTGTCCTCTTTGACGAGCATGATGCCCAATAACTAAGGATTATTCAGCGAACGAGGAAAAATCACACATTTTTTTTCAAATCTTGGCTTCCTCGCGATGATCATAACTAATTTGTAGATGTCATACAAATCAAGATGTCCAGACAGACTGCCTAGTAAGTATCATAAGTGGTGGATGGATTTAACTTCAGAAGGAAACCGCACTTTTACAATAGAAAGGAACTCACTCACTTCTCAGTACAGTCGATCTTATAACAGATCGACTCGTTCATGAATGCACATTACTCAGTTAGGTTACAGGATGCTTTGCAACAAAGATTTAGAGCGCGAGCTGCTGTTGACTGTACCATATTACAATAATAACACAATTATTATAACAACACAAGTAGATCGTTAGAAAGTCATGCTTCACAAGACTACAAAATAGAAATTGTTATCGTAAAGGGCATCGCGGTCAGACAATAGGCAAAGCACAAGTAGATACGTACAAAAGATGAAAAAAGTTAAACTTGAGCATTACTTTAGTATTGATTGGTCAATCCGTGAGCTTGAATAACTTTCTCTTGTTTATTTTTGGAACTGTCCATGCTGTACGTTAATTCACGAGATTGGCGTAGGAGTTCAAAATACTTTTTACAGAGATAACAAACATCTTTTTAATGGCATAAGAAGGCTTAATGCAGCGTGGGCGTGTGACTGCATTATCAAGTGGCTTAAAAAATAAAGCCACACCAAAAATAAACAGCGACCCACTATAATACAAGCATACAGAGAATAACAAAGACGGCCCCAAGCAAACAAAAGTAATACAACCAGTAATGAACACGGCATTTTTCCAATGTAACGTCGTTTATACGGCTTGGAACGATCTGAGTTTCACTGATTGACTCGAGATCCTTCTTCGTTACGGCAATAAAGTCGGAACAAATAAAAGTTGAGACCTTTTTATGCCTTATACGACAAAAGAAGTCCCTTATTCATACTGTAACAGACGACTTGCAAAATCTGCCTAAAAATCGGTTGACATGAATTTCTGAGGTGTCGTGGCTTGTGAATTTAAATTTGGTTCAGTCAGTAAATTCAGCCTTGATTTCAATGCACAAGACTAGATGAGAGCCAGTTTAGACCTTGAGGCTGCCGAGATTTGTCACAGAAAATGCTTTAAGATTACTTTGAGACAATGTGGACGTAAAATCTCCAAGTACATTGCGATATGGAAGGCTCTACCGTTATGAGCGAGACGATGCGATGTAGCAGGCAAGCAGCACAAGAGAGGCAGTGATACCGCTACGTGCCTTGTAAGGCAAAGCACACCAGCCAAATTATAACTGTTTCTGGTCAAGACGTGCACGCGACATGTGTGCGTTTCAAATTAAAACACCTCATTAGTGAAGCGGTGAATTGTCCTGGTTGGTGTGACCTAGTCATAATGGTCATATTACTTTGGTGTTTTGATATTTTTGCGTTGACATTTTTCATTGTAGCCATTCCATAGTTTATGTAGGTATGTATTCTTCAAAGATTTATGCCATATTTTGACTCGTTCAATTATATTGTAGCAGTGATTTTATCTACAATTGACAAAAATATAAGTTCTATTCTGTGCTCTCATTTCAATATAGTAAGTAAATTTAACAATGTTAGGTATATACATATGGTTTCTTTATTATTTTTGAATCTTTGTAAACTTGTTCATTTATAATGCTTTTGTACATTTTATTATTAGTGGTATTTCTTTGTTTTCTTTTCAAGTTGTCAATAGCAGGTTTCTTTGTGATTTGGAGTGTCTCTTGTGTCCTTTCTTTGATATTTTACAGTAAGGTTGAATGTTCTCCTTTCAAATTTATTTCTAAATGACCCACTAAAGATTTTTGCTTTCACATATTGTAAGAATAATGAGAAAAGCATCGTAGTTTTTATTTAAGTGGTAATTATCACCTCTTTGGTAAGTTCCATCGTATCTAAAGCGATAGTCACGTTCACGTCGCTTATTATTTTAAAGATGCAGATTATGTCGTCCCATTTATTTGTTTCATGAATTTTAGCGACGCACTATGAAATTTACGTGCGCAAAAAGAAAATACCACGAGATTTCTCTCGATCAATCACAGCTCACGAGCCACGTTACAGGCATACAGTAAAGATGTCAATAAAACGGCAGCACATTAAAAGCCACGTAAAACATTATTACAACAACCACTAACAACAACGCCACGAACGAACAAAAGGTTACCTTCTGGCGGAGCGGCGAACGAGTAATTTTAGATGAAATGCAGCCGAGAATCCCGTGCGTTCCGACACGTGGCTCCTTGCACTTCACTTGAGAACACAAAATGCGTAAGAAAAATCGCGATGCACTAAATTTAGGCAGGCGACTGCGATTATGTCGATTGGGTCGGAGCTGAGCGAACGTACGTCCGCTGCACACGACCGTCGCGCGAACACAGCCGAGCGACTGCCAAACCAGCTGTAGCTTGTCAACAAAGAACGAGGGCTTGGCTCGCGCGGCGCAGCGCGCATGCGCCGCGCACCGACGCCACCCACACAGGCGCAGCGCGGCCGCGTGTGAATGAACACGTAAACACCGAGTAGAACGAACTCTGGCTGGTGCGAAGTAAAATGGCGAAAACGTCATGCGGCATCAAAACAATAACAATACATGCGAAATTGCCTCGGATTAGATAAGGCGATAAACTGTTATAGTCAAGAGACTATATTTATTTAAGTGAATAGAATTATTTATTTTATTTATATGCGACACAAAGCAGCAGGGCAACAATAGGTACAAATAAAAACTATATAAATTGTAAAGATTTAAGATTTTTTAAGACTTAAAAGTGTCCACACTTTAAGTCTTAAGAAATCTTTACCTTTATAAGCTTAGAGTATAAAGTAGGATCTATTTCTTTGTATGGAAGGGAAGTTTTTTGTTTGCTTGTGATACTGAGATGTCAAGTTGTTGGTGTTTTTAATTCAAGAACGTAAAACCTAGGTATGAACTGTCATTTACCTGTGAAACGAACGATAGATCTTTCTTATTTATTTATTTATTTGTTAATACAACTTACTTGCAACACTTATTCACAAAAATACAAAAAAATCTGTGAATATTATTAATGTATAATAGTGATTCACCGTCTTTACATTTGTTTTGGTACTTAAGTATATTATTAATTTAGAAAACACTTACCAAGCGATTTTTTTTGTTCCTAAACATGGACGATGTTGTTTGTAATAATATCAAAATAGTAGATTGTATCACAAGGGAGCAAAGCAATATTTTTACAGTGAGGGCGCTTTTTTTAATCCAGCGCTAAGTGAGGTATTCTGGATTCTATTAAAGAATCCCGAGCGTGGAGAGGGATTCTTTAATAGAATCCTGAACGCAAAGGGATTCAAAGTACGTCGCCCGAGCCAAAAATATATTTTGCACCCGAGTAATATGTACACTCTACATTTCATCACCCACTATGAGAAAACCAAAGGCGCCTCATATTATAATCAATCACATTTCATGCTTCAGTTCTATTACTTTCAGGAGTTAATTCTATACTTTCACTGGCACACGTGAAGAACTCATTCTTCAAAATAAAACAATGAATTTGTAACTGTCCGTGAAAATTTACGAAAACGCGTTTTAATTTGATTTCTTTTTTTAATTCAACCGGCGCGCGATGATGGGCCGTCGCACCAGCCAGTCTTTATTCCAACAATTTGCGTTCGATTTCTTTGGCGCTGAACATTAAAAATTCACAAATAGCGTAGCGGGGAGAATTGAATAAAGAGAATTAAAAACTTATTACTGTTCAGAATTCAGTATTATTGAAACAGAAAACACCACTTAAAGACGAACTAAGTCGACCTTTTGGAATAGATGGGATGAAAATAAAATTGTAAGTTCTGAGTGCTTAGTGCGAGTTTTTTAACTACTCGATTGCGTCAACGTAAACTCATATTTCTATGGCATCGAGGAAGCGCCACCTAGCGACAAGTATGGAAATTAAAATTGCTGAGTGCGAGTTGTAATGGTTTACGTTGAGAAGTGCACACGTTTACCAGCCAAAACACGAATAAACGCGAGTGCGAGTTGTACTGTGACAGCGTTTTGCCAGTTCAAACGGTTAACTTACTCATTACTCACTACTCAATGCTCGATTAACGCGGAAGTAAAGTTATTCGATTGGATCTGTCAAACTCGCACTAAGCACTCTGTAATGTTTTTTTAGATGGAGAACACTTTATTGCACAACTAGAAAAAAAGTGTAACAACCATACAACAGAATGTAGGTATATATAAGTATTCAAGATGTATTCTAGATAATATTATGTATTCTAAATGTATGTAAGATACATGAAATATCTTAAGCGTACATAACGTTATTATTACAACAAAATAATCAATAGGTATACGAAAGTTATATTTGCTTCGTGTCGGTGTTTCGGCTCACAAATCGCTGTACATTCAATTCTATTTATTATAATTTCAATGAACAACCTTACCGTAATCCTTTTATATCGACAAGTCAAAGATTACGTAACTCACACATGTCTCAGTAAAATAAAATATAGGCTCGCACAACTAGTAGTTATGAATATGAACCTACAAAGGTAGACGTACAGCTTTGTTTAAAGAAAAGTATGCTTAATAATGTAATTAAATAGGGACTGACTGAATATAATTTTAATATAATTTAATATAATCACTTGCATGTATAGTATTCCTCGGCACTGTCCGTACTTTTACATTGTAAAATTTATTTTTAATATAGAGCAACCTCTGGATGCATTATAATCTCATATGAAAGATTTTTAGCCTACAGAACAAGAACATGTCTGTGTACTTTTTTCCTATGAAATAAACAGTTTTTATTCGGGTCGGCGCTTCGACTAACACAAATTGTACTTAAATAAATGGAACGAAATTACCCTAACCCAAGTTCTAATTAAATATAGACAAGACAAGAGAGCTTATGTAACCCACACACAAGTAAAACAAGTAAAATTTCGGCGTAGATCTGGCACGCACGACTTCTGCAGCCTTGAACTTGAAAAAGTAGACGAGACGACCAAAAAACAGATGTTGCGTAACATGACAGTGGCACTGACAGATGTCATTTCGGGACCGAGGCACTTGTTGAAATGTACCTACGTCGAGAAACAAAAAACTAAGATGAAATGACATTCTATTTACGTATTCGGCTCGTTGATGGCAATTATTTCTGGGTTTTCATTTAAACGTTTACGAAAATGTATATCAATTAAATTCTCTCAATCCCTGTACCAGAACCAGATGATTTGATTCTTGTCGGACCTAAAATAAGAATTTAATTATAAAACTGATAATTCCTATTATATATTATATATTTATATAATATATAATAATAATAATAATAATAGGTAATAATTATATATTTTGCCTTAAATATATTATATATTTTTTCTCACCAAAGCTGAGAAGTACTTGCCAAACGTAAGTGTGACCTAGGTATTTATGTAAAAAAATACATAAAGAATATTTTGTGACATTTTGATAGGTTATATTACCTAGCAAACAAGGGAATAGGTAAACTATAAATTCCTGCCTTCAGTTAACGAGAAGACAGCATGGAGTTGCTCAATCCTCGAGAGTAAGTAAATTGTCAACGATTGTGAATATACGTGAGCCTCGACTCTTCTCCAACTGTAGATATTTATACTATATCTACCTACAGTTGGAGAGGAGTCGAGGCGAGCGGTATGCCGATTAGTGTTAAAAAGTTAAAATACAGTGATTGTGCTTTCATAAAAAGTTGGCTATATGGATTTATTCTCAATACCTGCAAATCTGAACAAGCGGAACAATGCTTATTTTTTTTATTTGGTTTGGAACAAAATAGGTTGTGCTGTTGCACGAAAAGACTATTTTCTTCATTCATGTTTGCATGTTTTGTGTATTTAATCGCAGTTATTAAGGTTTTAGAAGTCAAATGATTATGAACCTCTTTGTTGTTTATTATTATTGTATACATCTATGTTCTTTTTTTAATCTTATTTATTTTATAACATCTAAGTATGTTCATTTATTTCAAAATTATTAATTTAGCATAAAAATATTGTGTTTGTAAAAATAAGGCCGGTAGTCTATTACCTACACCGACAAGAATAACTGAAACTTTTAATAGAGACCCTAAAATTATCTCGTACTAACATACTTAATTTTTTTTTCTGAAAAGCAATTACTAATAAAAATTGCACCCAGATTAGACCGACTTATTTTAAATCACTCCTTGGTACATATTCTCTAAACAGTAATAAATAAAGATTACTGTTAAATGTCTTTATACACAATGACATTCCTTAGCACTTTATCAGATTGTGTCAAACAATATCAGAAGAACAAAGCACTTTCTCTATGATAGTATTTATCTAAGATCACAAAATCCTAATTTGATATAACTAAACAAACAAAACGATTAAGGTAGGCGTCTCCATCTACTAGCAATAGACAAACAGCCGAGAGGCGTGCAAAAATACTGTTTGTCGATCAATTAGCAGGTCTGTCAATGTAAATTCAGCGTCTAGATAGAAAACGTAAATGTTATCTGAGAGTCGAGTCGTCGTGCTGTGCTCCACATTAGTTAGCAAAGTGACCTCAAAGCGTGGACGACACGAAACAGTGTTCAAACGATTATCGTGCAGATAGATTGAGGCATACCGGGTGTAACGTAGCTAATATACGGCTCACAAAATTGAGGTTATCAAATACTAAAGATATGATTATTAAGGCAAACGGCCGATTTTGGCGGAAATCGATTAAAGTACTAGGTTGTTGATCCTAGGTTCTATAGATAGATAAAGAACACTTTATTGCACAACTAGAAAAAAGGATGGTGTCAACCCTTGTATGTCCCCACTGCTGGGGCACGGGTCTCTTCCTGCATCGCAGGAAGGCTAGGCCATACTCCACCAAGGGGGCCAAGTCCGGGTTGGTGGAGGATTGTAAGACAGTGGCGGGCCTTACTGTCAGAAGTTATCAAGCCGCCCATAAGGCCTCTGACATGGTTTAACGACTGCCACTACACGACAGCCGTCACCAACGGCTTAACGGCTGTGTAATTTGTCCATGAATATTTATATATTTATGATTATTGTAGGTTCTAAATATAATTGTCACATATACGAGGGCTACTACTTATGTATGCGGAATAGAAAAAATAAACAAATGTATATGGCTAAATATGCTTTTATTGTTTTTCAAAGTATTCTCCACTATGATCGATGCACTTTTGCATTCGATGAAACCAATTTGTAAAACACTTTTTCCACTCCGATTGAGGTATCTCCAAAACGTGCTGTTTGAACGCATCTACGGCATCTTCACGGGTCGAAAATCGTAATTTATTCTTTACATTTGGGAATAAATAGAAATCATTGGGAGCTAAATCAGGGCTGTACGGTGGATGACCCATCAATTCTATTTTTTGACCATCCAAAAATGTAGTTGTTTCCTGAGATGTATGACAGCTGGCATTGTCATGGTGAAGTATGATTCTGCGTCGCTGGTTGTTTTGGCGTATTTCTTCAAATACTTCCGGCAAACAAATGGTCGTGTACCACTCCGAATTAACCGTTCTGCGATTCTCCAGTGGTATTGTAGCCACAGGGCCATTAATACCAAAAAAGCAGGCCACCATTTGCTTTACAGTGCTTTTTGTACGAGCCACTTTCGTAGGGTTCGGCTCATTTTGAAACACCCAAACTGTTGATTGTTGTTTAGTTTCGGGATCGTACGCGTAGATCCAGGATTCGTCACCTGTGTAGATATTATAAACAGATTTTGAGTCGCCTCCGTTGAATTTTTTTAAGGTTTTCTTGCACCATTCGACGCGAGCATCTTTTTGATCCTGAGTTAAGTTATGCGGGATCCAACGCGAACAAACTTTTTTTACAGACAAATGTTCATGTAATATCCTATGAATGCTCGTCATACATATGCCCAGAATAGCATCTATCTCACGATACGCAACATGGCGGTCTTGCATTATTAGTTTTCGCACAGCTTCAATATTTTGTGGCACAACCACCGATTTCGGGCGACCTTCTTTAACTTCGTCCGTGAGCTTACTGCGCCCGCGATTAAACTCACTAAACCAGCGATACAGTTTTTGATGGAGCTTCACCACCAAAAGTCGAAATTAATTGATCTACGCACTGTTGTTGCGTTAAACCACGTCGAAAATCGTAATAAATCATAGCACGAATATTTTCACGAGTGAGTTCAATTTTTTCAGCGATATGACATTTTAAACCCAAAAAAACTAAACACTAACGTATATAAGAGAAAAATATTAGCGGCCAGTATTTAAAAAAAGAACGAATTTGACCATGGAGGTCAGACATTGCGTTTAAAATTATTGGAATCCCAGATTCCGCATACATAAGTAGCAGCCTATGTATTAAGAATTTTGACGTTTACTTTTTGAAAAAAACGTATTATAAACAAGTTACGATTTTTATTCCATTGGTTTTGCTAGTTAGCACTTCAAAGCGCCTTAAAGATAAATAATAAAACATTTTAATAACCTATTTAGAGGCTGAAAATTCCACCCATGCCGGGATTCGAACCCGCGACCTCTGGCTATCCGTGCCAGCGCTCTTCCAACTGAGCTAATGGGCGAATCACATCAGTGAAATTTCAAACCTCTACGATACTCTCTGTATTACGTATTGGCAGCGACATAATTTGCGTTGATGAAGTAATTTGCATCACTTGCAGCCCCGAGTGCCTACTTTGCAGTAAGGTTTTACATCGGAATGATATGGCTGTACCCACGTGATTATTTAAATGCATGATTGTATTATAAAACGTTCCCGAAACCGGATAATTCATTTGTTGCAATGTTGGTAAAGTGAAAGAGGTATTTCAGGATCGTGGCAAGTGGCAAACCCAGCTCTCTGCTTCCCCTCCCCCCCGGCCGCAGGCGTGATATTGTATTTACACTTTCAAATACCTACTTTGATTTTCTTTGTACATATAATCGTCTTATAAAAGGTGGTTAAAACACTTGTCTTTAAGCATGCCAACTGTGTTTTGAGTACCTGATAACCAGTGATCGGAATAGGCAAAGAATAAATGCGTACAGTTTGCAAAGAGATCTGAAATCTGATCTAATCTGAAAAGAGGAAATGGTTCTCGGAAGAATTAAAATTGAAAGGAAACATGTTAAAGAAAAAAATGTGTTCATAAAATGACGCAAAACCTGAAAAATAATCCTTTTTTTCGAAACAATCTGAAATTTAAGTCCGACGCGCTATATTTTATATGAAAAATAAAACGGGGAACAGCTTTAAAACTTTTGCTTATTGAAAGTGGTTTAATCATCGACACAGAAGAAACTGTTTTCAGGTTTCTTTATTTCAAATAAAACATTGGAATTGCCTGCTTTACTGCACTTCAGGTATTAATTAAATCGACAACTATTAGTGCACACACGCACGGTTCAAATAAATAAGTTTATCATTAGGCACCTTATTCATCACATAAAGCGGTGGCATTACACAGCACCGCGTTATGTGACAATTGTATCGAGGCATTTACATTCTGCCTATTCCGTGCACTGGTGATATGATAACATCTCAAACACGTGTCGCGTGAAAAGATCGATCAAACTAGACCTAGGCATGAGCAATCACTAAACAAAGAACGTTGAAGCGGAGCAGACAGGTAAATAGGTACTTAGAGATTGCAACTAATGCAAATAATAAAAATAAATAATATTAGCGTCTGCTTTTTCTCTAGTCGTATCGTCGACATTATGAAAGAAAAAATACCTTAAACTCACGCCTCTTAGCGATAGAATAAAAAAAAAGAATAAAAAGATTTTTATTGCCTCATATCAGTAACAACTTAAACAAAGTAAGACTTAAAACTAGGTATTATAAAATAAGACAAAAGGTCAGCTGGCGCTGACCCGGGTCAGCCCCGGACAGCGCTGGTTTCCAGCCACTGCCACGATCCAACGTTACTGATAGTTAATACTTGACTTAACAATCAGTATGTAGTGACTAGAATTGAGAAAGGAATGTTGCGTTGGTTCGGACATGTGGAGAGGATGAAGGAAGAAAGATTGACGAAACAAATATATATTGCGAATGTGAGTGGAAGGGCTGGTAAGGGACGTCCCAGGCGGGCTTACATCGACCAAATAGTATTAGCAAAGGGAAAGATAAAAAGTACCCGGAACCGGCGTGCGTGCATGCAACGACTTATGAACGTTGATGAAGCGAAGGTGATCTGTCAGGATCGTGGCAAGTGGCAGTCCCTGGTCTCTGCCTACCCCTCTGGGATACAAGCGGGAGGTTATGTATGTATGTAACAATAAGTATTAATTCTACCGCTTTTATCTGAAAGGAACATCAAAATATAGTTGTTTCTAAATCGCCGACTGCGCAATGTAGGTACGTATATTTCTGTCTGACTAGCGTGCTGTATGAGCAGAGCAATGCAGAACAAAGGAAATTGCTAATTAGTCCTTATCAATATCGTTCGGCTGTTGATCGAACTGCCACTACTGTAGTTTATTTTATTATAAATACAATAATTGCGGGCGTTTGATAAAATGTTATCGTTCAAACGCATTGAGTAATTCGTACACGAGTTTATGGTAACTAATTAAAATACAGTTACAGTAGGTAGGTACTCATAGTAAAAATATATACGAGTACCACAAATACTCCTAACCTCTGAAGGTAAAATTGACTCCAAATGTTCTGAAACTAAGTAGGTGTTTAAATAAAACATATTGCCCAATAATAAAGGAAAAAAAAATATTGAAGTTAGTACAGAAGGCTTTTCCAGATTTCCTACTTAAAGAACATTGGCCGTGAATAAAGAAAGCTATACGTGATGCCAGGGCTTAAGAGGATATTATATAAGAAACTAAAGTTTGGCAAAAAAGTCTAGAAAAAAAAAACTTTGTATGGAGAAAAGCTGTGAAGAAAAGTCAGTTTTTGCGACTTTAGTATAGATATTGTTGCCATAATTAATATCTAGACTTTTTTGCCAAGCTGTAGCTTTTGCTTGCGCCTCTGTCCGCGTGGACTTTAGTTTTTTGCAACTCCGTTCACTCCCCTAAGGGTTAAAATAAAAAAAACGGCGAACACGTGTTCAATCAATTGTGTTGAAGATTATTTATTTTAAGTTTCAAGAAAATTAGACAGTGTTCTTTATACCTCCCATACAAATTTTGGCAACCCTTTTCGCCCCCTTAGAGGTTGAATTAAAAAAAAATCCCGTCTTATTCCTTGCCCACATTATTATATAAAGAACCTTTGTGCAATATTTCAGCTTGGGCTGGGCGTTGATGAGTCAGTCAGGAGAACAAAATTTTGCAACCCCGTTCACTCCCAGCACGTAGGACTTTTATTTATATCGATTATTTGGAGCTCCAAGAGCTGGTAGCTACCTCGGCCAGCGCATCAGCCTGGCCAAGTGGCCATGGTAATCGTACCTTAAGCGGTAGACTAACGAGGCCACAGGACACAATGAGGCAGTCAGTGCGCAGTCAGGTACTGTGTCTCTCTCTTTCTTTCTCTTTCTGAGTGAAAGCCTGTGTAACTGTGAAAGTCAGCTAAAACACGCTATGGACCATAATTACTAAGTGTACATGGATGCTTTTGTATTGTTTTGAATCTTTTTATGTAACAAGATATTGCCTTCATGAATCCTATGTATTCTACTTTTATCGCGTACTAAGCTCTTATCTAGCGGTGAGGAATGCTTAGGAATTAACAAAATTTAATAAGCTAAGTTATGCAGTTCACTGTTGTTCGTATTTACCATCGATTTCCGGTAATGGCCACACTGTACGGAAAATCCAGTGTGGTGTGAACACGCCTTTTGCATTTTTACGTGTGTTCACACCATGCTGCTTCCCCCACTACTACAAACATTTTTCGGACTCTCAATTCAAAATTGAAAGAAAGTTCGTTGAACCAGTTGTTGGCAAAACACAATCGTCGCGCTACACACATACTTTTCGGCCACCACGTAAGTCGCCATTTCGTCGATACTTCACGTTATCGTTTTCGCGCTCCTCTAATCAAGTACCTAGTCCCAGCATAGAAAACAAATCCTAAGGAGGCTGAAAGGCGATCCAGGTTCCAGTCGTCGTCAGGTCAGGAAGCGGTCCCTGGGTGAATTTCCCTGAACTAAAAATTGCGTGGCACCAATGAAATTGGTAATAAAAAAGAAAGTGTTAATGTTCTAACATTTTTTTACGGTTAGATGATATGGTAATCTATGTGTAGCACTAAACATTTTGTTAATAAGAATAATGGATGCTCCAAAAAAAAAAATTAAATCCCGAAATCTTTCATTGCCATGTTTGTCCGCACGTCACCTTGTTGTGTATTATTCTTCATTGATGAACATCTATTGGTTCTTTGTACTAAAAATTAATTTTATTTGATACATTAATAGTCAAAGTATTGTTACGAAATACATTTATTGAAATATTTACACAGTACAACGAATGGTTAATAAAAATGTATCTGTCCCAGAACTACCGTTAATCGCCGTGTCCTAATCATGTTCAAGTATATTTTTTTACCTAACGACTTGTTTCACATCCCCGGTGCGCGAAACGTTTGTGTTTAATGCCGCCTAAGTGCTCGTCGCAGAAGGACGTACGCACGTGCCTGCGTTTTCGCGATATTCGTTAAGTCAATATTTTTTTTTGTTGCTGGTCATTTATTCTTTCATTGCCGTGGATAGGTATAACTTCTATTTAAATTAAGATTGTCATCTTAAGTAAACATTCGATAGAACGCTATTTCTCTTATGATTATTTGTCAAGTGTTTATTTTGTCGAATGGTTAATAGATTTTTTGTTATTTCTATTTATTGCCTCGATTTTCATCACCGTGTTTTCATTGCTGTGGTTTTCGTGGGCGAAATTTGCTATGGTAATGAAAAAAAAGACACATCAATGAAAGAAAATTAATTGCCATGCTTTATAAAACAAATTATTTTCATTGCCGTGGCCAAGTATTTCATTTCCGTGACTTTTGTTTTCATCGCCATGTTATGATTAGGTAAAGAAAATGTATTTTATCATCTTTTAGTAACATTTAGTACTTTATCAATCGTATAATACAGCCTCACAAACGAACGCACCAGCACATACTGCAGTCTGATTTTAATAATGGATTGTTTATTTTTAAGATGCCAACATGCCCAGACCAAAATTATCTGAGGAGGAGAGAAAGGAGAGAAACAGATTGGCTGAAAAAAAAGACGTCAAAAATTAAGAAACGACCCATATCTGGGTTTGCATTTCCCTCTCGGAGAAATAAAATATATTTTCATTTCCGTGGGTTGATTCTTTCATTCCTATGGCACAGTTATTTCATTGCCGTGGACGCTTGTTTCATTACCGTGCACTCATGTTTCATCGCCGTGGCACGAAATTTTTAGACCAGTTTATCTTGCTAGTTTTTTAAGTTATCAGATACATATTAAGCAAGAGTACATACATTATCAAAAACAACAATAAAAGAGTTTTGTGTTGTAAAAAAACCTTAAGATAAAAAAGTACATGGAAATGAAGATTTTATAAGACCTGTTGAAATTCACTCCCCTACTAGATGTACGCTAGACTCTGGCCCTCTTCGCACCACGGGTCTGGTAAGTCTTTCTGCCTACTCCTACGTCCCACTTTTGAACGATCAGGACGATCGCAACACGTAATTCGTCACAACACAGTCCACTCCACAGCCGCGGAATCCCGAGAACCAAAACAACTGTATTTAAGTGCTTGTTGTTAATTCTGTTTTTCCTCCTTTATAAAATAAAATAATAGTCATAAAGTAATTAATTTCAAAAGATTTTCTGTTGGATAAGAAGAAATCAGTTTTAACTTCAAAGAAGAAGAGTGTTCTCAATTTGTCCCTACCATGTACCTATGTATGTATGTTTTATTTTAAAATGTAAGAGGGTTACTACAAGTCGCTCTTGTTTGAATTGCATTACTTTTCATCACGACACAAACGCTCTGTGAACACCGTCATCCAGTATAAAATATCTAAATTTAAATACAAGAAGAAATCAAAATATATTGTTAGCAACTGTTCATGCTCTTCGTCTCATGAATACGCGGCGCTCTTTTACCCCATTCATCATCTCGGGAAAACCAGCTTAAAAATGTATTCTATGATACACTAACTAAAATATGTGAACAAAGGAAACCGCGTCGGTACTCGGAAAGTCACCAAAATTTCACGGAAAAACGTGGCTGCCTGCTCTACCTAGTCACGCAATGAAATCATCGCTTCAATAACGCAAACAGAAAAGATACTTCGAGGAAGCGTTTATTCCCTACAAAGCCATTGGTATGTGTAGTGTTTAAAAATCTATTTAGAGGCTAAAAATTTCACCCATGCCGGGATTCGAACCCGCAACCTCTGGCTATCCGTACCAGCGCTCTACCAATTGAGTGTAGTGTTACTTTAAATGACAGGATACGCAATAGTCTGATTAGAGAACGTTGTGGACTGAAAGAGGATGAAGTGACTAGAATTGAGAAAGGAATGTTCCTTTGGTTTGGACATGTGGAGAGGATGAAGGAAGAAAGATTGACGAAACAACTATATATTGCGAAGGTGAGTGGAAGGGCTGGTAAGGGACGTCCCAGGCGGACATACATCGACCAAATAGGGATTTTATTAGCAAAAGGAAAGATAAAAAGTACCCGGAACAGGCGTGCGCACGCATGTTCCGGGTACTTTTCGCGGTTCGAATCCCGGCATGGGTGGTTTTTTAGCCTCTAAATAGGTTTTTAAAAACTCATTGGCTGTTAGGGCCGCCCGGCTGTGGAATGATCTGCCGGTTTCTATAAGGCGCTCTTCTTCCCCAGCTATATTTAAAAACAAGGTTTATGATTTGTATCTATCACTCTAATTATTTTTTATTTGTATTTGTTATTGTTTTCCTTATTGTAGGTATGTCTTTCTTTTTATCATCTTGTAAAACTTTATTCTAAGTAAGGTAACTTTGTGTACCTATATTTAATATAATAAATAGCTATAGGTGTGTAATGGTTTATGTGAGTATATTATTTTTAAGTATAAGTATGTATATCAATATTCATATTTGCACCTACCTCACTACCCTCACTATCACTAACTACCCGTCTCACTTTTCTTTCAGCAACTCTCCATCGTGGGTTGTCTGGAAGAAATTGCTCTAAGCAATAAGGCCGCCAATTGTACTGTAACTTTATAATTATTTTATGTTTGTTTTTTTCCTGGTGTACAATAAAGAATATTCTTATCTCATCTCATCTCATCTCATCTCATCTCATCTCATCTCATCTCATCTCATCTCATCTCATCTCATCTCATCTCATCTCATCTCATCTCATCTCATCTCATCTCATCTCATCTCATCTCATCTCATCTCATCTCATCTCATCTCATCTCATCTCATCTCATCTCATCTCATCTCATCTCATCTCATCTCATCTCATCTCATCTCATCTCATCTCATCTCATCTCATCTCATCTCATCTCATCTCATCTCATCTCATCTCATCTCATCTCATCTCATCTCATCTCATCTCATCTCATCTCATCTCATCTCATCTCATCTCATCTCATCTCATCTCATCTCATCTCATCTCATCTCATCTCATCTCATCTCATCTCATCTCATCTCATCTCATCTCATCTCATCTCATCTTATCTTATCTTATAATAGGAAAACTTACAGCTATGAACATAATACAATACAATTGAAATAAAGACTGAGAGCCAGCATAACGAGTTTTCACTTATACAAATATTTTGGATGAAAATTTCGCTCACTACAAAACAAATACACATACACTACACATGTATGGTTTCGATCAATGTGTTTCCTGATATACAATAAAGGCCTGCGCTTTTGTCCCCAAGGGACAAAGTCCCTGAATCGTGTAAAAAATGTCTCCCGAGTACTACCCAACGCCTACGATGTGCGGTCATTTGTTCCACGGAAATTGAGTGAAGCGTACGCTATGGAAGCAAATATTCTGAGATTACGTTGTGTTGTAATTTACGTGAAGTTGAAAAAGAAAAGGCGTTTTAAAAGAAAACACCGAACTTTTGTCCAGTCCGGTCTCTTGATGTTCTCGGTAACTTGAGGGACTTTTTGTGCGGGATACTTTTAGTCCTTCGTGTGCGTTATTCGATACAATTTATAAGAGATCTTAATCGAGACAAAAAAGTACCCGGGGGATAGTCCCTCGTCTGCGCTTATGAAACACATTTTATCGGGGATTGATTACAAGGAATTGCAGAAGTCCGGAGTAACAGATTTACGTACGCTACTAACTTATAGTGTCGCAAAACAAATCGATGCTGTTATTTACACTACAGTGTTGATTGAACGACCGAGCGGCCCTCAAAAGAGATGAATTCAACACAATAATTTGATCTGGTCCAAAGCGAGATACAATAAAAAATGTTCCCACGACATCGAACTGTTAATATTATTTGATCCCTAGCATCACATTGCACATGTAGGTAACCAAAGAAGATACATTATTTTTCCACTATAGTAGCGTACTGTTAATTGTATTCAACCTGGGTCTTTAGAAATTAAACACCAAATTAAACCTTTACAGTTAGTTATGTTATGTACGTATTTATTTTATTGTATTGAATGTATCGTCGAGTTAGCACCCGTAACACAAGTCGTAGTTGTATTTAGTATGGGGCTAACGAGATCTGTGTAATATGTCCAAGAATATTAATTTGTTTATATTGTCTAGAATATATGAAAATACACGTAGTACAAATAATACAGAAATTTTAGGAGCTAAATAAACCGTGAGTGGCCATGGATATAGGTTTTTATGTAAAACAGTAAATCTATACCAAACGGTGTGACTGCTGACGGATGCGTTTAAATTGTATGGGAATGAGGTTATAATATAATACAACGAATAGAATATTCTTTATTTTACACCAGGAATTAAATTTAAAACTTCATCATCAATCCATTATATCCCCATCGAGGGGCAAGGGTCTCTTCCTTGAGGAAGGTATAGGCCATACTCCACCACAGGGGCCAAGTCCGGATTGGTGGAGGCTTGCAAGACTTGTGGCTGGTCTTACTGGCAGAAGTTTTCAAGCCGCCCTAAGGACTCTGACTTGGCTTAACGTCTGCCATCTATCGACGGCAGCCGGCACCAACTGCTTAGCGTGCCTTGCGAAGCACGGAACCGCTCAGAAAAA
The DNA here is from genome assembly GCA_934045075.1 of Yponomeuta sedellus. NCBI lineage: Eukaryota > Metazoa > Arthropoda > Insecta > Lepidoptera > Yponomeutidae > Yponomeuta > Yponomeuta sedellus. Next base: position 5,395,136 of record OW203733.1, read on the forward strand.
TGCCACTAGCGTTAGTCATAGACGGTTTACCCATCCATGCACTAAACGCGCCCCGTGTTGCTTAACCTTCGTGATCGTTTAAGATCACTCAGGCAGCCGGCACATTCAAAACTTAAACAATAATATAGTACCTACAGTTAATTGTCTACTTTATTACACTAAAAACAATAGAGCGGTGGTAGCGGAGCGGTGTAGAACTCCGGCTTCTCAATCGGGAGGTCGTGGGTTCGAACCCCGGCATGTACCAACGACTTTGTTTTCTAAGTTATGTACATTTGTGAAATCATAGTAGCAATACTACTCGCTGACGGAGAAGGACAACATCGTAAGGAAACCCTAGTGTTTGAGGTGTTAGCGTACCTCAGCACTTGCTACGTACAACGGCCCAACTATGAGGCTAAGTGCGGAAATTTCAGGTCCAACTAACTAACTAACTACACTAAAAACAGTTTAAAAATCTAACCAGTCCTACTCTACATTTCTAACCTCTACGGTTTCAAAGGTAAGCGTAGAGCTTGAAAGGATTTCATAAATAATGTTCTCAGTATCGATTTTCAGTTACCAACAGACTATTGAATACGGACTCCGTAATACCTTTCAGTAGGTCCATCTGTCATTTACGGGTGCGGAGGCTATATTTAAAATGGAATGAATGTAACTGAATACTGTTTTTCAATCATCGATAAAAGGTGTGTGACGCAATACAATATTACGTAATGTACGGTGAGTGTTTTTTTATGTAACCTATAAAAGTCTCACTGCAGGGCACAGGGCCTTCTGTGAGAGAGAGGGTAAGGGTTTAATTACAACGCGTGCCCACCGCAGATTGGCAATTTACAGACACTCAGGTTTCTGTGTGTCTGTGGTTTGGCAATTTCAAGCGCTGAGGTTTTATAAAACCTCAGACACTCACGATGTTTTCCTTTACAGTAAGCGAATGGTATTGCTACTGTCTCTACTTCACAAACGTACATAACTTAGAAAACAAAGTCATTGATACATTCCCGCACTGAGAATCGAACCTGAGTCTCTCACTTGCGAGCCCATTTTTCTACCCACTGGGCTAGAGTAATTATATTCTTGCACACTTTTGCTGTTTGTTATCAATATATTTTCGATTTAATTATTTATGTACATGCACCACGTACCGACTATATTCTTCATGCAATCCACTCCATCCAAAGGTTGTCTGGAAGAGATCGCTCTTAGCGATAAGACCGCCAATTGTATAACATTACTTAGATTTATAAATGATGGTTGTAATATTTTTCTAGTTGTGAAATAAAGTGGTCTCTATCTATCTACCTACAATCATCTATCTATAAATCAATCTATATCAACCCTTGCATGTCCCCACAGCTGGGGCACGAGTCTCTTCCTGCATCGCAGCAAGGTTAGGCCATACTCCACGACGGGGGCCAAGTCCGGGTTGGTGGAGGATAGAGACAAGCGGCGGGCCTTACTGTCAGAAGTTATCAAGCCGCCCAAAAGGCCTCTTACATGGCTTAACGACTGCCATTACATGAGAGCCGGCACCAACGTCTTAACGTGCCTTGCGAAGCGTTCTATACACATGAAATAGTTCAGAGTATAATATGATTGCACCGCTCTGAAAATAATTCTGGCGGCGCTCATGTTGGCGTGGCTGATGCACGTTTCCTTCAGTGCTAGACGGAGGCGTTTCAGGAAATGTATCGAAGGTCTAAGACGAGGTTGAATCGAAGACGGCTGTACAGAGCTAACTCACGGACGGCAGCGTATCGATCGGCACTAGAACTCTATCCGCTTTACTCGGTTTCGGATTTGAAAATGTCAGATATATCACGTGTTTCGTCCTTTTGAAATACTTGAAAAGACAACGATTCAAAGTATTATTTATGAGATTGTGTGGTTGTCTTTTCGGATAGAATTTTTTGGGCATTTTTTCTCCAAACTGATTTAATTTCAAGTCGGCAACTGGTTTTATTTGTAACGTTCAATAAGTCATAGTTTCTGTGTAATTTTGAATAAAATACATTGATTTGAACCACATCCCTCTTTACAAGAAGTCTATTCCACAAAATCACACTTAGGCTATCCTAACATTTATATGTTAATCGGGTGTAAACAGGATTTAAATAAATCATCACCATAAAATAAATCACAATGTGAGTTTGTCTTTTGTAAAACTAAATACTTAGTACCTACCTATGTTAAATTAAAGCGCTCGTGTTCTAGTCGAACCAAGTGATTGGAATCAATCACATACGCAACTACAGTAGTTTAATTTAGTTTAAATTGGACTATGATTTATGATAGATAAACAATACGAAGCGCTCGTGGCCCAGTCGAACCGAGTGGGGTAACCGTCTCGCGACTACCGCTAGTGGCATTTTCCGAACGCTTCCTTGCTTCGCAAGGCACGTTAAGCCGTTGGTGCCGGCTGTCATGTAAAATAGCAGTCATAAAGCCATGTTAGAGGTCTTATGGACGGCTTGATAACTTCTGACGGTAAGGCCCGCCACTGTCTTAAAATCCTCCACCAAGCCGGACTTGGCCCCCGAGGTGGAGTATGGCCTAACGTTCCCGCGGTGCAGGAACAGACCCGTGCCCCAGCAGTGGAGACATACAAGGGTTGATATCGATGCTAAGCATTTATCCTTCGAAATTCGTTGATTGTCACTAGCAATAATTTTGCTTAGCGTGGTAGGTACTCGATCCGTTGCGTCTACTATGATGATCGTTTGGTTTGACTACGGGTCCGTTGGGCGATATTTTCCTATTTTTTTGATGAAACAACTAATTTACTTTATAGACTTTTAGTCCGGATTTACTTACGGGTGTTGTTATATCGGAAAAGGACTAAAAGTCTACAATGTGTTGTGCTTACGAAAGTTTTGGTTCAAAAATAATTTACTTTAAATTTTGCATTATTTTTTTATGAACTAAGAATTACTCTACAACGAATGGCACGGTTGGCCGGAGGTCGTGGACTCGAGTCCCGGCATGGGTGGAATTTTTGGCCTCTAAGTAGGTTTTAAAATTGTCCTTAGCTCGGGTTAGTGCATTAAAAAAAAATATAATCATGTGGGTACAGCGATATCATTCTAATGTAAAACCAAACTGCAAAGTGGGCATTCGGGGCTGCAAGTGATGCAAATTACGTCAGCCAGATGTTGCTGTTTGTGCGTACCTACCTAATACAGAGATTATAGTAAAGAAGTTCGAAATTTCACTGATGCCGGTTAGTCGCCCATTACCTCAACTGAGCTAATGGGCGACTAACGCGCGGAGAGCGCGGGCACGGTTGGCCGGAGGTCGCGGGTTCGAGTCCCGGCATCAGTGGAAGTTTTGGCCTCTAAATAGGTTTTTAAGAATGACTATCATCTATAATTTTGGTTCATATCAAATTTTTCGTGGGATCGATATTTTTTTGTTTATAGGTACTTACCCTAGAAGAGTAGCGGTAAAATCGTGTACCTAATTGCCTTATCACGTAATGGAAAGTAACCTATACATTTTGATTCTCTTGAGTGTCAAAATACACGTTTCTCGCGACAGAATTCTTTAATTTCTTATTAAGTTAAGTTTAAGTTATTACGACATGCCCGCACTGGGGATCGAACCTAGTCTCTCGCTTGCGAGTCCATTGTTCTACCCACTGAGGTACCACCGCTCCACTGAGCTACCACCGCTTCCGCAAGGTTTCCGTTTTTTCATTTTGAAGTAAGTAACACTAAAAACGACTTTTATGGTAGGCCATTCAGAATGGTAAGAAGTTTTAGTACATACATACATACATCCTCTTGGTAGCTATTCTTAAAGGTCCCTGACCAAGCTGAGAATCTCCAGAACCTTGACCTGCGTTCTATCGGCGGCCAGATCTCACCCTTCGACCACGCGATGGCTCGGCTGGCATGCCGTTTCGCTCGCACAATCTAACATTTGAAATTTAATTAAGAATTTATAGTACTTAAACGGCATTCATATAGATTTCTAGTATTTACATACATTGGCAGCCAACACAATGTAAATACTAGGAATAAACGTAAACTTTTGTTCCTAAGATTTAGGCTGGCAAAGGTATACATTCTTCATGGGGCACTTTGTTTGTCCATTTTACATTTGACTCCTAGATTAACTTGTAACGTTCAATAAGTCGCAGTCTTTTCTACTTTCAATATAAAACGGTTTTGATTTCATTCATTTCTGAAATTACATGAATTTTTGTCCGAAGAGCCCTTTCAGGTTTCGTTTTACTCGAAGAGATTCACTTATCGGGAGTAGAATAGGAGCTCAATGATTGAAAAAAAAAGTAGGTATCAAAAATATATAAATACCAGACTGCGTAAAAATCGTAAATATAAAAAGATTCAACGAATCCAATGACACTTCTCAAGCTCAAATCTATTAAGCCTCTTAGGCTACACATCGATACAAAGAAATTTATCAACACACATTATATACACTCGAAAACCATAACCCTCCTTCTGGCACAGTCAGGTCAAAAGGTATACTTTTAAAAATGTGGTCATATTTTTCTTATCCTATACCTAGTTTTTAATTGAGAAAATTTGAAAATAAAACTAAATTTTATTTTCGAAATCACTTTTCTTAATGACGACTTAATGTGACTATAGAATTACAACAATGTCGGTAATTTTATTATCCATTTAACCCTCAGGCTACAAATTGAAATCTACAACTTTATTGAAATCACTAAAACCGTTAGATTGTGCGAGCGAGACAACATGAAAGAAGTAATAAACGGCAGCCGTAAGGCGTTGATAAAAACCAATTAAGGTAATTGATCGTCACTTTAAGAAGGATTCTAGTGATAAATAATAAAATGTATTGAGTTTTTTCTACTTCGAAAACACAGTGTTTTCGAAGTAGAGACTATTTTAAAACTTTATTTTTTTATAAACGTTTATTTTAAAAACTTTTGATAGAAATTGAGATACGGAATAAAACAGATAAAATAACAATAATAAAATAAAGTAGGTAAAATAGGTAAACGTTGTCAAACTTTGTGTTTTGTCTCAAGCTGAATTAGCAATAAAAATCTATCTATTGGGGTCACCCAATCATTACCTGCATTACCTGCACCATGTTACGACATACCCTAAAAGTGTGACTGTAGAGTTAATTTTAATTCCAATCAATAATCAATATTTTTAAGTTCATGTAATATAATTGGTTTATAAATTTAATTTTAACTTCAATTACTAATAATCAATATTGTTGACTCTATATAAAATAATTGGTTTACCTATTTTGGAACGTAACTTCATACTTAACTTTTGTAATTTTTGCCGAGGGTAGTAAACTAACAGTTAATGCTTTCAAAAAGACGCCTATCACCTCAGTCATCCGAGACCACGGCACCTGTAAAAGTGCCGAAACGTCGGAAAATTGTAAAAAATATAATAAAACGAGTGAAGACCGTATAAAAACAGTTTTGATTTTGTCTAGTGCTTGTGTTAACCTTAGAAAATACTATACCGTGAGCCCAATATGTAAGGCACATTTTTGTACCATGCTAATATAACTTCTTTTCTTCGAATTATACGGATAATTTCAACATAAACACTTTAAGATTTGACCTCTCTGGGACTTAATTAATTTTGTTGCAGTTTTGTTTTATTTAAAAACCTATTTATTTAGTTTTGTTTTATGTCATGTTTTATTGTGACAGTAGGTATTTAATTGTGACGCATTTGGAATACAATAAAATGAAGAAAAGAAGCAGCGCTTACTCCTGTGACGTTGATGTATCTGCGAGCACAAAAGTTCTGTGCGAGTTTTTTGGCAATCAAATGGAATGGAAAGTACCTATTCCCGAAGCACGCTCATTTCGCCTCGCGAAGTTATTTTGATAGGAAGCTTTTGGCCATAAAGAAGATGCGTTAATGAACTTGCAAAAATATTTACTAAACATATTTAAAGAAATAAAAACTAAAATAAACCTCAACTACCTATTTAGAGGCTGAAAAGTGCACCCATGCCGGGATTTTTTTTTTTAAATTGTCCTTAGCACGGGTTAGTGCATTAAAAATAATATAATAAACCTAAACTAAAAACCTATTTAGAGGCTAAAAATTTCACCCATGCCGGGATTCGAACCCGCAACCTCTGGCTATCCGTGCCAGCGCTCTACCAATTGAGCTCAATTCGGATAGCCAGAGGTTGCGGGTTCGAATCCCGGCATGGGTGAAATTTTTAGCCTCTAAATAGGTTTTTCAATTTGTTCCTTAGCACGGGTTAGTGCATTAAAAATAAAAATAGTATAAACCTAAACTAATTTATAAATTTAAATTCAATATTTGAGTCGGATCGCTGACGGGTGTTAGAGTACCGAGAGCTGGCTCTCGTGGCATGGTATGATGGTAGGCAGATGCGCCACAGAGATTGTCAAACGCTTGCACGTTTGTTTGCTTGATATTTTTTTGTCTTTGAGGTTAATGTATCTTCGAATACAAAAGTTCTGTGCGAGTTTTTTGGCAACGGAGTAGAATGGCACTCATTCAATTCAATTCAATTCTGTTTTATGGACTCAGTGGGCACTCATTTCATGTCGCGAAGTTATTTTGATATTAAGCCTTCGGAGGCGGCCATAAAGAAGAGGCATTACTATTTTAAGTTGGAGCTGTTGGCAACAGTGCATTTCCTTTAGCTAATGACGAAAATAAAAACACGACTGCAAACAAGCTCTAAGCGAGGCCTTGTGGTCGATTTTGGTTAATCCGCTATTTGACTCTCTTTTCAAGTAAGTCTTAAACGGTAAATAACTCTTCCATTAGACCAAAAAAATTTAGTATATTTTTTGAGGACCTAGAAGCAACATAAAAATATATTTTAAAACTTTATTTTCCTAAATGCCAAAAACGCGGTCAGCCATTTTTGTCTATGGTAAGAAATTCAAAAAATTGGTGACAAAGTTTGACATTCAATTTTCTGTAAGTGATCTCTGAACATAGTGAAATAACAACAATGCAACCATGATTTCATCGAATTTACATCCAAAATATACCAATTTTATCATTATTGCATTGTTCGAGAATGAAAAAACACGTCAATAAAGACGTTGTAAAGAAGTTGTAGATTCGTGTACCCAGTGAAATTAACATTCTCTCGGCTCAAACCTGCCAAAAGAGACCCCGACCCTTTATCAATTGAAACTCGGGTGTATTTATGTGAAGATCACTTTGATGTAAGTCCTATAATAATCAATGTCCACTGGCTCTGGCTGAAAGATGTTTGTTTACATACTTTAGATGGTTTGAAGATGGCGGATAGCGTTTTCGCCGTTACGAATTAAACGAGGAAAAAAATTTTTTATTTTGCAAATTTTGCAGCCATCCTGGATACTTACTTAGCAAAATCCATATATTTCGGTTTCTTACGTTAAATAGGTACTATAAGAAATATTCATTTATCGCGTCAAATTTGATACGTGTCAAATAGCGGATTCTAGAATTCACAATTCCTGAAGCATGTCTTTGTGTGGTAACATGAATATTTTCGGCCTTTGGCATCGGTCTGAATGGAGCTCGTCCTTCGGCCGCGGCCTCTTTGGAGCTCGGCCTTAGGCCTTGCCACGACATGGTTCCTCGTGGATGCTTCTGCTGAGTTCGCTATTTACAACAACTTTCTTCAGTAATACATCCGCCACTGCTGCTAGTTTGTACAATTTTACATTTTACATTGCTAGTACAATCCTTGTTTTTAATGCTATTTTTTTTATTTGTGACATAAAGTGTAACAAACCTTTGTTCTACGTTCTCTTTCCAGCTATGGAACTAACGAGGCCCAGTAAAAAGATGGAACGTGAAATAAAAAAAAAAAAATATTTCACGTTCCATTTTTTTACTGGGCCTCGTTAGTTCCATAGCTGGGCAAAATCAAGAATCAGAATATTTTTTTTTATTTCGACGTAAAGAATAACTCTGTTTGCTGAATGTCAATGTATAGTGTAAAATGTAAGCCGCTGCCTTCCGGCCGTAGTGCAGTGGACAAAAAGGACGCGGAAAAAAAACTCCACTCAGACCGTCTTTTCTCAAATCATCTTGAACGTTGCTACCTATATGATAGGATACCATAATTGCCATCAATAACTTAAAATGCCAAAACACTAGTTAGTTTTCTTACCAAAATAGGGAAAACATTAGTACTGCTGATAAAGGCCTGGGCCTTAATTCTGTTAGCGCATTGCACTACAATGACAGATAAATGGACGTGACGTGTTTTTTTATACGGGTAGCGCCTAGAAGGTTTGATAATGTGGTCGGGCTAGAGTTAAAACAGCAATGAAATGGCCACGTTCGTGCAATTGTCATTCTACTACAATGCATTAACAGAATCTAGGGAATGCCCTCCTGCCTTCAATATCCCATTACAAAAAAATACGTTTTAACTGCGTCTCTGCTTTGCACCGGCGATGTTTGTCGGATCATGTTTACAACTATATGAGTTAAATAGGACAATGTAATAATTGGCTGAAGGCTGCGGGATTGGCAGACCACGTAAAGCGTGAATTTAATGAAACTATCTAGTTTCATTAAGTTTGATACGTACGGGGGATAGACACAAACCGGGGGGTGGGCAGCAGCGCCCCCTGCAGTACAATTCCACCAAACTGCGATCCCCAACCCGCATGCCCAGCGTGGGGATTATGGGCACTACCCCTCAATGATGGCACAACCTTGCGCTATGGCGCTCACTAGGGGAGGGCTAAGTCCAGCAGTGGACTAATATAGCCTGAAGAAGAAGATTCGTCCGGTGGTAGCGGAGCGAAAGAACGCCGGCTTCTCAATCGGGAGGTCGTGGGTTCAAATCCCGGCATGTACAGTCTGTTACCTTTTAGAATATACCTCGGGCTCTGTAAGCTTTGGGTTTCACCGAAAGCATAAGAGTGTAATACTACTTCCTGCCCTGTATAAGTGTTATATTAGTTCCGATTTCGAAATTAAGTGTCATATTAGTTCGGATATTTCTATTAGACGAACATATCCGATAGTAGCCGAGGTATATTCTAAAAGCTAACAGACTGTAACAATGACTTTGTGTTCAAAGTTAAGTACCTACATTTGTGAACAGTAGCAATTAGCTGTGCCCCGCGGTGTTGCTCGCGGTTCATCGATTTTACTTTGGGAATAATATATTTATAAGACAATTTCTACTAAAGTTATTAGGGATTACTAATAAACAGTTGCGTTGCTCTGAAATCAAAGACTTTATTTTAGTACTTACATTTGCTAATTTGTTAACACTATTTAACCTAAATCATACTATCCTAAAACAAATTACACTACCTGAAATCAAAGAAACATTTAAAGTTTATTATTTACATTGTCTTCATATAATCGTTCTTTTTAGTGGTATTTTTGTGATAAACCAACAATACTTCAACCATGGCGTTTAATCTGTGCGCAGCCCAAACATAAGCTGTTTTTCCAACTGTGTTGGCCGCCATGACTAACAGCGCCATCTATGTAAGAGGTACATACTGTTTTACTAACCGAAAACGCTGTACAAAATAAAGAAATAATAATGTACTTTCTTTACATATTTTCCCCCCAGAAAACGTAGACTATAAGTTTATCCAGGATGTGAGCTAACTATTAAATTCGCTCCAGCCGCTTAGACGTCAAGAAGTAACAAACAAACATACACACTCACAGACTTTCGCCTTTATAATATTAGTTTGATGATGTGATATGATACCACTCGCTAACTGTGAAAGGGAATCGTGAAGAAACCCTAGCGTTTGAAGTGTTAACATACCTCAGCACTTGCTACGTACAATGGCCCAATTATGAGGCTCAGTGCATAAATCTCTGATTTAACTAACTCAACAAAAAAAAGGAAGAAAGATTGACGAAACAAATATATATTGCGAATGTGAGTGGAAGGGCTGGTAGGGGACGTCCCAGGCGGACTTACATTGACCAAATAGGGGATGTATTAGCAAAGGGAAAGATAAAAAGTACCCGGAACCAGCGTGCGTGCGTGCAACGACTTATGAACGTTGATGAAGCGAAGGTGATCTGTCAGGATCGTGGCAAGTGGCAGTCCCTGGTCTCTGCCTACCCCTCTGGGATACAGGCGTGAGGTTATGTATGTATGTAATCTTTACATCGTGCACACCAAACAGTTAAAGTTGACCTGCTGCCGACGTTACGTCCGATGTGTCCGTGAAACTGGCACGCGCGGACATCACGCTAGTGCGGCGCGGGCGTAAGCAGTCACGCACTCCACTGTGTTCGATTGAGACTGAATAATTAAACGCACATACCCTCACGGGGAGTCGCTTCAAGGCGTAAGCAGGATTGGCTCTGCTACGGGAGACAGGACGGGATGACTTGCGAAAAGGTGGTCAGAGTGGAGTTTTTTTTTCCGCTGCCTTTATATCCACTAAGGCAGCGGCTTACATTTTACACTGTAGGTACATTGACATTCAGCAAACAGAATGTAAATTCTTTACGTTGAAATAAATTGATTTAACATATTTTAAACTTTCGCGACTTGTACACATAGTTAGAATATTTTCCGAAGATGCGAACGGGTGCCAGCCATCAGTCTTCTCGTGACCACGATGACTGTAACGTCGTCGAAACGTCGAGGTAAAATAGCAATAAATTACTACGCTATTAAGCCCCGAAAATATTCTAACTATAAATTGATTTGATTGATTGACTACAGGATTATTAAAAAACTCGCAGTTACTGGGACACCAAAAGTAGAGTTCGTGTTAAGATAAGATAAGAATATTCTTTATTGTACACCAGAGCACATCTTTGAAAACATGTAAAAAAACAAAGTACAATTGGCGGCCTTATTGCTAAAAGCAATTTCTTCCGGACAACCTTATGACTGAAAGTTGCTGAAGGAAATAACAGACTAAGGATATTTGTGTTTGGCAGCATCATCATGATCGTCAGCCCATTATGTCCCCACAGAGGGGCACATGTGTTTTCCCTGAGGAAGGCCAAGTCCGGATTGGTGGAGGCTTGGGAGCAACTTTTACAAATTCAAATTCAAGCTGAAAGAGACCGCTCTTTGGTTGTTGTTTAACACAGTCATTTGAAGAAAGGAACTGGACAACTTTGCGTCTCGCTTTTACAGTAAAGCCGTCCATACCACGTGAGAGAAAGGCTGGCAGGCATACAGTTTTTTCGTGTAATCACATCACTCATCACACTGATTATATTCTTTTTAATGCACTAACCCGTGCTAAGGACAATTTTAAAAACCTATTTAGAGGCTAAAAATTCCACCCGTGCCGGGACTCGAGCCCGCGACCTCTGGTTATCCGTGCCAGTTCTTCACGTCTAAACGGCTGGAGCAATTAACAGTAGCAGTACTACTCGCTAACCGTGAAGGAAAACATCGTGAGGAATCCTGAGTGACTGGTGGTTCAAATACCTCAGCGCTTGAAATTGCCAATCCACGGTGGGCACGCGTGTTAATTAAACCCGTACTCTCTCTATCTAGAGATTAGGCCTGTGCCCTGCAGTGGAAGGTTTGTGGACTGAGTAAAAAAACATTAAATCAATTCATAAATTCGCTCCAGTCGCTTAGAAGTGAAGAAGTAACAAACTTACACACTCACAAACATTCGGCTTTATAATATTAGTGTAGTGTGATGTGATGTGATGATGATGCCACTTCATGTCGATATCAACCCTTGTATGTACCCACTGCTGGGGCACGAGTCTCTTCCTGCATCGCAGGAAGCTTAGGCCACAACAAGGCCGGGTTGGTGGAGGATTGTAAGACAGTTGAGGGCCTTACAGTCAGAAGTTAACAAGCTGCTCATAAGGCTTCTGACATGGCTTAACGACTGCTATTGCATGACAACTAGCACCACACCGGTTTAACGTGCCTTGCGAAGCACGGAAGCGCTTAGAAAAATACCACCAGCGGTAGTCACGGGACGGTCCCCCATCCAGCACCTGACCACGCCTGTTGTTGCTTGACTCAAGTGGTTGATTCCAACCACTCGGTTCGGCTGGGCCACGAGCGCTTCGTATTGTTTATCTATCATAAATCATAGTCCAATTTAAACTAAATTAAACTCCGAGGGTTTTCCAGTAAAAACCTAGAATAAAGCGACAGGGTGCAATAACCTCCTAATCCGTTCAGTCTGAGGGAATACTACGACCGCCCCTTTCAGGGAGTTCAGTGCACCTTGAATAAAACATTTTCAGTTCAAACACTCAAAAGAATGTACCTATTCAATATCAATCCAATATAAAAAGTAGCGGCGTGAAGTAACACACGAACAGCCATGGAACTACACTTACCTGCAAAGCTTGTAACGGTGCAAACCTCTTTACACCATCTTTTTTGGTACGAGGGCTGCTACTTATGTATTCGGAATAGAAAAAATAAACAAATGTATATGGCTAAATATGCTTTTATTGTTTTTCAAAGTATTCTCCACTTGTCGCGAATGTACGCGATCCGAATGTTTACACTTTTTTATTTGGGGGTAGTTATGTTTTTTACGGAGCAGCGTGCCGTAAACCGCCATGCGGTGACGACACACAGCTACGAGCGGCCAACCGAGTGAGTGCAGTTCTGAGGACATTCAGGTATTTATTCTTAGAGTACTGATTATCTCAATCTGGTTGTATCTTATTTATTGTGTCGTGTATCTCAACGCAAATTAAACATGAATCTAGCTCAGTATTATATCAATTCTCAGTGTCCTGTTAACAATGAAGATCGTGGTCAAGTGGACAGTGTATTAGCGTGTAATATATGGATTGTCATGCGTATTGCTCAGTATCTCAGATGTTGCCAACCAAAGGGTTGCTCAGTGATCTCAGTATGTGTGGAAAGGGGTCGCTATTAGGGGAGGTTGGAGGCGACGAGGAGGCCGGCTCCGGTAACGCTCAGTTTCTGCTCAGATTACAATCAGTAATTACTCAGTTCAAGCTCAGTCGATGCTCAGTGGAAGCTCAGTTAAAACTCAGTGACAATACAACATTATTCACGCATGGGTATAATTCAAGCTACACGAATTATTATTATTACCATATTCGCCGATTTCTATTTTTATTTAGATCTGGCTCAGGCATAGAATGGGAACTTGGCGACATGGTGGTGGAGCTGGGATCCTCCTCATTTTCATGTCGATTAAACACTTCCAATAAAATTGTTTACCCTTAGCACCGGGTGGCCTATAGCCATCTTGTAGCCAAGTCAATCCTTATGAAACTAAGAGATGTGTGAAGTATCGGTATTGATGTGCTGTCGAAATTATCAACCTTCACTTTCTATAAAACCTCTCATAAAAACTAATCTAAATTAGTGAAAAACAGAAGTTAAAGTTGGACCTGATGTGATATTTCTGAAAATTATTACCTCGTATTTCAGTTTAAATTTATTCATCGGCAATATGATGATGATGATTGGCCTTTTTGCATCTACGTAATGAGATGATATATACAGCGTCCAGTGGAATCCTCACTCACACTAGATGGGTGAAGGGACCACTCCGACGCTGTAGTGCCTGGACATGGTTTTATAGATGGTGTAGGCTTGCCCAGCACCTATATCATGCTGACGGCTTGGTCGGCCTAGCCTGTATATAGACAGATAATACCTATTTACTTATTTATTTTTGTTACCCCAATCAATTGCGAATTATCAATATTTCAATTGCGCTGCATATTAAAACTATTCCTTTCGCAAAGGTACCATTTGTTGCAAAGCATCTATATTCCGTCTGCCTATCTGGTTTCTATTGTGCATGCAAAATTGTTCTTTATTTCTTATCATTGAAAAACTACGTTAGCTTGAATGATTAATGCAATAAGGAGAGAACATTTTTAGCACAAATCTAAAAGTGTTATCTATTTGTAACAACGGATATTGAGCGTTCAGTTTATGATGACAAAGTTGTTTTTATCAGAGGCAGGGCTGGTTTTACTTCTTTTCTGTAATAAATTACCTACATAGTTCGAACAATGTTTCATTGCTTTTATAATACAGTGACAAGAGTTTAGTTCAGGTTGTCAATGTTGTGCTGATTAATTAAAGTAATACCGTTACGAGTATTCTTTGATTAGTTTTATCGTGTACCTATAAGACAGCGTCCCCCCAGGGGCCAGGGGACCAGGTCGGTCAGGACCTGCGTCTTGTAATATACCGTAATATTGATTATTAGTTATTTAAGTATTAAGTAAGTTTGGTACTAGTCGTGTGAAGTTGTATAACCTTTTATAAATAATAAACTGGAACGACTTGTAATGGAAAGGTTACACATTAGTCATCACTTTGACAGTTATCAACTTACGGTCTATAAGGAAAAGGGTCACTATCGAACAAAAGGGTGGTAGTTAACGAAAGACCTTTATTAAACCATATTTACTTAATTATAAACGAACTTCATTTTGGCACAGTTAGAAACAAACTCAGATACTCGAGGTGGGATCCTCAGACATTTGTACATAATTGTTGTCACATTGTATGCCATTTAATTGAATTGGATTGTGCAATAAAGTGTAACAAACAAACATTTTTTTTTCGTTGTTACAGCCAGGACTAACGACTTGGTTGGGTTGCATTTGACATTTTTGTAGTGGCCTGTGCATTTTTTCCTTTACTCAGATTTACCTTTGTTTTCACTCTCAGCAATGGAGGAAGTAGTCCGGACTAGACTCAAATTAATTATAGAAAACCTAGTTTCCCTTATTGAGATAGGTCAAGGTGCGTTACAAAGGCTAAAAAATGAACCTGGTGATATATTTGACGCGCAAATGATATCGTCAAAACTCAAAGTTGCAGTAGAACGTTTCATCTCAGAAATATACAATTATTTCAAGGTCATCCAAAATCCATGCGCCGATGAAATATGCCAGTACACACAAATTCAAATTAAAGGAGAAGAATTGGTTACAGAAATAAACTTTTATACTCAGAAAGGGACTTGTCACCCTAAGTCATCAGAGAGCACCAGGGCCGATACACTTAATGTTGCCAGTAAATTGCCAAAGATGGAGCTGGCAAAATTTGACGGAGACGTTTTAAAATGGCATCAATTCTGGGACCAATTTGCATCCAATGTTTATAATCGCAATATCAATGACGTCGATAAGCTCCTATACTTACAGTCAGTTCTAGAGGGTGAAGCGAAAAGAGCTATAGACGGTTTAGATACGACAAACAGTAATTATCAGATAGCCGTTTCTACTCTCAAGGATAGATACGGCAAGCCCGGCACCATTATTGATGCCCACTATGCGGCTTTATACAGAATCAAGATGGCTGACAAGTCTATATCTGACTGTCGACGAGCGTTAAACGAGATTGAAAGGCACCTCCGTGTTCTTAAGTCATTGGGAGAGGACGTTAACCACAATCACTTAAGAGTTATGATAATGCAAAAATTTTCAGAAGAGATTATATATGAATTGCGTATCAAAATGGGAACCGAGACTGACACGATAGAGAATATTCGGAAACACTTGGAACACATTATATCAGCACGTGAAGCTTCTAGCCGGATGAAAGAAGACACTCACCAACCCGAACGGCCTAGTACGAGCAAAGCTCAGGGCGAAAGATTTACATTAGAGACACTACACGTTGGGTCGGAAGGTCATTCAAAGTCACGGTTTCCATTAAGAAAACAATTTCTTCCTCGTAATCAAGACAGGAGTAGATTTTCAATAAAACGCTATGATGATAAAATTTATCCAGAGGGTAGATACTCGCACAACGGTACAAACAAGAATAGTGATAAACGAAAGAGACAATACGCTAGAGATACACACAACCCACGAGAACCAGAGATTAAAAGAAAGAGACCCACATGTATCTTCTGCGGAAACGGACATTTTAATGACGAGTGCACTATTGCCAAGACGGTTCAAGAAAGAAAGCACAAGCTACTAGGGCGATGTTACAACTGTCTATCGAAAGGCCATAGGTCAACGGATTGCAGGTCACACAAAAAATGTCATCATTGCGGAAAATACGGGGACCACAATCGGGCTTTATGTCCAACTAAGGATCCTATTAAAACAAATAATTTACACGTGAGCCAACCATTAAACAACAAAGGAGTTACTATCCTACAAACAGCAGTTGCACGCGTAAATAAAATTGGTGATACATCGCAAATCCTTTGTCGAGTTTTACTTGACTGTGGAAGCCAACGCACGTATATAACTAAAGACCTGGCCAAGAAACTAAAGCTGTCAGAATTGGAGGTAAATAATTTATCCCGATGAAATAGAAAGCCCAGTGGTAAATTTCGAAATAACAACAAGGACCGATAAAGTTAAAACACTTTATGCCAATGTGGTCCCACATATTACTAATAGTGTTCCGACTTTACCTTACAATGACGTACAGTACAGTCAAGCCAGGAACATCCCTGATAAAATGGTTATGGCAGACGATGCCTCTCTGGGTGACCGGGTCGATGTATTGATCGGGAATGATTATTACTTCGCCTTAATTGGCGGAGAGAAACTACAGGTGGCTGACAATCTATTCCTTGTTGACTCCATGTTCGGATGGATATGGTCAGGAAAGTGCACGGAAATGATAAAGGGTGACCAGGACAAACTTTCAGTACTCACATATTTCCAATCGAGCATGGAATACAGTAGCCTTTGCGAACCCGATCCACCGCTTAAGAGTGACAGTCTGAAGAAACTGTGGGACTTGGAATCTATCGGGATCACAGATTCGCCAAAGGCTGACAGAGATGATGAAGCTGTCAAACAGTTTAATGACACGATTGAGTTTTCTGACAACAGGTATCATGTGAAATGGCCGTGGATTGAGTACCCGCCAATACTTCCCTCAAATTTTGGATTATCTCTGGGGCGATTAAAGAGCTTGTTAAAAAGACTTGATGATGACACTATCCTGGCGTATGATAATATTATTTAAGAACAGCTTGATAAAGGTATTATAGAGATTGTGCCAAATGCTCTAAACTCAGCAGAACATCCTGTGCACTATCTTCCTCATCATTGCGTGGCACAAGGAGAGAAACTGCGTTTAGTTTATGATGCCTCGTCCAAAACTAAAGGGAATAAGAGCTTGAACGAGTGTCTTTATAGAGGGCCACTTCTTTTGGAAGATCTGACTGGCTTGCTGATTCGTTTTCGAGAACATCGTATAGGTATAGTAGCTGATGTTGAAAAGGCGTTTTTACAGATAGGACTGCAAGACAAAGATAGAGACGTGACACGATTCTTGTGGCCCACAAACTTAAAAGACGACTTGTCCGGCGAAAACCTGATGCACCTAAGGTTTAGACGTGTACCTTTTGGGGTAATCTCAAGTCCTTTTCTATTAAATGCGACAGTCCGTTATCATTTGAATAAAACTCATGACAATGTTCATAAGTACATCGCTCAAGATCTTTACGTCGACAATCTCGTCAGTGGAGCTGATTCAATTAGCGAGGCGATGAATATTTATCAGACTTCCAAACGTGCATTCAACGACCTCTCAATGAATCTTCGTGAGTGGAGTTCTAATTCTGACGATTTTTTGAATTCTATCCCCACGCAGTATCGCAGTCGAAAGAAAAAGCTCATGAAAGTATTGGGTTTAAATTGGGATCTCGTCAACGACAGACTAAGTTTAAAGTTTGATCTAGCGTCGAAGGATGTGAATCAAGTAGACACAAAAAGAGAAGTTCTCAGGCTGGTGGCGTCAGTCTTTGATCCATGTGGGTTGCAGCCCCGCTTGTGTTACCGATTAAATTATTTCTTCAGAACCTGTGGTACCAGAAGATTGAATGGGATACAAAACTGAGTGAGATAGCTCTTAAAGAACTGCAAACCGCAATGGAAAGTTTAAACTACGTTCACGGCATCGGCGTTCCAAGAAGTTTTAAAAAGCCAAGCGAATCCGAAAATGATGCAACATATTATCATGAGCTACATACTTTTGCAGATGCATCGATGCAGGCCTATGCAGCAGTAACCTATCTCAGGAGTGTCTGCGAGAGAGATATTAAAGTGAACTTTGTTATAGGAAAATCTCGCTTAGTTGGAAAAGCAGAACAGACAGATCTACAGATTCCGAAGATGGAGTTACTGGGTGTAGTGATTGGTAGTAGACTTAACAAGACTGTGTTGAAATCACTTCGACTAAACATTAGTAACCTACATTTATGGACGGATAGCCAGATTGTTATGAGTTGGTGTAAATCAGAGAAACTCCTTCCGCCATTCATAGCAAAACGTGTCGAGGAGATTAAACGAAACGATTTATGCTTACGATACGTACCATCACAGCTTAACCCAGCTGACGTTGCGACCAGAACAAAGGCTTCTAATGAGGATGTGGAACGTTGGTTAAAGGGACCCGATTTTCTATATCATGGCGGCGATAAATGGCCCGTGAGTGTATCAGGATTAAGACACAGTCATGACCTTGTTCATAATCTTTCGGCTGGGCAGGGTCCTACGGAATCCTCACAAGACCAGACTGGCACTTCAGAAATACCACAAAAACATACTACTCAGACCGTTAATCAACCAGAAATAAGATGCCAATCTAACACCATGGATATAGACTCAGAGACAGTCACGGACACGCACGCCAGTAAGTTACGACAAATTCAAGCAGAATGTTTCCCGAGAGAACTTGACGGAAGAAAGACGGACCTAGTAAGATCTCTAGGGATATACAAGGATAATGAAGGACTATTGCGCTGTGCAGGAAGGTTAGGAAATACAGATTGGCCAGATCATCAGAAAAATCCAATTCTCCTTCCAAGAAACCATGACTTTACGTCGAAATTAATAGATGAAATACACAGAAAAAATTATCACGTAGGTGTTTCTCAGACTCTTTCACTAATTCGACGGCTGTATTGGATTTCAAAGGGTAGAGCTCAGGTGCAGAAAGTATTGAAACAATGTCAATCTTGCCGAAAGTATGCAGGAGGTCCTTTCAAACTACCTCCAATGCCATCATTACCATCAGAGAGAGTCACATACAGTGAACCTTTTACATACGTCGGAATTGACTATTTTGGGCCCCTTTTAGTCGATGTTAACGGTACCTCAGTAAAGCGTTGGGTATCTTTGTACACTTGTTTAGCCGTTCGCGCCATACACATGGAAGTGGTCGCTGACCTTACGGCGGAAGAATGCTTACTAGCAATGAGACGTTTTGTATCTACACGGGGCGTACCCAAGTTGATAACGTCGGATAACGCTTTACAGTTCAAATTAACAGCCGAAGTTTTGACAAGTGAATACTGCATCACGAACGGTATAAAATGGAAGTTTATTCCAGAGCTCGCTCCTTGGTTTGGTGGTTTTTATGAGCGACTAATTGGCATTGTCAAAAATTGTATGAAAAAGACACTCGGTAAACATTTATTGAACCACGCACAGTTATGCACAGTCATTAAAGAAATTGAGGCCGTAGTTAACTCTCGGCCGTTGACGGTTGTAGGCGATGAGTTGGAACACATTTTAACTCCGGCTGATTTCTTACGCACTGGTGGACCCTCGATACCTGAGATTTCAGACAGAGATTTTTTGGAGCCAGCAACCGTGACAAAGGTTAACTTGGTCGATGGTTGGAAACGTGGCCAGAAAGTTTTACAAGAGTACGTTCAAATGTTTTCAAATCATTATTTAATCAGTCTAAGAGAGCGCAGAACTAGTCATCATCAAGGAAGAGTAGTGGTGGATGCAATTCCGAAAGTGGGCGATCTAGTTCAAGTTAAGGGTGATTCCAATAGAGCACTTTGGAAGGTAGGCCGGATATCAGCAATCATCCAAGGGAAGGATGGCAAAATTCGAGTGGCTAAAGTCACTATTTCGCTTGTCCCGGGCAATAAAGCGGTAACCGCCGGCTACCACCTTTTCAATGTTATTTGATTTTTGGCTTCTCCAAGTATGAATGCATCACCTAATTTTTTTCTAGATTTTTTCGTCATCATTTTAATACAAAACTTTAGATCAACAGCTTTATTGCACGAAAATTTCTGCCATGATTAAGTGGTGTATTGTTGCATTACTTTACGAAACAGAAGACGAAAACCTCGTGAACGTCTTTGCAGTAGTTTTTCTTACCAATTATTGACCAAGAAGAACAATAAACCTAATAACCATGTTATTAATAGAAACATTCATCAATCGACTAATTGTAACCATCTGATACGACGTATTCACAAGAGATTTTTGTCCGTAAAAGCTATTACGCCTTTTTTGCCGTAAAATAAATGTACCCTGGAGACGTACTATCATATTACGCTAACCTCTATCCCTTTCGCAGCTACGTATACTCGTAGGTACGTATGTCGATGTTTTGATTATGTTTATGTTTTGAAGTGCAGAAATTACTAATTGGTGTTAGGTTAATGTGTGTCGTCTTGTGATTCATTTGATTGATGCTATAGTAGACGATACACAGACGATACAAGTAATCGGACAAGTAGAAGTAGCAGAAACATGCGCCGAGAATACCACACAAGAAGAAGGATTACAATACATGACACTCGAGACAGTACGCCTACAAAACTTAATTATTAACCAAATTGATCCAAACACACCAATTGAAAATATTGATTACAACGTTTTGGTATTGCAATGTGAACAAACTGACGCGGCACACATTATGGCTATAGAGACTTTATCTCCAGATGCAGATTTCCTCGCTGAAAATCAATTAACTACTACACAGACATCGTCTGCGTCTGATACATCAACTACCAAAGAAGTAATGAGAAAAAGGAGGCGGTTTGAAGAAGATTGGAATAGAGTCAAGAATAAAAAACTGAAAAATTCAGGTCAAAATTACACTGGCTGTAGTTCTGAGAAAAAATTTGATTCAAAGGTGATGAGGGAAACCTGCCTGTAAATATAGTAAGACATATCTCAAGAGAAGAGACAGGCACTATTCGATAAATTTTGGAATCTTGGTGATCACGAGTATCAGTGGCACTATATCTTTCGAAATGTAAGTACTAAAGATATTAAAAAATGCATCTAGTGAGAACCAAAAACAGAACACAAACTATTAGCTATCATTTCAAGGTTGATGGCATTAGTTCCGAAACAATTGATGTTTGTAAAAAAATATTTTGGAATACCCTCAGCAAAACCGCAAAAACAGTTTACACAGCAATAGAGAATGGCAAATCAAATTTAATACAAAGTTAAATTAATAACATAACCTCACGCCTGTATCCCAACGGGGTAGGCAGAGACCAGGGACTACCACTTGCCACGATCCTGACAGATCACCTTCGCTTCATCAACGTTCATAAGTCATTGCATGCATGCAAAGTTCAATTATTTAAGCCAAAAAAAGATATGTGTGGTCAATGTACTTTGTACCATCAAGCCGATGCTGAAAAAAAAGAGCAACTCAACGAAGCTTACACAAAGCACATTAAAAACAAAGAAAGGGTTCGTAAACTTAAAACTAAATATAATTTGAAAAGCGACCCAGCGGCTACTATTGTCGCTATTTTTTTGATTTGAAAAAGGTCCTGACGATCCCTTAGTCAGAGGTAGGAATGTTCCACTACAAACGGAAGTATCCGATTTATAATTTCACAATTTAACTGGAAGGGGTTATTGCTATCTTTGATATTATCAGCTTACCAAAAGGGGCGCGAACGAAATTGGCAGTTGCCTCCTAAGCTTCATTGATTTAATGGTCAAAAGACACTGGATACGAGGAGAGCAAACCAATGAAGAAAAATTGTGGACAAAGATTCATGAAATCAAAGTTACCCAAGAACATCCAGATGTTATTTACTTCAAGAATAACTTTGACGATTGTCCTCGGGCTACTTGCAAAAGGGAGAGGCAAAGGATATCTATGGCCGATGCTTTACCAGATTGTTTGTGTTACGGACTCTGTCGAAGAAGTCGACTTTGACAGCGAAGACTCAAATTAAGGATTTGTACCAGCTGCTACTAGAGCCACCAATGAAAAAATAACCAGTATAATTTCTTTACAAAATAACATTTATTTTCTTTGTTAACACTGATAACCCTGTTAACTCGGAATACTCATTTTTAAATCTTGTACCTAAGTACACCCTAAGACCCTTAATTATGGATACCGCAGAATAACGGATTTTTTGGTGAATCCATGATTCGACTAAGATCCTGAGTCTTAGAATCTGAGAACTGGGTCCTAAAAATTTTTATTACCAGGATTTACAAATTTTTTTGTTTCAATAAAACTTATTATATAGAAGATAATCATTTTTTATCAATAGTTGTAGCTCCAACGACTAAGATTATTTAAAAAATTTTAGGCGTTTATTTATCTTCTAGTATTTTAATAACCTGTTTATTTATTTTTTATACTTTAACGAACTGACAACAATTAAAAATTACTATTATAATTTACATAATCATATTGAAGTACTTAATTTAAATCAATAAGCAACATATTTTTTATTTTATTCGTTTGCCAGTATGGTATAAGGCACTAAAAACCTACATTTATTTTAGAGTTAGGAATAACTCATTTTCCCTAAATTATCCCAGTTTAACTGATATTAAATGGATAAAATATTTTTTTCAGAATTAGTGTTTGATGTCAAATTACATGAAAAGATAAACTTTCAACAAATACGAATCAAAACAAACCTTATTTCCTCATTAATAATATCAAAAAATTATTTAAAAGACGAAGTTCAAACTACAAGAATAGTTACGTAAGATTAAGTTTCATTGTAAGCATCCAAAAAAAGTAATATTAAGATAATACGATCAACATAAGCTAAACATATTTATCTTAAAAAGGTGGTATTCGGCCGATACGGCCTAAAGTATTACTATAAAATACGTCGTAAGTTTAACTTAAGTCTAAAGACGACTGTAGTCATTGTAACTATAAAGTCGTTATTGATGTTACCATTGAAATTGCATTGGCTTCAATTTGTATCATACATTTTGCCAATTATTTATTCTAATTATAGAAAAAAAATATATTTTTTAAAAATAATGAAATGGTTAAAAAAACCCGAATTTTTTGACATATTATACGTTTAGTTTTGATAACTCTGTACAGAGTTATAAGCAAATTATCTTATTTTATTTTTCCTGTAAAATTAGATTTTTGATATTACCGCTTTATTGCCCGGGGCAAGCGATTTCTCCGAACGAAACCTTGACCCGATCTATAGCTCATCTCTATCCGCTTGAAATTCAGGAATCTTCCAACGCTTCTCAGGCCTCTAAAAGGGGTGAACTCAATAAAACCGCAACGCCAGTTACTAACTCAGACTATACTAAGACACCAAACTCAGATATCAGATCTCGCATAACTCACCAGACTCACGGACAATCTCAGACAATTTCAAAGGATGTTTTCAATTACGGTGCACAGGCTACTGTCGATAATCTTGATCAGGCCTCGGCGTCAACCCAATCGAGGAACACTCAGCTCAGACCAAAGCGATTAACGGCTCAGAAGGCGATAGAAAAGATGAAAGTTTGGACAGCGCATTTACTCAGCATCTTACAAACAGATGAAGTCGATTTAATTAATTAAAATTATTAGATTGGACTAAAATAATTATTTTGATGATTAAAGCTGATTGTCATTTCTCACATTTTTCTTGTGTTTCTTTGGTGTCCCTCAAGGTAATATATTATGCCCAATCTTATTTACTTTTTCAATGAATTTATTTCTTGCGTGGGGAGTGTCGCGAATGTACGCGATCCGAATGTTTACACTTTTTTATTTGGGGGTAGTTATGTTTTTTACGGAGCAGCGTGCCGTAAACCGCCATGCGGTGACGACACACAGCTACGAGCGGCCAACCGAGTGAGTGCAGTTCTGAGGACATTCAGGTATTTATTCTCAGAGTACTGATTATCTCAATCTGGTTGTATCTTATTTATTGTGTCGTTTATCTCAACGCAAATTAAACATGAATCTAGCTCAGTATTATATCAATTCTCAGTGTCCTGTTAACAATGAAGATCGTGGTCAAGTGGACAGTGTATTAGCGTGTAATATATGGATTGTCATGCGTATTGCTCAGTATCTCAGATGTTGCCAACCAAAGGGTTGCTCAGTGATCTCAGTATGTGTGGAAAGGGGTCGCTATTAGGGGAGGTTGGAGGCGACGAGGAGGCCGGCTCCGGTAACGCTCAGTTTCTGCTCAGATTACAATCAGTAATTACTCAGTTCAAGCTCAGTCGATGCTCAGTGGAAGCTCAGTTAAAACTCAGTGACAATACAACATTATTCACGCATGGGTATAATTCAAGCTACACGAATTATTATTATTACCATATTCGCCGATTTCTATTTTTATTTAGATCTGGCTCAGGCATAGAATGGGAACTTGGCGACACCACTATGATCGATGCACTTTTGCATTCGATGAAACCAATTTGTAAAACACCTTTTCCACTCTGATTGAGGTATCTCCAAAACGTTGTGTTTGAACGCATCTACGGCATCTTCACGGGTCGAAAATCGTTGACCACGTAATTTATTCTTTACATTTGGGAATAAATAGAAATCATTGGGAGCCAAATCAGGTCTGTACGGTGGATGACCCATCAAGTCTATTTTTTGACCATCCAAAAATGTAGATGTTTCCTGAGATGTATGACAGCTGGCATTGTCATGGTGAAGTATGATTCTTCGTCGCTGGTTGTTTTGGCGTATTTCTTCAAATACTTCCGGCAAACAAATGGTCGTGTACCACTTCGAATTAACCGTTCTGCGATTCTCCAGTGGTATTGTAGCCACATGGCCATTAATACCAAAAAAACAGGCCACCATTTGCTTTACAGTGCTTTTTGCACGAGCCACTTTCGCAGGGTTCGGCTCATTTTGAAACACCCAAACTGTTGATTGTTGTTTAGTTTCGGGATCGTACGCGTAGATCCAGGATTTGTCACTTGTGTAGATATTATAAACAGATTTTGAGTCGCCTCCGTTGAATTTTTTTAAGGTTTTCTTGCACCATTCGACGCGAGCATCTTTTTGATCCTGAGTTAAGTTGTGCGGGATCCAACGCGATCAATTTTTTTTTACAGACAAATGATCATGTAATATCCTATGAATGCTCGTCATACATATGCCCAGAATAGCCTCTATCTCGCGATACGTAACATGGCGGTCTTGCATTATTAGTTTTCGCACAGCTTCAATATTTTGTGGCACAACCACCGATTTCGGGCGATCTTCTTTAACTTCGTCCGTGAGCTTACTGCGCCCGCGATTAAACTCACTAAACCAGTGATACACAGTCGTTTTTGATGGAGCTTCACCACCAAAAGTCGAAGTTAATTGATCTACGCACTGTTGTTGCGTTAAACCACGTCGAAAATCGTAATAAATCATATCACGAATATTTTCACGAGTGAGTTCCATTTTTTCAGCGATATGACATTTTAAACCCAACAAAAACAAAACACTAACGTATATAAGAGAAAAATATTAGCGGCCAGTATTTAAAAAAAGAACGAATTTGACCATGGAGGTCAGACATTGCGTTTAAAATGATTGGAATCCCAGATTCCGCATACATAAGTAGCAGCCTATGTATTTCTTTAATTCTGTCTATCATTTTCTAAATTTAAAATTACGTCATCCATTTTTGAGATTTCATTCATTTTTTTGGCATTTTTACCTACTATACATTTCAACCCCGACTACATAAATCTTCCTTTACTTGCTTATTCTGTTTTTTACAAGTTTTTCTGTTTATATTATAAATAAAACACGATTATATTCTTTTTAGTGCACTAACCCGTGCTGAGGACAATTTAATTTTTAGCCTCTAAATAGGTTTTTTAAATAAAACACTTTATAAATAAAACATACAGTTGTAGTAGTTCCAGTTATATTAAGTAATGCAGTTTTAATTTGGTTTTAACCTAAACTACCCAAAATATTTAGTTTTTTCTCAGCCATGTCTTAACTTAACAGAAGGTTACCTACTACGGAGATTTAACACACAAAATGAAACTCCTCTTCGGTCCCTTATCATTTCGAAAGTATATCTTGTGCACTTAAAAAGTTATTGCAATTTTGAAAGTTTTAAAAACCTATTTAGAGGCTAAAAATTCCACCCATGCCGGGATTCGAACCCGCGACCTCTGGCTATCCGTGCCAGCGCTCTTTCCAACTGAGCTAATGGGTGACTCACCGGCTTCAGTGAAATTCCGAACCTCTTTACAATATTCTCTGTATTACGTACAATACGTACGTATAGCCTCTAAATAGGTTTTTAAAATTGTCCTTAGCACGGGTTAGTGCATTAAAAAGAATATAATTTTGAAAGTGTGATACTTAGTTTTGCAGGTCAGTATAGAACCGCGTCCACGCTTTCAAAGTGAAACAACTATTTCGGGTACGAACCCTAGCTGGGGACAAAAAACCCCAAGGTCGCTTAGTTTTCAAATTAAATGTTTGTGATATCGCTGTATCTTGTTCCCACGACAGAGGGTATCCTAGCAGGTGACCAGAACCAATATCTGTGCCTGTAAATGTTATGCTGTGTATTTTGGTAGCCAAATTGGCATTCTTAACGTAGCCAGTTCCGCACTAATTGTAGACAGGGTTTGGGACAGGATTTGGTACGCATAACTAGGCCCCTGATTTAAGTATTTGACGCTAAGCGACACCTAAAATGGTGGAACTAGAAGGGGTGTAACAAAAACCGCACATACCTATGTTCTACTCATTCAATGAATCAATCAATAAGCCTATACTTCTCCACTGCTGGTCGTAGGCCACCCCTAGGCGCGCCACTTATGTTTGTCCTTGCCCATCCTCATCCAGCCACTGCCAGCAATTGGCCTCGTTCTACTCGTCAAGCAGTACTCGTCAAACAACATTATGTTATAGGGAAACCTTGACTAAAAGTTATTTCCATTATTTCATTTAACGCATTATACAGAGGTTCGCCTGAAGTTTTCTGAACAAACAAGCAAATAACGCAATAATGTTCCAAATTAATTCAGACTCGGTCCGGCGCCCTAAGCGAAAATGAGTGCAAATTAAGAGCTAAGAAACAAAATTTCTCAAAAAATTGATAAGGCAAATAACCCTATCTCATATCACTTATAAAGTCATAACGGTCGTTTATTGCCGGTATGGCGCTCATTAGGGAAGGGCTATGACCAGCAGGGTACTGCCTGAGGATAGCCTGATAATGTGACGTGATGGCGTAAACGCTATCTGGTTCCAGGATTGTGTAGTTTGTAGTAGTTTTTTGAGAAACTAGTGGCATAGGTTTATTGTCTCATTTCGTTCAGCTTTTGTTTTAGTGTACACAATAAACTGTGGTAACAACTAAAATAGACTAGCTTCGCAGTTGCTACATCTGTTAGTTGCCTAGTTTTTCGATGTTGTCAATTAAATACAAAAATACAAAAATGTTTTATTTAAAAGAAAAAGATTACAAGCTTGTTTTACGTTGGTTACCACACTAGATGTAAGTCTGTGCGGTGGTAATCAGAGGAAGGCTTAACATTAAGATTAGTTGGCGCTTACCGTTTATGGTTTGTTTTAGACACATTTTACATTTTCGATTTGTTAAAACACTGGAAAGAATTAGCGTTTAAGATGCAGGCTAGGCATAGTTTAAGCGCTAGCGCTCATGTAATTAAATTGAGTACAAGATACACCAGTAACAATGTATCTCAAGGATTCATTGGATATTGTATGTTTACAATGCTTTGTACGTATGTATTGCAATGGATTGTATATTTAACAACATAAGGTAATTGGTTTTTATTTTTCAAATTATTATTATTTTTATTAAATTCTTTATTATACCAGTAAAGATTGTACAATTGGCGGGCTTAATACTAAATAGTATTTTATTCTAGCCAACCAACAAAAAAAAAAGGTTGGGAAAATAAAGTGATTTTTATTACAATTATACTACTTTTATTTTATGTGCCTAATTCTATATTTATTAAAGGAAAAAGGTCACTAAAGGACTAATGAAGTCCCTAAAATATCTTGGTCGATGACATTATGTTACTGTTCTGTCTGCTTCCGAAAAGATGCAATCAACTGAATTGAAAATGACGGGCTATCAAGTTTAATAAGTATTTGACTTTGTCTGACGAAGCAATAATGAATCATGACATGATTGATTAATCACACAACACAAAGCTTGCCACTTCAGAATGTGCTCCTAAGAACGTGAAGTGTAGGATTATTATAAACACCAAAACCATAAAGTTGAAGAAAAATGCTCCTAAGAACGTGAAGTATAGGATTATTATAAACACCAAAACCATAAAGTTGAAGAAAAATGCTCCTAAGAACGTGAAGTGTAGGATTATTATAAACACCAAAACCATAAAGTTGAAGAAAAACATCGTAAGGCAACCTGAGTGTCTGAGGTATTCAAACGCGTTTGAAATTGCCAATCCATGGTGGGCACGCGTGGTAATCAAGCCCATACTCTCTCTCAAAGAAGTCGTGTGTTCATATCATAAAGAATATTCTATCTATCTGAGCCCTGCAGTGGGACGTTCATAGTCTACATACACATAAACTACGATAAAAATACTATTACAATCCAAAACTTTATTTTCATTAGTAGAACAAATTATTCCAGATCGGGATTTTAAAAATGTCTTACTTATTTTTGCTGATTTAATACAGCCTGGGTCTCCTGCGCCATTATGACGTTCGATGGTTTGTGAATCAAACAATTGGTTGTGAAGTTAGATGCTCTCAGGCGCATAGAATTGGACATACTTAGGTACATACATTATTAGCTTGAATCCGGATTGACGTCCATGATGTTTTTGTCTGATGAGTCCGACAGGTTTCTGCTCTGATTCGCAGAGCTTAACATATGAGTAGAGTCGGAGCTCGGGTCGTCGGTTGAATCTGGATTCAAATGAGTAATGTGTATCTAGTGCTTACGATAGTTTTAGTACAAAAATACTTATATACATATTATGATAATAGCTTCCACACAACACAATCACTTATCCTGGTCCTAAACTAGGATACCTACTAAGTGCTATGGTAACCAGGCAACATCAAACATGGAAATTATCAAGAATAGCCATTAACGTACATTCATACGCATTCGGGTATTTTAGCTTTATTTTCTTTCTTATCCCAAGCGCACATGAGTCAATTTAATTCAATTTTGAACGTAAAGAATTTACATTCTACACTTCAAAGTGAAAGAGAAAGCCTTCGTGCTGTAGTGTAGTGGAGAAAAAGGTAGCGGAAAAAAATCTCCACTCCGACCAGTTAGCAGTATGGCAATTTGCCGCATCCATCGATATTTTTTCATGATCCGTTCCCTGCTCGTGTTAATCCGTGGCTGGGTTCGACCAACCGAGAGCAGACGGTCTGTGCCCGGGCCGCGACGGTGTCAATGCCCGGCCGTGCACCGGCGCGGCGGAAATGCACTGTGCGGGTTTGCTCACGGTGTGTCCTTCATACTGGTAGAACCGATCAGAAGAACAATGAAGAACACGGATACCTGATGGAATCTTCCGACAAAATTACAAATATGAATCTTCGGACTTTAAAGAAACAAAATCAGTGACAGTGTGTTTCGGTGTCTTTAAATCTATAATAAACAACATAACATACACTCTATTATAGATAATCAATTT
This sequence comes from Yponomeuta sedellus, assembly GCA_934045075.1. Lineage (NCBI taxonomy): Eukaryota > Metazoa > Arthropoda > Insecta > Lepidoptera > Yponomeutidae > Yponomeuta > Yponomeuta sedellus. The sequence goes on from OW203733.1 coordinate 5,424,709, forward strand.
TTTTTTCACGAAGCGTTCGTGGCGTATTCGAACCGAGTGATTGGAATCAATCACTGGCGCGGTCAGGTGCAGGATGGGTGACCATCCAGTGACTACCGCTAGTGGCATTTATTCCGAGCGCTTCCGCGCGAGACACGCTAAGCCGTTGGTGCCGGCTGTCATGCAATGACAGTCGTTAAGCCATGTCAGGCATTATAGGCGGCTTGATCATTTTTGACCATAAGGTCCGCCACTCTCTTACAATCGTCCACCAACCCGGACTTGGCCCTCGTGGTGGAGTATGGCCTAGCTTTCCTGCGATGCAGGACGCGACCCGTGCCCCAGCAGTGGAGTCATACGAAGGGTTGATATCTATTTAATACAAATTCTAAAAAACAAATACCTTTAATAGTCTATAGTTAGAATATTTTCGGGGTTAATCGCGTAGTAATTTATTGCGAAGATGCGAAAGGGTGCCAGCCATCAGTCTTCTCGTGACCACGATGGCTGTAACGTCGTCGAAACGTCGAGGTAAAATAGCAATAAATTACTACGCGATTAAGCCCCGAAAATATTCTAACTATGTGTTCAAGTCGCGAAACTTTAATAATCTGTCAAAGGCAATGCCTATTTTAATATGCTTTCTACTACAATTTTACTACTGGCGTATTTGTGAGAATTTTTATTATCAGTAGAGAGTTCCACATTTGTTCGACCTTTAAGTTACTAGGTGGACCAAAAAGGGTACCTAATGCATTTGAACCTCCGATTTACGACCGCTTACGCACACACTTATCTGCTCTTCATTTTACGAGTGTAATCGACCTTTTGACTCTTAACGACTGCGAGAAAAAACGGGACTACATGCTCGTAAAATCCTCGCGGATTCAGATTCTGGGAGTAGCTGCAACCGATAATGTAAGAACCCGAGTTCCCTAAAACATACCTTAGATGTAGTTTCAACTCAGATCATAGGTGTTCTGAGAGTTTAAATAATCTGTGAAATTAAATGAAAAGGTTTTATTCAAAGTAGCGCAGAAACTGCGGCTTCTTTTTAATTAACACTAGGCGTCCATTTCAAAATCTAGATCATTTTGGAAAAAAAAATGGACAAAAAAACTCCAAAGTTAGTCTTTTCAAAGTGATTAATAACAGAGTTTACAGAATTATTTTAAAACGTAAAACTCATGCATTGTACTGGCTTTAATTCCAGACATCATTGTCATCTTAAATAATCCTTTATGTTATAGTAGCCCTTTTGGCACAAAGTGTCGACCTCTGTGGCGTAGCGGTAGCGCATCTGCCTTCCATGCAAGAAGTCCCGGGTTCGAATCCCGGCTGGGGACAAAAAAAAACCCCAGGTCTTGGATGTTTACATGTTTGTGATGTCGCTGTTTCTGGTTCCCACGACACAGGGTACCCTAGTGTGGGGCCAGAAGCAATGTATGTGCATGTAAATGTTATGTTATGTTATGTAGGTACTTAACACATTTTTTGAACCGCGTTTCACGCAAGCTTAATATACCTTCAGGGATTTTATTATAGAAACTATAATATAAACTTACACAATCTATGCAACCAAGAGTATCGATAGTACTTCAATCCGAAGCATACGATGGGTTTTCAAGCGGCTTTGAACAAAGCGCTAAGCATCCTTTTTATTTATGCTTTTAATTAATTCATTGCTAGGGGAAGCGAAATAAAAATAATGTTTCGAGCACTGAAACCAAATTGTATTGTAATGAAAAACACGAGATTGTGATGTTACACCCGTAGTTATTTATGCCGATGAAAGACTCGCAAACAGGGTCGTACTAGGCCTAAGGAGCCCAGCTGGCATTTTGGCTTTAGGAGCCCAGCGCACGCATACCCATAGCGGGTCAACCAACAAAATAATTGATAGGGGGGTTTCTTGTGACTGAGTCTAAGACCACGCCTTTGTACATGTTATTTCTTATATAATGTCCTGTTAAATGTTTAGTTTGCAATAAAGTATAATTAATTAATTAATTAATTAATTAATTAAACTTTAATTATGAATTAATTAATTAATTAATTAATTAATTAAAGACCAGGTTGAGAAGTAGATTATTATACTATTTTAATGAAGGTACGATAAAGATAAAATTAATTCTTAAAATCATAGGTATATTGTGTACTTGACATTTTGATTTTTAACCAAGGTAAGAGTAAAAACGTAGCTCAAACTAGAAATAAACCTATATTTTAGGCTGTGTATTTAATGGTTTAAATTTGTTATAATGACATAAATTAACAGTAATTGTGGAAAAATGGTATGAACCGTTCATTTATTAAAAACCTATTTAGAGGCTAAAAATTCCACCCACGTTCATTTATTGCCATTTTCTTTTTTTTTTGATAGAATTGCGAAAGAACCCGAGTACCTCATAATCATACATAGTCTTTTATTGAGTTTGTAAGAGTGTAATCAATGTAATATTTGTCCTATTTAAGAAGAATAAGAATAGTTAATGTTTTGTATGCAATAAAGTATTTAATAATTAATTAATTAATAAAAATATTTATTTGCTAAAAAGCATGTTATTTACAATTTATATCGGTGGTAACCTAAAACTATGGTACAGACACGGTCTATACGTCAGGGTGCGCAAATATTACTTTAGCCTTTGAAAACAAGTCGCGCAATGCACCGATACGGGCAGAAATCGCTTGGGGGCCCAAAATCGTCGGGGCCCGGGCAAATGCCTCCCTGGCTCTATGCCTGTCCGACACTGCTCGCAAATAAACAGGTTCTCATTCATTTTATAAAAAGAACCGAGAGAAATTGGCTGCCAGCGGTGAGCCCGAGTCCACTCGGCCGATGACCCAAATCGGTTGGTGCAAAGTAAAGTACTTACGCATTATCTTTGGGATCCATAGGGCTGCCACCTCTCCGGGTTGGCCCCGAATTGTATGGGTTTAGTGGTCCATCTACGATTTCAGGGTTATTTTATTTTTATTTATTGAAAGATAAAAAACAATACAATATAAATTTAAAAAAAAGTATGTGCATATACGTGCGACTTTTGTCAAAAGTCGCGACTTTCCAGTACCTTCATTAATTGTCAAATTCTGACCTTTTAAGGCGCGGACCACGCTTAACATTCGAAACGAATGCGATGCAAAAAATAATTGAATAGAAAAACAAAAATCCCGACTACCAAAAAGTATAAGTCTAGATGAGTCAGTTTTCTTGTTACTTCTCAGGCTGGACTTCTCCTTTCGGGCTGCCGTCAGGCCTCCGTCACTCCATGTACTTGCGCGCTATAATTACCTACCGCCCGGCCGAGCGGTCTCGGGCCGCCGGCGACCCAAGTTCAGTGCGGTTGTCGCAAGCGAAGCGCGCGCACGTTGTTAAATTTCTCATAAAATTTGGATACCTAAAATTTTAATTCCATTCGTTCGTACGTTCGTACCTTCAATGCCGTCTAGTGGTAGTGGTAGCTTATGTGCTGTAGATGGGTGCAAATCAAGTAAAAGAAGAGATAAACATCTAACATTTTTCCATTTACTTGTCAATGACGAAAGGTAAGTAATAAATTATTATTATTTTTAATAGGTAGGTATACTTACTAAGCCTTAGCTTGCCTTTCAGACAGAGGTTTACATATTTTTGTTACATAGAAACGTTATACCTATCTTAAACACTACTTTAACATTTAAAAAGCTATTTTTATTACAATAAAATTGTGATAATATTAATATTTGACAAACAGTCGCGCAAATACCTACCTACGAAACTTCCAACCAATCGCGCGGCGCGGCGCGGCGACTTGTTTCAACTTGTCGTGTTGTTAACGTAAACAAACAACAAATACCTACAGTTCGGGTGATTCGATTTTATGCGATTTGTAAAAAATATACAACGCGTTAATGAATAAGCGCAAAACCTCAGACACCCCAACTAATTTTTATTGTAAAACATTTTTGTAAATTATTAAATTTAATTTTCTCGGTAACTTTAAAGTTTTTTATTTTATTGTACCTACACACTGACTTCTATAATTATGTTTTATCTAGATGTATTGCGCAGTCAGCATTAATTTATAAAACTGCGTGGCCAGTATAAGTCAGAACCTATTCATAGTTCTCAATAACATCGACACAAAAATTTATGTTAATTTAATTTTATCGAAGAGGCAGCCCTGCGATTGCTACGGGATCGCGCGGTGCGAAGCAATCACAACTATACGCTTGAGCCTTTAGGCACATTTTAGCATGCAGTGGTTGCTGACGCGACGGTTTAAGCTATTATAGCAGTAGGTATTGGAAATTTTCTACTAAGTGAAGTATCTGTTACGTAGTAACACTTTAGTAATCTGTGCTGCCGTTTGGTTCACGTGAAGCACACCTAGAGTTGTGATTCTACCCGGGTATTTACCCGAAATGGGTAGATTCGCGGGAATATTCCCATTGAATCTACCCGACGGGTATTTATGAGGGTAAATACGTTTATTGGTGTTTTCGTTCGCTAAAATAGATTGCATTACCGTTAAATCCATTTTTACTCACTAGCCTTAGGACTATATTCAATATCTTTCATTCTTTTTTGACGAAAGAACGAAATAAGTTTATCACCAGAAAATAACTTTTTTGTGATGGACTTATTTCATGTATTATTGAGAGATTGTTAAAGATTCTTACTTAGTAATTATCCGCCCGAGAGTAAATAACCATAAATACCAGTTTCTACTGAGTATTTAACGAAAACTGACAGAAAATATTTTTAATTGTTTTTTTACAGTAAAATCTTTTAGTTAGGGTCTTATTTGATCGGTATTGATGAGATCTTTGTTTAAACTTGGGGAGCATGGTCTGTTGAGAGCGCTGGAAGGTGTGTATGGGATCTCCTCAACGGATAGCAGTAGACCGTTTGAGTTTGTACTTATTCGATTAGTATTTATGAGATCTTTGGTGAAACTTGGTGACAAGTTCTTAGATGACAAAGTAAAGTACCCAAATTCTAGTGACCCTTCAGACACTAGATCTTCACAACGGATATTAGGAAACTATTCGAGTTTCACCTTATTTAATCTGTATTATTGAGATCTTTAGCAGAACTTTCTGATAAGATCTGATTACGGGAAATTAAGGTGATTAGTTAGTTAGATCTGGGAAAAAGAAAATGGTTACAGGATCTCCTCAACGGAGAACCTAGAATGATTCATATTCATTTATTTTATGATATTCATTTATTTGATTTCAATAAAATCAAATTATTTCAATAAAATCAAATTAACAAAAAACATAACATACCGTAACATATTCACACACCCGTATCGCGTACGCAGAGATCAGCGTTTACCACTTGCCATAATCCTGACAGATCTTTTTCGCTTTATCAACATTTGTTACTCAAAATCAAATTATTGAAATATTTTTGCAGTATTTCAAAAGTTAGTCTCAAATAATGGAGTCCTAGTAAAGAATAAATATTGAATTATATTTCAATGGGGTCAGAAAAAAATGTTACATTATTGTATTATCATTTGATTTCACTATAAACATGGCAACATTGACAAAGGATAAATAACAAAATTTCTGTTTGCTCAAATAAGTCATTAACTTATGAACCTACTCGTATTTAGAGGCTAAAAAATCCACCCCTGCCGGGATTCGAACCCGCGACTTCTGGCTATCCGTGCCAGCGCTCTTTCCAACTGAGCTAATGGGCGACTCACCGGCATCAGTGAAATTTCGAACCTCTTTACACTATTCTCTGTATTACGTACAGGCAGCGACATCTGGCTGAAGTAATTTGCATCACTTGCAGCCCCGAGTACCTACCTACTTTGCCGTTAGGTGAGTCGCCCATTAGCTCAGTTGGAAAGAGCGCTAGCACGGATAGCCAGAGGTCGCGGGTTCGAATCCCCGCATGGGTGGAATTTTTAGCCTCTAAATAGGTTTTCAAATTTGTCCTTAGCACGGGTTAGTGTATTAAAAATAAAAATAGTACCTATATAATCATTACCTTATGGTTCAATATACAAGAAATTATTTGAAATTATTAATTTATGATTGAAGTATTATATTTACTGCTTTAAAATAATTTGTACCTAATGCCACTCTTAAATGATTTTTTTATGCAAGCTCCCCGTTGTATTTTACAACATTGAAGCTCATTATATGGAAACATTAAACGACAATGATATTGAACAAATACTCAGTAGAAACTGAGTGCTTAGTGCGAGTTTTTTAACTACTCGATCGCGTTAACGTAAACTCATATTTCTATGACATCGAGGAAGCGTCACCTAGCGACAAGTATGGAAATTAAAATTGCTGAGTGCGAGTTGTAATGGTTTACGTTGAGAAGTGAACACGTTTACCAGCCAAAACACGAATAAACGCGAGTGCGAGTTGTACTGTGACAGCGTTTTGCCAGTTCGAACGGTTAACTTACTCATACTCACTACTCAGTGCTCGATTAACGCGGTAGTAAAGTTTTTCGATTGGATCTGTCAAACTCGCACTAAGCACTCAGGTATATATGGTTATTTACTCTCGGGCGAATAATTACTAAGTAAGAATCTTTAATAATCTCTCAATAATTCATGAAATAAGTCCATCACAAAAAAGTTATTTTCTTGACAGTTTTAAAAACCTATTTAGAGGCTAAAAATTCCACCCATGCCGGGATACGAACCCGTGACTTCTGGCTATCCGTGCCAGCGCTCTTTCCAACTGAGCTAATGGGCGACTTGTCACCAAGTTACAACAAAGATCACATAAATACTAATCGAATAAGTACATACTCAAACGGTCTACAGCTATCCGTTGAGGAGATCCCATACACACCTTCCAGCGCTATCATCAGACCATGCTTCCCAAGTTTAAACAAAGATCTCAGCAATACCGATCAAATAAGACCCTGTTTAAAAGATTTTACTGTAAAAAACCAATTAAAAATATTTACTGTCAGTTTTCGTTAAATACTCAGTAGAAACTGGTATTTATGGTTATTTACTCTCGGGCGGATAATTACTAAGTAAGAATCTTTAACAATCTCTCAATAATTCATGAAATAAGTCCATCACAAAAAAGTTATTTTCTAGAGATATACTTATTTCGTTCTTTCGTCAAAAAAGAATGAAAGATATTGAATATAGTCCTGAGGCTCGTGAGTAAAAATGGATTTAACGGTAATGCAATCTATTTTAGCGAACGAAAACACCAATAAACGTATTTACCCACATAAATACCCATTTCGGGTATTTACCCGGGTATTTACCCGTTTTGGGTATTTACCTGGGAATATACCTTTCGGGTATATTCCCGCGACCCAACTCTAAGCACACCTAACATTCGAAACGAGTGCGATGCAAAAAAATTGTATAGAAAAACAAAAATCCCGACTACCAAAAAGTATTAAGTATAGATGAGTCAGTTGTATTTTCTTTTTCCCGCTGTGGTTGTATTGCCCCTTAGTCGCCTTTTACAACACCCGCGGGAAGAATTTGGGTTGGTGCTATTCTCTAGGCCGACACCACAAAGCCAGTTTTTTTATTTACTCCTTTTTAGTGGCTTTAAATTTGAAACTCCATTTGTCAAATTTTTACATTTAAATTTTGTAACATACAAAACCTTCCTTTTCTCTCGCGATCGGCTAATAAAGGGCCATAATTCGGCCGTTGCCACCAAACCGAGTGTTATAAAGTCTAATGAAATTTCGATCAACTCAATTGATTTCACGTTGTTTCGAAACGTTTCGAGAGAATTCAATTCTACTTTCGCCCGCCAAAGTGGCAAATTAAATTTAGGCAACGAATTTATCACTCCGCCATTTTCCTCTTTCTATTGTTTCCAGCAATTAGAGGGAATCGATTGGTATTTTTCAATTACACAACTGTTGTGCGTACAAAGGGATATTTCTGAAATACATATGTTACGGCTAAAACCCGAAGCGCGGCTATACTCCCAGTTTTATTCGGTAAGAACTAGATCTAGCCACAGCCTCTTGGTTAAATCTATTATTAGCCGATTGTTTTCGGGTAAAACTAGGTTTAGCTGGTATCATTCAGGCTAAAACTAGGTCCAACCAAACCCTAATGGCTGATACTAGGTTTAACCAATACCACTCCGGCTACAACTAGATCCAACCAATTCCTGGTGGCTATTACAACTATACTTACATAACCTATACAGGTTGGTAACTTTGGGTGGAAGTTGTTCGACTAGGTTATTTTTATTTCTAAAAATCCAGAAACCTAATATGGCTATCTATACAGGTTTTACCCGAAAATAATCGGTTAATACATTACTAGATTTAACCAAGAGGCAATGGCTACACCTAGTTCTAACCGGCTAAAACTAGAAGAAGCCGCGCTTTGGACTGTAGCCGTAACATATACATAGTATATATGTATATGTTACGGCTGGAGTCCGAAGCGTGTATTACATACACGGACAAGGAAGCGCGGTTTAAAAAATGTGTTTGACACTTTGTGCCAAAAGGGCTACAATAACATAAAGGATTATTTCGATTACAATGATGTCTGGAGTTAAAGCCAGTACAATGCATGAGTTTTATGTTTGAAAATAATTATGTAATCTCTGTTAATTAAGGACTTTGAAAAGACTAAGTTTGGAGTTTTTTTGTCCATTTTTTTTCCAAAATGATCTAGATTTTGAAATGGACACCTAGTTTGAATTGTAACGTTCATTAAGCCGCAGTTTCTGCGCTACTTTGAATAAAACCTTATCATTTCATTTCAGAATGCTGCGTTGGTTTGGACGTGTGGAGAGGATGAAGGAAGAAAGATTGACGAAAGAAATATACGATAAGACAAGAATATTTTTTATTGTACACACCAGCAAATAATTACAGAGAAAACAGTTACAATAGGCGGCTTTATTGCCGATAGACATTTCTTCCGGGCAACCTAAAATCGGAAAGATTGCAGAAGATTGAGACGGGTAGTTGGTGCTCAAATATAATATACATTGCGAATGTGGGTGGAAGGCCAGTAAGGGACGTGCTTCGACCAAATAGCGGATGTATTAGCAAAGGTGATGAAAAAAAGTACCTGGAACCGGCGTGCGTCCATGCAACGACTAATTAACGTTGATGAGGTGACGGTGATCTGTCAGAATCGTGTCGAGTGGCAGTTCCTGGTCTCTGCCTACCCCTCTGGGGTACAGGCGTGAGGTTATGTTTTGTGTATATGGACAAATTGAGTATATCCTACATTTTGTGAAACTAGTTAAAAAGGACCAATTGTTGTGTGTTCTGTAATTCTGTTAACCAATATTTGTGTCAGGGCAGCGACAACATTAGTCCCCGCCTAGATACAGTATAATGTTATTAAAAGGATTGTTCCCTACTGGACACTCTATCAGTTCGTCACACTACTCACATTAAGAATTATAGGGTTGTTCTCAAATTATTATTTTATAATTTGAGAACAACCGATGTATTGGGCTATATCGGTTATATATATCGATATATAAGAGCCGGTTTCTGAATTGAGAATTTCGGTAAGTGAATACTTAAGTAACCGTCTGTCACGCTCTTTGCTGAGAAATTCGAAGAGACAGAACTACAGTTACGTATTTACTTAGCGAAATTATCAATATAGGTAATATAAATTCAGAAATTGGCACATAGTCTTACGAAATACGCGCTTAACATACTAATGCCAATTTGGCTAAGTAAATAGTTAACTGTAGAACTGTTCCTTCGAATTTCTCAGAAAAGAGGGTCACAGAACGTTACTTAAGTACTTATTGAAATTCTCTATTCAGAAACTGGCCCTAATACTAATACTGTACAGTTGGCACATCAACCATTACAAGCGTAGTACACTCTACTCGGTCGCGTTATGGGCGACGTTGCAACTAAAATGTAAAGGTTAATTTACATAATTATTTATTTACACAAATATGTGCAAATAAATAATAAAAAAAAATCCACGATGTTTCACGTAAATAAATCACACACAAATCATCACAAAGTAAAGCGCAGAGTAAACTTAGACGAAGCAGAAGCATATAAACATGCTACAAACACAGCAACTAGACAGAAAGTGTGACAAACTGTGAATCGAGTCAAAGTGGGTACAAGCCTTATTAAATACCCACGCTTGACTCGGGTCAACCTTGGTATTACATAGGCTCAGCAAATGTTGCAGACTAACTTTTTATTCGCAGCAAGCCTAGAGTAATATGAGATAATATTATTCTAGGCATGCTGCGAATTCTCATCTCGAGAAACACTTATTGCCAGTTTTTAAATTGAGAATTTCGCTTAGTAAATAGTTAACTGTAAAGCTGTCTTGCTGTGTGGTGTCGGCCTAGAGAATAGCACCAACCCAATTCTTCCTGCGGGTGTCGTAAAAGGCGACTAAGGGACACAAACCAGGAGGTGGGCAGCAGCGCCCCCTGCAGTACAATTCCACCGAACTGCGATCCCCAACCCGCATGCCCAGCGTGGGGATTATGGGCATTACCCGCTATGATAGCACAACGTAGCGCTCTTTAGGGAAGGGCTATGTCCAGCAGTGGACTAGTATAGCCTGACGACGAAAGCTGTCTCTTCGAATTTCTCAGAAAAAGTGTGACAGAAAGTTATCGTGAAAGGGTAAAGTGAAAGTATTTACTTAGTGAAATTCTCAATTCAAAAACCGGCCCTTTATTGAATTTGAAGACCCATGTGGCTGATTGGAGATATTTAGTTAATATGTTTTTCTTAGGGCTGATTTTTCAATCTTCGGATAAAGCTTATTCGTCGAATATTATATTAAACAACCAATTCAAAAATATGTTCTAATTGCCTTTATTTTGTTGTTTCACGGTGACACTTTTATATTATTGTGTAATATTGTATTAGACGGATCAGTTTTATCTGAGGATTAAAAAATCAGCCATTAAGCATTAAATAATTAATAAAGCACTTAAATAAACAAGTTTTTTTTTACTTATACATTTAGCAATAGTATTTCCTAATCATTCGCGATACTCATACATAGTTATATAGAGTATTCCCGAGACCACGGCAACTGTAACGCTGCCGAAACGTCGGGAAATAACGTAATTACGAGTTACCTAATAAATAATCGCGATTTGACCCGTTTAATATATAACTATACATTTAACAAGTATTAAAAAATATTCCTACAATTTGGGGTCACCTGTGAGTGACCCAATGCGAGCAATTATGAAATTTTCTTAGAGTTAAGGGTTATTAAAAATTAAAGGTGAAATGTTGTATATCTTTTATAAAAAATGTTTTATTTGTAGATAGTTAACTTATAATAAACCAGAAAAACTGGATAAAAAGGGATAAGCAGGTAAAATAGTCAGAACTGGTCGAAGGGTATAGTTGTAATGATGAAAATGAGGGAAATTTCGAAATGTGTGACATAATTTAAATATTTGAAAATGACAAATAGAAAAAGAAATGAAAATGGTGTAAAGAGGTTTGCACCGTTACAAAGGGCTTCTCCTTACCCCTATGACGTATGAAGTGTATTTTTGACTAATTTTTTTACATGAAGCGTATTCTTGAAATAAGCCTTTTTTCTATATTACATAATCATAAAGTCACGCCTGTATCGCGAAGCAGTAGGCAGATACCAGGGTCTGCCACTTGCCACGATCCTGGCAAACCTGTACTTACTGTAGTAATAGTTTCTAACCAGTGTCTCTTAAATGCATAGTTGTTCAATAGAGTCATATTAGTCCGGTAATGGTAGTTTCATTCACACTATCGGTAGTCTAGTAACCAATCGCATTGCAATGGTATAACCCGTGCGACATAACTGGGCGCCTCGAGCGATTCGATCTTCTTCGACCTTTATTAGGGCCGTTTAGCTGTGTGATCGATCACTGATCAGCGATCTGAAAGTAAAAATGTATTTGTATTTGAACGTGGTTTTACGCTCAGTCACTTTGCAACTATTTATTCTTACACCTCTTATCCTAACATCTAAGAACACACTAAAACTAGGAACATTATACATATAAAATAATTTAATTTAAATTGTACAAACACGAAATCAGTTTTTTGTATCTTTTTATTTTGTGCTCAGCGACTCTGTAATTAAGTTTTTATCCCTTAACTTAAAGTTTTGAATTTTAAAGGCTTTTGCTGAAAATCAGCGTCGGCAGTGGAGCATGTTCCCTGGCGACTTTAAGCTGAGCATAAGGCCTTTTGCCAAATTTAGTTCTTAAGACATTTTCTCAGTTATTGTACCTTGTTTATTCTTTTGTTCGCAATAAAAAACGTTTCACTTTCATTTCACTTTCACTTCGCGAGAGGGGCCTATTTAATTTGCGCGAGTTATACCCCTGGAATGACATTGTACTGCTGTTGCTTTGTAGACTACCAAATTGAGGTAATTGCCAAGCATTGTCGTGCTTATTTAATTCTATTGAAAAACTATGTAAGTATTACTCTAAGGCCTGATTCACGAGGGGTCAGTCTCCTAATACTACAATTCGTAGTTTAATATGACAATTCGATGTACATTGAAAAGTTGGATTAACCCACAGATTAACAAGTAATCTTTACTACGCAATGTACCATGAATTTTCTTCATAATTTAGGGATTGTAGTTTCATGAAATGCGGCCATGCTACCCCACAGCTGGAATCGAATCCACGGTCTCTGTTGTGATAATCACGCGTGTATTCGTTTGACCGTTTGTTTAGTAGATAATTCTGGACTATCTGTGTCAACAATCTTGCAGAGGCTCCATAATTATAACTTTCTCGTGTGGAAATTAACATAATTAGATTCGTTAGTATGTACGTGTCCCAATGGTTTCACAGTATAGGCCTTATGGCGTACTGTTAACTCATGATGAAATAAAAAATATATTTGGACAAATATTTGGGACTAGCAGTTCCCGTGAGTCCGTTGGCGTGGTAATAAGCCTCTTATAAGCTTATATAACCCATGTCCATTCTGAAGGTCCATCCTAAATATTTACTGGTCAAATTAGTTTTGAAATCGTTTAACCCTCTATAAGGCGGTGGTATAATAGTTTCCACCATAAATTGAAACTTTGACTTAAAGTCTGAAACCAATGAAAAATATACATTAGGTCTATCCGTTACCTCCTAATAAACATATAAACTTTCCCTCTTTTATATAAGATTGGTATAAAAGAAACATGTTACTAAGAAATAAAATTGTTATGAAAGAAATAAAATAAAATGTTAATAAAAAAAATGGCGGACAGTTGTCAAATTAAAATTTGTCACTTTAGATGGACCAATCTTAGCAACATTTACTCCGTGAATCGCTTTGTATGGTGCCTTCTTAAGGGGCCCTGCAAGTAGCAATTCCCATACAACGTATACTCAGATTTTTTATCCCGTACAATTCTGACAGCTATCATTTGTTGACCTTTTGTAGGTAAAACATAAAATAATATCTACCACTTTATTTCTCATTGCCCTCAAGTTTTGTTTGTTTTTCTTTTTGTAAAACGACAACCAGGCATGTCGTTTTCATCACACTTTACCTATGACGAAGAATAATATAATAATATAATTTAGAAGACGCAAATCAAGGTTCAAAATGGTTCAAACTCTTACTGACATTTATTAACAGTAAATTAACAGTTTTGTTGTTTACGGGGAGCCGAGTGTTAGTTCTCATTTGCCAGCTAATCAAAAGTTATTATTATATGCAGAAAACACAAATCGAGGTTCAAACTCGGGGACATAAAAGGGTTGATATGGATGTCTGCCTGGCGTAGGACGCCCTTCGACTAGGTGGGATGACGATCTGCGAAAAACTGCAGGCAGGAGCTGGATACGGTAAACTGAAGACAGGACATAATGGCGCTCATTAGGGAAGGGCTATGTCCAGCAGTGGACTAATATAGCCTGAAGAAGAAGAAGATGTCTGCCTGAGATGTCCCTAAAAACTCTTAACTGACAGCTGTTAACATTAGATGAACAGTTCGGTAGCGTACGAGAATAGCCAGCTAATCAACATGCGGCCACTTCCCAGATTCCTGCAAAACACAACCCTCGGGGTCCACTAAAACGGGGCATTTCTTTTGACAGTGACAAGGGCCGTACGCAGGCGGTTAGGGACAAACTTTTCCCATTATGATGCTCAAAAATAATACCCCCGAACGCAAATATGGATGGAAAATCACGTGCAGTAAAACGTTTAGAAGGCACTTCTAATGTAAAGTTACAAATTAAACGGGTCTTACCGCGATTTTTTTATTAGGTAAAACGAGGACTATGGAGCCTTTTGGGTCGGATGTGGCTTGGAGTAATTTGATTAGGTTTTATTACCACAATTTGTCTAATTTAAATATTATTTTGACACTATAAAGTCAACGTCAAAATAATTTTATTGAAATTAAATGAAAAGGTTTTACTTAAAGTAACGCAGAAACTGCGGCTTAATGAACGTTACAATTAAAACTAGGTGTCCATTTCAAAATCTAGATCACTATAAATATTCAGTATAAAAACAAAATGTTTACTTAATGAACATCAAAGCTGCTAGTTTACACATATCTTTTTTTATATTTGTAGAATACAGCTGGGCTGGGCAGCATATGGGAAACTACGTCGAGTCTTCACATCGACAATCCCATAGAGTCTAAAGACGAAAGTCTTCAACCAGTGCGTCCTACCCGTCATGACATACGGTGCCGAAACGTGGACACTCACGGTGGAGCTGATCCACAAATTTAAAGTCATTCAGCGTGCTATGGAAAGGGCTATGCTCGGGATTTCTCTGAAAGATCGAATTCAAAGAGATCCAAAGTCACCGACATAGCCCACCGAATCAGCATGCTGAAGTGGCAGTGGGCTGGCCATATCACCCGAAGAACTGATAACCGATGGGGTAAAAGAGTTCTTGACTTGATACCGCGGATCGGTGAACGTAGTGTAGGCCGTCCTCAGACTCGGTGGAGCGACGATCTTCGCAGGTCGGCTGGCAAGAGCTGGATGAGAGTAGCCGAAGACCGTGCTCGGTGGCGTGCAATGGATAATTTAATACCAGACATCTTAGTCTTCCCAATAATCCATAATACTCGTATTATAATAGGGACGGGGCGATCCAGGAGCTTCTTAATAAGTTGTTTTGTGTCGAATAGAAGTAAATCTGAAAGATCAATGTCATTGTCACCCAGAGGTGAGTGAACCTTTTGTAATTGGTTTACTGTTCTGTTTGGACATACTTTGGATGTAAAAGCGGAGCAAACGTCAAATGATTTATGCCATTTCACTGCCAAATCCTTTGCCTCTACAAATTGTTGTTTGTTTCGCTCCTCTTGTTTAATTTACTAACAAGTGTAAAAGTAGACCTTTAGCGACAGAGCGGCGGTAGTGCATCGGGTAGAACCATGGACTTTGATTAGTTTCAAAGTTACGTGCATTTGTGAAATTGCACTCACAATACCACACACTAAAGGTAAAGGAAAATGTCTTGATGAAACCCGCGATTGGTTCGCTCCACACATATTGACCAGTCTTCCTGTGGACTAGGCTAACTAAGCTGTCAGGATGGTATAGGTGGGGCGAGCCTACACCATCTAAAACAATGTCCCATGCACTGCAGCGGCCGTGTGGTCCCTTCACCTATCTAATGTGAGTGAAAATGCCACTGGACGCTGTATAAATCATCTCATTACGTAGATACTGAGGTCAATGTTTTTTAGCAATGATTATAGATTATATTTTTTTTTAATGCACTAACCCGTGCTAAGGAAAATTTTAAAAACCTATTTAGAGGCCAAATATTCCACCCATGCCGGGATTCGAACCCGCGACCTCTGGCTATCCTTGCCAGCGCTCTTCCAACTGAGCTAATGGGCGACCAATACTCTCTGCATTGCGTACAGGCAGCGACATTTGGCTGAAGTAATTTCCGTCACTTGCAGCCCCGATTATGGATTGACTCCTCACAATTCTACCTTCCTTGAATAGGAAGAGTCTTAAACTATTTTGGAGCGTACTTACCCCTATCTAAGTAGTTAGAATATTTTCGGGGCTTATTCGCGTAGTAATTTATTGCTATTTTACCTCGACGTTTCGACGACGTTACAGTCATCGTGGTCACGAGAAAACTGATGACTGGCACCCGTTCGCATCTTCGGCTGATGAGGTTTCAGACTACGCTCAATCAGCACTTTTAGGGTTGCGACGCACTACACTGACAATGTCGGACGCTAAGCCATGCTACTTTTTTCCACTCGAACACACATGTTGATGACCGGATCCCACGTTTGCGACAGTTTGAAACCACATTCCCGATTAAAAATTTTGTGTTTCTTAATTTCAACCGCTTCACGCACAATTCGTGCGCACAATTCAGAAGCGCTCGTGGCCTAGGCGAACCGAGTGATTGGAATCAATCACTTGGTTAAGCAACAACAGGCGCGGTCAGGTACGGGATGGGTGACCGTCCCGTGACTACCTCTAGTGGCATTTTTCCGAACGCTTCCGTGCTTCGCAAGGCACGTTAAGCCGTTGGTGCTGGCTGTCATATAATTATTATTATTATTATTAAATTCTTCATTGTACCTGTAAAGATTGTACAATTGGCGGGCTTAATACTAAATAGTAATATAATGGCAGTCGTTAAGCCATGTCAGAGGCCTTATGAGCGGCTTAATAACTTCTGACAGTAAGGCTCGCCACTGTCTTACGATCCTCCACCAACCCGGACTTGGCCCCCGTGGTGGAGTATGGCCTAACCTTCCTGCGATACAGGAAGAGACCCGTGCCCCAGCAGTGGGGACATACAAGGGTTGATAACGTATAACGTACGCACAATTCGCGATCAAGCCCCGAACATATTCTAAATATGTGTACAAGTCGCGAACCTATCTAAGTACTGAATGACGAAGAACGTGGGAAAGCAACGAAGTATAAATCACCATCTTCGTTGGACGACCAGCCACAAGATGGACAGAAGATCTCATCCAAGTGGCACGAAGGCGCTGGATGCTTGTCGCTTCCAACGGTCTTTTTGAAAATCCATGGAGGAGGCCTATGTCCAGCAGTAACGGTTAGCAAGTAACAGTTGTATTTTATAATTTTGTACTATCTGTATATTTCTGTAATTCCTATGTCGGTCGTAATTTGGGCTGTCTTAGTATCTACAGTTGTTTTATACTTACTTTATTGTACTAGTTTCTTGGGTCGCGTGGCGTCCTGTGATGCAGATATCTGATATAGTTTAGGACCCAGTGTGTCCACAAATCGCTTCTATAGCACCATACTAATTTACCAAATTTGTTATAAGCATTAAGCACCACTATATAACTAATTTGTGGATGGAATAATGAAGACTTTTGGTAATGAATTGTTGCTTATTAGAAGTGGTCTACCTATCTACCTTTCGATAGTTAAACCACTTGAAGAAACTTTTTTCAGGCCTAGCATTATTTCAATAATCCATGAGCCTATACTCGTCGGCACTTCTTCGCTTGCTTCTTGTAAGGAACACTTATATTAAACATAGACCACTCCTTAGCGCAACCGATTATGCGGTCTGACCATCGCAGGTATTAGGAAGCCGATATATACTTTGTCTAGCTAGGAAAAGAGATATTATTTATTGCTTCTTCCCTCCACGAATATCGGGGTTTTATTGCTATTATAGTCTTGAGTATAGTTTCTTTGAAATCTTCGATTTCAACCCTAGTATGCCCCCACTGCTGGGGCTCTTCCTGCATCGCAGGAAGGTTAGGCCATACTCCACCACGGGGGCCAAGTCCGGGTTGGTGACGCTCATGAGGCCTCTGACATGGCTTAACAACTGTCATTAAATGACAGCCGGCACCAACGGCTTAACGTGCCATGCGAAGCATGGAAGCGCTCGGAAAAATGTCACAGGACGTTCATCCATCCTAACGTAACCGCGCCTATTGTTGCTTAACTCGAGTGATTGAATCCAATCACTCGGTTCGACTAGGTCACGAGCGCTTCAAAAACTTATGAGGTTATCATTTCTTTTTGATAAGTTTATGCCAAATTCTAAGCACGACCACGTAACCAGGCAAGGACATCAGAAACATGAAATTGCAGCCAGACTCACAAACGTGAAAATACACCCAAACTGAGGCCTTTTGTACAAATCTACGACGGACCCAGTAAGAATAGAACCAACGACCTCCAGGTGATCGCACATGATACCACAAGACCAACGAGGTGCCCAATATGTCTCCGGACGTTGAAGTCAATAAATTACTATTACTTAATGCAGTTATAACCTCTGTGCCCGCCCCGGTCATTGAACCCCGCCTGCCCAATTACTTATGTGCTTACGAGCGGGCTGTTATGACTTGTGACAACATGACGGATGACACTCTGTCACGCACTGTACTGCACTGCACTTGCAAAGGACAATGCACCGGTGCAACGGATTGGTGCTGGTTTCAGTTATATTTACATTATGTGTTTAGTTTTATTATATAATACTTTTATTGTACAAGTGTACAATACGTTAAGTTGATGCCTTAAGCAATGTCTACCATTCAGGCTGGGCGCATGCTGAGACGCAGGCGACGCAGCACAGCGCCGCACAGTTCAGTACAGGGCAGGGCAGCTGAGGCAGACATAGGCCCCCACCGCATGCTGCGACGCAACTATTCGCTCCATTCCTTGGCAATTCTCACCCATAATAACTTTTTTGAATAGTGAAACAAGGTTCACAGCGAACTAATTCAATAAAATGTTCTGTCATTGAACAAAATTGTTAGTAAACAGGCCTCGACGTGCACGCGTCGCGCAGAAATCTGTGCCGGCACTACAACGAGACGCAGAGCAGGGCAGACATATGTCTGCGTCGCACGTGCCTGCGCCGCCGCAGCGTACGTAGCTCAATGACGTTCCATGCTTTACAAAATCTGCGCTGCTCTGCGCTGCGCTGTGCTGCGTCGCCTGCGTTTCAGCATACGCCCAGCCTCAAACGTGTTTACTTTATCTAAAACAATGTCATAGGCAGTGCAGCGTCCTAGTGATCCCTTCACCCATCTAGTGCATGGGTGAAGTTGCCACTGTACGCTGCATAAATAATATCACTTAGGCCTGATTTTTCAACAGTCAGATAACTTTTATCTGAGGAATAAAAATCGCGGTTTGACATAATTTTCATACATAAGCTGTCGAACCGCCATTTTTATTCCTCAGATAAAAGTTATCTGACTATTGAAAAATCAGCCCTTAGTAAATGCAAAGGCCAAAGCTTTATGACGGCCGCGGTGGCGCAGCGGTTTGGCACGCTGACTATAAAACCGAAGGTTTCGGGTTCGATCCCCGGCTGGGTCAAACTAGGAAACGAACTTTTCTTGTTTGTCTCGGGTCTTGGATGTTATCTATGTATTTACTGTAGTAAATCTATCGTCGAGTTAGCACCTATAACACAAGTCATTTAGTTGTACACAGTATAGGGCTAACGAGATCTGTGTAATATGTCCATGAATATTTATATATATTTTTTTTTGGGTGGTATAGTGAGAAAATTTTACTTTCGAGCAATGGCTTCGTTATTGCAGTTTGAAGTGTTGAAAAAATATAAATTATCAGCCGTACCACACTATGATGCTATCCATGCACGAATGTACAAAATCGTGGGTATAAATTTGAAGAAAGAAACTATCAAAGGCAATAAATCGATATCAGGCAAGAAATCGATATATTTCTTAGATTAATGAGGCAAAGATCTGGAATGGCCTAGAACGAGCAAACAAATCGATAGACATTATTGCTTTCAGTATTTTAATGTTTTTTTCGCCTATTTGTTTACGTGTGGATAACATAACATGAATGATATTAAATACATATAAACGATTATGAAGGAAACAGTGTGAGGAAACCCGCACCTTTTCAAGTAATTGTATCTACAATTTTTTTGCGATTGCAACCCTGTATGTGCCCACTGCTGGGGCACGGGTCTCTTCCTGCATTGCAGGAAGGTTAGGCCATACTCCACCACGGGGGCCAAGCCCGGGTTGGTGGAGGTTTGTAAGACAGTGGCGGGCCTTACCGCCAGAAGTTATCAAGCCGCCCACAAGGCCTCTGGCCGCCGGCACCCACGACTTAAGGTGCCATGCGAAGCACTGAAGCGCTCGGAAAAATGCCACTAGTGGTAGTAAAGGGACGGTCACCCATCCAGCACCTGACCTCGCCTGTTGTTGCTTACAATTTATTTAAGTAGCCGATATACGTACCACTGCAGGGCACAGGGCTACTATCCGAAAGGGAGAGTACCTATGGTCTTAAATAATAGGCGTGCCAGCCACAGACTGGCAATTCCAAGCGCTGAGGTAGCTGAACACCTCAGACACTCAGGTATCCTCGCGAAGTTTCATAGATAAGATAAGAATATTCTTTATTGTACACCAGGAAAAAATAAACAAAAATAATTATAAGGATACAGTACAATTGGCGCCCTTATTGCTTAGAGCAATTTCTTCCAGACAACCTACGACGGAGAGTTGCTGAAGGAACAGTGAGACGGGTAATTGGTGCAAATATGAATATTAATATACATTTTTATACTTAAAAATAATATACTTACATAAAACAATTTATTATAAACATACACAAGGTTACATCATTTACAATAAAGTTCCACAAGAGGATAAAAAGAAAGACATACCTACATTAAGAAAAACAATAACAAAATCAAATCACCTGAAAAAGTGCCGAAACGTCAAAAATTGTAAAAATGTAATAAACGAGCATAAATCCGTGTAAAAACAGGTTTAATTAAAACACTTTAAAAAAAAATTAAAAAACAATTAGAGTGATAGATACAAATCATAAACCTTGTTTTTAAAGATAACTGGGGAAGAAGAGCGCCTTATTGAAACCGGCAGATCATAGGTTAATATTTAGTTTCCTGCAAATAATAAACGATCAATAACACTAGACATTTTCCACCGAACTGAAACAAAGAAAACCCCCAGTTCGTACGAAAACAATTTGCATTTCGCGGAAGCGAAATTCAAAAGTGAAGAATCGCGGTGTTTACAAACGCTCGCTTGAAGAACGCAAATCGTAGCGTGCTCTAAACTAATAATACGTCTTTTACACTATTTTTATTTTTAATGCACTAACCCGTGCTAAGGACAAATTTAAAAACCTATTTAGAGGCTAAAAATTTCACCCATGCCGGGATTCAAACCCGCAACCTCTGGCACGGATAGCCAGAGGTTGCGGGTTCGAATCCCGGCATGGGTGAAATTTTTAGCCCCTAAATAGGTTTTTAAATACGTTTT
Source organism: Yponomeuta sedellus (assembly GCA_934045075.1). NCBI lineage: Eukaryota > Metazoa > Arthropoda > Insecta > Lepidoptera > Yponomeutidae > Yponomeuta > Yponomeuta sedellus. Next base: position 5,445,918 of record OW203733.1, read on the forward strand.
TTGTTTACAGGTGAGCTTTGCGAAGGCAAACACATTTTAGGAAATCATGATGGTGACTGGGAGACACATATTCTTCTTAGGTTGCATTCCGTGATCGATTACAGTGCCAATCAATATAAAAGCAGTAGGCACAAGGACCCTATTTCGTGCGAGATACTTTAGGACTACTAAATATGGTCGGATTCGCGCTCTAATCGATTTCATCGCATCTCGGAACGCAAGGTTAGAGTGTCGATAGCAAGCCATCGTGGTGAAAGGATTTGCTAATCAGCGGAAGGGACTCGCTGATTGTTGCCCAGGATGACAGGAGGGCTCAATGAATACGGGAGACATGAGAGTGGATTAACGTGGAAGAGAAACGTTCCAGCGAGCACACTATCACTCGATAGCGCCGGCTGCCTGAGTGATCTTAAACGATCATGAAGGTTAAGCAACATAGGGCGCTATCAGTGCATGGGTGAGTGACCGTCTATTACTAAAGCTAGTGGCATTTTTCCGAGCGGTTCCGTGCTTCGCAAGGCACGTTAAGTAGTTGGTGCCGGCTGCCGTCGATAAATGGCAGTCGTTAAGCCAAGTCAGAGGCCTTAGGGCGGCTTTAAAACTTCTTATGCCGGCACCAGACAGAAGTTCAAACAAGTAGTGATCACATAAGTGTGTACATGTGTGGCACGGGCATTTGATACTATTGTCATATAAAATGTCCGTGCCACACATGTGCACACGTTATTACGGCGTTATTGGCGCCGGCATTACAGTAAGACCAGCCACTAGTCTTGCAAGCCTTCACCAATCGGGACTTGGCCCCCGTGGTGGAGTATGGCCTATAGCTTCCTCAGGGAAGAGATCCGTGCCCCTCGTTGGGGACATAATAGGTTGATGATGATGAACACACTATGCAACAAAACCTCATTGGTCATGTGGTTAGCAAGCTTGACTATCGATGCTTGTGTTCGTTAGTCAGCCGTCTTTCGGCATACATATGTCAATTTAAACGACTTGCTATTAGTGGCTCTTGTATTCAGCCTGGGTATATGAGGTCGGCTATGTTAGCTATGCACGAGCACACCAACGACGATTAGAACGGAGTTGAAGCGATAGTTACGGCCGAATTCGGTCGAGGAGGATCTATTTACATTGTTACACTTTAAAGCACATTAAAACTTAAATGACATCCAATGTGATAACAATTACGTATAAAGGGGGACTTATTTGAACATAAATGTATTCAGCCTGGGTAGGACAATGATGTTCGTCGCGCGTTCCAAATGTTAAAATTCACAACTCTACACATCATAAAAGTCCCTTCGGGAATCTACGTTCGCGCAGACTAGGAAAAAGTGTAACGAAAGTACCCGAAGCTATAAGTACATTCCACATGATCTTTAACCGATACGGATAAGGTGCAGAATTGATTGCCGCAGCAGTGCTACCTATTTCCCTCACGCTAATATTGCCAAACTAATAGTCACCTGCATCGATGACGTTGAATCAACCAATAGCAACAAAGGCGCGCGGCCTGCCATAAAATGAAACTATCTGATTGGTCGATCAACTTGCCGCACATCCAAAATTTGGTCATCTGCGCAGGTACATCCGCGAGACTTATTTCTGTGTAACACATAGATTTGACCTCTGTAGCGTAGCGGGCAGCGCGTCTGGCTACCATACCAAGAGGTCCCGGGTTCGAATTTCGGCTGGGGACGAAAAAAAACCCAGGGCTTGGATGTTTACATGTTTGTGATGTCGTTGTTTCTGGTTCCCACGACAAAGGGTATCCTAGGGTGGGGGCACATACATTGCTTCTGGGTGGGGCCAGAAGCAATGTGTGTGCTTGTATGTAAATGTTATATATGTTATAGATGCAGAGGTTAATGTACTGCATTGGCCTCTGCATACGTGTCGAGATTTATACTGCGTCAATAAATTGGAATCTTAACTCACACTAGATGTGTGAAGGGCCCACTCGTACGCTGCAGTGCTTGGGACATGGTTTTTAATGGTGTAGGCTTACCCAACACCTATACTATCCTGACAGCTTAGTCGGCCTAGCATTTAGTTTGACAACCTCTGTGGCGCAGCGGTAGCGCATCTCCCTACCATGCACGAGGTCCTGGGTTCAAATCCCGGCTGGGAACAAAAAAAACCCTAGGTCTTGGTTTACATGTTTGTGATGTCGCTGTTTCTGGTTCCCACGACACAGGGTATCTTAGTGTGGGGCCAGAAGCAATGTATGTGCTTGTATGTAAATGTTAATATTATGTATGTTATGTTATAGCGAATAGAAAACAAAAATGATATAGACTGCATTCATATCATTTATAAGCTGATAACTAACTGATTATGAAGCGTGTGACGTCAGCGGGGTCAAAGAAGGACAGTTAGCGTGCCGATAAGATAAGATGCTCGTAACCGATTTGCTTTCGCAAATAAAAACACAACGCCCTGGTCGGACCTTCGGAGAATCTCTCGACTAAATACGAATATACTTCCTCGACGAAATACGTATCTACAGTACTACACATCATAAAAGTCCCTTCGGGAATCTACGTTCGCGCAGACTAGGAAGAAGTGTAACGAAAGTACCAGAAGCTATAAGTATGTACATTCAACATGATCTTTAACCGATACGGATAAGGTGCAGAATTGATTGCCGCAGTAGCGCTGCCTATTTCGCTCACGCTAATATTGCCAAACGAATAGTCACCTGCATCGATGACGTTGAATCAACCAATAGCAACAAAGGCGCGCGGCCTGCCGTAAAATGAAACTATCTGATTGGTCGATCAACTTGCCGCACATCCAAAATTTGGTCATCTGCGCAGGTTCATCCGCGAGACTTATTTCTTGTGTAGCACTGTACGAATATATTTCCTCGAAATAGTGTAAACAATTTCGACGGCCTCGGTGGCGCAGCGGTTTCGCACGCTGACTGTAAAACCGAAGTCTCAGGTTCGATCCCCGGCCGGGTCAAACTAGAAAATGAACTTTGTGGTTTGTCCCGGGTCTTGGATTGAATAGGGTTTTAGGCCCATTCAGGAGAAGTTGTAGTTTGTTAGTTGCAGTTTGGAGTTTTAGTTAAAGATGAGTAACGTAGTTATTTATTTATTGTCACTTTCACGTGTTAGCTACTCTACGGTTATTTCGTTACTGACTCTATACATGTAAAATACGTATTATGGTGTAAGGCGCTAACGCAGCAAAATACAAAGTGTGCGGTGTAGACCGTACAGATGTTATCTATGTATTTATTGTATGAAATCTCTCGTCGAGTTAGCACCTGTAACACAAGTCAATTAGTTGTACATAGTATGGAGCTTATTTGTTTGTTTGTTTGTTTGTTTGTTTGTTTGTTTGTTTGTTTGTTTGTTTGTTTGTTTGTTTGTTTGTTTGTTTGTTTGTTTGTTTGTTTGTTTGTTTGTTTGTTTGTTTGCTTGTTTGTTTGTTTATTTATTTATTACTAGCTGACCCAGCGAACTTCGTAACGCCTAACAGTCGATTCTTTAATTTTTTTTATATTTCTCTCCGTAAGAACCATCCTCGTACTTCAAAGAATATTCTAAAAAAAGAGTTAGCGAATTCGATTCATCGATCTCAAGATTTGCGCTTACCAACACATTCAGCGATTCATTTTTATATTATAGAAGATTAGCGAAATTGGTGTACAGGCGACTGAATGTACTTACTATTTGGACCATCTTTAATCGTGCCCTGTACCTGCTGACGAGGTGCAACCCTGATCCGCTCGCTAGGATACCCTGTGTGGAGGAAACCAGTGAAACGGACTTTAGGATTCCGAGGACTAGAAGGAAATAAAAAATAAGAGCTAAGAGAAACACGAGATTAAATGAAATACCTTTCATTTTAAACCATCACTTCAGGGATAGCCAGGATACTTAGCAGTTTGCTTTTAGGTATAATTGAGACGAGGGAGCTTCACATGTACATAACTTATAGAACAAAGTCATTGATTGATGCCGAGAGTCGAACCCACTACCTTCCGATTGAGAAGCCGGTGTAATACGGCTCTACCACCTCTGCTCTTTATAGCCTACATAACAAAACATCCTTTCATTTTAAACCATCACTTCCGGTATAGCCGGGAAACTTAGCAATTTGTTTTCAGGCATCATTGAGACGAGGGAGCTTCACAAATGTACAGAACACAAAATTCATTGATTGATGCCCGGATTCGAACCCACGGCCTCCCGATTGAGAACCACAGCGGCAACTACCGCTCATCATATGTTACATAACAACAAATAAAACCATCACTTCCGGTACCTATAACCGGGAAACATAGCAATTTGTTTTCAGGGATCGATCAGACGAGGGAGCTTCACAAATGTACATAACATAAAAAAAACAAAATCATTGATTGATGCCGGGATTCGAACCTATGACCTCCCGATAGAGAACTCGAGTAGCGACTACCGCTCCAGAACAATAATAGTACATTGTGGAAAAAATCAATTCCCGAAGTATTTAGACGAAAATATGTGGAACATAAAAATTAATTTTTAGTATTAAAAACCTATTTAGAGGCAAAAATTTCCACCCATGCCGGGATTCTAACCCGCGACCTCTGACTATAGGTAGTTGGGGCTGTAAGTGATGCAATCTACTTAGGCCAGATGTCGCTGCCTGTACGTAATACAGAGAATAGTGTAAAGAGGTTCGAAATTTCACTGATGACGGTGAGTCGCCCATTAGCTCAGTTGAAAAGAGCGCTGGCACGGATAGCCAGAGGTCGCGGGTTCGAATCCCGGCATGGGTTGAATTTTTCAGACAGTAGTTCTATTTTTAAAGTTCACTCCGGCCCCTAGGCGGGAAGTAATTTGAATGAGTTTTTCCCTCTCTAGGGAGGGAAGCAGCATTTTCCACCCAATAATCAGATCAAAACAACACTACTTTCCGAGTATAAGAAATGGAAAATCCTTTCCTTTTAAACCATCACTTCCGGTATAGCCGGGAAACAGCAATTTATTTCAGGGATCATTGAGAGACGAGGGAGTGAAGTTATTGCGTCGCGACGGTCCGCAGACAACAAAGGAAGTGCACTGCATTAGGTACCCTTCGTATCTCAGCTCCGGGACTCTATGTATTATATTATTGGTGTCATGAGCAGTAGCGTTGACCTTTTCAGATTTCGTCACAGTCTTCCTGGGGCATGATTCATAAAAGAACTACCATTCAGGAACTATTAAACTAGAAAAATAGATAAATGAAACGAAGTTTAGTTTAAAGTGGGTATGACGATGTTTGTCATGGCTTTAAAAAAGGAGTCTGGACTCAGCATGTGTTACGGCTAAGACCCGTAAAGCTGATCTTCCGCCAGACCCTAAGTGAGATCAGAACAACTCGCTGTGCCCCGCACTACTATTTATCTGTATACTACTTTTGAGCCATATATTTATTTATTATTTACTATATTTTATTATATTTATTTACTAGCTGGGCCCCGCGGCGTAACCCGCGGTTTATCGATGTTTCCATGGGAATAAGATATTTTCCCGCAGTAAAACGTAACCTATGTGCTAATCCGTGGTGTCAGCTAACTCCATAACAAATTTTATTAAAATCGTTTCAGCTGTTTAGACGTGAAGAAGTAACTATCAAACATACTCTAACTCACAATCTTTCGCGTTTATAATACTAGCTGAGCTACGCGGTGTTACCCGCGGTTTATCGATTTTTCCATGGGAATAAGATATTTTCCCGCAGTAAAACCTATGTGCTAATCCAGGGTGTCAGCTAAATCTAACCATTTTTTTAAAATCACTTGGCGTGATTGTGCTACTTATTATAGTCTAACGAAAATTAGGGATGCGCAGGCCGGAGAAAGAAATCCTGGCTGAGAAACCTACGGGAGGGAATTGGAATCGCAAGTGCTACCGAGCTCTTCTATCTTGCGAAAGACAAAGACAAATACGCTGAGCTGAGAGCCAATTCTCACTTCATTAGCAAACAATTCGTTTACAACTCTAAGGCGTATGACTTGAATTCTAAATATGGTAATTACCATGCGACATCATGACACCTCAAAGCGAGCGAAATATATGAGCAAAAAACTAGCTGTGTCCCGCGTTTCATGGATCTTTCCATGGTAATAAGATATTTTACCTTAGTAAAACGAAACTGATGTGTTAATGCAGGATGTCATCTAACTCCATACAACATTTTATTAAAATCGCTCCAGCCGTTTAGACGTGAAGAAATAACAATCATACTCACACTCAGTCACAAACTTTCGTCTTTATAATATTAGTGTGAAATGGGATGTGATTTTAAAGTATTCGCTATCTATCTATCTATTAAGTACATGAAAACAATAATCTATGGTTTGCTATGACATTTCGATAGCGCAAAGACTCAGGTTTCCTCATGAGGTTTAGTCAGAAGCTCCTGCCAGACAACAAAGGCGAGGGCGCGCTGCACCGCTCCCGCTCGTAAATGATGCAGACGTGATATCTAGCTTAAACAGCGCCAGTCTAGACTGCAGACGCCATAAGAATAGACTAAATACACACAAAAGAACCGTCCAGTCATCAGTCTAGCTATATCGCATAACTCCAACCATACACGGGTGCGCCAGACGTAAGGACGAAGATGTCATATAGAACCTTCTGCATGTATACTGTTCACGGTTACACCGAGCTGGTACGGTACCGTATAGTTTGTCTAGACTTGGAATAAGGCAGGACTTTGTAGTTTACTGATGTAGACCAGACGGTTCAGATAGTTGTGATGTAGACCAGACGGTTCAGGTAGATTAGTTTCGTATCAATCGTAACATAATCATTTCGACAATGTCAACTATCGGGATTCATGACTAACTCTTCTGTTCCAAAAAATGAAACCTTAAATTTACGTAGTAGAAGCCGCTGATATGGGTCGATGACATAATTAAAGTCGAAGAAAAGCAATGGATGAGATTAGCAAGCGAACGAGAAGGTTGGCGTGATAGAGAGTAGTTTAATGAGTGGCTTTAATGAATTTGTAGATATATTGATTGATAAGTAGATAAATGAATTTGTAGATATATTGATTGATAGATAAAAGCAGATTCAGAAGAAAAGTCGCCGAAAGTGGTAACATATGTTATTTACATTGATATCCTCATTGATTAAGTAGTATTGAGCAGGGATCCTCTTTGATCCGAAGTTTACTAAAGAAGATTACTAAATGATCAGCACTTGCTATTTCATAGCGTTCGTAGATAATATTCAAATAACACTAATAATTGTAGATTTTTAGTCCGGATCTACTTACGGGTGTTGTTATATCGGAAAAGTCCGACCAGTGAAATGTCGTGTGAGCAACCGACGACGCGAGCTCCGTCTCTGCTCACCATGATTAAGCTCTGCGAATCGGAGCGAAACCTGGTGGGACTCTTCCGATATAACAACACCCGCGTAAGTAGATCCGGACTAAAAGTCTACAATGTGTTGTGCTTACGAAAGTTTTAGTACAAAATAGTATATTTCATTAAAAGTGCGGAAAGGCTGTCATTGCAAAGAGTTCCGACAAATGTCTACCCGAGCCGAGGCGCAGCCGAAGGCGAAGGTTCCGCGGTTCCGCACGTGTACTGAACGACCATTTTTAATACAGTTGCGAAAAAATAAGCAAATTAATAAAGAAAAATTATTTGAAAAATGGCGCCAACCGTAAAAAAATATAAGTAGAGTTTTTTTTTTCTTCACCCATTCTAGAAGGCAAAGGGAACTATGCCCATACAGCCAAGTCTTCACTAGCATTTTTTATTGATATGAAATGAAAATGAAATTTAATTAATGAGATGAAATGAAACCTAACTTAACTCATTCAATCAAATCATTAAATCTGATATTGAAACAAATTATTAGCTCATAAAAACTTCTATTTTTTTTTTAGTAAAAACTTCATGGTTGGTTTTTTTTAATAGACATTATTTTGACAGTTGGGAAAGAAAACGCACGAGTGCGGGAAAGGTAAAAAAGGCACGAGTGTGTAGTATCCCACATCCCGCACGCTAAATGTCCCTGCAATACGCGACTTTTTGATAAACTGTATTAAAAAACAATAATAATGTAAATATGTAGGTACCACAAAACAGAAATGTAACATCTGTTGTAGGGAAGATATTAGCGTGCAGTCACAAGTAGGTAAGTAAGTAATTGCATTCGATCAAACATCAAAAATAGCAAGAAAAAAAAAGTATGTAACATTAAAAACGTATGTCACAGCTAATAAACTTTTTCGTGAAATCGACTTTTTCTTCACACGAAGCTCCTATTGATCCCCTTTTCGGATAAATTAGGGTAATTTTACACCTATTAATTTCAGCTCCAACCCATCCAATACATACATCTAGCTAAAGGCAAACACACAACGCTTCTCTTTTCTTCCAATCATCTTCCTTCCAATACATACAAAAATTCAGCTAAGGGCAACCGCTTACCTGTAACTCCATCTATATCGGCAAGCAATCGCATTCTAGGCACCAGTTACGTCCATATCACGGCCGTTCCTTTGTCCCGTAGCTTTATTGCCTGGCCAATGCACCCATTCCGACCGGTACGTACCTGCGAACAAACATGGCTCAGATTGTAGCTGAGGAAACGTTTCGTGGACACGCGACGCGCTCTGTTCTATGTAGGAACAGCTAGCAGCAGTTGCAAATTCGGTATAGAGTGTAATGTGTGTCGTTATGAATTTGGAGTGTGAACCGTCTACTCAGAACTAGGTACATACAGTGGATTTATCCTGTGGACCAATTTAGTAAACAAGCTTTTAGCCTCAAAATGATGGCAAAATTAGAGATTTTATCCGAACTTATGAACTTTGTTTTGTCCCAGATTATTTCATTTATGGAAATATGGTAGTTTTAGACTATAAAGTCAATACTTTACCGGTAGAATGTTGTTTAGGTACTAACGGCCGCAATAAACCACCTCTACTTAACAATGTATCGCTATCCTTGATAAACAGTCAACCTTAATCTATCTCTAACTGCCGGTTCAATATTAAAAATCATGCCACCGTCGTCTGGATCAAAGATAGATAGCACCTCTAACTTTAATAAGTACGACTCTCCCTAAACATTTTATTTTTCTAATTGAATTTCATCGCGTTACGTTTTGAAATAACCATAAATATTAAATTTAAGGTCTAAATTAGTTGTGTAAAAGTATTTTCATATTAAAACGACTAAACGTTAAAAAATACGGCAGTGACTTTTGGTTTGCGACGATTAAATAATTTCAAATTACAACTCTTATGACACAACGAAACGCTTTAACGCTAAGCAGTGACGGGTATCATGTCAATGATCTGCGGTAAATGTCATGTTCTCCAAGAAGATGCGCGCGAAAGAAGGAACAAACAAAACCAACTGAAATTTCAATCAAAAAATTCAATTATGGCACAGCAACTGACCGTATTTGTTTACTGATGAAGTTATTTGATAATGACTGTTCGCTTTTATCACAAAAGGTTTGCACTTTTGTGATTTCGAACCAAAATGTAGCCTGTATAAAAGACATTATGTCTACATTTTATGATTCTATTTTTCAGATAAAGATCAGACCTATTGGAAAAGATGAATAAGTTTCTTGCTGGACCAGATTTGTAGGAATAAAGTAATAACATCGAGGGCTACAAACTTGTCACTTTCATCACTGCACATATCCATTTTTATTTTTAAAATACACTTATTTATGTAAAAATACTGTAAATCCTTTATATTATATCCCACTTATCCTTCAAAATCGCGCGATGGCGCAAAACTCTGACAGCTAGTTATCTGACGCACCGAAAGTAAGCACGAAAGTGATATCGAAACGCTCAACCGTTTTTTTCGATGTCGTCACTACAGTGCGTTCACATTAACTTGACGCGTGAGAGAATTGTTAACAAAGACATAACATGTGAATTAGCTTTTGGACCTAATCGGAAGATGGTAAAACAAGCCCTCAATCCTTTTATTTTCCCCAAGGAATGGGAATGATTTCTTATTTAACATGGTAACAGTAAACATCTCAGTGCTACCAATTCTCTCACGCGTCAAGTTAATGTGACCGCATTGTACCTATGGTAAGCGGTGGGCACTCCGAAAGATGGATCAAAGTCACGGTGCGTTATTGCTATATATCTTTGTTTATTGAAACGCAATATGTCACCTATAGTTACTAAAGGTAGCTATTTTAATCTTTAGTTAAAGATCGATAGGATATTGAGACCGGCCGTAAATGAACAAGTATGTAAGCATAAATAGACTACAAGGATAAATGGATAAACAGAATCAAAATTTTATTGAGTTATACTATGCTGATACACGATCAGGAAGGTTAAGCAACATAGGGCGCGTTCAGTGCATGGATGGTTGACCGACTATGACTAACGCTATAGTATATTTATCCTTACTTGTCCAATGTAGTAAACAAGATTCTAACCTCAAAATTGATATTTGATGCCAAAACTACATATTTTCTCGCGAGTTCATAAACTTTCTTTATAAAATTGGCAGCGTGTTATCTAAAATAGTCTCCCCGATTACTTCATTTATGGGAATATGGCAGTTTTCGGCTAAAAAATTATAATTTACGGGTAGAATGTTGTTTACTAAAATGGATAAGTAAGAATAAATAGACTGTAGTAGCATTTTTCCGACCGGTTCCATGCTTCGCAAGGCACGTTAAGCAGTTCGTGTCGGCTGCTGTCGATACATGGCAGTCGTTAGTCTTGCAAGCCTCCACCAATCCGGACCTTAGCCCCCGTAGTGGTGTATGACCCATACACCTTCCTCAGGGAGGAGACCCGTGCCCCTCGGTGGGGACATACTGGGTTGAGGACGACGATGCTATTTGTCTTTAAAGAAAATAACATCTTGACAGTTGCCACTCAGTATATATATGAAAACATTATGTACGTTAGGAAAAATATCAGTAGGTAACTTTAAAACCTTAGGTTGCCAACGCAATGTAAATATATACTAAAAATAAACATAAACTTTTGTTCCCAATATTTAGGCTGGCAAAGGATAATACATCCTTCATGGGGGATTGTATACGATTCTATAATAAAATCCTTGAAGATATATAAAGCTTGCCTGAATCGCGGTTAAAAAAATATGTTAAGCACACTTTGTGCCAAAAGGGCTACTATAACATAAAGGATTATTTAGATGACATTGAGGTCTGGAATTAAAGCCAAAACAATGCATGAGTTCTGTTTTATAATGATTATGTAAATTACTATGTTAATTAAGAACTTTGAAGTGTGGAGTTTTTTAGTCCACTTTTTCTCCAAAATGATATAGATTTTGAAATGGACATCTAGTTTGAATTGTAACGTTCATTATGCCGCAGTTTCTGTGCTAGTTTGAATAAAACCTTTTTTTCATTTCATTTCAGTCAGAAAAATATCCAGAATAAAATAAAAGCAGATATTTTGTTACTCAGCTCTTTAAGAGAAATAACGCCTATTCTTATCCCTGTTGAATAAATAAACATCTTAGATATCTTGTTATCTTTATCTTATCATGACCAAATGCCGGTTATTCCCCCGACGTTATCAACCACATATAAGCATACGTAAGTATTAAGTTTTTTTTATTTAAGTAGTACTAAGCCCGACTATCACATCACATCATCGCACTATATTAAAGAGACGAAAGTTTGTGAGTGTGTATGTTTGTTACTTTTTCACGTCTAAGCGGCTGTAGCGATTTTAGTATTTGGTATGGAGTTAGAGGACACCTTGGATTAAGATAAGATTATACTATTTTTATTTTTAATGCACTAACCCGTGCTAAGGACAAATTTAAAAACCTATTTAGAGGCTAAAAATTTTCCCGGCATGGGTGACATTTTTAGCCTCTAAATAGGTTTTTAAGATAAGATACTCGTAAGAATATTCTTTATTCTATACCGGAAAATTTATACGGAAACAGCCGATACAAAAGATAAGATACAATTGGCGGCCTGATCGCTAATAGCAATTTCTTCCAGGCAACCTCAAATCGGAAAATTTGGATTAACACATAGGGTACGTTTTGCTGCGAGAAAATGTCTTATTCCCGTGGGGAAATCGATAAACCGCGGGTAACACCGCGGAGCACAGCCAGTTGTACAATATTTTCTTGGTGCAATAAAGAATTTTTAATAATAATTACAATAAAGAGCCTTTCAACGCCCCACTGCAAGGCCCAGGGCCTTCTCTCAGAGAAAAAGTATGGGCTTGAACACCTTAGAACTCGGGTTTCGTCACGATGTTTCCCTTCACCATATTGCGTGGTAACTTGCTTCGCTGGGTCAGCTACCGTTTGTGGCAACAATTGTTGACCACACGCTAAAACGTTTTTTTCTTCTGTATTACGTTTCTTTCTGTTCCTCATTTTATGCTACTTATCAGTATATTCTGTTTCTGTGGCGTGCCTTGTTGTTATAATTTATTTTCTGCAAAAAAAAATTGTAATAAAATTTTGATTCTAAGGAAAACGATGAATAACATGTACAAAGGCGAGCTTATCTCATCAAGAGATTTCTTCTAGCACACCTTGGAGAGTCGGAGCAACAGTAAAAAACGTAATGTAGGCAATGCTATGCAATTGCCTTGTTAAGTGTTAATCAAAGAATTCCGAAAGAAAAAATACCAAGCACGCGGGTTATACCTGGGCTGAGTTTCTTAAAACTACAATGTACTTATACTTTTTTTACATATTAATATTGTATTACTCGAATCACGATTATTTAAGTGGCGTAATTGACTGTAGTCAACTGTACTTCCCGTGACCAAGGCAACTGCAACGCTGCCGAAACTTCGGGAATTAAGGTAATTACGTTTTACGTTGCTAAAGAACATCGAGCATTCGCTGTTTCTAACATTTGACAAACTGAACAACGGACAAAGCGAAGCATAGAGCCAAACATTAAAATTGACTTATTATAGAAATGTTTAACAATTTACCTATAATATATCAGCATACATATTTATGAAGCGCTCGTGGCCTAGTCGAACCGAGTGATTGGAATCAATTACTCGAGTTAAGCAACAACCGGCGCGGTCAGGTGCTGGATGGATGACCGTTCTGTTACTACCGCTAGTGGCATATTTTCGAGCGCTTCCGTGCTTCGCAAGCCACGTTAAACCGTGGGTGCCGGGTGTCATGTAATGGCAGTCGTTAAGCCCTGTCAGAGGCCTAATGGGCGGCTTGATAACTTCTGACAGTAAGGCCTGCCACTGTTTTACAATCCTCCACCAACCCGGACTTGGCCCCCGTGGTGGAGTATAGCCTTACCTTCCTGCAATGCCGGAAGAGACCCGAGCCCCAGCAGTGGGGACATACAGGGTTGCAATCGCACATTGTTATATTAAACGGGTCAAATCGCGATTGTTTATTAGGTAAAACGAAATTACCTTATTTCCCGACGTTTCGGCAGCTTTACAGTTGCCCGTCTACCCGAGACCACGGCCATATAACCATATAACTAGGTATGAGTATCGAAATCATTAAGAAATAATATATCAGCATAGTTAAGGAAAATCTAACGACTTATATTTACCTAATGATAAGATTAGATACGAGTCCATTGTTCTACCCACTGAGCCACCGCACGTGAAAAGATATAAATATTTAAAAACCTATTTAGAGGCTAAACATTTCACCCATGCCGGGATTCGAACCCGCAACCTCTGGCTATCCGTGCCAGCGCTCTACCAATTGAGCCAATGGGCGACTCGCCGGCATCAGTAAAACTTCGAACCTCTTTACACTATTCTCTGTATTACGTACAGGCAGACAGGATGTAAAACCTAACTGCAAAGTAGGTAGTCGGGGCTGTGAGTGATGCAATTTGCTTAAGCCAGATGTCGCTGCCTGTACGTAATACAGAGAATAGTGTAAAGAGGTTCGAAGTTTCACTGATGCCGGTGAGTCGCCCATTGGCTCAATTGATAGAGCGCTGGCACGGATAGCCAGAGGTTGCGGGTTCGAATCCCGGCATGGGTGAAATTTTTAGCCTCTAAATAGGTTTTTAAATTTGTCCTTAGCACGGGTTAGTGCATTAAAAATAAAAATAGTATAATCATGTGGGTACAGTGATATCATTCCGATGTAAAACCTAACTGCAAAGTAGGTAGTCGGGCATGGGTGAAATTTTTAGCCTCTAAATAGGTTTTTAAATTTGTCCTTAGCACGGGTTAGTGCATTAAAAATAAAAATAGTATAATGATATAAATATTGCTGAATTTAAGAATTTCAATAAATAGATCACTCTGGTACTATTCTAAAGGCTAGTTTCTGAATTGAGAATTTCCCTAAGTAAATAGTTAACTGTAGTGCTGTCTCTTCGAATTTCTCAGAAATGAGCGTGACAGAACGTTACTTCAGTATTTACTTACTGAAATTCTCCATTCAGAAACCGGCCCCAAAACCCGACCTAAGAGTCGTCGTCATCGTCAGGCTATACAGTCTATTTATTCTTACTTGTCCAATTTAGTAAACAAGATTCTAACCTTAAAATTGAGATTAGATGCCTAAACTAGACATTTTCTAGCAAATTCAAGAACTATCATGAATTATGTTTATAAAATTGGCAGCGTGTTATCTAAAAGAGTGTTCCAAGTTACTTCACTTATGGAAATATGGCAGTTTTGGACTAAAAAGTTACAGTTTACGGGTAGAATCTTGTTTACTAAATTGGACAAGTAAGACTAAATAGACTGTACTAGTCCACTGCTGGGCATAGCCCTCCCTAAAGAGCGCCACGTTGTGCTATCATAGGGGGTAATGCCCATAATCCCCACGCTGGGCGTGCGGGTTGGGGATCGCAGTTCGGTGGCATTTTACAGCAGGGAGCGCTGCTGCCCACCCCCCGGTTTGTGTCCCTTTAGTCGCCTTTTACGACCCGCGGGAAGAATTGGGTTGGTGCTATTCTCTAGGCCGATACCACACAGCAGTGTATGAATAGTAAAACATAACATAAACTTACGCCTGTATAAGAATGAAGAAGAAATATAGCGATTGTGTGAGTGAAGAGTGCCCACCGAGGATTGG
The DNA here is from genome assembly GCA_934045075.1 of Yponomeuta sedellus. Lineage (NCBI taxonomy): Eukaryota > Metazoa > Arthropoda > Insecta > Lepidoptera > Yponomeutidae > Yponomeuta > Yponomeuta sedellus. Next base: position 5,460,952 of record OW203733.1, read on the forward strand.
CAATTTCAATATGTAATAAAATATGTAGTTAAATTTTCCAGAAGCAAGGCCCTGTTATCTGTCCTACCTTTTCGTAACCACGAGTACAGACACTCGTTGTACAGATAACATTGATAACAGATTCTTCGATATCGATATCAACCCTTATGTCCCGACTGCTGCACGGGTCTCTTCCTGCATCGCAGGAAGGTTAGGCCATACTCCACCACGGGGGCCATGTCCGGGTTGGTGGAGGATTGTAAGACAGTGGCTGGTATTAATGTCAGAAGTTTTCAAGCCACCCATGAGGCCTCTGACATTATTTAACAACTGCCATTACATGACAGCCGGCACCAACGGCTTAGCGTGTCTTGCGAAGCACGGCAGTGCTCGGAAAAATTTAACTAGCGGTAGTCAAGATACGCTGACCCATCCTGCACCTGACCGCGCCTGTTCCTTAACTCAAGTGATTGATTCCAATCACTCGGTACGCCTAGACCACGAGCGGTTCATATTAGATTATACAGGGTTATTTATAAATTTAATTATGTTTATATTTAATTTTTAGGACAAACAGTCATAAAGAAAAACTATAAAAGTATGTGTAGGTACCTCAGGTACTTATACAAGAATAGACGTGCGAATTGTGCAATTGCGAAACCAAAGCTCCTCTACAACAACCAAGCATCAAACTGCTAGAAAACTTCCAAGCCCAACTTCCAGAAGACAAATCCTCCATTCCCCAACAAAGGCTGTAACAAGAACGCTTCAAGCCATTTGTAACTGAACCAACTTTATTTTGGTTCAAATCGAAACGGTGCGGAAAGCAGATAACCTGCAACCCAGTTTCAGCTAACAACATGACCCTGCATGACCCCACGGCCTATATAAATCCGGCCAATGCATCCTTTCTCACTGCCAAGCGGAAATGACCCTTAGACCCGTTACGTTAAGGACCTGGGCGACGATAAATTTAAATTTGCGAAGCCTGCTTTGTCAATCTCGCCCTCGTCTCTTCCCTCTCGCGGCATAGGGGATGTTCCGTCTCTCTTTGTTTTGATGCTGGATTTTCCTTTGTCTCTACGAGTATATTTACTTGGGCAGAAAATAGAGCCGATTCTAATGAAGTCGTTAATTAACAGGTAAGTGTTTTTTTGTCGGTTTCTGATAAATGTAAGGTTCACCTTCAGTTTTCGATTTGTTATTTTTTTCAAACTGGATCATTCTATTCAGTTTTGTAAAAAAAAAACAAGTTTATCATTAACTCAACTATCATGTCAGTTAATTTTCTAATTATTGAATAGATGTTTTGACACTTCGGTAACGTTAAGTATATAGGGAAGAGCGGGTGATCGTGTTCTTCCACTATAAAGGGAAATTTCCCGCCAGGCAGATCGTATGGCTGGGGACGGCTGGTCCAACTATTGTTATGTCATATTTATGGTATGTCATTGAAACACTGATTGCGCGATGAAGGAAAATGTTGGAGTTTGTAGTGCGCGCGCAGAGTTGACATGTACTCGCCACAAGTAGGATAAGCCAACAAGAGGGTCTGGGCATTTCATTAATTTTATTTATTTATTTATTTATTTATTTATTTATTTATTTATTTATTTATTTATTTATTTATTTATTTATTTATTTATTTATTTATTTATTTATTTATTTATTTATTTATTTATTTATTTATTTATTTATTTATTTATTTATTTATTTATTTATTTATTTATTTATTTATTTATTTATTTATTTATTTATTTATTTATTTATTTATTTATTTATTTATTTATTTATTTATTTATTTATTTATTTATTTATTTATTTATTTATTTATTTATTTATTTATTTATTTATTTATTTATTTATTTATTTATTTATTTATTTATTTATTTATTTATTTATTTATTTATTTATTTATTTATTTATTTATTTATTTATTTATTTATTTATTTATTTATTTATTTATTTATTTATTTATTTATTTATTTATTTATTTATTTATTTATTTATTTATTTATTTATTTATTTATTTATTTATTTATTTATTTATTTATTTATTTATTTATTTATTTATTTATTTATTTATTTATTTATTTATTTATTTATTTATTTATTTATTTATTTATTTATTTATTTATTTATTTATTTATTTATTTATTTATTTATTTATTTATTTATTTATTTATTTATTTATTTATTTATTTATTTATTTATTTATTTATTTATTTATTTATTTATTTATTTATTTATTTATTTATTTATTTATTTATTTATTTATTTATTTATTTATTTATTTATTTATTTATTTATTTATTTATTTATTTATTTATTTATTTATTTATTTATTTATTTATTTATTTATTTATTTATTTATTTATTTATTTATTTATTTATTTATTTATTTATTTATTTATTTATTTATTTATTTATTTATTTATTTATTTATTTATTTATTTATTTATTTATTTATTTATTTATTTATTTATTTATTTATTTATTTATTTATTTATTTATTTATTTATTTATTTATTTATTTATTTATTTATTTATTTATTTATTTATTTATTTATTTATTTATTTATTTATTTATTTATTTATTTATTTATTTATTTATTTATTTATTTATTTATTTATTTATTTATTTATTTATTTATTTATTTATTTATTTATTTATTTATTTATTTATTTATTTATTTATTTATTTATTTATTTATTTATTTATTTATTTATTTATTTATTTATTTATTTATTTATTTATTTATTTATTTATTTATTTATTTATTTATTTATTTATTTATTTATTTATTTATTTATTTATTTATTTATTTATTTATTTATTTATTTATTTATTTATTTATTTATTTATTTATTTATTTATTTATTTATTTATTTATTTATTTATTTATTTATTTATTTATTTATTTATTTATTTATTTATTTATTTATTTATTTATTTATTTATTTATTTATTTATTTATTTATTTATTTATTTATTTATTTATTTATTTATTTATTTATTTATTTATTTATTTATTTATTTATTTATTTATTTATTTATTTATTTATTTATTTATTTATTTATTTATTTATTTATTTATTTATTTATTTATTTATTTATTTATTTATTTATTTATTTATTTATTTATTTATTTATTTATTTATTTATTTATTTATTTATTTATTTATTTATTTATTTATTTATTTATTTATTTATTTATTTATTTATTTATTTATTTATTTATTTATTTATTTATTTATTTATTTATTTATTTATTTATTTATTTATTTATTTATTTATTTATTTATTTATTTATTTATTTATTTATTTATTTATTTATTTATTTATTTATTTATTTATTTATTTATTTATTTATTTATTTATTTATTTATTTATTTATTTATTTATTTATTTATTTATTTATTTATTTATTTATTTATTTATTTATTTATTTATTTATTTATTTATTTATTTATTTATTTATTTATTTATTTATTTATTTATTTATTTATTTATTTATTTATTTATTTATTTATTTATTTATTTATTTATTTATTTATTTATTTATTTATTTATTTATTTATTTATTTATTTATTTATTTATTTATTTATTTATTTATTGTATTTTAGGAAAACCATCGACTAATACAACAAAATGGAGGGTACATTTGTACAATATAGCAGTAAAAAGTCATTTAAAGGTTTTCACTTATAGCTACATAGAAAATAACAGGTTCGTGTGTTTACAACATCAAAACAAATAATTATATTAACCTACACTGCCGAATCTTAACATCAACTTAATATATAATAATCAAATCAACCAAGCCCATCATACAGTAGACAACTCGCTACCAAAGAAGTTCGCAGCAAACCTACGCCTAACTGAAGAAACGCTGTCGAGAATGACATCGAAATCAGTGTCCGGGTTATCGCTTAGACCGTTAAATGTTGTGCAAGCCCGAAATAGGAAAGAATTAATTCTATAATTTTTTGAAGAAATAGGTGTATAAAATGTTTGTTATGCCTAAGGGATCTAGCAGGAATGTGAAAGTTTAACCTGGAGAGCAAATCAGGACAATCAATAATTCCAGTGACAATTTTTATTAGCGTTGTGATGTCGGCTATTCGACGTCGTTGAACGAGTGGAAGAAGATGCATTGAGCGACAGGATGGCAGGTAATCCATTTCGATTCTTATACGGCGATTAATAAATTTGATAAATTTTTTTTGCAGCCTCTCTATTCGATCAACATATACATCGTATTGGGGGTTCCATACTTGTGAACCATATTCAAGAATACTTCTTACGTACGTGCAGTATAATAACTTTAAGGTTTTAACTTTCTTGAAGTCACGTGAAGTGCGCATTACAAAACCTAATGCTCTGAAGGCTTTTTTGCATATATTGTCAATGTGGCGATCAAAAATAAGCTTCGAATCATGTATGATACCCAAGTCACGTACTTCATCTACCCGATTGAGATTATGCCCTTTTAGTGAGTAACAATGTGATACAACTTTATTCTTCCTTGTAAACGTTATAGAGTGACACTTTAAGGGGTTGAGGTCCAATTTGTTTACATTACAGAAAGCGTCAAGCCTGTTTAGGTCCTCCTGGAGATCAGTTGCATCAGCGGTGGCTGCAATGGATTTGAAAACTTTCATATCGTCCGCAAAAATCAGAATATCGGAGTTTAAGAAGCATTTATCAATGTCGTTAATTAGAATAGCGAATAATAAGGGGCCGAGCAAGGAGCCCTGAGGAACGCCGCTGGGCACTTTAGTCCAGCTTGAGATGTGGTTACTGATAACTACTGCTTGAGATCGGTTATCAATATATGACGAGAACCATCTGAAAAGATCACCTCTTATGCCTATAGTGATTAATTTGTGCAAGAGCTGAGAATGGTCCACTCTATCGAAGGCTTTGCTGTAATCCGTATAGATTACATCAGTTTGAAGACCTTTCTCCATATTACAGGTGATAGTGTCATTTAGCAACAGAAGGTTAGTTACGGTGGAACGACCCTTAAGAAAACCATGTTGGACAGGACTAAATGATTGACGCAAGGCAGAGTACATTTGGTCGTAGATGATTCTCTCAAATACCTTTGATATTATACATAGCTTAGAGATAGGTCTGTAATTTAAAACTTGATTGCACGGACGTTTTTTTAATATCGGAGAGATAAATGCACGTTTCCAGGTGAGTGGTACTATGCCCTGTTCCAGTGACAACCGAAAGAGCTTACTTATTGGTTCTGAAAGGGTGTTAGCACAGTTACGAATGAATATAGCTGGAATCTCATCCGGTCCTGCAGATTTATTTACGTCGAGTTTCTTCAATTCCTTGTTCACGATACTCTCAGAGATTTCTATGGTGGATAAGTCACAGATGCTGCTTTGTCCAGCATACTCAGGGTCAGTAATAGAATGTCCAAAGTCGGTTGACAGAAACATTGATTGGAAATAGTCAGAAAAAAGATTACAGATGTGGTCACCAGATGTCGCCAATTTATCATTGTAAATCACAGAGTTAGGAATACCATTAGACCTTGACAGGTGTTTTACGTGCGTCCAAAAATATTTCGGGTTTTTTTACGATGCAACTCTCAACATTAGATATATATTTTTTGTAGCATTCAGCTTCAAGTAATTTAGCTCTTTTAGTCAAAAATTGCACACTGTGAAGATCAGCTGACATCTTATAGTTTTTATATTTTTTATAGAACTTATACCTCTCTTTGAGAACTTTTTTAAGCGGTGCCGAAAACCAACATGGAAATTTATTCATTCTAACTACGGTTTTAGTAACGTGTTTGTCTCTAATAAGAAAAATAGTGTTGTAAAATTCGTCTACCGCTTCGTTAACCGGCTTATTAAGGCAGTTCCAGTCAATTCCCGATAAATCTTTGTTAATTTCGTCGTAATTAGCCTTGTAAAATTGGTATTTGGTGCGTGGAGCAACATTGAGAGGCTGAAACTCGATATGACTAATGCTAGCGACCAAAGCTTTATGGTAGGGATCTAGTGGAACTAGAGGATGGTCACAGGAAGACACCAAAATATCAGAGTTACTTAAAATAAGGTCGAGTATTTTGTTGTACTGGTTACAAACAAAGTTAAATTGACACAAATTACAAACCGCGATCTCGTCTAGCAAGTACAATTCATCAACGGACGAAGCCATGTCTGTACCATGGTTATTTGAGTAGTCGGAGGCGCCAGAAATCCACTTTATTCCACTTAAATTAAAGTCACCCAAAATTATAAATTTGTCTGAGGGATTAGCAGTCATAATTTCATTAGCCTTTTCCCAAAAATTGCGCAACTGTTGAGCAAAAGAAAAGCCACCATTTTGCTTACACAAATAAATAACACCAATATGCAAAAATCCGTGTTTTAATTTGACAGAAGTCCAAGTGTCTTCCGCTGAGGAATTCCACTCAGGTCTAGCAATGGTTGTGAGTCGCTTGTGTATTGCAAGTAACACGCCACCGCCCCGTGACTGACTAGTCAGCTCATAGCATCTGTCCCGTCGGAACACCGAATACCTACAGTGTATCCGTTCTTAAATGGCAAAACGAGTAAACAAACATGGCTGACTAATAAATTGTGACATTTCATAGTGTTGCTGAAATTACTGAATGAATGACGGATTTCATTATTGAATGAATGGAATGAATGAAGTTTAAGTCACAAAATAATCTAAATAATTATGAAATATTAGTATCGCAATCCATCTGCTACACTGAACTCGACCAATATACCTACAAACTGGGACAAAAAATTATAAAGAAAATTCCGCTAATAAATGTTGGCGGTAATGCTATCTCCTCAATAAAGAGTTCTTAAGATCATTATGGGGAAAAGTAGAGTCGAAAAACGTGTAGAACATTAAAGATGTTTGACCATTTAAAATGGGGGTTTGTGCTGCAAAATATATTATTTTTAGGTTTTTTTTACACAATTCTCTGTATTACGTACAGGCAGCGACATCTGGCTGAAGTAGATTGCATCACTTACAGCCGCGACTACCTACTTTGCAGTTAGGTTCTTTTTTTACATCGGAATGATATCGCTGTACCCACATGATTATACTATTTTTATTTTTAATGCACTAACCCGTGCTAAGGACAATTTTAAAAACCTATTTAGAGGCTAAAAGTTCCACCCATGCCGGGATTCGAACCCACGACTTCTGGCTATCCGTGCCAGCGCTCTTTCCAACTGAGCTAATGGGCGACTCACCGGCATTAGTGAAATTTCGAACCTCTTTACACTAATTTCTGTATTACGTACAGGCAGCGACATCTGGCTGTAGTAAAGTCAGGATGATTTTTTTTTGTCTCTAAGTAGGTTTTTTTTAAAATTGTCCTTAGCACGGGTTAGAGCATTAAAAAAATTAAAATAGTATAATGACTTGGAGATATTTAGAAAATCTCATCTGGCAACCGTGGCTACAGCAACGTGAAAAAAACTTCTTGCTCGCTGGCTCGGCTGATCCACTGGCAGTTTTGTATACCGCTTTAAAACTGACAGAATTTCAAGCATGCTCGAAGAATCAACGGTATAACCCACAGAGTAAAATTTGAAAAAAAAATCGCCGTATTTTGGGGTGATGTAGTTGCGGTCTATACCGTTGGCTAGCAGAAAATAAAAACTGCGGTAAAGAAAACTGGTGGCTCGCTAATGAAACACCCGCTTAACATGCAAGGTTTAAGTAAAAAAATCAATCAAACTTTAATTCTTTATTCAATACCCACCGCAATACCTACTATATTTTGTTATTTTTATTATTCCGGTGCTATGTGCACTTCTTAAATAACATAACAGCGCAATTTCATTCATTCGTTCTTTCATTCACCTCATACAACCGCATCCCAACTCTAAAAAAAATTACAAACTAATCTGTGTAGTTTTGCTAACCTGTGATCAGAAAACCAGTGTATTTAGAATTTCGGCAAAAAATCATAGTTTTAATCACAAATTCAGCCAGTTTTCGGTAAAATATGATGCCCCTGTGTCTTAACTAGTGTCTACAACTAAATGTGGTAACCTACATCGAGTGATGCTTCCAGAATTCGTGTTTTGTGGTCAAGTGAGGTTTGTTTACTCGTTTTGCCATTTAAGAACGGATACACTGTAGAATCGAATAACTCTGAGTTGGAAATACCATCCACAAGCCAGGTCTCGCTTATAGCATAAATATCGTAATTATTTAGTAAAACATTGCGTCGGAATTGATTAGTTTTGCTCCTCAGGCCACGCACATTCTGATAGTATATTGTCAAGTCAGAATTGCCCTCTATTAATAATGTAAGTTACTAAACAAAATAGAAAAATAAAATTAATCAAATTAACGTAGGTAGCAATGCGATTGGTCGAATTGAATAGAAACCTTGGAGGTAGGTTGATAACAGGCACAAATTCAAGCAGGCAATAATTAAATTCTTCAATGCAGGAAAGTAGACAGATTTGACTTCTAATCTCAAAGCAATAGGGTTCAACTTTTTTAAATAGACACCAAGAGAACAGCTTTGCGTTAAGCAAATAGATTTCACTTGTAATATGTAGGCAATAGGGTTCATCGTTATTAAATAGATACCGAGTTAATGGGTTGGCGATAAGCGAACAAAGGAGAGGCGCAGGCATGAAATGCGAGGCAGAGATTGCGAACCTTCGGTAGTGAGTCGTCAACAGTAGCCATAGGCAAAGTAAACAAATTATGAAACAATAAAGTATGCATTTGATTACACCAACTTGTTTAAATCCTGCACGTTGCGTATAATTATAAGATGAGATACGTCATTCTTGCGTACATGGATCTTCGAAAACTTAACCCATACAAACTGGTATCCTTTGACCTTCGCAGCATCCTTTGTTTGAGTGAGGAGTTTCTTGTGGCTGGGTGACAGGTGGTCATTCACGAAGATACGTCTGGATTCATCGGCAAGGCCAATGTGGGCAGTGGAAAGGTTCTTCTTGGCCCGAGCGTGTGCCATAAATTCTTCCTTGACATATCTGTTCCCAAACGATATGATTATGTTCTTGTCTTTGGAGCTATAGGTAGGCACGCGAGATAGGTAATTAACCTGACTTTTGGCCACAGCGTAGCCGATGGCTTCCGATAATTTGTCCAAGATATCGAACAAGTTTTCATTTACACTATTTTTATTTTTAATGCACTAACCCGTGCTAAGGAACAAATTTAAAAACCTATTTAGAGGCTAAAAATTTCACCCATGCCGGGATTCGAACCCGCAACCTCTGGCTATACGTACCAGCGCTCTACCAATTGAGCCAATGGGCGACTCACGGCATCAGTGAAATTTCGAACCTCTTTACAATATTCTCTGTATTACGTACAGGCAGCGACATCTGACTTAAGCAAATTGCATTACTTACAGCCCCGACTACCTACTTTGCAGTTAGGTTTTAACATCGGAACGATATCACTGTACCCACATGATTACACTATTTTTATTTTTAATGCACTAACCCGTGCTAAGGAACAAATTTAAAAACCTATTTAGAGGCCGAAATTTCACTGATGCCGTGAGTCGCCCATTGGCTCAATTGGTAGAGCGCTGGTACGTATAGCCAGAGGTTGCGGGTTCGAATCCCGGCATGGGTGAAATTTTTAGCCTCTAAATAGGTTTTTAAGTTTTCATTTTTGCTTACGGGAATATTTTTAATTTCCACATTGCTCAGACGTGACCACCCACCTTGGCTCGATTCATCGGTAGAAGGCTGCTCAAGCACCGCCAAACGGCCCTCCATGCCACTCACCCTCTCCTTGATACCGTCAACTTCGTCACTAGTAAACTGACAAGACGCTTTTAGCTCTTCAACTTGAACTTTCATTGTTTGCATGTCGAGTTTCAACTTAGATATATCCTTGAGTGTACACTCCATGGAAATTAGCTTGCTCATAATCGATGCCAAGGTAACAGTATCAGTCTGAGCAACGTCGGTTGCAGTAATGGTGGGTTGGTGCTCCTGCACGTGTTTTGATATGGGTACTGTTGGTGCTTTTCGGCAGACATGGGGACATCTCCAATTGGCTCTTCGCTCACCCCTGAGCTTGCGCCATCCAGCTTCGGTGATGTTTGCACATGCGAAGTCATAGTCATTACCACAGCCCTCACAGTGAATCCCGTCACTAAAACCATCCCCACACACGTGACACACCGATGACATTTTCAAAATGGTGTAAAGGTTGACGACTCCCGGGTTTTAATCGAGAAGGCGAAAAGGCGTGCGAATCGAACAGACACTACGGCCCAACTGCTAATTAATAGAATAAAACGTGATGATGTGCTTCAGAAAGGTTGTAATGGTTGACCTACTTAATACACAGAGTGTATCAATATCCGGTGTGGGCTGAAAGAGGATGTAGTGACTTCAATAATATTGAGCAAGGAATGTAGCGTTCGTTTGGACATGTGGAGAGGATGAAGGAAGAAAGATTGATGAAACAAATATAATATTGCGAATATGAGTGGCAGAACCGGTAAGGGACGTCCCAGCCGGACATACGTCGAACAAATAGGGGATGTATTAGCAACGGGGAAGATAAAAAGTACCCGGAACCGGCGTGCGTGCATGCAACGACTTATGAACGTTGATGAAGCGAAGGTGATCTGTCAGGATCGTGGCAAGTTGCAGTACCTGGTCTCCGCCTACCCCTCTGGGGTACAGGCGTGAGGTTATGTATGTATCAAAATCCCCATACCTATCCGAAAAATACACTCGTCTATACGTACCATTTTTACTTTTTCTCCGCTGTCAGTCAGTCAGCTGTAATAGGTGGTCCGTTGAAATTTGCACAGAATATCTGTTATTTCAGCGAATTACCTGACAAATAACAAAATAAAAAAAATTAGGGAATCTCCATAAAATAAAAGTGTTATTTCGCCGTTTTCTTGTTTATGTTCTATCCTTAAAACGGTAATAGGCACATAGAGGCATCAAACTTGGCGTGATTGTGCTACTTATTATAGTCTAATGATAAATAAGGGATACGTAGGCCGGAGAAAGAAATCCTGGTTGAGAATTCTACGGGAGTGAATTTGAATCGCAAGTGCTGCCAAGCTCTTTCGCCTTGCGAAAGACAGAGACAAATACGGAGCAAATGGCGGAGTTGGATGCCAATTCTCACTTCGATTGCGATTCAATTGCAACCCTGTATGTCCCCACTGCTGGAGCACGGGTCTCTGCCTGCATCGCAGGAAGGTTAGGCCATACTCCACCATGGGGGCCGAGTCCGGGTCGGCGGAGGTTTGTAAGACAGTGGCGGGCCTTACTGTCAGAAGTTATCAAGCCGCCCATAAGGCCTCTGACATGGCTTAACGACTCCCATTACATGACAGCCGGCACCCACGGCTTAACGTGCCTTGCGAAGCACGGAAGCGCTGAAAAAAATGCCACTAGCGGTTGTAACCAGGTGCTGGTCACCCATCCAGCACCTGACCGCACCTTGTTGTTTAACTCGAGTGATTGATTCCAACCACGCGGTTCGACTAGGCCACGAGCGCTTCATTAGCAAATAATTCGCATACGACTCTAAGGCTTATGTGGTCTGCTATGATACACAGGCAGAGTCTGTAAAACAGTATTATGATGAGCCTCCGTCCTTTTTATCAAGCATCTATGTTAAGCGTCCTTGAGTACGTATTTATAAAGAATCGTATTTTGAACATTAGCAAATATTTCGTATACGACTCTAAGGCGTATGTGGCCTGCTGCCATACACAGGCAGCTAACAATAGATTAACTGATTAATTAATTTACGAGAAGCTGGGGGGTTTGAAAGCCAATTGTATAAGATTAATTAGATTTAGGAAATCATGGTTGTAATTCGTTTTTTGGTTGTGAAATAGAGTTCTCTATTATATCTACGGCTTTCAGTCAAATTAAAAATATGTATGTATTAAAAAGAACGACTCGGACTCACTAACAATTTTTTTTTTTTTGTTATTTGACTGAAAGTCTAAGAATGCTAAGTGCAAAAAATGCTAAGTGACATCCTTTTTCCGATGCATTGGCAGGAGACTTAAAATAGAGATAGAGAATACACTATATTATTTTTGTATTTTGGCAACAGTCGTAACAGAAAAAGTAAATTATTTGCAATAGTAAAGATAAATAGAGCTGCATTGCCGAAAATTTACTGGAGCGTTGTGTGCTCTGGTGTGCAATAAAGAATATTCTTAATTTGAACTTTTCCTTTGCTTAGAAAACATGCAGAAATGTGCAACACAGTTTCACGTAGGGTTTTACTTCACGCACTTCAAAATAGACGCCAACTATAAATTACGAACTTAAAATTATATTTTATTGCACTATCAGAAAATAAGCTTACCAATAGATACTTGTATTTTTGAACGATTCGCGATATTTATACAATTTATACAATATTGCTTTGTCTCACATTCTTGTGCTATTTTTTCTATGTCTGTTTTATACCTCTGTGTGTACGGTCGCGGTCTAAAAATGTTTATCAGTTTTCAAATTAGATTCTTTAGCACACTGTGTGCAGTAAAGTCTATAACCCCCTTATTCATAATGGTCCGCTAACTTAAAACAGCTGCTAAAGAGTGTTCTTTTTCATTCTGACTTAGGTCAATAGAATAAGACAGAGCAAGAATTAGCAATGCTTAAAGTTAGCAGACTAACGGCCGAATACTCAAACGTCATTCAAATATTTAAAGGCATCTTAAGTAATTGACAAGCCGTTAAACACAAAATTCGTATACACAAACGTTAGTTAAAAGCTTGTGTTAAATTTAAGTGGAACACAAAATAACTGGCAGTTAAACATCACTCAGCGAAAAATTCGTATACTCGAACGCAACTTAGCGCGATTTATTTGTTAAATGGGCTGTCAAATCGAGTTGAGTAGGCGTTACAATTGAAAGTGGTCGCGAGGACCTTCAAATCGTAAAAAAGTTGTAATATCAGTGAACTTATGTGAAAAACAATGTCCTTATCATGTCGATGAAGGGCCTAATGTGCCTCGAAGAAATGAGGCAAAGTTAAATGCTTTCGAGTATTATAATGAAACAGACGTCCATGCGCGGTTCCGGCCGTCGAAAGGGACGGTATTATATTTGGACTCTGTCCGTCTTTTGACATACAATCCAACCAGTTACAAGGGGTAATAGATCCAAACAGCCAGTGGAACAAATTTTAATGACCCTGCGTTATTAATATTATGGTACTGGCATAATAACGCATAATAATAATTCTCATTCAATTCTTATTTATATTAGTATTCATCAGGGAATAGCTTTAAAAAACCGCAATACCGCAATGTTTTTATTGTGGTAGACTTTTCACATGTCATTGGTGAGATGGCCCTAACGTTTCGTTCTACAATATAAGATATTATTATTACAACATTAAACATTTTGTTTTGTACAAAACGAGGTAATAATAATTTAAGTTTGTTTCATAAATCATATTATGATTTATTTTATTTTATTTTTATAAAAATACTTCATATTTTATCACAAAACTTAAAATTGATCGAACAAATTCTGCGTAAATCGGATACACAACGTAAGTTTAAATATTTTGTCAATGAAAACAGACTTGTTGTTTATTTGACGGCTTCTCAGCTGATCACGGTCTGAAATTGTTTAAATGACGTTTGTGTATACCACTCATTATTTAACAGATGTTCAAATTTGAATGCCCTTCAACTGAGTGATCGATTTGACTGACGTTTGAGTATTCGGCCGTAAGGGGGTAAAATGCTATATCTAGGTACGTATTACCTAGATAGGCCTGGTTGTGCAGTCTGGTGGGCACACCTAATGCAGCTTCATGGAAGCAAAAACTGCTCACAGACTGTGTAACTTTAGTGTATATATAGTAGAAATAAGTTTTGTTGTTTTTGTACTAACATAGGTTAAATTATATACTAACAAATTTATGGGTGTTTACGCCTGAAATAAATAAATAAATAAATAAAAATAAAAAAAAACTTTTTAATAGTTGTAGCATCGATTCTAACAAAAAGAGTATTGAGTATTACATGATGTTTTGATGATGAAACTCTTTTCTTTATGTAAAAGTTGAAATGATTGAATTTTTTACAATGACATTTATCAAAAATACTACGACGATTGAAATAATAGAAATTGATCGTAAAACCATGGCAACCTCGCTTGAGTGAATCTCTATTGCTTCTTCTATGCTCTATGCCTAATCTATGCTCTATGCCTAATCAAATCACATAATATCATCGACCATGTGGCATAGATTTGTGCATACAATTACCAACCTTAAGGTGGTACACATTTTCAGACCCCGAGTGTATGCGTAGATATCAATAATTGTTTTTATCTATCTATCACTGCGACGCATGTCGTTTATAAAATGAAAACCAAACGTTCGTATGGGAATTATGCACTTCATGAGAAGCCGCCATAAATCTAGATGCAATCACTGCTGGCGCCGCCAGTGCTTGCCGGATCTTCATGGATCTGATCCGGAGTGGAGCAGTCGTGCAGTGGTGCATTGTAGTTTCAATTTTACTGCTGCAAGTCAAGGCGTGCAATCACTGCTGGGCCATATCCGCGCACTATCCTTGTTGAGTGGAAAATTACGTTATAAAATTCAATAGGGAATTGCTCGTAGCCCCGGCTGCCTAAGTGATCTTAAACGATCACGAAACTTAAGCCATGTAAGTCGCGCTCAGTGCATGCATGGTGGACGTCTATGACTAACGTATAGACGTGGCATTTCTCCAAACGGTTGCGTGCTTTGAAAGGCACGCAGAGCAGTTGGTGCCAGCTGCCGTCGATAGAAGGCAGTCGTTAAGCTGTGCTTCGCAGGGCACGTTCTTTAAGCCAAGTAAGATACCTTAAAGCAGATTGAAAACTTCTGACAATAAGACCAGCCACTAGTCTTGCAAGCCTCCACCAATCCGCACTTGGCCCCTGTGGTAGAGTATGGTCTATACCTTCCTTAGGGAACAGACCCGTGCCCCTTGGTGGGGACATAATGGGATGATGATGATGATGAAACCGTTCCATCGGACTGGTAGGATCATACATTTACAAAGGTCGTTGTGTGAGGATGGTATGCATACTAGTCCAATGAAATGCGCTAATGGATATGGCCCAAAGTTTGACTGCCTGCACAGTTGTTCAATAGAGTCATATTAGTCCGGTAATGGTCGTTTCACTCACACTATCGATAGTCTAGTAACCAATCGCATTTCAATGGTACAACCTGTGCTACTTAACTCGGTGCCTCGCGCAATTCGATCTTCGTCGCGAGAGACGCCTATTTCATTTGCACGGGTTATACCCCATTAATTACATTGTACTGCTATTGCTTAGCAGACTATCAAATTAAGGCAAATTAGAACTATTGTCGTGCTTATATCATTGTATTGAAACACTATGTAAATATAATGACTCTAGGGCCTGATCCAACAGGGGACTCTGTAACTATGGACTATGGACCATGTAAGTACCTATTGGACTATAGGGCCAGGACAAGCGATTGTGTTGTGTGGAAGTTATTGTTGTTAGTTTTTGTACAATGTGAGACCGGCCATCAGATCCACGGTGATCCGGCGAGTACTGGCCCGAAGTGAAACTAGATCGCTTCAGTCGTTAGCCAAATTGACACGGACTCAATTTGTGGCGCTTGAACTTTCTGAACTAAGGGGGCTACTATGAGACAATTCTCTTTGACCAAAAATATAAATCTCTTCAGAGTTACATAATACCTTCTCTTCTTCTTCTTCTTCTGTCGGTCCTATAACTCCTAATGGAGCATAGGACCTCAACCACAGATTTCCACTTCTGACGGTGGTTCGCGGGGCTTCCAATTCGGGCCAGCTAGTGCCGATCGACTTGGCTCGATCGATAATACCTTGTCTATCAGTAAGTTTTTATGAAGCCTATGTACGTCCAACTGCAGGTCACAAGCCTTCTCATAGAAAGAGCGTATGGGCTTAATTACCCCGTGTGCCCTATGCAGATTATCAATTTCAAGCGCCGAGGTTTGTGAACACATTTGACACTCAGCTTTCGTCAGGATAGATATAGATTGAGAACACTTTATTGTACATAAAAATGGAAATTACACAGATATTTCTTAACCTAAGAGTATAGACGGTGGCCTTATCACTAAAAGATGTTTTAGTTCACTGTTAGCGATTGGAAACAAATCGCTAACAGCGACAAATGAAGGTTGATGAAGCAAAGGTGACCTGTCAGGATCGTGGCAAGTGGCAGTCCCTCCTCTGGGATACAATAGTTACAGTATAATACAGTACAGTTACACTACCCCCACCAACCCTACCCCACTACCCTACCCCACCCCACACTACACGTCACCTGTTGGTTGGCTAGAATAAAATAAAATACTATTTAGTATTAAGCTCGACAATTATACAATCTTTACTGGTACAATAAAGAATTACATATTATAAACGCGACAGTTTGTAAGTATGGATGGATGGATGTTTATTACTCTTTCGCGTAAAAACTACTAAATGGATTTTAATGAAAATTTACAATAATATAGCTTATACATCAGAATAACACATAGGTTACAATTTATAAAGATATTGATATTTCGACATAAAAAATAATTATGTGTTAATTTTAATGTCGTACTTTTCTTTTTGTTCTTTTCCACGCCACGCTACTATTAATAAGCTACTCGAAATTCTAATCCTGCGCAGACGAAGTCGCGGCACCAGCTACTAATGATATAATAGCGTTACAGTAAACACCGCTCATGGTTCGCCCCTCTGCTCGAGTGATTGTAAGATTGGATTACGAAGTCACCTCGCGACCCGTGGCTGGGCAACCAGAGCTGCTTAGGAGCCCTAAAGTGGATAGATGGATTTGGTTTGCAGTGAAAGTAGGTTAATAAAACCCTTCGGTCATTTTGCCGCCATACACGATGAACTTTTGACATCGTGGCCGCTATACACGGTGTTTCGAAAGCGAAGATAAGTAGATAGAGAACTTTTATTGTACTGACCATTTATTTAGGTGCATAAAAAAGTGCACAATCTTGATAAGTCTTTTTATCGAAATACATACGTTTTATACCAAAATCTTTCCGCGCCTTAAGAATCGACCGCGCCGAACGAATAGACCACGTCGAAAGAAATTCGAGCAAATTGTGTAATGCCCACATGGTGTAATGCAACTGAAAATACGGCTATTTTCTGTTTCTATGCTGATTTGAATCACTAACCAAATTCTATGATGAGACAGACAATTCCTGTCTATTGTATTAATTTATTTCAGGCAATGCCCATATAGTTTTAGTAACAATGTTGACTTATACCTACTTCTTCTTTGGTCCCTTTACTAATCCGTGGAGTCTAACAAAAGGGTTTTCCATTTATATCTGTTCATGTCTAGGGACGGTAGCTCCAGCCAAGTTGTTCCCTTCTCCTTCGTCTCAGAGAGAACGGATCTCTTCCACGTCTGGGACGTCTTTCCAGGTTTTCAGTCGAAAGCCACCTTTGGTGATCGGGTCTCCGTTAGGTGTGTCCTAGCCAACTCCATTTGCGTTCCCTGACGTCTTGGGCTACGGGTTTTTGTTTTGTGATATGCCACAGTTCTGCATTTGAGATGGTGTTGGGCCAGTGTCTTCGTAAGATGCTTATACTATGACTAATTATATTAATATGTTCGATATCAACCCTTTCATGTCCCCACTGCTGGGCCACGAGTCTCTAGGCCATACAACACCACGGGTACCAAGTCCGGGTTGGTACGGTATTAACATGTACTTTGTTCAGTCCCAAGCTCCACCGCTTGTCTTCACTGCGTGCATGGACAATTCGACACCCAGTGGCGCTGTGTGGGGCTGTCCAGCCTATCCGCCAATACCTGAGAATGTCTCAGGGTTCTCTAGATATAGATAGAATATTCTTTATTGTATAGAGTTTCTTTTCCACGGACGATTTTTGTCTCCAGCCTGCCAATTTCTGTCGTAACCATTCCACTGTATTGGTTACCTATCTAATTTGATCTTTTTGAAGTTTCAATATATCCCTAATAAATAGAGTGTTTCACAGTCCGAAGTGGGTAAGATCGGACGAGTGTATACATTGTGGAAGTTACGTAAATGCGCCTCTGGTTAAAATCAAGTGCGGCCACAATTAAATCCACCGGACCTTGACAAAAGTGGAACAAATTCAAACAGTATGCTCATCGACCAGGAAGAGACCTTGAAGACTGGAGCGTAAGTAGATTCACCTTTTGTGTAATCGCACGGCGCAATACGATGTGTGTAGATAATTAAGGCACTCGACTCAGAAGGTGTTAACAGTAAACGCACACTTCATCCATAATGCATCTGAGAGTGCAACGGGTGACTATCAATCACGCAGTTGCGACGTGATTCCAAGACGGAGTTTACACGTCAATTCCATCAGTCTGGTTGGACTGACGGCAGACTGATTATCTATTCAGTGAACTGATGGACCAGACTGACGGATATTCGAATATTTTGATGCTTCATCAGTCTGTCATCAATCAGAGCTTGATCAAGGTCACGGACTGACTGAACTGACGCCAGACTGAACGTGTAAACTTCGTCTAAGTCGCCTATCAGTTGGTTGGCGGAGACATTTTGACACAGTCTACCTTGCAAACTATTTCCCTGCGTGAATCATGATAAACCAAATAAAACAATGTGTTATTTAGTACTGG
This sequence comes from Yponomeuta sedellus, assembly GCA_934045075.1. NCBI lineage: Eukaryota > Metazoa > Arthropoda > Insecta > Lepidoptera > Yponomeutidae > Yponomeuta > Yponomeuta sedellus. The sequence goes on from OW203733.1 coordinate 5,479,639, forward strand.
TGTTGGTTAATTGCACTTGGATTTCAGCATTCGCATTAATTGTTACTAATTAAGTAATGGTTAGGCAATTAAAGTTATTGAAGGTACAGGTGGCAACTGATGTATTTGGTTTAAGATGGTTTGAGGAAAGATGATCAGGGTGGAGTTGTTTTTCCTCTGCCTTTTTCTCCACTACAATACGGTCCGAAGGCAGCGACCTACAGTTTATATTGTACATTGATATTCAGCAAACAGAATGTAGAACATAAATTCTTTACGTTGAAATAAAGTTGATTTAGTTTCATTTCAGTTCAATTGCTTTGTTCCATGCTGGAACTACGGTGAATTCATTCAAGCGTACAAACCCATGGATGCTATTATTGGATGTCTCAGTAGTGATAATGACGATGTTGATTACGATAATGTTTCTTTTGTACCGGGTTCTGTCACGGCAACTTTTGGGACAGGGGAAAACATCGGTCATGTGGTCTCATTTCGACATCAACTCTTTGTATGTCCCCAGCGCTGGGGCACGGGTCTCTTCCTGCATCGCCGGAAGGTGTTAGGCCATTCTCCACCACGGGGGCCATGTTCGGGTTGTTGGACGATTGTAAGACAGTGGGGGGCCTTACTGTCAGAAATCATCAAGCCGCCCTTAAGGCCTCTGATATGGCTTAACGACTGCCAATACATGACAGCCGGCAGCAACGGCTTCACGTGCCTTGCGAAGCACGAAAGCGCTCAGAAAAAATGCTACTATCGGTAGTCACGTGACGGTCACCCATCCTGCACCCGACCGCACCCTCAAGTCATTGATTCCAATCACTCGGTTCGACTAGGTCACGAACTCTTCTAGTGTTAATTCTAGTGTTTTGTTTTCCATTTTAATGTTAGACGTAGTGTTTTGTAAAACATTTTTTATTGTAATAGGTATGTTGACATTTTTGTCGTCTTATTATTTAATTTTTATGTTTGACAAAGTTGTATACAAATTAACGTTATTCTTAATTTTGCGCGTGATTTTTGTTAGTATATTAGACTCTCGGTTTTATTACCAATATTTGTTAAATTTTAATATTGTTTAGACATCATATTATTTTAGAGGTAATAATGTTGACTGTGACGAAACCTGTAGGTATATCTTGCATTTGATATATTTTTTTGCATTGTATTTTCTTTTAACATTTTATTTTGTATTATTTGTAAATAAAGGTTATGTTTTGAATAGATTCTAGTGCCAATGTTGTTGTAAAAAATATTTTGCCCGAGTTTTCCGCAGTAAAGCCGAAACGCATTTGAATCTTAAGGCGCTAACTAGCGCTCCAATAATAATCCTTTTTTTTTAGAAAAAAGTAAACATCATAAATCTTAATACAAGTCATAAGTATTTTAATGTATCTCCCTATATTTATGTAAGTTTACTATTGCGTTTCACCTTTTTTTCTTGCACTACCCTCTGCCAGTCTCTTCAACACCAAAGGCTTGCTGGAAGAGAATGCTTGTTGCATTAAGGGCGCCGTACATTTACTCACGTAATAAGTGCCGCTGTCACGGAAAAAGAACTCGAATAGCCTGCCGTATTACTGTAGGTTCTAAAAATAGTCGTCACCGTTTAAGGTTACAGATGCACAATTTTTTAAGAAAAAAAAACGTATGATAAAACAAGTTACGATTTTTATTCTATTGGTGGCGTTTGTTAGCACTGCCTAACGCCTTAAACATACTACGCATTTACACACTGCAAATAGATATTTCGAATAACAAAAACAACGCGGAGTCTGCACGATAACGTTCAATAACAAAAAATATCGCAAACGAACCGAACAGTCGCAGTCAGTAAACAAACGGGGTAAAATCCTGCCTTAAACGATTAGATTAGATAAGAACTTATCGTCTCTATTGTATGGAATCAGGCGTTACTTTGCGGAAATCCATAATAGCGTTAAAATGTGAAAATTACTTTGCTAACGGCCGAATACTCAAACGTCATTCAAATATTTAAAGGCATCTTAAATAATTGACAAGCCGTTAAACACAAAATTCGTATACACAAACGTTAGTTAAAAGCTTGTGTTAAATTTAAGTGGAACACAAAATAACCGGCAGTTAAACATCACTCAGCGAAAAATTCGTATACTCGAACGCCACTTAACGCGATTTATCTGTCAAACGGGCTGTCAAATCGAGTTGAGTAGGCGTTACAATTGAAAGTGGTCGCGAGGACCTTCAAATCGTAAAAAAGTTGTAATATCAGTGAACTTATGTGAAAAACAATGTCCTTATCATGTCGAGGAAGGGCCTAATGTGCCTCGAAGAAATGAGGCAAAGTTAAATGCTTTCGAGTATTATAATGAAACAGACTTCCATGCGCGGTTCCGGCTGTCGAAAGAGACGGTATTATATTTGGAGTCTGTCCGTCTTTTGTCATACAATCCAACCAGTTACAAGGAGTAATAGATCCAAACAGCCAGTGGACCAAATTTTAATAACCCTGCGTTATTAATATTAATATTATGCTACTGGCATAATAACGCATAATAATAATTCTCCTTCAATTCTTGTTTATATTAGTATTTATCAGGGAGTAGCTTTAAAAAACCGCAATACTGCAATGTTTTTATTGTGGTAGACTTTTCAAATGTCATTGGTGAGATGGCCCTAACGTTTCGTTCTACGACAATATAAGATATTATTATTACAACATAAACATTTTGCTTTGTACAAAACGAGGTAATAATAATTTAAGTTTGTTTCATAAATCATATTATGATTGATTTTATTTTTATAAAAATACTTCATATTTCATCACAAAACTTAAAATTGATCGAACAAATTCTGCGTAAATCGGATACACAACGTAAGTTTCAATATTTTGTCAATGAAAACAGACTTGTTGTTTATTTGACGGCTTCTCAGCTAATCACGGTCTGAAATTGTTTGAATGAAGTTTGTGTATACCACTCAATATGTAACAGATGTTCAAATTTGAATGCCCTTCAACTGAGTGATCGATTTGACTGACGTTTGAGTATTCGGCCGTAAATCCCACAAGCACCATGCGGTTAGTTAATGCACCGCCATCCCTCCCACTTTTTCAAGCAAAAGCAAGATACGGACACCACCACAGACACCAATACTTGTGTGAGAAAATACGCGACGCGTTTCGCCTCTAACGTTCGTATCTTGCTTCTGCTTGATAAAGTGGGAGGTAGAGCGGTGCATTAACTAACCGCATGATGCTTGTGGGATTTTTGGCGGAATTTAGCAAAGTAATTTTCACATTTTAATGGGAGATTTTCTTTTTTAGCATTAAAAAAAAAAGTGGTTCTCGAGAGTGTGTAGATGGCGCTGAACTGACTACGTTACTAGCCGTGTCTTACGATTTGAGACGATTGATAAACATTGATCGACCAAATATTGTTATTTTGTTTTCTTTTCCTTGTAATTGTATTTCAATATGTGATGTAAGTGACAAATCACATAATGTAAGTTTCGTTTTATGATCCCAAAAATCCAAGAGAAATAATAAAAAAATTATGTAGTTTTCCGTACCTCGCAGTAACTTACCAAGTTCAGCGCCATCTATCCAATGACTAGGGAAGTATTTAAAAACAATAAAAAGAAAATCCCTCATTCTATTATCGTCTCTAAGCAAATTGGTTTCACTGTTCTCCGTATTCTCTACCTTGAATCATGGGGCATCGTATACGTTTTTATAATAAAATCCCTGAATATATACGGCTTGCCTGAAACGCGGTCCAAAAAATGTAAAGTACACATTGTGCCAAAAGGGCTACTATGACATAAATAAAGGATTATTTAGATGACAATGTCTGGAATCAAAACCAGTGCAATGCATGAGTTCTATATTTTATAATAATTATGTAAACTCTGTTAATTAAGGACTTTGAAAAGACTAAGTTGGAGTTTTTTTGTTCATTTTTTCTTCAAAATTATCTAGATTTTGAAATGGACACCTAGTTTGAACGTTCATTAAGCCACAATTTCTGCGCTTCTTTGAATAAAACATTTTGACTGTTTAAAAGAAATATATATAAAAATACAATATTCTCTGTATTACATTACAAAATAGGTATTTAAAATTGTCCTTAAAACGGGTTAGTACATTAAAAAGAATATAATTTGTTTTCTAAGTTTATTTTATTTATTTAATTCGGAGGTAATACAGAAACATGCCACTTTTTCTAAACTTAGATGATACAATTATGTATATGCATCCAAATATATATCTCACTAAATACTATGTTATTATATTTATTTTTATTTATGTTTTTATTTATTTTATTAAGTTTACAAAACAGAATACAGTAATTACAAATTCAATTTAAAAATAGATCTGTTTGTGTTCTGGACTGCAGTCCAAGGTATGTAAACATAGATGTTTTCCTTAAATTGAAAGCGGGATATGCAGTAGGTAATAAATAACTTAATCTAGAACATTAAAAGGTTTAACGTAAATTACATAACAAATAAGTTTAATTAATCATTCAACTATCGTATGAAGCGTTGGATGAAGACGAGTTACAAATTATAGAGCCAATCATTTAAAAACTATAGAGCCAATTATTCTAAGTTATGTACATTTGTGAAGTTAAAGTAGCAATACCTTCGCTTAAGTGGATGAAAACCTGAAATCTGAGTGTCTAAAGTACCTACCCAAATACCTCAGTGCATGAAATTGCCATTCCGCGGTGGGCACGCTTGGTAGTTAAGCCCGTACTCTCTCTCTCTCTCTCTGAGAGAAGGCCTGTGCCCTGCAGTGAAACTTTTATAGGCTACATAAAAAAATAATAGACGTAAATGTCGTCAGAATACAGCTGATGTGCTGTAGTATTCAGTGATTCTTCTAAATAAGCCTGTCGAATGTAAAAAGGACTGTAGAAAAACATAGTCTGATAAGGGGCCTTATGCCTTAGCGAAAAAGAGCGTGAATTAACTGAACTCTTCGTATCTAATCTTAGGTACTTTTATTGATCCGCTCATGACCAATAAATTCGACCCCGATCAGACACGTTACACGTAATAACTGTCCTTATCTTGTTTACGTTCGCTTGCCTGTCTATGCCTGTAATACAAATACATTCTACAGAAGGTACCCATACCGATATCGATCATAAATCTGGTGCCCCTTGGCTCATACGATTTTGCTTCATAAGTAGACAACCAAAAATATCGCAACTTTTGTCAGCAAATACATACTTTACTGACGTTACAATAGCTCGGCTTAGGGAGTTAGAGCGTTATGCTTAGAAGTTTAGGGTAGAGTTCAGTTTGGCTGGAAGCAATGGTAGAGACAGACAATGTGGCGTCATAGAAACATATTGTCAGCTTACTAGCAGACTCGGCGACGGGAAATTACAGAATGTGTGGAAATTGAAAGTAGGTTAGGTAAAAAAGTATCCATATGTTCTGGTCGATATATATCGGTGACTTTGAAAAATATTTTTACTTAGAAAGCCTTATCAAGAGGATCCCTCACGAGGCGATTTCAATTTTTATTTAAAAACGTCTTTCTGGATCGTAAATCGATATCAACCCTTCTATGTCTCTACTGCTGGGGCACGGATCTCTTCCTGCATCGCAGGAAGGTTAGGCCATACTCACCACGACATATCCACACACCAGGACTTAGCTACGGGGCCAAGTCCTGGCGTGTGGATTGTAAGTCAGTGGCGGGCCTTACTGTCAGAAGTTATCAAGCCGCCCATAAGGCCAGAATGATAACTTCTTCTTGATAATTTCGCCCGCCCACATGGCTCAACGACTGCCATTACATGATAGCCGGCACCAACGGCTTAACGTGCCTTGCGAAGCACGGAAGCGGTCGGAAAAATGCCTCTCGTCTTGCAAGCCTCCACCAATCCGGACTTGGCCCCGGTGGTGGAGTATGGCCTTAGATACCTTCCTCATGAAAGAGACCCGTGTCCCTCGGCAGGGACATAATGGGTTGATGATACGATGATGAATACTGTTTATTTTGCTATCTTTATCAAGTGCAACCAACAACGGTAGTTCCCAAATATGCAAGCTAAGTATTTATGTGTGACGAAAAGTGTGTCAAGATTCCCATTAAACTTCGCCAAAAACCGCTACAGGTGGTCGGATATAATGAAGGAAACGGTAATTAAACACGTCGAATAATAAAACACAGAAGAATCATCTGATTTATACTTGTAGACGCACCGGGTCGACGCGTCGCAAGATTATTACTTAGCTTTTGTAAAAAAATCGGCGTCAGTAAATCTAGGTTATCTGGAAGAAATTGCTTTTAGCAATAAGGCCGCCAATTGTACTTTGTATTTTTACATGTTTTATAATATGTGCTCTGGTGGATAAAGAATATGCTTATCTTATGTTTGAAATTTTTTTTATTTTATATTGCCGAAACATAGTTTGAGGTTGTTACAGTTAGCTAGTTGCTAGTTTTCCTATTGCTATATGTTGCTAAGTCCCAGAGAGCAAAGATTATACGCAGTGAAATCTTGAGTGTAATCTTGAATATAGTATTTGTGGTGACCCACGGGGTGGTATGAAAGCCGCGGTCAAGAAATAGTTAGTAGAAATGACATCTATTTATACTATTACTTTTTAAGTATTTAATAAACGTTAAATAGTTTAGAATCGCTGATAGCCCCGGCTGCCTGAGTGATCTTAAACGATCACGAAGGTTAAGCAACACAGAGCGCGTTCAGTGCATGGATGGGAGACCGTCTATGATTAACGCTAGTGGCATTTTTCCGAGCGGTTCTGTGCTTTGCGAGGCATGCTCGTTAAGCCAAGTCAGCGGCCTTAGAGAGGCTTGAAAACTTCTGACAGTAAGACCAGCCACTAGTCTTACAAGCCTGCACCAATCCGGACTTAGCCCCCGTGGTGGAGTATGGCCTATGCTTTCCTTAGGGAAGAGACCGTGCCCCTCGGTGGGGAAATAATGAGTTGATGATAATGATGATGATTTGTTTTAGATATCTTGTTTCAAAAAAGTCGCCAACAATTAGTACCGCCTCACGGTCCATGAGTCCATCAGAACAATGACCCGTGTACGCGGCGCGCACGTACCGCTCTCTGGCCATCAACTAATGGTTCTCCCAAGTTCGAATTTGTGTCGAATATTTTTGGAAAGTGCCTTTCTTAAAAAGACAAACCGGCATATTATTAGATAGCTATTCTTAAGGTACGTTAATTTTTCTATAGCTTTCAAACTACTCAAAATTCATAGTGTGTACTGGGGCCTCTAGACGGGCGATATTTTCACGAAAATGTGTAGCTGCAAATGTGTGGCCGGTAGCATCAGCCATCATTTACGGCTAGACCATGAAATATTTCTCAATATGGCCGGGATATAAATTTTCCAGCCATGAGCTGCATTAAAATGTTTTTTGTATTTTCGGGATATAGTGTAGCCAAATATTTCACAAAAAGTGTAGCCCGTCTAGAGGCCCCTTAAGGTCGTTCGATAGATTCAAATTCTTAATTTGAGATTGGGCACCTATCTTGGCCTTCTGTTCTTTCTTGTTGTAGAGATGTGTAATTAAATTATTCAACATTGTTTCGCAGAGTTCATTGACTTGCATTAAATGTTGCAGACATGATTTACCGTGAGAGTTCCATTCAGATAAGTAAAACGGCACAATGTATACAGGTAAATTTTAATTTCATGTAAATTGGTTCATTCATTACATGCACTGCAACAATACTCAAACTTCACGACATTTTGTGGTTATTATAACATTCCTCAGGTGTTCAAATACCTCAATGCTTAAATTGCCAATACGCGGTGGGCACACGTAGTAATTAGGCCCACACACTCTCTCTCTGAGAGAAGGCCGGGCTGTGCCCCGTATACTAAGTACAACTAAATGACTTGTGTCACAGGTGCTAAATCGACGATAGATTTAATACAATAAATACATAGATAACATCCAAGACCTGAGAGAATCTAGAAAAGTTCGTTTCCTAGCTTGACCCGGCCGGGGATCGAACCCGAGACCTTCGGTTTTACAGTCAGCGTGCCAAACCGCTGCGCCACCGAGGCCGTCGAGTATCCATTTACCCAGGCATGGTTCCTTTGGTTCCAACGAGTTCGTAACATATTATAATTACAGGACACAAACGCCTGTTTAATACGTTCTAATCTAGTGTTTAATACGTTCTTGAGTAATAATGTTCAAGTTAAAAAAAATCTTTATTAACTTAAAACTTTTTTGAAAATATTTGTGGAGTTTTCTCTCAATGTTTTCCTTCAACGTTAGCGAGTGGTTTTTCTTTCGTTTCGTATGTGAGCCCCTTACAAAAATTTTTTTCCAAAAGTATCATTGTTTCCTATAATGTAATTTATTTTTAATGCAATATAACCTTTTATCCTAGTTATGCAATATTTTAAGTAATTATGTTAATGTCGATTTTCTTCTTTTTTGTGGTGTTATTTTTATTTAACCTGCTGTATTAGGTGGAAAACCTGTAAAAGTCTGTAATGTAATGAAATAAATAAAATGCCTGGCTTAGGAGATGTTGAGGTTTCAAAATCGCACTTTTGGCGCGTGCATTAGAAGATGTTTATTTTGAAGCTGGAGCCCGGCAAACTTAGTACCGCCACACAGTCGATTTATACGATTCATGTTACGAGTACCAAGGCTACGCAACAAATAAATATCTACGAGTTTGACCTGAAAAAAGGTTACAGTACCAACAACAAAATCTTATCCCACGGGATCACATTACAGGGATATCAGGTATCATACGTACATAATACCTCACGCCTGTATCCCAGAAGGGTAGGCAGAGACCAGGGACAGCCACTAGCCATGATCCTGACAGATCACCTGCGCTTCATTAACGTTCATAAGTAGTTGCATGCAAGCACGCCGGTTCCAGGTACTATGTCTCAAATCAGATCTTTGTCTATCCTTATGCCAGGTTTCATAAAACTCCTTTCAGCCGTTTTTAATTGAGTAACAAACATCCAACATCATTGCAAACTTTCACATTCATAATAGAATTATTTAATTTGTCTTGCCTTTCGCCAAAACAATCCTTATTATTCTGCTCTGAAAGACCATTCTCGATTAGCATCAATACAGTTTGAAATCCTCGATCCCTTCCCCACACCTTGTCACTATTAACCCACATTACTATTTATACACAGTTTACTATTCGGTTTCCGAGGACCATAATGTACGGACTAAATTGAGATGTTGCAACCTGTGGACGTTGGTGGTAGAGAAAAAGATGGTAATTTCGTCAGAGTGGAAATATGTATGACTCGTCCTAGTAAAATGTTAATTGAGTTGATCTACAAATATCCATACAAGACAATAACTAAGCTGTAGGGGTTTACTAAGGTTACAATATTGACTGTATCCTATGACTGAGTGTTGCAAGAATGAAAATGCGGACTTTTATTGAGGAAGACTACCGCTTATGCTAAATACGTTTATGTAACTGAATCGAACAAATAAGGAATGCTTACGCTAGAGCATTGCAAAATGACCTTTGCAATGAAATGAAATTAATTTTATTTCAACGTAAAGAATTTGCATTCTGTTTGCTGAATGTCAATGTCCAATGTAAAATGTAAGCCGCTGTCTTTGGGCCGCAGTATAGTGGAGAAAAAGGCAGCGGAAAAAAAACTCCACTCTGACCATCTTTTCTCAGTTGCCACTAAAAGTATAATAAGATTTCGTGATTGTGCAGCGTTTGAATGGAGACGCGACTCAGTATTCACAGTAAAAGTGCAGAGGAAGATACTGAATTTATTGATGAGTTGAGTGCAATTTACTGCAAGTGTCAAATGACACTGCCGGAAGACGTCACTCCGTTTGCTGCCCCGAGCTGTCGATGTCGCAACAAGGGTTGCTGGGAACTCGAGGCGATATTCTGACACGTGCCTCGATGACCCATTTTTTTTAAAAGATAGAGAGTTGCACATGTGATAAGCAACATGTCAAGCGGAAAACGCTGCTAGCACTTGCTTAAAGTGTCACTTGAAACATCGGACGTACATCGACCAAATGGAAGATAAAAAGTACTTGGAACTGGCGTACGTGCGTGCAACGACTTATGCACGTTCATGAAGTGAAGGAGATCTGTCAGGATCGTGGCAAGTGGCAGTTCCTGGTCTCTGTCTACCCCTCTGGGGTACAAGCGTGACGTTATGTATGCATGTCACTTGAAGAAGATGTTGCCCGCTAAGATGTCGAAGGAAGGATTGTCTCAATCACCCATTTTTTGAATCTAAGTGTCCAGAGCTGTAGTAGCGTTTCGGTTGACACATTCGCATTCGGCCTCGCATTCGGGAGGTCGTGGGTTTGAATCTCGGCGCATACACGTAATGTCTATGTATTTTCTAAGTTTGTGAAGGAAACTGTCGTGAGGAAACTCTAGTACCTGCGGTATTTACATACCTCAGTGCTTGCTACTTACAATAGCCCAACTATGAAGCTAAATGCAGAAATTTCAGGTCTAAGTAACTAAGCTACTAAACTACTGTCCAAACTGATGCCTGAAACTGGGTATCGTGAGAAAAGTTCGGTGCGATTGCAACCCTGTATGTCCCCACTGCTGGGGCACGTGTCTCTTCCTGTATTGCAGGACGATTGGGCCATACTCTACCACGCCACGTACGGGTTGGTGGAGGATTGTAAGACAGAGGCGGCCTTACCATCAGAACTTATCAAGCTGCCCATAAGGCCTCTGACATGGCTTAACGACTGCCATTACATGACAGCCGGCACCCACAGCTTAACATGCTTTGCGAAGCACGGAAGCGCTCGGAAAAATGCCACTAGCGGTAGTAATGGGACGGTCACCCATCCAGCACCTGACCGCGCCTGTTGTTGCTTAACTCGAGTGATTGATTCCAATCACTCGGTTCGACTAGGCCACGAGCGCTTCGGTGGTTTTGTGTGAAAATCTGTTAGGTGAACTAGAGATTGAAGTTAATGTACTTTTAGTATGGAAAATGCTGAATGCATGACTGGCTCAATAGTTTCAAGTAGGCACCATCGATTTGTTCTGAACCGCCACATCACGGGTCAATTTCTATTCTATTAATCATGTCAATAGGGTCTTTTGTATCATAAGCGGCTTTTATCCCAATAGAGACCGTTTCAAGCGATAAAACTATTTAGTCCTAGGTTATTGACTTTAGGTTCTCGCTCATGGGTCCTAAAAATCAATAGCGATGTTATTGCGAAAATAGACACCTTTTCCAAAAACGATCTGTAAAAGCAGACGTGATATTTTGTTCTGTTGGTGGAGCGAGTATAGTGTATCTTAAGGATCCCTCAACCAAGCAATGGCATAACAGTGAGCACACTAAATTGAATTACGAAAAAAGACCACTTTTCCAAAAACGATGTGTAAAAGCAGATACCTTGCGCTATGGCGCTCATTAGGGGAGGGCTGTGTCCAGCAGTGGATTAATATAGCCTGAAGAAGAAGAAAAGCCGACATGATATTATATTCTGTTGGTGGAGCAAGTTTATCGTATCTCAAAGATCCCTTAATCCTTAACCAGGCAATGGCATAACAGTGCTCACATTGAATTGAATTGCGAAAATAGACACCTTTTCCAGAAACGACGTGTAAAAGCAGGATATAATATTTTTCTGTTGGTAGTGTGGTGTATCTCAAGGATCCTTTAACAATTTGTAGGGTTTCGAAGCCAAGCCCTTCTTTTTAATTAAAGGTAAAGCTTTTGTAGCCTTTTAGACTTAGGATAAAGGATCGGGTGCTTGGTGTCATGTTCCTAATTGCATTTTGTCTAATTCTATGGACTAATCCTTTACGATATTGGGTTTAGGCGATTCGCTTGTAGGTAGAAAGGTAGGAAACGCTTGAAGTATTTTTAACAGACTTCAAAAAAGGTGGTTCTCAATTTAGCGCATATTACTTTTATTGAACCAGCGGTACCCCGCGGTGTAACCCGCGGTTAATTGATTTTCCCATGGGAATAACATATTTTCACGCAGTAAGCGTAGCCTCTGTGTTAATCTAGGCCCGTATCAGCTAATTCCATACCAAATTTTATTAAAAACTTGCGGAAACTGAGTGGCTAAGGTGTCCAAAAATACCTCAGCGCTTGAAATTGCCAATTCCCGGTAGGCACGCGTCATAATTAAGCCCATTTTCTCCCGCTCTCTGAGAGGCCTTGCAGTGGGACATTTATCGGTAACATAAAAAATATACCCATTTATTATAATAATAAGACAAACTATAGAAAATAACTGAAAATTTATCAAGGCGCACAGGCCAAGTTCCCGGTAGATAAGTTACATTATATGAGCAACGACAAAAGAAAACGTAATACTTACAAAACAGACAAAAAACAGGTGCAGTCACAGATTATTTATTAGGTATACTTCATTCCCGACGTTTCGGCAACGTTACAGTTGCCGTTATAATCGCGATTAACACGGCAACTGTTGCCGTTAAATGAATAGTTATTCTATGTTATTAGTTTTAGTTAATTCATTACATTGAAGCGCTTCAAAGCGCTCGTAGCCTAGTGGAACCGAGTGATTGGTGAATTAACCACTTAGCTTAAGCAACAAAAGGCGCGGCCGCGGTCAGTTGCCGGATGGGTGGGACCATCCCGTAATTAACGCTAATGGGATTTTTTCCGAGCGCTTCTGTGCTTCGCAAGGCACATGAAGCCGTTGGTGCTGGCTGTCACGTAGTGGCAGTCGTTAAGCCATGCCAGAGGGTTTATAGGCGGCTTGATAAATTCTGACAGAAAGCCGCCTCTGACTTACAATCCTCCACCAACCCAGACGTGGTAGAATATGGCCTAACCGTCCTGCGATGCAGGAAGAGACGCTTGCCCCAGCAGTGGGGATGTACAAAGGGTTGATGTCTATAAGAACTTGGAGTTTGGCTTTAAAAAAAGGATACAAACTGTAACAATACAGTGCTATGTCACGGAAACGCATTTCCGGGATATCAAGTACATATCTATCGTATCAATTCATATTTTTGGCTATCTGCATGCCAAGTTTCATGTAATTCCGTTCAGCTGTTATTCCGTGAATGAGTAACAACATACATCTTCACAAACCTTCACATTTGTATAATGTTAGTAGGATACTATTTAAAGTGGCGGCAACGCCTAATCAGCCTATATTCGTCCACTGCTGGCCATGGGCTTGCCCCACGAAACCGCACTTTCTTCTGTCCTCGGTCATGATCATGAATTAATATATATTTTTGGATTTATGGTTCCCACGACAAAGGGTATCCTAGTGTGGGCCCAGAAGCAATGTATAGTCTGTTAGCTTTTAGAATATACCTCGGGCTGGGGAGTAGGCTTCCGTTTTCGCCAATTTTCGCCGGTTTTCGTACTGATGATCGAGTTCTGATTTCAAAATTAAGTGTCATATTAGTTCCGATATTTGTATTACACGAATATATCCGATTCCATCCGATAGTAGCCGAGGTATATTCTAAAAGCTAACAGACTATATGTGCCTGTATGTAAATGTTCGTTTCATTACAACTGCGCCTGCGGTGTTCTCTTTTTAAAATCCGCAAATTTTATTGTATTTAATTTAGTGAAAACAAGGACGGACTGTGATGATGCATGCAATCACAGCTAGAGTTGTGATTCTACCCGGGTATTTACCCGAAATGGGTAGATTCGCGGGAATATTCCCATTGAATCTACCCGACGGGTATTTATGAGGGTAAATACGTTTATTGGTGTTTTCGTTCGCTAAAATAGATTGCATTACCGTTAAATCCATTTTTACTCACTAGCCTTAGGACTATATTCAATATCTTTCATTCTTTTTTGACGAAAGAACGAAATAAGTTTATCACCAGAAAATAACTTTTTTGTGATGGACTTATTTCATGTATTATTGAGAGATTGTTAAAGATTCTTACTTAGTAATTATCCGCCCGAGAGTAAATAACCATAAATACCAGTTTCTACTGAGTATTTAACGAAAACTGACAGAAAATATTTTTAATTGTTTTTTTACAGTAAAATCTTTTAGTTAGGGTCTTATTTGATCGGTATTGATGAGATCTTTGTTTAAACTTGGGGAGCATGGTCTGTTGAGAGCGCTGGAAGGTGTGTATGGGATCTCCTCAACGGATAGCAGTAGACCGTTTGAGTTTGTACTTATTCGATTAGTATTTATGAGATCTTTGGTGAAACTTGGTGACAAGTTCTTAGATGACAAAGTAAAGTACCCAAATTCTAGTGACCCTTCAGACACTAGATCTTCACAACGGATATTAGGAAACTATTCGAGTTTCACCTTATTTAATCTGTATTATTGAGATCTTTAGCAGAACTTTCTGATAAGATCTGATTACGGGAAATTAAGGTGATTAGTTAGTTAGATCTGGGAAAAAGAAAATGGTTACAGGATCTCCTCAACGGAGAACCTAGAATGATTCATATTCATTTATTTTATGATATTCATTTATTTGATTTCAATAAAATCAAATTATTTCAATAAAATCAAATTAACAAAAAACATAACATACCGTAACATATTCACACACCCGTATCGCGTACGCAGAGATCAGCGTTTACCACTTGCCATAATCCTGACAGATCTTTTTCGCTTTATCAACATTTGTTACTCAAAATCAAATTATTGAAATATTTTTGCAGTATTTCAAAAGTTAGTCTCAAATAATGGAGTCCTAGTAAAGAATAAATATTGAATTATATTTCAATGGGGTCAGAAAAAAATTTTACATTATTGTATTATCATTTGATTTCACTATAAACATGGCAACATTGACAAAGGATAAATAACAAAATTTCTGTTTGCTCAAATAAGTCATTAACTTATGAACCTACTCGTATTTAGAGGCTAAAAAATCCACCCCTGCCGGGATTCGAACCCGCGACTTCTGGCTATCCGTGCCAGCGCTCTTTCCAACTGAGCTAATGGGCGACTCACCGGCATCAGTGAAATTTCGAACCTCTTTACACTATTCTCTGTATTACGTACAGGCAGCGACATCTGGCTGAAGTAATTTGCATCACTTGCAGCCCCGAGTACCTACCTACTTTGCCGTTAGGTGAGTCGCCCATTAGCTCAGTTGGAAAGAGCGCTAGCACGGATAGCCAGAGGTCGCGGGTTCGAATCCCCGCATGGGTGGAATTTTTAGCCTCTAAATAGGTTTTCAAATTTGTCCTTAGCACGGGTTAGTGTATTAAAAATAAAAATAGTACCTATATAATCATTACCTTATGGTTCAATATACAAGAAATTATTTGAAATTATTAATTTATGATTGAAGTATTATATTTACTGCTTTAAAATAATTTGTACCTAATGCCACTCTTAAATGATTTTTTTATGCAAGCTCCCCGTTGTATTTTACAACATTGAAGCTCATTATATGGAAACATTAAACGACAATGATATTGAACAAATACTCAGTAGAAACTGAGTGCTTAGTGCGAGTTTTTTAACTACTCGATCGCGTTAACGTAAACTCATATTTCTATGACATCGAGGAAGCGTCACCTAGCGACAAGTATGGAAATTAAAATTGCTGAGTGCGAGTTGTAATGGTTTACGTTGAGAAGTGAACACGTTTACCAGCCAAAACACGAATAAACGCGAGTGCGAGTTGTACTGTGACAGCGTTTTGCCAGTTCGAACGGTTAACTTACTCATACTCACTACTCAGTGCTCGATTAACGCGGTAGTAAAGTTTTTCGATTGGATCTGTCAAACTCGCACTAAGCACTCAGGTATATATGGTTATTTACTCTCGGGCGAATAATTACTAAGTAAGAATCTTTAATAATCTCTCAATAATTCATGAAATAAGTCCATCACAAAAAAGTTATTTTCTTGACAGTTTTAAAAACCTATTTAGAGGCTAAAAATTCCACCCATGCCGGGATACGAACCCGTGACTTCTGGCTATCCGTGCCAGCGCTCTTTCCAACTGAGCTAATGGGCGACTTGTCACCAAGTTACAACAAAGATCACATAAATACTAATCGAATAAGTACATACTCAAACGGTCTACAGCTATCCGTTGAGGAGATCCCATACACACCTTCCAGCGCTATCATCAGACCATGCTTCCCAAGTTTAAACAAAGATCTCAGCAATACCGATCAAATAAGACCCTGTTTAAAAGATTTTACTGTAAAAAACCAATTAAAAATATTTACTGTCAGTTTTCGTTAAATACTCAGTAGAAACTGGTATTTATGGTTATTTACTCTCGGGCGGATAATTACTAAGTAAGAATCTTTAACAATCTCTCAATAATTCATGAAATAAGTCCATCACAAAAAAGTTATTTTCTAGAGATATACTTATTTCGTTCTTTCGTCAAAAAAGAATGAAAGATATTGAATATAGTCCTGAGGCTCGTGAGTAAAAATGGATTTAACGGTAATGCAATCTATTTTAGCGAACGAAAACACCAATAAACGTATTTACCCACATAAATACCCATTTCGGGTATTTACCCGGGTATTTACCCGTTTTGGGTATTTACCTGGGAATATACCTTTCGGGTATATTCCCGCGACCCAACTCTAATCACAGCACTAAGCTGAGCCCTATCCTTTTTATCACATACATGTCTCTAATTTTATGTCAGCTTATTTAACTTAATTTTTTCTCACATACATTGCTAACCGCAGTTTGGACCCCTCTGAAAATCAGCGTTGCAACGGATCACTCTGTTGCAACATTATGCTGAGTCGGGCCCATTTTGGGGGCGCAATACTTAAAACATGTGTAGGTGTTTTACTATTGTTTTCGTGTTGTACAGTTTATTTATTTTTATCTGTATCTTATACTTTCTGTGTAATACGTTTTTTTACTATAGTATGCATTTTGTAATGGTTTTGTGTATGTGTTTTTTGTTTTGTTTTGAGTATTGTGTCGTCAAATAAATACATTTTCTTCCTTTCTAATTTTTTGTCATAGTATTTACATGTTCTCAAATCTTTGTGTGATAAATAAACATTTTTCAATTCCAATTTCAATTCCATCCAGCCACTGCACGTAATCTGCCTCAGAGTGCATTTGCGCATTAATATTCTGACCAGTCTAGAACTCTCTCGTAATAACGTTGTCTGTTTACAAACACTGACACGTGTACGCTTATAACTTCTATCAACATTGTAATCACTATGTAAATGCGCGCTATGTCGTTGACTGCTCTGTTTTTTAATTTGCCGACTACGGCTAATAGAGATAGAGGTGGTTATTAGAACAAGGTCCATATCTAGGTAGGTACATATGGCATTCGATATCAACCCTTGTATGTCCCCACTGCTGGGGCACGGGTCTCTTTCTGCATCGCAGGAAGGTTAGGCCATACTTCACCACGGGGGCCAAGTCCGAGTTGGTGGAGGATTGTAAGACAGTGGCGGTCTTACTGTCAGAAGTTGTCAAGCCGCCCAGACCTCTGACATGGCTTAACGACTGCCATTACATGACGTATGGTATGCTAAGCGGAAATTTTAGCTCCGGTCTCTGCCTGCCCCTCCAGGGTACAGGCTTGAGATTATTTTGTTTAGTGTTATGCTATGCAGCGCTGTGCTATGGTATGCTATGCTCCGCTAGCTATGTTATGTTGTTAGTAATTTTGATGAGTTGCGATGCTTATACATAATTATAACTAGGTACCTAAGGTAAGGTAAGATTGTCTAGTAAGGCTGTCTGGAAGAAATTGCTTTTAGCAATAAGGCCGCCAATTGTACAATGTGTATTGGCAATTGTTTTGTATTTGTTGTTTTTCCAGTGTACGATAAAGAATATTCTTGTCATATCTTACCTACATAAGTGCGCAAACATCACAGAAAAATAATAACAATAGACAAATTGAGACAGCTTAAAGTTAGACCACCTACTCAACCTCAGTGCTATAATTGATATAAGAAAGACGCTTATTGGAACCAATTAACACATCACATTAAAGAAAAGACATACCACACATCAAAACAAAATAGGAAAAAAAAAACCATTTGTTAATTAATCGTCATGATTTAAATTGAATGCCGTTTGAGAAGTATTTTTTATTAATCATCACGATGAAATTGTATTTTAGAATTACATCTTATTTATTGAATGTAACATAACATAACATTTACATACAAGCACATACATTGATTCTGGCCCCACACTAGGATACCCTGTGTCGTGGGAACCAGAAACAACGACATCACAAACATGTAAACATCCAAGACCTTGCCTTTTTTTTTTTGTTCCCAGCCGGGTAATTTGTGTAATTCGGGCATTCCATTTTTATTCACTGTTATGATTTATTTTTGTATTGTAATGGTGGTGTATTATTATTATGCTCTACGTGTGTGTGTCTCAAAGCGCATATAAATTTCTTTCCTATCTTTCCATTCACATAAATGCAAGATAGGTAGGACAGGGCAAAGTCAGGGCGTATATACTGTGTTGTGTCAATGTTGCCACGAAGGGCGTCTGACTCAGAAACGTGCCGAGGGTGTGAGGTCTCAGCACTAGTCACGCTGTACAGTCTATTTATTCTTACTTGTCCAATTTAGTTAACAAGATTCTACCCTTAAACTGTGACTTTTTAGTCCAAAACTGCCATATTTCCATAAATGAAGTAACCTGGAACACTCTTTTAGATAACACGCTGCCAATTTTATAAACATAGTTCATGATAGTTCATGAATTTGCGAGAAAATGTGTAGTTTAGGCATCTAATCTCAATTTTAAGATTAGAATCTTGTTTACTATTGGACAAGTAAGAATAAATAGAATGTATAACAAATTCAAATTCAAATAATTTTATTTCAACGTAAAGAATTTACATTCTGTTTGCTGAATGTCAATGTACAATGTAAAGTGTAAGCCGCCGCCTTCGGGCCGTATTGTAGTGGAGAAAAAGGCAGCGGAAAAAAAACTCCACTCTTACCATCTTTTCTCAAATCATCATAAAACCAAATACATCAGTTGCCATATGTAAACCTAATAAGATTTCATGATTGCCATTATCAACCCTAAATGCCAAAGCATTAGTCAAATGTCTCACAATAATAGGGGAAAACATAAGTGCTGCGGCCAGACACACGAACAGCACTCGTTCACGAAACAGTGTATTATCCTTTTTTTGTGCACTACCATGTTCTCTCTATCTATCTAATTTACTGTAGAGTTACAGTGTCTACCTTTATACGCGGAACTCTATTCGATTACGGACGACTTTGCAATCCCTGACTACCGCTTGTGGCAATTGTATACAAGCTCTTCCGTGCTTCGCAAGGCACGTTAAGCTGTTGGTACCAGCCGCCATGTTATGGCAGTCGTTAAGCCATGTCAGAAGCCGTAATGGCGGCTTGATAACTTCTGACTGTAAGGCCCGCCACTGTCTTACAATACTCCACCAACCCGGACTTGGCCCCCGTGTTGGAGTATGGCCTAACCTTCCTACCATACAGGAAGAGACCCGTGTCCCAACAATGGGGACATATAAAGGGTTTATACCGATTGAAGGCGTGAATTTTATATTTTCAGTACTTGAAGGGCCAAGATTTTTTTTCAATATGTTAGGTATGTCGGTTTCATTTTTTTATCATCGCATTATGAATATGGCGTCGTTCACTAATATCAAATTACATATTCTGGTAGTGCGACATTGAACTAATTATACTATGGCACGAAGATCACCAGAATTATTGTGTGTACACATCGAGATTAACAAAGCAACTCGTGTAATTGTACGTAACACGTTTAGTAACGCGAGCGCGGTTTCGTAGGGAAAGCAGCAATAGTGTTACTTCTAAAATACGCAATTCCTGAAACAAACCAGCGCGTTCAGTGCATGGGTAAACCGTCTAGGATTTTTTCATTTAATGTTTAGGGTTCCCTGTTAATTACATCGTCAGGCTATACTAGTCCACTGATGGACATAGCCCTCTCCTAAAGAGCGCCACGTTGAGCTATCATAGGCGGTAATGCCCATAATCCCCACGCCGGGCATGCGGGTTGGGGATCACAGTTCGGTGGAATTGTTCTGCAGGGGGCGCTGCTGCCCATCCCCCGGTTTATGTCCCTTAGCCGCCTTTTACACCCGCGGGCAGAATTGGGTTGGAGCTATTCTATAGGCCGACACCACACAGCAGTCTGTTGATTACGAAACCCTAAAATAGTGGCGTATTCCCTCAGATGATCTTCATTGCCGAATCCAGCATCTCCCTCAGATCATACTGAGCGTATTCCCAAAGCGCTCTTGGCCTAGTCGAACCCAGTGATTGGAATCGATCACTCGAGATAAGCAGCAACAGGCGCGGTCAGGTGCAGGATGGGTAACCGTCCTGTGACTGCCGCTAGTAGCATTTTTCTAAGCGGTTCCGTGATTTGCAAGGCACGTTAAGCAGTGGGTGTGGGCTGCCGTCGATAGATGGCAGTTGTTAAGCCAAGTCAGAGGCCTTAGGGCGGCTTGAAAACTTCTGACAGTAAGACCAGCCACTAGTTTTACAAGCCTCCACCAATCCGGACTTGGCCCCCATGGTGGAGTATGGCCTATACCTTCCTCCGGGCAGAGACCCTTGCCCCTCGGTGGGGACATAATGGGTTGATGATGCCATGATAATTAACAGATGTACGTTGCTAGCTCGTACAGTCTTTATGGTCACGCCCCCTTACAATTGAGAAACCGATTAAAAAGAAGAAGTAGATCACTTAATTGTTTTTCTTTTCAATTAATAAGTAGGTCGACATGATAACTCCCGACAGTAAGGCCCGCCACTGTCTTACAATTCTCCACCAACCCGGACTTGGCCCCCTTGGTGGAGCATGGCATAACCTTCCTTCGATACAGGAAGAGACCCGTGCCCCAGCAGTGGGGACATACAAGGGTTGATATCGAAGTAGGTCGAATTTCCCATCACTCTGTATGTTAACGTTCTGCGGTCTGCCGTAAATCCATCCTCACACCGCATAGTTTTATTTTCCACATTGACCCGCTCGCCTTCGAGCGACCTTGCCTGTAAAATAAACAAACAATAGCAGACATGTTTTTTAATCCGTATTTCAGCTGAAACAAATAGCCATCTGCTTGGTGTTTCCACTCTTGGGAACTTCGTAAACTTAGGTAAAGCAGGTAAATCTGTAGGTATTTTTTTATATAGTGGAACGTACAAAAGCTGCACTATCACATCACTCTAATAGTATAAAGGCGAAAGTTTGTGAGTGTGTATGTTTGATAGATAGACAGAGAACACTTTATCTATAATATAAAAATGAATCCCCGAATGTGTTGGTAAGCGCAAATCTCGAGAGCAGTTGAACCGATTTCGCTGATTCTTTTTTTAGAATATTCCCTGAAGTACGAGGATGGTTCGTACGGAGGTAAAAATTAAAAAAAAGAAACGACTATCAGGGCGGTACGAAGATCGGTGGGTCAGCTAGTTGAACATAAATATGAAAATTACACAGATATTTCTTAACATAAGAGTACAGGCGGTGGACTTATCACTAAAAGAGATCTCTTCCAGACAACCTTTGGATGGACTGGACTAACATATTGGAGTGGGAACTAGATGTCCAAATGTACAAGATTATTGAACAAATATTATACAAAGGTATAAATGAATACATGCCTAAACAACAGTGTACATATACTTAGGTATCAACAGATAAATACAAATAATTTACATAAAAAATAAAAATAAAATCTTTATTAACCATAAGTGACACATTAAAGTATCTGTATGTTGACAATTGTAGAACAGTAGTAGATAAACAATATTTAGCGATACAATTTTTACTGCGGCCCCACACTAGGCAAGCCTGTATCGTGGGTGCCACATCTTCTTCTTCTTCAATAATTTAGATAAATACACATAATAAAGAAAATATTATATATAAATACATTGAAACTTAACAAAAGTTGGTTATGTCTTCACGTCCAAACGGCTGAAGCGATTAAAATAAAATTTGGTATGGAATTAGCTGACATCCTGGATTAACACCTAGGCTGCGTTTTACTGCGGGAAAATATCTTATTCCCGTGGGAAAATCATTAAACCGCGGGTAACACCGCGGGGTACAGTTAGTAGTCAATAAAAGTAAAATACGTACATGATGGATATAATGGATGGATGGATTAGATGATGGATGTGATTTGTCTTTGGAGTGTACGTACTCGATCGGTTGTTTGTGTTGTTTTTATTTTTTTTCTGCTTTTACTGTTTATTATTATTAATACTTTATTGCACCATAAAATTGTACAGTGCAGCGAACTTAATGCCATAAGCATTTTCTACCAGTCAACCGCAGGAGGTAGAACGAAAACTTGGCAGGCGTGCAAAAAAAAAAAAGGACAAAGACAACCATCCACATTATTATATACTTACACATATAATACACTAAACGTATATATTAAAATAATAGTATATAAATAAATATACCTATATATATATATATATATATATATATATATATATATATATATATATATATATATATATATATATTTCATATGTATGGTAATTTATATGGTATTCCTTGTCTCTTACAGTGTGTACATATCATATGTATTTTATAGTGATGTTTATGTATATATTTGTATGTAATGTGATGAGTATATATATATATATAGTGTGTACATATCATATGCATTTTATAGTGATGTGGTATACATCACTATAAAATACATATGATATGAACACACTGTAAGAGACAAGGAATACCATATAAATTACCATACATATGAAATCTAAATATAATGAATAGGGAGGACATACATCGGAAAGACTCTTCACATAAGGAGGGCTCTTTTCTAAACTTTATCTAGTTTAGAAAAGAGCTGATTGATGAGACATGTTCATGTCACTTGTTTGTTTTCTACCCATGCATTTCTCACACTGTGCCTATTGTATTCTAATATTTTTATATTGTAAACTGTAGAAAACGCTGCTGGTTATACAAGTAACTAACCAACTTTAAGTTATTATACTTTTTTTATTTTTAATGCACTAACCCGTGCTAAGGAACAAATTTCAAAACCTATTTAGAGGCTAAAAATTTCACCCATGCCGGGATTCGAACCCGCAACCTCTGGCTATCCGTGCCAGCGCTCTACCAATTGAGCCAATGGGCGACTCACGGCATCAGTGAAATTTCGAACCTGTACGTAATACAGAGAATAGTGTAAAGAGGTTCGAAATTTCACTGATGCCGCGAGTCGCCCATTGGCTCAATTGGTAGCGAGCGCTGGCACGGATAGCCAGAGGTTGCGGGTTCGAATCCCGGCATGGGTAAAATTTTTAGCCTCTAAATAGGTTTTTAAACTTTAAGTTAAGCAAATGTTTTTTTGTATAACTGTTTGTTTTCTCCAATAAAATAAAATGCGCCGAATTGAGAACCTCCACCTTTTTGAAGTCTGTTAAAAAGAGTTTAAGCGTTTCCTACCTTTCTACCTACAAGCGAATCGCCTAAACTCAATCCTTTACAATGTAAACGATTAGTCCATAGAAACAAAGTCGATGCAATTAGGTACATGACATCAAGCACTCGATCCTTTGTAACACAGTTTGTAAATAATATAATTATCAAATGTACGGGAAATGCGGAGCTAGATTAGACGCCCCAATTACCAAATTGGCGGAAGAAATAAATAGAACGCATGAGTGACGAAACAGATTAAGTAAAAACAGCATCAGCCGTAGCCACCACGTACGAATAGAAGTTAGCCTTTATCCTGATGAAATAAGAGCGAGTATGGAACAAAAGGACCTAAGACGGATCCTGACAGACTGTACAGCCAGTGTTTGATAATATTTTCGTGTCCCACTTTTAGATTGTGTTTTCCTCAAATTTTATGACCTGCGCTGCAGTGAAGTGTGGCGCAACGCTGCCACTTCTGAGCTTTGCTACGTAGTATTTCTCTTTGGGAATACGATATCAGCCCTTGTATATCGCCACTGCTTGGGCACGGGTCTCTTTTTGCATTACAGGAAGGTTAGGCTATACTTCACCGCGGGAGCCAAGTCCGGGGTGGAGGAGGATTGTAAGACAGTGGCGGGCCTTACTGTCAGAAGTTATCAAACCGCCCATAAGGCCTCTGACATGGCTTAACGACTGCCATTACATGACAGCCAGCACCAACGGCTTAACGTGCCTTGCGTAGCACGGAAACGCTCCAAAAAACGCCTTTTGTAATGTCCTTGCTTGTGTACCATAACGAAGAGTATCATAATTTGGGACCACAAGGAAATGATTGTGTTGTGTGGAAGTAGATAACTAGCTGTACATACTTATATTAAAGGTTGCAATTGACTCTTCCAACATAATAGCATATTCTGTACACCTGTTGTTTATAATACTTTACGTACGACCATTGTTCTACAAGAATGTTTTGTCTTTCAGAGGTCTTACTACGAGTACAAAATCATGCAATATACCTTATTGATCGTGCAATTTTGCAGGCATTTTGCTCGGAATCGGAGAAGTCTGACGAAGGTTATTGGTGCGAGTACCTTTTGGATAGGTTGTTAACTTTGAAGTTGCTTAAAGAGCATGTAAGTGCGGATACAATAGAAAAGTAAATGGATGTGGATGCGTAAATTGTTAAAAAAGACTAAGTTAAAATAGATTATATTTATATGGCACACAGGTCTCATTTTACGCGCAATTTCCTGTCGGAGTCCTGAAATTTGCGACAGCAATTAATATGGAATTTAACAGAATTTAACTATTGGAATCGCCGAGGATTAGGTGCGCGTAATAAAGGTGCTGGCCTCTTCCCTGTCACCCTTCTTCAATAAATATGTCATTGAATTGTCATCAATAAGTAATTTTATTATTGTATGTATTTACAAACCGAATAACGCTTTGTTACGTATATTGTTAAATATGTTTGAATTTTGTAATAGTTTAACCTACTTTGTAAATATGTGGAAGCCTATTATTGGCTTTAAAAAACTGTTACTGCACTACTTTAAGAACTCGCTGTTATTTAAGCTGTTGGTTTCCCAAATAAACTTAAAATAAATAAATTGTGCGCTACTATGTTGAAAGCAAATAAATAGTTTCTATTTTATATTGTTTATTTTTTTCTTCCGTGGCCATAATAACGAGTAATCATTTTCTAACGCCCTTTCCTAAACCTTCGTAGCGAATCGCTTCAGGAGAGCCTTCACCGCAGACTACCGAACTGCACCTGAGAAGTATTTTAAGGAAACTTTTTTTTTATATAACGTTATAAAGCAAATACCGTGGTTTTTCTTCAGTAACTATCACCACTGCTATCACTGCTGTGTGCTGTCGGCCTAGAGAATAGCACCAACACAATTCTTACCGCGGGTGTCGTAAAAGGCGACTAAGGGACACAAACCCGCCGGTTTGTGGTGCCCCTGTGGGCAGCAGCGCCTCCTGCAGTACAATTCCACCGAACTGCGATCCCCAACCCGCATGAACAGCGTGGGGATTATGGGCATTACCCCGTATGATAGCACAACGTGGCGCTCTTTAGGGGAGGGCTATCTCCAGCAGTGGACTAGTTTAGCCTGAGGACGACGACGAACTATCATCATCAACCCATTTTGTCCCCGCGGAGGGTGACGGGTTTCTTCCCAGAGGAAGGTATAGGACATATTCCACCACGGGGGCCAAGTCCGGATTGGTGGAGTAACTAAATAACTATACACGAACCTTGTTATTATTCATTAGATTCGTCTGCATAATCGAAGTTGAAAAATTGACTTAAACACACCAAAACTAGCAGCTTTATGTACTTGGCACTTTGGCAATTTTTAACCTCTATTTGTGTAGGCTCAGAAGGCCAAAGATGCAAAAGTTACGACCGCCCCAGCTTGGCTCGAGCACCTAATCATGTTATACAGGGTTTCTTCTAGGATACGCAATTCTTGTGATACATATATCCCAATTTAAGTTACTTTTAGTAGACTAGCGCCGTTGAATATCGAATGTTTGCGCTTGTAGGCCTCAAGGGAGTTAGTGTGAAAATAAATTCTCGGAACTGGTGCTAAAATATATTCTAGAACTAGTACCTACTACGGCGAAGAAATAGGAACCAAGCATTAGAGTCGGAGAACGTTTGTCCTAATTTTTTACAGTTACAGTCGCCTGCACTAACATGCATGCACTTCAGTAGATACCTTGTCAAAGTCACAAAAGTCAATTTCTCATACATCAGGCTAGAAGAGGTTAATGTGACAAGGTTCTAACGTGTTTACACGTTACTTCACGCAACTGTACTCCTTCGGGACCTATCAGTAAAATAACCGAAAAGGAAAGTATCCAGTATTCCTATAACTAAAATATAAATGACGCAGCGGGCAAATTTGATATCTAGCTGATAAGTTATTGATTTTCTGTGCCAATAGGTCAGGCGGTTAATCGTACGTGACGCAGTATGTATAGCTGTTATCAATATGCATTTATTAAATGATGCCAGCCGACTAAAACTAAGCTTACTTGCCTTAAATCGTAATTTGTGTCATCATAAATAGTAGACAGTTTGTATATATATCCTTTCCTTATCTATTGGGCAACAAAGGGCAGGTAATAATAATAAAATTCAGTACCTGGGTGGGTGACCGTCTATGACTAACGCTAGTGGCATTTTTCCGAGCGGTCAAGCAGTTGGTGCCCGCTGCCGTCGATAGACGGCAGTCGTTAAGCCAAGTCCAGAGGCCTTAGGGCGGCTTGGAAACTTCTGACAGTAAGACCAGCCACTAGTCTCGCAAGCCTCCACCAATCTGGATAGCAGTATGACCTATAGCTTTCATCAGGTAAGAGACCCGTGCCCCTCAGTAGGGACATAATGGGTTGATGATTATGATGGTGATATAAAAATATTTACTTTGTAACACACCGGCTAGCCTGCGGCTCGGTTGGCTCCGCTCGTATTGGCTAGTTTTTCCTGTGGGCTGGGCCAACTAAGCTGTCAGGATGGTATGACTTGGCATGTGCTGGACAAGCCTACTCCATCTAAAAAAAACTATGTCCCGGACACTGCAGTGTGCGATTGGTCCCTTCACCTATCAGAGTGCTTAGTGCGAGTTTGACAGATCCAATCGAATAACTTTAATACCGCGTTAATTGAGCATCGAGTAGTGAGTATGAGTAAGTTAACCGTTCGAACTGGCAAAACGCTGACACAGTACAACTCGCACTCGCGTTTATTCGTGTTTTGGCTGGTAAACGTGTTCACTGCTCATCGTAAACCATTACAACTCGCACTCAGCAATTTTAATTTCCATACTTGTCGCTAGGTGGCGCTTCCTCGATGCCATAGAAATATGAGTTTACGTTAACGCGATCGAGTAGTTAAAAAACTCGCACTAAGCACTCAGAAGGTGCCACTGGCGGGACGCCGCTGTATAAATCATCTCATTACGTAAATGCAAACGCTAAGTTAGTTATTTTGTGCAACGAATCATTTATCATTAGCGCTTACGGGCGCTAAATAGTGCCACCATTGGAAAAAAAAGATACGAATTGTTTTATAATACGTTTTAATCTAAAAGTGAACATGAGAAATTTTAAAAACCTATTTAGAGGCTAAAAAATCCACCCATGCCGGGATTCGAACCCGCGACTTCTGGCTATTCGTGCCAGCGGTCTTTCCAACTGAGCCAATGGGTGACTCACCGGCATCAGTGAAATTTCGAACCTCTTTACAATATTCTCTGTATTACTTACAAGCAGCGACATCTGGCTGAAGTAATTCGCATCACTTACAGCCTCGAGTACCTACTTTGCAGTTAGGTTTTTACATCGGAATGATATCGCTGTACCCACATGATTACACTATTTTTATTTTTAATGCACTAACCCGTGCTAAGGACAATTTTAAAAACCTATTTAGAGGCTAGTTATTGGCTCAGTTGGAAAGAGCGCTGGCACGGATAGCCAGAGGTCGCGGGTTCGAATCCCGGCATGGGTGGAATTTTTAGCCTCTAAATAGGTTTTTAAAATTGTCCTCAGCACGGGTTAGTGCATTAAAAATAAAAATAGTATAATGAGAAATTTTAACAACTGTGATAACTATTTTTAGAATCTACAGTCTAGAACTTAGGATCAACAACAGCCGTTTTTAGCGGAAATCGATTTAAGTCCTAAGTTATTTATACTATACATTCTAGGCTGTACATTCTAGAAATAGTTACCACATATTATGTTAAGATTTCTCATATTTAATTTTTTTTTAAAACGTATTATAAAACAAGTTATGATTTGCGCCCCTAAGGGCATTAATAGAATCAATGGTAACTATTATACTTATTGTTGAAATTGTTTATTGCGCTAATAAAACAAATTAAAAGCAATAAAGCCGCCAATTGTACTGTACAGTCTATTTATTGCGCTCGTGCGCGCACTCTCCTCGATCAATTCCCTTCTATCATCAGCACCAGGGTGTGATCTGTTTGCTGATAAGATGATGAATGTAGCTGAAGAATGTCTGAAATACTGTGAACGAGACGAATGAAAGGATGGTCTAAGTTATGTGTAAACTGTATTGGATTTTAATTTTTATTGTATGTTATGTGTATTTTATGTCTAAATTATTAGTAAAATAGTCGCTAATTGTAAAACGAAATAGTCATATGTACTGTAATGTTCTACAATTTAAATAAATAAATAAAAATAAAAAAAAATAAAAAAATTATTCTTACTTGTCCAATTTAGTAAACAAGATTCTACCCTTAAACTGTGACATTTTAGTCCAAAACTGTCATATTTCCATAAATGAAGTGACCTGGAACACTCAGATAACACGCTGCCAATTTTATAAACATAGTTCATGAATTTGCGAGAAAATTTCTAGTTTAGGCATCTAATCTCAATTTTAAGGTTAGAATCTTGTTTACTAAATTGGACAAGTAAAAATAAATAGACTATACGTTTGTAATTATTTTATGTTACTTTTTCCTGGCTATGCATAATATTCTATCCTATCTATTTAGATTTATTTATTTATCCCCTGCGCTGAAAACACTCATCACAACGCTCGACTTTCTCTATATGAAATAAAAAAAAAATCTGTGTCCTGACTTGTTGTCCCATATAATAATAACGTAATAATTTATTGTCTATTTCATTCTTAAGAACTATAATCTATTGTGCTACCAATTTACCATACATTTATTAATTTCAACACTGCTTTAATGTAGACAGGAATTTTTGGTTCTTGTTATTACAAAAGCTTGCGTTGATTGTTCGTACGTCACTTAAGCAGGTTCTGGCAGAATACCAGCGTCACTGGTTGTCCACTGACAGCCCGGGACATAATAATATGCTGAGTCTAGAACCTTTTCTGGTACCATGACACACAGCTCCTTCACCAGTTAAGCTCACTTTGTCTGTATGAATTTAGTTTATTCTATTACAGTAATTATTGGTATTTCTTACCTTAAGTGTGTTCTTTTACTGGCCATGTTATTGTTTTTAAGATTTAATGTGTGTTGTGGTATTTGAATAAATGTTTTTCTATTCTATTCTATCTCAAAAAGGCGAACTTAATGCTGAGAACATAGTTTTTCAGTTGACCTTGGTGTTGCTGAAAGAAATATTTAGTAGTCTTATACGTGTATTTATTTGAAGCAATTGTAGCGGAACGGTGTAGAACGGCGGCGGCTTCTCAATCGGGAGGCGGTGGGTTCGAACCCCGGCATGTACCAATGTCTTTGTTTTCTAAGTTATGTAGATTTGTAAAGTTATAGTAGCAATACCACTCGCTGAAGGTGAAGGAAAACATCGTAAGGAAACTAGTGTCTGAAGTGTTAACATGTTTGCTACGTATTGTAGCGCACTACTTATTTAAACTCTGAATTAAAGCATTACTTTCTTCTTATTATCTTTTGTATCGCCAAAACCTGGCCTAGCTTCTCAGCTCATTCGTCTCAGGACTCTCGTCCCAACACGACTGACACCTAATGAAAACGTAACGATATTCTTCAAAAAACTCTGCTTAGACGGCTACGCCGGCCAGCTACTGTAAAGAAGTATCGTTACAGTACAAATGGTCCAACTATGTGCGGAAATCTCAATTCTAACAAACTATACAGGGCGACCCAAAGTTATGGGCCATGAAGGGAACGTACCTTAAATATCGTAGATAGGGTATTTTGCTGAATAAAGACTTTATGTTATTTTTAAAAGTTAGTAATTTTACATTCAAAGATTTTCTAAAAATTACTTGCCTTGTCTGGGAATAGAACCGACTTAAATTTAAAAAAAAACACCCCTACTTTTATGATGCCAAACGAAATAATGGCCAAAAACAAACAACTCTTCTTAAATAACATAGTATTTTCAAAGAAAGGAACAGCGGGAAATTAATCATTTTAATCAAATTAAAAACATAATGAAACTGCCGTAGTCAATTAAGTTGAAAATAAAAAATGAAAATCAACAGGCAGCGGACTCATTAGAAGATTGGCGATTTGCGTAAGACAAGAGAGATCACATTTGGAGCATCTAAAATTAATTTACAAAAAATAACCACTTAATTGACTACGGCAGTTTCATGTATGGTTTTAATTTGATTAAAATGATTAATTTCACGCTGTTCCTTTCTTTTAAAATACTATGTTATTTAAAAAGAGTTATTATTTTTTGGGCATTCTTTCGATTAGCATCATAAAAGTAGGGGTTTTTTTACATTTAAGTCGGTTCGATTCCCGGACAAGACAAGTAATTTTTAGAATATCTTTGAAAGCAGAATTACTAACTTTTAAAAGTAACATAAAGTCTTCTTTTAACAAAATGCCCTATCTACGATATTTAAGGTACTTTCCCTTCATGGCCCATAACTTTGGGACGCCCTGTACCTATGTGTTTATATGTTTCCGTTCCCCAGTAAATAGCGCGTAAAATTTAAACCTGTGGTCACATAATCAAGGCTTAAATTTGACAATCCTGTACGCGTCGTCAATAAGCATCTTGAGCTCTCACTCGGGTTTCTGCCCTTTTGGGACGTACCTCTAGCATCTCTAGATGGATAGAAGACTTACACAGAACATAATTTTATGTTCTGTGAGGACATAATTATTGCGCACCAATAGTATTTAAACACACATTTTTTTAGAATACATTATTATACTTTATTCCACACAAACATTTCACAGGACATTGGGTAAGAATTGGAAGGCGAAGAAAAAAGGCGAGTTTATCTCTGTAAGAGATTTCTTCCAGCGAACCTTAGAAAATATGAAAAGCAGTAAAAAACGAGTCCATTTGTGCACAAAATAAAGAATAAAATGCACTAAATAAACCACATATCTACATAAAATACATAGATATAAATAATATATAAATATATGGCTCATTGTTACGATAGAGATAGATAATGCCCTTTCAGCCGCTATTTGATACATTATAGTTATACTTATCGCTTAGAACGACCTCTTTTCAATAACTTTCTAATGGTGCTCCCACATTGCCGTTAGAAAATGTTTAGTAACGTTAGTAAACATTTGTTACATTTAATCACAAATGTTAAATTTTTTTTTATGTTAGAAAATGTTTAGTAAGGTTAAGTTAACAAATTATAACAAAATTAAACATGTGTTGCCTACCTTTTGTTTGTAAATCTTTTATAAAGGTTTAAAATGAAAGGTTAAAATGAAAGCTATTACAGTGAGCAAATCCTCTTCCATTTTCGTGTAGACGCCCTCAGAACGCTAACCAAACTGCGAGCCAACACCAATTTAAATGTTATAAAATGATAGTAAACATTTTCTATTAGTGTAGGAGCACTTATAACATGTAACAGTTCCTAACAAAATGTAACAATTGACAACATTTGATAGTAAATGTTTTTATGTTAGAAAATGTTTACAAACATTTTCTAACGGCAATGTAGGAGCACCATAAGTCTTCGCAAAAGTGCAAAAAAATGATACTAGAAGTATCGTCACAAACGCATGAATGATAGCCTTTGCGACGAGGCTCCTTGTAAAATTTTTGTCCCTTTAGGCGTGTGTCAAAACAAAGGCAGTCGAGAGCATGCCCCCCATCCCCCAGCAGTCTACAGCATGCCGCCCCATCCCCCACCAATGTAAACCGGAGCGACTTTCCCTGTCGGCGCAGGCTGCATCTGCCGCAGTCGTTGCGTCACAGCTGACCTGGATTCCGGCGGGTCAAACCAGTTGCAGCTGCATTTAGGCGGAGCCTAGTTTCAATCTGGGGCGGGCTGTCTCTGCTGCGTTGGGCTGGACTTTGTTTGGGTGTGCGCCTCGGTCAGGTGGTCAAGTGGGGATAGGTATAGGTAAATAAACTGGAAAAGCGGCGATGGCGGGACGACCTCACGACCTTTTGTAATAGAGGGGCTAACTGAATACCTACCCTTTATATACGCATCATGGGCTAGTTTCTTTAAAATCGAGTAACATTGTAATGTACCTAGTATCTCATCTTAATCTTAATTATAATGATGCCTATTCTGTTATACAATTACCTTTAAACAGGTGCCGATATCAGGTAGGTACCAATGGAAAGACGATAGAGTTAACTGAAAAAATTAACCATCCATGCTCGGGTTTCCTGACGAATCGCTAGCACTGATTGTGTGAAACCTGCAGTGTATTATAAATCCACGCAAATAGGTACGCGAATACTAGTAGCCAAATGAAGTGAGCATTATATCCACCCCAATTCGTACTTCGTATCTACCCAAAGCATTTCTTTTCGGCCTTAGTGATGACTACATTTAATTTTATTTTTTGTCTCCGTCGCACTTCCGTCCATTCCACGCCCTTAGCATTCCCCGCACAAGCGATTATAAATTTACATTTGCAGTTGAAAAGTAAGTTTTCCAATACAAACCAACGGCAAATTACAGTCTATTTATTCTTACTTGTCCAATTTAGTAAACAACATTCTAACCTTAAAATTGAGATTAGATGCCTAAACTAGACATTTTCTCGCAAATTCATGAACTATGTTTATAAAATGGGCAGCGTGTTATCTAAAGAGTGTTCCAGGTTACTTCATTTATAGAAATATGGCAGATTTGGACTAAAAAGTTACAATATGGTCGGACTTTTCCGATATAACAACACCCGTAAGTAAATCCGGACTAAAAGTCTACAATAAAAAGTTACAGTTTACTGGTAGAATCTTGTTTACTAAATTGGACAAGTAGGAATAAAAAGACTGTACTTCCTATTTTTTAATGTGAAATACGTACAACATACATACATAATCACACGTTGTATCTCGGAGACTTACCACAATACTGACAAACCCAAATCGAACCAGTTTCTGGTGCGTGTACGCACATCGATTAATGAATGTCCATGAAGCGCAAGATTTGCGTTTTTTCAGATATGTTCTCATGCTTGCACCAAAGTATATCGTTAATATCGTCTCATAGAAATAAATAAACAAATATTCATGGACAATATTACACAGATCTCATTAGCCCTATGGGGCTTACTATGCTAAGTACCAACAACTAAATGAGTTGTGTTACAGGTGCTAACTCGACGATAGATTTAATACAATAAATACATAGATAACATCCAAGACCCGAGACAAACGAGAAAAGTTCGTTTCCTAGTTTGACCCGGCCGGGGATCGAACCCGAGACCTTCGGTTTTACAGTCAGCGTAGCAAACCGCTGCGCCATCAAGGCCGCCAGTTGTTTACTCAAAGATCATACTCTGCTTTTTGTTTCGCATTTTGGGATACACCTATAGGCTTGAACACCTTTGGGAGTTCTAAAATATGTGACAAACGGCCGTATCTTGTGATTTCGTCGTCTTAAAAGTTTCTAGGTATTTTCACAGCTCCAAAGGACTGCCGACCTTTGATATTAATTTCACCTTGAAATCTCCTCGCTAACCTGGAAAAGGGGTATTGACTGTCAGACGGGCCGCACAACGGATTGATCCTACTAGGGTACCGTTTTCCCTTTCGAGATAAGGGACCATAAAAAAAAACAAAACGGTAAGAAAAAATAAACAAGAGTTGTGATACAAATGTGAGAAATTCTGTGGCTTGCTTCAGGAATCCGGATTTTAGTTCCTAATCCTGAATATACTAATACCGACTGTCATTAAATGACAGCTGGCACGAAGCGATCTGCGAAGCACTGCGAAGCGCGGAAGCGATCGGACATACCACTAGCGGTAGTCACGGGACGGTCACCCATCCTGCACCTGACAGCGCCTGTTGTTGCTTGACTCAAGTGATTTATTCCTGTCACTCGTTGCGACTAGGCCGCGAGCGCTTCCATACCTATATCCTGAATATATCTAAACTTATTAAGTACCCACGTAATAAGTGTGCAGGGGTACCATTATACATACATTTAGTAGGGACCATTTTAGTAACAAATCAATAAGAAAATACAACTGCAATCTAAAACTGTTCCCTAATGGATACCTAACTCCAGAGTTTTAAAACCCTATTTTCATGACAAAAAGACTACGGTGGTGAAACTATAAAACTGAAGGCCTTACATGAACCCAACCGACACGAAATCATCGACTTCATTCGGTGACACGGTTTGTGCCGAGGATTTGAACCACTCACTCCTAAATAATTAAACAATGAAATCTAGATAGATAACTTGTGTTTGTATAAAATTATAATATATACACATGTAACACCGAAATAGATACGGCAATTAAGTGTTACCAGAGGGAGTGGCGCTGTTTGCCGAAACACAGGCTTTTGTTTAGTTCGGCAACAGAGGTCTATATGACGAATTGTCTAGTAACTATCATTTGTCATGTGAATAACTTAAGCACGATGTATTATAAAGTCAAATGAATTATTATCTTATCAAACCTTTTTATGTCCCCACTGCTGGGGCACGGATTCCTTTCTGCATCGCAGGAAGTTTAGGCCATACTCCTCCAAAGTCCGGGTTGGTGCAGGCTTGTAAGACAGTGGCGGGCCTTACTGTCAAAAGTTTTCGAGCTGCCCCTAAGGCGACTAACATGGTTAACGACTGCCACTACATGACAGCGGGCACCAACGGCTTATCGTGCCTTGGAAAGCACGGAACTGCTCTGGAAAATGCCACTAGTGACAGTCACGGGACCCATCCAACACCTGATCGCGCCTCTAATCACTGGGTTCTAATAATAATTTTAAATTCAATTGAATGTAACTTATACATAAAAATCTCAAAATTGTTTGTTATCGAACTCTTCCGAAATAGTTTCATCGATTTCTATGATTTTCTTTAAGTGTATAATGTTTGGTACGTCTGAAAATAATTCCGACTATATGTGCCCGGCCTTGAAGTGCGATCCCAGCTGTAGCGTTCGGTTCTCGACAGGCCTATCGAAACATTGTATGCAGTCGTAAATTGAATGGCCGCAAATCTATTGTTCCCGCAACAAATGCCATTGCGGTTTTGCAACCTAAGGTCCAAGTAGACCTGCGCAATATGTCTCAATTATAATAGGTTGGGTAGGTGGGCATGTACCCCGCTTTCCTATAGGGTTACGTGATCTCGACGTGATCGTCTCACTTGCATACCGTTTATGGGATGGAATAGTCAGGCAGTGTCCACGCCAAGTAGAGCGCGAAGCAAACAATGCCGTACTAAAATTACTGAAACCATTTCGTCGCATTTTCAGGGCCCTGTTTGAGAATCTCTGGATAAGACCAGAACGCAGGAATTTTCGTCATCCAGTAAGCTATAGTCACATACTTAAAATTTCAAGTCTGTAGTTCATTTAGTTCCGTTCTCATTTTAGGAGGATAGAGGATTTAAAAATCTTTCGTAGTGTCTATTGTAGCTATATTTTTACAGAAAATTGTGCACACATTGTATGAACCGCAGTGTGTTTCAACCTCAAATCTACTGGGCAGAGCCTGCGGCTGGCGGCATCCGTCTGCCACTCGGATTACCTTCACCCTATTGTTGATTTTATGCTTCTATTATTATAGTGAGAGAGAGAGAGGTTTCCATTTCAGGGCAATGAACTTGGGAAATCTACACAGCGGTGAAAATGCAACTCAATACTCAGTAGTTAATTAAAACCAATTCTGTTTTATGAGCTCCCTGCACTGCTTATCCAGAACAATTACGGCAATTTTAAGTGCTAGACAAGACTATACTTTATTTATTTTATTTTTATTTATTAAGTACCGACGAGCCATTTTGGCAACATAAGTAACGACGACGTAAGTCTGCTAGTGCTAGACCACCATAGCTTAGTTACAGAAAATTTCGGAATTTCTTTCTATTTTCTTATCAAAATTATTGTTCCTTATTGTTTATTTTCTTATCAAAATTATTGTTGCTTATTGTTTTTAAACTTTTTGTTACTTCGCGGACTTCTTCGACAAATTCGTTTTGTCCAAAAAAAAACATATTACTTATTTCCTACGTGTGTCAAACTTTAACATGTAATAGGTGCGTAAGTATATTAATAGTTTATTGACAATGATATTACGAGGATTCAACTAAGAATAGTTACATGAACGAGCTAGGCATAAAACCTGTACTCGTATTATGCCATCCAGCGCCAAATCCCCACGGAATATGGCAAGGTAAGATATTCTAATCAATATGATGTTTAACAAAGAAACAATTAATATGCGTTACCTACCAAGATCTCAATACTCCTCTAGCCTAGATGCTTGGTGAAGGAAATGGACCGTGCCGATGACATAACAGCATTACCCAGATCGCTGTCTGTGGTCAGTGACGTAACACTGCAAGGCTGACTCGCCCGTTGCATGTCATTATCGCATTATTGGGATTCAGGCAGAAGCCGTAGGTAGAGCCAGATGGCTATACGCGTCACCTACATTATATTAGGTAGGTATGCTCCGAATAAAAGTAGTAGTGTCACGCCCCGCGCCCCTCGGAAACAACAACGTGCAGAGTGAGTCTCGGATACTAATAAGCTTTATTTCTCAATCCACAAATTACCTACTGCTATGTGCTACGTGTTTGCCGTTACGGTCCGAAGTTTCCTGGAGTTTCTGAAGAATGAAACACACCTATGCGGTGGCGGTGGCCGGTCCACAAACGTCCATGCTACTGCAGTAAATGACATATGTAATGGCAGTCGTTAAGCCATGTCAGAGGCCTTATGGGCGGCTTGGTAACTTCTTGACAGTAAGACCTGCCACTCTCTTGCAATCTTTCACCAACACGGACTTAGCCCCCGTGATGGAGTATGGCCTAACCTTTCTCTGATGTAGGAAGAGTTCTGTGCCCTAGCAGTGGGGACATACAGGGGTTTATATCGAAATGTCATACATGTATAGACCACCATCGCCATCAAGTTGGTACGGTAAAATTCGGTCGAGTCGTTCGGTGTAATACAAGAATATATGGAACACTGCAACAAAATACAATCACAGGCAGCGTGACACAAAATGTTTGCGCAGCTAAATACAATATGCGCAAGCGCTTATTATGTATTTTGTTCCTGTAACACAAAAAAAAGAACTGTTCGGCGGGTATGCGTTGGGCGTTGGTTCTATTTAGATCCTGTAACACAAAATTGTTCAGAGCCCTATGCTACTTGGGAAAGCGTGCGTTGAGCGCTTGTTGTATTTTGTTCCTGTGACACAAAAATGTTTAGAACTCCATGGTACTTGTGCGGGCGTGCGTTGGGCGCTTGTTGTATTTTGTTCCTGTGACACAAACATGTTTAGAGCTCTATGGAACATGCGCGGTTGAGTATTGGGCGCTCATCCATTGTACTTAGTTTCTGTGACACACATTTTTTTTAGAGCTCTATGGAGTATGCGTGAGCGAGCGTTGGGCGCTTGTTGTACCTATTTTGTTCCTGTGACACAAAAATGCTTACAGCTCTAAGGTAGGTACATGCGCGGGCGAGCGTTAGGTGCTGCTGCGATGTGACACAAAAATCTTTAAGCTTTATGGAACTGGCGGCGGCGCGCGAGGGGCGCTTGTTTATTGTTCCATAGAGCTTAATCTTGCACTGCTCGCTTATAATATCAACAGACTCCCTTCCGTTAGGTGACATGAGTACAACACTTGAAATCTTAAATCCGTGGCGAGGATACACGAGGATGAAGAAAAAGATAGAAAGTAGAGAACACTGATTGACACTGACGGTTAATCAGCAAGTTCGTTGCAAAATCGCCCCTAAAGTAAACAGGTAGAGTCTACGGCCCATGTAAAGCGACGTGCTCTCCAATTAAAGTCAGCTATGCAAGACGTTTGTGGTTCGTTTTACAATAGTCAAAGATAGGTGCAATAGACAACACATATCTTTTACAAGCGTTCTTTCTACTCGTTTACTTTACGCTGACTGCAACTAAAATATAACGATCGATGTGCTGTCGGCTGTAGGTACCTCAGTTGTTGTACCTATTTAACTTAGCACTTTTATCAGTCGCAAGAAAGCTGTGCCTTGTACCTTGTATACCTACCTACTCTTTACAACGCGAGCTGATAGTTGTTGCACGTACGTTGCACATACGTACCTACATATTTAGATCAGCTGACTATCAAATAAAAGCTAGGGGTTAGAATTTCCTACATCATCCCATTAGGTACATTTCAAATCATAATACTATGTAGGTAGATAGAGTACAATTCGGTGTCTAACAACTCTAGGATTTTAATTACCACACTTACAGTAAAGCAAAACTATTATGTAGAGTAAACGTAGTATATAATAACGACATTCGATTATTTAATAATCAAAGCATACGCAAGGAAATTACAAAAATGGTAAGTGCGTCGCAATCTATTCTACAACTAACACTTGCCTTTCGGTTCATCCAATAATAGTCGGGGCCCTTCTATCTCCGGCACTTTGATGAACGTCGGAACAAAGAAAGTGTAGTTTACAAGTCCTTTTACAATGTTTATTATTTTCACGGACACTATTGACCGCCTCTCAGTCAGACACTGAAGTTTTTCCCTGTCACTCGTTGCTATGGCAATCGCGAATCGATTTCCAAAGGCCAAACTATGGACGATAGCAAGGAATAGGAGTTAGAAACTCTTTATTTAGTATGTTTTGTTGCTATCGTGATATTTACATCAGTTTTATCGGCCTGCAAAGCGAATTTGCGTTGCACTGCCCTGCGCACTTGATAGCTGCGTCAAAACCGATTTTTACCGAAGGCGGCCGACGGAACGCTCTCGGTTTTGCTCGGCAACAATCGGGCGACGTTGCAAAATTATTCCAGCCAGTCCGGCTCGAAGGACCAAAGATAGTGTCTGATTTTCAACCGCCATTTTCAGGTCAATCAACTCTGCACAGAAGGGGTCAATCGGTCGTCAATCACAGATCGCATTGCTACTGTAATAAATATAGACACTACTGTATGTTTAAGAAATGAGAAACGATAGTGCCGTAATATTTATATGTTTATTTATCACAAATAGTATACTAATTACATAGAGACATTGTTGTAGTGTAGACTAACAGGGTGTTCTCTTTCGAGAATTGGCTTCCTTTAAGTTAACATTCACTCAACTCGGAATCTATCGGAGAATTAAAATAAAAAAGGATGAATTTGCAGTCCTGGTAATTTCATTAGTAGTTCAATGGTGTAGTGGATCTCACAGTGAAATTATTTAATTCTACTAAGTTTGCGCCGCTCGATTGATTTGCAGCAAACTAAATTGACCCACATTTAACGCAAATCATACGCGACCTAGGCCGTCTGTACCGACCGATACCTCTCCCTTAGCACAACATACAGTTGGAAATCGAAAACCATACTTTCACATGTCCAAGCTGTGTTTTCGACGTGTCGATATCCCCAAGATTTAAATCTCACGACAGATATAATCAATATTTTTTTGTATAGGAGCGGTAAGGTCGAACATTTTTAAATACTGGACAAAAGTTCGGTCAGAATAAGTGGGAAATTCGATAACAAAACAACGATTTACATCAATGGTAATTAGATGATTTACACAGCGTCTAGTGGCAAGGCACAATGTAGTCCATTAAGATTCAGTAATATATGAGACAACACTTATAGACTTCGTGGTAGGTGGCCGAAAGGATTTGTGGGCACCACCTGAGCTAAGCTTCCAGTAATGCTCACTAGTCTTGAAGGAAATGAAATTGTGTAAATGCAAAAGTCTATAAAAACCATTGTCAGGCATTGTCTTTTACATACATTTTTATTCCATCGCCACTTCAATTCAATTGTTTTTATGGCACCCATAGGATTCTGCCAATGTTGCCAGGTTTGTGGAGACGGCATGTTTTTTTTTCGCAACAGCCTCGCGCAGCGCACAGTGCACTAGTTGAGAAACCATTGCAACTTGTTATGTGGGTTTTGTAAATAAATTTCAAGTTCCCTCACACAATCACATGACGTGAATTACTCTTAAAACATCTGTTTAATTCAGTGAATTTCACCGGCTGTCTTTTACTCTCTATAGTAAATTTTTGCTGTCGTTTTATTTAAAAAGGTTAAGTTTCTCAACTTCTTACGCCATGGAAAAGAAAAGTTTTAAAACACTAAGTTGCCTGCCCAAGACTCGCCGTTGGCAGAATCCAAACGTTGTCATAAAAAACAATGAGGGATTTTTCTGACGGCTAAGAAAAGTAGTTCTAAATTTGTCAGTAGATGGCGTTTTCAAGTAAGGGTTTTTGTTTTTAATGGGATTTCCCACTTTCCAGTTTATTCTGTGGTCCACAGTCCACAGATCACGTGGTATTTCCTCTCTCTTTCTTTTGGCTCTTGCATTAATAATGTTATGCCAGAACAGTCCAAAAGAAAAGCCAGGGTCGTCGTAACCACAGGAGAAAACGAATGACATAGAATAGATGATTGATCAGTTGATCACAGATTAGATTCCTTCCAGTTGATGAAATCGCAAAACAGCAATAAAGTTTTTACCTGTGACAAGCAATAACAAACAAAAAAGGTAAACCCTTGCGATTCAGCGCCATCTCATTTTATCTTTTAGAACTATTTTTTTTTTAATAGCTGTCAGAAAAATCCCTCATTACTTTGAACTTTTGTAACAGAATAAACCTTCAGTTTGAAAAAAACGCACCTCTCCCATACACCAGCACATTTATACTACAAATAAACACCTCATCCTACACGCGAAGGTGTAGGCTAGGAACAAGAAAACTATACCGTTCCCCTAACACTTCTACATGATTTGATGTTGTGAGGAACGAGCGAATTTTAATTAATTTTACAGTTCCCCTTTCACTTCTAGGCGATGAGTATAATTGGGCTATCAAAAGCTTGGAATCATTCGAAAAATTGGCGGCACTCTGTTTTCAACGTAGATAGAGTAGAACTATAGATCAAGGTGTAACCGATTTTACGTCGGTGAATATTATTTGTTTGTGTGCGTGAATGTTGCCACAGTAAAAGTAAATTGCCATAATGTGGGGTAAAATATTTCAGTCGTTCATAGGCCATGAATAAAAATGCAGATTTAGTTTTGAATTTTATTAATCATACATGTCTGACAATTGTTTGTAAAACGTAGCAAACGTTTTATAAACAATTGTCATTTTTTTGAACTAAAACTTTCGTAAGCACAACACATTGTAGACTTTTAGTCCGGATTTACTTACGGGTGTTGTTATATCGGAAAAGTCCGACCAGGTTTCGCTCCGATTCGCAGAGCTTAATCATGGTGAGCAGAGACGGAGCTCGCGTCGTCGGTTGCTTGTCTCACACTGACTGTGACTTTTCCGATATAACACACGTAAGTAAATCCGGACTAAAAGTTTACAATTGTCATTTTGTATAATTAAAAACACGTTTTATTTTACACGTTTAAATTTTACAAGTTAAGGCGCTTAGGGACGCTATCTAGGACCACCAATGGAATACAATCATAAACTGTTTTATTAATAAGTTTTTATCATATAAAAATTCACCATATAAAAATTCACCATATAAAAATTCTTTCGAAGGGTACCTCAGACCACCAAAATGTACATTTTGTCCAAATGTAGAGAGCTTATTCGAGCATTTGATGTTGGTGACCAGTTCTCTCTTCTAAATACTAGCACCCATTTTTCCAGAACAGGACTATTTCTAAGAAATCTGGAATAGAAACATTGCTAATATTAATAAATATTGTAATACATTAAAAATAATAAGAACTTTATTATTCCTTAGTATATTAAACGGGTCGATTATTTATTAGGTAAATAAGGTAATTACGTTTTACCTAATAAAAAATCGCGGCTCGACGGTATTGTACGAGATTCATTGATACAAATTAAAATTTGAATTCTATACTGAATTCAAGGGCACATTGCTTGCGGCAGAATGCACAAAAAGACTTGGCCGAAAGGGTTCTTACGATAAATTCGAGCTGACACATTTTTTGCTGAGTGGAATGAATGCTGAAAAATTATATGGGCAACAAGTCACATAGGAAGGCGATGCAGCTATCTAACAAAGCATCAGGATATTATATTTGATAATTCAGTGCTGTAGCCGTAATGTTTCTGTGTCTATTGTTTTGATTATAGATTTCGATATCAACCCTTGTATGTCCTTATCCCTGGGGCACGGGTCTCTTCCTGCATCGCAGAAAGGTTAGGCCATACTCCACCACAGGGGCCAAGCCCGGGTTATAGTTTTAGGTACATTGATTTTTAATAACGATATATTAAGTACTATTTTTATTGCACTAACCCGTGCTAAGGACAAATTTACAAAATACATTAAGTATTAAAGATTCATAATATATTTTGATAACGTTTGTAACTTAATATCTGTACAAGGACAAGCCGTCGAAGTCTGGGACTTCGAGTTAAGTAATGATCACGCAGCGTAGCCAGATTATACGATTTAAATCGTATTCATACGATGTTTTACATTTATTTTGCATGTACGATCCAGGGGCAGGAACTTTTTTTAGATTTCATTCAACCACAGTACTAATACCAACATAATTATACAACAAC
Organism: Yponomeuta sedellus; assembly: GCA_934045075.1. Lineage (NCBI taxonomy): Eukaryota > Metazoa > Arthropoda > Insecta > Lepidoptera > Yponomeutidae > Yponomeuta > Yponomeuta sedellus. The sequence goes on from OW203733.1 coordinate 5,522,459, forward strand.
ACAACATTTACATACAAGCACATACATTGCTTCTGGCCCCACACTAGGATACCCTGTGTCGTGGGAACCAGAAACAACGACATCACAAACATGTAAACATCCAAGACCTGGGTTTTTTTTGTTCCCAGCCGGGATTCGAACCCGGGACCTCTTGCATGGTAGGCAGACGCGCTACCGCTACGCCACGGAGGTCGTCAAGCACATAGCACGTCACTATTTATTCTTTTACTTACTAAGTACCAACCCCTAAGGTAAATCTAACTAATGTTAGACGTTACCGGTTACTCGTATTTGTGACACAGATTATGAACGCTGCTTCAGTTCAGTCAATCTTATTAAAACAAAGATCCCAAATAGGCTGAGCAATGAAACTCTAAACGGCACACTTTTGGCAAAACAACATAATATATTAAACGCTATGGGTGTTGTGTGGATTATTCTCAAACAAGAGAAATGTTAAATAATATTAACATAACAGTAAAACCCTTTACGGGGATAAATAAAAACCTAAATATTGTGAGTTTATGTTTAATCGATTGTTTACTTTAAAGTAATATAACAAAGGTTTTGAAAACGTACTGTTTTTTTAGCAGCCTTAGGGAATACTACTTTTTATTTACCCATCGTACGATCACTTATTCATAACGTCTGCCAACACGGTCACTTAATGATCGGGATTTTGGACATAAACGAACGGCAACATTTTTTTTTCTATTCGGTTTTTTATGTTAGGAAAGTAAATTCTATTAAATTGCTTTTCTTACGGCCTAGTTGTAAAGCTACTAGTTGAATCTTAACTAAAATACTCAACATAAGACAACTTTGGGCTTACCACTAATTGAAACACAATCATTACTTACCTATGAAAGGAAACTTCCCCCAAAGCTCTTTCTTGACGATTTCTGCATACGAGTACCTACACTACAATTCACCATACTTTCTCTATTTAAGTCACTTTTAATATATTACATTTTCAAAATCTCGTAGTTTGTTTGCCTCCAGAAACGTCAACTTGACACTGGGGGCAAACAAAAAAAGTAGTTACACGTTGCCTTTTATTCTATCTCTTTCTCACCCATGATCGCTACGAAGTTTGTTTCATTTAAAACTTGTATGTGTGCGCTGTGGCTTGCTCTATAGTTTTACTCCCTCTACGGTTTTCAAATAAGATGCCTAACTTTTGCCGAAAGTAGCCGCGATCATTGCTAAGAAACGTTGATAGATTCCAAACTAATTCATACTGGCTTTACACGATGCCATATTCGGCGCCCAAAATGCCCGTAAAACCAAAAACATCGTAATCTAGCCATCTTGACGTTTTGTGATGCCATTAAGTTTTTGATGGTAACACTATGTAAACAATATGGCTTGGTTTTCGTGACATGTGCATCAAAACGTGTCCTATATTGGCATGGAAGATGGCATAATTTTGTATAGTTTAATAACATTTATATAGGTTTTGTATAGGATACGATTATATAGGTTATTTTGCTATTACTTTTATGTTAATGCATACTTTGAAATTGAGATGTAACATTTGGCAACGAATTACCTATTAATATCTACAAATATTGATGTGTCTATGTGTACGGAAAATACCAAAAAATTCAATAAATACAATAGGACATTTTCTTAAATTACGTCACAAATGCCTGTGAAATACAACAAAGCTCTTTGAAGATATGTGGCCTAATATTGGTCTTGTTAGGAGAGCGTCTTTGTTGTTACAAATAGCTTGGGCAACATATAGCCAGAACTTCATAGATGGAGACTTAAATATTTCTTGAATTTCTGGCATCTCGTAAAGCCAGATTCACACTACGCCGCCTTAGGTGGTCTTCTGCCAGAACTTTCCCCTGCCGCCTTGGCCCTTGGTCTTCCCGGACATCTTCTTGAGGGCCGTGTGGCTCTCCACACCGACCGAGGTCGACTCGTCGTTTTCGCGTACATTTATCGTCTTCTTTACGTGAACGATCTGGGGGCGAAAAAAAGGTAGGATTGTTATGGTAATATTTATTAATGATTGGTGATTTATTTTATTTTATTATGGACATGAACAGCGAAAACAAATTATTTGATTACAATAATAAAAATACAGTTCACAGGGCCAATAACAGATATCCACAGATAGACAGTTCTTAGTTACTAAAAATATACCACGACAACGCTTTGTAATAAAGATAAAAATACATTCTTTTTAAATTTTAACTATTATATTAAAAGCACATTACATTTGCCAACTTGAAAAGTATGTGTTAATGTGTGTCTTCGCGGCTTTAACATTGTGCGGTCTTAAAAGTTAGTCAAAAATCCTCAATGTGCGGTCGGACCTCATTGTGCGGACGTCCGCACAATATTTTGAGGAAGTTTCAAATATAGCTATCGAATTCTCGCGTTCTGATTGTTTGACTGGTGAAGTATGAACAAATTTTCGGGAAGGACCTCATATTCGGTATTTTTGTCGAGTTGAGATATCACAAACCAAAATATAGTTCAGGTGTGTACCACCACGTGGCGCCACCAGTCCCCATTGTGTATATAAGCAGAAAATGTGATAAAATGCGGACCTGTAAAAAGGACCGCACTTTATACGAGAAATTAGACTCATTAGAACCACCACGTGGCGCCTCCAGTTCCCATTGTGTGTATAAGCACAAAATGAGTACCTGTAAAAAGGACCGCACTTTATACGAGAAATTAGACTCATGCCAAGTATGTATGTTCAATAATTGAGAGCATCACAGAGTTAAAGCACTTATCAGTGCCACTATAGCAAAGACAAAACACATCGTAGGTACTATTCATTGCGTTACGCAAAGACGCGCGCTCGCGCGGTCGCGCTGAGTGAATACATGTGTGTTGCTCATATATAGATATAAATTCGATATCAACCCTTTTGTACGACCCCACTGGTGTAGCACGTATCTCCATCCGCATCACAGGAAGGTTCGGCCATACTCCAACACAGGGGCCAAGTCCGGGTTGATGGAGGATTGTAAGACGTAGCGGGCCTTACTGTCAGTAGTTATCACGCCGCGCATAAGGCCTCTGACATGGCTTAACGACTGCTATAATTACATAATAGCCGGCACCAACGGCTTAACGTGCCTTGCGAAGCAGGGAATTATTTAAAGGGGTCTAATGGCGATTATTTATTAGGTAGGTTTGACTCCCTCGTTGGCCTAGCGGTATCCCGTCTGATTACTATGCCGGAGGTAATCAGACAAATAAAGGCATTGTATTGTATTGAGGTTATGGGTACGATTTCAACAAGGGCTGGCCGAACATTTGTACAAATGGTCTCAGTCTGGGTGTACTTCCGTGTTTGTGACGTCCTAGCTTTGTTACTGTAACACAGTTTATCCCAGTTTGAGACCAGGGGGTTGAGTCTCTAAAATGCATAGTGGTTCAATAGAGTCATATTAGTTCGGTAACGGTCGTTTCGTTCACACGATCGGTGGTCTAGCAACCGATCGCATTGCAATGGTATAACCCGTGCTACTTAACTCGGCGCCTCGCGCGATTCGATCTTCTTCGCGAGAGATGCCTATTTAATTTGCGCGGGTTATACCCCTGGAATGACATTGTACTCTTTTGCTTTGTAGACTATCGAATTGAGGCAAATATCTACCATTGTTGTGCTTATATCATTCTATTGACAAACAATGCAAGTGTTAGACTCTAGGACCAGGTCCCAAAGCGTGACGTATTTGTCACCGGTTCACAAGAACAAACCCGTACAGAGAATATAGTAGAGGTTCGAAATTTCACTGATGCCAGTGAGTCGCCCATTAGCTCAGTAGGAAAGAGCGCTGCCACGGATAGCCAGAGGGTCGCGGGTTCGAATCCCGGCATGGGTGGAATTTTTAGCCTCTAAATAGGTTTTTAAAAAGATACCAACCTCTTGCTCCCTGGCTTGCTGGTGTTGGCGCGCGCGTTGCTTGTGCTGATTGGCGCGCTGGATGTGGCGGTCAACTGAGGACAGCACGGCTTCGCAGGCGCTACACCAATCAGCCAGCACGTCGGCGATGGCAGCCGCGTCCTCCAGCCGCGCGTCACGGCCCAAAGCTACGTCCACCTCCACGCGCGCGCACTCCTGATCCAGCTTGCCGTGTATTATGTCTGGAATTAGATAAAGTGTGCCGTTTTTGTTTCATGGGTGTAAACAAATATTATAGTAATACTGACTGTTTGGCTTATGCCAAGATGTGGATAGGGTTTGATATTTTTTCAAGTTAATGAGATGATGGATTGACGGGCAAACCACTTATGAAGGATGGAAGGATGAAGGAAGGATGAGCAACTAAATTCTAGCAACAGTTTATTTACATCTAGCAACAGTTTATTTACATCTAAGTTAAAGGTGAATACTCAATACTTTATTGCATTCCACAAGTTTCAAGGTTGTAACATTATATATAACTTAACAGTTATTTGATAAGATCTTTGTGGACCCAGTAGGGCACGCAACATTCTAAAGTGCTATATAAAAGTATGTATTACATTAATTTAAATTTAATTTGATTTATACAATTATTAATCTCATTTCATCTATACTACCTTTTAAATATTCTTCTATCGTATAATAACATTTTGAAATTAGTATTTTCTTTAAATCTTTATTGAAACTGTAGTCGTTATTTAATTCTTTCAGGTGATTTGGGAGTTTATTATAAATTTTTATAGCCATTACCAATGTACTGGAAGAGTGTAAGTAATTGCATTGAATATAAAATATAAAAATTGAATATAAAATATCTGTATTTTTCAATTTAAATCTTAAGAAAAACAGGTCTTCTTGGAACTGCTTGCTGTAAATCAGAAAGGCTTTAGGCTCTTCATAGTCTTTGTAGAGAAAATAAATGGTTGTATGTCGGTTTCATGTGTACTTGGCTGTACGTGAATAATCAAAATCTAACTTTACTCTAGAGCAGATCCTTTGATGTTAAATTATTTAACTGTGATTCCAGGATTCAGGTCCTCATAGGATGTAGGAAGGGCGCCTTCACATGGGATTTCTACTAGGTGTCTCTTGCAGAAGGGTATGGTACACTGAATTTATAATACCTACATAAATACTCATAATATAAGCGGGCCCTGCCCCTGAAGCCATGGTCCCATGACCCACTGTCACACAATGTGTCAGATGGGCATAGTCGCATTCGATGAAGCCTGTCGTCGCCCATCAGTTTTATCAAATAGAATTGCTCAGTATGAGCTGTGACAGGCCTTAATGTACGTGGCAATGTCTGGCCTTTATAAGTAAACATGGTAATAGTACCAAGTTCAGTATTTCTAAGTCAAGATAACTTGCCACTGGAGTAAGTATGCTGTACATTGTTCATTACTTATATAGTGTTCTTGTACCAAATAATAACAAAACTAAGGAATTTACATGTTTATTTAATGAGTTCACAGTTTGTAATAATCTACCCTCGATAGCTACCGAAAAATTATCATTTTCATTGACACCTACAGACTATACATAACAACTTACAAACACCATGATGACCATCTCTACACATGAAAATAATCACTTACAGTCTTTGCAGAGACTGTAAAATACAATGAAAACTTACCAGATGTTTAATATGTATAGAAATAACTTACCTGCATATATAGCTTCAATAATCAAATCTTCTAAGTCCCTGACATTCTTAATGTCCAACTCTTTTAGTAAAACACTATATGGTATGCACTTTTCCTGTGTTGCTAATGTGGCGATTGTCAGGTGCTGAAGCTTCTTGCATTGCGCCGGAGATAACTCAAGGTAGTCTGATTTGTTCTCGAGGTAATTCTTGTATGTGCCATATGCAAACAGGTTGAGGGTTTTCAGGTGTGTTGCATAGGGGCCATCTTCTAGCTGGAATTGAAAGTTTCATATCTACTGTAGTTAGTCATATTTCATGTCCATACTTAGCCTCATAGTTTGGCCCTTTTATATAGAAAATGCTGAAGTACAAGTGAACTCATTGTACTGTGGTTACCTAACAATGTCTCCCTTCACAATAAGTAAGCGGTTTTTGTACTACAAATTTACAAATGTAGATAGTTCGACAAGATTTGATTTAAAAACCTATTTAGAGGCTAAGATTTGATTGTTCACAAAAAGGAAATTAGACTGTTTCTGAACCTAGGAGTACAGCCCGAGACCTTATCACCGGAAGCATTATGAGGAATGCATCATGATGCTGGGCAAGCCTATTCCACATGAAACCAAGATTAATTCTTTGTTTCTGAGAAATTCTCTCAATTTGTGGTGAAGGTGTGGCATCAATAATCTAGACGAATCTTAAGACATATAAATTAGTGCGGAAGACCAAGTACAATTGAACTTAAATGAGTGAATGAACTAACCTCCTTTATATTTGGCATCTCCAAAAGTTCGCCGAAAACATGGACGCCTGGTGCTTCAAGAACCTGTTTGATCAGCTCGGCACATGCCTGACCTTTGGCACCTTTGGCCAGCAATAAAAACTGCTCCAAAGGATGATTAGAAGAGAAGGTAAGTAGTGACGACGGTTCCTCTTTATCCATGGATATAGGATTCATCTTCCTGGAGTGCCTGTGTTATTAAAAAATCTGTCTGTTTTATAGCGTACGAAATTACTTTAAAATAATAGGTACTTTTTACGCAAAATAGCAAATCCGCAATCCAAGAATCACCACACCACAAGAATCAGAAAATAAAATAGGTACACCACGAGCAAGACAGGCGAGTCTTTTTAATTAATCTGTGCTGTGAAGACCTCTTTGGTGAAGACACGCACAAATAGAAGTTAGAAACATGAAAATATGATTGAGCGATTATTGATTTTTTGATTAGTGATGTGAAACGATTCTTTAAAAACAGATGTTTTATGAAACCGATAATAATCGGTTTTGAAAAACATTAAAAGATTAATGAGATGTTTGTATTTATGGTCCAGTTTATTATTAGTGATTACTGATTATAGATGTGAGAGATTGCAATAACGGAACGTGTTTAGTCAGTCCGTCATGACTCATAAACTCCTAAGGTTCTAAAAAAATTTTTTATTTAGTATCGAATAATCTTCAAACTACTTATAAAAAATATATTATATTGCAGCGTAAAAGTTGTGATTACAGATTCCAGATATTTAATAAAAAAATTGAAAAATGTTTTGCGAGAACAATATGAGAAAATCTTTAAGAAGGAATAACACAAATCAAAAGGTTTTCAAATTAAAAAATAATGTGACCATAAACAAAAAATGGCGTCCGGTTTTTTGTGTGTGCGATAAAATTATTGTTATCATAAAAGTCGGATATGTAGTGATTTTTTACACGTTTCTAATGGTTATTCATATTTTTAGGACAATATGAATCACCACGAAATGTTCGATAGTAATTTTTGCAAGCTACTTAGTGGATATAAGCTGAGTGTGTGTGCATCCTCTAGCGTCGTTGTCGTGTGCCGCCTTACAAATCGTCTGTATTAAAATCAATTTATGGCTATTTCTTCCCATGAAACACTAATTTTCATAAGGGCGGGTCCTTATCGTGCCTAAATAATTGCAAACAGAATGTCCCGGTCGGCGTTGTGATGTTTGATGGACGCATGCATGCGTGCGTTGTGCGTTAGTAGTTGTGAAAGCGTACATCGTACAACATGTCGGTGATGGGAAAACTGTCATGAAGCCCGTGTTTACTACTCGCAAGTGGACTTGTGTTAGTTTGTTTTGATTTTTTTTTGTTAGTGTGAATTTTAGTGTCTGACAATGTGTATGCCGACTAGCAATGTGTCGGGCTTTGGCTACTCATGGGGGTTCGCGAGTTCGGGGGACCTCACCAAAGGAGAGGTGGATGCACCGAGTAGCTTGAGCTATACCCTCGGAAACACAGTAAGTGATTTCTCTGATAAACCACACAATCATCCCAGCAGTCAAAGACTATCTTTCACAGAGTGAAGCCTTCACTCTATAGGCATGTAAATTAGATTGACAAAGGCACCTTTAAAATCAGTTGATGACTGTCAATAAATATTAACAGAGGTTATAAAAAGGTTGTAACCATGTCGTGCATTTAGTGTTTTTTCCCTTGCACACCCTTTGCTACACCATGACCCAAAAAACACTTGATAAATTACACTGGAAAATTAAGGATAATTAACTAAAACTCTGTGTTAGCATAGTAAATTAGGCAAATGTTTAGTAATACCTCTGCTGCTGGTGCCAGTAGCTTGAAATGAGAGAAACAACAATAGGCTTTAAGTTACACAATAGACTGATATGCCTAATCTATTTTCTTTCTTTTAACTTTTCTCCTTTACCAATTTGTTGTTTTATTTTCTCGACCTGCTTCATCTTTCCTGAATAATCATATTATATACATATAATAAGCAGCCAATAGCGACAATTACTAATGTCCAATTACACAGTCCCTACTGTGTAATTGGACATATAGTAATACCACAGGCCTTCTCTCAAAGAGAGGGAGATTATGCTTGAAAAGCATCCTTTGTTCTACTGCAGGACACAGGTTTTCTGTCAGAGATAAAATATACCAAGAAATAAATTTCATTCTAATCCATTTCGTGGTTAGGGTCCCTAATATCTAACAAATGGAAACAAATTTTAGTTCTTTGAAATACTTTACAATCTCAGCAACCCAATAATGCAATAAGTGAATTTGGAAAAGTCAAAATATTACAATATGAAAGGTACCCGCTGGTGCGATTGATTGTTAAGAGTTTTACAACCTCAACCTCAACCAACCCCATAACTACATAATTCCCCGATAACAACATTTTACGTAGATTCTCTTCTATTCATAATTCATGGAAATTAGGTCTAAAAGTCTTCTTTTTCCATAGGTATCCCCAGAGACCACCCTAACGGTGATGTCCCACAAGACCCCACAGGTACAGGAAAAAGTAGGTACTGTGGTAGCAGTATCAAACAATCCGACACAGGTGACACGGGTGGTGACGGCTGGAGGACCCGGAACGGCGCGCAGGGGCCTGTTTGTTGTGAATGAAGCCCCGGCGCATACACTGAGGGTCTCTCAGCAAAATCAAACTGCTACGATACAGAGTAAGTAGACGAAAACTTTGATCAATTACAGGCAGGAAATGGACAACATTTTTACAACAAAGCTTTTGCTTTAATCCGCTACTTGACTTGTATCAAATTTGTCGCAATAAATGAATATTTCTTGTAGTATTTAACGTAAGAAACTGAAGTATATTGAGTTTGCTAATTAAGTATGTAGGATGGCTGCAAAATTTGCAAATAAAAAAAAAATTTCCGCTTTTAATTCGGAACGGTGAAAAGGCTATCCGCCATATTGAAAGTATCTTTGGTTTGTAAAGAAACATTTTGTCTGCCAGAGCCAGTGGACATTGATTATTATAGGACTTACATCAAAGTGATCTCCACATAAATACACCTAAGTTTCAGTCGATAACCTATTGCGGCCTCTTTTGGCAAGTTTGGGCCAATTTTTCCATATTGTCGTTCATATTCAAAAACGTTCTATGTCAACAAAAACATGTGTACGTTTTTTCACCAAATTTGTATGAAAAATTAAAAAAATACAAAGAAAATAGCAAGACATCATAATCCTTATACTATTTTTATTTTTAATGCACTAACCCGTGCTAAGGACAAATTTAAAAACCTATTTAGAGAAACCCGGCATGGGTGAAATTTTTAGCCTCTAAATAAGTTTTTAAATCATAATCCTTACCTACTCAGGCTTACATTATATTGTTTTAAACTTACATTCAGAATCAAGTTTTCCTTCAATTTAGATGAAAAAGCGAAAATAGTGTTTTTTGACATAGAACGTTTTGCAATATGAACAACGATATGTTTATTTCACTGGATACACAAATCCACAACTTTCCAGACTCTTTCTAGACATGTTTTTGCGTTTTCGAACAATGCAATAATGACAATTGCTATATTTTGCATGTAAACTCGATAAAATCATAGTTGCATTGTTGTTAATTCACTTTGCTCACAGATGTTGAATGTCAAACTCACGTCAAACTTTGTTTACAAGTTTTCAGGTCTTCAAACCATAGACAAAACGGCTGACCGCGTTTTTGGCTGTTTAACAAAGCAAAGTTTTAAAATGTATTTTTTGTTGCTTTTAGGTCCTCAAAAAATATATTAAAGTACCTATTTGTTGGTCTAATGGAAGAGATATCTACCATTTAAGACTTACTTGAAGAGAGAGTCAAATAGCGGATTGTTTGAGATAAAGATGCAAATTATTATTAAATAATGCTAATAATATTAATAATATTTTTTTAATAAATTTGTACTGTTTAATAGTTTTTTAATAACTTAATAAATTTTGTAGCTTACATTATGAATAATTGCAATAAGACTCGTTATTTGTATAACTACAAAGTCCAGTCCCTTTATAGACAGTGCTATGAAAAAAAGTGTTTATATTTATCCTAAAAATTTAGCACTATGGTAGCCCTCACTTTTTGTTTAGCAAAATCCAATTATTGATTATTATACAATACAACTGTTAACATACAGTATAATAAAAGAAAAACATGTTGTACTGTACATTACTGGTTGTCTGGATTTTAATGAAACCCTTGTGATGGAAATTAAACACTCATTATTTACTTTGGTTGTCAATTTTTCAACTTAACACTCCTACTATAAATTTAACACTCATTCATTATTCACTTCATTGGTTGTCATTGTGTCATGATTTCTCCTTATAGCTTCTGATGCAAAGCGTACTACCAATCTATCTATCCTACCTACTAAAAAAATCAAGTACAAAATTTGCTCTTGACACTCTTTTACTCATCCACAGCGGCACACCTAACGGCTAAACCGTTCATGACCCCACTCGGCCCGATCCAGCTCACGGCTGAAGAATGCAACGAGATACTTATGAAGCGAGCGCTGCAGGCGCAGGGCATCGCGACGCCTGTCATTGACGCCTCCCAGCTCAACCACACATTGGTGAACTCTGGGCTGAAGAGCTTGGTGGAGGCGCAGGCTCCGCAGCCACAGCAAGATCCTCTGGCCACGACGCAGGTCCACCACCATCTACTGCAGCACACAAAGCAGGAACCTGGAACTGCTAACAACTCGCCCAAGGTCAGTTTCAGTCAAGCAAGCTGCAGATTAGAAGAAGAAAAAAAACATTTATTAACACACAGCCATTATACAAGATATAGGATACAAAAAAAAAACAGATGCAAACACGAAAACGAAACAAATACTATAATATAAACGGGATGCAGGTTTTTTAACCACAGCACTCTGCCACTTCTGCCTGGGCCTGGTATGTAGTGACTCATGGAACGTACCATCAACACCGACGAAATATAAAAAATTACAATATAATATGATAAATGCAATACAGTATTATATATCTTCTTCTTCTGGTGCCATCACCTATCAGAGGTGGGCAATCATTGTATTATTGTGGCCACTGTGACACATATCCTGGCGGCTTGGAATAAATTGATGAAATGAAATGAAAATGTTTATTTGTAACAATAAAATAAGTCTTGAGAGAGTAAATATTCTGTTAGTCAGAGTCCTAAGATTAGGAGTTAGCTTACTTACACTAAGTGCAACTCTGATGTCTATGCTACGTAAGAACCTGTGATACAGACATCAGTTTTTCTCATTTGTAGCAAAAATACAATTAAAGACGGTCCTGTGTGTTACTAACAGTGTACCTAGTTGTTTCCATCAAGAAAAATAATGAAAACCATAACATGTAGTGACTAAATGGCGCTCATCTGAAACTGTTCAGCCAAGTTTTGATTTATTTGCTTGCATTACTTACCGTTATGTGTCCCATGTGATCCGTTTCACTGTTTTTATTATTGGAATATCAATATCACGTTGTAGAACCTATTACATTAACTACAGTGAAAAAGTGGTCGCAGTGAACCATTTTATTCTGCAGGTCATGGATTCCAATTCCGGCATGTACAATGTACACTTTGTTGCCTGTACTAGTGACTTTGTTTGACGCGACGACCATTTGTAAATTTATAGTAGCAATACCACTAACTGCTTAAGGAAAATATTGTGATGAGACCAGAGTGTCAGAGGTGTTCGACCTCAGCGCTTGAAATTACTAATCTGTAGTGGGCACTCCGAGAGAAGTCCTGTGCCCTGAAGAAGCTTTATAAAGCTACTGTAGGGCACAGGACTTACATATACCTGTTCCACGTATATATAGGCTGCATATACATAATATGCATTATAAACTCAACGACTTTATTCCACAGGCGGTGTACTCGCAGACAGACATCAATGGCATGTCGCAAGCGCCTGTCGCGCCCAAGGAGCGGCCCTACTCGTGTGACGAGTGCGGGAAGTCCTTTCTGCTGAAGCATCATCTCACTACGCATGCTCGGGTGCATACTGGTAAGGTACACACGGGGTGTTTATATGCTGACGCCTGGCACGAAAGTTATGCTCCACCAACACATACTAAACCTCATGAAATAGAAAATAACAAAAGAAAAAGTATGTTTTTTTTTGTAAGACAGGCTGACACTTGACCCCAGTAAGCGAAGACGGGGTTTACGATGTTACGTGCTTACCTGTTAAATTCCGATTGACTCTAGTTTTAAGGAAACCCAGGTTATATGTCTCCAGAAAGATAGACGACGGCTACGTGTTCCAAAATTTTGTCGTTCTTATTACAAAAGAATTCGCGAACTCTCGGTGCGGATGCACGGAATTTCCACGACAAAAGCGTGCATTCGAGCCAATTTGTCTGGTGGTCCGGTGGACGAAAGGGGATGATTATAAGTTTATTTTAGTCATCTCCAAAATAATCATAAATACGAAATCAATATAAATATTCGAACAATTAAAACTTTTATTATTGAAAAAATAGACAAAGAAAAATACGCATTAAAACGAAGACTACTTAATGATTTTTTTACTCATGGATATCATTAACAGATCATTCATTACCAAATTGAATGGGACCACCTTTGGGTGTAGCCACAAAATCAGCGAAACCGGACAATGTGGTATAAAAAATATACGAACAAATTGAGAAGCTCCCTGTTTGAAGTCTGTTACAATTATTATCAGTAACATTCCTTGGAGCGAAACGTTCGGTATACGTTATTAGATGCATTTATGCAAAAAAATGCACCACATATTTAATTTATTCAGTATTAACACTTGGTAGGTCATTTCGTCACTTCCCATCGACCCATCAGTGTACTTTCGTCCATTTCTTTCTGTCATTAGCAATCCTCATCCAGCGGCCGCCAATCTTACTTACGCTCAGTCCATAGACCTGACGGGCATCCCATGCTCCGTTTGCCAGTCCTTGTTATCTGTTCGACTCTGTTCGTTCGGTTTCCTACTCCCCATCGTTTCATCGTCGCACAGTGCGTTCTGAGACCCGATTTTCGGACGTGCCCATTTTTACTACCTAAACCGAAGAAAAGAATATATTTTTTTTGTTTCACGGGAAGAAAAAAGGCCGATATTCTTCTTACGTAATCATATTTAACCCTCGGTTGTTCTCATCTACTACTTGAAATGATTGAAGTCTTTCGGTTTATGCAATAAAAATGGGCACGTCTGAAAATTGGGCCTCAGATTTCTGTACACCGTCATCCCATGAAATCAGAAATTTATTTGATCGTAAAGAATTTACATTCTGTTGAAAGTCAATGTACAAAGTTATTGTTGTCTTCGCTTCGAGTTATAGTGGAGTAAAAGACTGTGTTGTATTTTCAGTACATAGGTAGATATTGCCAAATAATTACTAGACCTAGTTTGACTTGTAACGTTCATTAAGCCGCAGTTTCTGCGCTACTTTGAATAAAACCTTTTCATTTCACCTTTTCATATTTTCAGTGTACCAGATTTTTGACTCATCGTGCTTGTGCAGTGACTCCCGGTTTCTCGTACACTAACAATCTGTTTATGCAGTGTTTCTCAAACTTATTGCCGTCAAAATGCATCTACGAAATGGGGAAAATTAAATTCTGAGGTACACATCGAATTATTGTTTTTTGTTTCACTGCAATAAATTGCAGTGTTATCTATGTATTAAATTTAGTGCACAGCATAACAGGTATTTAAACAGAGGCTAACTAGCTCGACCAATATATATTTTTTTAATAACATAACATTGACATTGCTTCTGGCCCCACACTAGGATATCCTGTGTCATGGGAACCAGAAACAATGACATCACAAACATGTAAACATCCAAGATATGGGGGGTTTTTTCCCCAGCCGGGGTTCGAACCCGGGACCTCTTGCGTGGTAGACAGATGCGTCTGTCTTCCATGACGCAATATCTTAATTTCCTTCCTTAATAATATTTTTTTGCAAAACGTTGTCAATAATTATATTATTAAAGGCATTATTACCAGTTATTATTAGACCTTGAACCTTGTGCAAGATGGCGATTCCAAAAAACGATGTTTTCCGGCAAAAACTTTTTGCACACACTTTGCTGGTTAATCAACTGTTATTTTCATTTTGTATGACCACTTTGACGAAGTGACATTGGATCAGATTGTTTTCGTACAAGAAACCGTGTTTGTGTCTGGCAACGCTAATGAAGATCTACACTAACTATTCTATTGTATTAGATGTTACTATGGAAAATGTTTTCTTGGTCCTGATAAGCGTAAAAGTTATATCTGGAATTGAAAAGTATTAGTTATACCTGAGATTTCCTCCCTTAAGCTTATCGTTGGCCATTGTACGCAGCAAGCCCTGAGATATGTGAACAACTGTGAACACTTTAGACATTAGCTATGGGTCCAGGGTTTCACCTACTGATTGCGGGTTGAACTTAGTAGGCTACTAACTCAAGGAATCTCCTTCTTGTATTTCCAGTTTTTTTTGGACTTAATTTGTAACCCTGTATTTATACTAAAAGGCAAATAAATAAATGAAAAAAAAATTTGTTTCCTCACGGTGTTTTCCTTTACAGCGGTATCGTTGTTATGACTTCACAAATGTACACTTTGAGAGCAAAGTCATTGGTAAATGCCGTAATTCAAACCCACGAACTCCCGATTGAGAAGCCGGCTCTCTACCGCTCCGCTACCTCTGCTTTTGTGCTGTAATAGGTTTTGTGACTGATGTGATGTTCGGATTCTAAGAACAGAGACACCGCATCGAATACTGCTACTTGTGTGAATGAGCAATTTTGCGTTAAGATTTTAGAAGTAGGTTTGTCGTATTATAGGTATTTCCTGTGTCACATAATTATCCTCAATCAATATCGTCGGAGCAGTGCGGCTCACGGTCTTAAATCCGGCCAATGATATGCAACTATTCATACATTTTTTTAAGACGCTGTTGTATGGTATTACCTACTATCGTCAACATCCTTTGCCTAATAAGCATAACAGATGGAATCTTCGTGGTTGCCTGGAAGAAATCGCCTTTAGTGATAAGGCCCCCTTTTGTACAATTTTGTAACTGCCAATTTTTGTTGGCATACTTAAACGCTTAAGGCAGCATATTGTCTTAGTATGAAAGTGTCAGTATTGTGTCTATAAATTACATATTACTGATATGTCAAGCCTGTGTAAGTCTCTCCGTATTTTATATCTGTACCTATATTATGGAAACCTAAGTAAATAAAATACAATATTTTCATCTTTTAAATTTATGTTTACAATAAAGCAATAAATCTTTTATCTAGATTAAAAAGGAAAGAAAAGACTATTCCCGCTGTATTACCTAACAATCTGTTTATGCAGTGTTTCTCAAACTTATTGCCGTCAAAATGCATCTACGAAATGGGGAAAATTAAATTCTGAGGTACACATCGAATTATTGTTTTTTGTTTCACTGCAATAAATTGCAGTGTTATCTATGTATTAAATTTAGTGCACAGCATAACAGGTATTTAAACAGAGGCTAACTAGCTCGACCAATATATATTTTTTTAATAACATAACATTGACATTGCTTCTGGCCCCACACTAGGATATCCTGTGTCATGGGAACCAGAAACAATGACATCACAAACATGTAAACATCCAAGATATGGGGGGTTTTTTCCCCAGCCGGGGTTCGAACCCGGGACCTCTTGCGTGGTAGACAGATGCGTCTGTCTTCCATGACGCAATATCTTAATTTCCTTCCTTAATAATATTTTTTTGCAAAACGTTGTCAATAATTATATTATTAAAGGCATTATTACCAGTTATTATTAGACCTTGAACCTTGTGCAAGATGGCGATTCCAAAAAACGATGTTTTCCGGCAAAAACTTTTTGCACACACTTTGCTGGTTAATCAACTGTTATTTTCATTTTGTATGACCACTTTGACGAAGTGACATTGGATCAGATTGTTTTCGTACAAGAAACCGTGTTTGTGTCTGGCAACGCTAATGAAGATCTACACTAACTACAATATTTTCATCTTTTAAATTTATGTTTACAATAAAGCAATAAATCTTTTATCTAGATTAAAAAGGAAAGAAAAGACTATTCCCGCTGTATTACCTAACTACATCGTTAAGCCGACCAGACTACTCTCACAGCCTTGCTACGTGTATTGGCTCAACTATGAAGCTTAGTGCGTAAGTGTCAGGTCTAACTGGACCGACCGGAAACAGTCTGGCGTTTCTAGAACGCCATCGACTATCGGTGTATGCGGACCTGTGACCTTACCCTCAGTGGCATATAGGCAAAGTGTCTTGTGAGTCGATTCTATGCGATTAGAATTAGCGAAATACAGCAACAGCAACTCTTAATCAGAAAATCGTCGCCATATTTGCTGAAAAGAGATCTGAACTCAATAGCTATTGGGGCGAGCACATTTCAACTCTGCGCGCGCACTACAAACATTCCTGCATCGCGCAATCAAAGTGTTTCCCATGACATACCATTATAAATATAACGTCTGACTAACAACATTTGGACCGGCCGTCACAGGCATACGATCTGCCTAGCGGGAAATTTCTCTTTATAGTGGAAGAGCACGATAACCCGTTCTTCCCTATAGCTATCGTTTCATCAATGTCATCTATCAATAATTGAGCCTTGTCATCCCAAACTGAAATAAACGCATGTTTGGCACGCATTTACTGAATTCCGAAACGATATTTCGAATCTAATTTCCGAAACTGAATTCCGACTTAACTAGTGCTGAGTTAAGTTAATCACTGAAAAAAAAAACACTTTGATGAGTTTTACAAAAAGTAAACATTATAATCTCCACAATGGTTATAGTTATTATTAGATTAAAAACACGATTCTTTAAAGTACTCTTCAAATTAAGTTTCAATAGTCTGTGGTAAAGAGAAAGAATAACACATTCTATTTCATTTGGTTTGAGGAGTGTTTAGAGGAATCGTGGTTTTATAAATAACACGTCCTGAAGCACTTTTGCTAACGACAAAACGTCTCATTGTAGCCGCTTTGATCGGAAATCGATTAGTCGTAGGTTATCGACCCTAGCTTCTAAGCTGTAGGTTTTAAAATTAGCTATCATGATCATTGGAATTTACGTAGTTCACTTTTTACAAAAACTTGAAGATTTTTCACTAAGCCTAAAATACGTCCAACTGCAAACCACAGGCCTACTCCCAGAGAAAGTATGGATATAATCACCACGCGTGGCCACTTTTTCTTCATTCTTCTTCTTCAGGCTATATTAGTCCACTGCTGGACATAGCCTTCCCCTAATGAGCGCCATAGCGCAAGGTTGTGCCATCATTTGGGGGTAACGCTGGGCATGCGGGTTGGGGATCGCAGTTTGGTGGAATTGTACTGCAGGGGGCGCTGCTGCGGGCACCCCCCGGTTTGCGGATTGGCAATTCCAAATGATGAGGTATGTGAACATCACTGACACTTGGGTTTCCTCACGATGTTTGTCTTTACAGTTAGCGAATGGTATTGTTACTACAATATCACAAATGTACTTGACTTTAAAAACAAAGATATTTTGGAGTTTATTGTCCCTTCTACAAAATGATCTAGATTTTGAAATGGACACCTAGTTTGAATTGTAACGTTCATTAAGCCGCAGTTTCTGCGCTACTTTGAATAAAACCTTTTCATTTCATTTCATGGTACTATTCCGGGATTCGAACCCGCGACCCTTCGAATGTGAGGCCTCCGCTTCCACCGCTCTCTAAAAGTTTTTTTTTTGTGGCACCAGTTAGCTGCAGATAGTCTCTTAGCCACGGTCAGCAACATCTTTAACCTTTAGCTTCGGATGACGACATTTAGTACACAATACAAACAGTCAGTTTCTCAGTCAGGCACGCTCTATAGCACATCGTGATTTGCGCCATAAAATATACCCAGAAATCAGTCTTGGGAGCACTTACGTCATCCTTCGTCGTCGTCTCGTTTCGTGTTTTATTGGCGTGCGAAGTTATGTGCAATAAATATACAACACAGACGTCCAATAAAATTTAAAATATCACGCTTAATTTACATGCCAAAAAGGCACCCGCTTTTAAATAATACTACAAATGCTACCCTTCGAAAATAAGATTGCCCCATTCCAGCCTGATTTTAATAAGTCTCCCTTCTCTAACACTTGCGTTTTGTACTGTGCAGTAGTTTGGTAGAGCCGGATTTACGACTAACTACAATTTAACCACAATAATACTTTGATCGTTTTTATCTCCCCCTAACGATCTTAATTCCGTCCCGTTTTATCGAAATACGGAGGAGACGTTTCAAATCAAGTCAAAGCCTTTATTTCCCGTGGATCAGTCAAGTGTCGAGATAAAAATTTGCTCGGGACCTCGTGGCCCTTAATTGTTAAATTACTAATAATTTATTGAGCTATTCAAGCAATATTGGAATGCAACAGTGGTAGTCTCGGCCGTATCTAGCAGCACCGTTTACCTCGACCGCGATATAATAATTCGTTGATCTATTTCACGGTACTTAGATTGAGACAATCCACGATCTATGCCTTGCTGACTTACTGGACAGTCTAAGCTAAAGGCCTGAATTTAAACGTGGCCCGACCCCTTATTACGTAACTGTCCACTGTAGGTATTGCGTTATCCATTTTCACGTTTCTGAAATGTCAAATTTATTTGACAGTTCGGAGTAGGACAAATCGGACCAGTCCGTACAGTGGAGCAGTCACGTAGACCCACTAGTTACGTCTTTCCGAGTGCGATGCGAACGCGGTACGCTCTCTGTTTCAGGTGAGCGGCCGCACGTTTGCACCCACTGCGGGAAAACGTTCGCGCACAAACACTGTCTGAACACCCATCTGCTATTGCACAGTACCGAACGCCCCTTCCAGTGCCACGAGTGCAAGAAATCCTTCACCCTGAAACACCATCTCCTCACGCACTCGCGGGTAAATGGAAATGCGATTCTCTGTCTTATTCCCTAGGTGAGAGGCCGCACGTTTGCGCGCACTGCGGGAAGGCGTTCGCGCGGAAGCATTGCCTGAACACGCACATGCTGCTGCATTCGGCGGACCGCCCCTACAGGTGTCACGAGTGTAAGATGGCCTTCACGCTGAAGCACCATCTGGTCACGCATTCGAGGGTTCGTGTTTTGTGTTTACTTTTACCATTCATTTGTTCTTATCTTCGGGATCTATTGTAAAGGCTGAGTTTGTAAGGGAATAAAATTGAAACCCCAAAAGGGTCAATTGTTCGTGAACGAATGTAACACTCAGTTGAGAGAGGCGCCACTAGTCGCAGAAGATTTTTACGTACATTTCAGGCATTTCTCTTTGACCTTTAATTCTCGGCTTTCCATTTCACAAAATTACTTTACTAAAATATAAAACATAATTCGAGAGACTACTTTGACAGTTCATTTTGTACAAGTGTTGCAATAGTCAGGCTAGTGCTATTGACAAATTATTATAACCAGAATTTGTTAAATTTACTATATTGACAAATTCTCGTTATTATTAAATTAGTGTCTGCAACAAAACTTTCATAAAGAGGAGTAGATGCCAGAATAGCAATATACTTACTTTTCATCTGGATAACGCCCACTATGCTAGCCGAAAGAACCAAGGTTATTGGGAGCCTTTCGAAATTGTCAAATGCTGACCTTCAAATTCGCCTAATGGGTGTGAGGTTCCATATAATTTCATACAAACAATTCAAAAAATCGTTTCTTCCGGCTCGTTTTCCGAACGACATCAATTACTCGTCGCAATTACAAAATTTGGGCTTAATTTAAAAAATAATACTACGCGTAAACTGCAAGGGAAATTACAACTTATATAATGCCCGACTATTTCACTTAACTTGAACAAATTATTTTGACTTGGCTTGGACGTATTTCGAGTTGTATTGTGGCCCCCCACACGCGGAATGACTTTTGTTTAGTCATATAAACAAATACTCTAAAAACTGCGAGGATTTTTTATCAAGTTATCCGTCCGGCATTCTACAAATTTTATAAACGAAACTGCATTATAATTTCTAAATTTCCAGCCAAGACTTGGCTCATATTAGAGCTGCTAACGTCCGATCTGTCTCGGCAGGTGCACAGTAGAGACCGGCCTTTTGTCTGCGGCGAGTGCGGGCGCGGGTTCCCTCTGAAGCGGCATCTGGTGACCCACAGCAAGTACCACGCGGGGGAACGGCCCTATGTGTGCAACGATTGTGGGGAGAGTTTCGCTCAAAAGGTTAGTATGTGTGCAACGATTGCGGGGAGAGTTTCGCTCAAAAGGTTAGTATGTGTGCAACGATTGCGGGGAGAGTTTCGCTCAAGGTTAGTATGTGTGCAACGATTGCGGGGAGAGTTTCGCTCAAGGTTAGTATGTGTGCAATGATTGCGGGGAGAGTTTCTCACAAAATGTTAGTATGTGTGCAACGATTGTGGTGCTAGTTTCGCTCAAAAGGTACGTATGTGTGCAAAGATTGCGGTGATAGCTTTTTTTAAGGTTAGTGTGTGTGCAACGATTGCGGGGAGAGTTTCGCTCAAAAGTTTAGTATGTGTGCAACGATTGCGGGGAGAGTTTCGCTCAAAAGGTTAGTATGTGTGCAACGATTGCGGGGAGAGTTTCGCTCAAAAGTTTAGTATGTGTGCAACGATTGCGGGGAGAGTTTCGCTCAAGGTTAGTATGTGTGCAATGATTGCGGGGAGAGTTTCGCACAAAAGGTTAGTATGTGTGCAACGATTGTGGTGCGAGTTTCGCTCAAAAGGTACGTATGTCTGCAAAGATTGCGGTGATAGCTTTTTTTTAAGGTTAGTGTGTGTGTGCAACGATTGCGGGGAGAGTTTCGCTCAAAAGTTTAGTATGTGTGCAACGATTGCGGTCAAAGTTTTGCTCAAAAGGTTAATATTGTGCAACGATTGTGGTGGGAATTCCGCTCAAAAGGTTAGTATGTGTGCAAAGATAGAAGCTTTGCTGAAGGTACCTATGTGAAGTACCTATGTGTGCAACGATTGCGGTCAAAGTTTCGCTCAAAAGGTTAATATTGTGCAACGATTGTGGTGGGAATTCCGCTCAAAAGGTTAGTATGTGTGCAAAGATAGGAGCTTTGCTTAAGGTACCTATGTGAAGTACCTATGTGTGCAACGATTGCGGTCAAAGTTTCGCTCAAAAGGTTAATATTGTGCAACGATTATGGTGGGAATTCCGCTCAAAAGGTTAGTACGTGTGCAAAGATAGGAGCTTTGCTGAAGGTTAGTATGTGTGAAACGATTATGGTGAGAGTTTCTCTCAAAAGGTACGTATGTGTGTGTGCTAAGATTGAGATGAGAGGTTTTTTCAAGGTTAGTGTGTGTGCAACGATTGCGGGGAGAGTTTCGCACAAAAGGTTAGTATGTGTGCAGCGATTGCGGTCATAGTTTTACTCAAAAGGTCGATTGTGGTGAGTGGTTCCCTCAAAAGGTTCGCATGTGTGGAAATATTGCGGTGAGAGCTTTGCTCAAGGTATTTATGGTGAGAGTTTCGTTTAAAAGGTACGTAGGTATGTGTGCAAAGATTGAGATGAGAGCTTTTCTCAAGGTTAGTATGTGTGCAACGATTGTGGTGAGAGTTCCGCTCAAATGGTTCGGAAGATTGCGGTGAGAGTCGTTCAAATACTCTCACTTCGTAACATTTTTAATGATGATTAAGCTTTTTTAAGCAAAATTTTTAGAATGTGGTCCGAGACTTTGCTCAAGTCGCATGTATTTTTTACGCAGTGGGCCGAATTGACTTAATTAAACTTACCTAATAAATAATCGCGATTTAACACGTAATATTTAGTCATTAAACCAAATACTAGTCACCCTCTCTTGCCCGCAGGATCACCTAGTGATGCACAGTCGATTCCACGGCTCCCTGACACCGTTTGTCTGCCCCGACTGTGGAGTTTCATTCGCGCGCAAGTTCCAGCTCGTGAACCATGGCCGCGTCCACGGGAAAGTTCCGCACGCCTGTCCCGTCTGCGGGAAGGAGTTCCTGCAGAAGCGGACGCTGGTCGCGCACATGAAGTGAGTCTTATTTCAATAGCTTCAAAGGTTAAAGCACAAAGGAATGGGCTTCAAGAAACAGTGGTCCAAAAAAATCTCGGTTAAATAACATTCCGTCAGAAGTTCCAAAACGCTGCTGAATTGGCACTCTTACGGTCTACATCCTACATCCAGTACTGTCCAGAGACGAATTCAGCTGGAAATTCAGAAAACTTCGTCGAGTTTTCACGTCGCCTATACCGCAGTCCCTAAAGAGTCCCTAAAGTCCCTAAAGTCTTCAAAAGACCGCCAATTGTATACGGCAATACTTAGATATGTAAGCCTTTTTATGTATTTTGTTTTCTGATGTGTACAATAAAGAGATCTAATCTAATCTTTAATCAGTGCGTCCTACCCGTCATGAAATACGGATCCGAGACACTCACGGTTCAAATAGTCCACCAAATTAAGGTTGGAGAAAGGTATCTCGGTGTTTCTCCGAATCCAAAGAGTCTTGAAAATAGGTGTCAAATTAACATTCCAAACACCTAAGCGGTTATGGAGTAGCAACAAATCATTGCCAAGTCAAGACCATTATAGCTGGCTATTGCTGCATATACAGAAGTTTTTGGCATTCTAAAAGTTTCCGGAGGTACCGCCATTGTTTGTCCAAAATAATATTTGTTGCGGAGAAATAATTTTACAGTCAAAATAATCATGTAAATGATCTAATGATGACAGTGATTGCTCGCACGGAACTAATGGGTTTCGCAGAACCCACTTTAAGAATATCTGCTCTACCGCACGACGCAGCCGCTGGTCATTAACAAATGTCGTCCACTGTTTTTCAGCCATTTTGAATAATCTATCTGTCCGTACTTTTCAACTGCTGGATTAGGTCTACCCCAAGCACGCCACTTCTTTCTGCCCTCGACCAACCTCATCCAACCGCAGCCAGCAATCAGCTATGCCAGCTGCTTTGAAAGTGTTGACAACAAAGACAACAAATTGCGTTTTCCTTACAGAGTGCACACCGGCGAGGGCGTAGTTGCCTGCATAGAGTGCGGCGAAGCGTTCAAATCCAAAACGGACTTGCACCAACACTGTAAAATCACAAGGCACTGTCTCGGGGTCACTTCGAACACCCAACAACAACATCAACAGCAAGTTCAGCAACAACAACAACAACAGCAACAGCAGCAACAACAACAACAACAGCAGCAGCAGCAACAACAACAGCAGCAGCAACAACAACAACAGCAACAACAACAACAACAGCAGACTGTGATAAAGCAGGACGACTTCAAGCCTCCACAAATTGTGCAGGTAAATTCATACGTAAGTTCGCGACGAGAGTCAACAAACCTGAACATTGTTTATTTTGCGAATTGAAGTTTTAGTTCTATATTTAGCTGGGGACTAGTCTACTAAACGCATTGTTGTTCGATATAGTGATGAAAGCACCGCTATGGCAGTTATTTGACACCCTTTTGCGGTCTACTAAAACGTCGTAAGATACAAGACGTCAGTAAAACAGTCATTGGCATTGGCAAACAAGTACAAGATGTCAGTAAAACGTCCATTGGCTTTGGCGAATATGTACAAGACCGTCTTGTACTTATTCGCCAAAGCCAATTGACGTTTTACAGACATCTTGTCAAGACGTCAGTAAAACAGCCACTGGCATTGGCAAACAAGTACAAGTTGTCAGTAAAACAGCCATTGGCATTGGAAAACAAGTAGAAGACATCAGTGAAACAGCCATTGGCTTTGGCAAACAAGTACAAGATGTCAGTAAAACAGCCATTGGCATTGGTAAACAAGAACAAGATGTTAGTAAAACATCCATTGGCATTGGCAAATAAGTAAAAGACGTCAGTAAAACAGCCATTGGCAGACAAGTACAAAACGTCAATAAAACAACTATTGGCGTGCGTCACTCTATAGAACAACTACATTAACGGCCCGGTTTCAATATCCTATCTATCTTTAACTAAAGGTTTAAATAGCTACCTTTAGGTGACATTTTGCGTTTCAATAAACAAAGGTAAATAGCAATAACACATCGTGACTGATCCATCTTTGGGAGTGCCCACCGCTTACCATAGGTAAGTGACTACATAGAAAAAAACGCTTGAGCGTTTCAATATCACTTTCGAGCTTACTGTCGATGCGTCAGATAACTGTCAGAGTTTTGCGCCATCGCCCGATTTTGAAGGATAAGTGGGATATATATAAGATGCACAGTATTTTTACATAAATAAGTGTATTTTAAAAATAAAAAAAGATATGTTCAGTGATGAAAGTGACAATGAAATTTTTGAGCACGGTGTGTTTTATTCAAAATACGATGTAGCAGAATTCGAGGATCAGCGAGTCAGCGCTCCAATAAACTATGAAAGTGAACTTTCTGTTTTTTTTTCTTCGATTATTTTTTTTATTTCGATTAAATAAAACGTCGGTAAATGAGTTTTTTAAATCTATTTTAATTTATTATTAGTAGCATTTGTAGCCCCCGATGTTATTACTTTATTCTTACAAATCTGGTCCAGCAAGAAACTGATCTCA
This sequence comes from Yponomeuta sedellus, assembly GCA_934045075.1. Classification (NCBI taxonomy): domain Eukaryota; kingdom Metazoa; phylum Arthropoda; class Insecta; order Lepidoptera; family Yponomeutidae; genus Yponomeuta; species Yponomeuta sedellus. The sequence goes on from OW203733.1 coordinate 5,547,383, forward strand.
TCTTTTCCAATAGGTCTGGTCTTTATCTGAAAAATAAAATCATAAAATGTATGCATAATGTCTTTTAAACAGGCTGCATTTTGGTACGAAATCACAAAAGTGCAAACCTTTTGTGATAAAAGCGAACAGTCATTATCAAATAACTTCATCAGTAAACAAATACTTACGGTCAGTTGCTGTGCCATAATTGAAATTTGTGATTGAAATTTCAGTTGGTTTTGTTTGTTCCTTCTTTCGCACCACAGATCAATGACATGATACCCGTCACTGCTCAGCGTCAAAGCGTTTCGTTGCGTCCGTAGTTGTAATTTGAAATTATTTAATCGTCGCAAACCAAAAATCACTGCCGTATTTTTTAACGTTTAGTCGTTTTAATATGAAAATACTTCTACACAACTAATTTGGACCTTTAATTTAATGTTTATGGTTATTTTAAAACGTAACGCGATGAAATTCAATTCGAAAAATAAAACTTTTAAGGAGGGTCGCACTTACTAAAGTTAGAGGTGCTATCTATCTTAGATCCAGACGAGGGTGGCATGATTTTTAATATTGAAACAGCAGCTAGAGATATATTAAGGTTGACTGTTTATCAAGGATAGCGATCCATTGTTAACTAGAGGTGGTTTATTGAGACCGGCCGTAAGTACACACTTACCCTGTTTTAATCGCGACTAGGTTTATAAATAATACTTCGCTCCAATGCAGAACTTACCGAGAATTAAAAGTTACAGACGTTTTGAAAAGTTTTTTTCAAGTTTACCACTAAAAAGTGGATAATTTTAAAAACTTCTGAGCGTAGAGACTTATGTTTGAGAAAATAAACAGTATTCAGGTTAACATTACACTGTTTTACCATAAATAAGGGAGGGCAAGAAATGTGTGACTGTTGCAATGTCCTAACTTTCTAGGTGATAGGCAGCGATGGACAGCTCATAGGCGAGAAGTCAACGCCGGGCTACCCATGCCAAGAGTGCGGTTCCTGTTTCAACACGAAGGTATGACGGTTTGGTTGCCTATGGCTATTTATTATTGTGGACACGATGGTCAGTCAACATCGTGAGGGTTGCGGGTCAGCAATTGATCAGATTAGCACAGGACCGTGAGGAATGGCACAGTAAAAAGAAGGCCTATGCCCAGAAGTGGGTTGATGTGTGCTGATTATAGATACTAGTGATTTATTTTATAATCAGACCATTTTCATTATGTATGTATATTTTGTATCATTTTAACTCAGCATCCTGCCTTACTTAGATCAGACATTATAGCGTGCTAACAATTCCTGACGTCTAGCTGTCTTTCATGCTAAAAGCTATCATAAACAACAGGATTCCGATAGGAGTTAGTGCGCATAATTAAACTGTTGAACGGTTTTGTCGGTGATCCATATTAATTGCTCTCGAGGGATGCTATTCTCCAGACGACTTGTGCAATGCAGGCTGTTTACTTTGCACCGTAGGACACAGGCCTTCTATCAGAGGGAGAGTATGGGCATTAGCAATTTCTCACGATGTTTTCGTTCATCATTAGCGAGTCGAGAGTTTTACTACAAATTCACAAATACTGAACAAAAAAAAACGAGGCAAGTGTTCTAACGACTACTGCTTCGCTAGTGACCTATTTGTGATCACTACCTTTTGTTGATTGCGTTTCAAAGTCAAGTCAAAGTAAATTTTTTTTTTCAATGTAGTGCAGAAATTGCGGAAGTAAATTTCAAGAGCTGAGCTAGATTGTTTTAAACAAAAAATGGAGAGATTTTTTCGTTTTTAATGTGTTACATTTTCTAGTGTGCATAGTGATAAGAGTTTTAATAAAATATTTTTTTCTATTGCGACGTAAAGAATTTACATTCTGTTTGCTGACTGCTAATGTACAATATTTAATGCAAGCCGCTGCCTTCGGGCCGTAGTGAAGTGGAGAAAAAGGCACCAGAAAAAAAAACTTTACTCTGACCATCTTTTCTTCTTATCATCTTAAACCTAATACATCACTCGCATCAATAGTGTTAAATGCCAAAACATTAGTTAATTGTCTTACAAAAGTAGGGAAAACGTTAGTGCTGCGTAGTGATGTAGGGCCGATTTCTGACTTGAGAATAAAAACTTAACCGTAGTGCTATCTCTATGAATTTCTCAGCAAAGAGTGTGACAAAACGTTACTTAAGTATTGTACGTAATACAGAGCGTACTGTAAGGAGGTTCGAAATTTCACTGATGCCGGGTAGTCGCCCATTAGCTCAGTTGGAAAGAGCGCTGGCACGGGTTCGACTCCCGGCATGGATGGTATTTTTAGCCTCTAAATAGGTTTTTATATTTTATTGTGATTGTACTCTCTAGAAGAGAGCATGTCACCTCATACTTATATAACTACGAACGTGTGGGTGAGGCGTACACTGTTACCTACTTGAAGAACAGAACGTTCGCAACACAAAAACGGGCCTGCATAAAGTGTTGTGTTGTTTGTGTTGACAGGAGGCGTTATCGCTCCACGTCCGTCTCCACGCGGGCGACCGCACCTGCGTGACCGACCTGTGCGCGCTCACCGCCGCGCTGCAGCCCAGCCTGGTGGCCGCGGCGCAGCAGCAGCAGCAGCAGCAGCAGAGTGAGTGTGAACACCGCCCTTGCCTGCACTAGCTGCGGTGCGAGTGATGCGAACGCTGCACCGCCGCGCTACAACCGAGCCTTCTTCTCAGTCCTTGCCTTCACTAGCCGCGGCGCAAGTGACGCAAACGCCGCACCGCCGCGCTCCAACCGAGCCTTCTTCTCACTCCTTGTTTTCACTAGCCGCGGCGTGAGTGATGCGAACGCTGCACCGCCGCGCTCCAAACGAGCCTTCATCTTAGTCCTTGCCTTCGCTAGCCGCGGCGCGAGTGATGCGAACGCCGCACCGCCGCGCTCCAACTGAGCCTTGTTCTTCTCATTCCATGTCTTCACTAGCCGCGGCGCGAGTGATGCGAACGCTGCACCGCCGCGCTCCATCCGAGCCTTTTTCTTTTCACTCCTTGCCTGTACTAGCTGCGGTGCAAATGATGCGAACGCTGCACCGCCTTACTCCAACTGAGCCTTCTTCTTCTCAGTCCTTGCCTTCACTAGCCGCGGCGCGAGTGATGTGAATGTCGTACAGTCGCCTTTTAGTCGACCCTAGTAACTGCGGGGCAGCGATAGTGAACACTGTCCTTGCCTTTTTTTTTTTTTTTTTTTTTTTTTTCACCCAGGAGAAACCCCAATTACGGGTACCACCGGCTCGGGGGAGCACAGTGGTTATGTCGGACTCCCCGCCCTGAAAAGGGCGGTATACCGACTAAAACTCCTGGGGTGTTCCTCCGCACCGCAAAGGACGGGGCCACGGGGACGCTTACGCACACTTCCGCGACCCCGTCTGCGGGCGCCCTTTCGGGCACTCCTTCGGCGGCGCCCCTGCCCCATCGCATCGGACCGAACGACGGGGCGAGGGAACGCCGCATCTCTTCGTTGGAGCGCATAGTGGCCAAGTGCGAACCCCTTGGCCACCACACGCCCCAACGCGCCGCCCCCTCCATCCCATTGTTGTGTGGTCCAATGGGGTTAGAGGAGGGCGGCGCACCTCCCCGTTGGGGCGCATGGGGGCCAATGTCCTGTTGGCCCCCACACGCCCCAAACGCGAGGCCCGTCACGTCGCCCACCAGCACTTCTCTGAAAGCAGAGAAGGCGGTGAGCGACCGCGCGGGCCCCCTCCGTGCCAGAAGGCACCCTCGGAACACGCAAGGGCGCCTTCCGGCCCGCCGTGATGGACGCGGAGGGTCCCCCGACCCTCCGCGTCCCGGCGGCCACTCTGGTCCGACTGGTACGATGCACGCGCGCTTCCGCGCAGCGGCGCCCCCCCCCAGTCGGTCCTTCATTCGGTTGGTCGCCTGGGTCCCGCTCCACAAAGTGAAACAGGGCCCACGCGACCCCTCCCGCCAGATTATTCGCCGTTAGCCAGTAAGATCCGACAAGAAGAAGTCACTGACTAACGCTCAGGGTGCACCGACCCCACCACTTGCCCCTCCATCTGGTTCATGGAATCAGATGGAACGGAAAGCGGAGGGGTACACGTGAAGGTTATCTGGCATCGCACCCCACACTGTCCTTGCCTGCACCAACTGCGGTGCGAGTGATGCGATTTCTGCACCAGCGACCTATAGTCCATCGTAGTGGCTGCGGCGTAATGACAGTCGACCCTGTCCGAGTCGAGTGAATCTGGACTGGACACTGTCTTTGCCTGCACTGGTCGCGGTACGAGTGGTCTACAGCAGGTGCGGAAGAGAGAGTGTGGACACTGTCCTTGCCGGCGCTATATACCCGTGGCGCGAGTGAGGCGATCGCTGCACCGTGGCGCAACAGCCAAGGATGTTGATAGATGGTAGCGGGTGCAGCACAGCACAGCAGCAAGTGTGGACAGCAGTACAGCGAGTGTGGACACTGTCCTTGCCTGCCTAGCTGCGATGCGAGTGATACATGTACGGTTTTGTGTTTTTCGTGTACAATAAAGTATAAACTGATAACTGATAACTGGTACATGTACCGTCGCTCTAGTCGATGCGGTAGTCTAGCAAGTGTGGACAGTACCAGAGCGAGTGTAGACACTGTCCTTGCCTGCTCTAGCTGCGGCGCGAGTGATGCGACGATCCCTGCACCGCCGACTTTTAGTCCATTCTAGTGACTACGGCGCAGCGACAGTCTACCCTGTCACGGTAGAGTGAGTGTGGACACTGTCTTTGCCTGCACTAGTCGCGGTGCGAGTGTTGCGATCTCTGCACGGCGGACTTGCCGTCAATCTTGGTGGCTGCGGCGTAGCGACTAGGGTCGACTAAAAGGCGGCTGTGCGACTTTCAAATCACTCGCGCCCCAGTTAGTGCAGGCAAGGACAATATCCACACTCACTCAGCCGCACTGCTGGGGACTGTCCTTACATGCACTAGCCGCAGCGCGAGTGATGCGATCGCTGCACTGCCGCTAACCAGCAGGTGCGGCAGTTTGTTGATGATTAACCAACTAACAAGAGTGTTGGTAAAAGTGCTTATTTAAAGAAATGTCTCTTATTTCAGACCAACAAAGCATCCAAATAATTCAGGCGAGTCCTAACAACGTAGTGCCGTGCACAGTCATATCTGCGGTAAGTCTAGACGTACCACTCTCTCGTGACTTTTTTGCATAAAAACTTGAGTTTGTTACGACTTTATTGTGAACACTGATAAAAAAAAATTAACGCGGCATATGTACGTCCCACTGTAGGGCATAGGCCTTAAAGAGAGCGAGAAAGACTATGGTCCTTCGATATCAACCCTTGTCTGTCCCTAGTGTCCCTAGGGCACGGGTCTCTTCCTGCATCGCAGGTAGGTTAGGCCATACTCCTCTCCGGGGGCCACGTCCGGGTTGGTGGAGGATTGTAATCGTGGCGGGCCTTACCATAGGCCTTATCATCACAAAAATATTCTCTTTGTATTATTACAATTTGTTGTTGATATTACGCAAAACATGAAAACCAATGACATCGCTGAACAGAAAAAAAAACTGATAACATCTTTCTTTTATTGTTCTTATGGCGCCTATCCGATTAGCGAAGGTGGGCGTATTTACTTCTGTCTCTACTTCTCTAGCAAGGCGGAAGAGCTCGGTAGCACTTGCTATTTTAGTTCACTCCTGTTTCTCGACCATGATTTCTATCTCTGGCCTAATTGGATGTTGTTGGAGACTATATCTTAGGTGTTTGAATACATATACATGCCCCTTTATAGAAGTGTATTAAATGTGTAGAGGAAAATAAGCTTAATGTTGTTCATTGCAGAATCATATAGCTACGACGGTATCGCCCCGGCCGAAGGTCCACTTCTGCGTGGATTGCGGCAAAGGGTTCGCAGCCAAACACGGCTTGCTGGCACATCACAGAAGGTAATTCTTACACATCCTTCTCGGAGCTTATCTTCATCCCGCGGTTTACTTTTTTAACATCCTAGTTTAGCGGTACGGAGAGAGGAAGGAACGAATCATCACCACCATCGTCAGGCGATATTAGTCCACTGCTACACATAGCCCTCCCCTAATGAGCGCCATAGCGCCCTGTCTACAGCTTGCCGCATCCAAGGAAGTAATTAAGGAATACATTCAGGAAGGAAAGAAGAGATGAAAAAAAAGGAAGAAAGCAAAGGGAATGAAGGGATAAAATAAGGAAGGAAAGAAGAAAGAAAAGAAGGAAAGACAGAAGAACGAAAATAAGGCAAGAAGGAAGGAAAGAAGAAAGGAACTAAATGCTTATTTTCTCTTCACAGACATCCAGACGGGAGCTGCACACTTCGGACGCATGTCTGTGATCAGTGTGGCAAGGCGTTCTTCCAGAAGAACCATCTTATGTTGCATCAGCGGCAACACATGGATCTGCCGAATAGGAATGTGAGTTTTTACCGATTTGCCTCTCTTTTTTTTCTCCTGATTCAAGTTTTAAGAGCATGTTTTTTATTATTGTTGTTTTTCTAGTGGTACTTTTTCTGTTACCCGCAGTTTGTTTGTGGGATTTTTAGTTTTTGAGTAAAGTGTCGTCCTATAAATGTGTTTTGTTACTTCTTCTTCTTTCTTATTAAAGATTGTTGTGAAGAAGATTCTTACTAAAAGATTGAGGTTACAATTCGTTTCATAGCAATCGCAAGTCTTCGATTGACGTTACAATTCGTTTCACAGCAATCGCAAGTTTTCGATTGACGTTAAAATTATCTTCACAGCAATCGCAACTCTTCGATTGAGACGTTCCAAATTTTCAATTAGTTTCCCAGCAATCGCAAGTCTTCGATTGACGTTCCAATACGCTTCACAGCAATCGCAAGATTCCGAACAAACTATTATGCAGTTTGGCAAAAACCAATTTCTGTATTTTTCTTTATTTTTATTCTTAAACATCATCACATCAATCAATCGACAGACGTTCTAATACGTTTCACAGCAATCGCAAGTCTTCGTTTGACGTTTCAATACGCTTCACAGCAATCGTAAGATTCCCATCAAACTGTTATGCAGTTTGGCAATAACCAACTTCTGTATTTTTATTTGAGTAAACCTCTTCAATCAATCAATCGACAGATCGTTCCAATTCGTTTCACAGCAATCGCAAGTCTTCCCACAAACTGTTTGGCAGATACCCGCATCAGTATTTTTATTTGAATAAACACCTCCAACCAATCAATCGGCTGAAGTTCCAATTCGCTTCGCAGCAATCGCAGGTCCAAGTACAGCAGACCCAGCAGCAAACGGTGCAGCAGCAGGTGCAGCAGCAGGTGCAGCAGGTCGTCGCACACGTTCAACAACAACAACAGCAACAACAACAGCAGCAGCAACAACAACAACAAGTTCACCAGACGACGCTGAGCGAGATCGAGGAACACCAGCAGCCGGCCCTCATTCAGGTCGTGGTATAATGTCCACTGCGTTGCTGTGCGGTGTCGGCCTAGAGAATAGCACCAACTGAAAAGACGTGAACCAGGAGGCAGGGGGTAGGATGGCGAGAGAAAGTCGAAACGTGTGATGCGGTCGGCGGTGTATTCGAGAAAGAGCACTTAAAAACTAGAAACATCTATTTATATTGGTTTCGTACAAAACAAAGGCAACAGCGCCATCTAGCGGCATACCCCCGAACAAGCTATCACGCTGATAGCTAAATATAGATTGGGTTAGGAAATTATGGCGTGAAGTAGTTCGGGTAATCGCCACCAGATGGCGGTACCTATGCTGTCGTTAGACACCAACCCAAATTCTTCCCGCGGGTGTCGTAAAAGGCCACTAAGGGACTCAAACCGGGGGGTGGGCAGCGGCGCCCCCTGCAGTGCAATGCTACCAATCTGCGATCCCCAACCCGCATGCTCGGCGTGGGGATTATGGGCATTACCCCCTAATGATGGCACAACCTTGCGCTCATTAGGGGAGGGCTATGTCCAGCAGTGGACTAATATAGCCTGAAGAAGAAGAAGATGTTAGATTAGGACGCCCTGTGATCAGGTGGAGCGACGACGTTAGCAAAACGGTGGGCAGTGTCTGGAAGAGGAGAGCAGAAGATCGGTGGCGTGTCCAGAACTGTCTAGCAGTGGACTGACACCGGCTGATTATGATGTGGTTCCTTCCCCCATATTCAGAGCTTGAAGACGAGGATTATCAACTGGTGTGGTAGATATCAACCGGTAGGGTTACTCCCCATCCTCAAATATCAGAGCCTTAAGACGAGAGCCATCAATAGTTATATGTTAAACAGGTCTAAACGAGATTATTTATTAGGTAAAACGTAATAACCTTATTTCCCGACGTTTTGGCAGGTTTAATATAAAACTATGTATGAGTATCGCGAATCATTAAGAAATACTATGAGAGCCATCAACTTGTCTGTTGCGTGTTGAAACGTAAAGACGGTAGTATAGTATTTTTATCTCAGGAAGGCGGGTGATTTTGACGAATTTGAACCTTAATACTGTAGAAACAAAGACTTGCCTGCCCGCCTTCGTGAGATAAAATGACTGTACTAGTCCACTGATGCAAAGTCACTCTGCCTACTACGCTTGGGATCACATCAGAAATGACTAAGGTGAGACATAGCCTACAAGATTAGCAAGCTGAACTGCCAGTAGGCTGGTCTTATATGCCGAAGAACGATGGTCGAAGCAGCTCTCGATTGAAGACCATGACTTCGCAAACGCAGCCTAGGATTTCCACCAGCTCGCTGGACTGACAATCTAAGGCAGATTGCTAGCTGTAGTTGTATGACGATGTCCGAGAACAGAAAGAAGTGGCGTGCCTTGTGGACAAGCATGGACTGCTTGATCGATGTTTGTCTTCCTGCCTCCTACATAAAGTCAACGACTCTGTACTCTGCATAAAGACATCACTCTGATCCCTCGTCTTCCTGTCTAAATTTCCGAACATCTCCACTTAAGTTTCCCACGTCTTCCACTGGTCGTCTATAACTGTGACCTGTTCCAGGTGACGAATCGCTCCGGGCAAGTGATCGGCAACCAGATCCTGCTAGGCAACATGGCGGGCCGACGCCAGATTATTGGCTCGCAGCTGCACATCATTGGCCGCGACGGGAAGAGTCTAGGCACACAGCTCCCCAAGCAGGAGAGGATCACCAGGTGAGTTCTGGTCTTCAGGGTCATTGCGTTACAGGGCTTGGATGTGATTTTTCAGCGTTGGTGGCGCAATGTTACTGCATGGATTCCCTTAGCAGAATCCAGTGCCAGACGACCTCTGTGGCGTAGCGGTAGCGCATCTACCTACCATGCAAGAGGTCCCGGGTTCGAATCCCGGCTGGAAACAAAAAAAAAACCCAGGTCTTGGATGTTTAAATGTTTGTGATGTCGTTGTATCTGGTTCCCACGACACAGGGTATCCTAGTGTGGGGCCAGAAGCAATGTATGTTAATGTTATGTTAGGTCCCAAACTAGAATACCATCACAAACTCCGATAAGTTTGATTGTCTGTCAATAGATTGATGAATTCTTTTGTTCACAGCGGTGACGTGAAAGAAGTGGGCGGTTTAGTCCTCTCAAGCGGCCGTGGCGGACTCATCAAGTACGAGATTTCGCTGCCGCCCCCTTCTTCCGTAGTTCAGGTTCAGCAGCTGGACTGAGTGAAATAACTCGTGCACTGAAGGACATAATACCGATTTCAGCAATGCAACGAACGGTCGATGTTGGAATGATACAGTACGCGCTCAAGATGCACCTGAACCTTCTGCAGATATACTGGTGAGGTGACTCGTGTTCTAAAGGAGTTACGGCGCGTTTTGACTTGGTAAAGGACTGTCAAATGTTGAAATACAAGGGCAATCTTCACAACTTCAACTTCATGACTTTTGAAATTTAAAGTATAATTTCAGCTGTAGTAAACTGTCGCATTGCGCTATAGACAACAGTAAATGCTTCACCTACGTGTCATCACCGTGAATTTTCTGTTATACCTAAGAAGTAAAGTGTATGTTAAGCCTTTACCGAATTTTCAAATATCACAGTGTCCTCTTGCAAGCTCTATTTAGATGTTCAAGAGCTTATAGAGCAACAAAAAAACATTTTCAACGATTTTTCTAACATTGACACTTCAACACAGTAGAAATGGATGATCAGCAGGTCTCACACTAACAGTATTGAAAGATTATTGCATTTTGACACAACTATTTGATCGGAAAAGGATTGGCCTGATAGTGCGTTTCATTATGGATCTGAATGAGTTTTATTTGTCTTACTTTCTAGTGGCATTTTTGGCGCACGAATATTAGAATAAAAAAAGGGTTGCTCTAAAATTTAGAGCACGAAACGTTCGGATACATTAGTGTAAAAAGACAAGGTAGGAATTTAGGAGACATCTGTCTGTTAAGACGTCGTTGTAAATTAGTATACACTCGTAAGCTTCTAAACTGTTTAGTAGGGGCCAGGTTTGTTTACACGTTAAAGTTCCTTTGTCAAGGAGTAAGCTTGGCGTCTTTGCGTTGGACTTTCTAGAGTAAAATAAAGATCAGACATTTGTTATAAACTTGTTGGCCTCTACAACAGTTCCTAGTTAAGTACTTTGTACATATCATACGAAATGTTTCTGTTAACGCGTCGCATACTGTACAACTGCTTAGACCCCGTCTATACTTAGGTACGCATTTAAGTTACTGTTGATTCATAAGATTTTTTTATAAGTACATAGACATGCGTTTTTCTCCGTGATTTTGTGGCAAGTAGATACATGGAAGGTAGAAAGAAATTATGTGCAATTTTTGTAGGATACATAGTGGTCTGTGAATGTGATGTTTTATGTAGTACAGTCAGCTTCAAAAGTTGGGGGTACGGCTAGGGTCAAACAGCATTCAGCTTAGCGGAAGAGCGTTTGTGTATACTCAACATTTTTGTATAATCAGCGTTTGTGTACAAAGTTTTTATATACGAATACATAGTGTGTGTGTGTACATCATCTGTGTATACTCAGCGTGTGTGTACACCGTCTGTGTAACATACTCTGCGTTTGTGTACACCTTTGTGTCACTGCTGCAAAATGGAAACTGCCGATGACACTTCTTATAACTGTACGTTTTAAAATTTTGAATAATTTTATTTATTACCGTTAAATCTGTGCCAGTAAAATGTTGCTTAGGTATCGATTTTACTTTTATTCTGGTACAAACTACATTTTATGTGTTACATAACATAGGAATTGCAATAAAGTGTGCCACCCAATGTTTCTTGATTAAAAAGAATTCAACTGTTATTCCTATTAGTTTTTATACTGTATTGAGACTCTTTCCGATCTTTCCGGACGATCATCTTTATATTTTATAAAATGAAATCGGTGCTAGGTGGCGCTTACGTCGCGCATCTATCAATTTGCAATCATTAGAAAACTGAGAATGTGCGGGTGAATGGAGAAATTGACGTCTTATGACGTTTATACGCTCTTTAATTACATTGAAGTCAACATATATAATAATAATATCGCCCGTCTATCAAGTATATTTACATGTGTGATGTTTTGTTAGAACCCACGGGAAAGACAAGCCAATACGTGCGGAACCAACTAAGCCTAACGAACGTTTTCCTTCACCGTTTGAATGTGGTATTGGTAGGCCGGCCATAGGTAGGTGTCAGGATGGTATAGGCGTATCTATATCTATAATCTACTGACTGACCCAGCGAACTTTGTACCGCCTAACAGTGGCTTTAATTATTTTTCTCTCCGTAAGAACCATCCTCGTACTTCAAGGAATATTCTAAAAAAAGAATAAGCGAAGTCGGTTCAGCTGCTCTAGAAATTTGCGCTTACCAAAACATTCAGCGATTAATTTTTATATTGTAGATTTATTTTTCTCTCCGTAAGAACCATCCTCGTACTTCAAGGAATATTCTTAACAAAAGAATTAGCGAAATCGGTTCAGCTGCTCTCGAGATTTGCGCTTACCAACACATTCAGCGATTCATTTTTATATTATAGAAGAGAGAAGATAATCAGCCCACATCAACCCAATATAGGTATAGGCCTACTCTATCTAAAAAAACAATGTCCCAGGCACTGCAGCGTCCAAGTAGTCTCTTCACTTATCTAGTGTGAGTGCACGTGCCACTGGACGCTGTATAAATCACCTCATTACGCAGATGGAAAGACCCATGTTTTTTTTTGTTATGAACACGGTAAAAACTTTTAAAGCTGACTGTCTATACCGAACCCAATAATTTGGTAATTTTATTGTAACGTTTTGTTTTCTATTTGTATCTAGTCTGTGACAGAAAACACGCCACCAAAACTAATGGAAAAAGGTACTTTTTAAAGTGGATCGCGGATGCGATACTAGGAATGATTTCACCGTTAATATTATACGCGATTGTTCCGTTGGATTTTTAATATAAAATTTGTACGGTCGACAGCACAGCCCCGTTGGATAAAGCGACGATTAGTACCTAATGATCTTACGGTGTTATTTATAAAGAAACTATTCCCTTCCGTTTAAACTATTACCCGCTTTGTCATACAACGTCCGGCCTAGGCCGTAGTAAGATGAAACTAGATGTCGTCTTGGTTTTCGTTCAACGGTCCGGTTAGAAAATAGGAGCGCAGGCCTTAGAATTTGAGGGCCTGGCAAATAATCCTAGGCGTGGGGTACAGAAAGGACGGGGGCGAGGGCCCGGATAAGACGCGTCGTGTTGTATAGAATACGCGCCCACCCCTTTCCCTTTATTTGTGGCCTTTGTCCCGTCCGCGCCCCTTTCAGTGTTTTGTATGTAAGACTACGCGCCTGTTTCGCGCCCTCGACCCACGCCCTTTCTGTGTACCCGAGGGCCCAGTCCGCCAATGATTGCGAAGGTTGTTTTATGAAACGGGGCTGATCAACTATTTACTTTTTATTTGTTGCAAGATCGCCAGCATTGTAAACGAACAAGTTGCACGTATACTATTCCAGTCACGCCTTCTTTGGATGTAAACGAACTATTCTTTGAAATTCTATGTTAGTTACAGTATAAATTTTATTATGTTAGAACGGTTAGAGTGCGACAAACTTGTGTGACCCGCTGACAGCTTCACTTTTCTCCTAGTAAACTTGACCTTTCCATACAAAATTTGACACCTCCACCGAGTCAGATAACTTTGTAGCACTATACAAGCAGATGAACAGCTATTTTTTACATAATGTCACAGTTTACATCTAGTCAAATAAAAAAAACATGCGCCGTACAATATCCACAAAAATTATCGTCAAGAACACAAATTGTTCTTTCTTTGAAATATCAAAAAGTAGACATCAGGTATTGATATTTCTTGAATCATAGAGCTCTACGAAGGATCTAGGCGCAGCAAATTTATTAAAAATATACATTGTTATTTTCGTATTTAAAGAAATTTCTCATCGAGTGCTTATACCAAGAGAAAGCGTGTCCGTGGAAGCGGTAGTGGAATATAAAAGTTTGTGTGCTTTATCTAAATCGGTATGCAAAATATTCGTTTAATATAAGCGTTTAATTTTAACGGTGGAATCAGTGTGACTTTTAATTTGAATTTGGTTATTCTATTGGTGATATTATTGAAACAAAATCAATTAAAATATTTTATAAAATAGGAATGACTAATGTCAGCATAAAACTTGTTCTGATTCACCAGAAGAATAAAACGACTTCAGGCACAAAACGTGACGGCTACAAGATTTAATTTTGAGTTTTTTTAGTAATGTTTTAAGGCGCTTTGGGGTGCTAACTAGCTGCACCAATGGAATAAAAATCATAAATCTTTTTAGAATAAATTTTTTTCAAAAAGTACACATCAAAAATCTTTAAAAACCTATTTAGAGGCTAAAAATTCCACCCATCACCCAAATTACTCCAGCCAGATGTTGCTGCCTGTACGTAATACAGAGGGTATTGTAAAGAGGTTCAAAATTACACTGATGTCGGTAAGTCGCCCATTAGCTCGGTTGTGAGAGCGCTGGCACGGTGAGCCAGAGGTCGCGGGTTCGAGTCCCGGCATGGGTGGAATTTTTAGCCTCTAAATACGTTGTTAAAATTGTCCTTAGCACAGGTTAGTGCATTAAAAAGATATAATAAAAAAATCTTAGTATCTGTGATTTCTATTTTTTAAACATACAGCCTAACTAAAACATAGTATCGACATCCCAGGTTTTAATCGATTTCTGCTAAAAACGGCCGTTTTTGGATAGTGGTTGAGATTTATGATATTTAATGTTCACAGTTGTGATCTTTATTCCATTGGTGACGCTAGTCAGTACCCTAAAGCTCTTTAGGTTCATAATTATTGAGCCGTGTCTACTTAAAAGCTTCTGCGCTTCCGACAATGTTACGAAACGTTTAAAAAGTTATTGTAGATATTTAACAGTAAAAGGACATTTTCGCAGGCAGTATTATTGTTTCCAAAAAAAATCTTTTACGTCAAAAATGTATACTACACTAGGCAAAATAAAAATTCAAAGTGTTCGCTCTACATAAATGTAACTTAAAATTATAGAACGATGTTTGTTTGCCATTTACTTACAATGTAAATATCATAGTTTATCTATACTTTTTTATATTAAATGAAAATATACATACTATAATGGAACACTGTCTTTAAATACTGTTTTTATTTTTACTTCCTTAAAACCTATCGAGTTTCATTGTTATCTTATTTAGCAATTAATTATGCCAATCGATTTAATCACTGCCTCGTTGGTCTGCCGGTATCACGTCTACCTTATTACCATGCTGGAGGTCGTGGGTACGATTCCCACTGAGTGCCGTCAGCAACAATTATAAGTACAGACGGCGCAGTTTGGGCGTATTTCCATGTTTGATGTCCTTGCCTGGTTGCACAGGGTATTCTGCGTTTCGACAAGGATAAGTGATTGTATCGTGTGGAAAGGAGCAGCCCCTGCATAGTCTTAGCAGCTACGGCCCTTTCTTTACCGAAGAGCTGCATTTTATGATGAAAGCAAGCCGTTATGCACATGTAGAGGTTCGAAATTTCACTGATGCCGGTGAGTCGCCCATTAACTCAGTTTGAAAGAGCGCTGGCACGGATAGCCAGAGGTCGCGGGTTGGAATCCCGGCATGGGTGGAATTTTTAGCCTCTAAATAGGTTTTTTAAATTGTACCTAGCACGGGTTAGTGCATTAAAAATAAAAATAGTATAACGTTACGCACATGTTTCACCCCTTAGGAAGAGAGAGGGCGCCACTTCGTTATAAAAAAAAAGTGAAAAATTCTAACAGGTGAACCGATTTCAATGATCTTGAAAGTAAAAATGCATTTATTGCGACCAACAATAGGGAGAAGTTTGATAAAAGGAGAAATTACATAATGACTTCATAGTTGGCGACGAAAGGTGTGAGCTCAGAATGTGCCGCCATAGATAAAACAATGCATATAGACGGCGCTTTTTTTCCTTAAGGCCTGCGCAGACGAGAGACTTTTGTCCCTGAGGACAAGTCCCTGAATCGTGTAAAAAATGTCCTCCGAGTACTTGTCCCGGACTCAACGCATACGGTGTGCGGACATTATTTTGTTCCCCGGAAATTAAGTGAGGCGCACGTTATGGAAGCAAATATTCTGAGATTACGTTGGGTTGTAATCGATTTCTTTTTTCAATTCTCTTATTAAAAACACTACAGTCGATTTCCAGCGTCATCGTATCGACGTTCATACGTACGTCGCTATTCAGCGCTCAATGCGGACTAAAGTCCGTCATGTGCGTTGTTGCGTCTATAGTACCGTCGTCGTTCTATTTATTTCGGCGAATCCCCTGAACTTTTGTCCAGTCCGGTTTCTTGATGTCCTCCGTAACTGGAGAGACTTTTTGTACGGGGTACTTTTAGTCCTTCGTGTGCGTTATTCGATACAATTTATAGGAGATCTAGATCGACGTACAAAAAAGTAGCCGGGGGATAGTCCCTCGTCTGCGCAGGCCTTTAATAGAAAGGAAATTACTTATTTGGCTCTTACTAATAAACACCGTACACCTACGCCTGGTATAGTTATAGTGTATCCGTTCTTAAATGGCAAAACGAGTAAACAAACCTCACTCGACCACAAAACACGAATTCCGGAAGCATCACTCGATGTAGGTTACCACATTTAGTTGTAGACACTAGTTAAGACACAGGGGAATCATATTTTACCGAAAACTGGCTGATTTTTTTTTAAATTGTCCTTAGCACGGGTTAGTGCATTAAAAATAAAAATAGTATAATCATGTGGGTACAGCGATATCATTCCGATGTAAAAAAAGAACCTAACTGCAAAGTAGGTAGTCTTGGCTGTAAGTGATGCAATCTACTTCAGCCAGATGTCGCTGCCTGTGCGTAATACAGAGAATAGTGTAAAAAAAAACTAAAAATAATATCTTTTGCAGCACAAACCCTCATTTTAAATGGTCAAACATCTTTAATGTTTACACGTTTTTCGATTCTACTTTTCCCCATAATGATCTTAAGAACTCTTTATTGAGGAGATAGCATTACCATTTATTAGCGGAATTTCTTTATTTTTTTTTGTCCTAGTTTGTAGGTATATGGGTCGAGTTCAGTGTAGCAAATAGATTGCGATACTAATATTACATAATTATTTAGATTATTTTATGACTTAAACTTCATTCATTCAATAATGAAATCCGTCATTCATTCAGTAATTTCAGCAACACTATGAAATGTCACAATTTATTGGTCAGCCATGTTTGTTTACTCGTTTTGCCATTTAAGAACGGATACACTGTACAGTGTTTTGTTCACGTCATTTGAATGTAATTTTCAGTTGGAAGAAAAGAGACAAACAACTGCATAGTTATACAATACTTACACCAAGTTTATTAATAAACTGTGACAGCTGCCCGTAAATCCTACTTGGTCGCTTTCATAAGAAAATGCAACTTTTTTTATAGCTGCTACGACGATACAACACGCACCACGTCAGGCCCTAGAGTCTAATACCTACATCGTTTTTCAATAGAATGATATAAGCACGGCAACGGCTTGTTATTTGCCTCAATTTGGTAGTCTACCAAGCAAAAGCAGTGCAATGTCATCCCAGGGGTATAACCCGCGCAAATTAAATAGACGTCTCTCGCGAAGAAGATCGAATCGCGCGAGGCGCCAAGTAGCACGGGTTATACCATTGCGATGCGATTGGTTACTCGACTACCAATAGAGTGAATGAAACGACCATTACCGGACTAATAAATATAATAAATCTTCATGGACATATTATATGATATGATATGATATGATAAATTATTTATTTACACTTACACACACATTCATAAAAGTACAAAAACAAACAGCATAGGCAGAGTAGACACAATTACACAACAATTATAATAAATATAACAATCCAACATGCAAGGATGCAAGGTACGGTATGTACCTGCATCATAACGAAAGATATGAGACATCATTTCTGTGGGTGGGTGTGGCAAGTGCAAAATGGTACTGACTCAGCATGTGCTGAAGAAGCGAGCTACTCCAGCGCTGGTATTATGCCAGTACCAGGTACCTACTTAGTAAAAGGCGGCGTGCTGGGCTCGGAGAGCTATATCTATATATCGCTATATATATATATATATGGGTTGGCTACAATGTAATATTAAATAATTACGTGAAAAAAACGAATTGTCAATTAAAATTGTATAAATTAATATAATATATATTAATAAAATATGAAGGTAATTTGAGCATAAGATTAATTGTACGATAAATTGGTGTGGTCATGTCAAAAGTGGGTAAATAATGAAACAAATTGATTGAGTAATGAAATAGTTAAAATAAAATGTCGTGAGTATTTGCACTCATAATAATAATAATAATAATAATGTACTTACATAATTCTCATTTGTCAAACTTCGATACAGTCGAAGTTAATACAAATGGCTAACAAAACAAAGCACAGTGAATTGCATAATCATAAAATAATAATAAATAATTTTGTAAGAATGTCAGAAAAGGTTATATTTATAGACTATGTAGATCTGTAAGTGCAATCGTACAGGATCTAACTAACTCTGTAAATGTTAAGATTTTAAAAGGCTCCGGGTGTTAGGGAGCCAACTTCTGTTCGCTAAGCAACAACATTTTATATTTGGACCTAAATATAGTTTTAGTCTTAAGCTGCCTAAGAGGTGGGGGAATGTCATTCCAACATTTGGTGGCCTGGAACCGGAAACTGCCGCGAAAAGCAGCAGTGCGGTGTCGCGGCACACCAAGCTGGTCTGAACATGCCCTAACCCTGTTACGATTGCCGTATGCATCCCAACGCCAAATCAGTTTCTTAAACAAATAAGCCGGTTTCCTATATTTGACGATATCAAACATAAGATTTGCCATGAAGAGTTTAAGTCTGTTCTCCATTTTGAGCAAGTTAGCACTATTAATGAAGGGTGTAACGTGAGCACGAGCCGGTATATCGTAGCAAAAACGAGCGCAAGCATTTTGAACGCGTTGCAACAGTTTTTGTGATTTCGCATAGAGGCAGGGACCATAAGCAGTAATTGCATAGTTAATTCTAGACATTATTAAAGAATCGCAAAGGGATGTTCTAGTATTGACACTTAGATATTTTCTTAGCCGGTATAAAATTTTTATCCTGTAAAAGCAATTACGCACTATGTCTACTACGTACTTTTCAAATTTTAAGGAGCTATCCATTATTATGCCTAAATTGCGCGCCTCATTAACTAAGTCCAAGCGATCACCTCCTATAAATACAGAGGGATTTAAAGCGATAATTTTTTGCCTCTGTGCTTTTGAACCCAGGATCATCACTTTTGATTTATTATGGTTAAGAAGTAAACCATTGTTTGTGCACCAAGTAGAGATACGTTTTAGGTCCTCGTTTAATGCATTTACAGATGCTGCGACACCATCAACACCCGTGGAAATGTAGATCTGCAAGTCATCCGCATAGAGATGGTACTTGCAGAATTTGAAGCATTTCACGATGTCCGCTGAGTACATGGTGAAAAGGATCGGACCCAGGATCGAGCCCTGGGGGACTCCTCTCTCCACTTCACGCAGCTTAGATTTTACAACCGAGCCGTCTGATTTACGAACAAGCACCTGTTGTTGACGACTGAATAGATAGCTTCGAAACCAACTAACTGTTTCACGACTAAACCCGTAATAAGTCAACTTGTAGAGCAAAAGATCTAAATTCAGAGAATCGAATGCCTTGGAAAAATCCAATAAGCCCAGTATAGTACCCTTGCCCTCATCCTGGTCCACAAGTATGTTATCTATAACATCAAGCAGCGCAGCTGATGTACTGTGATGTTTACGAAAGCCGGATTGGCGCTCAGGTAGAATATCGTTATCCTCACAAAATTGCGTCACCTGATTGGAAACAACTTTTTCGAGTATCTTAGAAAGGTACGGCAGTATACTTATAGGTCTAAGATCATTAAAGTCGGAAGGGTCGCTGACTTTGGGGAGTGGATTAACGTTTGCGACTTTCCATTGGTCAGGGAAAGTGGAGGTTAAGATGGATCTATTGATCATATTTGTGATTGCGCCTAGGGAGTGGGGGAGAGATAGAAGTACCATGTCTCTATTGATGTTATCATTACCCATAGCATTCGATGTCAATTCTAAAATAATTTTTAATATGGCGGATTCGTCAACAGTGTTTAAATTTAAATTAATATTATCTCGATGTCTATGAAATTTAAGAAATGTCAAGTAAGAATTATTTTGCTCATAGTTGTTGGGTATATTCAAAAAGTGCTCATTTATTATATCCGGGTACTGCAGGTGCTCAGGTAGAAAAAAAAAACAGAACTTATACAGATCTCGTTAGCCCCATACTAAGTACAACTCAATGATTTTCTCCGTGGTCCGGTTGACCGGACAACAGAACCGTACCACGGGCAAAGAGCGGACTTGTGTTACAGGTGCTAACTGGACGATACATTTAATACAATAAATACATAGAACATCCAAGACTCGAGACGAACTAGAAAAGTTCGTTTCCTATTTTGATTAATATGACTTGAACAACTATGCATTATAGAGTCTCGCCCCCCCTGGAGCGATTCCAATCTACAACTGTCAAATTCCATAGGTACTAATTTGACAGACGATTGAAATCGCATTGGTACCGGGCAAGTGATTGTGTTGTGAGGAAGTTATTATTACTAATCAAGAGCCATTCCAGTTAAACTGTTTTCAGTCTAATGTTTCTTTCCTAATGAACTCCGCATTAAAATAATTCAGACCACATTAATCTGTTCCATTTCCCAAAAGGTCTCTTGTCCTAATTGGCAAGCGGGGAAACAATTAAGTCCGTATATAACTACCCAATCCGGGCAAAGTATCAAGTCACTGGCATCCGCTTTAATCTCTATTGCCGTTTGATGACACCTCTATTGACAAGATAAGAATATATTACTATATAGGAATCCACCACAGAGAACTGTTACAAAAAAAAAGCAACAATTTGCGGTCTTATTGCTCATAGCAATTTCTAGGCGACCTCATTATGGAAGGATCGCTGTAGAAGTAGAGTTGGTGCAAATTTTTATGTGGCTTTAAAGGTCCCACTACAGGGCACGCTTTTACTCTGAGAGAGAGAGTGTGGGCTTAATTACCACGCGAGCCCACGGCGGATTGGCAGTTGGCAGTTCTACCCACGGTGCTACCGCCGGTCTCATTTTAGTCACGAATATTAATGTACAATGTAACCTCCGTAGAGTACGGAGAGGAATTGAGATATCGTACTGTTCCCAATTTACACGCCGTCCTCAATTTCCCTTACTCTCCCCCTAATTTACATTGTACATTAATATTCGTATTACAATGCATAAAACTTGGCGCGGCCCGACATAGGTGCAACAGACTTATGAAGTGCAATGTAACTGCTGTCTGGTCCACGTGTTTTATGGATTGTCATGTCAGTAATCATGGAAGAAGCCGTGGTAAGATAGATATAAGGTAAAGAGGATCATAGTAAGATTCTCCTGTTCTTTATCATGTTCATATCAACCCTTGTATGTCCTCACAGCTGGGGACATACAAGGGTTGATACGTATGGCCTAACTTTCGTGCATCGTGCATACTACCATGGGGGCCGAGTCCGGGTTGGTGGAGGATTGTAAAACATTTGCGGGCCTTACTGTCAGAAGTTATCAAGCCGCCCATAAGGTCTCTGACATGGCTTAACGACTGCCATTACATGACAGCCGCCACAACCGCTTAACGTAC
The DNA here is from genome assembly GCA_934045075.1 of Yponomeuta sedellus. NCBI lineage: Eukaryota > Metazoa > Arthropoda > Insecta > Lepidoptera > Yponomeutidae > Yponomeuta > Yponomeuta sedellus. The sequence goes on from OW203733.1 coordinate 5,568,575, forward strand.
CTTGCGAAGCACTCTCCGAAAAATAGTCACGGCACGGTCATCTATCCTGCACCTGACGTGATTATTGATTCAAGTGATTGATTCCAATCACTGGTTTGACAAGGCCACGAGCGCTTATCTCCTATTACCTTAATATAAATCTCATCTAAAACACATTAAAAAATTTTTACCTAACTTTGACGTGCACCACTTAAATAAAATTTTGTATGGAGTGCCACTTAGTTATGTGCTACTCGAGGCAGCTCCTCAAGGAACAAATCCCATACAAATGTAGTTTGGTTTTTATTCACAAACGACATGAAATGAAAGTTTGCCAATACCTACATTCAGAGTAGGTAGGTACACAAATCGAGATTTGATAATGTTATCACACTAATATAATAAAGGCGAAAGTTTGTGAGTGTGTATGTTAGAACTTCTTCACGTCTAAACGGCTGGAGCGATTGTAATTGGTATGGAGTTAGCTGACAACCTAGATTAACAAATACGCTACGTTTTACTGCTGGAAATTATCTTATTCCCATGGGGAAATCGATAAACACCGCGGGGCACAGCTGGTCAAAAATGAATTAAAGCCTTGAAATTAGTTTCTATGAAAAGCCTTGACATATACTTACCTACGTGAAAAGTGCACGCATGTAAACCTTATCTCAACTAATAGGGGCTAAAACCGCGGAGGAGCTGTTCAGAATTGCACTGAACAGAGACCGCTGTAAAGAGCTGACTGCCAACCTCTAGTAATAGAGAGGCACTTTAACAAGAAGAAGAAGGGTAAATTTTACTATTCCTACATCCAAATACCTAGGTACCTACCTAATTACATCTAAAGAATGACCACCTACTTAGGTACCGATGACACCACATCAACCTTAGGGTCAACTCACACCGAAAGAAGTTCCTCGAGTTTTGTTGAAATTGAGACTGCGCATAGGAGAGCGACCCATGAATTCATCGCGGGTGGGCTCGGGAATTCGCGCGGATTCCCGCGACTGCTCGAGAAGTCGCGGGACTCCGTGACTCCGCGCTTCGCTGCCCTTCGCCGCTCTTTCGGTGTGAGTTGACCCTTACCCACTTGAACCGTTTCAGATACGTTACGACTAGGGTTGTTGAGGAACTTGTTATGAGGAAATAGTAGATTGCTAATCGAGGGTCGAAATAATCAATTCGCGAGGTATTTAGACGCCCGGCTATAGTCCGAGTAGGAATTGATTCTTTTCCCGTGTTAAACACTCTACTTTTCATTTCGAATATGAGGAAAATAAAAACTCATTTTTAATATTCAAATCTTAGCATAAAATATAAAATATTATTACCTACGGAATAAAAAAAAATAGGTAATAATCATACATCCGTATGTTACATATAGTGCGTTCACATTAACTTGACGCGTGAGAGAATTGGTAACAAGGACATAACATGTGAATTAGCTTTTGGACCTATTCGGAAGATGGTTAAACAAGCCCTGAATCCTTTTATTTTCCCCAAGTAATGGGAATGATTTCTTATTTAACATGGTAACAGTAAACAACTCAGTGCTACCAATTCTCTCACGCGTCAAGTTAATGTGAACGCACTGTATGTATGATTATTACCTATTTTTTTTAATTCCGTCACAGATACATAATCTGTTATATTATAACAGATTATTATCCCGCCAATTTAATATGACAACTTAAAATTTTAAATATGGAATCCGCTCAAAGAAGTTTGCGTTAAGTTCACTGGCTATTTAGAAACTCGCGTAGCCGCAGCATTTTTTAAAATAGTTTTTTTACATAAAACTCATCAAAGCTGACAGTACAGGGCGTTCACATTAACTTGACGCGTGAGAGAATTGGTAACAAGGACATAACATGTGAATTAGCTTTTGGACCTAATCGGAAGATGGTAAAACAAGCCCTCAATCCTTTTATTTTCCCCAAGTAATGGGAATGATTTCTTATTTAACATGGTAACAGTAAACATCTTAGTGCTACCAATTCTCTCACGCGTCAAGTTAATGTGAACGCACTATAGTTATTTTTTTAAAGTTCATTCCGGCTCTTAGGTGGGAAGTAATTTGAATGAGATTTCCCACTACGTAGGGAAGAAGCATCAGATCAAAACGACACTACTTTCAGAGTATAAGAAATGAAATAGTAGATTGCTTAAAAAGGGTAGAAAGAATAAATTCCCGAGGTATTTTCGGCTATAGTCCGAGTAGGAATTGATTATTTTACCCGTGTTAAACACTGTACTTTTCATGTCGAATAATTATGAGGAAAAAAAACATTTTTAATAGGTACCATTCAAATCTTAGCATAAAAGATTATTACCCATTTTTTTGAATTCCGTCACAGATACTATAACAGATTAGTACCCGCAAATTTAAGCCGACTTTTAAAATTTTATTTATGGAACTCACCGCGTAATTGTTGCGGCTTATTCCGCTCAAAGAAGTTTGCGCTAAGTTCACACTGGCTGTTTGGAAACTCACATGGCCGCAGCATTTTTCTTAATTAGTTTTTTTTAGAAGCCTATTATAATACATAAAACTCTTCACAACTGACAGTAGTTCTATTTTTAAAGTTCATTCCGGCTCTTGGGTGGGAAGTAATTTGTATGAGTTTTTCTGCATCTTCTCTCCATAGGGAGGGAAGATGCATTTTCCACCCAATAATCAGTTGTTTTGAACAACACTACTTTCCGAGTATGAGAAATGAAAAAGAATTTTTTAATATCGATTTTGAGTAATAGGATGAGGAATCTGGCAGACTAAGACAAAGAGGATGAGGATGCAGGAGACTTTTCAGTCTCTCTCTCTCACACATTTCGTTTTAACAAAACTTATAACTTTCCTTCCCATTAAATTCCTCTTAAAATATGAGGAAGAGGATTTTTTTCAAGTCAATTTTGAGGAAGAGGGAGAGGATGAAGAACCTCAAAACTTATACTGACTTTATCAGCATTACACAATCTAAACTGGTCTGATAACAGTTTTTCCCACCGCACCTCAGAGTGCTTAGTGCGAGTTTTTTAACTACTCGATCGCGTTAACGTAAACTCATATTTCTATGGCATCGAGGAAGCGCCACCTAGCGACATGTATGGAAATAAAAATTGCTGAGTGAGAGTTGTAATGGTTTACGTTGAGAAGTGAACACGTTTACCAGCCAAAACACGAATATACGCGAGTGCGAGTTGTACTGTGACAGCGTTTTTCCAGTTCCAACGGTTAACTTACTCATACTCACTACTCAATGCTCGATTAACGCGGTAGTAAAGTTATTCGATTGGATCTGTCAAACTCGCACTAAGCACTCAGGTCTCTTGGCGCTGCACGCCGCGCACACCGCGTACCGGCAGAATCAGCGCTGAAGTTTCTTTCCGAACTTCCAGCACATGCTGAGTCGGAGCCCATTTACGTTTGCTACACCTACGTTGGTCCCTCTTAGTCCAGGACATAGCCCGGGTGTATTGCCGTACCGTGTATGGCTAGTTGTCTGTGTGTTTCGCTTTTCATGTATGCTACTGTTTTGTGTACATTTGCGAATTTGTAGTCGCAATACCACACGCTAACGGCGAAGGAAAACATCGTGAGGAAACCCGCGGCTTGGTTGGCTCCGCACGTATTGACTAGTCTTCCCTGTGGGCTAGGCCGACTAAGCTGTCAGGATGGTATAGGTGCTGGGCAAGCCTACACCATCTATAAAACCTTGTCCCAGGCACTACAGCGTCGGAGTGGTCCCTTCACCCATCTAGTGTGTGTGAAGATACCTACCACTGGACGCTGTATAAATCATCTCATTAAGTAGATGCAAAAAGGCCAATATTATTATTATTTTACTGTTTTGTCTTCGTGCTGTGACTTGTGACTAGATTTCTATGGCTTCACTTTGTACGTATGTGTGTCTTATGCAAGGATGTTTTATTGGTCTTATTATATAAATGAATGATTTATCTATCTATCAAAAATATGAGGAAATTCCTCATTTTGAGGAAGAGGAAAAGGAATCCTCATCAACCCAAGTTACGACCGAATTTGCAACAAAAACGTAAAGATTGACCTGTTATCCACTGTACTTACATAAATATTAATAGCTCAGCGGGAATTAGCTTACTGCCCAGTAAGTACACACTACTATATTGTTCTTCTTTTGTTTAAGTTTCTATGGCCGTGAAATTAATTTACAGGGGCCTTAACGAGTCCTTACAATCTAGACAATGTTGGGAGCGAAATACCGGGCTTTGTTAGATTTCATTAGGTAGGTACCCGCCATGCCACTAGCAAATATCTCTACTTACTTAGGTATTACAAAAGGGCTAATTGTACTACAGGGAGTACCTACCTATTATTTTGTACCTACATTTCAAGTAAGCCAGCAAGTAGGAGGTCATATTAAAGAAAAATATGAAATCTAAGCGTTTGTTGCACATAATACAACGTCGGTATAAAGGTAAAATTCAGTAACTGCAAATGAGCCTAATCGTAGAAACTGTGCTAATGTGAATTTGAGATACTAAATGTAATATTTAGCTCAGAAATAAAAACGCTCACCCATCGTTGTTTTCTTTATGAGTAAACTAGATAGTGTTATGTTTGGGCAAAAATAATTATCAGTTTATAAATAAAAAAATGGAAAAGCAGTTAATGAGTTTTACCTTTATACCGACGATAATAGGTAAGTGAAACTCTAACTGAAAATCTACCGAGCGGTGGTAGCGGAGCGGTGAAGAACGCCGGCTCCTCAATCGGGAGGTCGTGGGTTCGAACCCCGGCATGTACCAATGACTTTGTTTTCTAAGTTATGTACATTTGTGAAATTATAGTAGCAATACTACTCGCTGACCGTGAAGGAGAACGTCGTAAGGAAACCCTAGTGTCGGAGGTGTTAGCGTACCTCAGCGCTTGCTACGTATAATGGCCCAACTATGAGTGCGGAGTCACACTAAAGGAGACACTAATCGCAGGTCTAACTAACTAACTAACTAACTAGGTAAGTGAAATTGATATGAGATGTCGTATATTTATATTCATACTAGCTGGTTACAATTTCGAGTGGCTTATATTAGCGTGGCGTAGAATAGAACTGACATTATGACATTAAAATTAACACATAAATTATTTGTATTTCTATTTTTAGTGTAATTTCCTCATTACGTTAATGGTGCTAATGGTGCTATATAGACAGTTAATGTGAACTGTCTGCGTTCAAGCTAATCTAAAACTAATTGTGAAGACATTTAATTGGCTGAGTGTGTCCTATTTATCTATGTATTGTAAACATGTAATAGCTGTTAGTCTGCCTAGAGAATAAAAGAATAAAAAAAATTATATATTTTTGAACTAAAACTTTCGTACGCACAACATCACATGCATATGTTTTGGGTCACATTTGAAAAATATAACAGCCTGACAATATTGAGATGTTATATTGTCAACATAAGAAATACGGTAACTAAGCACTGCGAAGTCCTAATCATAGGCCTATACTGCACTATGCTTCTATATGTAAAACGTATTTAACGATTTTTTAAAACATTTTCATCAGTGTAACATTTAAAAATATGCCGTGCTAACCATCGCCACTGATGGAATGAAAATAACAACTTGTTATTATTAATGTTTTTTTTTTTTCAAAAAGTGAACAACCGAGATCTAAACACTGTCATAACTTTTTTTAAACTTACAGTCTAGAACATAGAACTTTGATCGATTTCCTCGGCCGCTTTTGACAAAACTGCTTCGAAGTGCTAAATTCTTCGACCTAGCTTTTTATCAGTATTTAGAGCTTAATATTTATTAAGAATTATGATATTCACGTTTTTCCAAAGACGCGTAATAGAAGGTATAATTTTTTAGCACCAACCAACCAGCAGCACCAGACCAACTTTTGAGATCTCTTTTTTGGAAATTTGAATTTACCTATAAACTTTATCGCTTATCTACTAGCCGACCCGGCGAACTTTGTACCGCCTAACACTCGATTTTAATTATATTTTTAATACTTATTCTGCTATTCGGGACACCGGGTCAACAAAAAAAGTGTTGTTCAAAAAACTCTTTTTCATGCAATTTTTTAATTTTTTCTCTCCGTAAGAACCATTCTCGTACGTCAAGGAATATTCTAAAAAAGAATTAGCGAAATCGGTTCAGCTGCTCTCGAGACTTGCGCTTACGGACACATTCGGCAATACATTTTTATATTGTAGATTGCCGTGCCGTGCCGTCCAGTGGAAACGCCATTGTCGTTAAGCCTGAAAAGAGTTTCATCCACCAAACAAGCCCCGTCCGTTTATCACCGCACAATGCCACTTTTTATAGGCGTCTAATGTGCTCCTTATTGAATGGGGATGAGGCGGAGATGACGACGATGACGTCACAGGGTCTTTAATGCGATTCCCTCGCTGCCGACTCATCAAAGGGCCACGGACTGGGAGTGTTAGGAGGGCACCTAGAAAGTGGTCTTATCTTCCGAATTTGACACTAAGTTTTAGAAGTGGTGGTAGCTCAGTGGGTAAAACCACGGACTGGCAAGCGAGAGCCACATAGTAACTATTAATAATCTGTGCCCCAGGTTCGATCCCGAGTGCGGGCATGTACCAATGACTTTGTTTGATTTCAAATTTACGTACGTTTGCGAATTTGTAGTCGCAATACCACACGCTAACTGTGAAGGAAAACATCGTGAGGAAACCCGCGGATTGGTTGGCTCCGCACATTTGACTAGTCTTTCCTGTGGGCTAGGCCGCCTAAGCTGTCAGGATGGTATAGGTGCTGGGCAAGCCTACACCATCTATAAAAACCATGTCCCAGGCACTACAGCGTCGGAGTGCTCCCGTCACCCATCTCGTGTGAGTGAAGATACCACTGGACGCTGTATAAATCATCTCATTAAGTAGATGCAAAAAGGCCAATATTATTATTAGAAAAAAAATGAAAGTCGATTCCATGAAAACGATCTTAAGACGGAGGTAAAGCCGGCTTAGAAATGAGCACCCTGGCATAAGCCGGCTTTAACTCCTACTTAAGAGTGTTTTAATGTGATCAATATTGTTAGAATAAGAAAAACATAACATTTACATACAGGCACATGCATTGCTTCTGGCCCCACACTAGGATACCCTGTGTCGTGGGAACTAGAAACAGCGACACCACAAACATGTAAACATCCAAGACCTGGATTGTTCTTTTTGTCCCCAGCCGGGGTTTGAGCCCGGGACCTCTTGCATGGTAGGCAGATGCATTACCGCTGCGCCACAGAGGTCGTCAAATATTTTATTTGCTAAGCATGGCAATTACAAATCATGTAGGTGGTATGGTCTCATTATGGTACAGGCATACTGTAGTAGTCAGGGTGCGCTAATATTACTTTTAAAAAAAACAGCGCCAAGATTAAGTAACTGGAAGATAATGTTTTTAGGATTAAATGCGCCTTTGTTCTTTTATAGTACTGTGTCCGGTGGCTATAATAAATGTTTTTTCTTCTTCTTAGTATAGAATATAACAGAAAACGTTTACCTATTTGGTACCCACATAATCGAAATAAATACAATTATGGTTTAGCGTGCAGGTGCAGTAAGGCCCGCCACTTCACTGCTCCGAAGGCCATACTTCACCGTGGGGCTAAGTACGGGTTGGTGGAGGTTGTAAGACAGTGGCGGGTCTTACTGTCAGAAGTTATCAAGTCGCTTATCAGGCCTCTGACATGGCTTAACGACTGCCATCACATGACGAAGCGCTCGGAAAAAATGCCAGTTGCGGTAGTCACGGGACGGTCACCATGCAGCACCTGACCGCGGCTGTTAGCCGTAGAAATTTATAGAAAAACCTCTTCTATCGCCTGTTTGTATGTCCATAAGTCTGAAATAATTTATTTCTCTGTTGCTTTTCTGCTATGGCAACGACGTGGTATAACATTTCGGTATAATGATGAAAATTAGCCCACCCGAAGTTGAAATCATCAATAGTAATTGATTTGGGACATTCAACTAATGGATGGACTAAATTACTCACAGAAAACAACCAAACCAAAAGATTTCAGTGATCTCCGGCTACAAACAACTGCGCTGGCCGGGGATGTCACCAAAGATGTCCCGTCTAAAAATATTGAGCGATCAGTCACTGTCGAAATATTGATGTTATCGACAGTCTGACTGGTTTTAAAATGTTTACTTTGCATTTGGTCGATTGGCTGGCTGTCGGTGATGAAAATTGGAGTTGGGAAAGGTTAATCAAAATGGTTGAGGTAAAACTACACCTGCAACGTGTTAAAAATAAAACAAATCTTGTTAACACAGATCTTGTTAGCCCTATACTAAGTACAACTAAATGACTTGTGTTACAGGTGCTAACTCGACGATAGATTTATTACAATAAACCCATAGATAACATTCAAGACCCGAGACAAACTCGAAAAGTTCGTTTGAACCGGCCGGGGATTGAACCCGAGACCTTCGTTTTTACAGTCAGCGTGCCAAACCGCTGTGCCACCGAGGCCGTAGACGTGTTGTTGATAAGGATGCCTAAAAGAAAAGGAAACAACGACCCCCTTTAGGAGGCCAGCAGCAGTGACATCAGAAACCCTGACGTTTGCGATATTAATTAGTATGCGATTTGATCTGACAGCTTAACGATTAGACGATTCCACGGCCATCTTTAGGGCGATGATGATTACTAATAAAATTATTCAACTATGGCATTAATTCCATCTAGTCGAATCATGCATCCGGATTAGTAGCTAACATCCTGTGGCCTAACCGATACCATTAGTCGTCGACTCGTGTTGTTCCGCCGCATCTCGGGCCGACTCGGGAATCATTCAAGCAGATGAATATTAGTTCGGCTCGGGCACTTCCGTCGTGAATCGGAACTATTCGGGATTCAGCCCCCGTAATCAGACATGATACCGTTAGGCCAACGAAGTAGTCTTCCTTTTAGAGAGTCGGGAATCGGAGAAGCAGTAAAAAATAGTCTACCTAACAACCTGCGCGTTTATTACAATAATGGGCTGAGAATGTTGTTAGGTCTGCGAAGACACTGCAGCGCTTCAGGTATGTTTGCACAAGCGCGGACAAATGATTTTCACGCGATACTCAGGAACAGAACAGCCCTTTCAACAGCATTCTTCATACCATTTCGTTAAAGCTTGACTCAGTTCTATCTTGAGGCATTAGATACAAATGCATGTCTCACACCTATTGGAACTTTGTCTTAATGTATAGGTATGTTTGCTAACAAAGGTTAAACTTAACTAATAACTATGGATCATTGGTCTGAAATTAAATCAACCCGAAGAAATCGTTCGGAGCCCCGGCTGCCTGAGTGGTTAAGCTAAGAAGATTAAGTAACTTAGGGCGCGTTCAATGCATGGATGGGTGACCGTCTATGACTAACGATAGTGGCATTTTTCCGAGCGGTTCCGTGCTCCAAAAGGCACGTTAAAGCAGTTGGTGTCGGCTGCCGTAAATAGATTAAATAGATGGCAGTCGTTAAGCCAAGTTAGAGGCCTTAGGGCGGCTTGAAAACTTCTGACAGTAAGACCAGCCACTAATCTCACACGCCTCCACCAATCCGGACCCCCCCCCCCCCGTGGTGGAGTATGGCCTATACATTCCTCAGGGCCGAAACCCATGCTAGGGACATAATGGGTTGATGATGATGATATCAACCCTTTGTATGTCCCCACTGCTGGGGCACAGGTCTCTTCCTGCATCGCCATAGCCACGCTCTGCTTCCCGTAGGCCATACTACACCACGAGGGCCAAGTCCGGGTTGGTGGAGGATTGTAAGACAGTGGCTATCAAGCCGCCCATAAGGCCTCTGACATGGCTTAACGACTGATATTACGTGACAGCCGGCACCAACGGCCTAACGTGCCTTGCGTAGCACGGAAACAACTGGAAGAATGCCACTAGCGGTAGTCACAGGACGCTCACCCATACTGCGTTTGACCGTGCCTGTTGTTGCTTCACACAGGTGACTGATTCCAATCACTCGGTTCCACTAGGACACGAGGGCTTCATCACTCGGTTCCACTAACCACGAACGCTTCAGTCTGAACTAAACGTATGTCATTATTATTATTACTCCCTCACAAGCGCTTTTACCTGCGCTGCATACACCAGTGAGTAAGTGGAAGGTTAAGGTTGCCTGGAAGAAATTGCTATCAGCAATAAGGCCGCCAATTGTACCTCTTCTTTTGTAACTGTTGTCTCTGTAATTACTTTCTGGTGTGTACAATAAAGAATATTCTTATCTTATCTTATCTTAAGTGGAGTGTTCTGTCCACACGACCTGTTTCCAACCTGTGGATAGGTAAACATCTGGGCTCTAGATCCATGAATATTATAATTTTTATCATGTACTAGTAGATTTTTATCGATTTTTCCATGGGAAAAAGATATTTTTCCGCAGTAAAACGTAGCCTATGCGTTAATCCAGGGTGTCATCTAACTCCATACCAAATTATATTAAAATCGCTCCAGCCGTTTAGACGTGAAGAAGTAACAAACATACAGACTCACAAACTTTCGTCTCTTTAATATTAGTGTGATGTGATTTTTCGTTTTCTATGTACGTTTTTATATAATTTCTGTTACTGTAATTTCTGTGTACAATAAAGAATATCTATCTACGCCTTTTAAGCGGTGGTAGCCCTTCGGAGTGCAATAGACTCGGAAGATTTTAATTTTAAGTTAATATAATACAATACGGTGTCCTGCCTTTTCGCAGAAAATTGTTACGCTGCCAACTAACGTTTCACCAATTTTTTACGTTGACAACAAACGATTTACAAATTTTTGTATCGCAATGTTTCATTTGGTAGGATTATTGTTAAGCTGATTATTATAATGACACAAAACGTTTTGGGAATTTATTATTTGTCAAGTCTTTTACTAGGCAAACAACTATTAGATGAATAAAGTTTCGTCAGTGTAAGTTCCCTTTTCATACATTGATTTTATGATAAAAAAAAATTACTTGTATTTATAATTTAAGAAAAATATTACTGGGAATGGAAATATTACTGGCTAGAGGGGTGGCCGACGAGACCCAATCTGCGACAAAAATATAGGTGCGACAAAGCGCGTAGCGTAGCGGAGCGCGAAGGAGCGTGTTAGGTTGAACGTGTAAGACCAAAGGTTATCTGCCTCTTTGCAGAAAAAATTTTGGCCGACCGAATGAATATTACGCGTAAAATATACGCTACTTAAATATACGCTACGCTAGTTGGCATTTTGAAAGATTTCATTATAAAAAGCAAACCAAACAAACAGTTGGCAACTACGAGGTTGGGAAATCAAAAAAATATATAAGAATAGTTGGCAAATGATTATTCCGCAAAATAATATTATTTGAAACGTTAGTTGCCAAATGATAATCGGCCGAAAATGTTTCTGCAAAAAGGCAGAGAACCAATACAAACTTTTATATAGCGCTTTAAAATGTTTCGTGCCCTACAGGGTTCACAAAGATCTTATCAAACAACTGTTAAGTTATAATGTAACAACCTTAAAACTTATGGAATGCAATAAAGTAGTCTGATTAGAGAACGTTGTGGACTGAAAGAGGATGTAGTGACTAGAATTGAGAAAGGAATGTTGCGTTGGTTTGGATATGTGGAGAGGATGAAGGAAGAAAGATTCACGAAACAAATATATATTTCGACGATGAGTGGAAGGGCTGGTAAGGGACTCCCCAGGCGGACATACATCGACCAGATAGGGGATGTATTAGCAAAGGGAAAGATAAAAAGTATCCGGAACCGGCGTGCGTGCATGCAACGACTTATGAACGTTGATGAAGCGAAGGTGATCTGTCAGGATCGTGGCAAGCGGCAGTCCCTGGTCTCTGCCTACCCCTCTGGGATGCAGGCGTGAGGTCATGTATGTATGTATGTATATATATGTGTGTGTGTGTGTGTGTGTGTGTGTGTGTGTGTGAGGGTGTATGTATGTATGTATGTATGTATGTATGTATGTATGTATGTATGTATGTATGTATGTATGTATGTATGTATGTATGTATGTATGTATGTATGTATGTATGTATGTATGTATGTATAATACAAACTTTTATTGCCCTATCGATTCCCATTGCGGGCATATTCCAAAAAAAGGTATTTTTGTAATGTAGCCTACAAAAGTCACACTGCAGGGCACAGGCTTTCTCCCAGAGAGAGAGAGTATTGGCTTAATTACCACGTATGCCCACGGCAGACCATGTACGAATTTATAGTAGCAATATCACACGATAAGTTCTATTGACTTGTCTGTTCTATTGACGACATCTGTGGCGTATCGGTAGCGCATCTGCCTACCATGCAAGAGGTCCCGGGTTCGAACCCCGGCTGGGGACAAAAAAAAACCCTCAAACAGGTCTTGGATGTTTACATGTTTGTGATGTCGATGTTTCTGGCTCCCACAACACAGGGCATCCTAGTGTGGGGCCAGAAGCTATGTATGTGCCTGTATGTAAATGTTATGTTATGTTATTATTGATTTGTCTGTTCTATTGACTTTTCCCGTGAGCTAGGTACACTAAGCAGTCAGGATGTTAGAGGTGGTGGGCAGGCGTACATTATATATTATATATATAAAAACAATGCCCAGGCATTGCAGCGGCCGAGTGGTCCCTTCAACCATTTAGTGCGAATGAAGGTGCCTCTGTATTAATCGTCTCGTTACGTAGATGGTCTAAGTATGTGTGCAATATAGTATGTAGGTATACTACTGCGTTATTAAATATACATTTTTGCAAAACTTATTTACGTCACAGAGAATTTTTTGCTTTTCCATACATGAAAAGTTTGTACCCCGATATTTCAAATACGGAATGGGTGCTTCTCTCAAATTTAGAATGGAATATTATCCCACGGGAGCGCATTACTGGGATATCCAGTATCCTATGTCCCAAGCCAGATCTTTGACTATTCGTATGCCAAATTTCATGTAATTCCGTTCTGCCATTATCGCGTGATTGAGTAACAGACATCCGAACATCTTTAAAAACTTTTACATTGATAATATTACTAAGAACCTATTTAGAGGCTAAAAATTTCACCCATGCCATGCCATGGTGAGTCGCCTATTAGCTCAGTTGGAAAGAGCGCTGGCACGGATAGCCAGAGGTCGCGGGTTCGAATCCCGGCATGGGTGGATTTTTTAGCCTCTAAATAGGTTTTTAAAATTGTCCTTAGCACGGGTTAGTGCATTAAAAAGAATATAATATTACTAAGAACTAAGATATTTGTAACTTGCTCATGAATTTATTTTGATCACGTCACGCTGTCATGTTTTTCATATTATTTAAATACTTAGAGAACACGTCACAACGTCTAAGGTACGAGCCGATTTCACACCGTTTCCCGATAAAATATCACAAGGAAATAATATCCGACCGCGAGCGATCAAATCTGCCGGAATCAGATAACGGCCTGTTCTTGACCGAATAGTGAAAATTGAATTTTCCTCGAGTGTCTACTATACCATCTTGGAACGGGCAATTCCCGTGCCGTCCGACGATCATGATATTCTTTGAACGTTGAGGACTACTTGGAATCATTTTATAATTTGTATATTTTTCGTTTTATTGACCTTTCTTTCTCATGCCATTCATTCTGTAATATTCTTGTTCCCACCATCTCATTGCCCACTTTCTTGTGATATTTTTGCTATTAAACTTCGTTTTACCCGTTTTTAGGGTTCCGTACCTCAAAAGGAAAAAACGGAACCCTTATAGGATCACTTTGTTGTCCGTCTGTCCGTCCGTCCGTCTGTCAAGACCCTTTTTCTCAGGAACGCGTGGAGGTATGAAGCTGAAATTTATATCAATTACTCATGTCTACTGTCCCTTGAAGCTGTGAAAAAATTAAACTTCTAAGCCAACGCAATCAAAAGATACAGCCGTTTATGCCGCAAATTTTCGACACTTGCAAGGGAATCAAAACCTACAGGGTGCTTCCCGTGAACTCAGAATCTTGAAATTTGGTACGAAGCAACGTTTTATAGCATAGATAAAGGAAAAATTACGAAAACCATAAATTTTTAGTTACATCACATAATATATTTTTTTTTAATAATTTTAAACTTACTACCCATTTCCTCATAAACGCGTAGAGGTATTAAATTGAAATTCATACCAAATACTCAGGTCCATAATACAGGTTTGTACGGAACCCTCGGTGCGCGAGTCTGACTCGCACTTGGCCGGTTTTTTCATTACCTAGTTTTCTTGTTTATACAGTCTAATATATATAATAACACTATACATAATAATAACTTCCGCACGGCGCCAAATTACCATAACTACACCATTCTTCTTCATATTAGGTAGTCCACTGCTGGACATAGCCCTCCCTAATGAGCGCCATAGCGCCCCCTGCCGCATCCAGCACCTGCCGGCTACACCATAGATGAATATAATTGGGTGATAATGAATTATTACCTGAGCAGTGCATTGGCACGGTATTTACATTATTTAATTGTTTTTCTTCCGTCTCCAGCGGTGAACTGGTAGAAAATGCTTAAAGCATTAAGCCGGCCGTATTCTACATTTATTTAGAAAAAAGTATTAATAAATAAAAAAATATATTATGCAACGTTTTGGAGATCACCTTGTTTTTTAAATTTAAACATTTAAATTGACCGTGTTACATTAATTAATTTGTGAATACAACCTTTTCTATTCTGCTCTAAGCATGCAAAGTCCTAACCTCTTAAATAAAAACAAAATGTTATTAAAACGACATGTAGGTTTTACAATTGTACAACTGCTACGAGTATACCCTTAAAGAGTTCATGTTCACTATAGTTAGGGAATTTTTTGTATCTTTTTATAAATTGTTCATGAATCCATTGAAGAAATTAGAAGAAATGAAGTGAAACGATTTTCAAAATTTGCAATACCCTTTCGTAATGGTTCATGAACGCACTAAATAAATAAAAAGAAATGAAATAAAACAAATTTTAAATTTTTTCAGTACCTACCGTTATCAATATTTGTCTCCGCAACGCTTAGGAAGACACCGGTCGTTCTCGTTCCATTTTCGAGTCGAGTTTGAGGCGGCACAACAGCGCAAGATTGGGATTGTGGGATTATGATCCTCCTTGGCTAGGTGCAGAAAATTTGCTCCAATTATGCTTTCCTTTCCTTTACCACACGGATGGGAAATAAATTTTCCAAACATATTTCTGGCACCGTCCAATTGCCATAACTAGCGCAAAGGTAGCCATTGTATGCTTATAGAACTAGAATAGATTGGAATACAATAGAATAGAAAAGGTTCATCATTTATTTGTTAAAGTATTAAAGTATATAATAATAACTAGGGGGCGAGCCCCCTGCGCGCTTACGCGCGCCAACCCCCAGCCGCTCCGAGCTCCGCTCTCCGCGGCGCTCGGCCTAGGGCCTCGCTAGACACTTATTGTAGGGAATTGTTGCATGGGAACATGTATGGTCTCGGCCTTCGGCCTCGGCCTGGACGGAGCTCGGCCTTCGGCCTCGCCGCGGCGGGGTTCCTCGTGCCCGCTCCGCGGAGCTCGGCCTCCGGCCTCGCAAGATTGTCCCTCTTTGCTCTTGCGCTGGTACTTATGCACCGTAAATTGAACGGTCTCGGCCTTCGGCCTCGGCCTGGACGGAGCTCGGCCTTCGGCCACGCCGCGGCGGGGCTCCTCGTGCCCGCTTCGCGGAGCTCGGCCTCTGGCCTCGCAAGTTTGTCCCATTTTGCTTTTGCGCTGGTACTTGTGCGCCGTAACCTGAATGGTCTCGGCCTTCGGCATCGGCCTAAACGGAGCTCGGCCTTCGGCCTCGCCGCGGCGGAGTTTCTCTTGCCCGCTCCGCGGAGCTCGGTCTCCGGCCTCGCAAGTTTGTCCCTTTTTGCTTTTGCGCTGGTACTTGTGCGCTATAACCTGAATCGTCTCGGCCTTCGGCCTCGGCCTAAACGGAGCTCGGCCTTCGGCCTCGCCGCGGCAGAACTTTTTGTGCCCGCTTCGCGGAGCTCGGCCTCCGGCCTCGCAAGTTTGTCCCATTTCTCTGTTGAAAAGTCAATTTTAGTACTAAATCTCCATACAAAAATTTGTCATTTTCAATCATCAATATCTCGGCCGCCATCTTGAAATTCCAAGATGTCGGATTTTTCTCATATACCTGGGTCTTTTGGCAACGCGATGCCGCTTACGGCATATCTCCAGCATATGCCCAGTTGGCTGCCGACTTTTTTTCGCAAAGGTCGATTTTTCGGTTGGTCATATCTGCGCCGCCATTTTGAATTTCGAACAACCAAAATTTTTTTTTTCAATCGGATCACTAAAACACCGTTCTATCAAAATTTCATCCAAATCGGCCGGTAAACGACAGAGTTAGCACCTGCGCGTAGTGGAACGCGTTCGAAATTCAGAAATCGGCTTCATAGGATGGCTGTAATTCATACATTTCCTACAACTTTCTCATACATCATTTTCGTCCAAATCATACCGTTTCCGAGAAAACGTATGGATGAATAGATCAGTGAGTATATCGCATTGTAGCTTTATATTTATATAGCTTTATATTTATATACTAGGGGGCGAGCCCCCTGCGCGCTTACGCGCGCCAACCCCCAGCCGCTCCGAGCTCCGCTCTCCGCGGCGCTCGGCCTAGGGCCTCGCTAGACACTTATTGTAGGGAATTGTTGCATGGGAACATGTATGGTCTCGGCCTTCGGCCTCGGCCTGGACGGAGCTCGGCCTTCGGCCTCGCCGCGGCGGGGTTCCTCGTGCCCGCTCCGCGGAGCTCGGCCTCCGGCCTCGCAAGTTTGTCCCTCTTTGCTCTTGCGCTGGTACTTATGCACCGTAAATTGAACGGTCTCGGCCTTCGGCCTCGGCCTGGACGGAGCTCGGCCTTCGGCCTCGCCGCGGCGGGGTTCCTCGTGCCCGCTTCGCGGAGCTCGGCCTCCGGCCTCGCAAGTTTGTCCCATTTTGCTTTTGCGCTGGTACTTGTGCGCCGTAACCTGAATGGTCTCGGCCTTCGGCCTCGGCCTAAACGGAGCTCGGCCTTCGGCCTCGCCGCGGCGGAGTTCCTCGTGCCCGCTCCGCGGAGCTCGGCCTCCGGCCTCGCAAGTTTGTCCCTTTTTGCTTTTGCGCTGGTACTTAAGCGCTATAACTTGAATCGTCTCGGCCTTCGGCCTCGGCCTAAACGGAGCTCGGCCTTCGGCCTCGCCGCGGCAGAACTTTTTGTGCCCGCTTCGCGGAGCTCGGCCTCCGGCCTCGCAAGTTTGTCCCATTTCTCAGTTGAAAAGTCAATTTTAGTACTAAATCTCCATACAACAATTTGTCATTTTCAATCATCAATATCTCGGCCGCCATCTTGAAATTCCAAGATGTCGGATTTTTCTCATATACCTGGGTCCTTTGGCAACGCGATGCCGTTTACGGCATATCTCCAGCATATGCCCAGTTGGCTGCCGACTTTTTTGCGCAAAGGTCGATTTTTCGGTCGGCTATATCTGTGCCGCCATTTTGAATTTCGAACAACCAAAATTTTTTTTTTCAATCGGATCACTATATCACCATTCTATCAAAATTTCATCCAAATCGGCCGGTAAAGTACAGAGTTAGCACCTTCGCGTAGTGGAACGCGTTCGAAATTCAAAAATCGGCTTCATAGGATGGCTGTAATTCATACATTTCCTACAACTTTCTCATACATCATTTTCGTCCAAATCTTACCGTTTCCGAGAAAACGTATGGATGAATAGATCAGTGAGTATACCGGATTGTAGCTTTATATATATATAATTATATATAATAATATAGCATCTACTTAATGAGATGATTTATACAGCGTCCAGTGGCATCTTCACCCACACTAGATGGGTGAAGGGACCACTCCGACGCTGTAGTGCCTGGGACATGGTTTTATAGATGGTGTAGGCTTGCCCAGCACCTATACCATCCTGACAGCTCAGTCGGCCTAGCCCACAGGAAAGACTAGTCAATACGTGCGGAGCCAACCAAGCCGCGGGTTTCCTCACGATGTTTTCCTTCACCGTTAGCGTGTGGTATTGCGACTACAAATTCGCAAATGTACGTAACTTTGAAATTAAACAAAGTCATTGGTACATGCCCGCACTGGGGATCGAACCTGGGGCTCACGCTTGCGAGTCCATGGTTCTACCCACTGAGCTACCACCGCACCAGTATATGAAGGCTTTACAAATGTATACGCCACACAATGTAAAACTGCTATACCTATAAACAGTTCACCTTCGACTAGTTAAGTAACTTTTTATACTATTTTTATTTTTAATGCACTAACCCGTGCTAAGGACAAATTTAAAAACCTATTTAAAGGCTAAAAATTTCACCCATGCCGGGATTCGAACCCGCAACCTCTGGCTATCCGTGCCAGCGCTCTACCAATTGAGCTCAATTTGAAATTTGGTGAAATTTTTAGCCTCTAAATAGGTTTTTAAGTAACATTTTGTATCTTTTCGTAATATTGTTCCAGAACGCATTGTATAAATGAAAAACGATTGAAATAAAACGATTTTTAAATCTTTGCAATACCGTTTCGATTTTTTTTTAAATGACTTTCTCGTTCAATAAATGAAATATAATTGAAAATTTGCTCTAAATATACTTTCCTCTCCACGTCTACACGAATGGAAAAGATATTGTCCAATCATATTACTGGCGCTGTACAATTGCCATAGCTAGCGCGTACCTATTTGCATGGTGCAAATGAAGGCATTTATTAATAACACCTAACTTCTGCACAACACCTGACTAGGATACCTTATTATACTATAGTAACAGAGGAAAGGTACACTACAAATGCAAATATATTTAATATTACCGGATAAAAATAACATTGCGCTCCCACGAGCGCAATGTTATTTTTATCCGGTGATCCTAGGCGAACCGAGTGATTGGAATCAACCACTTAGTTAAGCAACAACAGGCGCGGTCAGGTACAGGATGGGTTAGCATCCCGTGACTACCGCTAGTGGCATTTTTCCGAGCGCTTCCGTGCTTCGCAAGGCACGTTAAGCCGTTGGTGCCAGCTGTTATATAATGGCAGTCGTTAAGCCATGTCAGAGACCTTATGGGCGGCTTGATAACTTCTGACAGTAAGGCCCGCCACTGTCTTACCATCCTCCACCAACCCGGACTTGGCCTCCGTGGTGGAGTATGGCCTAACCTTCCTGCGATGCAGGAAGAGACCCGTGCCCCAGGAGTGGGGGCATACAAGGGTTGATAACGAACGAAAAATAACATTGCGCTGCATTACAAGCGGCGGTAGCTCAGTGGGAGACCCAGGTTCGATTCCCAGTCAGGCATATACTTTGTTTTTAGCCCTATAAAGGGCACCATCCGGAGCAGACGGGGGAGGGAGGTGGTGAATGCTCAAGCATATACATTGGGGCGGGTTTTGGTCCTAAGGACCCCTAAACCCACATCGGTAGCGGTCCTCCTCGGCCTCGAGGCGCACAAGCCGAGGCTGAAACGGGCTGAGGAGGGCGCACACTTTGCTTTCTAAGTTATGTACATTTGTGAAGTTAAAGTAGCAATACCACTCGCTTACGTGAAGGAAAACATTGTGAGGAAACCTGACCCGATGGGGTTTTCAAATTCCTCAGCGCGGTGCCAAATTGCCGATCCGCGGTAGACACGCGTGGTAACTAAGCCTAAAAACTCTCTGTTCGGCCCGTAGCAAGCTCGATCGTCTGTTAATACTATTAACCGTTCGGATCCGGATGGACGGAATAATAAATACAGACTTTGATTAATACGATACATCGAGCAAAGCTACCGAAAAAACCTCTTGCAAAATTAATACTCCTTTAATCTGCCAGACTGCTGTGTAGTGTATAAAAGCGTAATATGTTATTTTAGGCTGAAGACACACTGAAAAAATAATGCTTTCTATAATGGCTGTCATTGAAGCGACATTGAAATTAAGATATCAAAAATAGTGGCTCTTCCGTAGTGCTCTTATCTACAGAATTTAGGGACTAAACGAATATAGGTAACTGACGTTATTAGAACAAATTTAAGTAACTTTAAAATTCGAGTCACACCTAAAACTATCGGTTTTTATTTAGACGACCTCGGTGGCGCAGCGGTTTAGCACGCTGACTGTAAAACCGAAGGTCTCGGGTTCGATCCCTGGCCGGGTCAAACTAGGAAACAAACTTTTGTAGTTTCGGGTCTTGGATGTTATCTATGTATTTCTTGTATTAAATATATCGTCGAGTTAGCACCTATAACACAAGTCATTTAGTTGTACTTAGTATAGGGCTAACGAGATCTGTGTAACATGTCCATGAATATTTATTATTTATTTATTTGTTTCTAAATATCCAGTCCTATTTCGGCCACGCCGCCGTCAGTGCCGGTAGTAAAGATGTGAACCGGCTCTTCACTGGTTAAATAACCGGTTATTATAAAATTTACCATAACCGGTTTATGCACCGTGCAGCCGTGGGCCAAGAAAAATTAACATTGATTTTTGTGATGATTGAAAAAAAAACGGCATTAAAATCTGTACCTAACGGTAATTTAAATCAGCATTCATAGGTTGAGCAGGCTGTTAGATAATATCTTTGACCTGTGTTTGCAATAACTTTAAGATTCAAATACGTAAGTGATATTTTCTGCTTTATTTTTTGCATTACTTTTCAATAATATAAGAGGACTTTTTGAGAAAAAAAAAAGTTCAGTTAAAACCGTTTTTTTGTAAAAAACAAAAATTGCAGCTTTATACCCCCGAAAATGTACGAGTGTGACCTATCTATTTCTATTCTTATCTCTTGATTTGGCTATATTCGAACGAGTTTCAAGTACATACCTAATGTACTTGAAATTCGTTAGCAAAATGTTCATTGGAAATTCTGACCGTGATTTAAGATCCGATGTTATCGATTAAAATAATGGTAAGGCTAAAGTTTTTTTTGTGCTAATCATTTCAATGAATCATTTAATAAATAGACCAATTCATTGTTCTAAAAATGTATGGTTCGGGTGTCTTATGGACGTGGCCAGCCATTTCAATTGTTATTTTACTTGTTTTCACATATTAATGTGTGGTTACCTTTGACTCTTTACCACAGACTGCTTAAACTGCCTGTGAGGCCTGTTTTAAGGAATCCTATTATATAAATATATAAGGCCGTTGGTGTAATAGTAACCTAAAGTTCCTAAAGGTTTGGTATTTACTTTCCTCTACGGGCCGCGGTTGGATCCAGTTCCTGCCATTCAAGGCTCTTACACACGCGAGACGGTTTGCACATAAGGTCTTTTGCACACGCGATGAGTTCATCAGCCCCTATATTGCGCGCAAATCCTGTGCGATTCCAACCGTCTAGCTGTATAATTCCATACCAAATGTCATCATTAACCCATGATGACCCCACCGAGGGGCATAGGTCGCTTCTCTGAGGAAGATATGGGCCATACTTCACAGCGGGGGCCATGTTCGGATTGGCGGAGGCTTGCAAGACTAGTGGCTGGTCTGACTATTAAAAGTTTTCAAGCCGCCCTAAGGCCTCTGAATTGGCTTAACGACTGCCATCTATCACCACCAACGGCTTAACGTGCTTTGCGAAAAACGGAACCGACCCGAAAAATGCCACTAGCGTTAGTCATAGACAGCCACCCATCCCCGCCCTGAACGCGCCCTATGTTGCTAAGCCTTCGTGATCGTTTAAGATCACTCAGGCAGCCGGGGCTACGAGCAACGCACCTATAGAATTTCTAGCCCTCATCCCAAAAAACGCCAACTTACCTATACAATTTTCTTGCCTCCTTAGACACCAGAAAAAAACATAAATAATTTCATTCGGCTTCTAATATCACCGCCAATACAGTATCTTGATTAGAATCTTCGAAGCAAATCGGTCCCTGGATCCTACTCGTAAACCAAACGAATACTCCACTCACTCCAGCCACTTCATTTGGTGGTCCCTAATCTATTGCCAATTGGGATAATCACGAGTCCACCGAAGGTGGAATCAATTGATCTGAGCCACCGCACTTCATAAGATCACATATCTCAGAGGGTCAGAAAAGGTTCACCCTTTGTACCCGAGTGAAATTAATTATACTCCTGGGCATATGAATTGCATATTATTAAACACTTTCAGGGCCTACGGCTTCGTTTGCGTAGGCTTTGTCACAGACCTGGGCATTTCTCCACAGGGTCCGAACTTGACGGCCCGGCGCATAACATATTCAGATTATCAAAATATACCCCTGCAAAAATACTACAGTGTCCTCTAGGTCTTTGCTGAAAACCGATTGCAACTCACAGGAAAAAATCTGAAATGGCTGAAAATGACCTTCGGTGGCTTGTCCCTAACCCAAAACTTGACAATTTATAATTATTTTTATGAAACTTAGACTGTTTTCCGGTAATGTATTATATGAGGGAACGATGCACGATACGTCAGCTCCTGAATAAAGTCTTCTAAATTGAATTAATGCCTTGTTGGTCTAGCGGTATCGTTTGATTACCATGACACAGGTCGTTGAGTAGATTCCTACTGGGGACACCGTACTTTTGAAAAAATTCCCTCAGTCTGAGCATATTTTCATGTTTCTGATGTTCTTGTCTGGTTACCATAGCACAGGGTATACTAGTTTGGGACAAGTAGGTAACTGGGTTGTGTGGAAGTTATGATTATTTATTTCATACTAAGATTTCTAAGACCAGCCACTAGTCATGCAATCCTCCACCAATCCGGACAAGGCCCCCGTGGTGGAGTATGGCCTATACCTTCCTAAGGGAAGATACTCGTGCTCGTCGGTGGGGACATAATGGGTTGATGATGAAGATTTCTGGTACGGATAGCGAGAGGTCGCGGGTTCGAATCCCGGCATGGATGGATTTTTTAGCCTCTAAATAGGTTTTTAAAATTGTCCTTAGCACGGGTTAGTGCATTAAAAATAAAAATAGTATAAGATTTCTAAACTTCATTTCAATCGGCTCGTTCGGCTTGGATAAGTGCGCGTGAATGTGTAAAGATACGTGACACTTGTTCTTTAGTGCACAGGAGTACTAAACAACAAAACTCGGTACCTACCCCTTTCCGAAGTAGTTTAAACGACCAAAAAGGACCAAAATTCTATAGTCTTTTTTTTTATTCGATGCAAAAAAGAAAAGAGGCAGTGATATATAGTTGGCCCAGGTAGATTTTTTTAAAACCAAAAATAATAGACTTGTGTAAACAAAAACCTTATGACATCAAAGACATTTATATTTTAATACACACTAAAGAGAAGTATTTAAAAAAACACAAAAACGTAGCACACACAATATTTTCTTGGAAGTAAAATGGAAGTATTTGTTTTTTACGTAATGACAACATTTCTGTGTTGACAACCTTAGGTTGACATATCAAGAAGACGTCATTCATTCCGTTTCTCTTGGTTACGCGAATGCAAACGAACGTATCTTCTTCTTTTCGTGTCGACATTTCAAATCTTGTTGACATAATATGATTTACGCACATGTCAAAATTACAGTTTTTTTTTGCATCGAATTAAAAAAACGGACTTTAGATAATACCTGCACACTGCTACACTCTAATTTGGTTTAAAAGAATAAAGAGTGTGCAGTGATGAACGAATTATCCGCCAAATTATAAATGTTTTATCCGTAGATAGAGTAGAACTATAGATCAAGGCACAGTGTAACCGTTTTCACGTCGGTGAATATTATTTGTTTGTGTGCGTGAATGTTGCCACAGTAAAAGTGAATTGCCATAATGAGGGATAAAATATTTCAGTCCTTCATACGCCATGAATAAAAATGCAGATTTAGTTTTGAATTTTATTGATCATACATGTCTGACAATAGTGACAATTGTTTGCAGAACGTAGCAAACGTTTTATAAACAATTGACATTTTGTATAATTAAAAATACGTTTTATTTTACACGTTTAAATTTTACAAGTTAAGGCGCTTAGGGACGCTATCTAGGACCACCAATGGAATACAATCATAAACTGTTTTATTAATAAGTTTTTTTCATATAAAAATTCACCATATAAAAAATCTTTCGAAGGATACCTCAGACCACCAAAATGTACATTTTGTCGAAATGTAGAGAGCATATTCGAGCATTTGATGTAGGTGACCAGTTCTCTCTTCTAAATGCTAGCACCCATTTTTCCAGAACAGAACTATTTTGAAGAAATCTGGAAAAGAAACATTGCTAATATTAATAAATATTGTAATACATTAAAATATAATAAGTAATAACTTTAGTATTATTACTCGCGATACTCATACATAGCTGTTGTATATTGAACGGGTCGATTATTTATTAGGGAAATAAGGTAATTACGTTTTACCTAATAAACGATCGCGGCTAGACGGTATTGTACGAGATTCATTGATACAAATTCAAATTTGAATTCTATACTGAATTCAAGGGCACATTGCTTGCAGCAGAATGCACAAAAACACCGAAAGGGTTCTTGCGATAAATTCGAGTTGACACATTTTCTGCTGAGTGGAATGAATACTGAAAAATTATAATATGGGCAACAAGTCACATAGGAAGGCGATGCAGCTATCTAACAAAGCATCAGGATATTATATTTGATAATTCAGTGCTGTAGCCGTAATGTTTCTGTCTCTATTGTTTTTATTATAGATTTCGATATCAACCCTTGTATGTCCATAACTCTGGAGCACGGGTCCTGCATCGCAGAAAGGTTAGGCCATACTCCACCGCAGGGGCCAAGCCCGGGTTATAGTTTTAGGTACATTTGATTTTTAATAACGATACATTAAGTATTAAAGATTCATAATATATTTTGATTACGTTTGTAACTTAATATCTGTACAAGGACAAGCCGTCGAAGTCTGGGACTTCGAGTTAAGTAATGATCACGCAGCGTTGCCAGATATACGATTTAAATCGTATTCATACGATGTTTTACATTTATGTTGCATATACTCGTACGATCAAGGGGCAGAAATCGTACGTAAACATACGACTTTTTTTAGATTTTATTCAACCAAAGTACTAATACCAACATAGCACGTCACTATTTATTCTTTTACTTACTAAGTAGCAACCCTTAAGGTAAATCTAACTAATGTGCGACGTTACCGGTTACTCGTTTTTGTGACACAGATTATGAACGCTGCTTCAGTTCAGTCAATCTTATTAAAACAAAGATCCGAAATAGGCTGAGCAATGAAACTCTAAACGGCACACTTTTGGCAAAACAACATATTAAGCGCTATGGGTGTTGTGTGGATTTTTCTCAAACAAGAGCAATAATATTAACTTTACAGTAAAACCCTTTACGGGGATAAATAAAAACCTAAAAATAGTGTGTTTATGTTTAATCGATTGTTTACTTTAAAGTAATAAAACAAAGGTTTTGAAAACGTTCTGTTTTTTTAGCAGCCTTCTTAGGGAATACTACTTTTTATTTTCCCATCGTACGGTCGCTTATAACGTCTGCCAACACGGTCAAGTAATGATCTGGATTTTCGACATAAACGGATGGCAACATTTTTTTACTCTACGTTTTTTTAGGTTAGGAAAGAAAATTCTATTGAATTGCTTTTCTTACGGACTAGTTGCAAAGCTACTAGTTGAAACTTAACTAAAATACTCAACATAAGGCAACTTTGGGCTTAACAATAATTGAAACACAATAATTACTTACCTATCAAAGGAAACTTCCCCCAAAGCTCTTTCTTAACGATTTCTGCATACGAGTACACTACAATTCACCATACTTTCTCTATTTAGGTCACTTTTAATATATCATTTCACAAATACACGGTTGCTCTTCGAAACGGCTAGCGTAGCGTTAAATATGATAAAATTTTCAAAATCTTGTCGTTTGTTTGCCCCCAAAAACGTCAACTTGACACTGGGGGCAAACAAAAAAAGCAGTTACACTTTTGCTGTTTACTCTATCTCTTTCTCACCCATGGTCGCTACGAAGTTTGTTTCATTTAAAACTTGTATGTGTGCGCTGTGGCTTGCTCTATAGTTTTTACTCCCTCTACGGTTTTATCACTTCATGAAGTATGTTTATTGTAGACATATTTAAGTTTTTTTGGTAGTCTGAACAGAGTGATAAGGAAACCAAATCAAAACTTTGCTACCTTGCACCCCATCGCCTAGTTCTTCGAAATATATGCGACCAGGCCGCTGCCATCAACTGGCAAACGCAGCATAATGTTACCCACCAACTCGCAGGAATAACGATCTGACACAGATTGCTAGCAGCGGCTGAATGAGGATGGCCAAGGACATAAAGCAGAAGCGCTCGTGGCCTAGTCGAACCGAGTCACTTGAGTTAAGCAACAACGGGCGCGGTCAGGTGCAGGATGGGTGAAAGTCCCGTGACTACCGCTAGTGGCATTTTTCCGAGCGCTTCCATGCTTTGCAAGGCACATTAACAGTTGGTGCCGGCAGTAATGTAATGACAGTCGTTGAGCTGTGTCGGAGGTCTTATATGCGGCTTGATAACTTCTGACAGTAAGGCCCGCCACTGTCTTACAATCCTCCACCAACCCGGACTTGGCCCCCGTGGTGGAGTATGGCCCAACCTTCCTGCGATGCAGGAAGAGACCCGTGAACCAGCAGCGGGACTTACAAGGGTTGATATCGAAGGACATAAAAAAGTGGCGTACATTGGGTCAAGCCTGTGGCAGTCAAGCTGTGGACGAATACGTGATGATTGAAAACAAAACTAGTTAGATTCGATGAGCACCTACTATCCGTCTAGAAATTAACTTTGGCAATCTTTCCGATATATAGTTGCCTGGAAGAAATTGCTGTCAGCAATAATGCCGCCAAATTGTACCTCTTGTTTTGTAAGTTCTTGTTGTTGTCTTTTTGATTGTTTTCCGAAAGAATGTTTTAGCTTATGCAACTAGATGAAAATTAAAAGTACCTAAGGGATTCTCAAATGACTGGTTCAAAGTTAACGTAGTTAACTTGACTTAATCTCACATTCGTAAATCTGAACCCGGGATTAGCCTCGAAGTCTCTCACAAACAGAGCGAGTGGGATTACAATTTCAAGGTAAAGTATGAAGAGAAAGGAATCTCCGTCTCAAGAGAAAGGATTACGAAAATTACCTACCAGTCTTTGTACTTTGAGCCTTGAGCTAAGCAGCTAAGTTGTAAGTAGCTTTGTGAGTTTCTAACTGAACTAGCGAGATCATATACGAAGCACATTCATAACTTAAGCGAGTTCGAAATTTGGCGTGTCACGTAAGCTTGTAATATATTTTAGTTTATGCATAGCTGATGGTACCTATACCTACTTAACATAAAGCTCAAATTGCATCGTATATTCGGAGAGTTATTGCAATGTACCTATCTTAGTCTGAAATCTTGATGCATAACTTAAACAAAGTGGAACGTTTTTCTGATATTGCAAGCTGACGAAGACAAACATTTTATTGAAATCGATCGATACTGTGACAACACATCACCAGCAAAACAAATTTAGAGTTGGGACCGTTTCTTTTTTTTTGTTCCACGCTACCCGGAACATAACAATACAACACATATTATGTACAATACAATAATAATTACACATTATAAATATAGTATTAATATTCGTCAATACAAATAAATTATTTTTCGGAAAAAACGGGCACAGCTAGAAGATATATAAATCCTACAATCCTACAATACTTATACGAGATGATAACGATACTTACCTACATTATATGCTAATAAAGTAAGGGAAGTGCTGGATTAGGGATAGGTCTCTTCCAGCAAATACGCTCCAAACTTTCGTCTGAAACCGTGCCTACCAGTCGCAGCATGGATTGGAGAAGGAATATCATTCCAGCACTTAGATGCCGCAAATCTGAAACTGCCTCGGAACGCTGCCGTTCGATGTTGTGGTAGAATGGCCCTTACGAACCTTACAAGCCCTTAAAAATGCATTAAATTGAAATTAATAGTAGATTGTTAACCAATAGGGCTGTATGACATCAATTGCATATGAGGTTTTTGATGCTTACACCCGAGGTAAACACTGCTTTACATATCGATTGTGAGGTAAGTAAAAAAAAACAAGAAAGCAGGTTGAGTTTTTTTTGTTGACTTGATTTTTAATTTTCGTTCGATATTTAAAATAAAATCTTCATAAATTCTAATATAAATTGTCTCGATTCCGATTCGAGTAAATAATCGATACCGAGAAAAAAAATATTAACTTTAAAAAATATATTCTTTGTTGCAGTATGAGTATGACAGTTCTTTTTTAATACAGTTGCTCAAAAAGTGGCGTATTATTGTGCGTTCACATTAACTTGACGCGTGAGAGAATTGGTAGCACTGATTGCTCAGTCGCCATCTTGCTTTTGGTACGATCGGTTACGAACTATAGGATTATTTGTTTGTGTGAGTTTTAAAGATGCCCAAAGTGGTCAAAAATGCAATAAGACAAACAATCCTTCAGGTTTATGCATTTTGTGAGAGGGAAAAGGCTGAAAAAAAGCTGATTGTTCCTTTGGAGCAAGTTCGGACTCGATTTCCCGCCATGACAGGTACGTTTTTAGGGTGCCCAGTTACATGAAATTACTAAAGCGCCGTTTTCACGGTCTTAGTAGAATCGGACCGAGCGCATCTTCTTAGTCAACTAAAAGTGTAAGCCACTCGGATGGTAGTTTACACACATTTTAGTGGATATGGATTTTTATTCATTTTTAAACGCGCTTTGTTGCCTTATCGTCGAGCTGCAACAGCAGCAGGATAAAAAAAGAAGAAAAATTTGGACGCGTAAATGGATTTTAAGGCGTGACGAACTAGGTGCTTCGAATAATTTTATTCGAGAAGTAAAAATGGAAAATGCAGCCAGTTTTAAAATCCATTTGCGGTTAACAAGCGAACATTTTGCCAATAAATACTAATCCGATTCTTTCGTTTTTTTCTTCCCCTTGATAGTTTTCCTCATTATTGTGATATACTCATACATAGTATAGACTAAACCATAAGTTTTGCCCCCTTTTTACTTCATGTCAAGTAA
Organism: Yponomeuta sedellus; assembly: GCA_934045075.1. Lineage (NCBI taxonomy): Eukaryota > Metazoa > Arthropoda > Insecta > Lepidoptera > Yponomeutidae > Yponomeuta > Yponomeuta sedellus. The sequence goes on from OW203733.1 coordinate 5,597,563, forward strand.
CAAGGACATTACATGTGAATTAGCTTTTGGAGGCCTATGCCCAGCAGGGATTTGATGTGGGCTGATTATAGAATATTATAGAAGCTTTTGGACACTAATCGGAAGAAGGTCAAACAAGCCCTCAATCCTTTTATTGTCCCGAAGTAATGGGAATGATTTCTTATTTCACATGGTAACACTAAACATATCAGTGCTACCAATCCTCTCACGCGTCAAGTTAATGTGAACGCACTGTACAGGGACGTATAGCGTGCGGGATGTGGGCTATTACACACTCGTGTTTTTTTACCTTTCCCGCACTCGTGTGTTGTCTTTCCCAACTGTCAAAATAATGTTTATTAAAAAGAAAAACCAACCATGAAGTTACTAAAAAAAATCATAGAAGTTTTTATGAGCTACTAATTTGTTTCAATATCAGATTTAATGATTTGATTGAACGAGTTAAGTTAGGTTTCATTTCATTTCATCTCATTAAATTTCATTTTCATTTCATATCAATAAAAAAAATCTACTGATGACTTGGCTGTATGGGCATAGTTCCCTTTGCCTTCTAGAATGGGTAAGGAAAAAAAATCTCTGCTTATATTTTTTTACGGTTGGCGCCATTTTCCAAATAATTTTTCTATATTAAATTGCTTATTTTTTTCAGTATTAAAAATAGTCGTTCAGTACACGTGCGGTGCGGAACCGTCATTGCAACTTGTTCCGACTGTCAACACTCGCCTTCGGCTGCGCCTCGGCTCGGGTAGACATTTGTCGGAACTCTGCAATGACAGCCTTTCTGCACTTGTAATGAAATATACTATTTTCAAATTCCAAAACCTATGCTGTAATGTTAACATTACATGGTATGTTTTGAAAACTATGCTGTAATGATATCCATACTCTCCGGCATTCAGGGAAGTAACTACAAACAGAGCAAGAGATATGTAATAGTATATTACACAACTAGGGTGGTAATACAAAGAAAGGCCGAGATCGCAGAAGTTTGCGGCCCGAGCTGCAAGCGAGGTACGTAAATATGCGATCGAGAGCTTTCTTTATTACCTCCCGTGTTGTTTACATCTTTTTATGTCTACACTTGGCCAGAAAGCGGCTTAAAAAGAAAGCTGCGGAAAAAGCCACTTTATTGCCAGGTGTGGCATAATAGTTATCTGTTATACAAGAGTGCAAATTTGCTTTTTAACCGCGTGTTCAATTTTGATGACCGAGCAAGCGAAGGATCAAAATTAGAATCCTGAGCGTTAGCGAGGGAATCAAAAGAGCACGAGGTGAAAAATCTTTGCACTCGAGTGCAACACGTAACTTTTCATTCCACCTCAGCGAGGAAATGACTAAATGCAAAAAAAAAACGTTTACAATCACAAGATAGGTACACTTTTATTTCAGTTTAGGTATTAATTACTACATTATTATACCTTAGTATTAACAAAATAATACTAAGGTATAATAATTAAGAAAATTTTAAAGTAACGTTGCTACAGTTACTTAAATTCAGTGTAATATTTTTTTAATTCACAAACTTAGTGCACACGATGTTCTAAATTCAATTTACTTTATCCTCTAGAGAATAAAAACGGCTTTTCCACTCAGATATTGAAGATTAAAAATACTTTTTCCGAGATGGTGGGAATTATTAAAGCATTTATTACCATTAATCAGTTATAAAACAATATTTTTTTTCCATTGGTGGCGCTAGTTAGCACCCCGAAGCGGCTTACAGGATGCCTCTAGTATCCGTTCGACGTTCTCAACCTATTCAAGTCGATCAATTCGAATGATGGCTGACCACTGCGTTATGCTCGTGAACGAGACTGTTCTTGTGTCTGGCCGCAGCACTTGGTTTTCCCTACTATTGTGAGACATTTGACTAATGCTTTGGCATTTAGGGTGTTAATGGCAATCATGAAATCTTCTTAGGTATGGCAACTGACGTATTTGGTTTAAGATGACTTGAGAAAAGATGATCAGAGTGGAGTTTTTTTTCCGCTGCCTTTTTCTCCACTACAATACGGCCCATTGACATTCAGAAAACAGAATGTAAATTCTTTACGTTGAAATATAAATTGATTAGAATTGAATTTTGCACATGCCGCGCCGAAATTGTATGAACGTACGTTATCAGTCTGTGATTCCAACAATACCCGCAAAGATAAAAGTAAAGCGGAAGGCTCTACGGGAAACACTCTGCATGGGGCGGAAGTGAGCTTGTGATGGGGTAAAAAGGTTCACATGTTTGACCAAGGATTTGTTTCAGTGCACGTTCATACAATGTTGACTTTTACATAGTTTAGAGTATAAATTTTTTAAACCTTTGTTTTTACAAACGCTGATAGTAAATTTTAAAGACTAATAGTTTTTTTTTTGGTTACTCTTGACCCCAGTCACGCCTGATGTTAAGCGATGACGGGGTCTACGATGTTACGTGCTTACCTGTTAAATGCCGGTTAACTCTAATTTTAAAGACATCCAGGTTATATGTCTCCGGAAAGACAGACGATGGGAGCGTAGTTAGAATATTTTTGGGGCTTAATCGCGTAGCAATTTATTGCTATTTTGGATGCATCCATCATGGATGGATGGACGGACGGACCGACGGACGGACGGACGGACGGACGGACGGACGGACGGACGGATGGATGGATGGATGGATGGATGGATAGATAGATAGAGAACACTTTATTGTACTAAAAAATGGAAATTACACAGATATTTCTTAACCTAAGAGTACAGACGGCGGCCTTATCACTAAAATAGATCACTTCCAGACTACCTTCGAAAAAAAAAACATAGAAAATTTACCTCGACGTGTTCCACAACTTTGCTGTTCTTATTACAAAAGAATTCGCGAATCGCTTGGTCCGGATTCGCAGAATTTCGACGACAAAAGCGTGCGTTCGAGCCGATCGTTTGGTGGTCCGATGGAAGAAAGGGGATGAGGGTATGAGTTCATGTAGTTTTAAAGAAAAAAATCGCAAATTGTGCTTTATTTTCTACCCTTCACGAGGCATTTCATACAATATACGATATCAACCCTTGTATGTCCCCACTGCAGGGGCACAGGTCTCCTCCTGCATCATCGGTGGAGTATGGCCCGCATCTAGGCCATATTCCACCACGGGGGCCAAGTCCGGGTTGGTGGAGGAATGTAAGACAGTGGCGGGCCTTACTGTCAGAAGTTACCCACCGCTGTGTGAATGTTGTCGCTCCACCTGGTCACAGGGCGTCCCACGCTACGTTTGCCGATTCGCAGTCTCCACTCAATAACCAGTCTACTCCAACGGTTATCAGTCCTACGGCAGATATGACCCGCCCATTGCCACTTCAGTTTGCTAATCCGATGAGCTATGTCCTTTGAGTTGAGATTTATAAATCGTTTTATTTCATTTCTTTTATTCAATGCGCTCGTGAACAATTACGAAACGGTATTGCAAAGAGTTAAACTCGTTTTATTTCATTTACCTATTCAATGCAGTTATGAACAACTACGAAAGTATACAAAAAGTTATATTCTTTTTGTTGCACTAACCCGTGCAAGTGATGCAAATTATTTCAGCCATCTCGCTGCCTGTAAATAATACAGAGAATATTTTAAAGAGGTTCAAAAATTTGCGGAATTTTTAACCTCTAAATAGGTCGTTGGTAAGCGGATCACAGAGTTAAAGTGCAGATGGGCCGGACACTTGGCTAGAAGGGAAGACGGCCGGTGGACAAGGGCAGTATCGGAGTGGTGGCCAAGGGAGGGAAGGGGGTTGTTAGGCAGACCACCGACACGATGGTCAGACGACATAGTGAGGGTTGCGTGTCAGAGATGGATCAGATTAGCACAGGACCGTAAGGAATGACGCAGTAAAAAGGAGGCCTATGCCCAGCAGTGGGTTGATGTGGGCTGATTATAGATAGATACAGAAATAGGTTTTTAACATATTATGTACTAGACAATATGAAGCAGTAGAAAAATATAATGCTTATGATCTTAAATTAGATGGGCCTTGCTTATCCATGTACAGCAAGAAAGCTAATAAACGTCTATTCTATTCTATTTTATTTTCTTCCATTTTCGAGCGAATGTACAGACAATGGGTGTCAACATCCGTACGTGTCGCAAGGCAGTAAAAGCGGACCGCCCATCGTCTTCCGTTCCACTGCGCAGCTTCCACTGCAGTTGCCATCAGAGATAAGCGAGGGAAACAAATCACCCCGTTTCGGGGATCCGCTGCGAACAATGGGGAACTTGCGTCAAACTTAGGATTAACCTTGCCCTTGGAAGTGATCTACATTTAGAAAATAACAATGCAAGTAACGCTTTTTACTGTTTATGTGTTTAAAAACCTAATTAGAGGCTAAAAATTCTACCCATGCCAGGATTCGAACCCGCGACCTCTTATGGTTGGAATTTTTAGCCTCTAATTAGGTTTTCAAATTGTCCTTATAATAATAATATAATAATAATAAATCGTTTATTTTAGGCCTTGCCCATATAAAAGTTAGTACATTTAACATTTATCACAAGTTAGTATTAGGGACCTATATAAAACTTAACTAAAACATAACCAAAAGCACTTAAAATTAATATGAGGGGTGCGAGAGACAGCAACGGTTACCTAAATATCTTATGGCGGGGCTGGGGGCCACAATGTGCAACCCCACCCAGTGCTTCAGTATAGGACCGTCTACACGACCGGCAATGATCTTCAGGGGGACACTGGTGCTGCCCCGCACTCTACGCATTAGGGATGCCACTCTACTGCGCATTATGGCGTGGAAGCCATCCGTTCGAGCTTCTGCAAACATTCCCGACGCACTACAAAAACGTGGCAGCCCCAGTAGCACCCTAAAGCCATTGTTATATTGGACGCGCAGGGCGCTGTAGGCCCTCTGCGTATAATTGACCCACAGGCTGCTGGTGTAAAAAGATTGGCAATATGCCTTAAATAACGTAATTTTTGCTTCTCGGGAACATCGAGCAAACCTGCGGGCCAGCATATTACAACGAACAGCCAGCGCCCTGCGTTCCCTCTCTATGTCTAAATCATCAGACAGGTCCTCCGTGACCCAGTGGCCCAGATATTTAAACTCCGTAACTCTCCTTAGCGGTGTACCACAAAGCAGAACTGGTGGTGATTTAGGACTTGGCCTTCCCTTTGCTTTGAATACCATCAGCTCACTTTTTTTGACGTTATATCTGAGCCCATGGGCCACGGCGTAGGACTCACAAATAGCAATAAGCTTTTTCAAGCCACTGACTGACGGGCTCAGCAGAACCATATCGTCAGCGTAACTTATATTATTTACAAATTCACCGTCTACTGAGCAGCCGACACCTGCGCTGCTGAGCCCGCCGATCAGTCTATGAATATAAAGATTAAATAGCTTGGGTGATGATATTCCCCCTTGCCTAACCCCACACTCCATACGATACTCGTTAGACAACGAACCAACCAACGTTGATTTGTTTGGTTTCTATACCAGAAGCCAAACACACTTACCAGTTCCGCGGGAAGATCTGTTTCGTTCTGTAGCTTATCCCACAATATGTCGTATGACACCACGTCGAAGGCCTTCGATAGGTCCAGGAAGCACGCATATACAGGCGTTCTCCTATCCACATAGTACTGAACAGTGTGCTTCAGACACAATATTGCTGATTCGGTGGACAGTCCTGGCCTAAAACCGAACTATCCATCGTTTAAATTTAAGTGTTTAGTCAGATGACGGTCAAGCACACTGTCCAGCACCTTGGCTATTATTGCAGCCAATGATATCGGCCGGTAATTACTCCTATCAGAGGCATCTCCCGTCCTATCTTTAATAATTGGTACCACTATAGTTTTCATTAGCTCCTTCGGTAGGTAGGAGTGCCTAACACAAAAAGTAAGTAGCATGGCCAGTACTCTGGGAAGGTGAACCCCTGCATGCTGAAGGTGCTCGACGCTGAGGCCGTCATGTCCCGGCGACTTGTCTCTGGTCATGTGTTTTATAATATGAGCAACGATTTTCGCCTCTACTTGAACCGGACCATTAACTGTCCCCGCCGCGGGCACCCCCAGCGGCGCGCCCACAGGACCCAGCGAAGACTCGAACTTGAAGTGCTCTTGAAAGAGCTTACATATTTCTCCGGGGTCACTAATTCCATCAACAGTAACCGGGGCACCCACTCTAGGGTTAAGCTTATTCGTCGCCTTCCAGAACTGACTAAAATTCTTTGCTGAACGATGAGCTGCAATAATATCCATTTTAATTTGACATTCATTATCTTGACACCACTTTAGTTTTGATTTAAAGATCCTTCTCTTATTTTTCATTTCATCGTAATATTTACCAGAACTAGGTTTTCCATAAAATAACCATGTTCGGAAACTCATACGGGCCTCAGTATGAGCCTCCCGAACATGTTTATTCCATCCTGTGATACACTTGCCCTTCCTAAATGTTCGTACCTTACATGACGAGACTGCCGCTTCGGACAAAATATTAACAACTTTAGTGTACAATGCATCTATAACTAACCTATGGTTTTCTTCATTACATATATGATCACAACACTGTGTTAATTCTACAGGAAAGTCTAGACATCTAAGTTTTGTATTACACAACTTGTATATTTATTTATCATCGCTGGTTCTCTCTCACCCCAGATCACACAATTTTTAACTATATTTGTAGGCCCAATTTTGGGTTTTATAGTTCCCAGGTTACATGTAATTTCCATTGGAAAATGGTCTGACCATACGGTGTCATACATAACCTTAATATTTACAATACACTGCTTTGCCGCACTTGTAACCACACAGTGGTCTAACCAGCGCCTACACCCATGAGCATCGCTGATAAAAGTGTAGGTATCCACTGCTAAAAGATTTAAGTCCAAACAGGACCACCTCTGGTCATCACAAAAACCAATAAGTTCGTTACAAAATAACTCACCGGGGTGGGCGTTATAGTCACCGAGCATAAAAACTGCCTCAACATTACTACTTTCAACAATAGCAGCAATCTCACTTAAGCACTGGGTAAATTCTATTAAATTCATTCTATCATTTATCGGCATATAAACAGAAAATACAAGAAAAGAACAATCATCACTATCAACCCTGATTGCCGCAAGCCGCACACTATTACACTTGACTATAGAAACACTCGGAAATATACTCTTCCTCCATAGTATAGCGACTCCACCGTGGGGTCTGCCTACAAGCGTAGTTGATGAGTCGACCGCCGAGGTCCCCGTAAAGCCAAAAGCACTGTCTATGGTTCCCAGTTGTGGTATCTCATGGCTCATGATCCATGTCTCTTGAAGAGCAACTAAATCTGCAGTCTTGCATATATTTCGAACACATTCCTGTGATCGCTTAACAGACTTGCAATTAAATGATACAAATTTACTCGTATATACAGCGGGTGTAACAGCAGAGCTTTCAGCGCAGATTTTTACTGCATTGGATATGGTTTTGCTAGCTTGATACGAGAACTCTGCTATTTTTTATATTATCTTTCAAACCATAGTCTGTCTGCGGCTTTTTTGAGAAGATAAAGTATCGCCTAAAGTATACGCCGTCTGGCCATAGGTTAACGTCATCGAACATAGACAGTTTTTGTCGGGGAATGTACATTTTGTATGAGTCATAGATTTTAGCACGGGTTAGTGCATTAAAAATAATATATCATGTTTATGTGTTTAAAAACCTATTTAGAGGCTAAAAATTTCACCCATGCCGGGATTCGAACCCGCAACCTCTGGCTATCCGTGCCAGCGCTCTACCAATTGAGCCAATAGGCGACTCACCGGCATCAGTGAAAATTCGAACCTCTTTACACTATTCTCTGTATTACGTACGTTTTTAAATTTGTCCTTAGCACGGGTTAGTGCATTAAAAATACAAATAGTATAATCATGTTTATGTGTTGTCAAATTCTGTTACATTTTTGCGCCCGAAAACGCGTGATTCACACTTTTATACAGCATACATGCTGTAATGATTCCGTGCTTCGCAAGGCACGGTAAGCCATTGGTGCCGGTGGACGGCTTGATAACTTCTGACAGTAATGCCCGCCACTGTCTTACAATCCTCTACCAACCCGGACTTGGTTATTATAAAAACTCACCACCCCGTCTCCTGTGGGCGTAGATTATCACCTGCTCAAACTCATTACAGTATATCGATATCAACCCTTTGTATATCCCCACTGCTGCGGAACGGTTCTCTTCCTGCATCGCAAGAAGGTTAGACCATACTCTAACTATCTATCTATCTAAATAACAAATAAGTTATCAAGCCGCCATTAACGCCTCTGACATGACTTAACGCCTGCCATTACATGACATCAGGTTCCAACGGGAACGCATTACATGACATCAGGTTCCCGTTGGAACCTGATGTCATGTAAGCCGTTGCTTAACGTGCCTTGCAAAGCACGGAAGTGCTGGGAAAAATGCCAGTAGCGGTAGTCACGGGACGGTCACCCATTCTGCACCCTGTTGTCGGTGGAAAAGTGAAAAAAATTAATGAAATGAAAATGTTTATTTGTAACAATAAAATAAGTCTTGAGAGAGTAAATATTCTGTTAGTCAGAGTCCTAAGATTAGGAGTTAATATGATTAGTCTGTTAACATGGCCTCTCTTATAAGACTAAAACCTTTTTTTTGTGCAACTTCACCATTTTATGTGAGAACTTTTCCTTTTTCCGGGTGGGGCGGAGAAATTAATTTTAAAAATTCAACAAAGAAAGAACCTTGCCGAGTAAAAAAAAAACAAACTTTTTATCGCACTCAAGACAGGCGAAAGTTGGAAGTAAAAATCCAAGACTTGTTGGATTTTTACTTACTTCCTGATGGCTGACCCCGCGTCATGCTCGTGCACGGTTGCTGTTCGTGTGTCTCGCCACAGCCTTACTGTTTTTCTTACTTTTGTAAGAAAAGTAACTAATGGTAAGACATCGATATCAACCCTCGTATGTCCCCACTGTTGGGGCACGGGTCTCTACCTGCATCGCAAGAAGGTTAGGCCATACTCCATCACGGGGGCCAAGTCCGGGTTGGTGGAGGATTGTAAGGCAGTGGCGGGCCGTACTGTCTGAAGTTATCAAACCGCCGATAAGGCCTCTGACATGGCTTAATGACTGCCATTTCATGACAGCCGGCACCAACGGCTTAACGTGCCTTGCGAAGCACGGAAGCGCTCGAAAAAATACCACTAGGGGTAGTCACGGGACCGTCACCCATCCTCCACCTGACCGCGCCTGTTGTTGCTTAACTCGAGTGATTGATTCCAATCACTCGGTTCGACTAGGCCACGAGCGCTTCGGTAAGACATAATCGTGTTGAAACCTCAGAGTTTATTTAGGATTCACCCGAAAGGGTTAATCACTTCACAAGGGGCTCAGGAAACTATTGCAGTTTTGAGACACTAAGAACGCAAACGTTTCATAAAGTTTCTTAATATAATTTCTCTTTTACTGAAGAGAACGTCTTCTTAAAACCGTGATGAATAATAATAAGTTTACACTATTTTTATTTTTAATGCACTAACCCGTGCTAAGGAACAAATTTAAAAACCTATTTAGAGGCTAAAAATTAGCCTCTAAATAGGTTTTTGAATTTGTTCCTTAGCACGGGTTAGTGCATTAAAAATAAAAATAGTGTAATCATGTGGGTACAGTGATATCGTTCCGATGTTAAACCTAACTGCAAAGTAGGTAGTCGGGGCTGTAAGTAATGCAATTTGCTTAAGTCAGATGTCGCTGCCTGTACGTAATACAGAGAATAGTGTAAAGAGGTTCGAAATTTCACTGATGTCGTGAGTCGCCCATTGGCTCAATTGGTAGAGCGCTGGTACGGATAGCCAGAGGTTGCGGGTTCGAATCCCGGCATGGGTGAAATTTTTAGCCTCTAAATAGGTTTTTAAATAATAAGTTTGTGAAGTTATAGTAGCAATACCAGTCTCTAACTGTTAAGGAAAAAATTGTGAAGAAACCCGAGTGTCTGATGTGTACTGTAACAATACTTCTTTATAGTAGCTGGCTGGCGTAGCCGTCTAGCAGAGTTTGAATTATTTAAAGAATATCGTTACGTTTTGTTTCGGTAAGTGTCAGTCGTGTTGAGACTCGCAGTTAGGCTAGGTTTTTTGATAAAAAAAGATAATAAATAGCGTATTGCTGCTAAATCTAGTATTTCAATAACTACAGCGCTGCAGTACAAATACATCAGCGCTAGGAATTGCCGATCCGCGTTGGGCACGAGTGGTAATTAAGAGCATTCTGTCTCTGAGAGAATGCTGTACCCTGCAGTGGGAAGTATAGAGACTACTTAAACAACCATACACGATTATTAAATGTATAACATATTTTTAACTTTCGCGACTTGAAAACATTGTTAGAATATTTTCGGGGCTTAATCGCGTAGTAATTTATTGATATTTTACCTCAAAGTTTCGACGACGTTACAGTCATCGTGGTCACGAGAGACTCATGGTTGGTACCTGTTCGCATCTTCTTCTGATAAGATAGATAAATAGATAGAGAACACTTCATTGCACAACCAGAAAAATATTACAACCGTGATTCTTAAATCTAAGTAATGTTAAACAATTGGCGGGCCTATCGCTAAGAGCGATCTCTTCCAGACAACTTTTCAAGGTTTCAGACTACCCTCAATCAGCCATCACAAAGCACTATTAGGGTTGCGATAAACTACATGGACAATGTCGGACGATAAGCCATGCGACTTCGACTCGAACACTTCTTGATGACCGGATCCCACGTTACGAGATTAAGCCCCGAAAATATTCTAACAATATTATAAATGTATCTTGTGTAGGTACACATTTACCTGGTGACATTAAACTATTGTCGCGGTCCTATCCCGAACCATCTAGAAGCCTATCGAATAGTTCGCCGCATGCTGCGTTTTAGTAAACAATAAACGCTGCAAGCAATAATGACTCGTATGTCTACAAGCATAAGGTTCAAAACTCTTTGAATAGGTTACTGTCGAGCGACGTTGCCGCGTGTACCGAGTGTAGGTACGTAGGTACGCGAATGTTCGAGAACCCTTGCCGGCGGATATAAATAGCGGCCGCCGCGGCGCGCTGTCAGTTCCGTTTGGAATAGCGAAGAGTAAACTTCGAGCGAACATATCTGCGATACGAGCGATAACCTACGACATCAGCGATACTATTGGACTTCGATTGGAATCTACGTGTGGCCGTCGTGAAGACCTGCAGACCAGACCCTGCGTGAATAAACCCTAAGAAGTTGCCATTGGCGTTTTACTTCCAGATCTAGAACCCTAGCCCGTAACACTATAATACGTTACAAATTTCAACTCATCCATGATAAAGCTGTATTAACACGTTACCAGGACCGATGGTCTTTGTACTGGAACTAAAAGTAGGAATCTAGAGGTCTTCAGCTTGCAACAGATAGGCTATTGTATTACAAAGCCGGCAGGAAGATAAAGAAAACCCGTTTCAGTTTTATCATAAGTCTCGGACATTCAGGGAATTGAATTAAATCCGGATTTACTGACAGCTTAACCTATGAGATGATCCGGATTTATGTATTGCTTGCGAATGTTTTAGTTTGTGATATCAATCCTAGTATGCGGGTTCCCTACATGATATCGAAGGTTGTTACATCTAACGCCGTGACAGCGAAATCGGTGCGTCGAACGTTCGTCAAAGCGACGATACCCCTAGTATGCCCCCTAGTATGTCTTTCCTGCATCGCAGGAAGGTTAGGCCCTACTTCATCACGGGGGCCAAGTCCGGGTTGGTGGAGGATTGTAAAACAGTGGCGGCCCTTACTGTCAGAAGTTATCAAGCCGGCTATAAGGCCTCTGACATGGCTTAACGACTACCATTACATGGCAGCTAGCACTAACGGCTTAACGTGCCTTACGAAGCATGGAAGCGCTCGTAAAAATGCCACTACTGATAGTCACGGAACGTTCACCCATCCACCACCTGACCGCATGTGTTGTTGCTTAAACCAAGTGATTGATTCCAATCACTCGGTTACACTGGGCTTCGGACACTACTAGGCCACGAGCACTTTTGTTTTATTTTTAGTTTACCCTAATACAATTGAAACCTCTATCCTTCCATAACTTGCATCCTCAGACAAGCCGAAAGAAAGCCTGGTAAGACGCGACCCGTGCATCATGGCGGGCATTTCTCACACACGGGTCATTTATCAGCCGCAAAAACCCATCCTTATCGCCGTCGAATGAGGTATTACCGACTCTATCGACTGAAAAATAGCGCCTAGTTTCGCTGGCGTCGGTTTATTTTACGGGGACAAAAAAAAAACAGTCTTCAAAATACACACTAAATAGATACACACAGATAGATAGATTACACACTAAATAGTTCGGTGATTTGAACACCAGGTGGCGCTGACGATATTCTTTACCGCGAGATTGCTGCACTTACCCCCAATTTCTCGTACACTAACGATCATACATACATACATACATACATAACCTCACGCCTGTATCCCAGAGGGGTACGCAGAGACCAGGGACTGCCACTTGCCACGATCCTGACAGATCACCTTCGCTTCATCAACGTTCATAAGTCGTTGCATGCACGCACGCCGATTCCGGGTACTTTTTATCATTCCCTTTGCTAATACATCCCCTATTTGGTCGATAAGATGCGTTCTACCGCTCAAAAGAAAAAAACATTTATTTAACGTCACTAAGACATACAAGAAATTATTAAATTATAATTAATTATTTTTTTAATTAGTAAGTAAATGAAAATAGTAAGTAATAGTACTGCAGTAAAAGCAGTACTATTACTTACAATTATTAACAATTATTGAATATTTCGACGATATTACGACCGCAGTCGTCACTTAATTATGAGTGTTATTTATAAAATGTCGGTTTCTCTAAACACTCTAAAAACGGAGTTACAGCCGGTTCATGGCAGGAATTCCTGTTGTGAACCGTCTGTAACTCCGTTTTTAGTGTCTTAGTACAACTAACTTTCTATAAATAAGACTTGATGTTTTTGTTAAGCAAATTGTGTTTTTATTTCTTTCTCTAAAAGTGTAAAAAAAAACATCGTGAGGAAACCTCAATGTCTGAGGTGTTAATACCTACTCCTCAGAGCCTGAAATTGCCAATCTGCACTATTAAACCCATACTCTCCCTTTCTGAGAGCAGACCTATGCCTTAGCGCTATGCTACATAAAAAAAAGTTTAACTGTTATATTCAACTCAGAAATTTACATTAGTATGTGCCTGGCAGGTGCCTATTTAAATGGTAATTAGACTTAAATAAACGTACCCTTCCCTAAATCGAGGAACAAGGCCTTTTTTTTAGACAAGCTCTTCCCAGCTCAATGTTTCTCGTTATTCTTCATTCGTTTTTAATTCGAGGTCTTTGTGTAATTTAACAGATTACTCAAATGCTAATGTCTTGCCGACTGTCGAGGTATGAGAAGGCAAGCGACGATCTGAGCACAGATTTTAAATTTAGCTATCTTCGAATAATTTCATCATCAACCCATTTTCTCACCACCGAGGGGCACGGGATTCTTCCCTGAGGAAGGTATAAGCCAAATGTAGGTTAATTCACATATTGATTGTTTAAAATAATCTGTCTTATTATGGTAACGCTACTTTGATACTTGTATCGATATCAACTCTTATATGCCCCCACTGCTGGGGGCACGGGTCTCTTCCTGCATTGCAGGAAGGTTAGGCCATACTCCACCACGGTGGTCAAGTCCGTCCTGGTGGAGGATTGTAAGACAGTGACGGGCCTTACTGTAAGAAGTTATCAAGCCGCCCATACGGCCTCTGACATGGCTTAACGACTGCAACGATACTTTTATGTAGGAGAAGGTGAGGTAATACGAACCCGTAGGTCAAATTATCCCCCGCCGTGAACCAAAGACAACTAGTGCTATCTATCCAAAAGCACATGAGACATGTTCCCCTCACGCCTGCCAGTTTCCTCTCCAAGTCTCACGGCGGTGATAACGCTTGGCGAGATTTTATTTAAAAAGAATAAAAAAGTGTGGCTCTGATCTAAAGTAAGCCTGTTTTTGACCTTTTATTACTTTTTACAATTTCGTGTTTATGGAAATGTTGTTTTATTTGCGGGTTATAATAGCAATCGGCTAATATTTAAGCAATGTTCGATCACCGCACGCTGTATTTGAAGGTTATGTTTTGATTGATATCTTGGATTTTGATGTTTGGGGCGAAACGATCCCTTTTTGTGTGTTTAAAATGATCCCTGGAATCATTTTACCTCATTAGTATTTCTTGTTTTTACAGATCATGCCAAGAATTTATATCGATATCGATATCAACCCTAGTTTGTCCCCACCGCTGGGGCACAGGTCTCTTCCTGCATCGTAGGAAGGTTAGGCTATACTCCACCACGGAGGCCAAGTCCGGGTTGGTGGAGAATTGTAAGACAGTAGCGGGCCTTACTGTCAGAAGTTGTCAAGCCGCCCATAAGGCCTCTGACGTGGCTTGACGACTGTCATTACATGACAGCCGGCACCAACGGCTTAACGTGCCTTGCGAAGCCCGGAAGCGCTCGGAAAAATGCCACTAGCGGTAGTCACGGGACGGTCATCCATCCTGCACCTGACCGCGCCTGAGAATTTATATACACAAAACTAATCGCCAAAATTGGTCTGAAGAACAAATGCAAAAGGCATTAGATGCTGTCAAAGATGGTATGCCTTACAAAACCACTCGTAACGAGTTTAAAGTCCACGTAATGAAATTAAACATGCTTGACTAGGTATATTTATAATTTTGCAAACCTTTTAAAAGTTTGTTAATATGTAGTTTTATTGATTAAACAGTAGATAATTACAAGAAAAAGATATCTAATGAAACTAGAATACTGTAAAAGTTGTGTAACTTGCTTAGGTACTTCAATTGCTATGAAGAATACATACTTTATTAACGTATGGTATAAAATTATCCCTGGAATTATTTTACCCCTGCCCCAGGGATCATTTTATTCATAGGTGTGTATAAAATGATCCTTTACTAGACTTTTACAAAAAGCTGTAATCTAAAAAAAACTGCATACATATAGCTAATAAAAAATAAGTATGCAGTTACAAAGTTAAGTAAATTCACTACCTCCTTCAATAGAAATCTTGTGATTTTCCCTTAAAATTTAGCCATAGTTAAGTTTTTCCCTTAAGGGGATCATTATACCTCACCTTCCCCTACTATACAAAAGAGCAAAAACGATACTGTGAATTTAATCCTTTGTCCCTAATGCCGCGCGTCATGGGACCTCACTTTAACTCTGTATAGACAGTTACCAACCTAAATCAGTGAAAACTAGTTGCAACCGATGTAAAGCTATCATTTGGGGTAGGTAGAGTCAGCAAAATCAACCATGAATAATTAGCGAACCGCCGACCAAGGCATCGATTCTGTTAGTGCATTATAATACCATGACAAAAGATAAAAAATGTTTATTGCACACAAAAACAAAAATATAAAATACATAGAGATTTTTTTGTACGTGTACAAAATTCTTTTTATTCTTATTCTTATTCTTAAATATCAGAATAACCGTGACAGATACATGGTCGTTTCACGTGGAGTGTTTTTTCATACCATTGACGCCTAGAAGGTTCGATGAATGTGCTCGCGTAGACTTGAAGCAGCGACGAAATTAAATCACCATGCTCATGCTATTGCCATTGTACCACAATGCATTAGCAGAATCTAGGCCTTCACGTATACACGTATCGGGTGTCGAGTATTCGATTGAGTGAATTCTTGATATCGTATTTCTTTCATAACTTTCTGACCCTCCATTCTACATGTCCAAATCAACGCAATATTCCTTTCTCAACGTTGACAACGGTCCATATTTAGCCCAATATGGGAACGTTTTTTACCTGACCTAAATCGCTTCTAGGAGGTTATATTCGATAGTATAATATACTTTCTTCGTTAGGTAACATCGGAATGATATCGCTGTACCCACATGATTATATTTTTTTAATGCACTAACCCGTGCTAAGTTACCTAAGATGCACTGCAAAATAGGTACTCGGGGCTGCAAGAGTTTTGTAAAGAGGTTAATATTTCACTGATGCGGGTGAGTCGTCCATTAGCTCAGTTGGAAGAGCGCTGGCACGGATAGCCAGAGTAAAATGTGGAATGGGTGGAATTTTTAGCCTCTAAATAGGTTTTTTAAAATTGTCCTTAACACGGGTTAGTCCATTAAAAAGAATATCATATTGAGTATCTCTGTCGCTCAGGTTACCTTACGATGTTGTTCTTATTAAACTTATTATTATTTATCATGTTCATAAGAGCGGTGGTAGCTCAGTGGGTATAACAATGGACTTGCAAGCTAGAGACCCAGGTTCGATCCCCAGTGGGGGCATGTACCAATGACTGTTAAATTTCATAGTTACGTACTTTTGCGAATTTGTAGTCGCAATACCACACGCTAACTGTAAAGGAAAACATCGTGTGGAAACCCGCGGCTTGGTTGGCTCAGCACGTATTGACTAGTCTTTCCTGTGGTCTAGGCCGACTAAGCTGTCAGGATGGTATAGGTGCTGGGTGAGCCTACAATATCTAAAACCATGTTCCAGGCACTGCAGCAACCGAGTGGTCCCTCCAGCCATCTAGTGTGAGTGAAGATGCCATTGGACGCTGTGTAACTCGTCTCATTATGTCTATGCAGAGGCTAATGTTTATAAGAAGACGTTCTCTTCAGTAAAAGAGAGTTAATTATATTAAGAAAGTTTATTGAATAAAGTAAATACCTAAGTAAAGTAAATATTCATGGACATATTACACAGATCTCGTTAGCCCTATACTAAGTACAACTAAATGACTTGTGTTATAGGTGCCAACTCGACGATGAAGTTAATACAATAAGTACATAGATAACATCCAAGACCCGAGACTAACACGAAAAGTTCGTTTCCTAGTTTGACCCGGCCGGGGATCGAACCCGAGACCTTCGGTTTTACAGTCAGCGTGCCAAACCGCTGCGCCACCGAGGCCGTCTAATTTTTAATTGATATTATATTAATCAAGGCTGTCTAATCTTAATAAAAAAAACTATTAAACGTTTGCGTTCGCTGTGTCTCAAAACTGCAACAGTTTTCTAAGCCCCTTGTGAAGTGATTAACCCTTTCGGGCGAAACCTAAATTAACTCTGAAAGTAACTTTGCTATTCACCAATAACAAAGAAAAGACCTCAGACCCTACTTGAAGAAAAGTAGTAATGTGCCAGGTACATCGGGACACAAAAAGAAATATTGACCTTGTAATCAAATAGAGGATGTATTCAATTCAATTCAAATGAACTTACATTCGGTTTGCTGAATTTCGATGTACAAAATGTAAACCGCTGCCTTCGGACCGTATAGTAGTGGAAAAGAAGGCAGCGGTAAAAAAACTCCACACAGACCATCTTTTCTCAAGTCATTTGAAACCAAAAACGCCACCTGTACGTAAAATAAGATTACATAATTGCCATTCATAACTTTAAATTCGTTATCAACCCTTATATGTCCCCACTGCTGGGGCACGGGTCTCTTCCTGCATCGCAGGGAGGTTAGGCCTTACTCCACCACGGGGACCAAGTCCGGGTTGGTGGAGGATTGTGAGACAGTGGCGGGCCTCACTGTCAGAAATTATCAAGCCGCCCATAAGGCCTCTGACATGGCTTAACGACGGCCATTATATGACAGCCGGCACCAACGGCTTAACGTGCCTTGCGAAGCACGGAAGCGCTCGGAAAAATGCCACTAGCGGTAGTCACGGGACGCTCACCCATCCCCGTACCTGACCGCGCTTGTTGTTGCTTAACCAAGTGATTGATTCCAATCACCTCGGTTTGCCTAGGCCACGAGCGCTTCTACTTACTTTAAATTAGCAAAGGAAAAATGAAAAGTTATATAGATCTAGATCGATCCAATATTAATGTAAGATTGTCAGAGATTCAAGTCCGCAGTTAAACCAGCAGTCAGCAGTTAGGTAGCTTTAAATTATATCTCAAGCTTAACTTGCATTTAGTTTCCTATTTAAAAAATACACTTAAAAACTTTGTTTTTAATTACGTAGTGTTAAATTCTTCGTCTCCAGCCAAATTGGGGAGGTATTAGGAAAGGGCAAGACTAAAAGCACCCAAAACCGGCGAGCGTGCATGCAACGACTCATGAACTTTGATGAACCGAAGGTGATCTGTCAGGATCGTGGCAAGTGGCAGTCCCTGGTCTCTGCCTCCCCTCTGGGATACAGGCGTGAGGTTATATGTTAACCCGTTTGTCGTAGTAGAGGTACTATAAATTTTTCATTCATTTTGGACTTTATGTCAAAGTGATAAGGAACAATTTCTTACGGGAACTATTATACCACCTCCGGGTAAGGAGTTAACTTCCACACAACACAGTCACTTGTCCTGGTCCTAAATTAGGATACCTTGTGCTTTACTAAAAGGCACGGCCATCTAAAACGTAGAAATGCGCCCAGACAGAGATCATTTGTACTTATCAAGTTCGTTGGCCAGTGGAATTAAACCTTTAGTACTCAAGCTCAACCGACAGACTAGTGAGGCATTCAAAACACTCACTATTGGGACTGATCGTCTGTACTCTTAGCTTAAGACATGCCTGTGTAATTTAATTTTTTAATAATATTGGCCTTTTTGCATCTACTTAATGAGATGATTTATACAGCGTCCAGTGGTATCTTCACTCACACTAGATGGGTGAAGGGACCACTCCGACGCTAAAGTGCCTGGGACATGGTTTTATAGATGGTGTAGGCTTGCCCAGCACCTATACCATCCTGACAGCTTAGTCGGCCTAGCCCACAGGAAAGACTAGTCAATACGCGCGGAGCCAACCAAGCCGCGGGTTTCCTCACGATGTTTGCCTTCACCGTTAGCGTGTGGTATTGCGACTACAAATTCGCAAATGTACGTAACTTCGAAATTAAACAAAGTCATTGGTACATGCCCGCACTCGGGATCGAACCTGGGGCTCTCGCTTGCCAGTCCATGGTTATACCCTCTGAGCTACCACCGCGATTTCATTTTTTATGGATAACAAATTGTTCTCTATCTATCTATTTATCTATCTATCCATCCGTCCGTACTGTTAGGTTCATGGTCTCATTTTCCCAATATTGCGGACAAAAGTAAAGTCGCCGCGCAGTGTCTAATATAAAAACAGCAGTAGGTGCATCCCGCGGGCAGTCGAGCTCTAACTCACAAACCTATCGGATTACCTTTAATGACGTGAAGTGACCTTTTTACCAAATTTCCGGACTAACTGTACGTGCTGTGTTTTGAGATTCACAATAAAACATCAGTTAAGTGAATTCCAGTAGTTTAATTCTAAAGGACCTTGTGGAGACGTCGGTCCGTCAGTCTATCCATTCATTTATCCATTAAGTTAGAATATTTTCGGGGCTTAATCGCGTAGTAATTTATTGGTATTCATCGTGGTCACGAGAAGACTGATGGCTGGTACCCGTTCGCATCTTCGGCTGATGAGGTTTCAGACTTCATATCAGACATCACAAAGCACTTATATAGATAGATAGAGAACACTTTATTGCACATAAAAATGGAAATTACACAGATATTACAGAAATTACAGGGTTGCGACACACTGTACTGACAATGTCATTTATCCACTTATCTATTATTTATATATCTTTGCTAGACTGACGTTCCATTTTCCAACAAAACGGTGACCGAAAGATGGTGCTCAACTGTACATATTAAGTAGATCTAAAGAAGGTACCTTTACGCCAAAGAAAATAACCTTTATGTAAAACTAAACATGAAATGTAAAATGCTTCTCTCTTCGTGCTGGGAAAGCGTATTTTTGAGATATTTATCGCCGGAAATGGCGCATGCATGCATGAGCGTAAACCTTTTCTTGATTTATTCAAATATCATTCCAATACACAGTCCGAAATGAACTATGCGGATTTCTTTTGTAAGATAACTTTTATAGCTTCGTGTGGATAAAGAATTGTACTGTATCGATACCTCTATATCCTCTTAAGCAATAGAGGTAAAAACTACTCCGAGGCTTCTAAAAGTACCTACGTGAGTATTAAATAAAAGCAACCTGCAAAAGAAAATATTAAAATATCATTAAACTTAAGACATTAGATTTTTCCTAGATTTCCTGCTTGAAAGACAAAAATAAATAAGGCTAAGTACGATATCAACCCTTGTATGTCCCCACTGCTGTGGCACTGGTCTCTTCCTGCATCGCAGGAAGGTTAGGCCATACTCCACCACGGGGGCCAAATCCGGGTTGGTGGAGAATTATAAGACAGTGGCGGGCCTTACTGTCCGAAGTTATCAAGCCGCCCATAAGGCCAAATAAGGCTAAATATATTAGATAAAATTTTAGGTGATGTTCTACATATAGGACACCGGGTTTTAGGAGGTTATAATAGCTAGACGGCGCAGCCCTCTAGGCAGAATTTGAATTCATCATCATTCAGCCCCAAGAAGTCCACTGCTGGACATAGGCCTCCTCCATGGATCCAGAAAGACCGGTTGGAAGCGGCTTTTGAATTCATCATCATTCAGCCCCAAGAAGTCCACTGCTGGACATAGGCCTCCTCCATGGATCCAGAAAGACCGGTTGGAAGCGGCTTGCATCTAGCGACGTCCTGCCACCTGAATTTGAATTACTTGAATCTGAATTAAATCGTTACGTCGTCGTAACGATTTGGCACGTTAAGTTACCTATTTAGAGGCTAAAAACTCCACCCATGCCGGGATTCGAACCCGCGACCTCTGGCTATCCGTGCCAGCGCTCTTTCCAACTGAGCTAATAGGCGACTCACCGGCATCAGTGAAATTTCGAACCTCTACAATATTCTCTGTATTACGTACAGGCAGCGACATCTGGCTGAAGTAATTTGCATCACTTGCAGCCCCGAGTACCTACCTACTTTGCAAATAAATAAATAAATAAATAAATAAATAAATAAATAAATAAATAAATAAATAAATAAATAAATAAATAAATAAATAAATAAATAAATAAATAAATAAATAAATAAATAAATAAATAAATAAATAAATAAATAAATAAATAAATAAATAAATAAATAAATAAATAAATAAATAAATAAATAAATAAATAAATAAATAAATAAATAAATAAATAAATAAATAAATAAATAAATAAATAAATAAATAAATAAATAAATAAATAAATAAATAAATAAATAAATAAATAAATAAATAAATAAATAAATAAATAAATAAATAAATAAATAAATAAATAAATAAATAAATAAATAAATAAATAAATAAATAAATAAATAAATAAATAAATAAATAAATAAATAAATAAATAAATAAATAAATAAATAAATAAATAAATAAATAAATAAATAAATAAATAAATAAATAAATAAATAAATAAATAAATAAATAAATAAATAAATAAATAAATAAATAAATAAATAAATAAATAAATAAATAAATAAATAAATAAATAAATAAATAAATAAATAAATAAATAAATAAATAAATAAATAAATAAATAAATAAATAAATAAATAAATAAATAAATAAATAAATAAATAAATAAATAAATAAATAAATAAATAAATAAATAAATAAATAAATAAATAAATAAATAAATAAATAAATAAATAAATAAATAAATAAATAAATAAATAAATAAATAAATAAATAAATAAATAAATAAATAAATAAATAAATAAATAAATAAATAAATAAATAAATAAATAAATAAATAAATAAATAAATAAATAAATAAATAAATAAATAAATAAATAAATAAATAAATAAATAAATAAATAAATAAATAAATAAATAAATAAATAAATAAATAAATAAATAAATAAATAAATAAATAAATAAATAAATAAATAAATAAATAAATAAATAAATAAATAAATAAATAAATAAATAAATAAATAAATAAATAATTAAATAAATAAATAAATAAATAAACAAACAAATAAATAAATAAAAAAAATATATAGGTTATTAAAATTGTCCTTAGCACGGGTTAGTGCATTAAAAATAATATAACGTTTAGTTACGTTTGGGTACCAGTCGATGCCGAGAGAGGCTAGGGAATCGATAAAATAGATAGTCCTATCCTACTAATCGAAACGAAAGTTTGTAAGTATGGACGGGTGGATGGTTGTTACTCTTACACGTAAAAACTACAGAGTGAATTTTAATGAATCTTTTCAATAATATAGCTCATACATCAAAATAACACATAGGCTACAATTTATAAAGATAAGTGTGTGATATTTTTCAAATGCGACGAATAATTTTGTTATGTGGTAATTTTAATGTCAAAAGTAGCTCAGTGGGTAGAACCATGGACTGGCAAGCGAGAGCCCCAGGTTCGATCCTGAGTGCGGGCATGTACCAATGACTTTGTTTAATTTCAAAGTTACGTACATTTGCGAATTTGTAGTCGCAATACCACACGCTAACGGTGAAGGAAAACATCGTGAGGAAACCCGCGGCTTTGTTGGCTCCGCACGTATTGACTCGTCTTTCCTATGGGCTAGGCCGACTAAGCTGTCAGGATGGTATAGGTGCTGGGCAAGCCTACACCAACTATAAAGCCATGTCCCAGGCACTACAGCGTCGGAGTGGACCCTTCACCCATCTAGTGTGAGTGAAGATACCACTGGACACTGTATAAATCATCTCATTAAGTAGATGCAAAAAGGCCAACGCACGGTGGTACCGTAGTAGGTCATAGGACTCGGATGGCAATGACTGAGCTAAGCCATGATATCTGGCTCAGTTACCCACTAATTGTCATACTACCTGAGGGTATAAAAGGTTTCGCAATCTATTGTTCCCAACATTCCTTTTTCGGCATCCGAAGTGAACACAAGTAATTAGTCATCAACCTGTTATCACCAAGTGCTTTAATTAGCCCAAGACGCGACGCGTGTGTTTAAGTTCCAACTTGTCTGTGACCTGCTATTTTACAATGGAATTTGAAGTCACAGGTATGTATTATTAATTTACTTTACTATTTTGCCTTTTCCTTCTACATTTTTTTTTTAAATAGAGTGCTACGCCAACGTGGCATTTTTTATGTATTTATGTCTGTATATTTTTTACGTTGAAGCTTTTACTTATGTTTGTACCTACTTGTACCATTCAATTTGGTATAGAAATATGGGTTACAATGTCTACTACTAGGCCTCTCCAAATTTAGCTGCGTCATGCTGCGTCTGTAAGGTGCAGCCAGGTGCTACGCCGCGCGCCTGAACGCGTAGCAGGCGCGTAGCACTTGCTACGAAACATGTATCTATTTTGATCCGCTTTTAACGTATTTTTATTTTGTTTTAGGTACTAGTATTAAGTGTTCTTTCAAAAGAATGCTTGTACTAGATACTTGGCTGTCTATTAAAGACAGCAAATCTGAACTGGAGCGTTGGCATCGAGTTTTTCGAGACCTAATACAATTGCTGCCTGATGTTGAGAATTACATTGCTGATGACTTGGAAAAAAGAGTTACTAAAGTTTGTACAAGATTGGTAGCAATTTGGAAGCAAGTCACGCGCAACCATTCTCGCATGGTCTCTAAGTACGGAGACTGGCTGAACGAAATTGAAGTTTGCGTTCTGCCAACTTGTGCAACAGTAGGGAGCCACAACACCCAACGGCCAGCAGCAGAAGCTTCGACAAGCACCCAACAGCACCAGCACAGGAAGGACTTTGAGGAATGTAGCAAGAGATCAAAACGCCGCAGGCTTGCAGAGTTAAGTAAAGTAGACAGTTCTGCGATAAATTCTTTGTTGGACGATTCTAGTCTATCTAACGCCGCTGCATCTTTAAATTTCAGCACTGACGAAGTCTTGTCTCTTATAAATGAGACAAAACTGACTAAACATCAGTATCTTTTGGTGAAAGACTTCGTTAATGCAAAATCACCTAATGCATTACCATCTTATCAAAAAGTGTTAGAAGCTAAGAAGCGGTGCTATCCATCGCAAGAGTTTATCACGGAATCATCTGCTGAAGTAGAATTACAATCATTGTTAGATCATACTGCTTGCCGGATACTAGAATCCCAAAAACCCGTTTTGAATAATATTGACCCTAATAAAGAATTTGTTTTGATTGGAAAATGGGGTTTCGATGGGAGTACGGGGCACAGCGAATATAAACAGATTTTTGGAGATTCTGGTATCGATGATGATGGCAGTATGTTTGTTACTTCATATTGTCCTCTTCAATTGGTTTGTAAGTCCAATACCTCCGACCCAGATCAAATAGTTTGGAAAAATCCGCGCCCTTCTTCCACCAGGTATTGTAGGCCTATTCGATTCCAATTTGCCAAAGAATCCAAAGACCTTTCTGTGCAAGAAGAAGCTTATTTCAAGACTAAAATTGATAGTTTACAACCGACTTCTTTCACTCACGGTGAATATGAAATAAAAGTGCAGCATTCTTTACAATTAACCATGGTTGATGGTAAAGTGTGCAGTGCTCTGAGCGATACATCTTGTAGTAGATGTTATATTTGTGGTTCAACTCCAAAAGAGATGAATGACATTGATAAATCGCTGAGCAAAACTGCAGATAGTGGTACCTATCAATTTGGACTATCTCCTCTTCACTCGTATATCCGATTCTTCGAATATTTAATTCACGTTTCTTATAGATTAGACATAAAGAAATGGCAGGTACGTTCTTCAGACGAAAAAGCTCTTCTTGCACAAAAAAAACAACATGTGCAGCAACAGTTTAGGCAGAAACTTGGTCTAATAGTCGACAAACCGCGAAGTGGAGGAAGTGGCACATCTAACGACGGAAACACTGCCAGAAAGTTTTTTTCTAACTCAGCGGTTTCAGCGGAAATTACTGGATTAGATAAAATCCTTATTGACAGATGTCATAATCTGCTGCAGTGTCTTTCGTCGGGATACAAAATTAATAACGCCACTTTTAAAGAGTATTCTCTAGAAACAGCACGTAAACTTGTTGCTACCTATCCATGGTACAACTTGCCATCGTCTGTACATAAGGTCCTCATTCATGGGTCGGAAGTAATTGAACACGCATTATTGTCAATAGGTGAGCTTTCGGAAGAGGCCGCCGAATCTTGCAATAAATTAATCAAACTCTTCAGGCGTGACAACACGAGGAAAATGTCTCGGGTTGTCACAAACACCGACTTGATACATAGACTTCTCCTTAATTCGGATCCTTATATTTCTAGTTTAAGAAGGTTACCACAGAAGAAGAAGTCTATTCTATCAAAAGAAGTATTAAATTTGTTGTCGGTTTAGGAAAAAATGTAAAAAATAAGATAGGTATTTATGTTATTTTTTACATAACTCCTATTATGTAAATATAATATTTTTTGTCCAATTGTGTGTTTGTACTTAGATGTTAGTTAAGTATTTACTTTATTTGTAATATAAAATGTAAATAGTAAGGTTTAATAGTTATTAAGTTGCAAACCTTCTTTTAAGTGTAATAAAAATGCATAATTTTGTAAATAAAATAAGCTTTTTAAGATTATTTTGTTTTTTTTTTATTGTGTTATGGCTTAAAGTATTACAAAACACCATAATAATAATAATCAGCTATGACAACGACAGTCATTATTATCGCGAAACCCTATGACCGCTACTCTTAGGGCGTGGAACCAGTGTGCAACGGTACCAACTTTCAGGTAACATCTTCTCAGACAGATTACATGACAGATTACAGCGAGTGGGCACCAAAGCCTTGTAACATCTGTGCAGAAGAAGCGTGCCTAGGCTTTAGGTTATCCCCAGAACAATCTGTCACGCAGACTAATCTAATTTACTTCTTGAAATAAGCTCGGGTACTTCGCGGGCGAGTTTTTCGCGTGAGTAACTGAGGCGAAATGCCTTGAAACAACTTGAATTAAGTTAAAGTCTTACTTACTTGACAAAGTTGGGTATAAGTGGTCCCAAGAGAGATTTTATTTTTTAATGTCTTTGGTAAGGCTGAGCAATTGCGGTTGATTTTGAAATACTTATTCTATTCGGTTTGCGTTGTTAGCATAAGAAATGAGTTTTCAAATGAACACCTAGTCTTATAACGTGCAAGGGGTCACATCACCATCATCGTCATCGGCCTACGGTTGTCCACTGCTGGACATAGGCCTCTCCCATTGCACGCCACTGAGCACGGTCCTCGGCTACTCTCATCCAGCTCTTGCCAGCCGCCCTGCGAAGATCATCGCTCCACCGAGTCTGAGGACGTCCTACACTACGTTTACCGATCCGCGGTCTCCACTCAAGAACTCTTCTACCCCATCGGTTATCAGTTCTTCGGGTGATATGGCCGGCCCACTGCCACTTCAGCATGCTAATTCGGTGGGCTATGTCGGTGACTTTGGTTCTCTGTCGGATGACTTCGTTTCGAATTCGATCTTTCAGAGAAAGGGGTCACAGTTTATGTCTAAACCTACTAATACGAGTATTATACACTCGAAAGTTTGTATGGATGGATGGATGTTTGTTTCTCTTTCACGTAAAAACTACTGAATGGAATTTGATGAAACTTTACAATAATATAGCTTACACATCAGAGTAACACATAAGCTACAATTTATGCGGATATTGTGTAAATTGTACAAAATATGGCGATGAGTAAGTGTAAGTGAGTGAGTAAGTGAGTGACTGAGTGAGTGAGTGAGTGAGTGAGTGAGTGAGTGAGTGAGTGAGTGAGTGAGTGAGTGAGTGAGTGAGTGAGTGAGTGAGTCAGTAAAATGATTGATTTCACTTTCTTTAAGATAAGGTAAAATAAGTACACAGTACAACTGGCAGTTTCTTATGATAAATTTTGGAACATCACTATATATTTTTAAACTATGTGCCCGCGGTGTTACCCGCGGTGTTTCGATTTTCCCATGGAAATAGGATAGTTTCCTGCAGTAAAAAGTAGCCTTTGTGTTAATCCAGGGTGTCAGGTAACTCCATAGGTACCAAATTTTAATCGCTCCAGCCGCTTAGACATGAAGAAGTAGCAAACATACACACTCACAAACTTTCGCCTTTTGAATATATAAGTGTGATGATAGTGTGATGGGATGATGATGATGTGATGTGATTATTTTAGATACAGGTACATATAAAAACTTTTCGAATTATTACCTATTATTTTCATTGGTCGGACACCAATTCGACGACCTCTGTGGCGTAGCGGTAGCGCATCTACCTACCATGCAAGAGGTCCCTGGTTCGAATCCCGGCTGGGAACAAAAAAAAAACCCCAGGTCTTGGATGTTTACATGTTTGTGATGTCGTTGTTTCTGGTTCCCACGACACAGAGTATCCTAGTGTGGGGCCAGAAGCAATGTATGTGCCTGTATGTAAATGTTATGTTATGTAATTCAATTTTGTTGCACAAAGAACGTAATGATAATGACGTTTTTTTTTACTTATTGCAGTTTCAGCAATTAGAACTTGTCCAATTACACTGAACTTTTCCAGCCAACAACAAAACTCGCTATTGGCCGCAGCTTCGTAAAATTTAGTGAAATTTTTAAATATTTCATAGTAATTAGTTTACGTCGACGGTCCATTCGGTCAGGCTGTGGAACGCGCTGCCACAAAAGATATGCGCTAGTCCCACTGCTGGTACATTTAAGAAGCGGTTGAAAGGGCATTATCTATCTCTGTCATAACATTGAGCTATATATTTATGTATTTATTTTTAGTTTACGTAGTTTATTTCTTTCTTTCATAGTTAGGTAGGTCATTCAATATTTATGTAGTATATTTTGTACACGTATATAGACCCGCTTTTTACTGCTTCTCCGACTCTCTAAGGTTTGCTGGAAGAAATCTCTTTCAGAGATAAGCTCGCCTTTGTACATGTTATTTTTTATGTAATGTCCTGTTAAATGTTAATGTCCTGTTAATAAAGTGTAATTAACTAAATTAATTACGTCGCTTGAGAAAAGTTTGTGAAAATAGCACCCTCCTAACTTCAGACACAATAAACTGTTTCTATGGAATTAGGACTTTATTTATAGGTAGCCTTATTAAGATTAAGAACTACTCATATTGATATAAAATACTACGAAAACTTAATCTTAATGTTGAGTTGAGCTGGAAAGAAAGATATTGAGTTAGTATCAAAGGGATTTATTGTACTACTAAATAATAGGCGAAGTCACCATGTGCTTTCAGTTTCAACATTTACTTTTTTCTTACACTTAACACATATTCACAATTGACACATTCTTATCAGACCAAACCTTTGTGGTACCCAAAATATTGGTGTTGCTAATACTATTCTTCTTCTTCTTCAGATTTTATTAGTCCACTGCTGGACTTAGCCCTCCCCTAATGAGCGCAAGGTTGTGCCATCATTGGGGGTAGTGCCCATAATCCCCACGCTGAGCATGCGGGTTGGGAATCGCAGTTTGGTGGAATTGCACTGCAGAGGGCGCTGCTGCCCACCCCCCTTTTGTGTCCCTTAGTCGCCTTTTACGACACCCGTGGGAAGAATTTGGGTTGGTGCTATTCTCTAGGCCGACATCACACAGCCAATTCATTACTAAAAAGTTGTTCTTGAAGCGGTTCTGTTTTTACATTCACATTTTTTTCTAACACTTTATCCAAAAAGTGTAGAAATTAAAGAGTAAGGTTTAGCTGAGACTCTTTCTCGTGTTCGTTAATTTATTGAACTTAAAAGCATTAAAAACATAAAAACTACATATCTAATATACATATATATGTATATTACAGTTGGTCCAAAAGTTCAAGAAGTGAAATTTACATCTTTGCGCAATAATTCTTTTTAATGAAATTACTGTAGTTTTTAATTTCTAATGCTTTTAAGTCTTAGTCTAAGTCTTATGATATATCTATATCATCTAATTTCACCAAATACTTCTGGTTCGCAAAATCTTGGTTTGTCCTGCCAAGTGTAGCTCTGTGTTTAGAAGTAGTCCTTGAACTTCTTAAGTGGAAAATAGCTGCAACTTCACATTATGTTATCCATTGAGTAAATACATAAATCCAGTTTTTGTTGGCACCAATCTCCGACGGCTTAACACTGCAGTCTGAAGCATAGATAATTCACAGACGCCTGGAAACTAACTGACATGCTATTGTCGAATTACCGTAGTAACTTTGCTCGTGCCTTCTAGATGTACAGCGTGATTTTGAAATCGGTAGCAATATTTTGGGGGAATGTTCTTTTAGATTAGATTAGATTAGAACTCTTTATTGTACACACCAGAAAACAAAATACATAAAAAGGCTTACACATCTAAGCTATTGCCGTACACAATTGGCGGTCTTATCGCTAAAAGCGATCTCTTCCAGACAACCTTGGGATGGATAGAACTGAAAGATGAAGAGAGTAGGTAGGTAGGTGTACATGAAGTATACAGGAAGAACATGTACATAAACTGACTTACAACTGATATTCATATATATTTAATAAAATACATAAACTAGGCCATATATATAATTTGAAAAACAGTATCAAATTAATGTTGAATTCTGGCCTTGACACATACCAATGAAAATCTATTGACATTCACATACATGCACATACATACATTGCTTCTGGCCCCACACTAGGATACCCTCTGTCGTGGGTACCAGAAACAGCGACATCACAAACAAGTAAACATCAAAGACCTAAGGTTTTTTGTTCCTAGCCGGGGTTCGAACCCGGGAACTCATGCATGGAAGGCATATGCGCTACCGCAGCGCCACAGAGGCCGTATTATAATAGAGTATAACAGGTTAATGATTTTTCATAGTTATCTATTAAACTTGAAGCGCTTGGTGCCTGGTCGAACTGAGTAATTGGAATCGAATTGACGTTTAGATAGATAGATAGAGAACACTTTATTGCACAACCAGAAAAATATTACAACCATGATTCTTAAATCTAAGTAATGTTATACAATTGGCGGTCTTATCGCTAAGAGCGATCTCTAAGTTTAAGTAACAACAAGCGGGGTCAGGTGCACGATGGGCGACCGTCCCGTGACTACCATAGTGACATTTTTCAGAGCGCTTCCGTGCTTCGCAAGGCATGGTAAGCCGTTGGCTCTATTGTTTGTTAATGCCTACGTGAACTAGCTAGACATAAAAAAAAACATTTAAAATTTACTTGTAATTGCCAATCTGCGGTGGGCACGCGTGGCAATTAAGCCTCTCTCTTTGAAAAAAGGCATGTGTGACGTAAATATGTAACAAAATAATACAAAGAAAAATGATCGTAATTTCTTTCATAACGACCACCGGCCGATAACTTGGCCTGGCGCACTGTGCGTCTTGATTCTGTAACATTTTATGTTTAGAGCGCTTATTTTTCATTATTATCACTGACTGAGCAGAAAAATGGATACATATTTATAAGTATATCTCGCGGGGATTTATGACGGAAGAGTAGGAACAGATAAGCCCTCAGCATTAACTTGCCAAGTTTTTAATTAACTCAAATAAGTGTAACAAATTACAAACAGCTTATAAAATCTGATACTGTTCCACTCAAGCCAATCAGCACCTAATGACTAGACGTTTAAGATACAATTTATGTCGTGACGGAAATTGCCGACGCTTTCATCGAAGTCTAGGACTAATAAGAGAGTATTGGAGCAAGGAACGTACAATTTAGTTAGTTGACGCTATTTACTTTAATCTTAGAAAGAATTAGAGTTTCTCGTGAGATTTTTCATGAAATTGGCTTTTCGCTTCTGAGCTCTTGTTTTGCTCTTAAACTAGAGGAGTGAAACTTATTCTACTGACGTTCCACCCGACTGCGGCAGTGCTCCAAAGGAGGCTTATGCGTTTGGATCGTATTTATGTATGTTTTATAATATGTGCTCTGGTGTACAATAAAGAATATCCTTATGTTACATATGTATGTATGTGTATGTATGTCCGATTATGCGTTCTAACCTATGTTATAACCAATAATTAAATTTGAAAAAAAAAAACGTTGGCCCTCTCTCTCTATCTGAGAGAAGGCCTGCGCCCTGCATTGGCTCCATTAATTGAACAAAAGTGTTTGTAAAATTACTAAGAATAATTTAAGATTGGAAAGAGAAATGACCAAACTACAACAATGTAACAATTACATTGCATTGTTTCGCCTGCTTAGTCGTTAATGCTCAACAGTCGCGTTTTTGGTTATATCTTGTTCCAGTTTTAATTTTTTCTTACTAGTGATTTTGAGCTGTGGAGATTATTAACTATTTTCGGAAGAATACATAAATAACAAATCGATCAATTACCAGTCGAACTTATACACGCGAGGGTCCCGTAGCAGTACGCCATCTCACGTACGGTGGAAGAACTAATCTTAATTTAAATTGATAGTATTTAGAGACTTGCGCTTGGACGTTTTTTATTACTTGTCGTCTCAATATTAATAGTAATATAACTTCCACGCACACACACACTTCCACACAGCACAATCACGTGACCTGGTCCCAAACTAGGACACCCTGTACTATGGTAACCAGGCAAGGACGTTACAAACATGAAAATACACCCAGACTGAGGCCACTTGTACAAATGTACGGTGGCCCCCAGAGGGAATCAAACCCACGACCTCTGTCTAGGTATCCAGGCGCCTTAACGCCTAGACTACCGAGGCAGTCGAGTTGTGGCAACTTGTTGTTGCATAGCTTGTGAAAATATTGATCGTACATGTTATTGGACCCGTTGTTATTTATGAGCGAAAGAAATAAAACCCGACATTTTGTAAATATTCACGCCTAAATGCGAGTGAAAAGATCCGTGTAATGATCACCCGGGCGTCTGTAAATACGCAACATTATTTAAATGATCGGATTATCCGAGCTCCACAAGCTTTATCCGTTCTCGCGGGTTAGCCGGTTGAATTAGCATAATTAGCGTCGTTTTTCTCGGTTTTCCTATTTATTTTTTTATCCTCGAGATCCTTCTTAGGGAAGCGCTAATAAATGGTATAATTTTTCATTCATAGGCGAACGTTCAGATTTATATAAAAAATGGAATGGCTGAAGTATTTTAAATAATTAATAGATTATACTAGAAGTAGTTAAGTAATTCATTTATATAGGGAAGAGCAGGTGATCGTGCTCTTCCACTATGAAGAGAAATTTCCCGCCAGGCAGATCGTATGCCTGGGGATGGCCGGTCCAACTGTTGTTAGTGTGACGTCCGACTAACAACAGTTGGATTATTTATGGTATGTCATTGAAACACTTTGATTGCGCGATGCAGGAATGTTGGATTTTGTAGTGCGCGCGCAGAGTTAACATGTGCTCGCCACAAATTTATCAAAGCTTTTTTAATAAGATTTGATAAAAGTGGTTATTTAAGCTTTTTTAATAAGAGTTGGTTAACATATTGATTAAGTTAATAAACAACGAAAATATGAATTGATCTACAATTTGAGTTTAACGAGGTTGTGTTTCGTGGAATATTTACCTGTTATGGTGATTGCAAATGTTTGGAGGTCTGCCAAAAGTTTTTAAAGTATCCCATTTCAAAAATAAAATATTAAAATTGTCCTTAGCACGGGTTAGTGCATTAAAAATAAAAATAGTAGGTATATTAAAATTCAATTGAAATCACAAAATTTTACGTAATTTTGCATAATCGGTTAACCACGCTGCGTTTGTCGGTTTGAGGTCTCCACTCAAGAACTTAATTTAAAAAATGAAATAAATAAAAAAAATACTGAAAAAACCTATAGAATGAAAATTAAGCGGTGGAATAAACCTTTTATTAAAGTTTCATCTTTTCTACGGGTGTTATTAATACACACTGTTCAAAATGTGAGCCTGAATACCCCAGCGCTGTTCAGGTTAACGGTTTCAAACATAAATTCACTACTTTATATGTGTGTACAGTCGATTGAAAACCGTATTACGCTACCTACCATTGTCGGTCCCTTAGTGAATTGTCCATTCTATTTAAGAAATAATAATACGGTTTTAAGAATTAAATAACTAGTGCCACTGTATGTACAAAAATCAAATAACAAAACTGGAAAATGGCGCTCAAATGGGGCACTCGAATTAAATATCGACGGTATCACGTCTGATTAATTGACTACCATGCCGGTGGTCGTGAATTCGAATCCTACTACGACGGCCATAGTCTAGGCGTATATCCATGTTTGTAATACCTTGTCGTCGTCAGGCTATACTAGTCCACTACTGGATATAGCCCTCCCCTAAAGAGCGCCACGTTGTGCTATCATAGGGGGTAATGCCCATAATCCCCACGCTGGCCATGCGGGTTGGGGATCGCAGTTCGGTGGAATTGTACTGCAGGGGACCCTGCAGCTTTCATTTCATTGCGCATTTGATCAACATCCACTTGCATCTTCACTCACACAATGGGTAAAGGCATCACTCGGACACTGCATTGCCTGGGACATTGTTTTTTAGATGAAGTAGCTTGCCCAACACCTATTCTATCCTGACAAATTGGTAATTGCACATTAGCACTTTCTGACATAGAAAAAAAATTATCATGCTTATCCTCTTTATCTATCCTATCCTATCTATCCTCTTTATAACCAATCAGAAGCACACGAGAATTTTAAAATAAAGCAACCAGTTTGTCAGAAAGACGCATGTAATATGAATGAAAATCAAATTCAAACAAAAGATAGACTTTTCACTTGAAAAAGAAAACAGAAAATATGCACTAGTCCCACGATTGGTGCATTTAAGAACAGTTAAAAGACCACTATTTTATCTCTATCATAACTTTGCTATATATTTATTTATTATTTACTATGTATTGTATTTATTTATATTTGAAGGTATTTAGTCTATGTAGTGTATTATTTCTGCTTAGGTAATTGTTATGGGGTTTTGCAGTTTATTTAGTTTATATTGTACATGTATATAGACCCATTTTTTACTGCTTCGACTCTCCAAGGCTTGCTGGCAGAAATTTCTTACAGAGATAAGCTCGCCTTTGTACATGTTATTTAATGTTTCGTGTGCAACAAAGTATGATAATAATAATGAAAAACAGAAGCCTATCGTGGTTCGATAGACTCCTAGAGCTATTGAGTAGGCACGCAAACACTTTCGTTATCGGCTGTACCAACATGCACCATTGGAGCGGGCGCAATTTCGTCTATTGTACTAACACAAAGCACTGGCATCGTCAGATCTCGAGTTCCGGACACGTTGCCTTTGGAGTTTAAATTATTGTTTCATTAAAGTAAAAAAGAAGAAAATTGATGAATTGATGCATGTACCTACGTGTGGTATGCCTTTTCTTTCCTGTGATGTGTTAATTTGTTCCAATAAATGTAGGATTCTTTCTCCTTTCTTTCTTCTAATACCCTGTTAAATGTTTCGTGTGCAATAAAGTATAGGACATAAAATAATAATATAATAGGAATAAGCATAGCATGAAACATAAAGTGTTGTCTATCATTATTAGGGCATTTAGTGAAATAGCTCACTAAAAGCTCCACCCAGAATTTAGTTTCATAAACCGATGATGAATGTTAATAATATTCATTACATTAGACATCAATGGAGGCACAGTAAATTGTTGTTGCCATAGGCCCACACTCAATTTAGTCTAAGCCGATTAAGTATGTTTCAAAACGTTTCAATAATTCACGAACATTAATTCCAGCACTTTAATCCACTTTCTGAAACCGTTAGGCAGAGTTACTAAGTAAACCTAACCCTATGTAATGTTATTTTAATATTCTGTATTCGGTCCGATATTTGCTGTGGGCAGTGACTGGAAGAGGAGAGCCGAAGATCGGGCTTAGTGG
The DNA here is from genome assembly GCA_934045075.1 of Yponomeuta sedellus. Classification (NCBI taxonomy): domain Eukaryota; kingdom Metazoa; phylum Arthropoda; class Insecta; order Lepidoptera; family Yponomeutidae; genus Yponomeuta; species Yponomeuta sedellus. Next base: position 5,632,338 of record OW203733.1, read on the forward strand.
GGTGTCTTGGCAGAGGCCTACATCCAACAGTGGACTAACAGAGACCTCAATTATTGCTAATATGGTTATTATATTATGATTATATTAATTTTAATGCACTAACCCGTGCTAGGGACAATTTTAAAAACCTATTTAGAGGCTAAAAATTCTACCCATGCCGGGATTCGAACCCGCGACCTCTGGCTATCCGTGCCAGCGCTCTTTCCAACTGAGCTAATGGGCGACTCATAGTGAAATTTCAAACCTCTTTACAATATTCTCTGTATTACGTACAGGCAGTGTAATATTATAGTAAATTTATAGTATTTTTAATATTATATTATGATTTAAATTCATTCCATTGTGTGCAGCCGAAACATCTTCAAAAGAGCTAGATTGGCTATTCATAATGGCGTGCTGGTCCCAACACTTATGTATGGTAGCGAGACTTGGGTGTGGCAAAAGAACCAAGAAAGTAGAATTAATGCAGTAGAAATGAGGTCCTTGAGGAGTATAGTGTAGTGTTACTTTGAATGACAGGATACGCAATAGTCTGATTAGAGAACGTTGCGGACTAAAAGGGGATGTAGTGACTAGAATTGAGAAAAGAATGTTGCGTTGGTTTGGACATGTGGAGAGGATGAAGGAAGAAAGATTGACGAAACAAATATATATTGCGAATGTGAATGGAAGGGTTTGTAAGGGTAGTCCCAGGCGGACATACATCGACCAGATAGAAGATGTATTAGCAAAAGGAAAGATAAAAAGTACCCGGAACCGGCGTGCGTGCATGCAACGACTTATGAACGTTGATGAAGCGAATGTGATCTGTCAGGATCGTGGCAAGTGGCAGTCCCTGGTCTCTGCCTACCCCTCTGGGGTACAGGCGTGAGGTTATTTATGTATGTATGTATGTATGTATGTATGTATGTATGTATGTATGTATGTATGTATGTATGTATGTATGTATGTGTATGTATGTATGTATGTATGTATGTATGTATGTATGTATGTATGTATGTATGTATGTATGTATGTATGTATGTATGTATGTATGTATGTATGTTTGTATGTATGATTTAAATTGTAACTGGTAATATTCTTCTTCTTCTTCAGGCTATATTACTCCACTGCTAGACATAGCCCTCCCCTAATGAGCGTCATACCGCAAGGTTATGCCATCATTGGGGGGTAATGCCCGTAATCCCCACGCTGGGCATGCGGGTTGGGGATCGCAGTTTGTTGAAATTATACTGCAGGGGGTGCTGCTGCCCACTCCCCGGGTTTGTGTTCCTTAGTCGCCTTTTACGACACCCGCGGGAAGAATTTGGATTGGTGCTATTCTCGAGGCCGACACAGCAGTCACCACAATATTCATTACAAGTGAATAAATTTTGTAATACAATGAAATTTGACTGTGATCTAGCAATACGTGCTATCTCAAGATTGTCTGTAAAGTTGACACGTACGTTATGCGGAAAAAAAATATGTTAATTCCATAGAGAAATATTATGGGAGAATTTGAATGAAGTTTACGTGTGAATTTTCAAACTAAAGTCAACAATGTGACTCTTACCGGCTTGGGTTTAATGACAGATTGAAATCAAAAAGCGTTTTGTCGAAAAAAATAAATAGATAGGAGTTAACGCCAGAACACAGTCGAAATGTCAAAAAGAAACAAAAAAAGCATTAGATGTCAATATCATGAGAATGTCAATCTGTGATATCAATCAATTATACTTGTTCATGTCAGGTCAGGTCTATAAGCGTAAAAATACATGTTTTTTTATAATACGACAGCCGTTGGTGCCGGCTGTCATGTAATGGCAGTCGTTCAGCCATGTCAGAGGCCTTATGGGCGGCTTGATAACTTCTAACCGTAAGGCCCAGCCTGTCTCACAATCCTTCACGGTTAGGAGTATGGCCTAACCTTCCTGCGATATCGGAACAGACCCGTGTCCGAGCAGTGGGGACATAAAAGGGTTGCTATCAAAATATATATATACGTACATACGTAAATACTAAGTAATAGTTGTTATTAAGTATGTATATCATGTTAATAAGTTATACCTTAAACTATTAATATTAAAACATTCTATATCAATCCTGTGTATGTCCTTCAATCCTTCCTGCATTAAAATGAAAAAAATTGCATGGAACATAACTTACTTATTTACAAATCTTATGGCTACAACACGCGATAAATGTTTTCTTCATTCGGGTCTCATTTCGTGTTTTGTCCATTACAAGATCCGTTTTCAATGCCCAAACAATGGTTTTAATTTTATTTATTTGGTTTTGTTTTCCTTAGTAACGGAAATATTTTGCGCAACAAAAAGGGATTGTTTTTGTTATGTTTGCTAGCAGGAAGCGTGTCTCAAGTCACACACATTTTGAATTGTCATTCAAGGAAAATATTTTTTCTCAAACATGCTCGGAAATGTTTGTGTTATTATCATGAAATAAAGCCACAAATTTTCTCTTTTATGGCTCCCGCCTCACTTTACTGGCCTAAGCCAGTAAAGTAAGTATGAAAATCTATTACAGTCCGCTGCTCTAACTTTTTAAATTTACTTACTAAAATTAAACTGACCAAGGAAAAATTACATACAGCCAACCACCTACTAAGTTCTGTAAGCATACTTGCAAGATTAAAAAAAAACAATCTATGGTATTGGTTTTTGTGCGGTTAAACATGGTGCTCAAATATGTTAGTGTATTTAAAAAATAGAAAAGGCGGCAAACTAAACAACTTTTTTCTGCTTATTTTTTCTGATAATCATTTCATCGAAAATATTGAAAATGAGTTCTAGTGACGAGAGTGATGCGGAAATTATGGACTGTACTCCGCCTAATTTGAGAAATGAAGCAAAATTTGCTATGGAGAATCTGTTACCGGCTAAAAGTAAAGAAAAATACATTTTTACGTTATTTTTTCCTAATAAACTATTATTTCTTAATTACCTAGTAATTATTTTAATATTAATATTTCCTCGCATTGTTTGAGAAAAGCATTATACAATCCTCGGCCGGAACAGGGATTGCAGGACTCGTTCTAGACGGCCTCGTCTACGACTCGGCCGTCTATCCCAAACTCGTCCAGCAATCCCTTACTTCTCGGCCTCTGCAGTTATGTACTATTGGTTAACCTGAGCGTCTGAGGTATTTACTTACATTACGATTAATATTTGCAATGAGTACGCGCTCGTGGCCTAGTCGAATTCACTGATTGGAATCAATCACTTGAGTTAAGCAACTACAGGCGCGGTCAGATGCAGGATGGGTGACCAACCCGTGACTAACGCTAGTGGCATTTTTTTCCGAGCGTTTCCGTGCTTTGCAATGTACGTTAAGCCGTGAGTGCCGGCTGTCATGTAATGGCAGTCGTTAAGCCAAGTCAGAGGCCTTGGGCGGCTTGATAACTTCTGACAGTAAGACCCGCCACTGTCTTACGATCTTCCACCAACCCGGACATGGCCCCCGAAGTGGAGTATGGTCTAACCTTCCTGCGATGCAGAAAGAGACCCGTACATCAACAGTGAAGACATACAAGGGTTGATATCGAAATAGTACGTGGTGAGAAGACGATACAACTCTCTCTTTCCCAGTAGAATTGGTGCAGGTTTATTATTGTGCGACACTGTTACATCCTAATGCCAAAGTACCTATCGTTTTTTATGCAACCTACCAACGTTCCAATGTAGGATAGGCCTTCTCTCAGAGTGTAAATAACGAAAGCACTTTATTATAATCATACTATTTTTGTAATAGTTAAAAACAGTGTTAAATCCACCATAAAGGAAGGACTGACTCCTAAGATACAGGTTACTCTAGTTTAGGTAACGTAGTATTGTAAGAAAGCTGTATAATACATATTGAAAGTTACATTGTATGTTTTTTTTCAATAATTACTTACTTATTATAGTAGCAATACCACTCGCTGACGGTAAAGGAAGAATTCGTAAGGAAACCTGCGTGTCCGCGGTAGGCACGCACGGCAATTAAGCCCAAAGTCTCTCTGTGAGAGAGAGAGTTTAGCTGTACAACGTATTTATATGTCAGTCTAACTTATATGATGTGCTGTTTGTTGATGTGTTTTATATTATTCTGTAACACTGCCTCTTCTTACCTACACAGCAATCGATGATGGAATCTGATCACTTCAGTACGGGCTTGCCTAGTGAAGTGTTCAGGCACTTACTGTACTCTAAAACATATTATTTGTGAAGAAATAAATATATGGGACGTAAACAGACGTGAAGCGCTCGTGGCCTAGGCGAACCGAGTGATTGGAATCAATCACTTGGCTAAGCAACAACAGGCGCGGTCAGGTACGGGATGGGTGAGCGTCCCGTGACTACCGCTAGTGGCATTTTTCCGAGCGCTTCCGTGCTTCGCAAGGCACGTTAAGCCGTTGGTGCCGGCTGTCATATAATGGCAGTCCTTAAGCCATGTCAGAGGCCTTATGGGCGGCTTGATAGCTACTCACAGTAAGGCCCGCCACTGTCTTACAATCCTCCACCAACCCGGACTTGGCCCCCGTGGTGGAGTATGGCCTAACCTTTCTGCGATGCAGGAAGAGACCCGTGCCCCAGTAGTGGGGACATACAAGGGTTGATAACTACGTATACAGACAGCATTATATCAAAGTAATTGTTTATTTACATGTAGGGAATCTAATCTGGTACAGAGGAGAAGTGCAATGCTTGTTCCGTAAATCCCGACTCTTTTATATTGTTAAAGGAATGGCGCGCATTTTAAGCCTTTTGCCAGAATTTGTTTTTCAGTAATTTATTACACTGCAACCACTGGAACTGCGCGTTTACTTTATTACTTCATGCGGCGCTTGTTTTCTATAAGCATTTTATGAACATCGAAAGTGCAGTTAGGAAGGAAAATAAAAAAGTATTTCCGGTACTCAATACTTTTTAGGGTTGTTACATTTTAACTTAATAGTTATTTGATGATCTTTGTAGACCCTGTAGAGCACGGAACATTTTAAAATGCAACATTAGAATATGCATGACATCAACTTAAAATTAACATATTTAATTCAATTAATAATTATGCAATCTAAGTTAATTTAATTTAAAACTAGCTGACCCAGCGAACTTCGTACCGCCTGATAGTCAATTCTTTTTTTTATTTGCCCTACCGTAAGAACCATCGTCGTACTTCAAGGAATATTAAAAAAAAAATTAGCGAAATCGGCTCAGCTGCACTTGAGATTTGCGCTTACCAACACATTGAACACATTAAAGACAGTACAATGTATGAGTTCTATGTTTTGTGATAATTATGTAAACTATGTTAATTAAGGACTTTGAAAAGACTAAGTTTGGAGTTTTTTGTCCATTTTTTCTCCAAAGTGATTTAGATTTTGAAATGGACGTTTTGACTAGTTTGAATTGTAACTTTCATTAAGCCACAATTTCTGTGCTACTTTGAATAAAACCTTTTCATTTCATTTCATTTGAACGATTCATTTTTATATTATAGAGAAGTAGTATTATCCGTGAGCGCTGTCACGGATAGCCAGGGTTGCGGGTTCGAATCCCGGCATGGGTGAAATTTTTAGCCTCTAAATAGGTTTTTAAATTATTTCATTGTTTTAGAAATTATTTACAGTCAAAAGTCTAAAAACGTTAATGACGATTGTACCTACGCAGCTCTGTCGGTGCTACGCGGCTACATCAGAGCTACGCCGCTCTCTCAGTGCTACGTGGCTACGAGACTCACTACGCGCCTACGTCGTAAGATTTTTGCGTGGGTATTCTAACAACCAAAACACACTTTTTTAGATTAAAGATAAAAAAAGTATGAGGAAATGATAAATTTTAATAGACGTAGTGTATCTTCACCTATATTACGCATATAAATCCTTTGAATCCTAACGTCTAGATGTCAAATTCCAATTCAGGATTCCGATGGTATTTGGTGCGCTTAATTTTAAGCCCCTGTTAACATAACATAACCTCGCACCTGTATCAAAGAGGGGTAGGCAGAGACAAGGACTGTCTGTCTGACTTGCCATGATCCTGACAGATCACCCCTAAGCCCCTGGTAAATTTTAAAATTCTTCAAGCATGATTACCACAAATGCGCTCGATATATTTCTCTGGTTAATCTTTCTTCCTTCATCCTTTCCATATTTCTAGACCATCGTAATATTCCTTTCTCATATCTAGTCACAACATCCTTCAGACCACACGTTCTCTAGTCAATATATTGCTAACTTGTCATTCAATTCAATTATCAACGCATTCTTAAGGCGTATGCCACACATACACCGCAAGAACTTTATTGAGACTATATGTTACTATAACTCCTATTATGGTCACAGAAATTTACAGTATATTCTATTGCAGTAGACAAGCTGGCCTTGTTTATTAAATTAGATCCTTTGATGCCTGGGTGCAATCTAGCGTAAGCTTAGGACAGCTATTCTTGTGGGGAAATCATATTATTTAATGTACGCTGGTGACCAACCTATAAATAACTAAATGTCTGGCTGAAGGATACTGTTTTTACGCCAAACGCAGTGGGTACTTGGCAGTCTTGTCTACTGCATTGGAAATTTAAAAATGACTCAAGTCATACAAGTGTGAACCATTAAATTGTTTGGTTTTTTTGTCCATTTTTTCGCTCAAACTCTTTTCTTTAGTAATATTGTAATATATATAAATCTTAAGTTATAGAGTTTGTTATCGAATCCTTTCGAAATGGCTTCACTGATTTTTACGACTATTTATGTGTAATGCGCTTTATATGTGAAGTGGTCGAGGCCTAGTCGAACCAAGTGGTTGAAGTCAATCACTTGAGTTAAGCAACAACAGGCGCCGTCAGGTGCAGGATGGGTGACTACCGGCAATTTTTCCGAGCGCTTCCGTGCTTCGCAAGACACGTTAAACGGTGCCAGCTGTCATGTAATGGCAGTCGTTAAGTCAGGTCAGAGGCCTTATGGGCGGCTTGATTACTTCTGATAATAAGGCTCGCCATTGTCTAACAATCCTCTATCAACCCGGATTTAGCCCCCATGGTGGAGTTTTGGCCTAACCTTCCTGCAATGCAGGATAAGACAGGTGCCCCAGCAGTGAGGGCGTACAAGCATCAACCCTTGTATGTCTTCACTGCTAGGGCACGGGTCTCGAAAAAAATCACAGCTAGTTAAACTTGTTACGTTAATTTTTTTTTAACGTAACAAGTTTAATAAGTTTTTTTTCCAGTACTGCTTTGAACAAAGACATATTTATTTTTGATATCATGAGACTAGTGAATTCAAAGTACCTTACGATGATAGAGGTGGTGGATACTTTGTTGTACCTACTAACGAATTAATTTCAATATTTTATAAAAATTCATATTTCTATATATAAATACTCAAATTTAAAAAAAAAATATTTTTAATATACCTATCAGATGAATTTAAATATAATTATTTCTTATTAATTGACATTGTTATTATTAATAACGTTATATGTAATTGACTTTTTAATGTTTTGAAGTTTGTGTATCAATCTGTGACATGTGTTATTTCTGTGTCTTAATTATCTGTGTGAATGTGATTGGATCTCGGTCTGAAATAAAAACGTTTCATTTCATTTCGATACTATCGTCACTAGAGGCCGCCTTAGTCCACATGTTTCACGATGATGACTTTCACCATCATCATCACGTTATGATGATTTTTCTGCCAATTATATAATAGGCAAATAAACCAGAACCAATGAATGCTCGGAAAAATGGGAGCTAAATCTAAAACTAACCTTTTTTAACCATCATTAAATTAACTATTATGAACTCCATTCCAAATTCATTTACTTAATTATTTGTCGAAAGTCGGATGTGTATTGCTAACGAAAGTTTTAGTACAAAATTATCTCGTTAATTTCTTTTGCTTCGAACGTCATGAATTTAAAAGAAGTAGTTACTTTTCTAGTAGCAATATCACTAACTGTGAAGGACGACGTCGTGAGGAAACCCGCAGCTTGTTGGTCTTCGTACGAATTGGCTAGTCTTTCCTGTGGGCTCTCTGTCTGGATGGTACGATAATACTTTTGGCGGATTGATAACTTCTGAGAGGAAAGCCCGCCACTGTCTTACAATCCTCCACCAACCCGGACTTGGCCCCGTGGTGGAGTATGGAGTAACCTTCCTGCGATGCAGGAAGAGACCCGTGCCCCAGCAGTGGGGACATTAAAGGGTTGATACCAATGTCCACCTGGGCCGTCTCTTACCAGCCCTTCCTTTCACATTCGCTATATATATTTGTTTCGTAAATCTTTCTCCTTTGATCCTCTCCACATGTCCAAACCAACACTAACACTAACAACAACCAACAAAATCTTAAAGTAACCAGAGACATAGACGCTAAACATAGAAGCGATCGTCGCTTCGTTTCGCTGACATTCAATAATCCGGTTCCATTCTACGTCATGTCTCCTATGAGGCCAGCAACTTTCCTCCGGCCAGCGTAGGTTGAACCCTCGAGTGTTTGTGTAACTCATTTACATGCCTGCGGCCGGTGGTAACACAAACGGGTCTTGTTAGTCTGGCTAATGGGCTCGTTATTGCATCGGATAGACGGTAGTCTGCACTGAGATGCCTGGGAGTCTAAGAGGAAAGTTTTAATAGTTCAGTAAAGAGTTTAAATCTACTTTTACTGTATGAGTTAATATAAATGATAAGACATATAAGTAAAGCAGGTGGCAGGCCCTAGTCTGTGCCTCTCTGCCTACCCTTTCGAGTTACAAGCAAAATTAGTAATTGTTTTTAACTTTAATGAGATAGAGAGAGGGAGAGAGAGAGTGATAAAGATTGCTTTTGTCATACCATTGTTATTAAAGAAAAAATGTTTCGAAATAGTATATTAAAAAAATATAACGATATAAATTTTAAGTTCTTTTTAAGTGTTATTTACTCACAGTTTGTTTTTAATATTCATTGTAAGATTGTACATTTGTTATATGTTACATATTTAAGTCTAATATGTGCACACCTTAACTGGTAGTGTTCTATTGTTAAACTGTACCAGCTTCTTCAATGTATATCATGCTTTAGCAAATAAAATGTTTTATCTTTATGTTATCTTTAACCGGACGAGCCCACCACATTATTAGCGATATCAAGCCCTTAGTTACGTAAACACTTTAGCCACTCGATATCAATCAACCCTTGTATGTCCCCACTGCTGGGGCATGGGTGTCTTCCTGCATCGCACGAAGGTTAGGCCATACTCCACCACGGGGGCCAAGTCTGGGTTGGTGGAGGATTGTAAGACAGTGGCCTTACAGTCAGAAGTTATCAAGCCGCCCGTAAGGCCTCTGACATGGCTTAACGACTGCCATTACATGACAGCCGGCACCAACGGCCTAACGTGCCTTGCGAAGCACGAAAACGCTCGGAAAAAATGCCACTAGCGGTAGTCACGGGACTGTCACCCATTCTGCACCTGACCGCGCCTGTAGTTGCTTAACTCAAGTGATTGATTCCGATCACTCGGTTCGACTAGGCCACGAGCATTTTAGCCACTCAGTTTTTTCAAACACCATGTAGGAAAAACGCACTTATACCATGCAACTTTTCATCCCGCAGCTCCATTGTGTGTAGAGACAATATGAAACAATGGTGTTTTGTTTACAAGCCCCGTCCAAGTCGAGGTCTTTTAAGGGTCTCTTAATTAAAAGCTGAAACTCGCAAGAAACTGTCAAGAACCTGCACCCTCTATTCAGTTTCGCGCGAAAAACCCTTAGACAAAACCATCTCTATCTCCGACTCCTTCTAAATCTGAAACTGAAAAAGAAAAGAGTATTTTTTCAAGTTATATGGTCACCATGATCTTTGCATCTACGTAATGTATTCCTGTGCTGTGTGGTGTCGGCCTAGAGAAAAGCACCAACCCAAATTCTTCCCGCGGGTGTCGTAAAAGGCGACTAAGGGACACAAACTGGGGGGTGGGCAGCAGCGCCCCCTGCAGTACAATTCCACCAAACTGCCATCCTCAACCCGCATGCCCAGCGTGGGGATTATGGGCATTACCCCCAATGATGGTACAGCATTGCGCTATGGCGCTCATTGGGGGAGGGCTGAGTCCAGCAGTGGACTGGTATAGCCTGTAGACGACGAATGTGTTCCTAGTGTTCAAATGTTTACATGATAAGTTTAATTTTTTTAATGATAAGAAATAAACATCCTCATTCTATGTAAGCAATAAATTATAGCTACGATCACTTCTATAACAAGACACTGAGCCATCTCATCGGGGAATTGGCACTGCTTGCTGTCATACAGGTGTCGAGCCTAGCATAGCAACAGAAGCTGATATAATGTTTATGATTCATAAACTAGTTGTCATTTTAAATTGTATCAACTCAGCAAGGTTTGTGGGATAAAATATTCTTATTCTCTTCTATCTATCTACTGCTCCAGTCCATCCAAAGATTGTCTGGAAGAGAAAACTCTAAGTGATAGGGCCGCCGTTTGTACTCCTACGTTAAGAAATATCTGTGCAATTTCCTATTTATGTACACTAAAGTGTTCTCTATTTATTTATCTAATGATATGATTTATGCAGCGTCCAGTGGCACCTTCACTCACACTACATGGGTAAAGGGACCACTCGACGCTGCAGTGCCTGGGACATTGTTTTAGTTAGAGGAAGCTTTTTCAGCACGCATACCATCCTCACAGCTTAGTCTCCTACCGGCCGCATACCGGCCTAGCTCACAGGAGAGTCCAGTCAATACGTGCGGTGACAACAAAGCGGGCCATATCTGCAGTAGGACTGATAACTGTTGGAGTGGCCTGATTCTTGAGTGTGGACTACGAATCGGTAAATCTGGCGTAGGACGCCCTGGTGGAGCGAAGAAAAGCGGTGGGAGGTGGCATAATACATAAGTTAGTGAACATCGAAGTGGGTTCCTTTCGAAATGAGAAATTGTAGTTAAGTCTACTGTTACGTTTGGCAGGCAGTCCCTTGTCTCTGCCTACCGCTCTGGGATACAGGCGTGAGGTTATGTATGTATACATCTGTGACGGTTACCTAAGTTTACCTATTACGATGAAAAAAATTTTTGGTTGCAACTTAAAATAGGCTGACTGAACTTTCTAACGTAACTTCATTCTTAATTTTCCTGTTGTTTTTGAAGTTGTTCCTGAATCACGACGCTGCTGCCCTAGGGTCACGTCTTAGTTATTCTAGTCGTGAAAGGGCTAAAATTAGAACACTTAGGACTCCGGAAGCAGCTTAAAATGGCGTGGCCGTTCAGTGAAGAGCATTTGTGTAGGTTAACCGCTTACTTGATAGTGCGATTATTTAGCTAATATGCTACAGACATCTTATCTTCTTATAATCCTTCTTACAATGCAGTACAATTCCACTAAACTACGATCCCCAACCCGCATGCCCAGCATGGGGATTATGGGCACTACCCCCCAATAATGGCACAACCTTGCGCTATGGCGCTCATTAGGGGAGGGCTATGTCCAGCAGTGGACTATTATAGCCTGAAGAAGTAGAAGAAGCTACAGACATCTTATATAACTTTCTTAAGGCAGTTGTTACACCTGGCATCTGTCTCGTTCACACATTCTAACACATATAACACATTCTAACACATGTTTTCGAAAGAGCAATACTTTCCGTAAATACAAGTTTTTACCTATTAAGAGCATAGAAAGAGGCATTACACGATCTAAAAATTTGCACAAATGAACAAAAAAGTAGCACAATAAACAATACGAAATAAATTAAATTTTTTTGCAGTATGGGCTGGTTTTTGAGTTGAGAATTTTACTAAGTAATTACTTAATTAAGTAACGTTCTGTCTCGCTCTGTGCTGAGGAATTCAAAGAGACAGCACTACAGTTGAGTATTTACTTAGCGAAACTCTCAATTCAGAAACTGGCCCTAAGGCCCATTTGCGTTAGCTCGGGCTAGCTCATTTAACTCGAGTTAACCTGTTAAATCAATAATTTTGTATGCGAAATGATCGATTTAACCTTTTAACTCGAGTTAAATGAGCTAACTTGGGCTGACGCAGGTGGACCTTAGACGGTTAAAGTTTACGAATGTCCGTAACTAAGAAAACAAAGTCATTCGTAGGTACCTGGGAGGTAAAAAATAATTTACCGGGAAGTAAAAATTTAATATTTCCCTTTTTCCAAAAGACTTGTACGACATCTTGGAGTACATCTAGCTGACTTATCTTAGCCACGGAGTATTTAATGAAAAGTTTTGATTCGATTTTAGTTATCTGATATCTTCGGCATCCACTGGGAAATTAACCGCCGACTGGTAAGCTATCTTGATTGAACGAAAGGATTGCGCGGCTTCATTTCATTCAGGTGGATAAGCGTGAAGTTATGAAAATGTAACTACTCTTTTCATTTCTTATACTCGGAAAGTAGCGTTGTTTTAATCTGATTATTGGGTGGAAAATGCTGCTTTTCTCCATAGGGAGGGAAAAACTCATACAAATTACTTCCCACCCAAGGGCCGAAATGAACTTTAAAAATAGAACTACTGTCAGCTGTGAAGAGTTTTATGTAATATATAGGCTTTTTAAAAAAAATATTAAAAAAAATGCTGCGGCTATGTGAGTTTCTAAACAGCCAGTATGAACTAAGCGCAAACTTCTTTGAGCGGAATAAACCCCAACAATGGGGAAGAAAACTGGAAACTTTTTAGGTAGAGGGCGCTGTGTGTATGTTACCTGTCATTGTTGTTGATACTGTGAGACGTGGTTTTTTATTGCTAGTAACAGTTTTTGTAGCCTGGTTTTGTCCGAAAAGGTGATGTATTCCACCTCGCAATGAAGCACCTCTTTCTGAAGAAGAGGTGCTTCATTGCGAGGAAAGAAAGGCGACCTTGTCGAAAGGTATGACAGAATCAGAATTTCAGCATTGCTTTTCATACTTTTAGTTGTATTCTTCTTTTACATTGATGACTAAAATCAAATGCTATTCAATTAATTTACATAAATTTATAATTAGTTGCATAATTACAGGGATACGCTACAAAATATTTCGATTTTGTATTGTAACCTCAAAGTGTATTTTCTCTTTTTACTTTTAGGTTGGAGGCTTATGATCGTAACTTCAGCTTCGAGAACGTTCGATTGGGAGGAGAGTCCTGAACCCCAGATGGAATACCTAGAAGATGATGTGTATCATGATGTTAACAGCAATACTTTGCTACCTCCTATAGGCTATTGCCTTTGCAATAGGAGGTAGCAATGGTGAAATTCAACAATTTTATAGCTTTTTCCCAAATCTTTTTCATTTTCAGGGAACTTGTGAACTCCTATCCCATCACAAACAACAGCAGCACATCATAAACCCATCCTTGCTAATTATACAAGATTGTTGATTATGATGATTTTTTTCTACAGATTTTGACAGTTTCTGTGTAACAAACACACAGCGCCCCCTACTATGAACTAAAGTGACAGTTTGCTTCCCCATTACGCAGTGAATTCCATATTTAAAATTCAAAAAGTCGACATAAATTGGATGTTTATAGTATCTGTGACGGAATTAAAAAATATAGGTAATAATCTTTTATGCTAAGATTTGAATATTAAAAATGAGTTTTTATTTTCCTCATATTCGAAATGAAAAGTAGAGTGTTTAACACGGGTAAAAGAATCAATTCCTACTTGGACTATAGCCTAAATACCTTGGGAATTGATTCTTTCTACCCTCGTATAACAATCTACTATTCCTAGAGATGGGCGATACACCATTCTCAATGGTATAGACCAGCTGTTAGTTAGACCTGAGATTTCCGCACTTATCCTCATACTCGGGTCATTGTACGTAGTAACCGTGTAGGTATGTTAACGGTGAGGTCAGCGAAGCGCTCGTGGCCTAGTCAAACCGATTGATTGGAATCAATCACTTGAGTTAAGCAACAACAGGCGCGGTCAGGTGCAGGATGGGTGACCGTCCCGGACTACCGCTATTGGCATATTTCCGAGCGCTTAACGGCACGTTAAGCGGCTGTCATGTAATAACAGCCGTTAAGCCATGTCAGAGGCCTTATGGGCGGCTTGATAACTTCTGACAGTAAGGCCCGCCACCGCCTTACAATCCTCCACCAGCAGCCGCTGCCTTCGGGCCGTAGTGTAGTGGAGAAAAAGGCAGCGGGAAAAAAAAATCACATGATGTTTTCCTTCACGGTAAGCGAGTGGTATTGCTACCATAACTTTACAATTTATTTAAATCCGTTTTAATCAGGCATATTAAATTAAACCTTGTAACTTTGAAATAGGTAGATAGAGAACACTTTTATTGCACAACCAGGAAAAATAAGACAACCATGATTTCTTAAATCTAAGTAATGTCATACCATTGGCGGTCTTATCGCTAAGAGTGATGTCTTCCAGACAATGTTTTGATAAAGTGAAGAATATAGTCGGTAGGTGCATGTTCATAAATAATTAAATCGAAAATAATATATTGATACAAAATAGCAAAAGAGTGCGAGAATATAATTACTTATACTTACATACGATATAAAGTACATAGGTATATTTAAATAATAATATAATATATAGATACTTAAAAATGAAATACTTATACAACGTGTAACAGAAAGGTGAGGCTCAAGACGCGCCTCAACGCTCTGACGGCCAAAGTGACGGCGGAGCTAGATGCCAACGCCGAAGAATCTTGGGAGCGCCACATCGAGTCCGTGGGCGATGATACCCCCTCCGTTCATCGCCTATGCCGGCAGCTGTCGACCGAACCCCCGCCTGTTCGGCCGCTGCTGGGCAGCGACGGCCACCCAAGATTCAAGGCACAAGACCGAGCTGAAGTCTTCGCCGAGTGCCTTGAGAAGGCGTTCATCCCGAACCCCACCAACGACACGGAGCACGTCGCAGCAGTCGAGCAACACCTTCGAGCCTACTTCGCAGCACCGATGGCCCCGGCTGAGGACCCTGTGGTTTTCACGCCCGGCCAAGTGCAGCGGATGATCCAGCGCACCAAGCCAAGGAAAGCACCGGGCCAGGATCGCATAACGAACACGGCGCTCCGGCACCTCCCGCAACGCTCAATTGCGGCCGTGACGCGCCTGTTCAATGGCATCCTGCGCACCGGTCACTTTCCACAAACGTGGAAAACTGGCCTGGTCATCCTCTTGCCCAAGCCGGGCAAGAATCCACAGAAGCCCGAAAGCTACCGGCCCATCACGCTGCTGAGTACCCTCTCGAAGGTGTTCGAAAAGCTCCTGCTGCATCACCTGCTCCCGCACGTCCAGCCTCGTCCGGAACAGTTCGGGTTCCGGCCTGAGCACTCGACGACGCTTCAGCTCACCAGGGTACTGCACGACATGACGGTGCGCCTCAACAAAAAGGAGTGCACCGTTGCAGTACTCCTGGATATGGAGAAGGCGTTTGACAGGGTATGGCATGAGGGGTTGCTGTACAAACTGTCGACGTCCGCTGCCCCTCGACGTCTCATCGCGGTCGTGGCCTCGTCCCTGAGGGATCGCCGCTTCAGAGTGGCGGTGGAGGACGCCGTGTCCGAGGAGCGCCACATCCTTGCCGGCGTCCCCCAGGGAAGCTGCCTGTCCCCGGCCTGTTACGCCCGATACACCGACGACATACCAGTCCCGGAGGGCGTCCAATTGGCACTATACGCTGACGACGCCGCCTACCTGGCGTCGTCCATGTCACCTAAGCACGCTGCAACCAAGATGCAGCGTGCCCTCGACGCTCTCCCCGACTGGCTGAAGAAGTGGCGTATGTCGGTCAATGTCGGGAAGACACAGGCCATGCTGACAGGCCGCTGCCACCCGCCGCCGCCGCTCCGGCTGCACGGGCGGGTCATCGAGTGGCAGAACCAGGTGAAATACCTGGGGGTCACCATCGACCGTGGACTAACGATGGCTGCGCACGTCAGCGCAGTCGTCAACCAGGTGAAGGTGGCGCGCGCGAAGCTGCGTCCAATCTTCACCTCCCGCCTCCCTCTGCGAGCGAAGCTCGGGGTCTACAAGACCTATGTCAGGCCCCGCCTCACGTACGCTGCGCCGGCATGGTTCGCGCTTGTCTCGGAGTCGAATAAGAAGCGGCTCCGAGCCCAGGAGAACCTCTCCCTACGCACCATCGTCGGCGCACCTCGCTACGTGAGGAATGCGACGATCGCGAGGGACCTCAAGTGGGAGGAGCTGGACGCTTTCGTGGCGCGGCTGGCGACCGATATGTTCGCGCGTGCGGACCGGTCGCAGCTGCAGCACCTGCGCGGGCTGGCGCCACTGCACGCGCGACCGCCCGACAGCCGCGCCAAGCGCGTCCCCCGAAGCCTGGTCGAGTCCACGGCCAACTCGGTCTAAAGAAGACCACCTGCGACCCCTAGTGAAGACCACCGCCTGGAAGGCCACCCATTGACCTGTCCGTAGCCGCGGACAGCGGTAGATCCCTCGGGTAGAGGGCCACGCCCTGACCCCGACCCTCCACTTTCCCCAGGGGGAAGTGTGAGAAGACCGCAAGATGATTATCATCATTACGCTTCTAGTAATTGAACATTAAACAACACCATGTCTGAGTCATCCGCGCTTTGCACGAAATTGGAGTACAGAGCTGTCATAAAATTCCTCACCAAGAAGAACAAAACGCCGACAAAAATATTTGAAGAAATGCCTGCAGTTTATGGGGATTCTGCACCTTCATTTGCCACCGTAAAACGTTGGACACGTGAATTCAAACACGGCAGGGAGTCGCTCGAAGATGATCCCAGGTTAGGACGTCCAAACACAGCCGTTACCGAAGAAAATATTGAAAAAGTGAAAAACCTTGTTCTCGAAGATCGGCGAATCAAGATGTAGCAGATAGCTGAATCCATAGGCATCAGCAAGGAGCGAATTGGTGACATTTTGCACAATCATTTGCACATGAAAAAGGTGTGCGCGCGATGGGTGCCAAAAATGCTCACGCCACTGGACAGGCAGCGTCGAGTCACAACTTCGAAGGAGTTTTTGGACATCTGTGGCGATAATCCTGACGATGTTTTTTCTCTCCTCGTCACTGTCGATGAAACATGGATCCGGCAGTACGATCCAGAGTCAAAACAAGAGTCAATGCAATGGATAGCAAAGGGAGAAAAGCCGCCACGGAAATTCAAAGTGGAAAGATCGGCTTCCAAGCTCATGGCCACTGTTTTTTGGGATTGCGAAGAAATTTTGTTCATCCACTACCTTCCCAAAAATACTACAATGAACGGAGACTATTACGCCGTATTGTTGACAAAAGTGCGTCAAGTGGTTGTCGGGAAAAGGAGAGGCAAACTGGCGAAAGGAGTCCTGTTTTTGCAGGACAATGCGCCCGTGCACACTGCCCGAGTTGCGAGACGTGCCCTCGCCGAAACAGGATTTGAAGAAACCACCCACCCTACAGTCCAGACCTGGCTCCTAGTGATTATTTCCTTTTTTCAAATTTGAAAAAGGACCTCCGAGGACGAAGATTTTCCAGTGACGAAGAAATGAAGGCGGCCGTAAACGAGCATTTTGAAGGCAAAGACGGCGAATATTTTTTTACAGGGTTAAAAGCTCTTTTAAACAAATGTAAGAAGTGTATTGAAATAGAGGGAGATTACATTGAAAAATAATTTTTTTATACATTTCTATCAGCATTTTTAATACCTTAGGCTCACAACTTTTCAGCCGCCCCTCGTAACATGGGTAGGATTTGGCCTTTGCCCAGCAGGGCCTCACATTCATAGTAAAATAAAATGGAAAAAAACAAATAAAAAAAATAAACGCTAAACAAACTTACTCCACAGCCTCCGGACTGACAGAACGGTTGGAATGGGGGTGCCAACCCGGCGAGAATCCCACTGCTGGCTGCGCTTCTTCGTCTTCCAACGCGTAGTCGGCGTAGTTGAACTCTACGTCGGCGTCCTCAGCCAGCACAGCCAGCAATTCCGCCGGCATCTCCTTCTCCTCCCCCACACCTGCCCCCGAATTGCCATCTAAAAAAAAAACAAATAAAATATGAGAATTTATTTACAACCAATGCTTTTTACTAATAATACTAACTCCTACATACTATGAATGTTCCCACTGCTGGGGCACTGGTCTCGTCCTACACCGCAGGAAGGTTAGGCCATACTCCACCACGGGGCCAAGTCCGGGTTGGTGGAGCGTTCCCAGCAAACAAAATGCAATGAAATATACTGAATATATAGTAGATGAAATACACTACAGTAAGACTGCCTCCATGGTCTAGCGGTTAACACACTTGACTACCAGAGGTTGTGGGTTCGATACCCACTGCACAACTAGATCAGTACATATGACCTAAGTCCGGGTGTATTTACATACTAATAATACAATTATTTTACTAATACAACATAATAGTGTGCCAGAGGTCATGGGTTCGATTCCCGATGGGGGCTGCCATACATTGGTACTGCAGTCTACGTGTAGGTCTATGTTGAGACTTGAAAAAAGATTGTCAGAGTGAAGAGTCTTTCCTACCACTACGCTATGGTCCAAACATTTATTCACATTCAGCAATCAATCTCAAACCCTATGAATGTTCCCACTGCTGGGGCACTGGTCTCATCCTACACCGCAGGAAGGTTAGGCCATACTCCACCACGGGCAAGTCCAGGTTGGTGGAGCGTTCCGAGCAAACAAAATGCAATGAAATATACTGAATAGTAAATGAAATACACTACAGTAAGACTGCCTCCATGGTCTAGCGGTTAACACACTTGACTACCAGAGGTCGTGGGTTCGGTACCCACTGCACAACTAGATCAGTACATATGACCTAAGTCCGGGTGTATTTACATACTAATAATACAATTATTTTACTAATATAACATAATAGTGTGCCAGAGGTCATGGGTTCGATTCCCGATGGGGGCTGCCATACATTGGTACTGCAGTCTAGGTGTAGGTCTATGTTGAGACTTGAAAAAAGATGGCCAGAGTGAAGCGTCTTTCCTACCACTACGCTATGGTCCAAACATTTATTCACATTCAGCAATCAATCTCAAACCCTATGAATGTCCCCACTGCTGGGGCACTGGTCTCATCATACACCGCAGGAAGGTTAGGCCATACTCCACCACGGGGCCAAGTGCGGGTTGGTGGAGCGTTCCCGGCAAACAAAATCAATGAAATATACTGAATGTCTGGGTGTATTTGCACATTCGTAATGTCTATCTGGTTACCATAGCACAGGGTATCCTAGTTTGGGACCAGGACAAGTCCATTTTTAGGGTTCCGTACCTCAAAAGGAAAAAACGGAACCCTTATAGGATCACTTTGTTGTCCGTCTGTCCGTCCGTCCGTCTGTCAAGACCCTTTTTCTCAGGAACGCGTGGAGGTATGAAGCTGAAATTTATATCAATTACTCAGGTCTACTGTCCCTTGAAGCTGTGAAAAAATCAAACTTCTAAGCCAACGCAATCAAAAGATACAGCCGTTCATGCCGCAAATTTTCGACACTTGCAAGGGAATCAAAACCTACAGGGTGCTTCCCGTGAACTCAGAATCTTGAAATTTGGTACGAAGCAACGTCTTATAGCATAGATAAAGGAAAAATTACGAAAACCATAAATTTTTAGTTACATCACATAATATATTTTTTTTTAATAATTTTAAACTTACTACCCATTTCCTCATAAACGCGTAGAGGTATTAAATTGAAATTCATACCAAATACTCAGGTCTATAATACAGGTTTGTACGGAACCCTCGGTGCGCGAGTCTGACTCGCACTTGGCCGGTTTTTTATAAAAAAAATAATTTGATGAAAATTTTCTGGCAATTTCTTTGTAGGCATTTTCACCTAAACGTATATACTACGATGTAATAGGAAATCTATCGACAATGCACTATCGATATTTACCAGATGAATACCCTGTTATTGACCCAGGTCATGGCACCAGGCACGAGAAGATGGCGGTGTTTATGGCGCCTCGTTCAAAGGAAACGGCGTACTCACCGGTTATTTTTTGAATTTATGAATTTAGAAATGTATTTTGTTGTGAAATCTACACACAAAACACAAGATGAATAACCATATATTGTAAATCAAGGCATGATTTGTGCTGAGAACTATGATTTCCTCTAAAACCATCAGAAAATGGATCCACAAAATTTGAAACTCTGACTACCTTCGAAATTTTTTGAAAGAATTTATTCACTTTTACGCGTGTATTTCACTTGAAATGGTATGATTACGATGGTAATATTAGTAATGTATAAGATACTTACAGTTTTCCGTTGGAATTCCGCTTGAAATGGTTAAAATTTCACTATAAACTGACCTCGCTCAGAGTCGCTGACGCAATGGCGGAAGGGTGACTTTCAAACTTTTTTTTTCGGAATTTTTTGTTCTGTGGAAGTTATGTGCTGCGTTCACACGCACAGTTTATTTCATTACCTATCCAACGATACCCAATATGTAGACCATAAATGTAGATTAATTTTGTTTGACGAGTGAAAAAGCGCGCGGTTCTGTGGTGTGCATTTATGCCCACCCCGGAACTCCCCGTATGTAAAAAAAAGCGTGCATAAACGCACACCCCGGGTGTTACAAGCATGGAAATTATGATAAAATGTACCAGGATTGCAGGATAATGCAAGAGGTATTCACAGACACAGAGCGACTCAATTTACCTATGTGTGGACGACATCCGTGTGTGTGCATAAAAACCAAAGATGGCGCGAAAATGCCGAAAGCGCGGTGCGGTGAATCGTATTGTCGGTCCGGTCCGTTCCGTTTGACGCGGAGCCGCAAGGCGCCGCGCGTCTACTAGAACAAATTTTATTTATCATACGTTCTGAAGGGGCCACAGACGTTCGATGGTCAATGGGGTGCTAGTCCTGGTTTCCTGGGTATTGATCAAGGCATTGCTGATCCACACAAAATAGTATGCCACTCACCTCTACTCGGAGAATTTTACAGATCCGTTTTCTTCACAAGGGCCGCGCCGACGTAAACACTTTGAAGTTTAGAGTCCAAGATAATCCTGCTGGCCAGCTCACTTTAATTTATAACATACACCAACACCAAATATCAACACACCACTAGTACCAAGATAAACAGTTAGTTCCGTTTTTTACGAAACTATTTTCACTCGCGCGATATGACACAGTTCGTCGTCCGATCCGCCATTATTCTTTTTGGAAAAAGCCTGACTGACGTCACATTCACATCCATGCCATGTCCGCTCCTTCGCGCCTCCCGCGCAACTCCCGTTGTTAAGTACCTATCACATGACATGCCTAAATATTGTGAAGCAAAAATAATGCCACGTTTATTGAGTGGTTCCGTACAATAAATTTATTGACTTAGGATAATGTCAAGAAAACTAGAAAGTTACTATGATATCATTTGTAAGCGGTATTGAAAATACTGTAAATAATAATAATTGCGCAATTTTTTTAATAGGATGGTTAATTTTGGCTAGAACTTAAAATTAATTTATTTGATTAGAATATGGTACATTTTGATGACAAATTATTAAAATTTTGATCTCATATTCAGTAACTAACATGCAAATATTTCATAAGATTATTAAAATGTCTAAATACTACTGCAAATACTGTTTATGTAGCATCAAATCCAATATGAAGTACTAAAGTCTAATTATTTTGACAGATAAAAATAATAATTAGAAATAAAATTCAAAATTAGCGGGAATGTCATTTACAAGAGGTCATTTTCTTTTGTCTCTCAGAATTTTTTTAGAGATTAATAGTACTTAAAATCATCTCATGTTTTAAAATCCTCTTAAAATCGAGCTTTGTAAAAATAAATCAATATTTTTTCATTACCAAAAGATTGTTTGTATCTATCATTGAATAGTTATCACGATCTCTACTAAGCCAATGAAGTCATATGTTTTAGGTTAAAAAAACTACTGAAAATACTAAGGCAGCAGAGACGGTAAAGAGGAAACCAAAATTTCAAGCACTACGACGGTACCCTAAGGAGAGAGGGGCGCGGAATCGCGCGAGTGGCGTGTGGCGGCTTTTTGTGTCGACGTTTAGTGGCCGGTGCGAGCCACAAGAAGCAAGCTGCGACGATTTGTAGCGTGTGGCCGCCACCGGCGCCAACCGTGTGCGGCGAGTCCATATAAAATGTATGAAAATTACAGGAAATATGCCAGTGGCGGCGTTTTGTGGTTGTGGCCGGTGGCCCGTGTGCGGTGATCCTCACAATTGCACTCACACACAGATACTCTTTCTTTTTGGTTTCTCTTTCCTACACACCTACAATTTTTCCTAAGATTACACGATTAATTGCATCTAACTCTTACCATCATCGACCGAAAGTGCAAATATAAACGCGCGTGCCGCGTGACCTTGATGCAACTCGAATCTGCGAGACGACTTGCATCAAGGTCACGCGGCACGCGCGCTTGCATTCGTTCGGTTATTTCCGTGTATTTTAGTTTGCCTTTGTTGAATTAGAAGAAGAAGCAAGATGTTGTTTCGGAACGGACGTGCATAATGGCAGGGCTTACACAGTGCGAGCAAGCGTACGAGTCAGCCTTCCGAGTAGCTGCACTGCAGTAACTCGCACTGTTTGGACGTAAAGGCTGTTTACACAGTGCGAGCTACTGCCTGGGCAGTAGATAGCTACTCGGTTGCTCTACTCGTACGCCAGTAGCCCGGCTCGCCATTGCTGTCTACACGACACCTAGCTACTGCCCAGTCCGAGTCGTCTGGGCCAGCGCCACTCTTCTGGCTTTTTTCGATTTTATTAATTATTGATTTTAGGTGGATTGTATTTTTTTATTTTTTTGGTTACCTCACTGGTGTTATCTAGTTACATTTCTTTTGTGATATGTTAGATAATTATAATTATTATAAAAATCACTTCTTGTTGGACATTATTTAACAATTATTATTTACTAATCCTTATAAAAAATCAACATGAGAGATATTGCAGATTTGTCTTTAAAAAAATTAACCTATGGTCTTCACACTAGATTATTATCTGTATTGTGAGGACATGTTCCAAAGATGCTTTTCTCATATCTCTAAACAATTCCATAGGTTTTCTTGTTCTCTGTAGATTTTCATGAATAAAATATTATTGTCAGAAGACCATCTGCAGCCATTTCGTGTGTAGGCGTAGCACACAAAAAAAACAAGGGTTCCACTCACAACTGTCCGGTTGGTACTGGCGAGCTACTGCCCAACGCGTCCAAACTTTGCGAGCGACGGCCGAGCCCCTGTCATGTGCGAGTTGCTGCCGGGCGAGCAGGCGAGTGAAAACAAAAAATGTTGAAGTAACTCAGATGTGAGCTACTGACCAACTCGCAAGAACGAGTTACTTTTTTTTGCGTTGTTTGTTACGTAATTTTATTATTAAAACAAGTTTACTCGACTCGGACTGAGCAGTAGCTAGGTGTCGTGTAGACAGCAAAGGCGAGCCGAGCTATTGGCGTACGAGTAGAGCAACCGAGTAGCTGTCTACTGGACAGACAGCAGCTCGCACTGTGTAAACCACCCTTAATGTCCTTTGTCCTTAATGTCGTTTGCCGCCGCTCTCGAAAGAAATTTAAATTATTTCACCAGTTGCTATTGAGCCCTTGCTAGATTTCGGTCGACCGGTGTAATAGTAATTTGATTATCGAATAAAAAATGTCGTTTACTAATAGTGAGTACTACGAAATGGTTCTCTGTGTTGGTGCATCTGATGGCAGCCTTCGGGAGGCTCGTCGATTGTACTCCGAAAGATTTATTGACGTTAGACCCGCCGAAGAACGCCGCCGGCTTCCTTCCCTGGAATGCTTCAGGAAGATGGTTTTACGGTTGCAACAAAGCGGTTCTTTTTATGGATTTCGCGGCGAAGGCCGGCCGTCTACACTGGATCCTGTGGTTGAAGAATCGATTTTAGAGTGCTTCGAGGCAGATCCAAGGACCAGCACGCGCCGGGCTGCGGCTGTCCTAGGTGTTAACCACATGCAAGTGTGGCGTGTGCTTCATCATGACGGTCAACACCCGTACCATTTTCGGCGTACACAAGAGTTAACTGCAGCTAATTACCCTCTACGTATGCGCTTCTGTGAATGGTACCGGGATCAGATCACAGCATTCCCGGATTTCAGGTTACGAGTTTTATGGATGGATGAAGCGTCGTTCACTCGGAGCGGCATTACCAATGTCCATAATGAGCATGTGTGGACACACGAAAACCCACATGTGTCTACCGAATCCAGCTTTCAACACCAGTGGCGCATCAATGTTTGGGCTGGCATTGTCGGTGAAATAATAATTGGTCCAATATTTTTACCGCCCATTTTGAATAGTGAAAATTATTTATCGTTTTTAATGGATACATTAGAGGAAGAGCTCGAGAACATTCCCCTAGCCTTATACGCCAATATGACGTTCCAGCACGACGGCGCGCCCGCGCATTTCGCTAGGCCCGTGCGCGCATACCTAGACTCGCGGTTCGAACAGTGGTGGATTGGGCGCGGGGCTTCTATTGCTTGGCCGCCACGTTCTCCGGACCTGACTCCGCTTGACTTTTTCTTGTGGGGTTATGTTAAGAGCGTGGTATACTCGAATGCATGTGATACACGCGAAGAAATGCAGTTTCGCATCATAGCCGCATTCGAGACCATTACTCCACAAATGCTGCGTAACGTCATGACATCGGTGGCTCGGCGGGTAAATTTGTGTATCGAACAAGATGGGAAACATTTTGAGCCGCTGCTTTAGTTTAGTGTACAAATACCTACCGATGACGCGTTGGTACTTAAATAAGTAAAGTGAAATTGTACGCAGTTAACATAATAATGTGTTGAGTGAGTCAAAGTGCAATTAGGTATTAATCAGATTCTGAAAACAAAATGTCAGTGTGTACCGTAAGGCAGAATTATTGTGAAAGTAAAAATTCGTCCATCACCAATGAAGACCCTATCTACCTACCAAAATGTGTATGTGTCGCGTGAGACTGTGCGAGTGAGTGAACACACTGCAGCGCGAGGCGCGGGCGCGTGCGTCTACGTCGATACTAGGAGCGCAGCAGTTTAGAGGAGGTAGGTAAGTAAAGTAGGGTTATTGTACTTGCTAGTGGTGTAACACTTTGTTTTGATTTTAATATTATCGATTTTATTGCTGAAGCAAAGAAACACCAAAACTCAGAATAGTATAGTTTGATGTGGGCACTTGTGTATAAACTATGAATAAGCTTCTGAATATCCTCCTCAATTATGACCACACCTTTCTGTTACACGTTGCACAATTAAATACATATAAGCAACCGTTTTCCAGTTTAAGCAGTGAAGTAGTTAGATTACACCAATGCCTTAAAACAAGCGAAGGACTTTGCTTTTCTCACTTCCACGGGCAGGTCATTCCATAAATGGAAATTATAGTTTAAAACCAACGAAAAATGTATACTAGCTCCAGCGGTTAAGCGATTAACGAGAAAATAGCCTTACCTTAATTTACTTTTAGAGGAAAGAAAGAAAAAAAAAAATTAAATTGCCACAAAATGCACACACATAAAAAATTACACAGTAATGGGAAAGATGAACATCAATTAGGAAGTAAAAAAAAAACAGTAAAATTTTGTAACAAGCTATTGTGCCTCCGTGGCAAGAAAAAAAGGACACCAACTCAGCATGCATTGCTGGTGTGTGCTGTGAATAACACATCACCAGCAAAACTGATTTTCAGTTGGGACCGTTTTTTTTTTGTTCCCCGCTACCCGGTATTTCCTAAAAACTTTTCAGAAATAATTTCACAAGCGAAACATTTTATCCTGGTACTCATGATAATTTAGTGGTCCTCAACATTGTTTAATTTCATTTACTGAAGTAACTTACTTTTGATTTACAATGTTCACTTAATTTCGCGTTCCGTCTTTGACATCAAAATGTCTTATTTTTTACAGAAAAACACAAAGCGTGTCCATTAACTTTTGTTGTCCTTTACAATCCCTCGCTTAGACTAGAATGATGTAATCTCCGAAATTGTGATGGAACTTTTACGGACCGAGGAATGGCGTGAGGCTTTTTGCAGTATGGCTTTTTTAACACATTAATAAAAAAGTGTTTTGTTCGTTCATTCGTTATCAACCCTTGTATGTCCCCGCTGCTGGGGCACGGGTATCTTCCTGCATCGCAGGAAGGTTAGGCCAGACTAAACCACGGGGGCCAAGTCCGGGTTGGTGGAGGATTGTAAAACAGTGGCGGCCTTACTGTCAGAAGTTACCAAGCCGCCCATAAGAACGCTAACGGTTAGACAGAGAATCCAATACAGAGGAGAGTTACAGAATAAGGAGGCTAATCCAACTCCTCTAATGGGTGTCATAAGATCTGGGCCTTGTGACAATTTGACTTGTCTGTCGATGTTTTAACAAATCTCAGTTGTGGAGGCCTGTACTATAAGCCTACTATACTAGTAGAGTGTAAACGGTAGTAAAACGCTAGATGTTCCTCGGTTGATATATTTTCAGCAAGGTGTCACATATCATAACAAACAAACTATCATAACTTTGCTGTGTGGTGTCGGCCTAGAGAATAGCAACAAACCAAATTCTTCCCGCGTGTGTCGTAAAAGGCGACTAAGGAACACGAACTGGGGGGTGGGTAGCAGCGCCCCCTGCAGTACAATTCCACCAAACTGCGATCCCCAACCCGCATGCCCAGCGTGAGGATTATGCGCATTACCCCCCAATGATGGCACAACCTTGCGCTATGGCGCTCATTAGGGGAGGGCTATGTCCAGCAGTGGACTAATATAGCCTGAAGAAGAAGAATCGTAACCTAGCGATATTTATATCGGTGTCAGTCGTGTATTGAGATAGGATTATTACTGGCCAATGCATGTGCATATATCACCTCCAATATTATCATCCCATGATCATACATACATACATAACCTCACGCCTGTATCCCAGAGGGGTAGGCAGAGACCAGGGACTGCCACTTGCTACGATCCTGACAGATCACCTTCGCTTCATCAACGTTCATAAGTTTTGCATGCACGCACGCACGCTGGTTCCGGGTACTTTTTATCTTTCCCTTTGCTAATACATCCCCTTTGGTCGATGTATGTCCGCCTGGGACGTCCCTTACCAGCCCTTCCACTCACATTCGCAATATATATTTGTTTTGTCAATTTTTCTTCCTTCATCCTCTCCGCAGGTCCAAACTAACGCAACTTTCCTTTCCCATTCCCATGAACGAAATCCTTATTATATGCCATTGGTATTTATATTTTTTTGTCAGCAGAGTTATGTGTGAAAAAAATCATACACAAAATATGACCAACAATAAAATCCTTCATGTTACGACCAACCTAAGTGCACGGCGAAACGGCACTAGCTAGCAGTCGAAACGAAACCTTTCTCTTCCCCTTTAGGTACATGGAACAAGAGTTTTTTGTTCGGTTTTCTGGAAAAAAACTTCTTCCTTGTTTGCCTTTGACGTAACAAATGAGGCCGCCTAAGTGAATAAATGCCCTTAATTAAATAGAAACGACTAAGCAAATGGCATGGACACGAAAAGCGTGCCCGTGGAATGTTTTTAGTGACCTCTTACCAATTTGGAGTATGGTATCATCCCTTGTATGTCCCCACTAGTGGGGCACGAGCTTAGATCATCTATGATCTGAGGGCACGCGTTTCTTCCTGCATAGCGGGAAGGTTAGGCTATACTCCACCACGGGGGTCAAGTCCGGGTTGGTGGAGTATTGTAAGACAGTGGCTGGCGGGCCTTACTGGCTGAAGTTATCCAACGGCACCAACGGCTTAACGTGCCTTGCGAAGCACGGAAGCGCTTGGAATGCCACTAGCTTTAGTCACGGGATGGTCACCCATCCAGCACCTGGCCGCGCCTGTTGTTGCTTAACTTTAGTGATTGATTCCAATCACTCGGTTCCACTAGGCCACGTGCTCTTTTGGAGCATAATATATTAATAATTTAGACTATAATACACATAATACTGCCTATGTAATGCGAGTTTTCATAAAAAAATTAATAAAAAAATAACCAATAACCCGACTGCTGAGTATTAACTACTAGGCAAGCGGGACTAGCCTAAGTACCTCGTCAAACCAGCGTTCTACCACTCGGCTATCACCGCTTTTTTTTATTACTAACAATTTAAATTTAATTAACACGCAACGCGACGGACGGACGGACGGACGGACGGACGGACAGACAGACAGCCGTTGCTTGTTGGTGGGGCGCAGTGGAAGGGCGACGAGCGAGAACGATAGTCTGTGTGCGAGCGAGAAAGTATTCGGGCCCATGCGCAAATGGTTCTCTTGTTACAGTATTATATTCTCGCACTCCCTTGCTGTTTGTTATCAATATATTTTCGATTTAATTATTTATGTACATGCACCACGTACCGACTATATTCTTCATGTTATACAATATTTTTTATTATTGTAGCAAATTTTCTTAATCAAAAACTACTTACATGATAAGACCTTCAGAAAAGTATTCTTATTTTATTAACTTAACTACAAATTCAATCAATGTAAATTTTATTAAAATACCTACATTGTTGAATTTTGGTCGCGCCTACTTTGTGCGTAAGAGTTGGTTGGTACGTTGGTTAATTGTTATTTTTTAGTGTTTCTTTTGTGTGACATCGATTAAAATATATAGATCCTCCGCATTGTTTATAGAAATACGATTTCGCCAAAACACTAATAGAGAAATATCCACCACATACCTATCGATTTTTATTATTTTTTTGTGTAATTATGGTGTAATATTAAAAACCTATTTTAGAGGCTAAAAATTCCACCCATGCCGGGATTCGAACCCGCGACCTCTGGCTATCCGTGCCAGCGCTCTTTCCAACTGAGCTAATGGGCGACTCACTGGCATCAGTAAAATTTCGAACCTCTTTACACTATTCTCTGTATTACGTACAGGCAGCGACATCTGGCTTAAGTAAATCACTTACAGCCCCGACTGCCTACTTTGCAGTTAGGTTTTTACATCGGAATGATATCACTGTACCCACATGATTATACTATTTTTATTTTTAGCCTCTAAATAGGTTTTTAAAATTGTCCTTAGCACGGGTTAGTGCATTAAAAATAAAAATAGTTTAATATAGTGTAAGTAATATTTTTTTTATTTGAGCTTTTTATTTTTATTGTCTTTTTAGTGATTAATTTAAATATATAGATTTTCGGCATTGTTTATCGAAACACCATTCAACACTCCTAGAGAAATCTCTTCCACGTACTATCTTGCACTATTACTACACAAAAAGATCATAAAAATCTGTATTTCAGTGCAATAATCAGTGTAATAAATCTATTTTGTGTAAAAGATATTGCTATAAAGTGCTAAAATGAATAAACCGAATAAAACTAGTACGAACCGCTTCCCACACGTTTCCAGTAGCTGCGAATGAAAAGACAATCTAATGGCGGCAAACAATAAAACTGGCTGAAACCGCCTTGAGGCTGCTCTGGGCGGTTGCCTAAGTCGTAAATCTAACGGGAACCGATTCTGTATGGAGCTCGACTCTACTTCTTCGTAAATGTGTTTCTACACCAGTTTTAGGTTTAAACGATGCAAACCTCTTCACACAATTTTTTTGATATTTCTTTAATTCTGTCTTCTTCTTCTTCTTCAGGCTATATTAGTCCACTGCTGGACATAGCCCTCCCCTAAAGAGCGCAAGGTGCCATCATTAAGGGGTAGTGCCCATAATCCCCACGCTGAGCATGCGGGTTGGGGATCGCAGTTCGGTGGATTTAATTAATCTATCTAATTCTTAACGACCTTCTTAAATATCTTTAACGACCTCGGTGGCATAGCGGTTTGGGACGACCTCGGTGGCGTAGCAGTTTGGCACGCTGACTGTTAAACCGAAGGTCTCGGGTTCGATCCCCGGCCGGGTCAAGCTAGGAAACAAATTTTGTAGTTTGTCTCGGGTCTTGGATGATATCTATGTATTTATTGTATTAAATCTATCGTCGAGTTAGCACCTATAACACAGGTCATATAGTTGTACTTAGTATTTATTTATTAATTCTGTCTATCATGTTATAAATTTAAAATTATGTCGCCCATTTCTGATATTCCTCGACTTTTCGGCACTACTACTTTAGATTTTAATTAAACCGCACTTCATAAATCGTTCTTTACCTGCTTATTCAATTTTTTACCAAGTCTTCTGTTTATATTATAAAGAAACTTAAATAAAGCACAGAGTTGAAGTTGTTCCAGTTTTATTATTTATAAAACGCTTTACAACATCACAACTGTATACGTTACTGTGGGACGCCAATATTGTCTCAGAAAGAGAGGTTGGACTTAAGCACGGATAAGCGATTTCAAGCGATGCGGTATGTGAACATCTCACTAAATTTTCCTTCACAGTTAGCGAGTGGTATTAACGTTCTAATCTTACCAATGTACGTAACGTACAAAATAAAGTCATTTGTACATGCGGGACTCGAACCCCAATGTGAAACCAGCGTTCTACCACTCCGCTATCACCGATTTTTTTATTACTAACAATTGAAATTTAATTAACACGCAATATACAGTGTTATTTCTAAAATGTTCATCGATTAAGACCCTGTTTGTGTTATACAATATTTTTTATTATTGTAGCAAATTTTCTTAATCAAAAACCACTTGCATGATAATACGTCAATTAATGTAAATTTTATTAAAATTCATACAAAAGGTAAATTGTGCGAGCGAGATAGCATCTCCGACGTAAAATCAGCCTTAAACGAAATTATTAGAATAAGGCTCCAGAGAGGAGGTTGGCCTTTTTATTACTCCATGATGGCTGCTGAGGCGTGGATGCGCGAGGAGCACTGAGGAAAGTGCCGCTTGATTGATGGAAGCCCTCCAAGGGAACTGAAAAGATTTATCCCCTGTTTCTCGCACATTAACAATTTGTTAACTATAAATACTATAGTCAACTGACAGCTGTTAACAGTTGATTCTTAGTCTACAAGAAAAAGTGGGTACAGTACCTACTACACATCATAAAAGTCCCTTCGGGAATCTACGTTCGCGCAGACTAGGAAGAAGTGTAACGAAAGTACCCGAAGCTATAAGTACATTCAACATGATCTTAACCGATACGGTTAAGGTGCAGAATTGATTGCCGCAGTAGCGCTACCTATTTCGCTCACGCTAATATTGCCAAACTAATAGTCACCTGCATCGATGACGTTGAATCAATTAATAACAACAAAGGCGCGCGGCCTGCCATAAAATGGAACTATCTGATTGGTCGATCAACTTGCCGCACATCCAAAATTTGGTCATCTGCGCAGGTACATCCGCGAGACTTATTTCTTGTGTAGCACTGTAACAGTCTTGTTTATAAAAAAGTTAAGTATAATGTTTTTCCGAAGCTCTTTAAACGCTCTATAACATAGGTTTTTAACTTTTTATGATTTATAAAAAGTTAAATCGAAAAACTCTAGTAAAATGCGTTCACAGATACATACATACACTGACATACAAACACGGATGGTAACCTCGTGTATATTTCTCGCCGCGCATCTTGTGTTTATCAACAGTACCTACGTATCTACATTGATTTACGTCATATCCTAGATTGCAGGCAAAATTCGGAAAATAAACAACCACAGCGAAGTTTCATTAACAGGTAAACAACAACAAGGTTTTGCTTAGCAGTTTGCTGCTGTTTCTTATCGCACAGTTAAAACTTACTTTACGTAGTGATATCAACCCTTTGTATGTCCCCACCGCTGGGGCACGGGTCTCTTCCTGAGACGTAGGAAGGTTAGATAAGACCATACTCCACCACGGCGGCCAAGTCCGGGTTGCTGGAGGATTGTAAGACGGTGGCGGGCCTTACTGTCAGAAGTTATCAAGCCGCCCATAAGGCCTCTAACATGGCTTAACGACTGCCATTACATGACAGCCGGCACCAACGGCTTAACGTGTCTTGCGAAGCACGTAATGAACCGATTATTATGAGAAATGGGAACTTCACTTGCCATGCCAGTTTTAACTCCAAATGAAAAGAGTTTTCGTAGAATAATCTTTTTACAAAAAGGACTGAAGATAAAGGAAGATGATCTCATATAGTTAAGCATTTTTATTTAAAAATGTTACCTATTACAGTTCTGATTTGTTATTGTTTCCATCATACATGTAAAAAAAAATATGACGACCTCTGTGGAGTAGCAGTAGCGCATGTACCTACAATGCAAGGGGTCCGGGTTCGAATCCCGGCTGGGAACAAAAAAAAACCCCAGGTCTTGGATGTTTACATGTTTGTGATGTCGTTGTTTCTGGTTCCCACGACACAGGGTATCCTAGTGTGGGGCCAGAAGCAATGTATGTGCCTGTATGTAAATGCTATGTTATGTAAAGGATGGATGAAGCGCTCGTGGCCTAGGCGAACCGAGTGATTGGAAACAATTACGTGGTTAAGCAACACAGGCGCGGTAAGGTACGGGATGGGTGAGCGTCCCGTGACTACGGCTAGTGGCATTTTTCCGAGCGCTTCCGTGCTTCGCAAGGCACGTTAAGCCGTTGGTGCCGGCTGTCATATAATGGCAGTCGTTAAGCCATGTCAGAGGCCTTATGGGCGGCTTGATAACTTCTGACAGTAAGGCCCGCCACTGTCTTACAATCCTCCACCAACCCGGACTTGGCCCCCGTGGTGGAGTATGGCCTAACCTTCCTGCGATGTAGGAAGAGACCCGTGCCCCAGCAGTGGGGACATATAAGGGTTGATAAGGGGATGAATGAGTACACTTGTTAAGGTAAGATTTGGTGAATCTATTTTAAATAGCAACTGTTACTGCTAAATATGTAACCCATGTCTAATAATAATAATAATAATATTGGCCTTTTGCATCTACTTAATGAGATGATTTATACAGCGTCCAGTGGTAGGTATCTTCACTCACACTAGATGGGTGAAGGGACCACTCCGACGCAGTAGTGCCTAGTACATGGTTTTATAGATGGTATAGGCTTGCCCAGCACCTGTACCATCCTGACAGCTTAGTCGGCTAAGCACACAGGAAAGACTAGTCAATACGTGCGGAGCCAACCAAGCCGCGGGTTTCCTCACGATGTTTTCCTTCATAATTAGCGTGTGGTATTGCGTGTACAAATTCGCAAATGTACGTAACTTTGAAATTAAACAAGGTCATTGGTACATGCCCGCGCTGGGGATCGAACCTGGGGCAGTTTAGTAATAACATAATTTTAAACTTTCGCGACTTGTACACATAGTTAGAATGTGTCGCAACCCTAATAGTGCTTTGTGATAGCTGATTGAGGGTAGTCTGAAACCTCATCAGCCGAAGATGCGAACGGATGCCAGCTATCAGTCTGCTCGTGACCACGATGACTGTAACGTCGTCGAAACGTCGAGCCGTTACTACGCGATTAAGCCCCGAAAATATTCTAACTAATTTTAGTAATGTAGGATTAACTTTCATGACTAGCACCATTACGAAAAAAAAAATTACAAATCTATGTATAAGATTAAAAACATTACTCATAACTACAATAAAAAATTGAGTAGGTATTTGTATGTTTGGGAGACTCCGACGAGTAGTCACAAGCAAGGCGATAAATGGAGCAATTTAGCAGAGATTCGGTAACGGTGCATACCTCTGTACACCATTTTTTACCCGACTGCAGCGAAGCCCAAAAGGAGGGTAATGTGTTTAGTTTTAAAAACCTATTTAGAGGCTAAAAATTCCACCCATGCCGGGACTCGAACCCACGACCTTTGGCTTACCGTACCAGCGCTCTTCCAACTGAGCTAATGGACGACTCACCGCCATCAGTGAAATTTCGAACCTTTTTACAACACTCTCTATATTACGTACAGCCTTTTTATTATTATATTATTAGTATTAGCCTCTAAATAGGTTTTTAAAGTTGTCCTAAGCACGGGTTAGTGCATTAAAAAGAATATAACCATTTTTTTTTATATTTCTTTAATTCTGTCTATCATTATTAAAATTTAAAATTACATACATACATAACCTCACGCCTGTATCCCGGAGGGGTAGGCAGAGACCAGGGACAGATCACCTTCGCTTCATCAGTGTTCATAAGTCGTTGCATGCACGCACGCCGATTCCGGGTACTTTGTATCTTCCCTTTTCCAATTCAATTTAAAATTTCGTCACCCGTTTTTGAGAATTCCTCGACATTTTGGCATTATTACTTTACGTTTTAACTATAGACCGGACTACACGAATCGTGCTTTACCTGCTTACTCTATTTTTCTCTCAATATTAAAAACCTATTTAGAGGCTAAAAATTCCACCTATGCCGGGATTCGAACCCGCGATCTCTGGCTATCCGTGCCAGAGCTCTTTCCAACTGAGCTAATGGGCGACTCACCGGCATCAGTGAAATTTCGAACCTCTTTACAATATTCTCTGTTTTACGTACAATATTTATTTTCTCTCAATATTTTTCTGTTTATCGTTATAAATTACAACGTTACAACTTTTTCGGCACAAAAATTTCGTCCACGGCTCAGCAGTTCGACGCACCTGGCATCCGTAATGCCTAGATTTGTGGTGAAACGGTTCGCGCATTTTGTTCGAAGCACCGGCAATAAACCAAAACGAATAGTAAAACTTGCTTTAGTTGTATTAATGTTTATCTGGGTAGTTGAGAAGTCGTTTTGTACACCTTGCGGTTCGTCTAGACCGCGTAAAACTAGAAAAATGTCCTCAAGAAAACTGCAGTTCAGTCTGGTAGACGTTCAGTATCAATCTGGTTGGGATCTGTCATTAACCCTTGACGTGACAGGACCCCGGAAAGTTTGAAGTGCCGTATAGCACCCCAGGCCATTTCGCACTGCCATTTTTTGCAAAAATTTTCGTGGGCACAGTTCCGCATTTCTCAAATAAGAGCAAGTACTACTTGTTTATTCAATAAGTGTTATATATCACTAGAATTTGCATAAAATTCTCTATACGATTATTAAACTTGTAATGTAGAAAGAAGAAAGAAAGAAAAACATTGTTTTAACGCTACATAGACATACTAAATTTGACAGAAAAGGAAAATACAGAATAGAAAGCAGGAGTAAAACAAAAGCAGAAGAAAAGAGGAACTACAGATGAATGAAATGAACATAACACAACATTCACATACAGGTACATACATTGCTTCTGGCCCCACACTAGGATACCCTGTGCCGTGGGTACCAGAAACAACGACATCACAAACATGTAAACATCTAAGATCTGGCCTTTTTTTTGTTCCCAGCCGGGATTCGAACCCGAATAAATTCCAACGATACACAGTATGTCGATGCAGCGGAAAAAAGGCCTCATGCTCAGTATAAGCTGAGGGTTTGCACCCACAACACTGATTTTCAGCAATTTATATTACAGTTAGTTAGACCTGAGATTTCCGCACTTAGCCTCATAGTTGGGCCATTGTACGTAGCAAGCGCTGAGGTACGCTAACACCTCAGACACTAGGGTTTCTTTACGATGTTTTCCTTCACCGTCAGCGAGTAGTATTGCTACTATAATTTCACAAATGTACATTTTAACTTAAAAAACAAAGTCATTGGTACATGCCGGGGTTCGAACCCACGACCTCCCGATTGAGAAGCCGGCGTTCTACACCGCTCCGCTACCACCGCTACTAAGTGCTGAGGTATGTGAACACATTATTAGACACTCGTTTCCTTTGCTAAGGGGCGCTAATTTTATTTCTCATGCTAAGGAAGAAGTCTTAACAACTGTGATAACAATTCTTAGAACCTACAGTCTAAAACCTAGGATAACTAATCTAGGATTTAAATTGATTTTCGCCAAAAACGGCCGGTTTTAGCGAAACAAGATTCTTCCCGTAAACTGTAACTTTTAAGGCCAAAACTGCCATATTTCCTTAAATGAAGTAACTCGGAACACTCTTAGATAACACGCTGCCAATTTTATAAACATAGTTCATGATAGTTCATGAATTTGCGAGAAAATGTCTAGTTTAGGCATTCAATTTTAAGGTTAGAATCTTGTTTACTAAATTGGACAAGTAAGAATAAATAGACTGTACGTAATTCAGAGAGTATTGTAAAGAGGTTCGAAATTTCACTGATGCCGGTGAGTCGCCCATTAGCTCAGTGGGAAGAGCGCTGGCACTGATAGCCGGAGGTCGCGGGTTCGAATCCCGGCATGGGTGGAATTTTCAGCCTCTAAATAGGTCCATGCTGTGTGGTGTCGGCCTAGAAAAAAGACGACTAAGGGACACCAACCGGGGGGTGGGCAGCAGCGCCCCCTGCAGTGCAATTCCACCAAACTGCGATCCCCAACCCGCATGCCCAGCGTGGGGATTATGGGCATTACCCCCCAATGATGGCACAACCTTGCGCTATGGTGCTCATTAGGGGAGGGCTATGCCCTATAGGTTAGCTGAAAGAAAATACTCATTAGTGTTAAGCTCGCCTTTGTACAAATATGCTTATTGTGCAATAAAGAATTTTCTATAGGCTAAAAATTCCACCCATGCCGGGACTCGAACCCGCGACCTCTGGCTATCCGTGCCAGCGCTCTTTCCAACTGAGCCAATGGGCGACTCACCGGCAAAGAGGCTTAAAGAGGTTTGAAATTTCACTGATGCCGGTGAGTCGCCCATTGGCTCAGTTGGAAAGAGCGCTGGCACGGATAGCCAGAGGTCGCGGGTTCGAATCCCTGCATGGGTGGAATTTTTAGCCTCTAAATAGGTTTTTAGTATGTGTTATTTCAATATACATGTCCAATTCGTTCACCTCTACGCAAATCGTTGGCGGGCAGCGTCCCTCCGTCCATTAGTGCGGAACACGATATCCACCGCATCGATGTGAATCCCTCTCTCCCTGTTGGAGATTTTAGTTACGATTTAACCTTTAGGGCGGCCTTGTGTTGTCTCGAGTTCGTTACCATCTAGGCCAGGTTTTCACGGTCTTAGTAAGCTCGGACAGAGTACGCCATCCGAGTAAACTAATGCTCCTGATTGGACGGTTTTCCGTGACCACACCAAAATAGCCAATCAGAAGCATTAGTTTATTCGGATGGCGCACTCGGACCGAGCGCAATAAGACCGTGAAAACGCGGCTTTAGAATAGTTTCTAATAAAGTTTTAGTTACATTTAACACCGTCGTTTAAAGGAAGGCCAATGAGACGAGATAAAGAATGTAAACAAACAGGCCGTTACTGAGTTACATTGCGATAGTGAGCGATT
Organism: Yponomeuta sedellus; assembly: GCA_934045075.1. Taxonomy (NCBI): domain Eukaryota; kingdom Metazoa; phylum Arthropoda; class Insecta; order Lepidoptera; family Yponomeutidae; genus Yponomeuta; species Yponomeuta sedellus. The sequence goes on from OW203733.1 coordinate 5,669,491, forward strand.
ATTATCTATGTCCTTGTCACACGTATGCGACAATGGCGTCATTTGATCGACGACAGGCTGTCGTTGCGTATTTCGTGGTACAGGAAAACTTTCAGTACGGCATTTGTCAACATTTGGTGTCATACACTATTTTGTGAACTATAATATAGTTCATTCCTGTTTAGATTGCGTTCGAAGTGATACGTATTTTTTCGTTTCCGTATTTACTAAGTTTATTAATCCGTTACTGTTAGTTTTCTTGTTGTCTTTCGCTGTTATTGTAATAAGTTGTTGGTTTTAATTATGTCATCACAGCCTGGCGGCTCTAGACAGCCTAGGACTCTTCCGGTGAATCATGTTTGACTAATACAGACGACAGGGATTAGAATAAGGAATCCGAAATTTGTATAACTATAATTTATTAAAATACAAATGTTTAGAACCCCTGAAACTTTGTTTAGATTATTTATCTCGTCTCATTGGCCTTCCTTTAGACATGTATTCATATACCTCTGTAATCATAATTTTGTATGTTTAATATTTGTGCCTACTCTATCCGGCAAAGAAATAAAATAAAATTACAAATTAGAGGGTTCCCAGCAAGCGAACATTTTGATGAAAATGGGCGAAAATTGCTCGCAAGCAATCTGTCGCAGGTCCCTCACAAATTACACGAGTATTACCCCGTATTCTTGGCTTCATTTTTCCCTTTCCGGGGAGTTTTCTAGCCGTTCCCGACAGCTGCGCCGGCAGGTATAACCGGAATGAAAAGTGGTAACGAAAATGTTCAAGAAAATACTTTCGCGAGTAAATATTATAATAGTAAAAATTCCCACCAAGAAAATTACTATTCCCAGTCCAAAGGATAACAATTTGAACCCTTGTGCATCCCCACTGCTGGGGCACGGGTCTCTTCCTGCATCACAGGAAGGTTAGGCCATACTCCACCACGGGGGCCGAGTCCGGGTTGGTGGAGGATTGTAAGACAGTGGCGGGCCTTACTGTCAGAAGTTATCAAGCCGCCCATAAGGCTTCTGAGATGGCTTAACGACTGCCATTACAGACAACTGCCGGCTTAACGTGCCTTGCGAAGCATCGACCAGGATATACTTACAGATGTAACATAAGGCTATTGTAACCAGTAAAGGACATCACAAATAGGGAAATACACCCAGACTGAGGCCATTCGGTCTCCAGTGGAATAAGAACCTACGATCTCTGTTTTGATAGTCCAGCGCATTAACAGATAGACCAACGACGGAGTCGAAAATAAAATCAAACTAGCGCCCTAGCAGGGTTCTTGTTTGATGCTTTACTTTATAAGATATCTCATGAATAACAATGAAGCGCACATGCTGCCCCTATATATACGCCAAGCCCAGTCAGTTGATGTGTTTAAGAGTAGAATCCATAAGCACTACTTCGGTCTTCAGAGTAATACTTGTAAATTTTGTAATATATATTTATATCATTATAATGTGTATATTGATAAGTATTTATATACGCCAAGCCCAGTCAGTTGATGTGTTTAAGAGTAGAATCCATAAGCACTACTTCGGTCTTCAGAGTAATACTTGTAAATTTTGTAATATATATTTATATCATTATAATGTGTATATTGATAAGTATTTTTTTTAACTTATACAATGCGAATTTATTATATTATGATAATTATTCGCAATAACACTCCCCGGGCACTACCCGCACTACTATCCACATAACCCAAGGTTAGATGGAAGAAAATACTCATTAGTAATAAGCTCGACTTTGTACAAATATCCTTATTGTGCAATAAAGAATTTTCTAATTCAATCTAAAAGCTCAATCATTGAAATCAAATCAATTTATTTCATAGTAAAGAAATAGACATTCCATTCATTTTCATCCGCTGAATGTCAATGTACAATGTAAAATGTAAGCTGCTTCGCCTTCGGACCGTTGTATAGTGGAGAAAAAGGCAGCGGGAAAATAAACTTCACTCTGACCATATTTTCTCAAGTCATCTTAAACCATCAGTTGTCACCTATACGTGTACCTAATTATAAGATTTCATGATTGCTATTAATAACTTTAAATGCCAAAGCATTAGTTAAATGTATTACAAAAGTGGGGAAAAAATAAATGCTGCGGCCAGACACACCAACAGCACTCGTTCACGAGCATAACGCAGTGGTCAGCCATCATGAGTCTCTACCATTTTGGACGGGAGATAGATGACCAGAACACCAATAAATAATCTTATTATATTATTGTAATAATAAAAAATCAGGGTGGTGGGCAGCAGCGCCCCCTGCAGTACTATTCCACCGAACTGCGATCCCTGATCCGCAGGCCCAGTGTGGGTATTATGGGCATTACCCCCCAATGATGGCACAACGCTATGGCGCTCATTAGGGGAGCAGTGGACTAATATAGCCTGAAGAAGAAGAAGAAGAAACAATCAGGACTCGGTGCGCGAGTGTGATTCTCACTTGGACGGGTTTTTTTAAATGAGTTTTGTAGTCGAATGTACCGGAGACGCATAACAATGATTGGTGACCGCGCAAGACGTTCCGCTGACCGTCACAAATTCTTGTTAGCCTCCAACTCAATGCGCTGTCCAATGCATTCAAGGCGTAGAAAAACCATCTCACGTAAATAGTGTATAGTCTGTTAGCATTCAAAATATGGGTACCTACCTCGGGCTCTAGAGTAGGCTTCGGTTTTCGCCGAAAGCTCACGAGTGTATTACTACTTCCTGCTCTGTATAAAACTTTTCTTCCCTAAGTTATGTAAAATTAAATGCCATATTAGTTCCGATATTTTTAATTACACGAATATATCCGTTTCTATCCGATAGTAGCCGAGGTATACTCTAAAAGATAACAGACTATACATAATGATAAGATAAAATATAATTATTTGAAATTTCAATTGCACAATACTAATACAATGATAATACATCGTTATCAACCCTTGTATGTCCCCACTGCTGGGGCATGGGTCTCTTCCTGCATCGCAGGAAGGTTAGGCCTTACTCCACCACGAGGGCCAAGTCCGGGTTGGTGGAGGATTGTAAGACAGTGGCGGGTCTTACTGTAAGAAGTTATCAAGCCGCCCATAAGGCCTCTGACACGGCTTAACGACTGCCATTGTAGGACAGCCGGCACCAACGTCTTAACGTGCCTTGCGAAGCACGGAAGCGCTCGGAAAAATGCCACTAGCGGTAATCACGGGACGCTCTCCCATCCCGTACCTGACCGCGCCTGTTGTTGCTTAACCAAGTGATTGATTCCAATCACTCGGTTCGCCTAGGCCACGAGCGCTTCTACATAATACAGTAATAATTTTCACACAACATAGTCACATTACAAAGTAATTGTTGATAAATATATTTATTTGAGGTAACTTAATCCAAGTTTACAATTTCTGGCGGCACCCTCACTAGGAAACCAAGTATCGTGGGAGCCTTATCTCATTACATAATTTTTTTTACACATACGTTACTAAAACCATACAACATAGTGTATTTTAATTTATTTGAGAAACAATTGTATAAATGTAGAAGTGCAACTTATCAACAGTAACAATTATGACTAATTCACTGCAGCGTCCGAGTGGTCCATTCACGCATCTAGGAGCCACTGGACGCTGTATAAATAAATCTATAATTAAAAAAATTATCGAGAACAGCTGAGTAGCTGAACCGATTGCACAAATTCTTTTTTAGAATATTCCTTGAAGTACGAGGATGGTTCATGCGGAGAGAAAAATAAAAAAAATTAAAAAATCGACTGTTAGGCGGCACGAAGTTCGCTGGGTAAGCTAGTAAATTAATAATAAATATTGCTGTGGCGCAGCGGTAGCGCATCTGCCTACCATGCGAGAGGTGCCGGGGTCGAACCCCAGCTGGGGACACAATAAAACCCCAGTTCTTGGATGTTTAAATGTTTGTGCTGTCGCTGTTTCTGGTGCCCACGACACAGGGTATCCAAGTGCGGGGCCAGAAGCAATGTTTGTGTATGTAAATATTATGTTATGTGTCTCAGTTGCCACAAAAGACAGCTCACTTGTGTTGTGGTGAGGGAGTAAGCCCTCAACGGTAATTTTCAGTGTATTTCACTCTTGAAACTTGACGCGGTCCATTTACAAATAAAAATACAATATATGCAATAAAATCGTCAACCCACTTCTCAGTTATTAAAAGTTGCGAAAATTCCCCAGAAAATGTTTCGTTCCTGGCTCAGAGTTATGAAGTACATTCTTCGTGGGTTTTAGCAAAATCGAGTTACAAAGAATGCCAGGAATTCAAGCGTTATTTTTTACTTTCTTGTTTGGTTTCGGACTATTTTGATCTTTATCGCAATAGACACAGAAACGTTTAGTACTTATTATTACCAGTATTTGACGTGTCATTTCTTCTTTTTTTGGTAAAAGAATTAGTTTGATGCTGCCAGTATTCACTCAAAAAGAATTTAAGACAACAATCGAAGATAAAGTTCGTTTACTTTCAACTCTAGGATTATAAAATGAATGAGTTTCAACGATAAACATAAAAGCGGGAATGTTTTATTTATGATTTTTATTATTCATTGGAAGATCCGAAGCGTACAATTCTATCTGTAGACAACGCGCCGTATTTAAACTTTTAAAGATTTTAAAGTAATAAAATTCAGATGGTGGTGCTAGATTTTTAAAAGCTGATTTGTAGTAATGTAGCTTTTAAATGTGTCATCGTAGAGAACAGTACTTATCTCAGAGAGAGAGAGAGAGAGAAAGAAAGAGAGAGAGTATGTTCTTAGAAAGCACGCGCGCCCAACGCGGTTTGACAAATTCAAACACTAAGGCATGTGAACGCCTCAGGTCAGATTTCCTCACGACGTTTTTCCTTCACAGTTAGCGTGTACATGCTGAGCCCTTAACATGTGACCTCCCCAATGAGAAGTCGGCGTCCAACCGCTTTCCTACCACTACAGAGAAAGATTAATTAATGAAATATTATTTGTTAATGATTCGCGATACTCATACATAGTTATAAAGGGTGTCGTAAAAGGTGACTAAGAGACACAAACCAGGGGGCGGGCAGCAGCGCCCCCTGCAGTACAATTCCACCAAACTGCGATCCCAAACCCGCATGCCCAGCGCGGGGATTATGGGCATTACCCCCAATGATGGCACAACGTTGCGCTATGGCGCTCATTAGGGGAGGGCTATGTCCAGTAGTGGACTAATATAGCCTGAAGAAGAAGATACATAGTTATATATTAAACGGGTCAAATCGCGATTATTTATTAGGTAAAACGTAATTACCTTATTTCCCGACGTTTCGGCAGCGTTACAGTTGCCGTGGTTTCGGTCTTATTACGTTTTACCTACTAAATAATCGCGATAAGACCCGTTTAATATAGGTATAACTAATTAATGAAACTCGAATAAAAACTTCTGCAGTACTCACAGTACTAGTACTAAAGAGTTAAGTGAATGATTAAAGTTTTAGGATCACTTGCTTTATAGTTTATTGTAGGAGGTTATAGTTTACTACCCGGCATATATTCTCAGTGTCCATACTAATTAGCCAGTAATATATTCTCATACCTAATAAATATACACAATTTTTTCATAAAAATCGCCGTTTCATCGAGCTTTCGGAGAAGTTCGAAAACAACACGAGATTTTTGTGTTTTCTGAATGATTTTGATGTGTGTAAATTATAAAGTAAGTAAGTAAAGAGTTTTTATATATTAGATGTTCTATCAGATATGATATCAGATGATGAGACCAAAGATATTTGGTATAATAATCCTTGCGAATTGAATAGGCACTGTCGCACACAACATCGAATCGCTCTAGGCACTCATTTAAGTTGCACGGATTATACCATTGAAATGCAAATGGTTACTAAACTACCAATAGTGTCAATGAAATCACCATAATATAATTATTATTATTAAAGCTATTTATTTCACCAAGTAAATAAATTAAAGTAAAGAAAAAAAAATATTTCTCACTATAAAGAGCAACATACAGGCGGAGTATCATAAGCCTTGAGGGCTTTACAAGACCTGTACCATTAGTCTGTACCACTACTGCTGGACTGTACATTAGGTACATAAAAACTAATTGCCAAAATACAGGATCACCTAGTTTGGCAATTAGCTGAATTGATAACTGTACCATTAGTAAAGACTAATGGTACAGACTAATGGTACAGACTAATGGTACCGACTAATGGTACAGACTAATGGTACCGACGAATGGTACAGACTAATGGTACAGACTAATGGTACAGACTAATGGTACAGACTAATGGTACAGGTCTTGTAAAGCCCTCAACCTTACAAGACCTGTACCATTAGCTGAATTGATAACTGTACTAATGGTACAGTTATCAATTCAGCTAATTGCCAAACTAGGTGATCCTGTATTTTGGCAATTAGTTTTTATGTACCTAATGTACAGTCCAGCAGTAGTGGTACAGACTAATGGTACAGACTAATGGTACCGACTAATGGTACAGACTAATGGTACAGGTCTTGTAAAGCCCTCAACCTTACAAGACCTGTACCATTAGTCCTGTACCATTAGTCTGTACCATTAGTCTTTACTAAGGGTACAGTTATCAATTCAGCTAATTGCCAAACTAGGTGATCCTGTAGTTTGGCAATTAGTTTTTATGTACCTAATGGACAGATGTCCAGCAGTGGACTACATAATATAACCCGAAGAAGAAGAATGTACAGATCAATTACAGACATTATTAATTTAAGATAATTAAATAATATTGTACAATTATTACGCACGAAGCGCTCGTGGCCTAGGCGAACCGAGTGATTGGAATCAATCACTTGGTTAAGCAACAACAGGCGCGGTCAGGTACGGGATGGGTGAGCGTCCCGTGACTACCGCTAGTGGCATTTTTCCGAGCGCTTCCGTGCTTCGCAAGGCACGTTAAGCCGTTGGTGCCGGCTGTCAAATAATGGCAGTCGTTAAAGCCATGTCAGAGGCGTTATGGGCGGCTTGATAACTTCTGACAGTAAGGCCCGCCACTGTCTTACAATCCTCCACCAACCCGGACTTGGCCCCCGTGGTGGAGTATGGCCTAACCTTCCTGCGCTGCAGGAAGAGACCTGTGCCCCAGCAGTGGGGGACATACAAGGGTTGATAACGTACAATTTATCGGGTTTAATACTATTTAGTACCTACAGGATAAACGAACTTATCAATCGAACTAAAAATGTCATCAACATAAGCAGGACAATTTTTACGTTAAGGCTGTTCCAATTATGTCTTTATTGAACAAAAACGCATTTTTAGAGATTAGCCGCCTTGATATTGTGAAAGTCCTTACACCACTTAACACAGAGACGTTAATTAAATGCAGGTGCACGCGAACTCCGTGCTCCACCGAAAGTTAATTAAGCCCTTGACTTAATGCCCTGTCAGATACAATACAGTCAACTCAGCTAGATCCGCGTTTCGCTCCGTTGCGATACGTTCAGACACAGATGATTTCAGGGCAAGGGGACATCTCGCCTAAACAAAATCATAAGCACGGCCCGAAATGTTTATTTATTGATTAATTTTTTTTTATTAGGGTATACAAACAATAATAAATAATAATTAATAAATATTCAAGGACATTTTACACAGATCTCCTGTAAAATGAGTGGTAACAGCTTCGTAACTGACATTGAAGTATTTTAAGTAATTGTACAACCAGCATCGCTTACCCACGAATTAGAGAAAAAGAAAGCAGAGTTATTCAGAGAAAGCTAACTTTTGAATCTCGTAATATAAATCACAAGATTCATATCTTATTATTTTAAACAACGATATATATTCAGTGACTATTTTAATTTAACTTGAAATGCACTTTCTAAAACATCGATATCAACTCTCGTATATCCCCGCTGCTGAGGCACGGGTCTTTTCCTGCATCGCAGGAAGGTTAGGCCATACTCCACCACGGGGTCCAAGTCCGGGTTGGTGGAGGATTGTAAGACAGTGGCGAGTTGGACTGTCAGAAGTTATCAAGCCGCCCATGAGGCCTCTGACATGGCTTAACGATTGCCATTACATGACAGCCGACACCATCGGCTTAATGAGCCTTGCGGAGCACGGAAGCACTTTTACTAACACATACGTCTTAATAACTTCCACACGACACGATCACTTGTTCTAGTCCCAAAGTAGGGAACCCTGTGCTATGGTAACCAGGGAAGAACTTCACAAATATGGAAATACACTCAGATTGAGGCCATTTGCACAAATCAAGTACGACCTTATGGGCGGCTTGATAACTTCTGGCAGTAAGGCCCGCCACTGTCTTACAATCCTCCACCAACCTGGACTTGGCCCCCGTAATGGAGTATGGCATAGCCTTCCTGCGATGCAGGAAGAGACCCGTGCCCCAGCAGTGGGGACATACAAGGGTTGATATCGAATCGAAGTACGGAAGTCACCAGTCCGAACCCACGAATCTTTTGGTAGTCAAGCAAATTAATCGATCAATCAAATCAATTTATTTCAAAGTAAAGAATTTACGTTTTGTTTCCTGAATGTCAATGTACAATTTAAAATGTAAGCCGCTGCTTTCGTGCCGTATTATAGTGAAAAAAAGGCAGCGGAAAAAAAACTCCTCTCTGGCCAAGCGTGTTAAACGCTATGCAAGCTAGGCAGACATTTTAAAATAACTATGATTATTTTCGCCTAAATCAAATGCTATGGGGCCCGTTATGCCACCGAAAGATTAAAACGAGATTTTTACAAAGATCTCTATTATATGCACATGTCATGTCATTAGCCATTTAAAATTATTAACATTTTAAATTATCTTTTTTACAAGAACCATTTCAACCTTACTGGGGAAAACAGGTATTGTGCCTAGTCTCGAAACGTGGTGACTAGTGTGTGTAGTCATCTATGTCTGAACGTAATTTTAGACTGAGTTGACTAGATATTTTCCTAATTAAGGCCTGTAGTTTTATCACCTTATTAATTACACTTGTTAAAAAGTGCCCTATTTTTTATGGGCGGTAATTACCAGCACAATTGTAGACACCATGGTATCTGTTGAAGTAATCTCAATACATTAGGTGTTATTGGTAGTTGCTACC